>CM062812.1:911819028-913121893 GCA_031772625.1 Pinus tabuliformis
GATCATGTTGTGTGCTTCTCTCCATTTTGGCCCCTTGTGTTCCATTGCCTCCTGGAATTGATCTTTGCAACAGTTTGATAAGTAAAGGTCCAAATATTAAAGCATCATCCTTCACACCTGTTTCATCTGATCAACATCCAACAATAATAGGTAAACTCAATGTTGTTGAGGAAGATGGTGATGGCAAACTTGAAATGGTGGATGGAAATTCAAAGAATGATGTGACTGAACATGGCAGTCTTCTTTTTGCTCCTCCTTAGTTTAAAAACATAACACTTCATAACTTCTCAATTGTTTTTTAGGGAAACATTCCTAACACTCAAAGATTTTGTCATATTAATGTGAAGGTTTATGAAAGAAACTTCTAGAAATGTGGCACTCATGATTATGTACAACCCAATTTTCAAGGCCCTTGTTATCTTGTAGAAGAACACAACCTACAAACACAATGGGGATTGTCAAAATGGCATTCAACATGATGCTAGTCCAGAGCTCCTTCACGATAGTTATGTATTAGGGTATCGTATTCTAACAATTTTCCCACACTTGACAACAATAAGGATCGAGACTTTTCTAGCACGAGAAATGAACAAATCAAGCAGATATCCACCAATTTTGTACCCTTTCTGGGAAATATACTACAGAAGGAAACGATCATGTCACACTTCTCCAAGCCTAATGACTTATAAGATCCATCAGATGTTTATATTTTCAATGAAAGGTGGAACAAAACCTTGAATTCAGGTAATGAACAGAGTTGTATGGTAGCAGAGTAGGTTTGTGAAGCCTTGAAGGTAGAGGAATCTAAATTTTCTGAAAACAGGGGCAATGGAGCCATTGGTACCTATAGCAATAGAAAATTTCTATATGAGTTTGAGAAAAATAATAATGTGATTCCTATGCTTAAATCTAATGATGATCATCGGTCCATCCCTTTGGCTAATCCGTATGGTAAAGTGAAGGTTAGTTGCTCCTTATTTTTCAATTATAGTTTTGAATACCATGGATTTTGTCAAAATTTTGAAATGTTGGGTGAAAATGGAAAATGTGATGAGAAGGATGAACAATGGTGCCTTCAAGTTGAAAAGGTGGATATCTATGCACTTGATCTCGTGGCATATCTAAGTCATGAAGTCAAAACTGACGAAAAGTTAGAATTGGAATGGAAACATGGGATCTAGGAAACATCTTTGTTCCATTGATAACAAAAACATCTACATATAGCTCAAACACTAGATACCTAGGTCATATATTGTATTTTTTTTATGGGCCTCCTATATATGATTCAGACTATTTCAAGAAATAACAACGGAGACGTTATTACACCTGAATTTGTCCAAAAAATGACTCGTATGTGCAAAAAACGGAACAACAACATGGTAAATGTAATGAAGGTAGGTCATATATTGTATTTTTTGATGGATCTCCTATATATGATTCAGACTATTTTAAGAAAGAACAACATAGACGTTCTTACACCTGAATTTATCCAAAAAATGTCACATATGTGCAGAAAAGGTAACATTAACATGGTAAATATAATGAAGCTCTGAACATGAATAGAAGAGCCCTTCCTAAAGAACTGCCCAGAACAGACTAGTCACCTCGCTTGGAACAAAACAAAAACAGGAGGTATAATATTTATTTTGAAGGTTCCCCTGTATATGACATCATGATGCACCCAAAGTAGAATAGTCTTTGTGTTTGATCTAGACCCAGTGGAGGTTGAAAGCTTGTGGATGCTAATGGACCTGCAACCTGAAATATACGAAGGAAATATGCCACAATGGGGAGAAAATTTTCTCAACACAATCTCTCTCCGGGATCCTATTTTCCCCATATATGAGTTTCTAGAACTTGTTATGGAACTTCCAGCACACTACCCAAGTTTTGATTCAAGCTTAATATATCAAAGAGTTTGTGAAGACAAAGTTATGTGTTTCAAAATGAAATCAATAGGAAATAAAATTGTGTCTTCAATAGAAACCTCAAATGATTTTGATGAAGATTTTTCGTCTGTAGAAATATCCCCTCAATCAGGTGATGGAGGGCTATCTAATGAGCCTGTAGTAAATGCATATATTTCCACCCTGAAGAGATATGATCAGAATCATAAAAGAATCTGTGTTGAAACGACCATGACCAATTCTCATCAACTAGTGCAAAATACGATTCAGCTGAACAAGCATCTATAGAAGGTCCAGACCTAAAATAAAATTGGTTATTCCAGCTTTCAACCCCCAAAATTGTAGTTTCCAGATGTGAGACTCTGAAGCCTATAGACCATAGAATGAAGAAATCAGAGGCTGAGATGTTTGTTTCTGGTGTGTTCTCATTACATTATCAAGATTCCATTAGAAGTTGTTTCACCCAAGTGACAGACAGTCATGAAAAAATAGGTGATGTAGCAAATTTCAGGACCAAAAATGCACTATCATGTACAAGATATCAAAACAAGAAACTGCCAGATTAGTGTAAAATATAGGGTGTTTTATTCAAGGTCCGTAGGTAGAGTTTATATTTAAAAAGCTATGGCCATACCATACAACTTGAGTTTACAAAAAATATGTAGTCCTAGGCAACCATGACCTGGAATTCCCAGCTAAGGATGAAGGCTAAAGTAGCAAAAAAAAATTCTATGGAGGCCTATCCATATCTACCTCTTAGAAGTACATAGGGATACTGCTTAAAATACTGGCATAATGTAAATGGTACTCAACAAACACACTAGGCTACTAAAAGAAAATTAAAAATGTAATGCCCATTTTGGGCTTTAGTTACTAGGTCCACATAAGTTGTTGGCCTCTAGGTCTTCATATTTCATTGTTGTAGAGCTAGTATCAAAGTAGATGGCCACATGCTTTTCTTTAGTGGAGCCTTCCAGCCGCTTTGAGATATGAGCATTTAGGGTGTATCCATAGAATGATGTATGGCAAAGGAGGTAGAGTCTACAGATATATTTCTTAGGTTGAGAGTGGGAGATAACTCAACCTTTAGAGGGAGGTTGAAGTGAACCAATGTGCACCCAACCATCAATTATAGACTCCATAGTTGAGGCCATTTCCAACTAGTTCCCTCTAAAAATGGTCATGGGGGCCTGAGGTTCATCCTCCCATTCCCTCTATGCCAGGACACACTATGTAATATTTCCAAAAAAATCGCCAAAAAATCCACTGATAATCCTGCAGAAGGACATAAAACTGAGTTACCAATATTTAACCCTCACTCATAGCCAAAGCCCACCTGCAATTCTAATTGAATTTTCACAATGATTCTTGCATAAAAGGGTATTAGCCCTAACCTCAAATCCATTAACCACAAACAATTGTAATCATTATGCATTTGAAGCCTTATCCCTCTCACCAAGGCTTGCTTTAATGTCACATAGGACCAACATTTACCCTTGGATGAATCAATTAATCCCACATGTAGGATCCATTTCCACCAAAATATAGCTCTTTAGAGAATGAATCAATTAGATGCGCATAAGATTAGAAGATGAGGCTGTTTAAGTCTTGTCCTCCACATTTCCCTCATGATATGATAATTATTATGGGAAGGGTTTCCTGTCTTAATGCTTTGCTACTTCATGTGAGTGGGCACATGGAGCTTAAGTCTCTTAACCCCTCCTTTACAGACAAAACAACTCCATATATTTGAACCCTTTAATCAGCCTTTTAGTTTGCTTCAAAGTTTAGACTTTAACATATTTTGGCAAGATTTAGGTTTGTAATTAGGGGGAGTTTGAAGGAGGGCTTAGATAACCATCACTGAGTTGTTGATCGTTGTCACCTTTCAAACACCTTTGTCTTTTAGTACATCGGCCTTTTAGTTTGCTTCAACTTTTAGACTTTAACATATTTTGGCAAGCTTTAGGTTTGTAAGTAGGGGACTTTGAAGGAGGTATTAGATAACCACTATTTAGTTGTTGATCAATGACACCTTTCAAACACCTATATTTTAGTACATCAAGTCCTTGATGGACTTTAAGAGTTTCTGCTTCATTGGAATATGCTGGCAATAATTACAGTTGTGCTCAGATTCATGTCCATATCTACACAGTTAGAAAAAATCTCTAACATTTATGATTTTACCTGCTATCTAATAGAGATATCCATATGACCTATAGCACATTGCTCAATAATTCATTCTTATATATATATATATATATATTTGTTTGTTGGAGTTGAATTCAAAGGGAAAATGTGGAGACAAGTAGTTCGAAGACTATCTATTGCCTACTTTGCTAGATTGTTGCATTCACCAATTATGTGATAAGTCTCTTTTTGGAGCTAATTTTAGGAGTAATTTGTAGAGTATATGGTGTTGTTTATAAGATATTTTTCATAATGGATAATATATGTCATGCAAAAAGGGGCAGGAAAATATTAGGATTTGAATTGAAAAGGAAAATGTGAAGACAGAGTGGCATAGAAGACCACTTATTTCCCACCTTTCTATGTTGGTGCATTAAAAAATTATGTACCACAATTTGGGGGAGATTTCAACTCTTCTGTATTTGTTAGAGAAGGGAAAAACTCTATTAGAATAGGGAACCAATTTGGAATAGTGTGCTTCAACCTTCAAATGTTAGGGTAATACCTAGCAAGTGAATTCTAGCTAGATCCAAGTGGCACATATGAATTTGGACTGCAGTGAAAGACAATAAAGGTGAGGTTGTGTAGCTCCTCACAGGATCATCCTTACATATTGTTAGGCATCATGTCATGGGACAAAACTTATACTTGCAGATCACCACTCTAAGGCAAACTAAGTTTTTTATCTCAACCACATAGTGGCTTTTCAAATAAAACTATTATGGGTATGGAAAAATGATTTAAAACTTTGTTTTTCTTTTGCATCTTTTGTGTTTGTATGTCCATGGATGTGAATGCATTTTCCAGGCTATTTATCCAAAATATCAGCTGAAAATATGAAACTACAACTTGTTTTCACCCATGGATTAAGAGCCTTTGCATCTTATCATAAGTTCTTTTCTTTATAGGTATATTTTTTTCCTCGTCTTGATTGCATTGCTGACTGTGATTCAATCATCTAACCAAATTTTATGCAGAAAGATTTTAAGCTTTTTGGCCATGATCAACTATAGATTGGGGAGAGGATATATGTGACTCTCTCACTCACCAATATATTTCTATCCTCTATGGATTTGACTTTGCTCGGCACATCGCATCGTGACACCAATTCAATTCTTATTGTGATCATCCATCCATCCATATTTTTGTCCAGGACAATGAGAAGAATACAATTGGATGTGGAGAGCAAAATCGATTTCTCAGACTAACTCAGGCAGCTTTAAAATACGCATTTCACACCAAATTCCCCCATTTAAATGTAAAAATTCCTTTCTGGATGTGCAGAAGAGAAGTACCATTACAATACATCAATCAAATGCTCTCACACACAGAGAAAACTTTAAAATATGCATATTTCAAACCAAACATTTTATGAATTCGCCCCCTTTCTCTTGTTTCTTGCAAATCCATGTGAACATGCCTCTTCTCTTCACGATTGTTGACAAATTTCGATGGCCCTTCTCTTCACGAACGATGATTTCATTTTGACAAATTTTGACGGACCTTCTCTTCACGAACGATTTCATTTTGACAAATTATGGCATGCTATCAATTTCCACATCCATATGAAGATGGGTCTTCATTATTTGGAGAAACTTGGGCCTTCCACATCCCTTGAAGATGGGCCTTCACTATTTTCAATTTCAATATTTCAACATCATAGCAGAGGAAAACAAAAAATAATTCGCTATCAAAATATGTTAAGATTTTTCTCCTTCGCAACATAATGGGAGTTTGATGGCAGACTTGGATATCACCTAAACTTCCCCACCAATCCAATCAATTAGTTTTGTGCTACAAGTATAAAACACTACACTCAAAATCATTGTTGATCATTTAGGGGAGGCAAGCACCAGGCCCATGTCGCCTTCAAAATCCTGACAATGTACCATTGGAACTGAAATCCAAACCCAAACCCTATCTCTTATTGTCTAGAGGGAAAAAGGCACGCACTAAAAATTGTGTCATTGTTAAGAGAGGGAAAAACACACTGAAAAATCTCTCATTGTTCAGAGGGAAAAAGGCACACACTGAAAATTTTCTCACTGTTTAGAGGGAAAAAGGCACGCACTGAAAAATTGTCACATGAAGCCCTGGTTGTGTCAAAATGACAATATGCATGGATACTCATGTCTTTATTTGAAGCTACTCATTGTATCTTCGTATATCAAACACCTCGCTCATGAATTTTGGGGCATAATGCTTCTGATTTTTCCATGATGGTGGTCATGTCAAATTGCTCTGTTTTGGAGCTGCTCATTGTATCTTTGGCTAGAAAACCCCTCCTTCTCCTTCATGAATTTTGGGGCATAGAATTGGAGCAGGGCTGCTTATGATTTTTTCATGATGGTGGTCAAGTCAAATGAGTTCACTTTTATGTAGTTTCATTGTTGTGTGCCCTTTTTATATGTAGTTGGTGAAGATTTCTTTGCGACATTGCAACTCATTTTTTTGGGCGTTTCTTTCACTTATGCACCCAATCTTCTACGAATAATAGAGTCCAAATACATTGCATACACTATTTTTTTGTGCTTATTTCACTCATGCTCTCAATGTTCCACGAATAATAGCGTCTAAATACATTACATACATCATTTCATTTTGTCCTTATTTCACTTATGCTCTCAATGTTCCACAAATAATACAATCTAAATACATTACATACATCACTTTTTTTGTGCTTCTTTCACTTATGCTCTTCATAGGTATGCATGGGCCATGACAAGCTTTTATTGTTTCTCCAATTATGAGGGCATGTGACATGGGCATAGTGGGATATGCCTTTAATAAACTCATAACACATTGTTACCAACATTGCGCACGGGTGTTGTATGTTTGTTCCAAATTTGTCAGTGTATTTCACATGTGCATTGGGTGTTTGTCCTAATGTTGTAGCTGGCCTTCCATGTCTATTCTTCCAAGTTCCTAAACTCAACGAAGATGCTTTTCACAGGGATTTGATTTGAAACAACATGAAGACTCAAAACATTATGTTGCATATTTAATCTGTTGATGAGGAGTGATGGAAGTAGCAATACCTTGAACTTTGTTAGAGTGTGAAGGATTATTGTAATGAAACCATATTAACTCTTCTGTAATGTAATATAATGGGTGACCTAATTGTGTGGGCTAATACATGGGTTTGACTTGTTACATCGGGTTAGAAAGGGTGTATAAAAGGAACGTAGATGTGTTGTGTTTGACAGGATGCCTCTTTGTGGGTTATTCTATTGTTTATACCTGCTACAGGAGAATTGTTGCAATGAAATGCCTCATGCTTTCTCCCCAACTATGTTCTTTGAGTTCACATTTCCTTTTATTGGTTAATTTATTCCTAATGATTTGTTACATGCGTATTCCATTGGCATATCTAAGCTATTCTTTTCTGACAAATAAACTCATCAAATTTGACACCATATATCAAAGGAAATAGCTTGATGTGAGATGGAGTTTTCATCTCTACATGTAGTGGACATCCATAACATGGGTTTGGGTATAAGATGGTTCACCACAAATAAACGTATTAGAGAAGGGAGAAGTTTAAATTCATCAACAGTTTGAGAGAAAAATCTCTTGTACTTTTATCCATACAAGTCTCCAAGTTAGAGCTCGCTTTGTTTGGCTTTGTTTCATAGTTGTATGCCCTTTCCCTTCAATGTTTATGGTTGCGATATGACAAGAACTGATACAAACACAAATGTGGGGAGAGGAGGCCTAATGTTCAGAGAACTTTTGTGTTACATGTGTCAAATTGTGTCATATTTTGAGCCTAAGTCTGAAGGATAAAACATGAAGAAAAATACTAATGTAAAGAGATAATTCTCATGCTATTAGTGAGATAGAAAGTTGTATGACTAGCAATGAAAATATAGGAGAGCCATGGACTTGGTTATATGTAGAAGTACAAAGTTCAGGTGTACTTAGATTAGATGAATGACCCATGATCAATTATAATGTTAGCCAACAAGATATATCATTCCACATTCCTTTGCATCGAATTCCTTCTTTATCGATCAGAGCTAAAAGACAAGAATTTGGCAGCAGCTTGCTATGGAAGATTTAATGAACTTTTCAGGCAACTATTAATGGAATGCCACCCTTGTGGCTTTTTTGTATTTTTAATGGAGCACCCATTGCAATGCAGGGCTTTTGTATACAGGTGAATGCAGGCATGTGGCAGCAGAATGGTCACTTGTTCTTTCTTTGTGAATATTGCCATTACATTCGTTGGTGAGTCAAAGGGTTTTCTTTTTCATTTACGAAGAATATTCTTCACATGGTAAATTTTGACATTTAAGGTTGAAAAGATCTGTTAAGTGCCATGTTTAACAAATTTACAAATTCTATTTGGCATTTATTTGTAGGTGTGATTACCATTGCAAGCTTGATTTGTTTATCTTATAGTGTTGAGCTGCAATGGCTCCACCAAAACAATTTTCTCTCACAATTTTAGAAGGTTTTGGTTGATTTCATTATCTTTCACTTCATCTAGTATGATGCGATGAGTATATATTCAAATTTCTTATGGTCTTATTATCTTAGGGAATAATATGTATATTTGGTATAGTTTTATCTCAGCATTAGGCTAGAATTTATAATAGGAATTATTTGTTTCCTTCACTAGTTTTGTCATAACATTGTGCCAATACAAATTTGTATTCCTGAATAACATCTTACTGATGAGTCCTACAAGGTGATTCAACACTACGTTTAACTTATTTGAAAATAATAATAATTATATAGATGGTTTACACTCCTATCTTCGTTCATGTGATCATGGTGGATGGGTGAGAATGTATATGATTGATGCAGGTGGCAGAGATACAATGACATGTTGTCAGTGAGTGGTGGTTGTCAGGCATTGCATGGTTGGTCAGTTGGATGTGAAGAATGAGAGAAAAATTTTCTCCTATAGAATCACCTAGTTCGATGGGTAATAGTCTACGCAATGCACTTTCTTTTATCTTTGTCTCTCTTGTCGCATCTGGTTCTATGTAACTATTGAAATGACTCATGGTATTTTTCCTTCTTTCCTCTATAACTACTTTGTGCTTAGTTACTCAACTACTTAACTATCTAGTATGTTTGTTCACAATCCTGGTCTTCTCCTTGAGTAGTTTTTTTTCTTTTTTTGGCGAGGTCCACTACTGGTCCTCTTTAACTTTGGCACTTATAAAACTCCTACATGGACCGTCCATCTAGCTTTCGTTTGATTTTTACTTGACTCTAGTGTGGGCAGGTTAGAAGAAATGGGATTGGAAAAAGGATGGGGAGACAATGTAGAGCATGTTTTGGATATGATTCATTTGTTGTTTGAGATCATTTAGGCACCTGAGCCATCAAATTTGGAAATGTTTCTAGTAGGGATTATTATGGTTTATTAATTTTGTGATTCTTCCACCTCAGGTTATTTTGGGCAAGAAAATGTTTTAGGAATGCTAGACAGGACACTAGTGGATAGGTAAACAATTTTTTTATAATTGCAATGTTCATTCCATGATATCCTCTCTTTATTATTCGATTGTATTTTAAACATTTCTTTTGATTTTGGTTTGTCTTTTAACTATGAAATTGAAAATACTTGGTATCATGTCCATTTAAAAAGCATCTATAGCTTGAAGATGAGTTTATTATTACACGATATTAATTGAAATCCTTTTAGTTGTTTTGTGTTAAAATCATGACCATTAAAAAAGTTTACTTTCATGTTGTTATTTGAGTAGCCACGGGTTCTTTATATACTTGACTGAGTTCATGCTTTAGAGAATGAATTGTTGTTGCGAATAAAATGACAAGGATTAGACATCACACTTAAGATTATTTGTTTTAACAATTTATCTACAACCTGAGATTTTTAGCATGTAAGTTAGTTGGCATGTTTGTGCCTAAGTTTTCTGCAAATGTTGAATACTAAGTTACTGAGGTGTTTTTTTCTATGGTGACGTTTTATTTGTTTTGTTTATATAGGTCACATGGCCAATATTGCCTAACTGAAGAAAACTTGTTGGAGTTTCTTGCTTTATGGGGGGAAATGGCATTGACATTGCTGGTGTTGAGGTATATGTCGTATAAATATTTTATAGTCTACTTTAGTTTATATTCAAGTATCCATCGTCTTTCATTTCTTATACTCTGCATTGTATCTTGTTTCGTTTTCATGAGAGGAACTCATTATTGATGGTAAGAAGCATGAATGGGAGAAAGAGGAGAACAATTACACTGGAGAGACAAATGCAAAAAGAGAGAGAGAGGAGAACTGATCCAGTGATACCCTTAGAGCCAATATTTTGCATAAGATAGACATAGAGATTGATGGTCAAGTCTTAGAGTTGGTGAATTCACTTGCAATTCCTTGGCGAGATAGTGATAATGTTTTGAAGTGATAAAACATTATTTCGTGTGTAAATTGTAGTCCAACCAATATTAAGTTGGAAACTCATAATGTAATAATTGAAATTTTATTTAATAAAATTTATGTGGTTGAAATTATTTATATTTGCACTTGATATTATTTAGTATTGTAATTAATATATGTAACTTTGTGCTTTCATATTAGATGAACATGCACATTGTATGACATTTTTTTAATTTAGTCACAAAATCATACTCATTAATTTATGTTGATTAATAATGAATACAAAATCAATCTAAAACTACTAAATCAGTAGTTTATGTTGATTAATGATGAACACAAATAAAATGAATATATGACTAAATTAGTCGTTTATATAATGAATATGAAACTACCAAAAAAAGATAAATGACTACTGCAAATGATAAATTTGTGATTACAAATGATGACTAAATTTTGCATATATACGACTATTAGTAGCTAATTTATAGTATCTTATAACATGACCGAAATTTAGTCATATTTCTTTGGTCATTAATTGGTTTCAAACGATGACTAAAATTTGCATATATATGACTATTAGTAGCTAATTTATAGTATCTTATAACACGACCAACATTTTGGTCATATTTCTTTGGTCATTAATTGGTTTTCTTAGGTAATCATATAGTAATATATTTTGTTGTATATTTGGTCATTAATTGCAGCAATTAATGAATAAATATACTACTGGATGATAAAATTGAGACAACAAATTAATGACTAAGCTAAAAATGACTAAAAGTTGGTCGCGTTATAAGATATTGTAAATTAGCTACTATTGGTCACCAATTGAAAAATGGCCATTTATATGAAAATTTTAGTCAATTTTTAGTAACTAATTAGCCATTTTGTACTTGTGGATGCCACCCATTGCTAGTTTTAAAATTGAGTTATAATATGTTTTCCCACTGTAAACAAAATAAATAAATAAATAAAATAAAATAAAATGTAATAAATATTACAAATCATAAATGAGAGAAACATGTGTAGTTGGATGTTAAGGAGAGTTATTCCACATATTAAAGATGATTATAGAACTAAGAAAACCCAGTGGAAAAATAGAGATAATAACAAGGCATACCATAATGAGAATGGTTAATATAGTTGGAATATACTACAACCTTAAGGAGGTGAAATGAGTCGAAATGAAAGAACTAAAAGTGTTATAGATAACTTAGAAGATAAAACTAATGATTGTCAAAAACAACCACAATTACTTATAAATATGAAAATCCCCCTTGAATAGCCTTATAGGTCATGCATTAGGGTGTGCATGGGTTCACCTAGAGGTTTAGTGGTAGCGGTCAGAATTGACCTCATGTTATGCAAATACTAGTCTGGCTCAGTTGTCAATTGCTCTAGATAGAAAAAAAGGTGGTTGGGTAGCATGGAAAGGATGAGTTTGTTGGCATTATGGCACAGCTTTGGCACTATGGCACAGGTGTTGTCCTTGATGGCAACTCACTCAAAAGGAAGATCATAATTCAGGCTCTCAGAATGAAAGAAAATGAGGTATATGTAGGTTCATCTTAACAAAATTGCATATATAAGCGGTTGTACCGATCAAAAGGCTCGTAGACGTATGCACGCACTTTCATGCAAATAAAAGCGCGAACATGTGGGAAAACTTATGGTTGGTCCATGGTATTTAGTCCGACATATTTGAACCTATGGTTTTGGTCCTTGGTATTGCATTTAAAGTGTTGAACCCAAGTATTGGGTCCCTAGTATTAGTTCTCAATGGTTTTGGACCATGGTTTGAGTAAGGCGTAAGACTATAAAAAGGGAAGGAGATCATTTGGCAAGGGTATCAACTTATATGTTGAATATCTTGAGAGAAGCAAGATCTAGAATACTGGTGATTGGTTGGTGAGTTACAGCTGGATCTGAATCAAGGAGGAACCTGAGAATTACACGATGGTTAAGATCTATTGATGGGTCAAGATCTCAAGACTTGAATAGTAGTATCATTGTGCGATTTTGATCTATTATATTTGGCGCATGATTAGATCTATAAATATGATAATCTAGGTATAATTAATGTTTAATTAAGTAAAAGGATAAATTATCTTTTATAGATCTGTACGCAGGTTCGACACAACAGAGGCGCGTATACATGTAGGTTAAGCAAGTGAAGACTGCGTATACGCTGGTTGGTTTTGGAACAGCTGCGTATGTGTTATAGACATTTTTGTGCCTTACAACATTGAGCATGGAATGTCCATAATCTAAGGGATCCAAAGTCCCTAAACATGTTGTTCCTACCCCTAGAGGAACAAGGCTAACAAACCACAGCAATTCACAGAAGTTCTCCACCAAAAACTACTCAAAACAAGTCAAATCAGGATCATTTCAGTGGCTACACTGGCTACCTGCGTTGAATGTCAACTGGAACACTGGCTACCTGCGTTGAACGAGAATGGACAAGTGGCAAGCTCATTTCTCAAGGTGTCAAAACCCAGGAAGCTTCCAAAATGACACTTGCCTTAGGGAATTCGACTGGTGATGAGTAAGAGGTTCCAAATCTCCAAGTGGAAGAAAGAACCTCCAAGTGGACTCAAGAACTGACAGAGGGAGAGGACACTAGTCAGATCTCAAGCTGACTCATCCTCTCTCCAAACATCTATATATGGATCTCTCCTCCATGAGATCTAGAGGCTAGAATTTTGTTATTGCAAAGAATTGCTGTGGTTTGAGATTGGAATCATTGGGTGCTTAATGCTTTGAAGGGGGTGAAGATAGGAATTCCATTTGCTGGGAAGGAGATGCTGGATTGGAGCCCTCTGGGTTGTATCTCTTCCTGAACCTTGTTATTCATCAATAAAGCTATCTTGGTTTCTCCTATATACTGGTGTATTTTTGATGTATGAATGCATTAGTATGTTTAGTTCATTTCTAATCCTGAACTAGTTATGAATGTGAACATTTGTCTTTGTGTAGTGTTCTTCTCTTGTCGCAAGTAGCTGTTCTCTTGTCGCAAGTAGCTGTTCTCTTGTGATCTTGCAGGAATTTGTTGCTGGGCTAGCGAGAAGGCAAGTAGTTGTGATCATGTGATCTCGTATGAACTCGTTGAAGCTGGGCGAGCAAGAAGACAAGTAGCTATGAACACCCAAAGAGAAGAGAGACCGGATCGAGGGACAAACGGAAGACACCGGTAAGTCCATTTGTCTCTCTTCTTTCACATTTCATAAAGGAAGAAACTAGAATAGCTGTCTCTGTTTGTTGCTAAGGCACTGTCACACCTTAGGTGGATAGGATCGTCCTGCATAGGCATTTTTCCCCACAACAGTATGTACACAGTTTTGTATTGGTGAAGTAGCGTACATCTCTTGAAATATGTTTTAGTTGCTTATGTTTATTGTTGTAGTGTTCTGGGTTCAGAATTGGTGTCTGGTTACTGGTACTACTTTCTAGTTACATCATTCTGAGAAGTTATTGGTTGATTCAGTATTTGTACAAAGGAGATTGGTTGTTGCAGATCTACTTGATGTTTGATTGATATTCATGGATCTAGTCTGAAAATTTATGAAACATGGTCCCTGGAAGAAAAAAGAAGGTTGAAGCCTTCTGTAGGTTAGCACCTACGTACTAGTACCTCAGCTGGTACAAGAGCTAAGGGGGTTGTAGCTCCCTTCCAGGAGAATTTGGAGAACGAGAGAAGGTTGTAGCCTTCTGCAGGTTGAAGCTTGCGTGCCAGTTTAAGACTGCACCAGTACAGAATCATTGTAAAAAGAAGTTTCTAATTGAAAGAAGATAGAGACATATTGCAGCAAGTGGTTTTCACCCACATTGGGTTTCCACCTTATATCTTGTGTTCTTTTTTGTGACTGTCTTCTCTAATTTTTTGTTCCTGCTTACTATTATATGGTTCTGACACACAGATTAATGATAAACATCTGAAGAATAAATTAAATTATAATTCTGGAAGTTATACATGAGTTTCATTAGTCAGAGTTGCGTATACACGTTGTTTTCATTCACTGAAGTAGCGCATACAAATCTTTGTATAAATTGAAAAAGAGTTTGGCTTAATAACATTGATTGACCCCCCCTCCCCCTCTTAGTATTATTTCCAACAAAGTTGAAATTCATGATGGAAACTAAAAAATATTTGGAAGATTCTCTGACATAGAGTGCAGTGGTTTGGATTACAATATGGTTGAGTGGGATTTGGATAGAAATGTCTAGATCAAGAAGCGGTAATGCATAGATGAGTATAATGAGAGAACACAAGGTAGTGAGGATATGGAGGAACTCAAGAACAACCATCTACAAAAAATAAATAAATAAATCAAAATTGAGTAAATATGCATTAGAAGGGATACTGAGAAGTGATGTAGAATGCATATGCATGAGAAGGCATTTTGAGTATGATGTTTGGAACATTTAGATGTGACTTAGAGCATGCAGAAATTCTTGGGAATACATATGATATGATTTTCAAATAAGAGTAGTATATTCTATAAATCTAAAATAATAATGTTATGATAATTGATTATGATTAATAATGAATTATGTATCTAAGAAAAGGTTTTATATCATGGCTAAAGATGTTGATGTTGTTGTTGTATATGAAAACCATCCATATGAAGACAAATGATTATGGTAGAATGTTTATTAAGAGATTGGTGAAGGGAGCCTATGAGCCTATACAAGATCACAAATGATCAAGAAGAATCAATTAATTTAATGCTAGCCATGAAAGTATGAATTTGGTTTCTTATGGTGCTAAAAGGAATTGAGGTAAGAATTACATGTATTAAAATTCAATACTTGAATAGATGTGGTAAAGGTAGAGGGCTTCAGATATTTACATGTTATTTAATGCTTGCATGAAATCATATGAAAGTTAATGGAATGTTGTGTCATATTCGTTATGATTTCATAACCAAGGTAGTCAAAATATATACACATATTGTAGGAGTAGAAATGGATGTCAAAATAACTATCCATATGTGAGGCCATGACATGGTTGGATATAGAAAGGCTATAGCACTATACAAATTCTTAATGGTCCACCTACTTATATTCAATGTTTGGATTGCAACCTCTTTGCCAATAGTAGAGAGCACCAAAGGATTGTATTCTTGGCATTGTGTCTGGGCTAAAGAGGAAGGTATCCAAATGATCAAACAATTAATAGGTGATGAGCCTCATCATTGGGTAACTATATGGAACTTAATACACCTCCAAGATTATTAAAATCAACTCTTCTCATAATTCCTTACATTTTTTTTTATATTTTTCTTAATGAGATGAGTAAAAGTAAGATGTTATGTCTAGTGGTCTAATGTGCATTGATTGTAGGTTTTTGAGAGAAAATCACGCAATTTTGGCTAATTAAGGGCAGAAAATCGAATGAGACAAGCAAGAGAGATTATAGGAGATATATATTCCTCATTTAATCCTCACTCATTTGAATATTCCTCAATCAAATCACACTAGCGCGAAGTTGCAAGCAACCGAGTCATGGAGATCATGGGCAACCGAGCCAGTGACAGATAAGAGCCAGTTCATATTGAGTTCGGGAGCCAAGCCTCCCTAGATTTAAGGAAGTCGTTGGAGACTTCAGTTGTATAAATAAGGAGGCCTAGAGCCTCATTAGAATTCATATTTTTTATGTAAGAGCACTAAGCATTTTCGAGTTCAAGTTTTGTTGAAAAACATTGTCATGTAATTTTTCTAATATGATAATGAGAATGAGAATTTCCTTGATCCAATACTGAGTTGACTCATAGGGTTGAAGCTCTTGGATTAGGGCCCAACCTTAGCAGAAGAGGCTCCTCTTCTTGTACTTGTATGCTTAGGTGATTTCATAGATTAATGGTTGAATTGGTTTTAACATTGTTTCATTGCAAGTGAATTTGATTAGTTTGCTTCCATTTGTGCATTGCTTTAGCAATAGCTTAGAAAGATAAAGGAATACCAAAAAGGCTGATAGCAGGTGGATTTGGCCTCGCTCCTCCCTTCAGGGACCATGGTTTGAGGAAATAACTCCTATGCAGCCACAAAAAGGCAGAATTATGATTTCTTGTGGAATTTAGGGTTTTCTGCTACTTAGGCCAGCATCTTTTCAGTTTTCAAGAATAGGATTCAGTTGGCATTTCTGATATCTCCATATTTGTATTAGATATCATAGTGTTTCACAATATTTTGTAAGTATTTACATGCATGAGCAAGGCAACTAAATAATATATTCTTCTTTCTTAAGTCGATTGAAAATCTTTCTTGTTTGACATGATTCATGGATAAATGCCAATGATGTAGGTATTGCTAGAATTTCAATAGTGCAAGAAGATCTCATGCCAGCAACCCTAGCCTAACTCCATCCATCCATCATCACCAAAAGCCACCAAGTCCCTCAACCAATTCATCATTCCATTAGAACAACTTTCTAGGTTTGTTGAGGAAATCTAACCATCTTACAAACTGTGTTTTGAGCTTTGAAGAAGTCCTAGCCACTCCCTTGCCTTATTTCTTCCGTCATTCACCTTCCCTAAGCCCTATACCACCTTCCAAATCACTCCTATTGCTCTCAGCCAAATCCTGTAGGAATACAGTGGATCTTGCAGGAGCACTAAGACATCCTGTAGTGGCCTGTTTTGAGGCTGATTTGTGGAAAAAGAATCCTAAAGAATAGCAGAAGACCCCTACTTTCCTCCCAAGCCATCTGACCTTTCACCACCATCTCTAACCCACCTACCACATCACCAAGAAGATTCAACATTCACATTTTCACAAAAAAGGACAAAAAGGAAAAAAGAGTTATTATGTTCATTCATATGCACAGCCATAGAATGTTTGGTTATTTTAGATTGCATGCCTAGGACAGTTAGGATTACACACATGTTAGCCTAGAATCCTTTTGAAGCAAGATCTCTTAGCAATTAGTTAGATGAGTGGTGTGTTCAAAGCATTTGATTTCAATCTTTCCTTACTGCAGTAGACATTGTTTCAATTCTCCCAATTAGTGCAAAATTCCCCTTTCCTCATTGGTAATCAAGCTTCTTTTGAATCAGAAGAAGGCTGGTTTGAGAAAAAATAGTGGTCTATCGCCAGCTGAGCAGTGAAAAAGAGTGGACCCATCTCATCTTCTTGTGTATACAACACTGTCACCTCGAAGTTTGTATGAACCCCGAGTTGATAAAGTAAAGTTGGTAGCCACAGGAGTTGCAACATTCTTGTTGCAATACTGGTGATCATCACTTTTTGGCATCATTGTCGGGGAGGTGTTGGAGTAAGATGTGATTTCTGCTTTCTTTCTTCCATTTCTTATTTATGGCATTCTTCTATTAGCTTCATTTCTACAAAATTATTTGTAAATTGGTTTTCTTTCTTTTCCATTCTGCAAGTGAGATTTCATCCATGAGTTAGTTTCCATTTAGTTTATTATTGCAATTCTGCAATTAGCCTCAAAGCTTGAAAAAAAACACGAAACAAAACAAAAACAATTATTTCATGCCTCGTATGAATATGGATAACTTAAGAAAATTTCTACCAAATACCTCCACCACTTCAAACAGCCAACCTTCCCTCTTCTTCGGTGGTTGTTAATTGGAGAACCCCTTAAGAAAACAACTAGAGATTTTTGAAGAGCCTACAGGGGGAGAAGAAGAAGGAGAACCCATTACAACTGACCTAATGGCTGAAAATAGAAATGACATAGGAGATAGAGAAAGAATTGAGGGTGATTTTCCCATCAGAGAAACTAATGGGGATACCAAGATGAAAAATATAATCCCCTCTGCTCTTCCTCATTTCCATGGCCAGACCTCAGAAGATCTAGATACTTTCTTGTTTCAGTTTGTTGTCATATGAAAAACTTATGATTACACCATTGATGATGAGAAGTTGAAACTATTCCCATCCACTCTCAAGGATGCAACTCTACACTGGTTCATGGGTTTACTTGGGGATAGAATCACAAACTGGGATAAGATGCAGCAAGCCTTCAACAACAAGTATCGAGACTACTACAGGTCCAAAGACACTAAAGAGGAAATTTTTAGGATTACCTTTGGGCATGATGAATCCTTAGAGGATTATGAAGAGAGATTCCAGCTTAGCTACAAAAGGGCCATGTGAACACTTGATCCTGAGTCACTAAATCTAGTCCTGCTCTGCAAGGTAAGGGAAGATCTTCTGGATACCCTAAACCTGCTAGTAGGAGGGGACATCTACCAAATACCCTATGAAGATATTAAAACTGTCTTTAAGAACCATTCTAGGGTAGCTAGGAAAAAGGGTAGGGGTAGTCAACCAATGGCCATCTCATCCTCTTCCAACACGTCCATAAAATGTGAAATTAGAATTATGTTGGAAGATTTCAAGAGTGAAATGTTGCAAACCCTTGCCCTACAAATGGAAACTATGCACATCAAGAGGAAGTAGGAGGAAGAAGAGAGAGAATTAGCCATCTTCTGCCCTAGATGCACAAGGAGGCACCCTAGGAATGGATGTCCATTAAACCTAATAGAAATCTGCTCGGTCTATGAAGAAAACCACTACACAGACAAGTGCCCTTATCTACCTGGACTAAAAGTTGCGTATCAGGGAACTGAAGGGGTGACTAAACGACTCTGATATATAAATCAAAGGAGACCTCACAGGCCTCAACCATACTAGTATGGCATGCAATGGTCATCCTATGCATATTACAACCCTAACCAAAACACATACATCCCCTCCTAAGGACTCCCTGCTCATCCCTCCTGGTCTACACCTTCTCCTTGGTCTTTTGCACCTCAGTACCATTCCCAGCCAACCAACTAGTCATTTCAGTCATATACTCCTCCACAGCCTCAGTGTAATGCACCACCCCAAAGGTGGAGGTCCCCATACAACAAAGCTTAAGTTTTATTGCCTTCACCTCCTACTCAACCACAACTTTTACACCCTGCTCCACCTAAACAACCTCATATGCTTACCCCGCCAAACCTGAACCTGAAAAATAGACAGGCACAACAAGTATACAGTGGAGAGACATCCTACCCTGCTTATGCTATGGAGATTCAGGAAATCAACCTAAGGCCTGGGGGAGTACCCCTGAACAACCAACCTCCATCTCCACCTAGGGAGAGTGAGGATGAAAGAGAGGAAAGTATTCCTAGAGTGAATCCACTACCCTGTGTTGAAACATTAACCCAGTTAGTCCATCCTACCCCAAAAGAGAATGAACTTCTGGGTGAATTGAAAAATCTATGTGTCAAAATTACACTTCTCCAAGCCATTAAGGATGTACCCATTTACAACAAACTAATTAAAGAGAAGTGTTTCAAACATCCAGGGAGGAAAAAAAGAGACACCCCTACCATTAATGTCATTAGACAGTTGTCCAACTTAATACTGGGGTAGATAATTTTCCCAAAGTATTTAGACCCTGGAAGCCCTGTAGTAGATGTGCACATCAATGGCACCATTGTCCCACACACCTTGATTGATCTTAGGGTTGTCATTAATGTAATGACTAAGGGCACCATGCTCAAGCTCAATCTCCAAGGTTCAATAAGAAATACCACAACAATCGTGCAGCTTGCATACCATTCCACAGTGGCCCCTAAGGGGATTGTTGAAGATGTGATGGTCTCCATCGATTCCTGGGAGTATCCTGCAGACTTCCTAGTTCTCCATCCTAAGGCCAAGCTTAGTGGTTATCCTCTCATACTTGGGAGACCCTGGTTAGCCACTGTCGATGCCTACATCAGTTGCAGGGCTGGAAATATGACTATAAAAAATGGGCATCTATCCAAGAAGTTGGTCTTGTACCCTCCTACTCAGCCATCCTTAGAACATGATTTACCTTTATGGCTAGAAGAGGAGGAAGAAGATGAAGTCTACTCAACCCAACTCTATACCCTAGAAACTGCCATGGGAGGAGGACAACCAGATGAAGATGATTTGATTGAACACATACTCCAAAATCCAACTCCTAGCACCTTGTCCTTAGAGGAAGTAGTAAAGGAAACCAAGAGAAACCATCAGATTGATCTATGCTTAGCTGATTCAAACCCTACTCTTGTTAAAACTATATAATTTAGCACTGAGAGAACTTTGAAAATCAACCCTTCTCTTTTTGTACGCCAAGAAGAAGAGTTGTGCAACATGCTAAGGGAAAATCTAGATACCTTTGCCTGGAGTTACAAAGAAATAAAGGGAGTGCACCCCTTGGTTTTACTCACCACATCTATATCAAAGAAGGTTCCAAGCCAATTTAACAACCCCAAAGGAGAATGAATCTAGCTCTCAATGATATAGTCAAAGAAGAACTGCAAAATTTGCTGGATGCAGGACTCATTTACCCTATCTCGAACAGTGAGTGGTTTTCGCCTTTGGTGTTGGTTCCAAAGAAAAATGGGAAGTGGAGGATTTGTGTCAATTACAGAGAGTTAAACAAATAAATAAAGAAATACCATTTCCCTCTACCTTTCATTGACCAAGTGTTAGATGGCCTGGCAAGGAAAAAGTCTTTCTCTTTCCTAGATGGGTTTAGTGGATACAATCAAATCCAAATCAGCCCAAAGGACCAGGATAAAACTACCTTCACTTGTCCTTGGGGTGCCTTCACCTATAGGGTCCTTCCTTTTGGCCTATGCAATGCCCTTGCCACTTTCCAGAGGGAATTCCTAAGTATCTTTGCCAAGCTAGTCCATGATGTAGTAGAAATTTATATGGATGATTTTACAGCCTATCAGTGTGATTTCCAGGAGGCTCTATCCAACTTGGGTAAGGTGCTGAATAAATGCATTGAAATGAACTTGTCCCTTAGTCCCAAAAAATGTGAGTTCTTGATGTCTGCATGGACTGTTATAAGTCATTCAATATCCCAGAAAGGACTGCAGGTGGACCCAAATAAGATAGCCATCATCCGAAGGGTCCCACCTCCGCAAAAATAGAGGGATGTTAGAAATTTTCTAGGTTTAGTTGGATACTATAGGAGATTTATAAAAGACTTCAGCAAGTTAGCTTCTCCTTTATTTGGGTTATTGGCCAAACACTCTGAATTTTTATGGTCAGAACATTGTAAAGAGGTCTTGGACACCCTAAAGGACAAGTTGACCAATGTGCCTATTCTCCGAGGCCCAAATTGGGCCCTTCCTCTCCATATACATGTTGATGCCTCTCACAAAGCCATAGGAGCATCTCTAGGCCGGATAGATGACAAACTACCTTATGCCATTTACTTCATCAGTAAGAATCTGTCAAAAGCCAAGTTGAACTACACAGTGACCAAAAAGGAGCACCTAGTTGTTGTGCATTCATTGAATAAGTTTAGGCATTACATTACAGGTTACCAAACATTTATACACACTGACCATGCTGCAATTAAATACTTGATGAATAAACCTGATGTAAATGCCCAAATTATTAGATGGTTACTCTTATTGCAACAATTTGATTTAACTATTATTGATAAGCCTAGCAAGGAGAATGTTGTTGCATATTTTTTTATCCATATTGACTTTTCCTGCAGGGGAGGAAGGAATGGTTGATGATGAGTTATCAGATGAACACTTATTCTCCATTTTAGTTCTCTCTCTAGGGTTTGCTAACATAGAAAATTACTTGGTGTCTACAAAGTTTCCACCAATTTTTTCCTCCAAGGAAAAGAGCAAGATTGTGAGGAAAAGTGCCCCATTCACTTGGATTGGGGGCAACCTCTTCAAACTAGGCCAAGATCAAATTCTGAGAAAATGTGTCAAGGAGGAGGAAGACTTTGACATCCTTCTAACCTATCATGATGGGCCTTGTGGAGGTCACTTTGTAGCCAAAAGGACAACATTCAAGGTGCTACAAGCTGGTTATTATTGGCCCACTCTTCACCAGGATGTGAGGAGGTATACTAGTCAGTGTGATCGGTGCCAAAGGATGGGGAAACCTACCCCAAGGGATGAAATGCCTCTGCAACCTCAAGTGACTTTCAAGCCATTTGACAAGTGGGGCATGGATTTCATTGGACCCATTGACCCTCCATCCAGGAAAAAGCAGTACATCATTGTGTGCACTGACTATTTAACCAAGTGGGTTGAAGTTAAGGCCATAAAATCATTAACAGAAGATAACGTGGCTGAGTTCTTAAGGTAAAATGTATTTTATATGTTTGGGTACCCTAGAGAACTGGTCATTGATCAAGGAAGTTAGTTTACATCTCACATGATTGAAATTTTATTAAGCCAACACAAGATGAAGCATAAAACATCCACTCCTTACCACCCAGAAGCTAATGGGCAAGTGGAGGTAACCAACAGAGCATTGGAAGGGATTCTGACTAAAGTGATTAGCAACAGCAGAAAGGACTAGGTAGATACATTAGTTGAGGCCACTTGGGCCTACAATACCAGCTGGAAAACCACCACTAGGTTCACTCTTTATGAGCTAGTCTATGGGAAGAAAGCCATGTTGTCAATAGAATTTGAATACAACACCTTAATTATGGCAACACAACTGGGTCTAGATCTCACTAGGGCACAACAAGAGAGATTTCTCCAGCTGAATGAGTTATATGAATTTAGGATGCAGGCGCCCCTACACACAGAGGTGACTCAAGTTCAAAGGAAGATTTGGCATGACAAGAACATAAAGGAAAAAGAGTTTCAAGAAGGTGATTGGGATTTTTTGTATGATTCCAGATACCAAGATTTTAAAAGCAAGTTAAGGACTAGATGGTTAAGGCCTTATGTCATAGAAAAATGTCATGACAATGGTTCAGTACATATAAGAACCATTGATGCAGAGGCTATCCCTTTACTTGACAATGGGTACAGATTGAAGGTCTACAAGAAGCCCTTGTCACATCAAGAATTTGTCAATGGCATCAGAAAGACAGTGATGGTGGTGGAGAAAGTGTCAGCTTCTACCCCATCAAGTCCCTGAAAAAAGAAAAAAAGGAAAAAAGAGAAAAAATAAAGAGACTAGGGTGAAAACCTCCATGAGGCACCTGAGTCCCACTATTGGGTTGAAAAACTCTTAAGGCAGCCCAATGGTGTTGAGAAGAAAAGATAAAAATAAAATTATCTATGGGTGAAAACCTCTTTTGAGGCACCCAAGGCAAGCATCTAGGATGAAAACCTCTTGGAGGCAGACTAGTTGTTTTCAAAACAAAAAAACAAAAAAAAAAAAAGAGAAAAGAAAAAGTTTGAAAATGTTGTTTGTAGGTCAGCAGGAGGAGGATCAGAGAAACTTGAGAGGAACAGAAGGACCTACACAATCCATATTTTCATTCCTCCATCCCATATTCTTCATTATCCCATCAATACCTCCATTTATGAACTCCTCCAACTCAGTTTACACAGGCTCTGTGTTTTCTACAGGATTCCTTGTAATCCTACAGGATTCCTTGAAAACCTACAGGAGTTTCCTGTAGGAATTACAGTGGCTTGGGAATCCCAAGAAAAGTGACCCTAGAGCAAGGGGATGACCATCCTGTGTCAAAAAATAAAATATTTACTCCACCACATCATCACCATGCCTCTCATCACCATGTATCCCTGCATCCATCCAATAATTCAATTAAAAAAAATTACAGTTTTCAAAGAAGAAAAAAACAAATAGAAAAGGGTGAGAACAGAGGACAAAGGGACAATACTTGAATGCTATACCTCTCACCTACCAATCAATAGACCCCTTCTCTACCCATGTCAACAATCCTCATGCTCCAGCAGTGAAGAAAAGTAAGAAAAGTTTAGGGGAGAGGCAGTTACAGGACATCCTGTAGTTTTCCTGTAGGAAATCCTGTAGCAGCCTATCCCACAAAAGGAAATTTCATAGGGTTTCAACCATCTTTAGCATAAAGATTCCAATGTCAAGAAATCTCCTCCAAAGCTCAACAGCAATGGTAGGATCATCAACATCACTCTCCAATACTTGCACATCAAAGGAGACAAGCATCAAAAGGGGCCAATGCAAAAAAAAATATGCAGCAAGTAGACAACACAGGGACATCATTCTCCAAAAAGCTTCATCATCAAAGCATCTTACCCACATGTATATCATCTTTATTATGCTCTCTCGTCAGCAAGATATGATAAAAAATGTAGGATTATGTAAGAGTTGGTTTTATAAGAAAATTTGGCCAGTTAACTTGGCCACCTTCAGCCAGTCGATGAGGAGAAAAGAGTTAGACCACTCTACACATGGCAGCAGTCAAATCAGAAGAAAAAGGAGATAAGGCCAAAAACAGTTAAATTACGGATGATCAAAGTGGGAGATGATTACAAGGTAAGGAGGAATGATGGAGTGATAGTGGGACCAACAGTCCAAAACGAGGTGCTCATACTTAGGAAAGTAACACACCATCCCACACGATCACCCATATAAGGAAATAAAACATTGATTTCTATGCAAAGAAAGCATTACCAATCTCTAGGATTCATCAAAATAAGGTTTCTTTGGGCCTCTTGAAGAAGCATCTACTGGAAAGACAGTGAGCATTTTGCAGCGCAAGAGCACCTACAGAATCCTACAGGAAAACCTACAGGATACAGAGCAGTCATCTACAGGATTATCAATGGGCATTAAGGGAGGAGAGATCAAAGTTTTTCCTCATCAGATAGTATCTAGTGAGGTAGGAGCTATACCTTCACATATTTTTCAGTTAAAAATAAATAAAAAATCCTCCATTTGGTTAAGAAAGCTGCAGTTTAGGGGATTATATTGCGAAGTTATCATTTAAATCTCTCACCCACTAGAATTCTTGAATTATGTCCATACAAGCCTCCATAATTACCAAGGGAAAGATGACAAGGGCCTTTAATAAGAGAGAACCAATGAACACAGTAAGAATTCATCAGCACCCTCATGTAGTAAAAATTTTCACAAGGCACAATTGGATGGCTTTCTTTGAAAGAATGAGAGGATATGATGATGAGGTGCCCAGAGACTTTGCTCTCTCGTTCATACCCCTCACTAGGATGCATGCCACTGCTGTGGTGAAAGGCCTATCAGTAGAAATCACCTATGAAGTTATAATAAGAATCACCACACTCCCTTTAGGGTTACCTTGGAGAAAAGAAGATAAGGGTAACAACACCCTTGCAAAGAAGAAATTCTTTTTGGAAGGGGAGGAGGCAATGGAGGACAAAAATGGGGTTACAAGAGAAAGCCTTACATACCCTTGGAATGAAGTTAGTTACCACCTCATTAAATATATATCATGTGAAGGGAGATACAGTGTGGTGTATGGATACCATTTCAGACTTCTCCAAGAACTAAGATTTGGAGCAGACACACCTCCTCAAAACAGACTAAGTATACCCTACTTTCTTCTTCAATCAATGATAGATATGAGCATCAAAGTGCAGGAGGGAAAACATCAACAACTATCTCATCATGGGTTGATCAAACTTATCCTAGAAGATGCTCTACAAAACCTAAGACTCCCTATTACATGGACAACTTTCAGAGACATGCAGGTAGAGGGAGAAATTCAAGCACTTGAATATGACAAAATCCCCACTGCTAGTGAGAGGGATGAAGAAACAGAGGGAGAAGATGAAGAGGAAACAGAGGAGGAAAAATATGAAGAAAAGGAAGAGGAAAATGAAGAAGAGACAGAAGAAGAAACAAAATAATAGACAGAAGAACAGAGTGAGGAACTAGAAGAAGAAGAGAAAGAGAAAGACAAGGATGGAAAGGAGAATGGAAAAGAGGAAACAAAAGGGAATGAAGAACAACGGTCTAGATTTCAAGGCAAAGAAGGGGAAGAATCACCAACAGTATCTCTAGAACCCACTGAGAAAGAGGTAGCAACTTCTCTTACTGCCCTAAGTACAACTATCAAGTCAAAAGGGAAGAGACAGAGACAAACCCCATTGTACTGTAGGACAAGAAAAAGCATAAGGATCAGGCAAGGAAGACCTCAAACACCCACCAAAATTCATATTGTCATTGAAGACTCGCCAAAGCAGCAAGAAAAGGTAGCTCCGCTTGAGAAAAATCAAGGAGAAGGATCATTAGGACAAGCCTCTCCCAAATCTCCCATCACTTATGTTAGGAGGCCTGTCATAAGGTATGCCTCATCAAAGGGAAAGGTCTCCTACAGGAGACATAGAAATACCTATAAGAAGCAGAGGCCATCCTACAGGAAACTCTACTAAACCTACAGGAAAATCAAAAAATGGACCAAGAAGGTATCACTCAGCAAGAAACAAAAAAGGAAGACCCGGAACTGAGAGAACCTAGTCCACAACCCAACCTTAACTCTTCCTACAAGTTCATTGAAGGGGGTAGGATCATCCCATAGAATTTTTCCATCCCCTTACTCTTTGAGCTTGAGAAAGAAATGGAAATGACACACAAGTGGATGCAGATTGCCAAATAAAAAGGAGTGGAGGAAGTAGGGAACATGGAGGAGAAATTGAAGGATATGGGCATAGAACTGAGCAGCATAAGGGACAGAGCGGCAATGATGAAAGCTCAGTTGGAGGCAGAGAATGCATGACTAAGGGGACAACTACAAGAAAGGGAAAGTCAGTTGGAATCTATGGCCAGTTTATCCTTAGAGGAAATCCAATGCAGGATGCCAACAAAGTCTTATGCCTTGTATCTCAAGGAACAATGGCTACAATTCCAAATTAATACTTTAGCACAGAGAGGCATTATGTCCTTCCAAGACTATAGACAATTCATTGATCTCTATGATCAAAGCACCTTGGAAGATAGAGCAAAAATGTCTAATTTTTACCTACACAACTTGGCCTTGACATATTTGAATGTGTGGGACCCAAATTCAAAACTAGGGGAGTTGCAATTGATGGCTTTAGCATCATGGATGAATCATGAGGAGGCAAGAGATGCAGAAATGAAAAAGGTAATGGAAAGAGAAGATACAGAACCCTTGATGATAAGAGCTTGGAAATCTAATCCAATGGCTGTCATCAATACCCACAACCTGAATGCAAATGATCCTAAGCTTGCACCTAGGTACCTTGCTGCACAAGAGCAAGAAATCACACACTTTGAAGACATGTTCAGATTGCTAAGAGATGATAACATGCAAGCTTGCCAAAGGAGATGGAACACCTTTCCTTACAGCCTGAAATCAGAGAATTCCATTCTCCCCAGCGGATGAGAGAGGCACTAAACTGAACACCCATGTACAAGCAAGCTCTACAAAGACTCCAAGTCAATTGGATTGGCTTGATACTCAGTCCACCACTACTCCTAGGAATGTTGGAAGGAAGGAAAGAAGAAGAAGAAAGAAAGAAATGGGAAAAGATAGAGAGGAAGGCAAGATTTTATTCACAGGTAGAAGAAACTATAGCAGAAGCATGGGATGTCAGGGAGGCCACTAGAGCAATGAAGGATATGGATATAGATTGTTGCTCATAGGATAAGCAACACCTTCAATAGGGGGTGATGATGAGCCTCGTCATTGGGTAACTATATGGACCTTAATACACCTCCAAGCTTATTAAAATCATATCTTCTCATATTCCTTACATATTTTAATTATATTTTGCTTAATGATATGAGTAAAATTAAGATGTTATGTCTAGTGGTATAATGTGCATTTGCTACCGAGAAATCTAGTGTCTATTCAGAACTTCTAGTCCCACTAAGACAGGTAGCTATCTTAGAAACAAACAAACTAAAGTCACTTGTGTTTTCCTTTACGAGAGATAGATGAGAAAGAAGTAGAGAGTACCAACCTCAGTCTTGCGCTTGGCTCCTTGCTTGTTTCCTTTCCCCTTCAACAGAATCTCGCCACTGCTTCCTTACTTGTCCCGCTTCAAAGAGCACCTGTAAAGTCACAACAACATAATACCATCAAAGCATAGAGATCTATCACTGTAAACAATATAGGATCAGATATATATTGACCATATAAATGCATATATCAACACAATATTCAGAGATACACAAGAATATGGAGGAAAACTCAAATAGCTTTATTGATAAAAGTAGTAGAAGAGAAGATTACAACCACTTGGTCTGACCCAGCGCCATCCTCCCAGCTTGAAAGCCCTCTTCACCTCATACAAAGCAAGATCACCCAACAATGTCTTCAAAGAGAAACCAGCAGCACCTCTTTGCAAATTACCAAATTCCAACCTTTGATCTCTGGGATGAGGGATTCATATATAGATATTTGCAGGGGGTTGAGTCAGCTTCTGGGATTTTGATTAGTGTCATCTCTCTGATAGTTCTTGTTTCCACTTGAAGATTTCATGGTCTCTTACTCATCCTTGGGTGAATTCAGGGAGGCAAGTGTCAATGAGCAGCTTCTAGAAGATTCTTAGGGTCTCCACCTAGCAAACTGCTTGTACCATTTGTCTTCTCTTGCTCATCGCACCCTACAGAAGGGCTTTCTAGTATGCATCACACTCTTTACATGTGGCAGGTGAGATGCATCGCACCCTTTGCACTGGGCAGTCTGTATGGTCCTGCTTTGACTAGTTCTGAGTGGCTTTTCATGGAAAACTTCTGGGAGATGATGTAATCAGCTGACCTTGCTCCTTTAGGGTATGAAACAACACTTTTAGGGACTTAGAAGCCCTTGGTTTATGTACATATGTGATTGGGTTTGCAGTGCCAAAATATGCCTATAACAGTTGCTCCTTAAAGCATGAGGTTGTAAATCTTTTGATGTCAGGTGAAATGCTTTATAATGAGGATCCGAGGTTTTTCGAACTGGAAGGTGACATGTAATAAGATACAATACAATAGATTATCTTCATAATATTTTCATGATCTAGCTGAGGTGGGCATTCCCATGCTCAGCTTCATAAATTCATTTTCATGTGCATAGGACAGACAACCGTCTGTGTGCAGACTGATGAGTCTGGTAGAGCCATCATCCCTTAGTTTGGATGAGTATCTGTGCAACAATGATGTACATTCAATGTCTTTATTTTCCTGAATATGTCGCAGCCCGGATGGATGAAACTGGATCCGGGGTCTTCAAAACTCATTCAATCTTCACCCAAAAGTACAAGTCGATCCATGTGAAAAGATGTTTTGATGTCGAACATGGAACTACATCGCCTGATTACCAACCAATGATGTAAGCTGTTAACAAGTGTGAGAGGAATCACTGATGATGATGATGACCCTCAAGGTACTGTAGTACAATTCACGTGGTGTGAATACATGAGTCGATGTCGAACACCATGAAAAATCTTTCAGTCGAAGGCCATTAATGTAAACCTGTCGCCGGAAGTGAGAAACTTGCCATTGAGGCATGCAAGCTTCACAGTGCTGAAAGGGTTGTCCCTAGGTCGGCTTCTTGGATAATGAGATGATGTCGACAAGAAGTGACCCATTGTAGGAGGGCATTAATGGATCCCACATCTGCGACACGGAATGGAGAAAATGATTTTGTAGAGGTGAAAACGATCTGATGATACAAGGTTCAGGGTGGCAGCCATGAATGAATGAAGAGTGAAGGTATTGCAGCGGATGAGACACAAGTTGGGTAGGTGAATTCTCTGAGTGACTTCTCTTGAACATATCGGCGACATTGAAATGGATTGGTAGCATTAACCCAAAAAGTGGATGGTACGGTGGACCAATGGTGATATGACCGGTGAGTGGAATAACCCAACTCGACTCAATCATGGTGATGGAGTGAAAGTGTCATTTTCAAGAGCGACCTGCTACCAATAAAGTTTCTTCAAGTTTTCTTCCCAATTTTTCCCAATCATTTCTGACCAGTACCTATTTATTTTTGTTAAGCTTGAGGAGGATAACATATGCTTGTTCTATAATTCTCCCTTCGGGAAAACCCGTTGCTATGTTTTAACGAGCCTAGTGATAGTGAAACTCGCTCTTGTCTGAATGGACAAGTTTGTCGCTATTATTTTAATGAGTTTAACGACAAGGATAACTTGGTCCTTTTCAATTTTAGAGAGTCTAAAAAGAGACGGAAAGGAAAGTCCAATATTACTTTTTCGTAGTATAATCCCTTAAGTCCGAAAAAGTATAAAACAATGCGGAAGGGATGACTTTTCGATAGTTTTAACGAGACGAACAAGACAAACGCTCGATCTTTTTGTGCAATAATCCCTTAGGTCCAAAAAGATTAAAATCTAGAGGAGGGATGGCACTTCCAATCACTTTAACGAGCTGGAGAGGCCAATTTCTTGGAAATCTTTTCATATTTTACGAGTCAGATGAAAAGAGCTTAAAGGAGACTCGTTTTTTAGAAATGAGTGATATTTCGAGTAGCAGCTGGTTCCAGGTGAGGGTTGGAACTTTCCAATCATGGCAGTGTCAAGAAGATGGCTAACAGAATCACTCGTTGCAGCTGTTCCTCAAAAGGGGTAAACAATCAAATGGAGGCATATGATTGGCTAAAACAGAGTGGAGGTGATAGTAAGAACACGACCAAGGCTCAAAAGCTGATGATAATGCGTTCACAATGATTATTTACCAGAGGTGGGTTTATTTTTTAATGAGCTTAAACTCTGGTGGAACATATGCTCATTGCTAAGTTTAATTTTTAACAATCTTGAACTTCGCGTAAAACTGCTCGTGCTAGTCGTATAATAAGGATGTCTCATCGATAGGCTCATTTTTTATGGAGCTTGCACCATTCGAAATTATGCTCTGACTCCTTTTATTATGTAAGCTAGGAACGACCAATCCTACAAGTTTAAAGGGTTAACAACCTACAAACTAGTAAAATAAATGGTCGCTATTCACTTCCACGCAAAAAGGTTTGCATGCCCCCAGGTATAGCGAAGTAGAGTTTCCCAGGTTACCCGTCAATTTGCAGACAAAACATTTGTTTTGTCAGGAAAGGCATACCCTTTGACAGAAGTATCTTATTCTGGTCTAATCCCATTTTCCTAAACATATGGGTGTGTCAGACTAGTCATATATCCCCCGCAGAAACCTACCCTATACCTGAAGCTTTTCTACTGAAGCAAACCAGGGTGCATGCCCCTTGGGTTTCAGTCACAACCACCGAATCACTTGCATTCATCAGGTGGATGGACTGGAGATTGATGAGACATTCCTTGCGCAAAAAGACCTGTTAGGGATGGAATTTGACTATTAGCTATGTGTGAACCAGGAAATGAAAGTTGGTCTATGAGCTGGACCACTCTTCCTTCATGCAGAAAACACATCACTCGAAAGAGTGAAGAAACAATAGCTACCATGCTATAAATGTGGTCACGCCCAAGGAGTAGATGGTAAGCTGAACGTCCTTAGACTACCATTATGTTCAGATAAATGGTTTTCCTTCTCAAAGTTAGAGGCAAATTTGGAAGGATCCCTAACGGTCGACTGGTTCCTTTGTCGAAGCCTGTTAGATTTCGCATCTCAGGAAAAAGCGATGGTGAACCAAGCGCTTTCCAAGCAGTTGAGGAAATAATACTCACATAAGCCCCTTCATCTATGATGGTACCAACCATGACCATTCTATAAGTTTGCACTATGATTCGGAATGGTACATTAGATGATAAACGGGGTCTGCCTAGTAGATTCCAATCGAAGGAGACAACTAGGTTGCTTGGAGGTGGGACCGAATAAATAGCCGGATACATCTCTGATGAACTTCCTTCCTACGGTAAAGGAACGGGTGAATTTCCCCCATGTTCATCGGAGTCTGTGTTTACGAAAATAATTTGAACTATGTCGTTCTCATTCTCTTTGGTGACTATATCATCTGAAGGTAAATCGTCTGAAGACAAGTTGGGCTCAACTGCCTTCTCAACCTGTTGACTTTGGTCCAATGTGGACTCAGAGGGTTCATCTTCAATGATAGGTGCTTCCACCGACAACAAAGGTGCATCAGTTAGATTTTCAACTAGCAATGGACTCAGCAAGAGTTTCTTGTATCTAGGAGGGAGTCGTTGTGGTGATGCAGGACGGTTATCCAAGAATCTTTTAGCTTCGTCCAGGAAGGGACAACAGTGGAGGGCAGGATCGCCTTCACACAGTCTGCAAGGAAATTTAGATTTTCCTTTCTGTCTGATGACTTCGTTTTCACTAGTTGACGGTGTACTCTCAACATGATCGTCAGAGGTTGACGACACCGAATTGTGCAAGCGGGGAGATCAGTCCCTTAAGATCCGAGGGATGAAAGGACAATCTCGATGATAGTGGTCTCCTTTGGAGATGACACATGGAGATTTAGGCTTGGATGGTGTAGTGTGTGAATTTTCGCTAGATGATGCACAGTTGCCCCTTTTTTTCGTTGGCTCCTTCTTCTTCTTCTCCTTCCCTTTCTTCTTCTTCTCAGTTACTTGGTTTTTAGTTTTTCTATCTTCACCAAGTGAAGAGGAAGAAGGAGAGGGAGAAACAAACGAAGTAGAAGGTTCGGGAGTAACTCTCGTATCATCCAATTGCTGATTTGATTGCTCAGGAATCACGGTGCTTTGAACGACATAGGTCGAGAAAAGCCATACCGGCAGACCAATTGTCAGTCCTGGAAGGGACAATGTGGCCATATGAGGTGCACCAACATCTCCCCAAGAGGAGAAAGGACTAGGATTCCCCTCAAGGGGAAATCCTTGGTTGGTGGACTCCATTTTCTTAGCCTAAGATCAACGAGGGAACAGTGACGTTATTCCAATTAAAATAAATTTTATACTCTTTGACACAACTTGCTTTTTCAATTTTTAAGAGTCGAGAAAAAGCTAAAGATGACTCTAGTCGCCTTCGATTTTTAATGAGCCTGAAGTGACAAGTGCTCAGATGGACCTTTTCCTTTAAGGAGTCTGAAAAGGAACTAAAGAGACTACTCTGGAAATCTAGACAGAGGGATTACCAAACCAAACTCAAAATTGTAGAATACTTTTTACGGTACGGCAGTCAATCTTCCTGAATGCTGTGTTCAATGCATTGCGATCGATAGGGCGGCAGGCACGGCTTCCTAAGGATAAAGGATATAGCCTATTGTGGTCTCCCAATATATACTCGACGGCACGTGGGAGCACAATTTCGTACTGGCACTTGTCGTCTCAAAGAGGAGGAATCACCCAACCTACGATGAAAGCGACAGTTACCAGGCTTTACGATGCCAGAATACGTCTCTAGCCTAAAATTCTAGATGTTGTGCGTTAGGTTCCAAAGCGTTTTTATGTTCATTGAATTTATTTTACATTTGATCTTTCTTAAGAAGTTTGCCTTTAAGGTTCACCACGTGATGTAGATATGCAACACCTAAATATGCAATCTAAGATGATAAACAGTCGTTTACTCTTATTTTTGCAATGAAAATCCTAGCTACTAAGGAAAGAGAAACGAAATCCTTTCAACATAGAGCAGAGAGCACACACTAGATGCACTGTCCTAAATCAAAATCAACAAGCAGTCTAAATGCAAATGCACATGCATGTATTTGTTTTCTGCTTTCTTAATGTGTGAATGACAAAAAGAATGCTAAGTACAAATCTGAATTATATCTTCTTTCAAAGTGACAGTACTAACAATTTTCTTTTCAAAAAACGAAAGGGAGACAAGATGACACTTTGCGATTTTGAATTGAAAACTGCTTTCGACACTTGAAATACTATTAATTCAAATCAAATACAAGAGTAACAGTGTAATCGACTATCAAAAAGAGAAGGATTCTTTTCCTTGACTGAAAACGACACTTGTGACACTTTCAAATCAAAAGACGACAGTTCGATTAAGCTACTATTTTGTAAATGAGAACTGTGAATGGCGAAAAATACACAAAAACATTCACAAATATTTGTAAAAATGAGGTTGGATGATGCAAAGGAAGGGGGTTTCAACAGTGGTCTACTGATCACAGACATCAAAACTCCTGAATAAAACTGAAGAGAGTGAAGAAAAAACCAAAATCTAGAGGTAGAAATAGTATTATCTGATCATCGCACCTCTAACACAGGGAAACAGGGATGCATCTCACCTATTGCACATGGGAGGTGTGATGCATCCAGATTACCAAGAAGAGAAGGTGCGATGGTCCAGGGACGAGAATTTAACTTGGTTTTTGGTCACAATTTGCAGCTTAGTTCAGGGATTTAGGCCGAGCTAATGATAGTTAGAAACTACAAAGTATAGGGGTTGATCTAATGAGGTTACTTGAGCTACCTCTAGGGCACTTAGGATGTTTGTAAATCAATTGTTTAGTTCATAAACAAACCCGGAGATTGACTAAAGCAGCGTTGATCTACTTTGCACTTGCATAGAAAATGCAGTTCAAAGGCTAGCTGGCTTAGATTCAGGCTCTATCTGTAGTTTATGAAGCAAACAAATAGAGACAAGCAATCAAACTATTCAGTCCCCAGTGGAGTCGCCATTTTTTTATCGGGAAATCTAGTGTCTATTCAGAACTTCTAGTCCCACTAAGATGGGCAGCTATCTTAGAAACAAACAAACTAAAGTCACTTGTGCTTTCCTTTATGAGAGATAGATGAGAAAGAAGCAGAGAGTACCAACCTCAGTCTTGCGCTTGGCTCCTTGCTTGTTTCCTTTCCCCTTCAACAGAATCTCGCCACTGCTTCCTTACTTGTCCCGCTTCCAAGAGCACCTGTAGAGTCACAGCAACATAATACCATCAAAGCATAGAGACATATCACTAAACAATATAGGATCAGATATATATTGACCATATAAATGCATATATCAACACAATATTCAGAGATACACAAGAATATGGAGGAAAACTCAAATAGCTTTATTGATAAAATTAGTAGAAGAGAGGATTACAACCACTTGGTCTGACCCAGCGCCATCCTCCCAGCTTGAAAGCCCTCTTCACCTCATACAAAGCAAGATTACCCAACAATGTCTTCAAAGAGAAACCAGCAGCACCTCTTTGCAAATTACCAAATTCCAACCTTTGGATCTCTAGGATGAGGGATCCATATATAGATATTTGTAGGGGGGTGAGTCAGCTTCTGGGATTTTGATTAGTGTCATCTCTCTGATAGTTCTTGGTTCGACTTGGAGATTTCATGGTCTCTTACTCATCCTTGGGTGAATTCAGGGAGGCAAGTGTCAAATGAGCAGCTTCTAGAAGATTCTCAGGATCTCCACCTAGCAAACTGCTTGTGCCATTTGTTTGCTCTCGCTCATCACACCCTACAGAAGGGATTTCTAGTATGCATCGCACTCTTTACATGTGGCAGGTGAGATGCATCGCACCCTTTGCACTGGGCAGTCTGTATGGTCCTGCTTTGACTAGTTCTGAGTGGTTTTTCATGGAAAACTTCTGGGAGATGATGTAATCAGCTGACCTTGCTCCTTTAGGGTATGAAACAACACTTTTAGGGTCTTAGAAGCCCTTGGTTTATGGACATATGTGATTGGGGTTGCAGTGCCCAAATATGTCTATAACAACATTGATTGCAGGTTTTTGAGAGAAAACCATAGCAATTTTGGCTAATTAAGGGCAGAAAATCAAATGAGAAAAGGAGGAGAGATTATAGGAGATAGATCGTCCTCATTTAATCCTCACTCATTCGAATATTCCTCAATCAAATCAAACTAGCTCGGAGTTGCAAGAAACCGAGTCTTGGAGATCATGGGCAGCCGAGCCAGTGACAGATAAGAGCCAGTTCATCTTAAGTTTGGAAGCCAAGCCTCCCTAGATTTAAGGAAGTCATTGGAGACTTCAGTTGTATAAATAAGGAGGCCTAGAGCCTCATTAGGATTCATATTTTTTATGTAAGAGCACTAAGAATTTTCGAGTTCAAGTTTTGTGGAAAAACATTGTTATGTAATTTTTCTGATATGATAATGAGAATGAGCATTTCCTTGATCCAACACTGAGTTGACTCAGAGGGCTGAAGCTCTTGGGTTAGGGCCCAACCCTAGCAAAAAAGGCTCCTCTTCTTGTACTTGTATGCTTAGGTGATTTCATAGATTAATGGTTGAATTGGTTTTAGCATTGTTTCATTGCAAGTAGTTGTGAATTTGATTAGTTTGCTTCCATTTGTGCATTGCTTTAGCAGTAGCTTAGAAAGATAAAGGAATACCAAAAAGGCTAATAGAAAGTGGATTTGGCCTCACTCCTCCCTTCAGGGACCATTATTTGAGGAAAGAACTCCTATGCAGCCCCAAAAAGACAGAATTCTAATTTCTTATGGAATTTAGGGTTTTCTGCTACATAAGCCAACATCTTTTCAGTTTTCAAGAATAGGATTCAGTTGTCATTTCTGATATCTCCATCTTTGTATTAGATCTCATAGTGTTTCACAATATTTTTCAAGTATTTACATGCATGAACTAGGCAACTAAATAATGAAATTATGTTTTCTTAAGTTGATTGAAAATCTTTCTTGTTTGACATGATTCATGGATAAATGCCAATGATGTAGGTATTGCAGGAATTTCAATAGTGTGGGAAGATCTCATGCCAGCAACCCCAGCCTAACTCCATCCATCCATGATCACCAAAAGCCACCAAGTCCCTCAACCAATTCATCATTCCATAAGAACAACTTTCTAGGTTTGTTGAGAAAATCCAACCATCTTACAAACTCTGTTTTGAGCTCTGAAGAAGTCCTAGCCACTCCCTTGCCTTATTTATTCCATCATTCACCTTCCCTAAGCCCTATACCCCCTTCCAAATCACTCCTATTTCTCTCATCCAGATCCTATAGGAGCATTAGGACATCCTATCGGAAGCATTAGGACATCCTGTAGGAAGCATTAGGACATCCTGTCTGACACCCCATAAAACCCAAAAAATAGGGTGTATGGCCCAATACCTCCACCAATTCACACTGGCAAATTTACTATATAAATGTACAGAAATTGAGCCACAATTCTCCCTCAAAATTTCCTGTAAGTATCCCCCACCAAAATCCTTATATCTCTAACCCTCAAGCTCATCATCTTTGTTGCTCCCTAGTCTTTGTGCAATCCTACTAGTGAAGGCCTACAAAGGCTACAGAAAGAAAAAAATTATTTTGTATTATTCCCTCACTCTCCAGCCTACAATTCACCTACAATCTTTAGCAAATGCCTAGCCAAGCCACCCCTGAATTTCCTAGAATTTCTCATGCACTAAAGTTTCCTCCTCCCACAAGTGCGAATTTATCTAGTGCCCTGACCATACACAAAACTAGGAAATAAACTCCTACTACAACTCTGGAATGGATTCTAATGTGTCCAAAGGCTCTCCTAGGGTGACACTCGTAGTTCACTTAATATGGAGTTGAAAACTCAGCCTGAAAATCTCCTTGTGCTGAGTAGCATGATGTTAGCTTGGTTAAGAAGCTCAAGAAAACAATGTGTTCAGTTGTAAGATGAAAACAAGGCCCCAAATGTTGGCCTTCCTCTCCTATTTATACTTGTTGCTTCCTTTTCCCTCCTTCTGGGCTCCTTTTCCCACTAATTCGATCTCCCTCCTCTTCTCCTCTCTCCACCATTGTGAATTCCTTCTTTTTACCCCCCACAACCCATTAAGGAATCAATTTTATCCTTTATCTTGAGTTCCATATGCCAAAATTGTCTCTAACGTCCAAAATTAAGGAATTGTGATATGCCTTAGAAATTTGGGACATCATAGTCCTCCTTGCCAAAAATTTCTTGTCCTCAAACATTGCCTAATCAAGTGCTTACTATATTTCCTAACACAAATTGTCTCTTCAAGCAATACCAGGGCCCCAAATGTGCCACTATGACATGAAGGATCCATGAACTATCCTACCATTAAGGAATCCCTCTATACCAGGATCCTAAGACATCCTGCTCAATGTGAAGTCTACCTTAGTCCATGCACAGTCAAAAAATGTATTGGTGCTAGAGAACACCTACATACTGCTAGAAAGAAGAGTGCCTTGATAATGCCAAACCCCTCTTAACTCCTAAAAAAGTTGACCCATCAAGAAGTTGATCCTACGTACCTCAAGAGTGAAATCTTGGAGGGATGACCAAAGCCTCATGGAATAAATCCCTTGCTCCCGCCAGTCAATCATAGACATCTCTTGCCAATCATATAACCACCAATGGTAGCACTATCCCATTGCAACATGTTTGGGGGAAGTGAAATTCCTGCTTCTAAATGGAAACTCAATGGAAGATCAGGGTGACCCTCCCTTGTGGGAACCCATGCTTCCCAATCTATGACCCAACTATGTAACCTTGCAGCTCTCGAGTCCCATAATATTCTCGAAGTGAGGTCACTGTGTGGGTGTTGTGCCATTCTGGGCATGCTTGTGATACCCTCGTGCTCCTACAGATCCATCCACTCCCATAATCCTTCATCACAACCCCAAATGAGGAGAAATCCATAATGTTGAAGACTATCCTTCCAAGGCATCCTATCAAGGCCATAATCGACCAATCCTTGTCCAGTCCCTAGCTAGAATAATAGTAAGGAAGGCCCTCCTCGACCTGTAGTGATAATCTTAACAATCCATGATCTTTACTCTCGAGGAATATGCCATCATGTCACTGTCATCTCAATGATCATCCCAGAGAAAGGTGATCCACTGCCCCAATGGATCCCTAGAACCCAAAGCCAATTTTAAATCCCATCACTTCCTATTCCTGCCATCTACCATAGAGTAGTATTGATGTCCACTAGGAACCCCATGTTCCATACATATAATCCTTTAATGTGGCCAACAAAAGGATATCTAATACCCACAACTGAATCAGTGTATGCAGATTTTTCCTACTTTAGATAATCATCACCACTAAGTCTATCATCTACATCCTCGGCAATGTTCCAATACAGTCTCTAGCCCAAGTTCCACTAGAAAAATGCCTCAACCATATATGGTATCCTCTGCTCATGCAAGATCCCGATAATCCCTACTGAAGTAAAGGCACATGTCTCCCCCATGATCAACTCCCCAAGTGTGGGCTTAGAGATGAATGATATACCACCTCTGCAGAAGATCACCTCATCTCCTAGCCTTTGGCTACTAACTTACGTGTCGGCCCCACTCCTCCACTAGGGAGGCTTTATCATTCCCTTAATGCCTGAATCTCATAAATTAATTTTAGGTAAATCTTCCAAGTACTCCTATCCACAGCATGGGCTTCGATCAGGCACAACAAGGCTCCCTTCAATTTTCAGTGATGCTAATGAGTGAGATATGTTTAGGCTCTGATGTGTATGGTTGAGAACCTGTGTGGACACTCTTGACCAATGCCATGATTGATTTTCTCTCCAAACTTGGGTATGTCTTCCTCAATGGCCTACCTAACACTCTCATCAAGAAGTCTCCCTGCTAATAGCACTCTCCACATTCATATTTCAGCCTTGCATGCCACTGCATATAACCATGTATCCTCATGCCCACTATCATATAATTGCACCTAGTTGTGCATCTTTGTGCACTACTGGACCTTGCTACATGTTGTCACAGATTAGCTGACATCCCTCCTGTATCAATGTGTTTGTAACATTATAAGGAAATGAAATAAGATGTGAATTTCTCCTCCTACACCCTGATGCGACACTGCATAGTACTACACACCATTGTGCAACCCCATGCTCCTTTGCATATCATTTTGCATCGCTTCATGCCCCTATACTTCACTGCATGCAATGGTCTAACACTGAGTTAGTAAGTATAAGCCTACATATTGGTAGCCTCATCATATCCACTCTCTTGTCTCCATACCCTCGGATGAGTGGACCTCCCCTCCTGATCCTCCCTAAGATATATTATAGGTGAATCTCCATATGTGCATGTGGTGTTGTCACTAGGGTGTTTCTCCTCCATGATCCTTGTGCACCATATATCCATAAGGAATCCTCCTCTCTATAAAAGGAACTATCTGGTGGCCTGTCGATGCCACCACCTCTGAAAACCTGTACATTGATCATCTAATGGCCCCACGCATGGCCAACATGCCAAGATAACTCACAAAGTCTGCTTTCTCTCCTGTCAGCCCAACCTGCCATTAGCGTTGTCCAGAACTATGATGGGAATATGAAAATTTTGGTGAATCGATACATCTGATCCACCATCCTACTAATACCATGAATAACCCAACCCATGAAGTGATGGGAGGTCCCACCTGGATCCCAATCATGATCCATCCCTTGATCCCCTCTAGCAAACCATGACCTCTGTTGAACTATGCTCCTAGTCATGGATGTATCCAAACACCTTGCTAGCTCCACCAAGTACCAACTCAACACCTCTCACCATCCAACCCAAAGGGCAGGAGAAAATTCATGTGTACCCATATGTGCAACAACCTCAACATTCGTGTCTCCCAGATAAATCGTTCTTGCGGACAAGACCGATCTCCCTAGTATCTACAGATATCTAGTGACAAGAAAGACAAGCAAATCTATCTTTCTCTAAATATTGCGATTTATAAATAAAAACCAAGAGGTGTTTTAGACACTACCTTAAGTCCAATGCTAGTTTGTGGAAGCCATGCTTCGACCGTCCGAACAAGTTTCCTTTTAAGAATCTGAAACAACAAACAAGCACACATCAAATAACACCTGCATAGCCAATACAATAAATCATATTCATCATGGTGATCAAGGAATCCATGAAATAAACCATAAGAGACAGCTTATTGTGAAAAATAAACTTGATTGTATTAACTTTAAACAAAGAAGAACTTTACAACCTTGGTGCCTTGATGTTGTACAAGCTCCTCCCAAGGTCCAAGCAAGAATCTCCTCTACTTTGACAAGCTTCACACTCTTCCCAATGAGATCAAAAGGTATGTAATCTCTCCTCTCAAGCTCAATTAGGAAGTCTAAATTCCAACAGCAGTTACCCTCAAAAATATTCAGCTTTCAGCCTCATCAGTAACTAGCCCAATGCGTCATTTTATAGTGCATAGGGAGGAAGTTACAGGTCCACCTATGAAGGGATAGAGTCCTCCTTCAAAGGGATAAGCTCCTCACATCAAGGGGTTAGCTCCTTTAGTTATGGGATGCATGAACATCAAAGGAACGAACTTGCCACCTCAAGATTCGCTCTAGAAGCTTCCAGAAATAATCCAAAGTGAGTTTTTAAGAATGTACTTGCGCCTTTTTTACTTTTACAGGGGTCCACACCCTTTACATATAAACAGAGCGGGCAAGTCCGCAGGGGACATGAACAGGGAGTGTGGGACCGCAGGTAATGCTAAGAGAAAGTGCGGAACCAGAGTTTTAGAGATTTTCAAGGACTTTCTCTCATTTTTCAAGGCTTGACATGGAGAGCTAAGTTTTAAGACTTGCATAGGAGGAAAGTATGAGTGGTGATAGACTCACACTGACTGCAGAATGTCATGGTGACAATATTTTGTGTAACAGATTGCCCCCTAAAGTGCGAAGTCTGTAATAGATGAGGACAACATTTGTCATCTAAGAAAATTGAAGTACTTTATGATTTCGAGGATCATCCTATGGAGATCCTGGTTGGAACCTGTAAAAACATTCAATACAATAGATATATATATATATATATATATATATATATATATATATATATATATATATATATATCTGTGTGTGTGTGTGTGTGTGATCATATCATCGTTGAGGTAGGCATTCCCATACTTAGATCAAAACTGACTAGAAAACTAACTAAACTGCTTTGATATAGGAATGATTCTGTAATACATCATAAGTATAGACATATGTAGACACAGTATGGGCGCAACCATCTGTTTATGAATAGTCCACTGTATAATGAATAACAAAATTCCTCGCAGCCTGGATAGTGGAAACTGGACCCAGGGTCTTGATTTCTACTTCCCGAAATAGTACGATTCTATCCATGTGAATGAATGTGTCGAAGTCGAACATGGTAGAAACCACTTGATTACCATTCAATGATGTACACTGTTAACAAGTGTGAGAGAAACCACCAGTAATTTCAATGGCTCTCAAAGTACTCAGTACAAGCCATGAAATGTGAATAGATGAGCTGATGTCAAACATGTCACGGAATCCTTTGATCGAAGGTCAATGTTGCAACCTGTTGTCGAAGACGAGAAACCTGCCATTGAGGCATGCAGATCCCAAGGTACTGACGATTTCTAGATCATCTTTCTAGATAATGAGCTAAAGTCGATAGAAAGCGATCCGTCGTAGGCAAGCCCACAACACGAAATCATAGATCAAGTTTGAAGAAATATATTTGCAAGGACTAACTCAGGGATGGTCAAGATGGATGGAAGATATTTTGCAAATGAATGGTTTATTTGCACTGACCTCTTGAACACGTAACGACACTGCAGATTGTTTGGTGACAATTGACCCAAAGCTAATACCCAGAAACCGGCTGAAGACTTTCAATATGGTTTGATTAACTATTAGGCAAAGGATTTCCCAACCCAGGTGAACAAAAAGTGCCGTGTTCAAGAGTGGTTGAATGCTTTTCTGAGACACAAAGTATAACAAACAGGTTCATTTTTCCCTCTTTTCCCCCACCATTTCTGGAAAGCACCTCTTTATTTTTGACAATCTTGAGGAGGATAAAATTTTCTTGGTTATAAGCTCATCCTTCGGATGAGTCCAACTTAGTTTAAAATTCGAACCCTAAGAAGGAGTGGTCTGTTCCTGTTTGTAATTGAACAGGTCCTTTACTGTTAAACTTTAACGAGTCCAGTATATGAGAAACTCGGCGTTTTTCAATTTTAGGGAGTCAGAAGAAAAACTTAAGAAAACTCCATGGTTGTCCTTTTCGTAAATTTGTGTCTCCCAAGCCCAAAAAAGTATAAAATAATACTTGAGAGAACCGCTTGACCATTACAATCAAGGAGTACCTTTCATAATTAGTGGTCCTGATCCGAAAAAGTAAAAGAGCGATCAAAGACATGTCGTTTTATAACCAATATCGAACTTGAAATGACAAAAGCCTCGCAATATTTTCATGTTTATACGGTCAGAAAAGAGCTGTAAGTGGACCGTCCTTTTAATTCCGTTTTAACGAGCTTAAAAAGAAAAACTCGGCAATCTTTTCATTTTTTACGAGTCAAAAAAGAGCTTAAAGAGGACTCAAATGTTTTTTGTTGAAAATGATCAATTTTGCCTGAAAAATCCGATATTCTGAACAAAAACTCAAATATTACTCATACCTATTTCAAATAAATAAAAATGCATCAAAAAGTTACCTTTTAAAGTGAAAAATAAACAAATTAAAAATTTATTTATTCAAAAAAGCTTATAAAAAGGGCTTTTGTAAATTCATTTTTACCGTTTGACTTCAAAGTGAGAAAAAAGAGCTTTTGGGTAAGAAGCTTCGTGTGAAGATTGCGGAAAATCCGTCCGTTGGAATCGAAAACTATCACCTCCAGGTAATCCACATCACTTTAATCTTGCATTTCAACCGTTTGAATTTTGTTTTTAGGCTTCTATTTTGATTTTTAGGAAAAATTTAGTTTAAAAGACCGCTCGCAGGGGTTCGTAGGCGCAGCATGTGAAACTTGTGGACCCCGACTTTTTCCTACAGAGGAAAGAGCCAGGGGCCCGCACCTACTGCTTGGGCAGAGTGTGGACCTACGCATTGTCCCTAACTGGAGAGTGCGGACCCCACGACATAGGTTTTACAACTTCAATTTTTTCAATTTCCGCCCAAAAACTTTGAATTAAAATGTTCTAATCCACCTTTTCTTTCAATGTAGGATATACACCATGCTCAGTTGGCGGGAACGGGAGCATGAAGATGTGGACCTTGCCGCAACTAATCATCAACCTTCAATAGATGCATTGAAGGCATGTGGGCTATTTAAATTCTGGGCCATACCTGGCATGAGGGCCCAAGTAGACTTTTTGCAGTGGCTGGTGGACATATGGAATATACAAGACCAATGTTTCATTATTGGTGGCCATTAGCTTGAAATGGAGCCAGAGGACATTTACTTTTTGACTGGTTTGCCCAAGAGAGGTGAACAATTGACTCTATTCAAGACTAAGCCAGGTGGCCAATCTGTCGATAGTCTCCAGCTAGAGTTTTGTAATGACCAAACAAAGGACAAAGGGATTGATATCAAAACCATCTCCCATCCTGAACTTAAAGTGATTTCATTTACTATCACCAAACTTTGTGGAAGCGCAGCACTGCATGTAGCCACCAGATCCCAAATGCGAATGGCAGTAGACTGTTATCGAGGCACCATCTTCAACTGGTGCGAAGCTGTGTTGGCTAATGTAAAAGGCCAACCGACTAGAGCAAAGAATGGAAAACTAAAAAACTTTCGATATGGTTTCTTAGTTGTGAGCTTTGGTCTAGAGAGGGTCCCAATGTTGGTCCCACAACATCTTTCCATTGGAGCTGGACTTCCCCGAGAGCCCAAGCTGATGCATTGGGTTGCAGTTATGGCCCGTCATTCTGAGGAGGGTTCAGAGGTTGTTCAATTTCCTCATGAGTATTTTCATGGGTTGGAGATTCAAGTTTTCGTGATTCAGGATTTTCCTTATGTTGGGATGGATTATCGTGGTGACCCAGACATGGCTCTTCCACCAGGAGAGCAATGGGATGACTCAAGTAAAATCATTCTCAACATTTTCTAATTTTTTTTTTATTTTATTTTTTTTTAAATCGTCCAAAACTGATAGTAAAAAGTTTCAAATGCAGTTGTAGGTCCACGGTGATCAGCCAGTCTCCGGCCCTATGAGAGGAGACACCCAGCTGCAGCAGTACCAGCCCCACGGGACGAATCTGCAGAGACCCTGGCCAAATTGGAAAACCATCTAGAGCATTTGATAGCAGATATTCCAGAGACTAGCATAGATGAAATTTCTCTTACGTTACAACGCTTTGTGATTGGGGTCCCAGGACCTTTCAGGAGGTTCCTTTGTAGGGTGGCCCGAGCAGTGGTTTCTTATTGTGATCATCACTAGTGATAGGATGATCGCCTTTTGTAGACTCATATGGCATTTTTAATTTTTGTACTATCATTTTTGTTGATCATAAGGTGTTTTTCAACCTATAATCGAAGACGATGTATATTTGACACACTTCTATGCTATGCTATATCACTATTACTGGCTATCTTGTAAAACATGTTATGGAATGTTTTTAAATTTACTGTTTGGTTATTGCAAATGTATATTTAACATTTGAGAAGAAATTGCATCTGCTAATGTATTTAAATATCTTGGAATATGCTGATATTCAATATAGTCAAATTCACGTTCCAAGAGACGAACTCTCAAAAATAATCTTAATAACACTAGATTTCTAATGGCATAAACTCTATTAAGCTGCAATACAACGAATTCAGAATCTAACCTCACAATCAAACTCCGGATCCCAAATGAGATGGATTCAGATAATAACTCAATCACTACACTATACTCTACAATGTTGTTCGTTGTTTGACCGAGGCTTACCCCATGCATAGATACCAACTCATCAGAGGGTGAATAGATAACCCAAGCTGTGGAAGAAATGTTCCGTGTATTATGACAAGCACCATCAGCGAAACCAATGTATGTTTGAAGAGACGTCGACATCTGCAATATCAAGAGTAAAATCAAGATAAGCAGGAATAATGATAAAAACACTCTCTAAACTAAGCACACTTTTCTAATCTAAAACACACCAGCTCGAAGGAAAACTAATCTAACTAAAATATCCACACCCAGATTTAAGCATAATATCTCTTCAGATAAAGACCATTTCTGGGCTTACCTAAAGAGACACTGTCAAAATCTACCAATTCATAGGCCCCTTTTTCCAGCTTTCACTTAACAACATAAGGACCATGCCACATAGGTATGAATTTTCCAGCCCCTAGTTTATCATTTGCTTGATCATATAGTAAGACTAGGTCTCCTTCCGAAAAATTACGAGGTGTAATATTTCGATCGTATTGAGCTTTAATTCGTTTGGCATGAGTTTCGATTGCTAGTGCAGCATCACGTCGATTCTCATCTAGCTGAGCCAAGTACAGCAAACGCTTCTCCTCTTCAGAAGTGGCTGGGAGTAACTCTATGGCTATTTGCAATGACAGGATTTCGCATTCAATGGGTAACCCAGCTTCCAAACTGTAAACTAGTTGGAAAGGAGTGAAACCAGTCGATGTTTTTACTGAGGTTCGATACGCCCAAAGCACTGAAAATAACATGTTATGCCAGTTCGACCTATGAATAACAATGATTCGTCGGATCATAATGACTAGAACTTTGTTGATGGATTCAACCAGACCATTAGCCTGTGGGTAATATGGAGTAGAACTATCATGACACAGGCCAAGTTGATCTGTTAGTTCAGTCATCATGATGTTTTGAAAAATGACGCCCATGATCAGTGATAATCGCTTGTGGAACACCAAATCTAGTAATTATATGATTGAAAATGAAAATTGCAGCGGTTTTTCCATCTACCGAAAATGTAGGCATCGCCACGGCCCACTTGGTAAAATAATCTACCGCAAGGATGATATACGCATGCCCCCTAGCCGAGTGAGGGTTACATGTAATAAAGTCGATACCCCACTTTGCAAAAGGACTGATGGTAATTATAGGGTGAAGAGGAGCAGGTGGAGCACGCATCTTTCGATCAAAAATTTGACAATTGTGGCATTTTCGGACTGTGTAAATACAATCTTTAAACAAAGACGGCCAGAAATAGCCAGTGCGCAATATCTTTTGGGCTGTGGCATACCCAGACATATGACCGCCACATGCTCCAGAGTGACAGTCATTTAGAACCTTTTTAGCTTCCTCATGAGTTAAACAACGTCGGAAAACAGAGTCCGCCCCACGACGATAGAGTGTATCTCTAATGATTTTGTATTGTTGGGATTGGAAACGTATTTTCCGTCGCTGAGATCATGAAATTTCAGGCTGAAAATATTGGGTTTGGAGATAAACTATGATATCTCCATACCATGGATCAAGAGTGCTGATAAGAAACAAGGATTCGTCCGCAATGGGCTCTTCCGCCACAGTTTCAGTATCAGCATGCGGGAAGTCACACATCAACTCTGCAAAAACTAAAGATTTCTTTTACTTGGATTTTTCAAATTCCAAGTCAAATTCTTGTAGGATAACAATCCATTTGGAATACTTGCCCCCTAGCAATTGTTTGGTAAAAATATAGATCATAGGGTTACAGTCAGAAATTACGGTAGTTTTGCGTAGTAAGATGTAATGATGAAATCTTTGGACAGCTTGAACAGCTACCAAGGCCAATTTTTCCACATGTGAATATTTTAACTCAGTTGGATTTAAAGTTCGACTAAGATAGTAAATCACATGTTCACTTCCGAATTCATCTTCCTGAACTAACACCATCCCGATGGTGGAATGAGAGGTGGCGAGATACAAGAAGTAATCTTGGTTGTAGTTGGGAGGATGCAATAACGGTTCATGGGTCAATGCGTGTTTAAGTGCATCAAAAGATTTGTCAGCTATCTCATCCCAAAAGAATGGAGTATTCTGTTTCAACAACTTGGTAAAACCCTTTGTTATATCGACGTAGTTAGGAATGAATCAACGTAAAAAGAATTCTTTCCCTTGCAAACTTTGGAGTTGGCGAAGAGTCGAAGGAGGAGGCAATTTGACAATAGCTTCAACCTTCGAGGGATTGACATGAATGCTGGCTTTCGAAACAACAAATCCCAGTAAACGGCCCGTTTCTATACAGAAAACATATTTGTGTGGATTCAACCTAATTCGATAATGCCTACATCTCATAAAGATCGCTCGTAAATGAGTGAGATGATCGGCTCTACATAATGAATGGGCAGGTAAATCATCGAGATAAGGTTGCACAATGTGCTTGATGTCATGAAACACGTAAAACATAGCTCTTTGAAAAGTTGCTCTGGCGTTTTTCAACCCAAAAGGTAATTTGCAATAAGCAAATGTGCCCCATGGACAAATAAAAGTCGTTTTTGGTTGATCAATAGGTAGAATGTTGATTTGATTGTAACCAGAAAAACCATCCATAAAGGAGAATATTTCACTGTCGGCACAATCATCAATAATTTAATCGATATTGGGAGTTGGGTAACTGTCTTTGGGACAAGCTCGATTAATATCCCTATAATCGATACATATTCTTATCGTTCCTTGCTTTTTGTTAACAGGAACAATATTCGATACCCAATCCGTTAAGGTAATTGGATAAATGAAACCTGCTTTAAGTAATTTCTCAACTTCTGCTTTAATAGCAGCAGCATTTCACGGGTGGATCTGACGTAAACGTTACCGGACGGGTTTAGCATCCGGGTAAGTTTTGATTTCATGAACAACAATTGCTAGATCAATTCCTGGCATTTCTTCATATAAATAGGCGAACACGTCGCAGAATTCTTGAAATAGGGCCTTATAAGTTCAGAGTTCATTTTCCATACAGGAGGCACCTATATGAATGTTTTCAACAATTCCAGGTTTAACTGAAATGTCAATAGGAACCGTTCGAGAAATATTTCCCAAATTTAACTAGAGATTCTGGGTTCAATCCCCAGTGGAGTTGCCATTTTTTTGTTTGGATAAATCGTTCTTACGGACAAGACCGATCTCCCTAGTATCTACAAATATCTAGCGACAAGCAAGACAAGCAAATCTATCTTTCTCTAAATATTGTGATTTATAAATAAAACCAAGAGGTGTTTTAGACCCTACCTTAAGTCCAACGCTAGTTTTTGGCAGCCATGCTACGACCATCCGAACAAGTTTCCTTTTAAGAATCTGCAAACACAAACTAGCACACATCAAATAACACCTGTATAGCCAATATAATAAATCATATTCATCATGGTGATCAAGGAATCCATGAAATAAACCATAAGAGACAACTTATTGAGAAAAATAAACTTGATTGTATTAACTTTAAACAAATAAGAACTTTACAACCTTGGTGCCTTGATGTTGTACAAGCTCCTCCCAGGGTCCAAGCAAGAATCTCCTATACTTTGACAAGCTTCACACTCTTCCCAATGAGATCAAAAGGTATGTAATCTCTCCTCTCAAGCTCAATTAGGAAGTCTAAATTCCAACAGAATTTACCCTCAAAAATATCCAGCTTTCAGCCTCATCAGTAACCAGCCCAATGCCTCATTTTATAGTGCAAAGGGAGGAAGTTACAGGTCCACCTATGAAGGGATAGAGTCCTCCTTCAAAGGGATAAACTCCTCACATCAAGGGGTTAGCTCCTTTAGTTATGGGATGCATGAACATCAAAGGAGCGAACTTGCCACCTCAATATTCCCTCTAGAAGCTTCCAGAAATAACCCAAAGTGAGTTTTTAAGAATGTACTTACGCCTTTTTGACTTTTACAGGGGTCTGCACCCTTTACACAGAAACAAAGCAGGCAGGTCCGCAGGGGACATGACCAGGGAGTGCGGGACCACAGGTAATGCTAAGAGAAAGTGTGGAACTAGAGTTTTAGAGATTTTCAAGGACTTTCTCTTATTTTTCAAGGCTTGACATGAAGAGCTGAGTTTTAAGACTTGCATAGGAGGAAAGTATGAGTGGTGATAGACTCACACTGACTGCAAAATGTCATGGTGACAATATTTTGTGTAACAATTCGAATGTTGCACCTTGTGTAATTCATGTTGTGTCATCCCATTATCCTCGTAACCCAATAGTGTTTCAAGCCCCATCTATGTATGCCTGAAGAGAACTACTGTCTGAACATACTACACTTTTGTTGGTTGTTTTTGCATATATCTTCCCCCCATCAATGGTTGGCCCCAAGGATGGTTTCTCATCTTCCTCCATCATAGGCTCAACATGAACTACTAGTTGTCTCTCCAAAAATGGCCCATCATGCAGGTTGTGCTCCACTATGTATTGCTCATGTTGAATCATCACTAGTAGCTCACCTCACAAATCTCCTCCTCAATCTTCTTCACTCATGGAAGCCATATGTTTCCCACCACACTCTTCCATCAAAAATGGATGCATATCTAGGTTGTTGTCAACATCTCCATTTGATGGCTCATGCTCCTTAAATGCATCCTCATGAGAATCAATGGACTTAACTATAAAATAAGAATCCTCATCAAAAGGGTTAGAAGGAATCTCTTCCTAATCATGTAAGTTGGAGTGTTCCTCATGTGACTCCTATTTAGCCATGGACCCCTCAACCTTCTCATTAATCAGTTGACTTGATTCCCTTTCTATTTCATGTTTTTCTACAATTTTTGTAGTCCCATCCGCTTGTCTGTCCTCTTTAACTTTACATTTGTGACCTGGTGTCCATGCTTCCTAACATGTGAAAAAAAGTTTCTCTCTTTTCATTTGATTTTTTCTCTTTCTTAGGAGTTCTGGATACTTCTTTCACTTTAGCTCCTCATCATTCCTTGATCTAAGCCCTTAAAAAATACTCCTGATCATATTTCTTTACAAGCTAATAAATTTGCCACTAACAGAAAAATATTTTGCAATATGCTAGATCCACTATTTAGGCACTCTCGTGTTCCCATCGATCTAGAGATCCACAATCCTTAACTTTGATCCTCTACACACTACAAAGGTCACGCTACAAGTCTTCTACATGTTGCAAGTATGCTAACTTAGTTGTGATTTTCTAAGCTTGTTTATTTTGTTCATTGTGAGATATTATAGGATACTTGGTGTATGCATTGTTGCTCTTATTTGTTTATGTCCAAAAATGAGTGCCCAATAATAATATACTCAAAAATTTACATTTATTGGGCATGCATAAACAAGGAACCTGGTATATGGTTATCATAATGGTGCTACTTTAGTACAGCTAGACTAGAGTTTTAGTGTCTGAAATTTTGGCCCAACAATTGCATCTTTGGCATTACCATGATTTAGTCCCATAGTTGGCCAAAAACGTAGCTCTTATACCACTATAATATTCCTAATAGGAAATTAATAGTGGATAACATAACACATGCAACATGAACATCACATACAATTACATACACACACATAAAATCATATACACAAATTATGGCACCGAAACTGGGCCTTTTATTAAAATTTATGAGCATAATAAGTACAATAAAATCTAGGAAAGAGGATTCATGAGCTTTCTACACCAAGCGAAGCCAACCCAGGTTATGAAATCATTGTCCAAGTGTTGGAAACTCTGCCCACTAAATCTCTACGTTGACCCATAACTTTATTGTTGTTGTTGTTTGGAAGGAACTGAGAAGTTACCCTCTATAATGCTAAAAAATTCTTGAAAATGTAGCTCGTGTTTCTTATCAAAAAACTCCACAAAACCCAGAAGGATATTAGCCTCAATCTCACACCCCATAAAACCCACAAAATAGGGTGTACGACCCAATACCTCCACCAATTTGCACTGCCAAGATTTGTTGTAGAAATTCCCAAAAATTGAGCCACAATTCTCCCTTAAAATTTCCTGTAAGTTCCCCCCACAAAAATCCTTGTATCTCCATCTCTCAAACTCCCAACCTCTGCTGCTCCCTAGTCTCTGCGCAATCCTTCCAATGAGGGCCTACACAGGCCCCAAAAAACAAAATTTGGTTTGTATTATTCCCTCACTCTCCAGTGTGTAATTCACCCACAATATTTAGCAAATGCCTAGTTAAGCCACCCCTAAATTTCTCATAATTTCTCCTGTACTACAACTACCTCCTCCCACAAGTGAAAATTTCTCCAGTGTCCTAGCCACATTAAGAACTGGGAAATAAATTCCTACCACAACTTCCGAATGGCTCCCAGTGTGTTTAAAGTGTAGGAATTTACAGGATAAGTTCCTCAGACAGAGCACCAAAGGACACCACTCACAAAAAGATCACAGATCAATACACCAGTATTCTTGACATGGTTAAAACCCTTAAAGAGGGAAACAGTCCACGACCTAAGCCAACATGGCCACTTCAGGCAATTTATTAATAAACGAATGAAAATTTACATAAGCTTCTCTCATGAACGGTTAACCTACAAATGACCCTCCATGCTCTTTAAATAGAGATCATGGACCAATTGGGTTTTAAGCCATGGATCAAGTGTTAGTAATACTGAGGAGAGAATGAATCATCAATCACTACATATCGTGACCATCAGATTGTAAGTTACAAAAGTACATAGTAAATAAACACACTTTAGCTAACTCTACACTAGACCAATTTATACTTAGCTACTTCCTATGTGTCAAAATATCCTAACATCCCCCGTTAAGAACAACTTGGGATAGGATTGAATGATGTACAAATATGACACAATAGGAGAAGGAAGGAGGCATTAGAGCCTATCCCCCCTTAGTGACAACTTCCTGAACTCCAACCATAAATCGAATTTTAGTAAACTTCGTCTTTGTGAGAGCCTTTGTAAAGATGTCTGCAACTTGATCATCTATTGAACAATATTGCACTTCAAGAACATGGTCATGAATGAGCTTTCTAATGAAGTGCATGCACAGTTCAATGTGTTTGCTGCACTGATGTTGGACTGGATCTTTGCATAGTTGAATGGCACTTTGATTATCACACCAAAGTGTAGTCGGATGCTTCTGCTGAAAGCCAAACTCTGACAGGATCTTACAAAGCCACAGGGCTTCCTTACTAGCATCTATGGCACCACGATACTTTAATTCTATTAAAGAAAGAGAAATAGCACTTTGTTTCTTGCAAGCTCGTGTAATAGGCCCTAAACCAAGAGTGAACACATAACTTGCAGTAGACTTCCGATCATAAGGGTCACTAGCCCAATTAGAATCAGTGAAACCAACCAATAGAGGAGATCCTTCTGCACTGTAATGAATCCCAAACTGAATTGTACCTCAAACATAACAAAGTATTCTTTTAGCTGCTTTCCAATGACTTTCATGTGGATTTTTTATAAACCAAGAAATAAGGCCAACAACAAAGGAAAGGTCAGGACGAGTATGGGTTAGATACAAAAGTTTTCCTACAAGTTGACGGTATAAGGTAGCATCAACTTCAGGGGAAGTACAAGTGACTGAAATTTTGGCTCCAGACTAAAAGGGGGAAGGGGTTGGCTTACAGTCTTCCATGTGAAAATGGCGTAGGAGATCATAGGCATACTTGGATTGGGAAAGGGAAATACCTTCCTTGGATTGCAAGACTTGAAGACTAAGAAAATAATGAAAGTGTCCTAAGTTTGTCATTTCAAACTTATTTTTAAGACTGGACTTCACATGGTTTATAAGATTGGGTGCACTACCAGTAAGGATAAGATAATCAACATAAAGAACAAGAATGATAAGAGACTTGCCACTTTCTTGGTGTAGACAGTATTGTGAGAATGACACCTAGAAAAGCTAGTTTCTAAAAGAAAGCTATCCATTTTGGCATACCAAGCCCTAGGGGTTGGCTTGAGACCATAAAGGGATTTCTTAAGCCGACATACAAGGCTAGAGTTAGTTTGCATAAAGGCAATAGGTTGTTCCATATAGATTTCTTCATGCAAGTCCCCATGCAAGAAGGCAGATTTAACATCCATTTGATGGACCTCCCATTTGAAAGAGGTAGCAAGGGAAGGAACAAGGTGGATAGAGTTCATTTTGGAAACAGGGGAGAAGGTTTCAGTATATTCAATGCCTTCAATTTGTGAAAAACCCTTAGCAACAAGACGAGCTTTATGTTTATCAACTTTTCCATCTGGTCCATACTTGGTTCTATAACCTTTTGCATCTAACAAGTTTTCGTCCCTTTGGAAGAGGAACAAGATCCCATGTATCATTTGCCAATAATGAACGATATTCTTCATTCATATCTGCATCCCAATATGGATGGCCTGAATCTTCTGCAAAGGTGTCAGGATCATAATTCGCTGAAGCTTGAGCTAGTAAAGAAGAGGCTCTATCGAACTGAGAACATGTACGTCACTGATCTGTAGGATCAATGGCAAGAGCACCTGTTGCATCCCGAGTAGCACGGATCCATTTTGGAAGATGAGGAGGATCCTGAGAAGGTGGGGGAGGATTGTCATCCTCACTATCATCATCTAAAGAAGAAATATTTTCAGAAGTAGAAGGGATATAGAGAGGTGGCACATCCGCTGAACTAGGCTCGTAGGCCAATATATTTTCAGCAAACTTTACATCTGTTCTAATGATAACATTTTTGGACTTAAGTGGAATAAGTCTATATCCTTTGACATCTTCAGAATATCCAACAAAAATACATTTTTCACTCTTAGGTTCTAATGCTTTATGTTTCTCATCTAGAATATGGGCCCATGATTCACTTCCAAAAACACAAAAGTGACTTACATCTGGTTTAATTGAGATACATGATTCTTCTGGAGTGATATTCTTTAAAACCTTAGTAGGAGTGCGATTTACTATGTAATATGCATAATTAATTGCTTCTGCCAAAAAATTAAGACTAAGTCCTTTAGATTGAAGCATACAATTAGCCATTTCCTTTAAGGTGTGATTCTTCCTTTCGGCTACACCATTTTTTTGTGGAGTATATGGAATAGTATGTTGCATTTGAATTCCATTCTCAGTGCAAAAGTTGATGAATTTGTTGTTAACATATTCTCCGCCATTATCAGATCTTAGCTTAAGAATTTGATTTCCAGGTTGTTTTTCAACAAAGGCCTTAAAGGCCAAGAACATGTTAAATACTTCACTCTTGAGTTTTAAGAAGTATACGCAAGTCTGTCTGGAGAAATCCTCAATGAAAGTTAAGAAATACTTGTAACCAGAGAATGAAACAACTAGAAGTGGACCACATAAATCGCTATGCACAAGTTGTAAAGGGGCTGAGGCATGCCTACACATCCAGAACAAACACCATGTCTGTAAGATACCATTGGAAGACCTATCACCATATTTTCTTTACATAGATTCTAAAGGGAGCGATAATTTAAGTGACCAAATCACTCATGCCAAATTTTGCTCACTTCATCATTATGAGCAACAAATACCGAGGGAATATTTGATGACCCAATTTTTTAAAACTTATACAACCTTGTAGAATCATCAGCAATGCTAGTAGCTAAAATGTGTCTAGGATCTCTTAGGTCCTTAATTACAACATCGTGAGGTGAAAATTCAACGATTTTACCTTCACCTGAATGAGTTATCTGATATAAAAATAGAAGGTTAAAAGATAAGGTTGGAACACATAATACATCATTAAATTGACCATTGTCAAGATGAACAGTTCCAGTCCCTACAAAACTAAGAGATCTATCATCACCAACATATATATTTTTGGCGTTACAATCATTTAAAGAAGAAAACATGGCTTTGTTTTTTGCCATGTGATAAGAAGCTCCAGAATCAATGAGCCACTCATGAGAATGAGAAGAAGAAGACACATTCAGTGCATAACCAGACCGAGATTCTTGACAAACACATGCAAAAGTGTTATTCCTGAAGATGAAGTTGAAGTTGAAGAGTGCTCCAAATGGATGTTATGCATCTTCATTACTGCTTCCAAGGCTTCCATCTTCTTAAAGCATTTGGATTCTAAGTGACCATCTTGATTACAAAAGTGGCAATGTCTATCAGTCTTCTTCCCTTTGTTTTTATTTGCCTTATCATTTTGTTGAAATGATTTTTCATTTTGAGACTGAAATTGCTTAGGACCCTTGTTTGGTTTAGGACCATTATTTTTAGGATACTGCTTCTTAGGATTCTTTTAATTTGGTTGTTGTTGGGTGGCTAAGGCTTTCTTATAAGAGTTTCCAAGATTAAGAAGACCAAGATATAAGAGCTTTTCTTGTTCTCTTATTAAAGAATCACAAAAGGAATCAAAAGAGGGGGACTTGTAGTCTTGTCCTTGAGAAATAAAGGCTTCTCTAGTAGAATGGAAGGTGGAAACAAACACAGAGTAGGCTAGTCCCAACTTAGTAAGAATGGAATAGATAAGGCTATCGTCTTCTTTCTTAACCTTAACACCTTCCAAGAGAAGTCTAAGGGTCTTGAACTTGGACAAAAAATCTTCAATGGAAGAAAAATTATTGGGGTCCAATGTAAACAACTCATTTTCAAGTTGATGGGCTCTAATTTCATTTTTAATTCCAAAAACTTTAGTGAGTTTTTTCATTGCTTCATTAGGAGTATCAAGTTTTGCGATATGAAATCTAAGGTCTGGAGAAATAGACATCCCTATCAACTCACGTGCTTGTCTTTCCTATTTTCCCATTTGGCTGCCTTATCTTCATCTCGAGGTTTGGTTTCTGGCCTGAGGCTATTCTGTAAAGACCTTTACTTCTAAGTAAATCCACAGTGTAGGACCACCATTGGAAGTAGTTGGTGCTGTCAAGAATAACTTGGCATGGACTTTCAATTCTAACAGAAACTGAAGTTGTGGATGCTAAAACTAAGTGTTTCAATGGAAAAATCTCAAAAAATTAGGCTAATTAAAAAAAACAACACTTAAAACGACTTCCGGATGAAGAAGTTATGGCTTTTTGAAGAAAAGTTGTTGAAGATGCCGATGAAGTGCGTGAATGTGCGGAAATGAATGATAATATTATATGAAAAAAAATCACCCCCTCTTTCCAAAAATAAATCTAATTCACTCACTTTAAAAAAAAATTATGTGACCCACTTTTATAAATAAGTGAAAGTCATCTTTACAATGGTACTTTATGAGCTACCCACTAAATTGTAACTTAAATAAAAGATAAAGAGACTTTAGAATTACAAGTGACTCACTTTTTATAATGGGTGAGAATACTTTTACATAAAGTAACTTTAAAACATAAGCTACATGTGTTTTTTGAAAAAATAACTCAACAAAAAGAGAGACTTGAACCCAAGACCTCTATTCTCATAAAGTAACTTTGGACCAAGTGAGCTAGTTTAAAAGGTTGGTAATTTTTGGAAAAGAGGAAGGATTTTCTTTTTTTTAGTCACTGAAGCTTTGGGGTGCGCGTTTACTTGAGAAAGCTCTTTTTTGCTTACAAAACAAAAAACACAAAACCCAACACAGACATACAAAAAAAAAGAAAATCTTACGGCTTGAAGTTAGCTTTAGCCGGAAACTAAATATTTTCCTCAGTGTTTCTGATTTTCCGAGATCACACTAAGGCGTGGTGAAAAAGAGCATACGCATCAGAAAATCCTTCCTTTTTGTTTCTGATTTGCCCAGATCGCACAGAGCCACGGGGCAAAGAGCATACGCAGAAAAGAAAGGTATAGATTCGGGAAAAAAAATACAAAGAGATAAATAAACCGAAATAAACAGAGAGAAAATAACTAAAAACTGCAAATAAACAGTGTATACCTCCATATCTTAAAAATGACGTAGCTAGGGCTACCAGAAACCTTTTCGCGTGAAACGAAATTGGTTCCTCACTGGAAAAAATGCTCCTAACATAATAGAGCAGTCCTCTCAGCCCGAAAGTAGTTAGGAATAGTAAATCTAGGAAATGACAGTTGGATGCAGTTCTATCGGCTTCAGATTTGGATCACCAATGGATGCAACCCTCAAATAGCTCTGATACCATGACCAATCGGGTGTTAAGCCACGAATCAAGTGTCGGTAATACCACAGAGAGAATGAATCATCAAATCACTACATATCGTGACCGTTAGATTGTAAGTTACAAAAGTACATAGTAAAGAAACACACTTTACCTAACTCTACACTAGACCAAGTTATACTTAACCATTTCCTATGTGTCGAAATATCCTAACATAAAGGATCCCCTAGGGTGACACTCATAGTTCACCAAAGATGGAGTTGAAACCTCCGCCTAGAAATCTCCTTGTGCTAAGAAGCACAATGTTAGTTTAGCTAAGCAGTTCAAGCAAACAATGCGTTTAGTTGTAAGATGTTTAAAACGCCCTAAATGTAGGCCCTCCTCTCCTATTTATACCTATTGCCTCCTTTACCCTCATTGTGGGCCCCTTTTCCCATGAATTTGATCTCCCTCCTCTTCTTCTCTCTCCACCAGTATGAGCTTACTGAGGGAGTATGAATTCCTTCTTTATGGCCCCCACAACCCACTAAAGAACCAAACTTCTCCTTTCTCCTAAGTCCCATATACCAAAATTGTCTCCAATGTCCAAAATTGAAGAATTGTGATATCCCTTAGAAATTTGTGAAATTTAGGACATCACAGATCACCTAAGGCACTATGTACTAGTGAAGGGGATGTATGAGCCTAAAAGATGAGTATAGCCATGAAAAGGAACCTTAATAATTCATATGCATAGATTCATGAAGGTATATATAAGGCTAAGTTATTTCCAATGGAAGATGTGTGAAATGTGAAAAATAACATACAAATAAGTATTGGTTTATGATTACAAACTAAGATTTGAATAAACATTACATTGTGGAGTTGAGGGCTCATATGCATAAGATCATTCTTATAGGAAAATAACTATAACATGCATATTTTCTTGATGGTTGCAATAGGAAAAGCTGAGGAAATGAAGACATGAATTCAAAACCAAGAAGGAAGAGCACTAAAGGGAAGTGGAGATAAAATAAAAAACCATCAAATAAATAAAGTCTAATGGACTTGTTTCAGCTCAAAAGAATGTTTTCGGACTTTGATATTGTAGCTAGAGTTACTATAGTTGCAACTCTGAGACCTCTCCCAATTGATCTGCACTAAAGTTGTGGATGGAATTGGTACAACATGAGGGACTAGGATGCAAATAAGGGGGGTACATTTCCTTGGGTTGTGAAGGTTTATAGGAATGAGAGGTTATCGGCTGGAATTGTTGCCAAGGAATTGTTTAGGGGGGAATTTTCACCAAATGGCTATTTTTTTTCATTTTCTAAATCTAGATATATATATATATATATATATATATATATATATATATATATATATATATATATATATATATATATATATATATATATATATATATAATGAATTCACAAAATTGGTTAAAATAATCTATTTTTACATAAATATGATTAAATTGATAATATTCACCAAAAAATTATAAGCTTTAATAATAAATTATACATTTTTTTTATTGAATATCCATCTACTATCTGTATATTTAATTTTTTAAACCAAAATAGTCGTTTAGAATACTATACATAGGTCTAATATTTCAATCCTTAAAAAATACTCTAATTTCTACGAAGTTCAATAAACTATGGAAGTAATGTAGATGGAGTTCCTAGATCTACAACTCTGAGACTTCCTGGCCCTAAAGGGGATGAAGATTTTATGAGGGACTATAGTGCGAAAGGAAGTCCCATTTCATGGATTTTGTACACTCATGGGGAATGAGAGATTGTTGGTTGGAATTTCCACATGAGTCAATCAATTCTAAAAGTATAATAGATAGAATTCCTAGTGCTACAACTCTAAGACCTCCTAGCTTATTTTTGTGGAGCATTATAAAGAAAGTGATACAACCTAATGAAAGGGGTACATTTCCTTGGCATATGTAAATTGGATGGAATGACAAATTTTTGGGTGGAATTGTTGCAAGAGTTATCAAATTATGAAACCATTATGTATGTTTTGGGCCGAAGAGAATGTAGTGATTAAGCGCCAAGGAGCCTAGTATGATAATATGTATGTACACATGTGTGGTGATATGCACTAAAGAGGGGAGGGGATGTAAGATCCTAGTCTTAATCACCATAAATTATTGTGCAGAGATGTGCTCTACAACCCAGTATTAAAATGATGTTGTAAAATATTATTAATTCTTTATGTTTTGTAATGTTATGTTATGTTGACTTAGTCAAATTATTTAAAATAAAATTAAAAATAAATGTTTAGGTCATAAACTAGTTAAGATAAGTTTGAGTTAGTCATTGTATGGGTTTACTAATGGTGTTTTACAAGTCCATGTTATTTGTTTGTAGTATTTTTTATGATGAAGCATATTCAAAAGCTTGAGGAAATCCATTACAGAATGTAAGAATACCAGCTTAGATCCATATTAACCCTGGACTTGATCCTTATTGGGGCTTGGTAGATCTAGATTTAAGATGGATCTAGGTTTTCTAATATGTTATTTAGGGTAGTAAGCCAATATGTTATGACCAAAGAACTTATAATGATTTATATGGTTAAGCGTGGAGCAATGTAAATTGTACATTGAAAATTGGGCGAACCATTTACATTCAATTGAACTCTTTGTTAAAACATTGGAAACACCACTGATAACTTAGTTGAAGCTTTTTATTTAAATAAGAAATTAGACTTAACACTTAATTAGGTACTAAAAATCTATAATTAAAAAATATTTCTAATTAATTATTAAAAAGAACTCATCACTTAAACTAATGATAAAATGAGAAAATATAACTAGTTATTCAATCAATTAAAAAAATATTTTCAAAATAATATTTAACCTTATGAATCTTAGGAGGGTGGCTCAATTGGTCATCGAAGTGATGTAAAGACTTACAAACTAAGAGAACCAAGGTTCAATCTCTTTATCATGACCCGATCTACAGAGAGGAAGACAAGTCGTAAGCCCCCAAAAGTGACCTGATCTACAAAGAGGAAGACATATCATAAGCTCCAAAATAGTAAAAGCTAAAAATGCCAATTACCAATTTCACTAAATTAACTCCAACAAATAACCCTCACCCTCCTAAAAACATAAAACATTCACATAAAGGAAAAAAAAAACACTCACATTCATCATATACAAATACAAAAATAATACCATAGATAAAGGTCATAATCTTAGGGTCATAATTTGTAATATTCTATATATCCAAATTTCGAGGGAAACACCAAAGATAGAGTAGAGTTAGTCGATTGATGTGATATTCATGAAAAATGCATGAAGATTTGCATGAGTGAAGAAAACGTGTACATGTTTAAGTTCAAATAGCATTTGCGTTGGTCGATGGAATTTTTTTTTTGGAGTTTTGTTTTCAGCTATATAAATGGGTTAATGGATAGTAATAAATTTTAATGAAAAATTAATGATAAAAGATTTTAAGGCATTTGATAGGAATGGAAACTATATTTTTCATCAAATAAAATTAATAATTATCTCCACTCCACTCTTAATTAAATAATTCAATATAAGATATTTATTTATAAATAAAAAATCCAAATGTTATAAATCATAATCTTATATTTTGTATTATTATAATTCAAATAATTCAATATAAGATATTTATTTATAAATAAAAAATCCAAATGTTATAAATCATAATCTTATATTTTGTATTATTATAATTCAAATGAAAATATTTATATATATATTATAAAGAATAATCACATAGTGTGTTACTCATTATTATCCATGTAAATTCACTTAATTTTTTATGCATGTAATTTGCTCAAAATATAAATGTGCCCGGAAATGGTTATGTAAGAAAACAAATTTTTAATTTTATTTTTTATTTTATAAATTTGGATTTAATTAATTTTTTAACATGATTATGAATATATCATAAAGAATATATTAGAAATTAAGGTTATACATTAAAATGTATATGATTTTAGTTATACGGAATTTTGTATAGAAGTCTATTAGACAAACATTTATTTTTTTAATAATTAATTATAGGTTTTTTATTAAATATTAATTTAATGTATAATTTTTTTATTTAGAATAGTGGTTTATAATATTTTATAGAGATATAAGATTTGAATTTTTCAAAAATAATTTTAAAAATTTAGTTTATAGGGATATTAGTTATTTTGAAAAATATTATATAAGTTTGCTAAAGGGCAAGCAAGTTTTAAATCTAAACATTTTGCAGTTGATCATGGTATAACTTTAAAGCATGTTATTGAAAAAGTTTGGGAGAAAAAGGAAGAAGTTTTTTATTGCTCTGTTGATTTCAGAAAAGCTTTTGACACGGTTCTTAGGGATAAGTTGTGGCACATAATGGAGGAACTTGGGGTTCCTAGGTATTTGAGAGAAGTTGAGCATAGGCTGTATGAAGAGGTGAAAGTCAAGATTATAACTTCAGTAGGCATCTTTGAAAGTTTTAGAAGTGATATCGGGGTCAAGCAAGGTTGCTCATTTTCTCCTACCCTTTTTGGTTTATATATTGACAAGCTCGAAGAGTGGCTAAATTCACAAGGGGTGACGGTATCCATTTGGGCAAGTTTGTTATAAGGCTTCTTTTGTATGCAAATGACCTTATTTTGATTGCTAAATTTGCTCTTGTTTTGCGATAGCACTTACTTTCCCTTGTGAATTTTTGTAGAAGGGTGGAGATGCAAGTCAATATTAGCAAAACAAAAGTAGTGGTTTTTTCTAACAAAAGAAAACATAACTAGCATAAGTTCTACTTTGAAGGCAACACTCTAGAAGAAGTTGCGGATTACAAATACCTTAGAATTGACTTCAACATAAATCTAATTTGGGACGACTGTAAAAAGAAAAGAACTTTGGGGGGTTGGAAAACCACTCAAACTCTTTTTGGGTTTTTAGTGATTTTGGTGATTATCTACGATTGTGAATTGTGGGTCAGTAGTACATCTGACATGCAGTGGAGACAATTGAGAAAATTCAAAAGCGCTTGATTACAAACAAATTGAAAATTAAAAGTGCAGTTCCTTATACTATCTTGTTAAGTGAAATAGGGGTTGCTCCTATAATTGTTATGGTGCAAGTCATAAGATATTTAAAAAAATTGAGCAAATGGAAGAGGGAAGATGGCCTAATTGTGCAAAAGAAAGAAGATTTGGATGTGGCAAAATATCAAATGGTTTAGTAAATGGGGTAGTTGCTTGAACATGTGTCCCACAAACAACAAAGAGATAAAATCTTTTGTTACGGATAAGTTCCACAAGTGTACTTGGGAGAAGGAGATAGGGAGAAAAAAAAGTACTATATTGAAAAGTTTAATCTCACTCATAATCATCAACAAAAAACATACATAGGGGCCAATATTTCATGGAGAGCCAAAATTCTTATTTCTCAGTTAAGGACTAATTCTCATTAACTCCATTGTGAAACAGGGCATTGGAAAAGACCAAAAGAAGTGTGGGAAGAAAGAGTATGTATTTTTTGTTCTTTCGGAAAACTGGAAACAGAAAAGCATTTCATTTTAGAATGTGAGGGCTTCAAAGACAACAAAGAAAGCTATGCAGATATTATGGCAGCTAGCTCTTGGAATAAAATATTCAACGAGGGGTTTGTCGAGAAGCTTCACAAGAAAATGCTAAATACAAGAATGAGATGGAGAAACAATCTGTCCCATAGGCTATTTTCAATTTATCCCATAAGCTATTTTTTTATAGTCTCGTGGATGTTAAAATAATTTCTTTTTTCTTATTTAGATATCTGTGTTTTTTTCTATATTTATAATCTAGATGGATTCATAATTTAAGTGGTCGGATCAAATATATATTGGGTTTCCAAAATAATATATTGATCTATGGTAATATATCGAGAAGGGTCGACATTTATTTATAGCTTAAATCACTTAAATGAATTACCATTCCCATTGTTTAAAACAAAAGGAAATTAACAACTTAAAATTAAGAAAAACATATAACATCTATGAAATTTTGTGTCCATACACACCACCATCAGTAGATTTCATTTTAGTTGATGACTTAAATTTATGGTTTCTAGGAATCATCATTACTGTTGCACATACTTATTAACGACATATTTATAAAAGATTTTTAAACCTTAAATCGATATTGTTAGAATAATAATCACGAGTCGTCTGTCCTGATCGTATGATGACGAGTAGTTGGTGGGGAGTTGGCGATAGTCAGCGATTTAGATAAACAGTAAATGGTAGTCGGTGAATCCTTGTAGATTTACCCATTGAGCTTCTGTATAAATCATCTTATGTTTAATGCAATCGACAAGCTCTTTAATGGAGTTTCAAGTTTCTGTCATGGTATCAGAGCTCAGGTGAGCTGTGAGGAGACAGAGCTCAGGTGAGCTTCTTCGAGGAGGTCGAGTGGTAAATCGCTGTGTGAGGCTGATTGTGGTGCTGAGTGTCTTAGTGCAGTCCTAGAGAGAGAAATTCAGGAGGCATTGTGCAGTTTGGCGTTGAGTTGTGTGGAGTGCTTGATGTGAAGACAGTTTGAATGATATTGGAGTTAGCGATTAGTTGTAGATGCTCTGACCTCTTATCACTATTTTGTTGATGGAGCGTTGTTAGTGTGTGATGAAATCAAGTGGCGCTGTGTGATAGGGCACTAGTAATTTATTTATTTTTGTGGGTGTTTATGATTTGAAGGCATCCGAGTGTGTGCAGGCCAGAAACAAAGTTAATTTTTGTTTAATTTCATGGTGAAATTCGACGACACGACAATGGATCTATGTGTGAAAATCCTGGTTTTATCGAGCTCGTGTGGTGTGGAGGAAGTGTTGTGTGTTGTTTTGAGTTGTGAGATAGTGTGATGTGCTGTTGGCACTGAGTGGTGATAGTTGTTCAGCGTGGGAAGGTCATTGCCTGAGGTGCAGCATGGCGTTGTGTTGTTTGATCCACTGTGTTTTGAATATAGAGAGCTCGTTGTGTTAAATGAAATGTGTGTTTGGAGGTGGTGAATCTAAGGGTTTGGCCGATCCGGGTTGGAAGTTGAAGGCCTTGTGGGGCCGGCCAACCAGTGAAGATCATTTTGGAAACTTGTAGTGTGTTGAGCGTTTGCAGGTTCAATTTGTTGATTATTTGTTGAGCATGGGATTGTGAAGCTTGAAAAAGGCAATGGAAATTGCTACCTAATAGCTGAATCCATGTGTGGAGATATTACCATGAAGGAGTTTGTTGTGCTGCCATAAAGTGGTATCGCACTTAGTGGCCCATCCCTGTCTGGGTGGAGCATGGTTGTGTACCTATTGCACACTGTGTTGAAGTATTACACAAATCAAGCTAGTTGTAGTGTGTAAAACTATTTGCATCAGAAAAATCGTGAGGTGTAAGGAGCAAGTTATGCTTGCGTGGACCTGCAACGGTCATCAAATGTGGCCTAGAATCCCATGGTAGAATGAGTGTGGAGATTTGAATCTGGATATGGAGTTTGACTTCAGCATGTATGGTGCGAGTCATGGACCATAGGGTGGATTGTGCATAGTTAATCAAATCAATAGTTAAGATCTGTTGTGTGTTTACTAAGGGGAGTTTCTAAGGATCCGTAGCTGCTGTGAGGTGAAGTAGGTCGTTGTTACCTATTGTGATGTGAAGTGAGAGGTGTGAAAACATAGGAGTTGTCGGTGGAGCTGAGTGGAGTTGACTATTAGGAGTTTACTGTTAGCATGCAAAGTAGTTATGGAATGAAAACGGAAAATTAAATTGTTTCGAAGAGAACTGAAACAATTCAGGGAAGTCACCGATAAATATGAAAGGTTTGTAGCAAAAGACTTTATACTTGAGGATCAGAACACAGAATTGGACAACATCAATGAACAATTTGAAGACATCGATGCAATATTGAAGCAATTAATGCCTATTCTGTCATCATTCTCAGGTAAAAAATTTAAGCTTCGGGCAATTAAAATGGAGGGACTGCTTGGTTCTGTAGATTTATGGAAATTTGTCCAATAAACTTCTATGAATTTTGATGATAAGTGTAGAATTGCAGTAGCATTACTTCTCATTATGTCAGCTCTAGATGAAAAGATTTTGTCTAGTATTTTGTATGAATTTGGTGAAATATGTTATGCAAAAATGTTTTGGGATATTCTTAAAATGAAGTATAGTATGGAGGATAGTGAGAAAGCTGAAGATTATGAAAGTGGTGTTATTAAAAATGGTGCTTGTTTTGAAAGCATCATAATTGGGATAAGTATGTCTGACAATAGAGTAGCATGTGATAGTAAGGAAACTCTGATGCAAAGATGTATGAAGTGAAATTTGATGTGAACATCATGAAGAATGGTTCAATGTGGTGCAAGAAAATCATCTTATTAATGAGTTGTTGTTTGGTGAGAAGAGATGCCTACCTCCATACACAGATCAAATGTAGGACAACATGTTTGCAACAACTGAATTGACTAAGGAGGTTGAAGACATGAGTCAACCAACTATGTCAACAGAGAAAGATGGAGAAAGAAAACTCCTCTTAAAGGAGCAAGATGAAAAGAACCAATATGGTCCTCTCTGTGAATCTAACATTGGTTTTAAGTGTGAAGATATTGACAGTCATGAAGAAGGAATACAACTTGAAGAAATTGCAAGCATTAAGGAGAAGTTTAAGTTCGAAGAACCTGCAACAATGTTGAATACAAAGAATGTTAGCTTGCAATCAATATCAAAGGAAAAAGGAGAAGATCCACCACTATCTTATGGAAAGAAAGGTGAAGAAGAAACTACACCAGCAAATGAACAAGCATGGACCCTTTAGCAAGAAGGCAAAAATGAAATGTTTTGTTGTAAGCTATGTTACCAGAAACAGGACGGTAGCCACCGTTCCCGTTAAAAAACGCAATAGAAACTGTTGAAAATGGCAATAAGAAATGCTAAAAATAGCATTGCTATAAGTAGCAGTTTGGGTACTGTTAGCTTTGCTGAACAAGAAATCCAAAATGGATTCAAAACGCTCTCAAAGGCTGCAAAAATGCTTATAATCATGCCAAAGGATTCATTGATGCTGTCGAAATCCTCAAATTATGGCTAAAAGCTTTCCACCGATTGAAAAAGTTGCAAGAGAAAAGCCCTTTGGTGGGTAGAAATACACTATCGGGAGGCGGAAATACCCCAAAAACTATGTAAAAACCAAGATTGCAGGCTTAAGGATCCGCTTCAATCTCAGCCGTTGGATCTGGCCGATCAACGGTCCATATCGCATTGGTGTATCGCAATGGAGGACTTACAAAGGAGTTGGGCTTTATTATTCGCCGATGAGCGATTGCCGATATCGCATCGGCGTATCGCTATCGGCATTTTCAGAGGGGCGGGTGCAATCGCTGATGGGCCGGACCCGACAGCCATACAGCGTTGCATTTTATATTATATCGGGTCCGCGGCGGTATCGCTATCGGCCGGGGCTTTTAACATATGTATGTTCCGATGCGATGGGCCGGACCCGATGGATGTACAGAGCTCCATTCTATATTATTTCAAGTCCGCGCCCGGGCCATTTTCAATGAATTTTGTGTGTTTTTAATGTATAAAGGAAATACGAAGGAGGCCTTGCTGAATGCGATGAAGCCCGGACCCGATGGGTTTCCAAAGCAAAGTGTATATATATTTCAAGTCCGCCAAAGCCATTTTTCGTGGTTTTGTGGCGGTTTTGCATGTATTTGTCAAATGTTAAGAAACAAAGGAGGGCCTGTTTAAACGTGCATTGCAAGCCAAAGGCGGACCCGATAGTAAATAAAACTATGCCTGAAACCTTTAAAAAGTCAACACGGAAGCAATGATGGGCGGGGATGAATAGTTTGGGCAGCATTACTCTGTTTAAAAGCCAGAGCAGTCATATTAAAGCCATTCAATGATTCAGCAGTAGCATTTAATCAACAGTATGGCCGAGGAGGAGCAGGACACCGCCGATCAAATCAAAGCATTCAGTGGTTATGGGTTTTACCCATATTTCATTCCACCTGCCCAAAGAAGGACCGCAGAGAGCCAGAGGGAGGCAAATCCATTTACAGCACAGCCAGATTCGTATCAAAGGCCCATTCCTGAATGTAAATGTATTTGGCCCTCATTTATTGATTCCTGCACGCATAACCAGCAGAGCAATTTTGTAAACAAACTCTATATATACCCAGAACAGAGATGTAATGGATTGATGAGTGTTTGATGAATGAGAGCTTATTGTAGCCTTTTAACTTCTGGAGACTGTTAATACTATGAGACCTGTAGTTTCTGGTCTTGATTTCCATTAATACAAGCTTCTTTCGCTATCACCTACTCGCTTTTCACTTCTTCTATGTTCTAGGCTCTGCCTGCTTTGCATTTAGTTGATGTGCTGTGAATATTTGGCATTTGAGGGGCTGTCATCCCACCTCTATGTTAAAATTTAGTGGTTCATTGAAAATTGTTTGCAGGTTGCTATTGTTCTAATAACAGAGAGCTGTCATCCTCGCTGTCTATTGAATAATAGTCTTACAGATCCTCTAACTGGTTGCAGCTGGCCATCACAGAGCACTGTGCATCTGCTGGTGCAATCAGTCTTCTCCATCATCACTTTTACTTTAAGCTGCGAGTAGTTGGTGGTTGAAAGCCTTGTAGTTTGGGGATCTTCACCCATGTCTGGGGCAAATCATAATAGGAGTGGTTATCTGGCTTAAAGGTGTTGCACATCTTCCATTTATCCATCATTTTATCCAACAAAACTGTTGAATTTTTAATGTTCCTGAGCATCACTAATATACAACCTAGGTGAGTTTCTTGGGGTGATAACAGGTACCAGTGTTGGACATAGCAACAATGAATGAAAAATGGAAATGCTAAAAATAACATTGATATAAATAGCATTTCGGGATGGATTCCAATTTTAGTTAGTCCCTGAACTAAAATAGAGAAGTAAAATTATAATTTGATCTTAGCAGCCGTTTGTAAAATAATTAATTAATTCATCTTGAGTTAATTAGTTGTAGAAAATCAAACATGAAGTCTATGTGAGGACATGCAACAATTATCCCAATGATTGAGGAATTTATCCCTTAGTTAAAGAGATAAGGATGAGTTGTATTTGAGTTGTAATTAGTTAGCTCAGTTAACTGAGTTAAGTCCAGTTAAATTAGTTCCAAATAGTTTGAGGAACTAATTATGAGTTCAATCAGTTAATGCATGCATGCATGCAACTAATGTTCTCCAGATAACTGAATATTCTCTCATAAATAACTCATGCATGTCAGTTCAGACAGAGACCTAGTTGAGACTAAAGGAAGGGACAATGTACTATCAGTTGGAGGAATTTTCCTATAAAGGAAACTCATCCTTGCAGAACGAATTATCTCCTTCAGGATTGCGCAGTTATTTCTAAGTTTGGTGAGTTGTGTGAGAGGTGAATTCACACAGGTGGCAGCCAGAGGACCCAGGAGAAACTGCGTAAGGAAATAGGAGGCTTGGAGGACTGGAGGAAGGCATATGTTGTGTCTATTCAGTCTATGAGCAGCACTGAGGGATTGTACTGAGAGGTGGATAGCTTGTGAGCTAAAGTTTTCTGTAATTCGGAAATATTTCCACTTGTATGATAATATAGGGATCGAGGTTTTTAGCTGAGGCTTTCCCCGGGTTATTCTTCTGTGTTCATGTGTGATTGATTTCTCATTTTTAGTTATATGTTTTCTAATTGATCTTGCTCATATTTGATTAAGTTTCTGCAAGTTTGTTGTAGAAGTAGATCTTGTATTTTGCTTTAGTATATTGCATAATCTGTTGATCTATAGTGAGAATTTCTACATGGTATCAGAGCTAGCTGGTCTATAGAGAAATTTCTACATGGTATCGGAGCAAAGGTCATCAAAGCAGTGAACAGTATATGAAGAAGAAAATTCGAAGTAAAAAAATAAATAAATAAATAAAAAATAATAATTGGGTTGTGAGTTTTCAGAGCAGATATGAAATTTTTTGTGAAAATTTTTTAGAAACAAAGACTAGATCTGGATTCCTTGCAGAAAAAGGCCCAAATTCAAAAAAAAAATTGGCTGAATCGGAGTTCAGATGAGGGAGATATCGCTGATTTAAAATTAGCACTTTTTCCAGAAAATTTCGTGACGGCGAGAAAGATGAAACATATTGGTGTGCTAGCCAAGAACCTGTATGCTCTTGAGGTTCAAGATGCATTCAAAGCCTTGAGGAGCAAGGCAAATGTTGGAGACTTGGTGGTTGAGAGGGAGAGTACATTACCTCTCAACATGCAGCGCCATAAGAAGTCTCAAACAATTGTGGAGGAGCCACAATTGGTGAAGCAGCGTCAGGAGGTTGTGGAGTAGCCACAACTGGAGAAGCCGAGAGGAGACGGAGTGGAGGCATCCACTCATGCAAAGAGCTCCAGTAGGGGGAAATTTTGAGCCAAGTGGGCAGAGGGATCACATGCAGCCATACCTCCAGGTGTGAGGTGGGGTGATGTGAAATGATAGTCCCAAGAAGGCTGAAATAGGGTTAGGATCCTTGAGGTAATCAGCCTCTTTGATTATACCTTGCTACGGGAGCCCCAACAAGGAGTAGCAGGACTGGCTGAGTTGGTAGAGGCAGTTGCGGATGGAGCGGCAGTGAGAGCTACAGTGCAGGAATCCCAAGACAGTGCATGTTGGACACCTAATCCTCTATGGGTTAGTGTGGAAGCAGAATAGACTAAGAAAGTCCAAGAGACCTTGGGATGTGTAACCCAACGGTCACACCATGTATTATAAATGTATATCATTTGTTAATAAAAAAGGTACTCTCATGTTTTATCTTTCATACTCTTTCTGCCATGTGTGTGTTTAACATGGTATCAGAGCTACAGGCGAATTTCTGCCCTGCTCAAATTTGAGCCACTAGTTGTGGCCTCTCTGTGCATGTCAGTTCTGCATTCTTGCAGATAGAATTGTCATTATTGTGTGCATGCTGCAAACTGTCTGGCTGATCTCTCTCAGCTAGATTTGTGCTGGGTTCACTATCCACTATCTCAAATAGAGAAAAAAAAATGCACTTGCACTCCTGACACATCTGCCTTCTGCTAGCACAAATTCCTGGCTCTGAACAATGGTGATTCTCTGTGCATGAATGAATGACTCCCTCAATGTTCGGTTATATACCACCGTCTGATGTCTAAATGCTTGTGAAGGATGCTCTTACACTTTTGTTTAAACGCCCCTTTGCTCTGTGTCCATACACCCCTCATACCTTGGCATCGAAGCGTTTTGTTTCGCCCATCCATTAAGTAAAACAAATGTAACCGTAGTTCTAGAAGTTTCCTCCTTCCTCTAGAATTCCTTGTCAGTTTTAACAAATCCTGCTACTTTCTCACCACAAAGCTCGCAGTCATACAGTAACGAGTTTCTCTGGAAATCATATCGATGTAATTGAAGTGGGTGTGGATGATCACCAAGAGCTCCATTAACTACGTTGGGTACTGTTGCGCAGGACTCGTGGAGGTTGAAGTTACATCGCGGTCGACGGCAGCTGTATCTGAATCCATAGCCGGATTCCTTGCAACCGTCGCATTGGTATCAGAGTGGCATAGTTAAGGAATAGTCGGTGCTTGCGATATAAAGATGTGTTGTGTGTCTTTGTGTTGAACTCTTTTTAAAAGGTTGAGTCTTGATGTCTGTGAGAAACTCATACATTGGTTTAAAGAAAAAAAATGTTAGCCTGAATGCTAGATTGTGACTGAACATTGTTACTCATTTTCTTAGTGTTGGAAGACTGAAGAACTTTGCATTGAATATGTTGGTCGAAATCGTTGTCGTGGTGAACGTTATTTTGAATTATGCATATTGTTGTGTGTTGGAATACTGAATGAGGTGAAGAAATGAACGATGCCTAATGTTGAGACAATCGATATATATATATATATATATATATATATATATATATATATATATATATATATATATATATATATATATGCGTTGAACATGTTGTACTGCGTTTGCATGGTTGGAGACTGGTGAGTGGTGCATTGAACCTTCATTCGCATGTTGTTTTGCATTATTTGAGGTCATGCAATACATTATATATGGAGAATGATCATGGTATGTAAATCCAAATCGATGTTGCATTAAGGGTTTTTTAAAAAAGGGTTGAATGGTTGCATACACAATCCAGTAAATAGAAAAATATCAACCTATTTTCTGTTGATTTTTTTAGACTTGTCTCTAAGGGCTCTGTGTTAAGCTGCCGAACAGAAGCGAGGATCTACACTGCCGTGTTAAGATTTTATGCATTCAAAACACATGGAATTTCATTAGATGTCCATTGTGAGAATTGGTTTTTGAAGCATTGAAAAGACTGTGCATTGAGTATATGGTGGAAATCTTAACCATGTCATGACTCTTGGTGCTGTGAGCTTGGAATGGTTGGAGTGTATGGGTCGTATGCGATGGAGGGATCAACATCCTATTTGTGTATTATTGCTCTACATCAAGCATTGAAAGGGCATTAATTCTGGTCATATTTCTACTACGTTGAGGTGTTACATTGCAATATGGTGCATTGAAAAATTTGAATCAGTTGAAGAATCGACGTAGAGACTGGTGCATTAAATTCCTAGTATGCATTGGTCCTGTCATCCTGTATGTTAAACTACTGGTATAATATTCTGTTTATATATGTTGTGTTTTTCCTCTGGTCATAAGTTGAATCACTATGGATTAAAAAAAAATAAAAGGAAGACCGTGAATACTCGCTAAGGAACCATTATCATTGTCCTATCGTTAATACTGCCCTCACAACCCATCGTCGTGAAGGCCAAGCTTAGAAGATCAAGGAGGCAGTTTGGGACAAATGTCTCCCCCATAATCACCAGAAATATGTTTCATTCCTTTTCACCTTCCTAGATTTTAATTGCAAAGACATTTGTCATTAGTTGCTCCCAGTGCATACCAACATTGTTGTTAGCAAATGAAATACTGGATTGAGCTTCAATAGATTGATGTACTAGAAGTTATTATAGAATGTTATATTGACTTCTCATCATCTTAAAGATGGTTGGTTTCTTCAATATCTTTATCCAACGCTCATCAATTCAACATATATATCTCACACAGTTCTAAAAGATACATTGATCACTGTATCACAGAAAGATGAAGGTAGACGTTATAGTTTTGTATCTGTAGTGTGTTTGGAATGGTTTGTAATGGCCATTGCAGTGCACATGGAAGGATGAAGATTAATTTGCTGGTTAAGGATGTAGCCCTCAATAATCGTGGGATGGCTTTCATGTAAAATATATAGAATAAAACAGCCTTGATTGAAAGAATAATCAAGAGACATGTCAGCTGAACTGTACAATATCATTCATATGAAGTTCATATTGTTGAACCCAGGCCATATCTGTTTTGACAGCTCTATATAAAGCGAAATAGTGAATAACGCATCAGTGCCTCCACTAGATCTCAATCGTCATGACCAAGAGTTATAGCATGTTGGGTTTTCGATATTTGAACTAATTTGGAGATTGGAGAGTATAGAAATCTTCTTTGTTTTAACATGGTATTTCTAGTGTGATAGCTCTTTCTCTGTCGATCAGTTATCCCACAATTACAACTATTCCACATGTTACCATCAATGGTTACAAGAATGTATTAGTAGTCACCATTGAACTTGACTATCCTTTTCCACTGGCCAAGAAAGTGAAGGAGTATTTGAAGCATCCAAGCAAGTTTGCAGTTACTGCTGCCCTAGTTGTGGTATTGTATTTAAAACTCATTACGGTTTTTGTGTTCAATGTTGAAGTTCTCGTAGAGTATTAAAGTATATAAAATTTATCCCCTTATTCCAAAAGTTGTATGATTTCACCATTCAGCCAAAACCTAGTGCAAATCGAAATTGGAGCAACTTCTAATATCTTTGAAAATAAGTTAAAATAAGTGTATTTAACAGAGTTTGATTTGTTGATAAAATGGGAAGACTTTATGGAGTATTAGAGTTACTGAATACACTAATACATTCTAGTGTCGAAAACATAGTCAAAATCAACAAAGACTCTCTCTTTGAAATTCAGCCATGTCTATAATATGCATAAGAACATATTGATTTTTTGCAGCTTGAATCTCAATTATAGTAAGCAGAATTACAACAATGGAGTCATCATTCTGAACCTGTTTCTGTTCAGAACAATGAAACAAACTCCCATAAACAACAAGACAATAATGTTACAATTGATTCAGATCCAGTGCCCAATAAAGCAGCAGTTGTACATGCAGATGCAGAAGTTCAGTTTGCACTTCCCAATCCCATCATCGGACCTTGGGAACAACTTATCCACAACAAGCACAGAACTGGTATTGGATATGACAAGGAAGTGTCCTTTCTTATTCCAGATTACTCAAAGTCCATCGAGTTTCAAAGTGTTGGATTACTTCATGACAGTTCACCTTCGGTTGTTCCAGATTCCGCCCCTCCTTCATAGCAACAACAACAACAACAGATTGTGAAATACCAACACTGTGACCAAGTTGGCCATCTGAAAGATCACTGTTTTGATCTTCATCCATGTAAGCACTGTCATAAAACCAGTCATTCTTCAAACAGATGCTTCAGAAACAAACCTCCTGCAAGAACAAAGATTCATCTTGGATGGATCGCTTCTTGGAAATGGGCATCAACAGCCAAGAAGATATTCCAGTCACATGTCAGAACTTGTTCTAGAGTATTGAACAATCTTGCATTTGAGTTTTTTCCATCATCTCACCTTGTATCTGACAAGGGGGGAAATGATGGTCATCTACAAGCTTCAAAGTCACATCAAGCGAGCCTGAGCCACAACCTGCCATGCCAGTTTCAGAGTTGTAGCCAGAGACAATGCCCCTGAGCATGCCTTCAATTAGTAATCTGGGACACTTCCTCTAGCAGAAGACTTCAGCTTCTTGCCAGTTTCGGAAGAATTCCAAGAATAGAATTGGAGACACTTCCTCTAGTAGAAGACTTCATCTTCTTGCCAGACTTGGAAGAGTTCTAGGAATTGCTTTAAGCATTCCAGAGTTGTTGGTCATCCTTAAACCATCACAGGTTGAGACTTCCCTTTTCAAGTTGAAGTTCTCCCTTTTATGCGGGGTGAGACCTCCCTTTCATGGTTGAAGGTTTCCCTCTTCAAAACATCAGGAACACTTCCTCTAGCAAAATACTTGAGCTTCATGCTAGAATTGGAAGAGTTCTAGGAACTGCACTAAGCGTTCTAGTGTTGGTGGTCATCCTTAAACCACCACCCTTTATACCAACATTTCAGAGAGCACATTCAGCTTAGTGCTGCCATGCATTTTTGCACATTTTGTATTACAACTCTCTTCTTGACTCATACATAACCCTTCGGATTAAGGGGGGGAATGTTGGACACCTAATCCTCTATGGGTTAGTGTGGAAGCGGAATAGACTAAGAAATTCCAGGAGACCTTGGGATGTGGAACCTAACAGTCACACCATGTACTATAAATGTATATCATTTGTTAATAAAAAAAGGTACTCTCATGTTTTATCTTTCATACTCTTTCTGTCATGTGTGTGTTTAATAGTGCAGAGCTAGCAGACTGCAATAATGCGAGAGGGACAAGAGTGTTGCACCAGTGCAGGATGGCATAAAGAGGTGTGCAACAGTGCGAGATGCATAGAGTGTTGTAGCAACTCAGAGGTCACAGAGGGAGCACTTGTCAGCAGCAAAGGGAGCTTCAACATCAGAGGGTGTTTCTAGCCCAACAGGGAGGTCAGTTGGGAGATTTTTTTTTTTCTAGAGTTGCTGGAGCAATAACACTTGGGAGAAGTGTTGCATGCAGAATATTCCAAAGGTTCAGGATCGAATTCGAATTGAATGCCTTTCTTGTTGAGAGAGAGCGTTGAAAATGGCAATAAGAAATTCTAAAAATATCGTTGTTATAAATATAAGTTCTGGTACCAGTGTTGGACATAACAACAAGGAATGAAAAATGGAAGTGCTAAAAATAGCATTGCTATAAATAGCATTTCGGGATGGATTCCAATTTTAGTTAGTCCCTGAACTAAAATAGAGAAGTAAAATTCGAATTTGATCTTAGCAGCTATTTGTAAAATAATTAATTAATTCATCTTGAGTTAATTAGTTGTAGAAAATCAAACATGAAGTCTATGTGAGGACATGAAATAGTTATCCCATTGATTGAGGAATTTATCCCTTAGTTAAAGAGATAAGGATGAGTTGTATTTGAGTTGTAATTAGTTAGCTTAGTTAACTGAGTTAAGTCCAGTTAAATTAGTTCCAAACAGTTTGAGGAACTAATTGTGAGTTTATTCAGTTAATGCATGCATGCATGCAACTAGTGTTCTCCAAATAACTGAATATTCTCTCATAAACAACTCATGCATGTCAGTTCAGACAGAGACCCAGTTGAGACTAAAGGAAGGGACAATGTACTATCAGTTGGAGGAATTTTCCTATAAAGGAAACTCATCCATGCAGAAGGAATTATCTCCTTCAGGATTGCATAGTTATTTCTGAGTTTGGTGAGTTGTGTGAGAGGTGAATTCACACAGGTGGCAGCTAGAGGACCCAGGAGAAACTATGCAAGGAAATAGGAGGCTTGGAGGACTGGAGGAAGGCATATGTTGTGTCTATTCAGTCTATGAGCAACATTGAGGAATTGTACTAAAAGCTGGATAGCTTGTGAGCTAAAGCTTTGTGTAATCTGGACATATTTCCACTTGTATGATAATACAGAGATTGGGGCTTTTAGCTAAGGCTTTCCCCGAGTTATTCTTCTGTGCTCATGTGTGATTGATTTCCCATTCTCAGTTATATGTGTTCTAATTGATCTTGCTCATATTCGATTAAGCTTCTGCAAGTTTGTTGTAGAAGTAGATCTTGTATTTTGCTTTAGTATATTGCATAATCTGTTGATCTACAGTGAGAATTTCTACATAAATGTGATGACATAGAAAACGTCGTTTTGTACGGCCATTCTCATTTTTAGCGGTGAGAAACTCGTTTTTCCGAAACGATTCGTTTCTTAGAGCGGCCTAATGCAAAACGTTCTTCAGTTTCCCTGCAACGTTTTGGTTTCTTCACAGTTTCAGGGTTTCTTATTCAAACTCATACAAAGTCTTGTTAACTATGGTTCCAAAAACAAACTGCATGCAAACTAGTTTCATTTTACGGTAAAGAAATTTCTAACTATTGTTCAAAAACAAACTGCATGCAAACTAGTTTCATTTTGCAGTAAAGAAATTTCCAACTATTGTCCAAAAACAAACTACATGCAAAAGGCAAAAGGCACTGCAAGCAAAACTAGTTTCATTTTCCAGTAAAGCAAGTTTTGGGGCGGATTTAAGCTGTAGAGAGGAGAGCAAATTCAGTAGATGCAGCCGAGGTTTGGATCGGATCCGAGCAGAGGAGAGGAGGAAGTGAGTGCGCCAAGGAGCCCGAGTTAGCTTCTCGCCCCAGTCAGTTAGCTTCATAAATATTTGGTAAGATCTTGCCCCAATCAGTTAGCTTCATAAATATTTGGTAAGGTAATTAAAATGCTTGTGATTTATTTTTTTTTCCCTGATTGAGGTGTTTATGAATGCCAACAAGTGCATATATTTTAAATGTAACTCTATCTTTCAAATCGTGATTCCCAACAACCAACACCCATTTGGCTGAATCGCTGATATTTTATCACAAGAGATATCGACATTTTTGCCCACAATTTTCTCCATTTGCATATGAATTTTCCACGATATCGAATATTGTTACTTCCAATCCATTACAAATAGATTTTTTTATTCTGGACTCTAGCAAGGTTATGGTTTCCGTTTTAGAGTTTGTATTACTTGAATGCTTCAATTTTATGGGCTTTATAGCTGATATATTTGTATAACCTGCCTCCTTTTGTGTCTTTCAAGGAGAGTTATTAATACTACCCACTGGAACCTCCACAAGGAGAGTTGTTAATACTACTTACTAAAACTTGCACATTTTTCTCTCTAAAGTTGGCATGCTTCGCTGCAAAACTACTACTTTTAATCACCGGCCAATGATCAAGAGCATAGTTTTGTAGCGAATTCCTATTCTTCCTTCAGATTTTGGTGCTAGAATCTACAACAATATTAAAAAACTTATTAGACTATAAGCATACATCACTATGGACTAATTTATAAAATGACATAGATGATACGGATCCCTTTATCAGCCAGACTAACTATGGACTAATTTATAAAATGAAATCCCTTTATAACCGAGTTTGTTTGTTAGTTATTTTTATTTTTACATTAATTTACATTTCCTCATTATTTCTTTTTATTAATGCGGTGTTTGGGAAATTTTAATCGTTCAAGCCTTTATTAGAATTGTTATATTTCTTAATATAAAATATATTTTTAATACATAATTAAATTCAAAATCATGAAATTTTTTGAAGGCATTTATAAAAGTTTAATCAAATTTGTTTAAAAGTTTAAAATCTATGTTTTGTCATGGGTTATGTTTATAATTCAATTTGTGACATTGCAATGTAATTTTTGCGATCCCACAAACAAGCATGTGTTTAGATAATGAATGTAATTTTTGCGATCCCACAAACAAGCTTGTAATGTGTTTAGATAATGAATGTTTTGTTTTATGTTTTTACATTATTATTTTTTTCTCTCTCCTTGTTTTTTGAATGCGAAACCTCTAAACATGGTTTCTCCAATTGTCCTTTCCCGTTTCGTTTACCATTTCTCATTTCCAGTAACATGAGACAAGTTAAAGTATATGTCGTGATTAAGGGGAGGTGTTAGAATAATAACATTTCTCGTTTCTAGTAACATGATACAAGTTAAAGTATATGTTGTAATTAAGGGGAGGTGTTAGAATAATCACCAGTAGTAGTTGGTGGGGAGTCCAGGACACCTGGTGGATTTAGATAAGCAGCCAATAGATTTACCAGCTAGGCTTCTTTATATATCATCTTATGTATAATGCAATCAACAAGCTCTTTAATGGAGTTTCAAGTTTCTATCAGATATTTGGCTGATCGATGCAAAACACTTCCAACCTAAAATCAAATTACAGTTGGAATATGGTCGAAATTGAGAATGACATAGAGCTGCTTAATTGATTGCATGGTGGCATCTTTTTACAGCCGAACTTATTAACCGAGAGAGAATGTCAAATTCCTAGACGGCGACGTCTATTTCAACAGACTTGATTCACAATCAGAGAATATCAAATAATTGCATTGTGCAGTCTTTTTACTACAGAACTGATTCACACACAGAGAATCGAGCGTTATAATCACTGTCGATGATGGACTTTTGAGCTTTTGCCAAATCTAATACTGTGTGAATATCAAATAAGATTGTTCAAAATAAAGTCGACCGTAATCAATCAGTACCAGTGTTGGAGTTTTGAACTTTTACCAACTTCAAATTAGACATGAATCAACAACTATATGAAGGTTGTGTTGTGTTTGAAATTTATTGGTTCCAGTAAACCACTTGTGCATGACCGACAGTGAGATTCCCAAAAATATTGCTCTGGATTTCACTAGATGTCTATATATATACTAGTGACAATTGTTGATCCATGTGATTGAGTACGGATAATTGTTGACCCACGTGACTGAGCGCCAACCTCGTACGCCTGTGGAGAGCTCTGATAGAGTCAGTACCCACCACGGTCCTTCGAAAACAGTATCCACCTCGGTGCAAGATCATTGGACTCACATGACTAGGTACAACCTGGTATACGTGTGGACAATAGTGGTGCTCATAGAATAAGGGCGTACTGTCGCTGTGATTAGTGAGCTTCACCCTGTGTCCGGTGCTTAACGCTGTACCTTGAGAGTCGAGATTACTCAATTAACCTTCATCCATGTGACTGAGTAGCAACTTCGTAAACGTTTGGACAAAGTAAATGTTCACACAGTAATCTCGTGAGTAGTTAATCCTTCTGTTAAATGGTTGTTGTTTTGCAATCTGCACATACTACAAATAGGTCGGACGAATGTTGGAACTTCAGTTATGTTCGCGGAACAAGCAGCATTGCAGTTCCTAAACTAAATCTGAGTTCCATAGGGTTTTCGTTATATATTGATTAATTGTGCAGTGCAGTGCTGTGAATCATATCTGATTGCTTGTTTGATATGACTCTCATCATCCACGCCCATAGGAGAAGGCAGAGAGCAAGCTCTGCAATATTAAAATCCAGTCAGAAGTTTTATAGAGGAATAATAGATCCTTGAAAGAAGTAGAGAATGATTTTAATGCCGCAAGGCTGTGCTCTCTCTCTTCTCTTGTTGGTATTGGTTGATATTCCCAAAAGAACATTAATCCTTCTAGCTCTGTGGTAGCTGAGATCCTAGAAACATACAGCAAAGCAAGCCAGGTTATAACATATGACCGCTGTTCATCTATGTTTTCCTAGCATATAGTTCTTTTTTTCGCAATGTTTTTTCGGCATAAATACCAGCAGGTTTGGGAAAAATTACTTAATGTTCTGCAGAAGTATGTTGTTCAACTCTGGTTGAAGTGCTGATGATAAGTTTATGCGATGGCTTAACGATTGGACACTAAAAGCGAGAATTCTGGTTGGATGTCCAACAGCCTGATTACGATGCAATGAAGGTATTATTTTTAACCTAAAGTGTTCTTCTCATTTAGATGGTAGATTTTGGAATATTTTGAATTTTAATGGTAGATTTTGGAATATTTTGAAAATTCTATGTACAAATATTTTGGAAATTTTAATAATCTTTCCATGAGATTTTCAAATAGTATAAAACCTATAATCCAGTTATACTGTAAAATAATGAAAAATCCAGGCGAATTAATATGTATCCAGTATAGGATTTCCTTTTGTATTTAGATACTAAATGATGGCTATATGTACAAATATTTTGGAAATTTTAGTAATCTTTCCATGAGATTTTCAAATAGTATAAAACCTATAATCCAATTATACTGTAAAATAATGAAAAATCCAGGCGAATTAATATGTATCCAGTATAGGATTTTCTTTTGTATTTAGATACTAAATGATGGCTATCAGAACGTATATTTAGCTAGTTATATAGTTCATTACCGTAATATCGTTATGTGAGAGACACGTAACTAGTTCATTACCGTAATATCCTTATGTGAGACAAGTCTTTTGACTAATTCACTTCAATGACATTACTTTCATTCAACTGCACTCCTAGGGCTGTGGGATTAATATATAGGAGCTGAGCGTTTTTTAATATATTGTTCGTACACGAGGATGTACTCCTGTTTCTTACAGTCAGAGAGGCCAAGCAAGAGATACAGCTGGGAAGCTCCAAAATGAATGCTTGTAATCATATTGGGCATTTACAGAGACAAAAAGAGCACGGTTCATAATGTCAAAACAAAAACATGAACAATGAATAAAGGTTGGTTTCCTGTGGTTTGGATCTGATTTAGTGCGTTTGGTATAAGCTTTTTCCAGAATGGAGTCCACTCTCAAATCCATTAAATAACTATATAATATTAGTTTTATGATGAGAAAAGAAATGGAAAGGTGGGTATACATATATATATACAAGTTAGTATATATACAAATTATATATATATATATATATATATATATATATATATATATATATATAATTTATAATTTATAATCAAGAGATTTTACAGTTAAATTGGCATATTGGTATATTATATTATGTTTTAATAGAGAATTTTAATTAATAAAGATATATATAATTTATAATCAAGAGATTTTACAGTTAAATTGGCATATTGATATATTATATTATGTTTTAATATAGAATTTTAATAAATAAAGAGCTTTTTGATGGAACAATTATATTTGGAAAAGCCCAGGGAAATTTAAAGTACGGTTTTTTTACTAGTTTTATCAAACAAAATTTTAACTTCCAATGTTATTAGAAAAATGCTTTGCTAAAAAGAGGAAGAAATTATACCCCAATTGTTTATACATTGTCTTTTAACACTATGCATTGGTGATAAGTGAAAAATGATTTAAACTGTTGGGGTGTTTGGAAGGGAATTGCAATGGAAGAAAGCTTACAGTTTTGGATTAAAAGCTTCTCAGATTTAATTGTTAAATTCATTCTTTTTTTTTGTGGGGTTCAGTTGTTAAGAAATAAAATTGTATCCCGATATGATTGTCTCAGTAAAGAGAAAGGATCAAAGGACTTCATTTCGAAGAAAATACTCCTTTTAGTTTTTTTTACTGAGCATGTAGCAAGGTCATTGTGGAGCAGGGATGGTTCTTTGCATATTGTCTTCTCACATTTTTTGTTTAAAGCTGGACCTAGGGAATGGTAGAAGGTAAAGATGATTAGTCTTTGGGGCTACTTCAGTTTGCCTTATAGAAGAATATAAAGAGGATGAAAGTTTATGGTTATTCAAAGACAATATGAGAAAATAAAAGATTCCACTTTCATTGTTTGCATCTTAAGGTGTGGGAGCTTAAAATTCAAGGTCCACAAAAAGAATTTGATGAAGTCCAAATTCTTCACATTTTTAGAGAATCTAATGGTCCCGTTGATCTCTTATCAAAATAGGACAATTTTGTTGGGGAATGGATTTGCCAATATTTCATAAATAAGGGATAATTTAGTGGTATCCCGTTATTCTATTTTTATGTTTTGATGCTCTGCCTCTTTTTTTTTCTCTAGTATCCATAAGTTTTAGCAAATAAATAAATAACAAATATACATTTTTCTCTTTGAAAAAATATACTCACTTTTAGTTTAGAGCCTTCTCAAGAAATGGAAATGTGGAAATATATGCTATGGCAATGAAAAGAAATGGAAAGGTGACAAAACAATGTTAATCCAGTGAGAAAGATGGAAACTTTCAGAAGTATATCACATAAGGTTGGGCTATATTTTCGAAAGTTTTTAATTTTTTTTAAAGGATTTAACAAGTTATACTTCAATTTATATGTTGAAAGGTTTGGTTATTCTAAAATAAGGTTATATTTTTGAAAGGTTTGATTATTCTAAAATAAGGTTATATTTTTCAGGATATATCAATTCATTTAGCAATGATAGCAGAAAGAGCCCATCTATATTGGTAGAGTACTTATTACGTGGATCAATTCTTTGGAGTGCTAATAAGTTTGGAGTCATATTTTTTAAAGTTTGTTTTCTTACTTCTAGATGTCCAATGTAAGTCACCAACTATTCCAATTAAGATAAAAAATGCATAAAGGCACATTACACAACAAAATTTTATTCAAAAGGATTTGGGAAGTTATTCCTAAATTTATATGCTAGAAGGTTTGACTAGCTCAAAATAGGACAATTGTGCATAACGTATTAGCTCAGCCAATAGTGGCAGTAGAGCATTTACCATCCTTAGATCTTGGATTGAAAGGAGGAATGTTGGTTCTCTTGAATCAATCTTCAATCTCATTTTGAAGGTGTTCCTTCTCACAAGGAAAAGTGGTTGTTCTCCTTCCTCCATCCCAAGTTCCACCAATGGTTTAAAGCTCAAGTTGCTATTGTCTTATGTTTTGATGTTGTATCTAAATAAAGCCCGAGCTAGGTGCAAGGGTGATTTATCACCCCTAGGGAACAATAGATACAACTTCCCTAATAGATACAACTTTCTCTTGGAATCTCAAAGAGATCTCCAACAACCAAGCAAAGTCATATCCCTACTCTAAGAAACATCTATAATGGGTTGGCTTCATATCAACAATCTAATTATAACAGGGACTCTAAAAAACACCATAAATCACTGGCATTACACCCCATATAGACCTTATGAATCAACTTTAAAGTGTCATTTGGACCTATTCCTTGATGACCAGTGAGCAACTCAATAATTAACCAAGTTCAGAAATTTTGATTGATTACAAATTTCAACTTTAATACATCCACAATGAATTGAGTTTCTTTCACTTAGATACATACATATCAAATTTTATCTCTCTTTATAAATATTTTACAAAATATATACCATATCATTTTACTAACTTAATATAATTAAGTATAAATATAAACAAATACTCTAAATTTTTATATATGACAATAATAAATTACTTTATATATAAATTTATTATATTTTCAAACATAAATTTTATTTGTATAATTTTCTATTTATTATTTTTTTTAAATTATTTTACAAACTTTATAAATAATATTTAATTTTAAAAATTCAATCATCATCCATCAAAATTATCAAAGTGTTCATCGAGTGAATAATAGAAAAACAGTAAGAAGCTTGTGCTCAACGCATCATATCTTATAATGATATAAGCCTATGTATGTATAATAAACTCATTGCAAGTATTCATCACAGCCTAGAGTGAACGATGGAAAGCTTGTGTACATTGTATAATAAAAGCATCGTAAGTATTCAATACAGCCTAGACTGAACGTTGGAAAAGTGAAAAGTTGCTGGAAGGTGGTGCAAAATGCGATATATCTCATAAAAATATAAGTCTGATAAGCTTTTGTGAACAATATTTTCAATTATTATTTTAAAAACTACAAAGTAATTAAATATATATATTGTAAATAATATTATATTTTTTTAACAATAATTTAAAAATTATATAAATATATATAATTATATAATTTTAATTATAATTAACTATATATAAAAACTAAATTACACAACTCTAATTTATCCTTACATTATTTCTATTTCTTTATATGAGCACATAACCATATCATAAATTGGCCTAGGTACATCTAAGACACTATTTTTCTTATGCATATCATCCCACAACATTAAAACTGCCTTAATCAAATTACATTGCATGCATGGATTAGAACATCTATGATATTCAAGCTCAAAGATTGGTTTATATTAATATCATGTAATTGATATTTAGAAAAGTTTAATTATATATATATAGATATATATTTTTTTTTTCATAAAATATAAATTATATTTTTGTAATAAAATTAGATTTATATTTTTTCACAGTGTTTTTAGTTAATTATATTTTTAAAGTATGGTTTTTAATGTGAATTTGAAATATATTTATAGTTTAATTTTAACAATAATTATTAGTGATGTCAAGATAATTATAAATATATCCAAGATAATCATAAATAAATCAAAGTTCACTTTTATGTTTTTTAAAGTCCAAATAGATTAGACTTAATGGTAGAAAATAAGGAATCTTTCATGATTAGGCAAGGTTTAATGATCATGAGTACTTTCCATGGAAACATAAAGCACTTTAAGGTAGTGGTAAATGTATAATTATACCCAGGAAAACCATATTAGACCCATTCACACACAGGTGAATCAAATCCGAACCTATATTCACTTTTTTATTTTTATTTTTTTTACGAAAAAATAATTAAAATAAAACTAAAAAAATCTTGCTTACCTCATTGGTGCTTTTAGATTATCTAAAAAACCTAACCCTCCATCTCCTCCACCAAATCTTCATATTGTTACCTTCAATGCATGGGTGATCAATGGTCTGATGTCCGAGTGATGTCCAAGTTAGCCTGATAGTGAAGATATCAGCTGATGTCCTAAAAATTGTAATTCTTTCCGATCAATTTCACGCAATGGCTTTGGCTTTTAGGCTAGCAGACATAAGCATGATCAAACATTTTATGGGCTTATAACCCTCAAACAATGGCTTTTAGGCTAACAGACAGAGGTATGATCAGACAATTTATGGGCTTATAACCCTCGCTGCTCTCTTTGAATCTCTAAGTAGCTTAAGACCCGCAGGCCCATGATTGAAGGACACTTTTTTTTGTATGGCTTCCCACACGGATAAACGGAGGCAGTTTTGTATATACAAGAGCCCGGACTGACAAACGAGATAAGCTCGTCACGATCCTTCCATTGGCGGAAGCCTGGCTTCATAGGGTTAACAGATAATCCTTTCTTCTGGGAATGGACATATCATGGCGGAAGATTAGGATTGGCCAGTCGCTTCCAGCTGTGAAAGTCAAGTACTAGAAATATCCTCTTCTTAACCTGTCACCCAGTTTTTCTCCGAACCCGTGGCGGAGGGGCTGTCTTATTATTTTATATCTTCTGAACTTTAGCCTAGATTTTTTCTTAACCGTTGGCGGAGGGTTAGAGTGCTATTTTATTATTTTATTATATGATAATATGAATGAAGTGAATTATTTAACTTTATTACAATAAGTCAAGTTTTCCAAATGTTAATTCCAATAATTTGAATTATAAAAATTCGTAGATTCCTATACACCCGGTAAAGGATTTCCATTTTTATCTAGATAAAAAATGATGACCATGAGAACAAATATTTAGTTAGTTGTGGAGTTAACAGTAATATCGTTATGTGAGAGACTTCAATAATATTACTTTCATTTAACTGCTCTCTTAAGCCTGTGGTATTACTTCACTTCAATGACTCTTGAACTCCGTTCGTAAAGCTGTGGGATTACTTTTCGTCCGTATTTTGGGAAGTTTTCTCATTTGAAGTTTTCTTATTAGGGTAGGTTTAATAAAAAATGATCGCGATGGACACAGAAATGGCTCACTATTGGTGGCCGGTTGATTCTTTAAGATCAGTTTTATAGAACATCTCGGTGTTCTGGATGCATCTTTTTATGCTTCCTATGGAGGTCTGTCATGCTTCTTATAGAGGTCTATCATAAGATTGACATGATAATGGCTAGATTTATTTGGTCTGGAACGGAATAGAAAGGAAAGTTTCATGGATGACCATTGACAAAAGTAGGAGGCTGAGGCATACTGAACTTACATAATTTTATTTGTGATTTAATCATAAAATGTTTATGGAGAGCAACCAATGACCATGGTATTTGGGGGCGGATCATAAGAGACAAATACATGAAAGGACTGTCCCTTTCATAATAATGGACCAGGATGAGGCAAGAGGGACCTCCGGATCATATATCTCGAGAAGTATGATCAAAATTTGCCATTGGATGGTGGCATATATACAATGGGAATTGGGAGATGGTAGACAGGCACAGGTAGGTCTAGATGCTATAAAGGGCTTTGTTGGTATGCATTCGCTTTCAGTTGCCTCCTCTCAGCGATCCACGAGAAGGGCATTTCCACTTTTGCACATATCAGCTGCAGGAACGACTTAATCAATTCCCAACAGAAATCGAAACGGGCTACTGATATAGGATTGATGGGAAACCTGACAATTGAATGGGAAGAATATCTCACAGGCTTGTATGATTCTGGTGCATGCATAGGCGTAGGTGAAGACCATCTGAGGTGGAAAGGCCCAAACAAGGAAGGACAACCAATAGTGAAAGATATATACACAAGTCTTCTAATGACAGAAAACACTTTCCATTTCAAATCTTCGTTCAAAGATGCAAGGGGTAGGAAATTCCTAAAAAAAATAATCTGTTTTGGATGGCTAGCTATCCACAAAAGAGTATTGACATGGGATCGTTTACAGGGGAGAGGATTTCAAGGACCGACTATATGCCCCATGTGCAGAGTAAAAGCAGAGGAGGCAGATCATCTTTTTGTTGGATGTTCTTTCGCCGGGGAGGTATGGACAGGAGTTATGGACATAGTAAAGTTGGATGACCCGAGAACAACACAGACACTAAACAAGGTTTTTTTATTGGTTCAAGCCGCAACCTGTGTACCATTCTCTTCCTTTCTATATCATATGGGTAATACGGCGCTGCAGGAATGCATGTATTTTTTTAGCAGAGAAGGCTGGTGGTTAGAGAGGCTATCTTGAAGGTAATTATATATTTTTCAGAAATAGGCAGTTAAAAAAAAAACAGGAAGATTATATATAGAAATATAAAAGACAATTTTGAAGATTTTTCGATGGGTTCGTCAACAGAGAAAGTGTGAAAGTGTGGTTGTGGAGCGGTCATCATTTTAGAACCGGGTCGATTCTAAAAGAGAGCATGGTTCCTAGAAACATACAGCAAAGCATGCCAGATTATAACATATGATCGCTGCCCTTCTATGTTTTTTAGTTTTCTTTTACAATGTTTTTTTTACATAAGCACTTGCAGGTTTGGGAAAAATAGTTAATGTTAGTCAGAAGCATGTTCAACTCTGGTTGAAGTGCTGAGTGATGAGTTTATCCGTTGGTTTAAAGATTGGACACTAAAAGTGAGAATGGCGGCGGTTTGGATAACGAACAGCCTGATTACGATGCAATGAAGGTATTTAAGGTGTTTTTATTTAGATGTAGATTTTGGAATATTTTGAATTCAAATGGTAGATTATTCTATAGACAAATATTTTGGAAATTTAATAAATAATGTAAAACCTATAATCCAATTAAACTGTAAAAGAATGAAAAATCCAATTGAATTAATACGTATCCAGCATAGGATTTCATTTTGTATTTAGATACTAAGTGATTTAGTTAGTTATATAGTTCATCACCGTAAAATCGTTGTGTGAGAGACACGTCTCTTAAGTAAATCACTTCAATGACATTACTTTCTTTAAACTACGCTCCGAAGGTGTGTGGGATTACTGTGTTTTTTCGTCACTTGTTATAGATAGGAGCCGAGCGTTTTTTCTTTTTTGTTTGTACACGAGGATGTACCCCTGTTTCTTACAGTGGGAGAGGCCAAGCAAGAGATACAGCTGGGAGCTCCGAAATGCACAAAAAAGAATGATGGTATTCGTTAACATATTGGGCATTTACAGAGAGAGAGAGCCCGATTCATAACATCAAAACAAAACCGTGAGCAAAGGTTCGTTGCTGTGGTTTGGATCTGATTTTAGTGCGTTTGGTATAAACTTTTTCCAGAATGTAGTCCTCTAAAATCCATTAAATAATTATATAATATTAGCTTAGTGATGCGAAAATAAATGGATAGGTGTGTATATATGCTCGATTTTAGTTTAGCGCCGTGAAAAGAATGTTGAGATTTTCTGTTTGAAGTGAAATAGGCAGAAATCTCTGTAGGTGGCAACCTATGCTATATAACAGGCAACCATTCGGATGGTTTGCTGAGAGTGTGAGAGTTTTGTGAGGATTTCATGATGTAATCTCCTGATTTATTAATAAATCCCTGATGCCTATGTTTGGTGGACGTAGCCCAGATTGGTTGGGTGAACCACGTTAAAAACTATGTTTATGTGCTTGATATTCTACTGTGTGTTTATTTATTTTGTTTGTTGTGCCTCTGGATTCCAACAATTGGTATCAGAGCATGTTGGAGGTGCTGGTGCAGAGAGGATAGCCTGGATCGTTTGCTGGCAGCGCGCGTGGAGCTGTATATTGCTGGAGCGCGGACTTGTGTTGACCGGAGCGCTGGAGGTGATATGGTATTGCTGGTGGGTGAACCTGCTAATTGATTGCTGCCTGCCACGAGTCTGCTGGTGTGTGGAAACCTGCCGTGGAGCTGAACGGTGCGTAGAGTGTGCGTACCTGGTATGTTAAGCAATGAACGGAGCGCTGATACCTAGTATTTAAATTTCTGGTGCGTGGTATTTAAATTTCTGGTGCGTATTAAATAGCTGTGTATTAGTGTGTGTGCTGGTGTTTATTTAAAATCTCAAAAAAACGCAAACGCAGTGAAAGGTCCGAATCTTACAAAATCGAATGATCTGATGCCATTTGAAATATGGAAATCCTTGCGGTTCTTAGTCACTAAACAGTGCAAATGGTGCAAAGATCTCCTCACCGAGTTTTTCAAACCAAATATTTTCTTCTTGACATACATTTACTTCATTTTCTCAGTGAACCAGCAGAATAGCTCCATTGATTTAAAACGCAGTGGGAATGTTTAAAGCGCAGTTTAAAGTGAAATTAATTGAATAGTCTCTGTCGTAGGGAATGGCAGCGTAAAACAAGTTGAGTCGTTTTTTTTAAAACACAGTGCCAGCATTCACTTCTTTAAAAACGCAGTGCCAACATTCACTTCTTTAAAAACGCAGTGACAGCATTCATAAATTTGAACTCTGAGTACTTTAGTGGGCGGCCCTTGCAATTCTCTGTGAAACAGTAAATAACAAAACCGTAAATAAAAGATTGGTTTATTGGTGCAAATAAAAAACAAGAAGTGTATGTATTTTGTTTTTTATAGGGTGGAATTTGCACAAGTACAAGGAAAGTTTTTTTTAAGTGCAAAGAGCAGTTTTTTTTTGTAAAGGCATAGGCAGTTTTGTTCTTTGTTATGTAAAAACAAAGGCATAGGCAATTTTTTAAATTGCTGGTTGGATATTTGGAGATTACTGTGTTTTTTGCTGATATCAAATGGCGAAAACTCAAAGTGCCCGTTTTGAAATTGAGAAGTTTAATGGCAAGAATAATTTTGAGATCTGGAAGGTGAAGATGCACGATCTGCTGGTTCAACAAGGTGTGGCGAAAGCACTGTTGGGGAAAAACAAAAGACCTCCTTCCATGACGGAGGATGATTGGGATGAGATGGACGATAGAGCTCTGAGCGCAATTCGGTTATGTCTGGCGGACGATGTTCTGTTCAACATTGTGTCAGAGAAAACTGCCGCAGGCCTGTGGACGAAGCTTGAGAAGCTCTATATGACGAAATCTTTGACAAATCGGATTCTCCTGAAGCGGCAGCTTTATGGTTTGCGGATGAAAGAAGGTACCTCAATTGCTGATCACCTGAATGTTTTTAATACCTTATTGGTGCAATTAGACAGTCTAGATGTGAAATTTGATTCAGAGGATAAGGCAATAACTCTATTATGTTCATTGCCTGAATCCTGGGATCACTTTGTTACTTCCATAAGATTTAGTACATCAGACATCCTTGAGTTTGACGATGTTTTTGGAGCCTTGTTGGCTGAGGAGACGAGGAAGAGGTCGAATGCAGACACCTCTACATCAGAGGTAATGATGGCCAGAGGTCGCTCACGAGAGAGACACTCCGGGGGAAAGCATAGCGACTCTCGCTCAAAATCCAAAGGAAAGAAGCCAAAGGTGAAGTGCTGGCATTGTGGCAAGGCTAGACATCTGAAAAAGGATTGCTGGAAGCGAAAGCAGGCTGCTAAAAAAGGCTCTTCGACAGAAAAGAAGGAAGCCAACACCACAGATACAGGTTCAGTATCCGGTTCAGGTATGAGTGATGAAGTATTGTCAGTTAATGTTTCAAAACATGATCAACATTGGTTGTTAGATTCCGGGGCATCTAACCACATGTGTATACATAGAGATTGGTTTAAAACATATAAATCAATTGATGATGGTGTTGTGTACATGGGTAATGATGTAACATGTAATATTGTGGGAATTGGGAGCATACAACTGCAAATGTTTGATGGGACAACAAAAATATTAACTAATGTGAGGCATGTACCAGATTTAAGAAAAAATTTGATTTCATTAGGAGCACTTGATTCAAATGGATATAAAACTGTAATTCAAGGTGGAGTAATGAAAATTTACAAAGGCATCTTACTAGTTATGAAAGCTAAGAAAGTGGGAAATCTATTTCAGTTAGAAGGTAGAACTGGGTCAGATCATGTGTCTGTGTTTGAACATGACAGTAGTTCCATTCACTTATGGCATCAAAGATTGGGGCATATGAGTGAAAGAGGGTTGAAAATTTTGGTTGACCGAAAGTTACTTCCTAATCTAAGATCTGGAAAATTGGATTTCTGTAAACATTGTCTGTTTGGTAAACAAAGTAAACAAAAGTTTAAAACAGGCAAACATACTAGTAAAGGCATACTTGATTATATCCATTCAGATGTTTGGGGTCCAGCCCCTACAGCATCATATGGTGGTTCGTCTTATTTTGTATCATTCATTGATGACTTTTCTCGGAAAGTTTGGGTCTACATGTTGAAAAAGAAGTCTGGCGTTTTTACAGTTTTCAAGCAGTTTAGAGCATTGGTAGAAAACAGCACTGGTAGAACTATAAAATGTTTAAGAACTGACAATGGTGGTGAGTTTTCCTCCAAGGAGTTTGACAGCTATTGCAAGGATGCAGGGATCGAAAGACATAAGACCACGGTTTATACTCCTCAGCAGAATGGAGTTGCTGAACGCATGAACAGGACTCTTCTAGAGAGAGCAAGGTGTATGCTGAGTAACGCCGGGTTGTCGAAGGAGTTGTGGACGGAAGCGGTGGCAACAGCTTGTTATGTGATAAACCGATCTCCATCAACGGCAATAGGCTGCAAAGTTCCGCAAGAGGTATGGAAAGGACACCCTTGTGACTATTCTAAACTCAGAGTGTTTGGTTGTGATGCATATGCTCTCGTGCCTAAACATCAGCGAACTAAATTAGATCCGAAATCGAAAAAGTATGTCTTTGTTGGGTATGGTGATGGAACAAAGGGATATAGATTGTGGGATCCTACTACCCGCAAAATCATCATCAACAGAGATGTAAAGTTTAATGAATCCTCTCTTGTACAGTTAGATGTAGATAGAAGATTGAAACAGGATGATGTATCTGATTTCCAGCATATTCAGTTTGACAGCATTTCTAATGATAGTCATAACGACCATAGTTCAGATTCTAGTCATGAACAGGTTTCAGAATCAGATTATGAACAAGGTTCAGATGGAGGACATGAACAGGTCTCTAGCGATCATGAAGAAATTCCTACAGTTGATAGACAGCCAATTGTGGAAGCACCAGAAACATTCTTAAGGAGGTCTACAAGGATCAAACGCCCTCCGAGAAGGTATGATGATCATGTTACTTCAGTTGCTTTGATCGCTAATGATGATGAACCTTTGTGTTATCAGGAAGCTGTAGAAGGTTCAAATAATGACAAATGGAAAGCAGCCATGAAGGAAGAAATGATGGTCTTAGGTAAGAATGGCACGTGGGATCTGGTTGAACTTCCCAAAGGCAGGAAAACTGTGGGATGTAAGTGGGTGTACAAGCTGAAACGGGGTGTGAATGATACGGAAGACAGGTACAAAGCGAGACTGGTTGCAAAAGGGTTTTCTCAGAAAGCTGGAATAGACTTTCATGAGTGGTTAACCAGTAGTTAAAATTGTTTCAATTAGAATTGTGTTAGCATTAGTGGCTTTGTTTGATTTAGAGTTGCAACAATTAGATGTTAAGACTGCATTTCTACATGGAGACTTAGATGAGGAAATATATATGGAACAACCGAAAGGGTTTGTTCAGCATCACAATGAGAAATTTGTCTGCAGGCTCAAGAAGTCATTATATGGCCTGAAGCAGTCACCTCGGCAGTGGTATAAGAAGTTTGATTCTTTCATGTTGAGTCAGAAATATGTAAGAAGTGAATATGATCATTGTGTTTATTTTAAGCAGTTAAATAATGGCATGTTCATTATCTTAGTGTTATATGTTGATAATATGCTTTTAGCAAGCAAAAGCATTGAAGAAATCAACAGGTTGAAGACTCAGATGGCAAGGACGTTTGATATGAAAGATCTAGGAGCGGCAAGACAAATTTTGGGCATGGAGATTTTCAGAGACAGGGGCAATGGTAAGCTGTGGCTATCACAACAGAAGTATGTTGAGAAAATACTTTTGAGGTTTGGTATGAACAATGTGAAGCCTGTGTCAGTCCCTTTAGCTTCCCATTTTAAGCTTTCTTCGAGTTTATGTCCTAATACAGATGAAGAAAAGGATTATATGTCTCGAATTCCGTATGCCAATGTAGTAGGATGTTTAATGTATGCGATGGTTTGTACTCGACCAGATATTTCACATGCAGTTGGGGTTGTCAGCAGGTACATGGCAAATCCTGGTAAAGAACACTGGTCAGCAGTGAAATGGGTGCTTCGGTACTTGAGAGGCACAAGTAGTTATTGTATTTCTTACAATAAGAGTAGTGAATTTGTTTGCGGATATGTTGATTCCGATTTTGCAGGTGATTTGGATAAGAGAAGATCAACTTCAGGGTACGTCTTTACTCTTGCAGGTGGAGCTATAAGCTGGATGTCAAAGCTACAGAACATTGTTGCTTTATCCACTACTGAAGCAGAATACATTGCTGCTTCGCATGCTTGCAAAGAGGCGGTTTGGTTGAAAGGTTTGCTTGGTGAGTTTGGTAGGTTACAGGACAACATCAGGTTACTTTGTGACAGTCAAAGTGCAATACATTTGGCTAAGAATCCGGCCTATCATAGTAAATCAAAGCATATTCCAATCAAATATCATTTTGTAAGACAGGTTATCACTGAAAGAGGAGTCTCTCTTGAAAAGGTGCATACAAAGGAGAACTGTGCAGACATGTTCACGAAACCAGTTTTGTTGGAGAAGCTACGCTGGTGTTTGGCTTCTCTTGGCTTGCAGAAAAGATAAAATAATAATAACAGGGCATCAGGCGAATTGTTGTCAAGGTGGAGATTGTTGAGATTTTCTGTTTGAAGTGAAATAGGCAGAAATCTCTGTAGGTGACAACAATAGGAATTCAGTTCCTAGATTAGCTCCAGGTTGTTGGGAGGGAGTTAATGCCTCCTATATTTGATGTGAGGGAGTTAATGAGGCTGTTAGATTCTCTATGCTATATAACAGGCAACCATTCGGATGGTTTGCTGAGAGTGTGAGAGTTTTGTGAGGATTTCATGATGTAATCTCCTGATTTATTAATAAATCCCTGATGCCTATGTTTGGTGGACGTAGCCCAGATTGGTTGGGTGAACCACGTTAAAAACTGTGTTTATGTGCTTGATATTCTACTGTGTGTTTATTTATTTTGTTTGTTGTGCCTCTGGATTCCAACAAAGAAATGGAAAAGGTGAAGATCATATATTTCTTTTCTGTAGTGAAAACAATCTCGGTACAGTGAGAAAAATGGAAATCTCATTGGTATATCCCGTAAGGTTGCGGCTATATTTTCGAGAGTCTGTATGATTGTTTACAAATGTCCACCAGAAGCTAAAATGACATTGTGGTAAAAAAAAATTTAAAGGATTTAGCTAGTCATTTTTAAATTTATATGTTGGAAAGTTTGGTTAGTCCAAAAGAGGGTTATTTTGATGATACTAGAAAGATCCACATCTCTAAGGGTAGAGTACTTATTATCTGGTTCTTTGGAGTGCTGGTATATTAGATAAGTTTGGAGATATATTTTTTAAAGTTTGATTTTTATTTACATATGTTTAATGTAAGTTAGTAGTTTTGCTAATTAGGGTATAAAAGATATATTTCACAACAAATTTCTATTTAAAAAGATTTGGGAAGTTATTTCTAAATTTACATGTTAAAAGGTTTGATTAGTCTAAGACAGGGCAGGGCAATTGTGTGGGACATATCAACTCAGCTAATAGTGATAGTAGAAAGAGATAAAAATTTTTTAAATAAAGCATTTACAATTTATTAAATTCTAGGAGTTGTAGATCTTGTATTGAAAGGAGAAAAGTTGATTCTCACATTTCAATTTTGAAGTTAATTATGAAGGTGTGCTTTCTTACAAGCAGAAGTGGTTGTTCTCCTTCTTCTATCACAAGCTTCACCAATGGCTTAAAGCTCAAGCTATTATTGTTTTATATTTTGACAATGCAATTAAATAAAACCCAATGTAGGTGCAGAGGTGATTTATCACCCTTGAGAAATAATAGATACAACTTTCTCTTTGAGCATTAGAGAAATCTCCAATAACCAAGCAAAAATGTATATCTTATTATAAAAAATATCTATAATAAATTGACTTCATATTAGCAATTTAATTATAATAAAGATTCCAAAAAACACCATAAAACACTTGCATTATAACACTTTCTCTCTCACCCTTATGAAAATAAATTGTTTTCGTATTCTATGATCCAACAACTCCCCATTAGATGAATCAGTTGCCCGAGTAGTGGGGCACTGGCAACTCAATCATTATCCCAATTAGAAATTTTGATTGATTGCGAATTTCAGCTTTAGTGCATCAAAATTATCAGCGTTCATAGACAATTTAGAGCGAACTATGGAAAAATTGTAAGAAGCTTGTGCACACTGCATCGTATTTTATAAAAGTATAAGCCTTTGTACATTGTATAATAAAATGGTATTCATCACAACCTAGAGTGTTGATGGATAAGTGATAGTATTCATCACAATCTAGAGTGAACGATGGAAAAGTGAAAAAGCTGCAAGAAGCTTGGGCACAATGCATTATATCGAATACAAAATATATGGCTTTGTGAGCATATTATAATAAAGTAATAAGTATTATAATAAAGTAATAAGTATCATTAATATATGTTTTATAAAATAATGGATTTTTATTTATTTATATTTTAAAATTATTAATAATTTTTAAATAATATTATATATTGAATGGTAATAACGATATTATATATTATTATAAACTTATGGACAACACATTATATCTAAATAACACAATCACGGTAATAACGTTAGTAAATGTGTTCAATAAAAATTGAAGATATTATTTTACATCATTTATATGTTAATTATTTTTTATAAATAAAATTAATTAATATAATTTATTAATATTAGTAATAGTATTAATATTAATATTAATTTATGTCGGGAAAAATAGCAGGCGGAAGAGAAATCATGGCAGTCGAGGGTTTCTGGTAAACCCTTCCATGGTAGAAGAATAGGTGCGGCAGACCTTCATAGCAGAGCCGTAATATTTCAAGCACGGGCTTACTCACGCTGACAGAGTCCAAATAATGAAGACATGCCTCCCCCCACAAGCAGCAACGACGGTTGCAGCCCAAACAGGAATAATGATGAAACTGACAAGTCCTTATCCGGGAACATGGAACAGTCATAGAACCAACCTGCTTAGCAGCAGGAAGTGGAAGATCTGAACAAAGGGAAGGAGAAGACCTCCACAGGACCCGAAGAACCAAAGAAGGCAACGTCATCCACATGCAAGCCTATCGCAGCGGACCGGCCCAAGATCGATCTACCAAGCCATAGAATCAACACCCAAATACAATTTATGAAGGATCATGCACTTATCGGCGAATTCATTGGTTACTAGCCAACTAAGAAAGCCCTACAAGGATGGATTGCCTCAAAATGGAAGCCAAAAGGACATGTTACCCTACAGCTAGGTCCAAAAGGATTTTTTATGACTATCTTCAACTACATTGAAGACAGGAACCGAATACTCGATGGAGGCCCCTATTTCTTCAATGTTGCAAGTCTGTATCTTAGAGATTGGATAAAAATATTTAACCTAGACAAGGAAGACTTCAGTTGGGCACTAGTATGGATACGAATGTACTCCTTACCTTTGGAATATTGGGATGAAGAATCACTCAAAGCCATAGGCAATGGGCTAGGAGAATTCATAAAGATCGCAGAGGAAACAAAGCTCTGTAGGTACACCTCATATGCTCGCATATGCATATACATGCGACTCGGCAAAGCCCTCACGGACTCGGTAAGCCTTCTTCATGATGACTTTGAATGGATACAACCCATAGATTATGAACATGTGCCCTTTAGATGTAGAAAATGCCATGCTCATGGCCATCTATTCCGTGACTGTCCCTTAAATGCAACCCCCAAAACCACTGACCACTCGGAAAAATCTGACTCTGAAGGGTTCACCAAAGTCGCAAATCGAAAGAAGCACACCAAAAAACCCCCTCATGGTCCCAAAAACCCCCTACCCACCTTCTTTGTACCCTCCACCAGTAACAGCTTTGATCTTCTATCACACCAAGACATGCCAGAATCCGATATGTCCAAAATGGTTGAGCCATCCACCATGCCATCCACCTCACCTAAACCCAATGAATCCAATCCGCCTTTACAGGCAAAAAAAACAGAACAAAAGCAAGCAGCTTCTCAACCCACCCCCTCCCAAGAGGAAGATACGATCCTATGGTCAGCAAAAGGAATGGATATTGACAGCTTTTTGTCAAATCCAATCAAAACAACTCACACAATGCCTCAGAATAGTCAACAAAGTCACATGGAAGAAGAACCAGAGAGCTTTGATCTAGGAGACCTAGACATTTTCAATCTTGAACAAGCTTGCAAAAAGAAGGAGTTTGACAAAATACCGGATAGGCAGCTCGAAAATTTGGAAGTAGTTCTTTCAAGAGTACACCAGCAAAGGACCTTCGGCATACAACCAGGAAGCAGCTGGGATGGGAAACACACAAACAAAGATGGAAAGAAAAGGGGCAGAAAGACAGATCTACAACGCACCATCCTCATTGGGGAAATGCTAGTGGAGTCAGGCAGATGCTCCAAGCTGACCAAGTATTACAGATCGTTACCCACTAGTCAACCATGAAGCTCATCTCATGGAATTTAAGAGGACTCAACAGTCCTGGGAAATACAGAATGATCAAAAGCATGATACAGCATGAAAAACCCCACATATTCTTCATGTAGGAAACAAAATGCAACAATAGCACATTGGGCTCTATTCTATCCAAAGCTTGGTTGGGATGTCAAACCGTTACGGTAGATGCGTATGGTGCATCGGGAGGGCTTGCTATCGCTTGGAATACACAAACTATTTCACTCACAGACTTTCATGCCTCCCACCATCTTATACAGGCTACTTTTCACATCATAGGAACAAATATACACAATCATCTGACAAATGTATACTTCCCTCAGGACTCCATGCAAAAGAGTGCACTGCTAAACACGTTAGAAGCTCTCAATTCGACAAGAACACCCCCACTATGGATCACAGGTGATTACTAAACTGGAGGAGAAAAAAGGCGGCAGAGTAAAGTTGGACAATGAAAGCAAATGCTTCAGAGATTACATACAAAATAACTGGCTGATAGACTTGCCATTTAATAATGGTATCTACACTTTGAATAACAAAAATCAGGATCTCAACAAATTGCTTCTCGGCTGGACATATTTCTAATTTCAGACAATTCCATACATCTGGGAAGCGACATCACAACCTCAATCCTACCCCTGTCAGGCTCAAATCACTGGCCCATTTCACTTCAATGGACAAGACCCGGAGACTCAATCAGGAAACCTTTCCAATTTGAAACTTTCTGGCTCTCACATCCAGATTTCAAAAATATAGTCAACTCAGCTTGGAAAAACTTCACTCCTCCTAAAGGGTCAATTATGTTTCAATTCCAACACTGGCTAAAGAATCTTAAAAAGAAAATCAAGCAATGGAATCACTCCACCTTCAGCAACATCTTTCAAGGTCAAAAAATTCTTGAGCAAAGTATGATTGAACTCCAGCAGAAAATTATTGAAGGTGGCAGAACCAAAACACTTGTAAATCAAGAACAAAATCTCCTCACACAGCTAGAATAAAGAAGGAAGCAAGAGGAGATACTTTGGAAACAAAAATCAAGAATCAGATGGTTAAAAGAGGGGGAAAAATACCAAATTCTTTCATAGAACAACTATCCAGAGAAGAATGCATAACACCATTGCACATCTTCAGAATCAACAGGGAGAACGACTGGAGAAACATGAAGACATTGAGAGAGAGCTCCTTACCCATTTTAAAATGGCACATCAAGAGCCGCCAATAGATAGACAACCTGCTATCAACGAAATTCTCCAACATATACCAAAAATCATCATAGACAAGCACAACCAGCTATTATTTCAACCGGTCACTCTAATGGAAGTATAATCACCATTAGCTCAACTCAAAGATGGGAAAGCCCCTGGACCTGATGGCTTCACCTCCAACTTCTTCCATCACTTCTGGGTTCTCATCAAAATGGAGGTCTGGAAGGTTGTAGATGAATCTAGAACTATGCACTGGCTTCTTCCTTCTCTAAATGCTACATTCATAGCTCTCATCCCCAAAGAAGAATAGCCAAGCACTCCGGAGAAGTTCAGACCCATCGCTCTTTGTAATGTTATATATAAAATCATTTCGAAGGTCATCACCAACCACCTCAAACCACTACTCCCATTACTCATCTCGTAGGAACAATCAGGATTCATGGAGGGCCGTCAAATCCTTGATGGCATAATCCTGACTCATGAGATCATTCACTCCTTAAAGAACAACAAACAGGCAGGTATGCTTCTCAAAATTGATTTATCTAAAGCATTTGATAAATTGAGCTGGACTTACATAAAACAAATGCTTACTGCCTTTGGTTTCAACCCGACTTGGGTCAAATGGGTTATGAATTTAATATCCTCCACTTTCTTCTCCATTTTAGTTAATGGTGTCCCCTCACACCCCTTATCCCCTTCCAAAGGAATTCGTCAAGGTGATCCCCTCTCTCCCTTTCTTTTTGTCCTAATGGTAGAAGGCTTAGGTCACCTTATAAAGCATGCTCTTCACTCCCAAGACCTCAGAGGCATTTCTGTCCATGGAACCCCTGCCATCACTCATCAACAATTCGTGGATGATAATATGCTGTTTGGGCACCCCTCAGTCCACGAAGCTCATTCAATCAAAGCCTTGCTAGACACATTCTCTCTGGCTTCAAGAACCACTATAAACATTGTTAAATCTCAAATTTTCTTCTTTCACACTCCCCCTGCAACCCAAAGAGTCATTACCCGAATCATAGGCTTTTCCATGGCCAAAATTCCCTCCAAATACTTGGGTGCACCATTAATAGACTCGGCAATAAAGCAAGCATCCTGGCAGCTTCTCCTAGAGAAAATTGAAGGCCTCTTATCTCTATGGACTTATAGAGCCCTCAATATGGCAAGCAGGCTTGTTCTGATCAAAGTTGTACTGCAATCTATGCCTCTCTACCTTTTCTCAGTTCTCGCAGCGCTGAAATGGGTGCTCAAAAAGATCAAAGACATGCAACACAACTTTCTCTGGGGATCCTCAGGGAAAAATCGCAAATGGGCACTAGTAAATTGGTCGATAGTTCGCACACCAAAAAAGCAGGGAGGTCTTGGACTGCGCGATCCTCAACACAGTAATGCATTGATGGGAGCAAGATTATGGTGGAAATGGGTATCAAGCCCACACACGCCATGGGTCAAACTATGGACTGCAAAATATGCGAATAATAGACCGCCGAAAGAGTTAATTAGAATCACCAATATGGATGCAGGCTCTCTAATTTGGAATGCAGCAAAACAACATAAAGCGCTAATACAACAACACAGTTTTTGGGAGATAAGAGATGGTGGAACTGCCAGATTTTGGGTTGACTCATGGCAACAATGACCCAAAATTTTAGACGTCATCCCTCCTCAAAATCTTGAAGGAAATAATATCAACCAAAATGACAAAGTCTCTCAACACTGGACTCAACACATCAATCAAGGATTCAGGCAATGGAAAAAAATCGGAATAGATAATTCATCAAGAAACGGAAGACTACTATAAAGAAATGCACAAGGAGCTCACTAATAAGTAAATCAAATATACAAATAAGAAAGACATTTTAAGATGGGGCTACACCCCGAGGGGGATATTCACAACAAAGGAAGCATATGGGTTGATGCTACAAACACAGGTACCAGTAGACCTCGTCTAGACTCGCTTATGGACCAATGGAATATGGCCCAAAGTTTTTACCTTCACTTGGCTGCTATATCATAAAAGAATTCTTACGTGGGACAATCTCATAAAAAGAGGGTTCCAGGGACCCTCATACTGTCCTAATTGCAAGCAGCAAAGTGAAACAATTCAGCACCTCATGGATTCTTGCCACCTGGCCAACCAATTATGGGAAAAACTCACCTTCAGGTGTCAAAGAGCTTGCAGAATTTCGGGGGATATTACAAGTACCATTCGCAATTGGGCCCCTGCTCCCTATAACAGCAAGCTTCTAAATTCTCTATGGACAATCCTACCGGGTCTACTTCTATGGACAATTTGGAAGGAAAGAAACAAGAGAATTTTTAAAAACCAAAGCACTCCCCTGGAAATCATTTGGAGCAACCTCTGCCAGAACATTCAAGAAACCTTGGCTCTCCAGAAATGGCGAGCAGAGGACCTCCCCACTCAGGCACAGGAACAGAATATTTGGGAAAATTGGAATATACGGATTCCGCAGGTTCAGGATGATCACAACATATCCACAACCACTACTAGGCCACCCACTCAATGGAATCCCCCTCCAACAAATGTGATCAAACTAAACTTCGATGGGGCCTCAAAAGGCAACCCAGGCAAAGCAGGACATGGAGGCATATTCAGAAATCATGAAGGCAAACCTCTATTACTATACTTTGGATCAATTGGCTGGGATACGAATAATTCAACAGAACTCGAAGGATTATGGCAAGGAATGTGTCTGGCTCATCAACATAATTTTCATGCTGTTATAATATAAGGGGACTCCCAAATCCTCATCAACATGGCTACCCAAATACAAATGGGGACCCCAGCTTCGAAAGTAGCTACTAGCTGGAGACTAGCGACTTGTCTTGAACTAATAGAGCAATGGATAAAAAACAGGAGAGCTATCACTTTCATTCATGTCAAGAGAGAGGGAAACAAGGTTGCTAATCTTTTGGAAAATACAGGAGTAGACCATGATCAGGTACTCCAATCAGGATCCCTCAACATCCTAAATGATAGAACTCAATTACCGGAATGTATTGACCTGGTGCACAAAGAAGCACAACTCTCGAATGCGGGTGTACGTCGGAATTGAATTGCTGGCAGGGGAACAGGACGGCAAGTGGCTTTGCCACATGGCTCATTATGTCTCAGACCGCCATCCAGACACTCGCAGTGGCAAAGGATGCTCACGAGCTCTCCACTCCCAACCTTCGCAAATCGCCTCTCCAGCCTCTGACATCCCCTCCAGCTCACAGCAACCCCTTCACTCAGCCCAATTCATCTATCACTGCTCCCTGAACCAACCACTCATAAAAGCCACCATATCAATTACCTTCCACGAGGAGCCAGCCAATGAAGATGGATGCCCAACCTGCGAGGAGTCAGCCAACGACGATGGACACCCACATTGCACAAAGGAGAAGAGGGATAATACTCAGGACAAGACTACTACGGAGGAGAACAATCGCGATCCTCAGGTGAAGGGCGACACGGATGCATTGCAGCATGAAGAGGACGACATGGATGCATACATGTGTTTCATCATTGAAGAACACCCGTTAGCACCGCATGACACATGACTCACCAGCACAGCATGACACATGACTCACCGCGCGTCTTCGGGTTTCAGGTTTCCGAAAATCACGTCAATAGGATTATTTTGTGCATTTTTGAAAATTATGCTAGCTATTTTTTCATTTGCTGGTTTCTCCTGCGCAGACAGCAAGTTCATTTTTGCAAATTCATTTTTTGGACTAGACGGGTTTCCCATCTCTGGGCAGTCTCAATCTTGTTTTGATGCTTTATGCCTTGAACCTTGGCACTTACCTATAGAGGCCAAAGCCTCAATGTATTATTATGCTACAGTAATAGAATTTAGACTTACTTAGAAAAAAAATATTAATATTAATATTAATAAAAATTTTAATGTGATTAATAATATTAATATTAAAATAATATAAAATATAAAATATAATTTTAATTTCAAAATATCAAAATATGAAAGAATATGATGTTTTTATTTTTTATTTATAAATTAATTTTACTTTTCTTACCATTATAAAAAATTAAAATTAACAAAATACTAAATTCATATATTATTGATAAGAAAATAAAATTCCAAAATTTAATAAATACACTCAAATAATTCATAAAGGCCAAAAAAAAACAAGCAGAACCAATTAAATATGTGGTGGAAACCCTAAGAGATTAATTTTTGTTACCCGACGAATTTGTATATCACGTTGACTTTAGACTTATTTTTACACTATGTTAAATTTTAATCCTTTCTCCTTGTTGGGGTAATTTTTCCCTAAGTTGTAGTTCTCGTCTTACACTAGTTTACCACTGGTTGTTTCTCAAACGGAGTCGTTTAGGATTTTGTGGAGTTATGACCTCTTAAACCAGATTAAGACTAAATGGTCAGAAATTTTGGGCTTATAAGACCATTATGCAGTATAGATTTAATATTCGTCATGGTAACACACTGAGACAGAAATTTGACTACTCATTCACTTCATTTTGAATATTTTTTGGGTTCATTTTTAGTATTTGAGTAGTAGTGGAAAAGGAATCGGTTACCTTTTCATTTTGTTTGATAATAGGATAGCTGACCTTTTCATTTTGTTTGATAATAGCATAGCTAAAAGTTTTGAAGGCAGAAGAAATTTTCAAGGGTTTCGTAACCCTTATTTCTTATTCTCATATAAATACTATACAATTACACTGCGGCTATATTTTCGAGAGTCTGTATGATTGTTTACAAAAATGTCCTCCACAACCTAAAATGACATTGTGGTAAAAAAATTAAAGGATTTAGCTAGTCATTTTTAAATTTATATGCTGGAAGGTTTATATTAAAGGATTTAGCCAGTCATTTTTAAATTTATATGCTGGAAGGTTTGGTTAGTCCAAAAGAGGGTTATTTTGATGATAGTAGAAAGTCCCACATCTCTATTGCTGGAGAGAGTATTTATTATCTGGTTTTTTGGAGTGCTGGTATATTAGATAAGTTTGGAGCTATATTTTCTAAAATTTGTTTTTTATTTACATATGTTTAATGTAAGTGAGTGGTTTTGTAATTAGGACATAAAAGGCATATTTCACAACAAATTTCTGTTTAAAAGGATTTGGGAAGTTATTTCTAAATTTACATGTTAAAAGGTTTGATTAGTCCAAACTAGGGCAATTGTGGAGGACATATCAATTTCGCTAATAATAATGGTAGAAAGAGACAAATCCTTATTAACAAAGCATTTACAATCTCTATGGATTAAATTCTAGGAGTTGTACATCTTGTATTGAAAGGAGAAAAGTTGATTTTCACAATTCAAGCTTGAAATGAATTATGAAGGCGTGCTTTCTAGTTGAAGTGGTTGTTATCCTTCCTCCATTACAAGTTTCATTAATGGCTTAAAGCTCAAGCTACTATTGTCTTATTTTGATGATGCAACTAATTAAAATCCAATGCAGGTGCGGGGTGTTTTATCACTCTTGAGAAATAATAGATACAATTTTCTCTTGGAGTCTTAGAGAGATCTCTAACAACCCAGCAAAAGTGTATGTCTTATTATAAAAAATATCTATAATAAATTAACTTTGTATTGACAATCTAATTATAATCAAGATTCCAAAAAAACACTTACATTATGACACTTTTCCTTTACCCTCATGAAAGTAAATTATTTTCATATTCTATGATCCAACAACTCCCCATTAAATGAATTAGTTGCCCGAGTAGTGGGGTATCCTACCTTAACCTTGTGAGTCAACTTGAAAATGTGATTTTCACATATTCCTCGATAGCTAGTTGGCAACTCAATCGTTAGCCCAATTAGAAATTTTGATTGATTGCGAATTTCAGCTTTAGTGCATCAAAATTATCAGCATTCATTGACAATTGAGAGCGAACTACGGAAAAACTGTAAGAAGCTTGTGCACACTGCATCGTATTTTATAAAAGTACAAGCCTTTGTACATTGTATAATAAAATCATCGCAAGCATTCATCACAACCTAGAGTGTTGATGGAAAAGTCAGATGTTGCAGGAAAATAAAATCATTCCCAGTATTCATCACAAACAATGGAAAAGTGAAAAAGTTGCAAGAAGCTTGCGCACAATGCACTATATCTAATAAAAGATATAAGTCTTTGTGAACATATTATAATTTGTGAACATATTATAATAAAGTAACAAGTATCATTAATATATGTTTTTTTTGAAATAATGGGTTTTTATTCATATATATTTTAAAATTATTAATAATTTTTAAATAATATTATTTATTGAATCGTGATAACTAAAAGTGAAATGTTACAGTAAGCTTATGTACAACATGTTATATCTAAGTAGCACAATCACGTTAATACATTAAATGTATTTGATAGGTGAATTACATAACTTAATATTATTTATTAATATTAATATTAATACAAATTTTAATAATTTTAATATTATTAATATTAAAATAATATAAAATATAAAATTTAATTTTAATGTCAAAGTATGAAAAATTATGATGTTTTTATTTTTTATTTATAAATTAATTTTACTTTTCTTATCATTAAGACAAAATATTAATGACCTAAAATTGACAAAATATTAAATTTGCATAAAAATAAAATTCCAAAATTTAATAAATACACTAAAATAATTCATAAAGGTCAAAGAAAAAAAAACAAGCAAAACCCATTAAATATGCGGTAGAATTGGGTATGAAATAGCCCTAAGAGATTAATATTTTGGGCCCGATGAATTTGTATATCACGTTGAGTTTAGACTTATTTTTACAGTGTTAAATTTTAATCCTTTCTCCCTGTTGGGGTAATTTTTCCCTAAGTTGTAGTTCTCGTCTTACAGTAGTTTACCACTGGTTGCTTCTCAAACAGAGTCGTTTAGGATTCTGTCGAGTTATGACCTCTTAAACCAGATTAAGACTAAATGGTCAGAAATTTTGGGCTTATAAGACCATTATGCATTATAGATTTAATATTCGTCATCATAACATACTGAGACAGAAATTTGACTACTCATTCACTTCATTTTGAACATTTTTGGGTTCATTTTTAGTATGTGAGTAGTAGTGGAAAAGGAATCGGTTACCTTTTCATTTTGTTTGATAATATCATAGCTAAAAATTTTGAAGGCAGAAGAAATTTTCAAGGGTTTCGTAACCCTTATTTCTTATTCTCATATAAATATTATACAATTACACTACCAGAATTTTTATATCATAGTATTTATATTTAGATAGGGTTTAATAATCCCTCTATGGCTACTATATCAAGTTATTATTCATCTTTCTCAGTAACCCATTTCGAATATAACTTCTTTATTAAATGTGTGCACGGTTCCTTTGTTTGTTCTTACTATAATTATTGGTTTGAAGCTCCTGTGACCTTGGTTTTTCAATTACTAATTTTGATTTGTGACTTCAGTCATTTTCAAAGTTTATTCATGTTTGGGTTTTAACGGTGACATTATCATTTTCTTTCTTCAAAGAGAATTTGTTAAACTCAGTCTTCATTCCCATGTAGCCTTGTTATGTGTTTACACAGTTGTGTATTTCCTAGTTTATCAAAGTTTAATTTTTATCCTTCTTTTTATGCGTTTAACACTTATTAGAAATAATATCCCTCATTTTTTAAACACTTATTAGAAATAATATCCCTCATTTTGTATACAATGGCTAATGGTTTGTTTCCACTGTGCAGGTAGAAAGTCACTTTGACTTTTTCATCTTCATCTCAGGTAATTTTACCATTATCCTACCAGCGTATGTTCCTTAAACTACTAAACTCTTCTCTATACTTTTCTATGTAGTTCGTTCACTAATTCTATCTATTATAAGTACGGGTTCAAAATTCAATAATAGCATTTCCATATAAGCATTCTCAAGTTGGGTGTGGTTCTACTTCAACTTGCTCGTCTTATTTGCCAAGTCGGAGATTTCCAACTTTTGATGTCTTCTTTTGCATGGACGTATTTCTTCTATAAGAAGACTAATCCCCGAACTTTATGCCATTAGAGTTGTTTATTAGGTTTTTTTCTTTTATGCCTTATAAGGCATATGGTTCCTTAGCAACTAAATTATATATAAATAAGCCATGAACCTCTTGTGTATTAAAATGTTATTTTTTTTAATGAACAAAACTTCTCTAGTTATGTTTAGTATTTTTTCAATTTAATTTCTTTTAAAATCAAAACTGCCTCCTCCTAGATTTTCTTTGCATAAAATGGCGTTACAGGATTTCAAGAGGCTCTGCATGTTGTATTTTGAATAAACACTTTCATAATGTTATGCAGATAAGTATTCTGGTATTTTTCTTCCTATGTTTTTATATCTAGTTATTTTGTTCACAATTAGAATTATAGCTTTATATAATTTTTAATATAATTTTATTTTATTCACGTTCTTTTCAAAAGAGAATTTATTATGGTTTTTATCTTTTTGTTTATTTTTTTGAAAAAAATATGTTTAGAATAACTCTACATGGTTTTTAATATAATTTTATTTTATGGTTTTTATCTTTCTATTTATTTTTTTGAAAAAAATATGTTTAGAATAACTCTATATAGTTTTTAATATAATTTTATTTTATTCACGTTCTTCTTAAGAAGAGGATTTACTATGGCCTTTATCCTTCTATTTATTTTTTGAAGAAAATATGTTTAGAATTTCTTGTTCTATTATCTTACATAGTTCATTTCTTTCTGAATATAACAGTATATATTTGTACATAGCATACTTTACTTTACTACATATACTCTTATATGTTTTGTTATTTTTGTTTATAATCAATTATTGTTAATTATATTAGCTTTTTCTATATAGCATTATACATATGCATGCACACTATTTATCTTTTTTATTCAATATCTTATTTAGAAGTAAAATACACATAACAATTTTATTCGATATTCATAATAGCAAAGATTCTTCTATTTAAATACTATAAAAAGAAAATAACTAGCATTATATTTATCAATAGCATTTCCTACTTTTATTTTTCTCTTTGATTTACAATACTAATTTCTCTCAACAATATTTAAACATAAATTTTCTTCAATCAATTTTATTTACGTATTGTTCTAATGGTATATACATATGTTACATACAACTGTAAAATAATAATATCATTTTAAATCAACTAACTATATCTAAATAGGTTTATGAGGAAAGAATACCGACTTAAAACAAAATTTTGGAAAATTAGTAATCAAGTACTTGGCTCCTCCCAACCTTGACACTGCTAAAAAACCAATGCCCCCTCCAACATACTAGGCCTGCAATTTCTTTTTGGCTCTATTTCATGCTATTCTTTAGTCTCTTCTACTCTCATAATCAGACAAGAGCAAGTAAAATAGAAGATTGTATCAATTCCCATCTACCACTGTTTTAGTGGTTAATAACTTCATCCACCTCACAAAGAGGTGGCAAGTAGTTATCAGCTCATTAATGAGCTTATGTTTCCCACTCCTAAAGAAAACTCCCTATCTTTTAGGGAAACAATTAATTGGCCAATAACATAATTCCTCAATTAAATCTAATCATCTAGATTGGATGGTTAGGACTTATTAATCGGTAATAAACATTCCACAATAATTTGTGGTTTTTCCACTATTTTGGGTCTAGGATAGAATCTTAGAATCTTTGATTCTACCAAACCAAGAATCACAATGATACTACTTTGCACAACGGAATATAAACATCGGTAAATCTACTAGTGCACAAAATATGGACAACTTTTTACAATTTCCAACACAACTTTGTTATATTAATCAACATATAATACAATAGTATAGGGCTCTCATACCAGGGATAATGGCCCTCATACATCCACTGATACAAGACACAAAACTATGTCTTGGTGTCAGTCCATTGACAACCAATCTACCCATACAAGATACACTGGCCATCTAGCTGATGTAGCATGCTCTCTCGTCTCCTCTTGGTCGTACCCTGTACCTACCTGGTCCTGTGGCTATCGATTTGTAACTCCTGCCTTTATCAATGATCTAAGTCCATCTAGCCATTGAACCTTTGCTATCAATATTCTCTCTAGTTGTGCCTTAGTCCATCAAGGGCACAACACATTGAGACTTCTGTCGAGTTGTTCATAGATTTGTTTGTGAACAACTCTCAATCTACCCACTGTTGCTTCTCAGATACTCAAGGACACCATCCCAATATTGTCTTCCTGTGCTGCTCTAGTGAAGACCAACATAGGGAACAGAGGGATGCCACCTATCGCTGCAAGGTTTCCATCTCCCATAGTGAACACGGGCTAGGAGGATTTCCCATCATTTGATGTAGAATTCCTTCTCCACACACAAGTCTAGGGCTGCTCAATTTCTCCTCTGGTTCGTCAACCCTTGAGCTCAACAACTACCACTCTAGAAACCATCTAGGTCCATGAAGAGGGTGCACAATGGGCTCCAACTTGGGCACTATCACGTTGTCCTCCAGTAGATCACAATTTCCCAATCCACGTTCACACTTGGCCCATTCTCACGCTTCCCTCCAATAGACCACGAGTGTCAAATCCCCATTGTAGCATTTGCCTCTAGTTAGGGCATACTAACACCTAGGAAACCCCTCTACTTGGTTGCCAACAAAATTCTCCTTGGACACCCATTCACCTGCAAGTTACACCAACTCAAGAGGACAACCATACTTGATCTGCAACCTTTTGTTGCTCCTCTTAACATGAAAAATAAGTTGTTGATGTGGCTGCTCCTTAGGGTGTACTTCTGCAAAATCTTCCCACTGGTTAGGGCTTCCAACCTATCATGTTAGCCCTACCTCTTAGCTCCTACAGTCCTTTAATTATGTCCATCCATCTAATCCAATTAGGATCCAACACTTGGCAACACAAAGGAGAAATCACATACCTTTCATGTTGTTGTCCATAGATTGAGGTTTGATCATTGGTTAGGCTGCACTTGTAGCTTACACCAACCCACCATTTGTTATCAAAACCTCACTAAACACTGTGGCCTCCTTATATCTTCAAGCCTCTACAACTCATTTTTTTTTTCCAAGCTCCTACATCACCTTATTTATTAATTTTTATCCCTCTAAACAACCACTACAGGTTTGTGTCTTAGACACCATAGAACTATGAACAACAACCACTCTAGCAACCATCTAGGTCCATTAAGATGGTTCACACCGAGCTCCAACTTGGGCACTATCACGTTGTCCTCCAACAGACCATAAATTCCCAAACCACATTCACACTTGGCCCACTCTCACGCTTCCCTCCAACAGACCATGAGTGTCCAATCTTGATTGTAGCATGGACCTCTAGTTAGGGCATCTAAACACCTAGGAAACCCCTCCACTTGGCTGCCAACATACTTCTCCTAGGATACCCATTCACCTGCAAGTTGCATCAACTCAAGAGGAAAACCATACTTGATTTGCAACCTTTTGTTGCTCCTCTTGACACGATAGATAATTGATTGATGTGAATGCTCCTCAGGGTGTACTTATGTTGAATATTCCCACTGGTTAGGGCTTCCAACATGCCATGTCAACCCTACCTCTTGGCTGCTACAATCCTTCAATTATGTCCATCCAACTGATCCAACTAGGATCCAACACCTGGCAACACAAAGGAGAAATCACATACCTTTCATGTTGCTATCCATATACTAAGGTTTGATCATTTGTTAGGGCACACCTGTAGCTTACACCATCCCACCATTTGTGATCAAAACCTCACAAAACATTGTGGCCTCCTTGTATTTTCAAGCCTCTGCCACTCGTTGTTTTTCCAAGCTCCTACAACACCTTGTTAAGGCGTATTTATCCCTCCAAACAACCATTATAGGTATGCATCTTAAACATCACAAGACTGCAAACTTATCGGCTTGTTCTAGCAAGAGAAACCACATCAAACTAGCCCAAAGTAGCTACTAACAACTGTAGCTTGCCTCCTTGGAAGTGCTACTCATATACGCTGAAGATTGGGCTAGGTACCAACCCCTAATCAAGCCTTATAGCTCCCTATCCTCACTGTACAATACTACGGCCTCTCTTCCAAAAGTCTACCCACAAAACACTTCAAAACCATGCCAAAATAGACCACAAGCACACCTCACCTACTCATCCCTACTGCTAGACTAACTCTGCTTCCAAACAGTCTTAGAAGAGGCACCAAACCACATCCTTTCCTTCGTTTGGTTTCTCTTGGTCTATGGCCAAAACATATGTCTTTCTCTCTTAAAAAATATCCCTTGTTGCCTTATGTTGCACCTTGGATGTTCCTATATCCTCCACACATAAGCTATATTTATACTCACTCATGTCACTCCAACGTCTACCCTTTAGGGCTTGAACAACGATCATTAGGCCGACTTGACCAACACATGTGCAAACCCATACTCTAGCTTCAAAAATTCAGAACTCAATTTATACAACTCGGAATTGGATGATTTTCAATGTGTCATGATCGTCTTGACGTGCACTATCATCCTCATCCATCGCATGTCAAAATATCTCCATGGTTTTGTCCCCAACATTGATGGGTGCAAAACCTCAAGCTTGGGTTTCAAGCCCACAAGGCCATTTGTGGAGCTCCTTCCTCCAAACCTCAATCCTCTAGGCTTGGAGTACCTCCTAAGCTACAAAAATCAACATAATTTGCATCCTCATTTATTTTAGTCATTTGTACTCAAAAAATAACTTTCCAAATTTTCTTAATTTACAAAATTAAAGCATCATAATTACAAATTTACAATCAATTATTATCAGTGATAAATTATTGATAATTAAAAATTTCAATTATGTTTCAGAGTAACATACTTAACCAAAAGCAAACATATGCACATTTAATTACATAAATATCAAGGCAAGGGATATCACATACTCCCTCACTTGAATTTGACACTATCCTAGTGTCTGATCAATGTATTTCTGGAACATATTCCTGTTATCAAAAAGAGATGGATATGCTTCTTTGAAAGCATCCTCCAAATCTCATTTCGCCTCTTCTAGATTGAAATGTTTCCATTGAACTTTCAGTTGCACTATATCTCTATGTCTGAGCATGAATACCCCTTGGTCTAGAATAAGTAATGGTTCTGCTAGGAAATCTCACTCTGGTTCCACCTATACAACTTTCCAATCAATGATGTGAGTTGGATCTCTTAAATAATTTTTAGTAAAGATAGATGAAAAACATTGTAAATTTTTATGTTTGCTGGAAGGGAAAGTTGATAAGCAATAGGTCTAACTCTGGCTAAAATTTCAAAAGGTCCACAATATCTAGGTGATAACTTAGCATAGTTTCCAGGTCTAAGTGTTCTCTTTTTGTTTTTCACTTTCAAATACACATGATCTCCCACATTGAATTTTTTTGGTAGTCTTTTCAAATCTACAAAACTCTTTTGATGATCTTGTGTTTTTTTTAAGTTTTGACTAACCTGTTTAACAACTTCCTCCATCTCCTTTAACATATTTGGCCCCAACGCTAACCGATCTTCAGGATGGTTCCAACTCACAAGTACTTTTCATTTTCTGCCATAAAGTACTTCAAAGGGACTCATCTTTAAAGAAGTTTGGTACCCAATATTAAAAGAAAAATCAATTAGGTGAAGGTAATCTTCCCACTTGATTGGTTTATTCATAACATACATTCTCAACATGTCTTCTAAGGTCTGGTTTGTCCTCTCAGTTTTCCCCTTCGTTTGAGGGTAATAAGTTGTACTAAAATTCAACCTTGCTCCCATTCCTTCGAATAGTCCCTTCAAAAATTTTGAAGTAAATTTGGCGTCATGGTCTGAAATTATGGTTTCGGGCATACCATGTAGCCTAAATATTTCCTTCATAAAAATTTATGCTATGTTGATATCTTTGAAAGTAGACTTAACATGGATGAAGTGGGAAGATTTACTAAGCTTATCTACCACTACCATTATTGAATCATGTTGTTTCCTAGCCCATGGTAAACAAGTAATGAAGTCCATGGATATGGTTTCCCATTTCCATTCTAGAATTAGCAAAGGTTGCAATAAACCTGTTGGATGTTGGCGAGATGCCTTTACTTGTTGGCATTCCAAACATCTAGCCACGAATTCTATTGCTTCAAACTTCATGTTTTACCCTTTGAAACCCAATGTGACCAACTGTGGGGCTTTTATGTAATTCATCTAACAAAAAAAAAATTCAATCCTACGACATTTTGAAAATAAGATTTTCCTTTAAACAACAACATATCTACATTATTTAGTGAAAAAACAGTATCATTTTCACCTACATTATTCAGTTTTATACAACTTTGTCTTGATCTATAGATACTCCTCATCTAATTCTGCTATTGTTTTTATCATTTTAATTAGCTTTTATTTCAAATTAGTTGTTGAAAATATGCAGATCTTTTGTAGTTTTCTACTTAAGGCATCTGCAATTTTATTTTCTTTTCCTTTAATGTGCACAATTTCAAAATCATACTCACTAATAAAGGATAACCAGCTATCTTTCCTTGAATTTAGATTAGGCTGATCAAAAATGTATTTAAGGCTTACAGTGTTTGTCCTTAATTGAAACTTCCTCCCTATCAAGTAATGTCTCCACATTTTTAAAGCATGTATTATGGTTTTCAATTCTAAATCATGTGTAGCATAGTTCTTTTCACAATCCTTAAGAATTTTGGATTATTAATTAAAGACATGACTATCCTGTATCAAAACACCTCCCAAATTCTCTTTGCAAGCATTTGTGCACACAAAAAACTCTTCATTTGGATCAGATAATTTTAGGATAGCCGGAGTTGTAGTTAATAACTGCTTCAACTTCTCGAAACTGTATTGACACTTTTGGTTCCATTCAAAGTTTATCCCCTTCCTCTATACAGAAGTAATAGGACATGCCATCTTAGAGAAAAAATTTAAAAACCTTTTGTAGTAACTTGTAATCTCCATAAATTCCCTCACATCAGCTACATCTTTAGGTATTAGCCACTCCACAATAGCTTTAATCTTTTTGGATCGACAAAAATCCCTTCTTTCGACAATACATGCCCCAAATATTGAATTTTTTCTTGATAGAATGAGCATGTGTTAAACTTAACATACAACTCATTCTCTCTGACTGTATGAAGAACAATCTACAAATGTTGATCATGTTCTTATTTACTCTTGGAGTAAACTAAAATATTATCTATAAATGTTATGAAGAAATTGCAAGAAAAAGGCTCAATACATTGTTCATCAAGCACATGAAAGTTGTTGGTGCATTTATGAGTTCAAAAGCTAACACTACAAATTCATAATGCCCGTACTTTGTTCTAAATGTTGTCTTTGTTGGCATTATGACACAGGTTGGCATTATGACACAGGTTTGGCGCTATGACATAGATTTTGTCCTTGATGGCAACTCACTCAGATGACAGATCACAGTTTAGGATCATAGAATGAAGGAAAAAGAGGTATACGCAGGTTCCCCTTAACCAAACTGTGTATACACGCGGGTTCGTCAACCAAAAGGCGCATATGCGTATACATACACTTTCACGCAAGGAAAGGCACGTACATGTTGGAGAACTTGGTTTTGGTTCATGGTATTTGGTCCATGGTATTGTGATCCATGGTATTAGTCCAAGGTATCTTGTCCGACGTGTTAACCCCAGGTATTTGGTCCAAGGTATTGGTTCTACGTGGTTTTTGGACCATGGTATTGAGTAAGGCCTAAGAGTATAAAAGGAGGAGGAGATCATTAGGCAAAGGCACTCAAGGATTGAATATCTAATGAAGAGCAAGATCTAAAATAATGATCATTGGGTTACTGTGCATAGCTGGATCTGAATCAAGGAGGAGCCTGAGCGCTTGAAGAAGGATAAGTTCTATTGATGGGTCAAGATCTTAAGGCTTGAAGAGAAGTATCTTTGTGTGATTTTTGATCTTTTATCTGAATAATTGGCGCATGCCGTAATCTATAAATCTGATGATCTAGGTATCACTGATGTCTGAATAGCGGTAAAGGTTAAATCATCTTTTACAGATCTGTATGCAGGTTCAGTATAGCAAAGGTGCGTATACATGCTGATTTGGCATTTCAAAACTGCGTATACGCAGGTTCGCCTTGAGAAAAGTGTGTATGCACGCAGGTTCGACACATTGAAGTAGCATACAACTCATAAAATATGTTTTAGCTACTTCTATTTACTGTTGTAGTATTCTGGGTTCTGGATACTGTTACTGTGTTCTGGTTATAGCATTCAGAAAAGTGATTATTTGATTTAGTTTTGGTTGGTGCAAAGGAGATTAGTTGATGCAGATATATTTGATGTTTGATTGATGTCATTGATGGAACCAGTCTGAAAATTAATGAAATGTGGTCCCTAGAAGAAAAGAGAAGGTTGTAGCCTTCTATAGGTTAGCACCTACGTACTAGTAAACACATCAGCTAGTACAAGAGCTAAGGGGGTTGTAGCTCCCTTCCAGGAAAAGCTGGAGAACGAGAGAAGGTTGTAGCTTTCTGTAGGTAGAAGCCTACGTACTGGTATAAGGTTGCACCAGTACAAAATTTGTAAAAAAAAGTTTCTTATTAAAGAAAGACAGAGACGATTGCAGCAGGTGGTTTTCACCCACATTGGGTTTCCACCTTATATCTTGTGTTCATGTGTGTGATTTCCTATTCTGTTTACTGCATTTGAACACTGGTTATATGGTTCTGATACACAGATTAAAGATCAACTAACTAAATTATAAGTTTGCAAGGTATACACTGGTTGCTCTAAACACATTTGCATATACACACAAGTTTCATTAACACAAGTAGAGTATATAAATCTGTTTATGGAAATGAAATACTGTTAAATTGCTAATACTGATTCACCCGCCCTCTTAGTATTATTTCCAACAATTGGTATCAGAGCAGGTCCTTCAGAAGAAGCTTGATCACCTAAAGGAAGATCTATCATCATGGGCAACTACGAAAGAGAGGGATCCATTAGACCACCAATCTTTGATGGGAGCAACTTCGTTTATTGGAAGGTAAGAACCATAGCCTATCTTCAATCTCTTGGAACAGATGTTTGGGAAATCGTGGAAGGAGGATATACATTTCCATCAACAATTCCTACAGATACGGCAGGTAAAAAGCAGTATGAAACAAATGCCAAGGCTGTCAATACACTATTGGGGAGTCTGTCACAATCAGAATTTGTCAAGGTTATGCAGCTCAAAACCGCCAAAGAAATATGGGACAAGATCGTTCTAAGCTACGAAGGAGACAATCATGTAAAACATGCAAAACTACAATCTCTCAGAATTCAATATGAAACTCTCAAAATGAACAATGATGAAAGTATAGCTCATTACTTCCTATGTATAGATGAGATTGTTAATTGCATGAAAAATTTGGGTGAAGAGATAAAAGAAGTTACTTTGGTTGAAAAGGTTTTAAGATCCTTGTCTTCTAAGTTTGAATCAAAAGTTTCTGCCATAGAAGAAAAGCAGGATCTTCAGAGTATGACTATGACACAGCTGCACGAAATCCTAACTACTGTTGAAATGAGAAAAGGAGGTCCATCAGATATGAGAGAAGCCACATTCAAGGCTTCAGGAAGAGAAGAGCTCAATGAATCAAGACACATTTCAGAAGGAGAGGAAGAAGCAAACTTTGTCAAAAACCTTCAACGAGGTTCTGGAAGATTCAGAGGTAAACTACCTTTCAAATGCTTTGCTTGTGGAAGAGTCAGTCATTATGCAGCCAAATGTCCTCATAAAGATAAGCTTGATAAAGGTAAGGAACCAACAAAATGGAATAGAAAATAGAATGTAAGTAAGAAGAGCAGCTATACGCATGAAGATAGTGATGGTTTATCAAATAGTGATGAAGATGAATATGGTAATGATTATAGAATTTTGATGGCTTTTGAAGGTGATAATTTCTTGGATGCTTTAGATGAAGATGGTCTCTATGAAGAAATTTCTAAACTTAAAATCTGTTTAGAAGAAAAGAGTATGATTATAGATACTCTGACATTCCAACTCGCTGAAAGGGAAAAACAAAATGAAAAGTCAGAATGTGAAATTGTGGGTCTAAGAAAAGATATAGAGAAAACAAAAGCACTCAATCTTAGATTTGTGAAAGGATCAGAAACTTTAGATGAAATTATCAAAGTGCAACATTCTCCTCTGATAAAGGCAGGTCTTGGATATACTGAAGAAGCATCTCAAGCACAGAAGCCATCAACCTCCAAAAGTTATCTTGATGCAGCAAGGAGAAGTGAACAGGTTTACAATCATCAGCAAGGGCATAAAGAAGATCATCAGGTAAATCGGGTTCAATCTACTTCAAGGATGAACAAAAGCTATAACTAACCACAGGTAAATCAGTCTTCAAGAATGAATGTCAATGGAAACTACAATCATCAGGTCAGTAGATTTGACAATCGTAGGAATTTTTTTAATGGCCAATGTTTTTCATGTCATAACTTTGGACACAAACAGGGAAAATTTTAAGAACCACCCTAAATTTATATGTATAATAAATGGGCGAATCCCCATGATACATAGGAAAAATTGGAGGCGCTTTTATCAATAATATAATATGTATATATAATTTTTTTGGCGAATCTCTCACCAGATTACATTATCTTGTAAAGTCATGGCGAATCTATCACTGAATTATAAAATCTTGTAAGCTCTTGGAAAATCTTTCACTGAATAATAAAAAGTGAAGCCTTGGCGAATGTTTTGTTAAAGTATGAAACCATATATGATAATAGGAATTTAACATATTCATTAAATTGTAATACACTAACATACATGTTTGGAAAAAAGAAACATAATTTTCTCTTCCTACAAACAATGTTGCAAGTTTCAGTGGCCATGTTTGTCAAGGTTCTCACTGTACACTCTTTCATATCCTTCTATTAGTTTTGATAATATTCCACAACAAAGTTCTTGTAGGTGTTGATCTTGACCACCAGTTCTGTCAAGGTAGGAGAGATTAATCTTTTCTCTACCACTTTTGTCAAGCTATCAAATTTCTTTCCTATTTCATAGAGTCCAACTACGAGATTAAAAAAAAACATATTTTGTACCACTTTTGTCAAGATATCAAATTTCTTTCTTATTCCATAGACTCCAACTACGAGATAAAAAAAAACACATTTTGTTTACCCCAACACGCCAACAAGTAGCAAGCCCCAACTATATAATATAAGAAAGTAGTAGGTATCCCAAAGGCCTGAAGGGGATCTAATGGAAAGAAGTGACCGTTGTTAGAAGCCTTCTAATCAATATATTAATATATACATATAGATTTTTTTTTATTTTTATTTTCCTAGTTAAGACTAACCTAAGTACCCACGGGGGATTTGAACCGGTGACCTATTGCAAGGAGTGCCTTAACAGCGCACCCATTCACTGTCAATCCAAAGCCCTGTGGGCCATATAGATTTATTATTATTTTAATTGGAAATATTCAATTAAATAATAAAATTTAATTACGTCTCTCCCAATCTAAATTGCTTATTAGCATAATTCACTACCTTCATACGTTTTGCATTTTTTAACAACGTTGTAACATGTGGATTAATTTCTTTTTTGGTGCACAATCTCTGCCTTTTAGGAAAATATGGTGCACTGGCCCAACCCCTACAGATCACTACGACAAATTAAGAAAAATAGAGAAGATGAAAGGTTGTACAAACCAGCGTATTTTTCAAGCACTGGCCAACCCTATAGATCATTACGACAAATTAAGAATAACAGAGAAGATGAAAGGTTGTATAAACCATCATATTTTTCAAACAACTAATCCAACATGAGTACCTTAACTTTTTCATGAAGATAGATCATATTGAGAACGTTTGAAAAATGGTGGGAAATCCGGGCACTGACTATCTCCCTTGTGCGAGGGTGATGCAGAAAGAGTGATAAGATTTCACTGTTTTCAATTTTTTTTTGTTAAATCAGAAAACCCAATATTAATGGAGATATTGGTATTTTTTACTAAATTTTGTGAAGTGACTAAATGTAGCTTTAACCATTCACCTTAAGATGTTTTTTATAATATAATTTCCTAAGTCTATTTAATATCTTCATTATCATAAAAGCCAACCTATATCCATCTTAACTCCACTTCTACCACTCTTGGAGGGATGAAATCTATTTATCCCTCTCAGCACTTGGTAGACCCAGAATTAAGATGGATCTAAGCTGATAGAATTTCTCCTTTAAATAGTCTATGCTCACATGAATACCATGACATTATCATGGGTCAATACCATGGGTTATCATAAACCTGGAGCTTAAAAAATACTATTAGTAATTTATAAAAATTAATAAAATTAATTATTGATTTTTATTTTATTTTTTTACTTTAACCAAATTAAAATGTTTAAGTGACATTAAATTACAAGATCCATTTTTACCCTTGATCTACCAAGCCCGAGGATCAAATATTTTTTCAATCTATGCTGGTTTTCATATCACGATATTTGATCCCTCCCGGGGCTTAGTAGATCCAGAGTAAAGATGGATCTATGCTGGTTTAATCCCTGTAGGAATTTACAGGGTAAGTTCCTCAGAAAGAATACCAAAAGGACACCGCTCACAACCAGATCTCAAATCAATACACCAGTATTTTTGACGTGGTTAAAACCCTCAGAGTGCAAGGAGGGAAACAGTCCACGGCCTGTCCCAACGTGGGTACTACAGGCAATTTATTAATCAAAGAATGAAAATTTACATAAGCTTCTCTCATGCACGGATTACCCGAACAATGACCCTCCATGCGCTTTAAATAGAACTCATGGACCAATCGGGTGTCAAGCCACGGATCAAGTGTCGATAATACCGAGGTGAGAGTGAACCGTCGGATCACTACATATCGTGACCGTCGGATTGTAAGTTACAATATGTACAACGGTAAAGAAACACACTTTACCTAACTCTATACCTAACTCTAAACTAGACCAAGTTGAACTTAACTATATCCTATGTGTCGGAATATCCTAACATCCCCCCTTAAGAACAACTTGGGATAGGATTGAAGGATTTACAAATATGACACAATAGGAGAAGGAAGGAGGCACTAGAGCCTATCCCCCCTTAGTGACAACTTCCTGAACTCCAAGCATATATCGAAGTTTAGTGAACTTCGCCTCTGTGAGAGCCTTTGTGAAGATGTCTGCAACCTGATCATCTGTTGGACAATATTGCACTTCAAGAACATGGTCATGAATGAGTTTTCTGATGAAGTGCATGTGTAGTTCGATGTTTTTGCTGCGCTGATGCTGAACTGGATCTTTGCATAGCTGAATGGCACTTTGATTATCACACCAAAGTGTGGTTGGATGCTGCTGCTCAAAGCCAAACTCTGATAGGATCTGACGAAGCCACAAGGCTTCCTTACTAGCTTCCACGGCACCACGATACTCTGCTTCTGCTGACGAAAGAGAAATGGCAGCCTGTTTCTTACAAGCCCATGTAATAGGTCCTGAACCAAGAGTGAAGACATAACCGGCAGTAGACTTCCGATCATCAGGGTCACCAGCCCAATCAGAATCAGTGAAACCAACTAACAGAGGAGCTGCTTTGGCACTGTAATGAATACCAAACTGTACTGTACCTCGAACATAACGAAGTATTCTTTTGGCTGCTTTCCAATGACTTTCACGGGGGTTTTGCATAAAACGAGCAACAAGGCCAACAGCAAAGGAAAGATCAGGACGAGTATGGGTTAAGTACAAGAGTTTTCCTACAAGTTGACGGTATAAGGTAGCATCAACTTCAGGAGAAGTACAAGAGACTGAAAGTTTGACTCCAGACTGAAAGGGAGAAGGGGCTGGCTTACAGTCTTCCATGTGAAAATGACGAAGAATATCACAAGCATACTTGGACTGGGAAAGGGAAATACCTTCCTTGGATTGCAAGACTTGAAGACCGAGAAAATAGTGTAAGTGTCCTAAGTCTGTCATTTCAAATTTCTTTTTAAGGATAGACTTCACATGGTTTATAAGGTTGGGATCACTGCCAGTAAGGATAAGATCATCAACATAAAGAACAAGGATGATAAGAGAGTCACCCACTTTCTTGGTGTAGACAGTATTGTCAGAATGACACCTAGAAAAGCTAGATTCTAAAAGAAAGCTATCCATTTTGGCATACCAAGCCCGAGGAGCTTGCTTGAGACCATAAAGGGATTTCTTAAGTCGACACACAAGGCTGGAGTCTGTTTGTATGAAGCCAATGGGTTGTTCCATATAGATTTCTTCCTGCAAGTCCCCATGCAAGAAGGCAGATTTAACATCCATCTGATGGACTTCCCATTTTAAAGAGGCAGCAAGGGAAAGAACAAGGCGGATAGAGTTCATTTTGGCAACAGGGGCGAAGGTTTCAGTGTAGTCAATGCCTTCAACCTGTGAAAAGCCCTTAGCAACAAGACGAGCTTTATGTTTATCAATTTTGCCATCTGGTCCATACTTGGTTCTGTAAACCCATTTACATCTTACAAGTTTTCGTCCCTTTGGTAGAGGAACAAGATCCCATGTATCATTTGTCATCAATGAGTGATATTCTTCATTCATAGCTGCTTCCCAATGTGGATGGCCTGAAGCTTCTGCAAAAGTGTCAGGATCATGATTTACTGGAGCTTGAGCCAGTAAAGAAGAGGCTCTTTCAAACTGAGAACGTGTACGTCGCTGATCTGTAGGATCACCGGCAAGATCACCTGCTGCATCTCGAGTAGCACGGACCCATCTTGGAAGTTGAGGATCCTGAGAAGGTGGGGGAGGAATGTCATCCTCACTTTCATCATCTGAAGAAGAAATGTTTTCAAAAGTAGAAGAGATAGGAAGAGGTGGCACATCCGCCGGACTAGGCTCGCAGGCCGATTTATTTTCATCAAATTTTACATCTCTTCTAATGATAACATTTTTAGACTTAAATGGAATAAGTCTATAACCTTTTACATCTTCAGAATATCCAACAAAAGTGCATTTCTCACTCTTAGGTTCTAAAGCTTTATGCTTTTCATCTGGAATATGGGCCCATGCTTCACTTCCAAACACACGAAAGTGACTTACATCTGGTTTAATGGAACTCCAAGCTTCTTCTGGAGTGATATTCTCTAGAACCTTAGTAGGAGTGCGATTGATTATATAATTTGCACAATTAATTGCTTCGGCCCAAAAACTAAGACTGAGTCCTTTAGATTGCAGCATACAATTAGCCATTTCCTTTAAGGTGCGATTTTTCCTTTCAGCTACACCATTTTGTTGTGGAGTGTATGGAACAGTGTGTTGCATTTGAATTCCATTTTCAGTGCAAAAGTTGATGAATGTGTTTTTAACATATTCTCCACCATTATCAGTTCGTAGCTTAAGAATTTGATGTCCAGATTGTTTTTCAACAAAGGCTTTGAAGGCCAAAAAAGTGTTAAATACTTCGCTCTTGAGTTTTAAGAAGTATACCCAAGTGCGTCTGGAGAAATCATCAATGAAAGTTAAGAAGTACTTGCAGCCAGAGAATGAAGCAACAGGAAGAGGACCACATAAATCACTGTGCACAAGCTGTAAAGGGGCTGAGGCGTGCCAAGAGGCACGTTTGTCAAAACTGTCCCGATGATGTTTTCCGAGTACACATCCGGAACAAACACCATCTCTGCAAGATACCATAGGAAGACCTGTCACCATATTTTCTTTACATAGATGCTGAAGGGAGCGATAGTTTAAGTGACCAAATCGCTCATGCCAAAGTTTGCTCACTTCATCATTATGAGCAACAAATACTGAGGGAAGATTTGATGACCCAAAGGTGTGAAACTTATACAACCTTTTGGAATCATCAGCAAGACCAGTAGCTAGAATCTGTTTAGGATCTTTTAGATCCTTGATTACAACATCATGAGGTGAAAATTCAACAATTTTACCTTCACCTGAATGAGTTATCTGATAGACAGATAGAAGGTTGCAGGATAAGGTTGGAACACATAATACATCATTAAACTGACCATTGTCTAGATGAACAGTTCCAGTCCCTACAACATTAAGAGATCTATCATCACCAATATATATATTTTTGGTGTTACAATCATTTAAAGAAGAAAACATGGCTTGATTTTTGGCCATGTGACAAGAGGCTCCAGAATCAATGAGCCACTCATGAGAATGAGAAGAAGAAGAAGATACATTTAATGCATAACCAGACTGAGATGATTGATAATGACATGCAGAAAGTGCCATTCCGGAAGTTGAAGTTGAAGTAGGCTCCACATGGATGTTATGTTTCTTCATTGCGGCTTCCAAGGCTTCCATCTTCTTAAAGCATTTAGATTCTAAGTGGCCATCTCGATTACAAAAGTTACAATGTCTATCAGACTTCTTCCATTTGTTTTTATTGGTCTTATCATTTTGCTGAAATGATCTTTCATTTTGAGGCTGAGATGGTTTAGGACCATTCTTTTGAGGATATGACTTCTTAGGATTCTTTGAATTTGGTTGTTGCTGGGCGGCTAATGCTTTCGTGGAAGAGTTTCCAAGATTAAGAAGACCAAGGTGTAAGAGTTTTTCTTGTTCTCTTATTAAGGAATCACAAAAGGAGTCAAAGGAAGGGGCCTTGTATTCTTGTCCTTGACAAATGAAAGCTTCCCTTGTAGAATGGAAAGTGGAAACAAATACAGAGTAGGCTGGTCCCAACTTAGTAAGGATGGAATAAATAAGGTTACCATCTTCTTTCTTAACTTTAACACCTTCCAAGAGATATCTAAGGGTCTTGAATTTGGACAAGAAATCTTCAATGCAAGAAAAATTATTAGGATCCAAAGTAAGCAGCTCATTTTCAAGTTGATGGGCTCTAATTTCATTTTTAATTCCAAAAACTTTAGCAAGTTTTTCTAATGCTTCATGAGGAGTCTCAAGTTCTGCAATGTGGAATCTAAGATCAGGAGAAACAGACATCCCTATCAAACCACGTGCTTGATCTTGTCTATTTTCCCATTTTGCCGCCTTGTCTTCATCTTTTGGTTTCTTCTCTTGGTCTGTGGCTATTCTGTAGAGACCTTTACTTCTAAGTAAATCTCCCATGTAGGCTACCCATTGGAAGTAGTTAGTGCTGTCAAGAATGACTTGGCATGGACTTTCCATTTTTTTGAAGAAAAACTGAAGCTGAAGATGCTGAAAGTAAGTGGTCCAATGGATAGATCTCGAAAAAATAGGCGGTTTTAAAAAAAACGGCTCTGAAAAAGGCTTCCGGATGAAGAAGTTATGGCTTTTAAAAAAAATTGTTGACGATGCCGGCAAAGTGCGCGAAAGTGCGGGAATGAAAAAATCCGCCCCCACAAAATGGAGACTTGAACCCAAGACCTCTACTCTCTTAAAATAGCTTTGAACCAATTGATCTATACAAAAAATTTGAGAGAGAGAGAGAGAGAGAGAGAGAGGGGGGGGGGCCTTGATTTGCGTGCTTGCCTTGAGAAAGCTCTTTTTCCCTACAAAACACACAACACAAAACCCAACACGAATATGCAAAGAAAAACGAACCTTGCGGCTCGAAGTTAGCTTTAGCCAAAAGACTAGAAATTTAAAAAAAAAATCTCAAAGTTAGCTTTAGCCGAAAAACTAAATATTTTTCTCAATGTTTCTGATTTTCCGAGATCACACTAAGGTGCAGGGAAAAGAGCATACGCATGAGAAAAATCCTTTCTTTCTGTTTCTGATTTGCCCAGATCGCACAGAGTCGCAGGGCAAAGAGCATACGCAGAAATGAAAGGTATAGATCCGGTTAAAAAAAAGGCTAAATAAACCGAAACCGAAATAAGCAGAGAGAAAATAACAGTAAACTGCAAAAAACACTGTATACCTCCCGATTTGAAAAATGACGCAGCTAGGGCTACCGGAAACCTTTTCGCGTGAAACGAAAGGGGTTCCTCACTGAAACAGATGCTCCGAACGCAACAGAGCAGTCCTCTCGGCCCGAAAGCAGTCAGAAACAGCAGATCTAGGAAACAACAGCCGCATGCAGTTCTACCGGCTTCAGATTTGGATCACCAACGGACGCGGCCCTCAAATAGCTCTGATACCATGTAGGAATTTACAGGGTAAGTTCCTCAGAAAGAATACCAAAAGGACACCGCTCACAACCAGATCTCAAATCAATACACCAGTATTTTTGACGTGGTTAAAACCCTCAGAGTGCAAGGAGGGAAACAGTCCACGGCCTGTCCCAACGTGGGTACTACAGGCAATTTATTAATCAAAGAATGAAAATTTACATAAGCTTCTCTCATGCACGGATTACCCGAACAATGACCCTCCATGCGCTTTAAATAGAACTCATGGACCAATCGGGTGTCAAGCCACAGATCAAGTGTCGATAATACCGAGGTGAGAGTGAACCGTCGGATCACTACATATCGTGACCGTCGGATTGTAAGTTACAATATGTACAACGGTAAAGAAACACACTTTACCTAACTCTATACCTAACTCTAAACTAGACCAAGTTGAACTTAACTATATCCTATGTGTCGGAATATCCTAACAATCCCCCCTTTAAATAGCCTACATTCCACATGAATACCATAGGTCAATACCATGTGCCATCTTTTTTTTTTTATTAATACTAATATTAGGGTTAATAATGTTTTTTTTGCATGGTATTAATAATAATTTGGCCCATGGTATTTGGCCCATAGGCTTCACCTAAATATAACACATTTTTTTAGTGTTCTTAAATATAATGTGACTTCTGGAGTAAATATAAAAAAATGTTTTATTTATTTACCATACCTCTCGTTTATTTATATTTTTATTAATTTACCATACCTCTTTTATAAATATGGTATTTGGCCCATAGGATTCACTTAAATAAAACCTCTTTTTTGAGCCTTCTTAAATAGAAAGAGAGTTATGGACTAAATATAAAAAAGAGGTTTTATTTATGTACCATACCTCTAGTTTATTTTTATTTATATTTATTTACCATACTTTTGGAGTAAGTATAAAAAGAGGTTTTATTTATTTACCATACTCCACTTTATTTATATTTTTATTTATTTACACATAAATGTAAGGTGACTTATGGAGTAAATATAAAAAAATGTTTTCCATTAATCTTTATATGATTATGACTAAACAAATGCAAACTTGGAATATGACAAGAACATTATTCAATCTTTAAATAAACATGAAAATAAGAGACTTGAATTTTTAAATAAAATGAATTATTATTTTGTGACCATTTGTTCCAAAAAATAAGCTCATTTTCTTGAAATTAACCCCAATACCATGAAATACGGGAAAATGAAAGAAAAAAACCTTTTTTACACCGAATGTGGAGGGTGAAATAACTATCATAAATACCTATTCTTGAAAATTAGGGCGAATGGAAGGTCGTAACTCCTAATTTCAAGGGCTAAATTTACTTTTTTTTATTCTCTCCCTTAAAATAAGGTGGGCTAACCTCCATACCTAATTTTTTTATAAAATAAATTTGAGGCTATTTGTAACAATGTACTGTGATACAAAATATTTTCCCAATAAAAATATAAAACCCTTTAATTTCGCCCAAGGGCGAAAATTCGCCCCTAAAATTTTCCATGGACACAAAGCTGCTCAATGTGTTGCTTATAAGACCATCATGACTAGAGAAGCACAAAATCAAAGGAATGTGACTGGGATCATGAAAAGGACCTACAATAACTTTTCTGCTCTTGAAAATGAAATAGAATGCTCTATCTGTAACAACTTCGGTCATGAAGATTCTAAATGCAGGAGTAAATTTCGGCAAACATCTTAGAAGGAGCAAGCTTCATTGGGTCCCAAAACATGGAGAAAGAAAGAACCGCAAACAGAAAGATGTGGAATAGCCTTGTATGCAGAAGGACAAGAAAATCAATGGTATATCGACAGTGGATGCTCGAAACACATGACAGGTGATAAAGAAAAACTTCAGTCATATAATGCCTTAGAAAAGGAAAAGAAGGTCTCATTTGGTAATGACACTCCTGCAGTCATAAAAGGTAAAGGCTCTGTTCTCTTAAAAGAAAAGGTTAAAGCTGGGAATGTTATGTATGTTGATGGTCTAAAGCATAACCTATTAAGTGTCAGTCAAATGTGTGATCAAGGAAATGAAGTAGTATTTCGATCAAATGGATGTGTTGTTTGTGAGCTTGATACAGGAGAAACAATGATCAAAGGTGTAAGAACTCCAAACAACTTGTACATACTCAATGGAGGACAACAACAATGTTATCTAAGCAAAAATGATGAACACTGCTATGGCACAAAAGACTGGGGCATCTAAGCTTCCCTCAAATAAGAAAAGCATGCAGATACCAGGCGGTTCGTGATCTTCCAGATATCCGCATTCCAGAAAATACAATATGCAAATCATGTCAATTTGGTAAGCAAACCAGAACACATTTCCCTGAAAAGGAAGGATCAGCTAGTAAGCCTCTTGAACTTGTTCATACTGACTTATGTGGACCATCAAGGAAAAAGTCACCTCGTGGAGAAGAATATTTTATATTGTTCATTGACGATTTTTCAAGAATGTGTTGGATAGGACTTCTAAAGCATAAAGACGAAGCATTTGAAAAGTTCAAAGCCTTCAAAGCTTTAGTTGAAAATGAATCAGATCGCAAAATCAAATGTCTCAGATCAGATCGAGGAGGGGAATTTACCTCGGATGAATTCTTCGACTTCTGTGAAGAACATGGAATAAGAAGGGAATTCTCTACTGCAAGAACTCCTCAGCAAAATGGAGTGGTAGAAAGGATGAACATAACTGTTCAACAAATGGCACATGCTATGCTAGATGAGTCTGGAACTCCTGCAACCTTCTGGGGTGAAGCTGCATTTGTTGCTGTCACTATTCTCAACAAAACAAACATCCGGGTAAACAACACTCAAACTCCACATGAACTTTGGTATGGTAAGACTCCTACTGTAAAATACTTCAAGATTTTTGGAAGCAAATGTTACATCAAAAGGACTGATGAAAAACTTGGCAAGTTTGAACCTAGAGCAGATGAAGGCATTCTCCTTGGTTACTCTTCCCGAAGTAAAGGATACAAGTGTTATAATAAAAGACTTGGGAAAATTGTTGAAAGTATTGATGTTGTGGTTGATGAAGCAGGCAAAAATCCAAAGCAGGTAAAAACCAAAGATTATGAAGAAGATGAGGACTATCCTTCCACATCAAATCAGACTAATTTTGAAGAAGAAACCATTGAGGCACCAGAAGAACAGATAAGGGCAAAAGAAAAGACTCCATCTAGGTATGTTCAGAAGAATCATCCAGAGACTCAAATTTTGGGGCAGAAAGAGGCAGGTGTGCAGACAAGAAGAATTATTATAGAAGCTTCAAGCTATCTAGCATTACTTTCCTCTGTCGAACCGCAAAATGTAAATGAAGCATGCAAAGATTAATGTTGGGTCAAGGCCATAAATGAAGAACTTGAGTAGATTGAAAAGAATATTACTTGGGAATTGGCTCTGAGACCTAATGATAAGAAAGTCATAGGAACCAAATGGATATTCAAAAACAAGTTGAATGGAAATGGAGAAGTTATTAGAAACAAGGCTAGAATTGTTTGTAAAGGGTGTGCTCAACAAGAAGGTATAGACTTTGAAGAAACTTTTGCACCTGTTGCTAGACTTGAAGCCATAAGAATGTTCCTTTCTCTTTCTAGCTTTCAAAAGTTCAAAGTATATCAAATGGATGTGAAATCTACCTTTCTTAATGGAGACCTAGAAGGAGAATTATATATTGAGCAACCATATGGATTCATCCTTGGAAATGATCCAAAACTTGTATGTAGACTCAGAAAGGCTCTCTATGGTCTAAAACAAGCTCCAAGGGCCTAGTATTATCATCTTGACAAATACCTTCATCAACAAGGTTTTTCAAAAGGATCAATTGATAGCAATCTATATATAAAAATTGACAATGATAAATTGCTAATACTTGTTGTGTATGTTGATGATATCATTTTTGGTAGCTATGAAGAAGCCATGAGTCAAAACTTTGCTTTGGTAATGCAGAAAGAATTTGAAATGTCCCTGCTTGGTGAGCTCACATATTTTCTTGTGTTACAAGTTCAACAAAATGAAGATGGTATTTTTCTATCACAAACCAAGTACCTCAAGCAGATCTTGAAGAAATATGGCATGGAATATTCTAAACTAGTATGTACCCCTATGGTAACAGGATGCAGCCTCAGTGCAAATGATGAATCAGTAGCACTACATCAACCAACCTATAGATCCATGCTTGGTATTCTGCTCTATCTAATAGGTACCCGACCAAACATTATGCATGTAGTAGGAATATAGGAATAGTTGGAAGATTCCAAGCAAATCCAAAGGAATCACACCTTTAGGCAGTCAAAAGGATCTTAAAATATCTTCAAGGAACTCAGAATTTTGGCTTATGGTATCCTAGGGACACAGATCTTACACTTCATGCATACATAGATGCAGATTGGGCAGGAAGGGTGGATGATAGAAAAAGCACTAGTGGTGGTGCATTCTATATGGGTTCTAGATTAGTGTCTTGGTTCAACAAGAAACAAAGTTCAATTGCATTATCTAAAACTAAAGCAGAATATGTGGTTGCTGCATCTTGCTGCACACAACTCCTTTGGATGATGCAAACATTGTAAGACATTCAGATCACATGTACTCCACCCATCTCCATTCTATGTGATAATACAAGTGCAATCAATATTTCAAAGAATCCAGTCATGCAATCCAAGACCAAGCACATACTTATCAAATATCATTTTCTTCGGGAACAAGTGCTTGAACAAAAGGTCAAATTGGAGTATGTTCCCTCCAAGGAACAGGTTGTTGATATATTCACCAAACCATTGCCCAGAGAGACATTTGAATACCTCAGACAGAAGCTGGGAGTAGTTGATGCATCATCTTCCTGTTGAAACCTATCTGTTTCAGAGAACAGTGGTTGTATGCGAGTTTCATAAAGCGTGCTAGCGTACATACGTCGGTTGCTGTAGATACAATTGCATATATGTTGGTTTGAAGAATATCAATGGGCCAGACTCAGGATGAAAAGAGTCTGATATGGGCTTGACAGTGATCATCTGGCACAGGTTCAGAGGGAGCATATACTTCCAATAATGCATTGTTGGCATTAGAAGATCTTGGTACAATTTCACAGTTGTTTTTTTCAAGTGGAACAAGTGCAGAGGGAGATCATGGTTGCTGGTCTGGATGGTGATTGACAGATGCTACTGATAATAGTTGCTAATGACTATCATAGTATTGTTTTTAGATATTTTGTCTCTATGTCTTGTATATCTTTTATTATTAAGTTCATGTAACGACCTATTTGTTTCCCCACTATGCCTGGGATGGATGATGTAATGTTCTTATTTTATCATGTATAAACTTTTGGTGTATCCCCACTTGGTTGGGAGATGGATGTATGTATGAGTCTTTGGTGATAGGAAGGTCATTTATGATGTATAGAGTCATGTTCTTCTTGTATAACATCCTTTTGCAGACCTTGCTTACAGTCAGGGGGAGCATGAACAGCACACTTCAGCATATTAGAGAATTCAACATGTACTCAGGGGGAGTATAACCCTTTGCCCTTGATGACAAAGGGGGAGAGTGACTTGGGGTTGCCATCAAGTCCAAAGGGGGAGATTGTTGGCATTATGACATAGGTTTGGCGCTATGACACAGATGTTGTCCTTGATGGCAACTCACTCAGATGACAGATCACAGTTCAGGATCACAGAATGAAGGAAAAGAGGTATACGCAGGTTCCCCTTAACCAAGCCGCGTATACACGTGGGTTCACCAACCAAAAGGCGCGTATGTGTATACACACACTTTCACGCAAGTAAAGGCGCATACATGTTGGAAAACTTAGTTTTGGTCCGTGGTATTTGGTCCATGGTATTGTGATCCATGGTATTGGTCCAAGGTATTTTGTCCGATGTGTTGACCCCAGGTATTTGGTCTAAAGTATTAGTTCTAAGTGGTTTTTGGACCATGGTATTGAGTAAGGCCTAAGACTATAAAAGGAGGAGGAGATCATTAGGCAAAGTCACTCAAGGATTGAATATCTAATGAAGAGCAAGATCTAAAATACTGATCATTGGGTTACGGTGCATAGTTGGATCTGAATCAAGGAGGAACCTGAGCGCTTGAAGAAGGATAAGTTCTATTGATGGGTCAAGATCTTAAGGCTTGAAGAGAAGTATCTTTGTGTGATTTTTGATCTTTTATCTGAATAATTGGTGCATGTCGTAATCTATAAATCTGATGATTTGGGTATAATTGATGTTTGAATAGTGCTAAAGGTTAAATCATCTTTTACAGATCTGTATGCAGGTTCAGTATAGCAAAGGTGCATATGCACGTTGGTTCAGCATTTCAAAACTGCGTATATGCAGGTCCACCTTGAGAAAAGTGCATATGCACGCAGGTTCGACACATTGAAGTAGCGTACAACTCATAAAATATGTTTTAGCTACTTCTATTTATTGTTGTAGTATTCTGGGTTCTAGATTGGGTTTTGGATATTGTTACTATGTTCTAGTTACGGCATTCAGAAAAGTGATTGTTTGATTTAGTTTTGGTTGGTGCAAAGGAGATTGGTTGATGCAGATATATTTGATGCTTGATTGATGTCATTGATGGATCTAGTCTGAAAATTAATGAAACGTGGTCCCTGGAAGAAAAGAGAAGGTTGTAGCCTTCTGTAGGTCAACACCTACGTACTAGTAAACACATCAGCTAGTACAAGAGCTAAGGGGGTTGTATCTCCCTTCCAGGAAAAGTTGGAGAATGAGAGAAGGTTGTAGCCTTCTGCAGGTAGAAGCCTGTGTACTGGTATAAGGCTGCACTAGTACAAAATTTGTAAAAAGAAGTTTCTTATTAAATAAAGACAGAGACGATTGCAGCAGGTGGTTTTCACCCACATTGGGTTTCCACCTTATATCTTGTGTTCATGTGTGTGAATGCCTGTTCTATTTACTACATCTGAATACTGGTTATATGGTTCTGATACACAGATTAAAGATCAACTAACTAAATTATAAGTTTGCAAGGTATACACTGGTTGCTCTAAATACATTTGCGTGTACACGCAAGTTTCATTAACACAAGTAGCGTATATAAATATGTTTATGGAAATGAAATACTGTTAAATTTCTAATACTGATTCACCCCCCTCTCAGTGTTATTTCCAGCAGTCTTATGTATATATTCATCCTTGATTCTTGTTTGATGATATCTTGACCTTAAATCAATTTTTGAAATGATTGATCCTCCTTGAACTTGATCACAAATCATCAATCCTAGGTAGGGGATATTTGTTCTTAATTGTCATTGTATTCAATTGCCTATAATCAATACAAAGCCTCATCGTTCCATCCTTCTTTTTACAAACAACACTAATGTTGCCCATGGAGACACACTAGGACTTATTTGATTTTTATACAGTAGCTCTTATAACTGAATCTTCAATTCCATTAACTTGGAAATGCTCATTCTATAGGGAGATTTGGACACTTGGACAACTCCAAGAATGAGATCAATGGTAAAATATATATCTCTTCTTGGAGGTAGTCTTAGTATCTCCTTAGGAAAAATATATTTGAATTGTTGTAACATAGGGTAATCTTCTAAAGATGGTTTGTGCTTGTTTTCGACTAAGTCTTCAATCTGAACAACAAAATTTTGATAACCTTTTCAAGCACATTTCTTCAGCTGTAAAGAAACAATATGCCTCACTAAAACAACTCTTGGCACTCCTCTAACTATGTAATCTTCTCCCTCATCATTAACACGGGTAAAATATTTCTATAGGAAATTTAAAATTAGTTTATGGGACTCTAACGAGTCCATCCAAATTAGCACATAATAAGACCCTAGAGGTAAAATATTTAAGTTCATTTGTGCGTTCATTCCATTCAAATTTACTAAACATTTTTCGTTGAACTTAGTTAATTTTCTTTTTGTCCTTGTGGCTAGTTGTACTAACCAAGGTTTTCTTTGTTTTGCATTTCTAATTTCACACTTTTCAATTGTAGCAAGGGAAATGTAACTTAAAGTAGATCCAGGGTCTATTAGTATTGGAACTTTATGTTCAAAAATTATAATTTGGACTCCCACCATTTTTGACTGGTGGCTAGCTTGCCTTCCATCTAATGTTGCACTGATTCTTAGTATGTTAGAGGCAATGTCATTGACAATTGAAGCTTCCGACAAATTATTCACTATCCCCCTTTTGTTTACTGGGTTTTCTGGGCAGTCTCTTCACAAGTGATTCTCATTGCATCCCTAACATTTAATTGGTGGTCTGTTTACTTCTATAACATTTTTATTCCCCATACCAATTCCATTTTTATTCCCCATTCCACCTCCTTGTCCAATTTTCTTTCCAAAATTCCTTTGTTGATTCATGCTTTTGTTGTAGTTTCCTCCTTGATTATTGTTAGAGATATACATAAAAGTTGGTTTCTTGAATCCTTTCTTCTTGGTATTGATTTTTTCATGCTTTTTAGTCATCCAACTTTTTGAATTATCACATTTCTTCTTATTTTGAGAAAAACATAGTTTTTTCTTTCGTATGGTTTCATCCATAATATTTGCATTATCAAACTCAATTATTTCTCTGTATGAGAAAGGTAGGATGCTAACAAATATTTGTAATTTCGCTTTTTCTTCTTTTAAATGTGGCACATACCTCAATGGACTCATAAATTTATTAAAAAACTCATCCATAGTAAATTGTCCTAATCTCAGCTCATGAAATTCGGTAGCTTCTTTATTAAAGTACCTCTCAGTTAGATAATTATTTTTGAATTATTTCCTGAACAATTTCTAGGTTAAACTTTTACTTCTAATTCTTTTGACAACTTTGTTCTCCTCCCACCATAAGGTTGTCTTACCAGTCAACTGGTAAGTTGCAATCTTGCCTTCAAATTAATTGGATAATTGTACACCTCAAAATAGTTAGACATATTGAGGAGCCATGGCTCCTCCCCTTCTTTAGATTCACCATCAAAATTAGGTAGCCTATTTTTCTTAAATTCTCCTTGTAACTGATATGTGGTCCTCTTATTTTTGGATGTGGAGGTACTACTTTCATATTTTTTTCTTCTTTCTCTTCAAATTCATGAGACTCATCTCCACTATAAGTTATAGACTTAGTAGTATATATCGATTCACTTCTAGCTCTCTTCTTATAATCCTTTTTCACCTTTTTAATTACTCTATTTTCTTCCAGTTTCCACAAGTAGCCATTAATATCATCTAGGTTAGTCTTCAAGCTTTGTATTACTTGCATTAATTCAAATTCTTGTTTTTGTGCAATATTGATTCAACCACCCATCATTCCTAATTTAGTATCAGGTTCCTCACCACCCCTTGGTGACCTTATGGAAGTTTTTCCTTTAAATTATTTTGTCATACTTCAAACTCCTAACAGTGTTTTGTTCAATTTGTTCATCACATATATAACTATTTTTGTTTCAAGACCCATAAAAGGCCCAATGTTGTAACGTACTATTCAAATACCACTTGTAATGTACCTCAAAGACAATAAAATACAAAATAGATATGTTTGAAAAAATGTTATATCATTATCTAGGGTTTATTTCATTTCCCCATATTTTCTAATAGCAATATTCTTACATTTTTTTATTGATGCTAACTACCTTCTTAATATTTGTATTAACTTTGTCATATAAATATTCCTTTATGTCTAGCTAGATTCCAAGAATAAGTTAGGTTATTCTTGTCAAGACCTATTTGGTCTATGTTCTTAATACTGAGCAATATAATTCTTCCAACACTATTGCTCTTTCATCCTTCGTTTCTTTGCCACAAGCCTTATTATAAAAATGTTTGGATTTCTTTAATATGTATATTACCTCTTTAATTATTTGCACACTTTAGTTCCTATCTATTTGTATTGTTCTAAGGGATTATAATCATATAATCTCTCCTTTGAATTCCTCTTTATTCATCACCACACTAACATTTTTTTCAAACTTACCAAGAAGATGGAACTATATCAATTGTACCACATATTATATATAGGTTTATGTTCCTCTTTGCATGGTTGGATATGTTGGAAAGGTCCTTTATTAATGTCATTTATTTTTGCGGGCTAATTAATGTGGTAATATTAAATTACTCTGTCGGCATGGTAAATTTATAATGTAATGTATTTGTATTAACTATAATGGATCTCTAGAGCTTTCCATAGTTATATATTTTCAGTGTTTGATGTTGCCACAAGAATTTCCTTTACCTACCACATCAACGGCTAATAAGTGTTCGTGAAATATCAAAGATGAAAATGGTTTTAGGGTTTTACATCGTAGGAATGAATACACTCTTGTCTGATATTTTTACTATTTTCATTTACCCAATTGTTTTACCATTGTTGGGTTCCCTCAGCTCTGAAACTTCAATATTTCTAAGAGGCAACTGATAGTTCAATCTTTGTGATATTTTTGGTAAGAATCTATACCCTGTGACTGTTAATTGCACGTATTCATTATACTTTTGGTTTTTCCATTCCTTCAATATGCTTCACTCAGAAATTTGAGAATCGTTCATGTAATTTTTCCCTTTTTAAAGTTTGTTCAGTCTTATTGACTTATAATTCCATTTTACGAATAAATTCCTCAACATACTCTTCAATTTATCGATAATGATCAATACATTTTTATTTCAGGAAGTTTCCTCTATGAAACCCTTACAGCCCTGAGGAATTTTTGTTGGCTTTTATACCAGTGATGTAACCACTCGTCTCTTGCTAGACTAATAAGAAAATGTAAGTGTTGTAACTAGGCATTACAGGTAACATACCGAGACTGAAATTCAGCTACTCATTCACTTCATTTCAAACATTTTTTGGGTTCATTTTTAGTATTCGAGTTGCAGTGGAAAAGGAATTGATTACTATTTCATTTTGTTCGATAATAGTATAGCTAACAATTTTGAAGGAAGAAGAAATTTCTGAGGGTTTCGTAACCCTTATTTATTATTCACATATAAATACTATACAATTACACTACCAAAATTCTTATATCATAATACTTGTATTTAGAGAGGGTTTAATAATCCCTCTCAGTAATCCATTTCCAATATAGCTTCTCTGTTAAATGTGTGTACAGTTCCTTTGCGGGTTTTGACTATAATCCTTGGTTTGTGGTTTCTTTGACCTTGGTTTTTCAATTACTAATTTTGATTCGTGACTTCAGTCATTTACAGAGTTTATTTATGTTTTGGTTTTAGTGTTGCTATTATCATTTTCTTTCTTTGGAGAGAATTTGTTAAACTCGGTCTTCATTCACATGTAGCCCTATTTTTGGTTTACACAGTTGTCTATTTCTTAGTTTATCCAAGTTTAATTTTTGGTTATTCTTTCTATACATTAAACACTTATTAGAAATAATATCCCTCATTTCATATAGAGTGGCTAATTTTTTGTTTCCACTATAAAGGTAGGGAAGGCCCTTGGACTTTGGCATCTTTATTTTGGGTAATTTCATCATTATCCTACTAGTGTATATTCATTTAGCTACTAAAATATTCTTCATGCTTTTCTATGTAGTTCTTATCAATATTCATTATCTGTGACTAAATTTACAGGCACGAGTTCAAAATTCAATCATAACATTTCCATAGAAACATTCTCAAGTTGGTTGTGGTTCTATTTCAATTTACTTGTGTTATTGTTAGAGAAATTTTGAGGTCTAAAATGGGCCTCAAAACAAAAATGTAAAATGGAAATCAAATTTATAAGAACCAATAGAATTCAAGATGATGATGATTCACCATTTTTGGAGTAAAAGAGTAAAAAGATTAAAAAATAAAAAAAATTATTTTTTCAACTCTTATTTTCAACATCTCTCCCTATAGTTTTACTCAAATTTCGAGCAGGAGAACTCGTTAGATGCAGAATTTAATTTCTCATCCAAGGAGCACCCATGTTGCATACTTTTGGTGGAACCCACTACATGGAATATGAGAAATATATGAAAAAGGTCATTGCAAACATGTCTTTTCATATATTTCTCATTTTTTGTGTAGTATTCGTTAGATGCAGAACTTAATTTCTCATCCAAGGAGTACCCATGTTGCATACTTTTGGTGGACCCCGCTACTTGGAATATGAGAAATATATAAAAAAGGTGATTGCAAACATGTCTTTTCATGTATTTCTCATTTTTTGTGTAGTAAGGTCCATCTAAAGTATGCAACATGGGTACTCTTTGGATGATGAATTAAATTATGTATCTAGCAAGTGCTCCTAATTGAAATTTGAGTAAAACCGTAAAGAGATAAGTTGAAAATTAGTTTCCACTTTTTTCCCTCTAAAATTTGTTGATGTAATCTAATATTCTTTTATTATTTCCACTATTATTTTATAAAATTCCTTGAGAGGCCCATTTTAGACCTCAAAATTTCTCTAATATTACTAAGTTGGAAGATTCCAACTTTTAGTCTCTTCTTCTGCATAAATGTAATTCTTTTATGAGAAAACCAATCTTCGAGTTATATACCCTTAGAGTTGTGTATTAGTTATTTTCTTTATGCTTTATATGGCATATACTTCCTTTAGAAGAAAGTTATATATAAACATGCCATGAGCCTCTTGTGTGTTAAAATGTTAAAAGACTCGTGTATTAAAATGTTAGAAGAAAGTTATATATAAACATGCCATGAGCCTCTTGTGTGTTAAAATGTTATTTTCGTAATGAACGAAACTTCTCTAGTTCTATTTAGTATTTGCTTAATGCAATTTCTTTTTAAAGTCGAAACTGCCTCGTTCTATATTTACTCTTCATACAATGGTGTTATATGATTTCAAGACACTCGTATATTGTATTTTTAATAAACGTGTTCATAATGTTATTTGCATAAATACTCTTGTATTTTCCTTCCTATGTTTTTATATCTAGTCATTTTGTCTACAACATAAAACAAAGTTATACTTCTAATAAAGTTTTTAATATAATTTTATTTTATTCTCATTATTTTCGAGAAGAGGCTTTATTATGGCCTTTATCCTTGTATTTATTGTTTGAAGAAAGGATGTTTTGAATTTCTTCACACCTAACTACCAACTATATATGTGTACAATTTGACATATTTTAATTTTCGTTTTGTTATCTTACAAAGTTTGTTTGTTTCTGATATATAATATTATATATTTGTACATAGTGCACTTTAGACTTTATTACCTATACTCTTATATGTTTTGTTATTCTTGTTTACAGTCAATCATTGATAATTATATTACTTAATTGTTATATATCACTATAGATATGCATGCACACTATTTATCTTTTTTTATCCAATATTTTATTTAGAAGTAGAATAAACAAAAAAAAAACTTGTATTCCATATTCATGTCAACAAAGCTTTTTCCTATTTAAATATTAAAAAAAAATGATTAGCACTATATTTATTAGTAGTATTTCTTACTATTTTTCTCTTTGATTTACAATACTAATTTCTCTCAACAATACTTAAATAGAAATTTTCTGCAATAAATCTCTATCTACTTATTTTTCTAACAATATATACATATGTTACACACAGTTGTAAAATAATCACATCATTTTAAATCAACTAACGATCTCTAAATAGGTTTATGAGACAAGAATACTCACTTGAAACAATTTTTTTGAAAATTACCAATCGAGTACTTGGCTCCTCCCACCCTTGACATTGCTAAACAAACAATGTCCCCCCGAGCATATCAGGCCTGCAATTTATTTTTGTCTCTATTTAATGCTTCTCTTTAGTCTCCTTTGATCTCAGTGTAGAAATTCCTTGTAGATTCAAACTGCAGATTGTAATATGTTAAAACAATTGACTCGAATCTACTCTACTCATTAGCGGAAACAATAAACGATCAATGAAATCACAAAGCATAAAAGAGAAAGAATTCAATCACACATAACACAATAATTTTTTTGGAAAGCGACATTAAAAAAAATCCTGGTATCTGTATATTGCATTAATTAGAAAACATGAGAAGATTACAATGCTTTGTTCAAGCCCGAGCAACCTCTGCACTACCTCTATCTATCTCACTACTTCCCAGAAAATCTCAAGCAAATACTTAGCCAATTATGTTTCCTACCAAGCTCCTATTTCCTTGCACATTTCCCTAGGGAATTAGCCCATATTTAATTGGGAAATTCCAAAAAAATGAATTTTGAAATCGTCATAGGCCTTCCTCTGATTGCATGCACCACTTGTACAATTTGAATGATTATACAACCGATAGTACACTATCCTTGAACTCCAATCTCAACCGGGTCTTTCTCTGATCTAACATGCATGAGTTAATTATGAGTGAATATTCAGTTTACTAGTTGATCAATGTTGGTTACACCCCAGTACTGGATCTCCCACCAATTCCTCCATCAATTGGAACTAGTTTAGCTGAATTTAACTCAGTTAAACTGAATTAAATAATTACAACTCAAAATAAACTCAACCAGGGATCCTAAAAATTAGGATACACTCTACATGACTCAAGTTGGACCCTCAACTTGAATTAACTGAGCCAACTCAGTCAAATTAACTTATTTAACTATTACAAGTTGTCATGAGATGTGGAATTACAATTTAATTCAAGGACAAAATTAAAATAGGATTTTCTTGTTTCATTTTCAACACTCCCTCTCAACAAGAAAGGGATTATTTGCTACCCTGATCCTGCCTTTGTGAAACTCAAATTTGCATCTTAACAATGAATTTGTCAAAATGTTTGCATCCTGCTTCTTTGTAGGAATGTACTCCAACAACATTATTCTCCCCTACACATAATCTCGTAGATGGTGATACTAGATGTCGATATGCTTGGATCGATCATGAAAAACTGGATTCTCAGAGAGTTTGATACACCTTTGATTGTCACAGTAAATCACTGTAGGATCCATCTGCTAACCAAATAACCCAAAAATGATCTTCCTCATCCAGATAGCCTTACAAGTTTCTTGATTAGCAGCCATGTACTCTTCTTCTGTTGAACTGAGTGCAACTTATCTCTACTTCCTATTATACCAAGAAATTGTTGTTGACCCAATACTGAAGATTCCTCTTGATGTTCTCTTCTTATCGAATGGACTCCCTTCCCAGTATGAATCTATGAATCCTTGAAGCTTCACTCCCTCTGTCCATTTGTACCAAATACCAAACTGAGTGGTGCCTCTGAGGTATATCAACACATGTTTAGCTGCCTTCCAATAAAGTTTGGTTGGCTTAACCATGGCTTGACATAGCTGGTTAACTGCAAAACACATGGTTAGTGGTGTGTTCACCAAATACATAAGTGAACCCACAAGCTGTCTATAAATAGTAGCCTCCACTACTTCACCTGAAGTAGCCTCTTCCTTCCTCCAATTACCTGTCAGAGGAGTTTCCATGGGTTTTCTCCTCTCCATGTGTAACTTCTTCAATATCCCATTGGCATACTTTCCCTTATAGACAAACAGATCCCCATTTCCTTGCCATACTTCCATACCAAGAAAGTAATGCATGAGCCCCAGGTCATTCATCTTGAATTGTCTTGCAAGATCCTCTTTGCAAGATTTTGTTAGCTTCTCATCACCTGTTAGAATCAAATCATCGACATATAATACTATTATCAACAATTTACCTTCAACCAAAATATGGTAAATGTTTGCATTTGCTTCACTTTTGGTGAATCCAAACCTACTGAAATAGTTTTCAATCTTGGTGTACCAAGCATGGGGTTCTTGTTTTAGTCCATACAATTCTCTCCTGAGTCTACACACATGCAAATATTTTTGGAGGTCTAAAATACTTCTGATTGCTTAATATACACCTCTTCCTCAATCATACCATTGAGGAATTTTGTATTTACATGCATCTGATGTATCTTCCAACCCATCTGTGTTGAATGTGTTAGAATAGATCTAATTTAAGAGTACCTTGATAATGGAGCAAATATCTCCTTGTAATCAATTCACTCCACCTAAGAGAATCCTCTGCCCACAAATCTGGCCTTATGTTTCTCCACACTGCCATTTGTTGCTTTCTTTACCTTGTCAATCCATCTAGAACTCACCACTGACTTTTCTGTTGGTCTTGGGACCACTTCCCAAACACTATTTTTGATAATGGATTCATACACATCAACCATGGAATCAAGCCATACTGGTTGTTGCACTTCTTCCTTGAATGAGGATGGCTCAAGCTCTAAACTCTCGCTTGTAAGAGCCATTTAGCTAGTGTACCGATCTGGTGACCTCCTCTGCATTTACTATGATGTGGGTGCTCCAACATTCTCTCTAACATCATGCATTAATCTGTCAACCTCTCTAGTGTGCTTTCTTTCATCTTCGGAAATCTCTTGATGAGTGGGTACTTCCACTCTCTGCTCCTATGCATGTGGCTGCTCCACACCATCCTAAGGTTCCTCCTTCCGAGCTAAAATCTCCTCATATGCATGTAACTGAAGCTCCCTCTTAACGGAACATCTCATGGCCTTCTCTTCATTGAAATTCACATCTATACGAACCATTGTCATCCTGTTGGATAGTAGGTACACCTGATAATTGTGAGGTGTATCAATGTACACCACCAATATTCCCAACTCAATTATTGGCTCTAGCTTTTTTTGTGCATCCTTGGTAACACAATAGTAGACTGATGAACCAAAGATCCTAAAGTGTGCCACATCTAGTTTCTTACCTAAAAAATATTCTTCTGGTGTACTCATCCCGAGAATTCGATGAGGGCTTCTCTTCTAAAAATAAAGAGTTGTGTTGCATTCTTCAGCCCACAAGTGCAACGATAGGCCCTGATCATGTAGCAATTACCATGCAACTCCCATAATACTTTTGTTCTTCCTTTTAGCCACCTCATTCTATTGTGGGTTATGAGGTTCTATTAATTCTCGTCAAATTTCTTCTGATGCACATAAGTTCTTGAATTCATTCGACACATATTCTCCATCATTATCGCCTTTGAAAGATTTAACTTTCCTGCCAGTATATTTCTTGACAAGTGCTTTAAATTCACAAAATTTGGTGAACTTCTAATATTTCTTCTACATTAATAAAATCTGGAACTGATAAGAAAAATCATCAAAAAAATTACATAATACGTGTGCTTAGTCGTGGATGATGTCGAGAACAATTCACACACAACTGAGTGAAATCGATCAAGGATCTCTTGCGCTCGACTGTCTTTATCATGAAAGGAAGATTTGGTGTCTTTCTCTAATGTACACCCTTTTCATGTGTCTCTATGCTCTAGTGTACCCTTGGGAAGTCCTATAGAAATTTGTTGCATGATCTTCAAAGCTCCATGGTGCAAGTGAGCCAATCTTCTATTCCACAACTCATCGATGTGTCGGCTCTGCACCTTCTCTGCTTTTGTGCTCAAAGAAGCACAGTATTCTACATCTAGTTTGTAGAGGTTCTTCACTTGAACCTTGATCCGCTTCACCTATCCTAAGGCTATCTGATGAAGGTAAGAATTTCCCTTGCTAAATATCACATCGTAGCCATGGCCCTCCAACGTGGAAACTGAAACCAAATTCTTCTTCAAACCTAGAACATACATGACATATTTTAATGTGAGAGAAGAACTAGACTCTCCCTGAAATGTAACAATACCGATGTCGATCGCGCTATACCTCCCATCATCTCCCATCTCGATCTGCATCTGGAGGTCCTCCTCCTCCAAGTCATTGAATAACTCTTTGTTGCTAATCATATGGAATGAGGCTCCACTATCTAGGTACCACACACTACCCATCACTGATGTCACCATGCAAGAGATGAGGGTGAAATCCAATTTTAATTTTGAAGCAAGAGCTTCACCCACCGCTCCTCCTGAGAGCTTCTTACAGGAATTCTTCTTGTACCAAGTCGGACCACAATCGCTCCCACTCTGGTATCCCATTAACTGAGTCTTGGTAACTGTGTCAGCTCTTGGGAAGGCCTAGAAGTTCTAGGCCCACCAGATCATTTTCTACAAGTATAACATCGACACTTCCAAGTTCATCCTGACATTCAGTGAACTTGGTTAAGTGCTTCAGTATTGAGTTTCCCTTCTCCATCTTGATATTTATGATCTTGTCCTTTAGTTCCAACTTCTTTTAATCATTATTATTTTGAAACAATTTTGTCAAGGCTACCACATTACAAATGGAGTTTCCTTATGGTGGATCGAGACAATATGTTATGAAACCAGCTCACAAAAAGATAGATAAGAGAGATAAATGCCTTAGAATTCAGCCTCTTCGAGGGGGCAACCTCCTTTACATTACACAAATGAACAATTCTTTGATGATACAAATGACAAGACCTCCTTTCTATATATAGGATTCTAAGGGGTCATAATATAATCAGAGCCTACATAACAATAATAATGTAAGGGCACAACAATAACAATAGTGGGCTTCTATGGGGCACAATAATAACAATATGGGTACTACATGGGCACAACAATATAATAAGGGGGTTGCACTAATAATAATAAGGGGTTACACTAGTAGTATAGGGACCTAACATGCCCCTCTCCTTCAAAAAGTGTTGTCCTCAACGCTTGAGTAGTTCTGGATGCTTCTGTATAAAATTATCATCCTTCCATGTGGAATATTCAGCGGGTAAGTTCTTCCACTTGATGAGATACTCTGAAATTGATCAATTTCGTAGCTATCGACTTCTCGATTCTGTGAATGCTTCAGGTTCCAATATGTTTTTTCCTTCCTTGTCAAGTTCTGGCAATATTGTTGGAACTGGGATCTTCGACAACTTTTGAATGAGTTACCACCTTGCTTCGCCATTCTTTCATTCATCCCTTGCTTTGTTTATCAAATTTAGTTGGATAATAGAAATAGCACAAAACAATGTTTCCACATCATCATCCTTTCTTGAGAGTGTATTTGAAACAACATTTTTCTTCCCTTTTTTGTATATGATTTCAAAGTCATAGCCCAACATATTTGTGACCCATTTTTTCTCTTCTTCTAAAGATAATATTTGTTCTAAAAAGTATTTCAGACTATCATGATCCATTTTTACCTTGAAATTTCTGCCCATTAGGTAAGGTCACCATTTCTTAAGTGCATGTAGTATTTCCGACATTTACTTCTCATAAACAACTTGCTTGAGATGTAGCCATAAAAATACCCAATCACCTACATCAAAACTTCTTTCACTGCGATGTTGATCTGCCTCTTGTTTCATTTAATTCTGCACCAAAGTGGCGCTATCCTTTAAAAGTTGGAGAACTTGTTGTTGATGCTCGATTTTATCTTTCACTGCTTGAACCTTTTTATTCTTGATATGTCCTTTTATCTTGAGATTTTGAGGAGTGGTAATTTCTTCCAATGCATTACAATATATGGTCGGATTCATTTCTTGATGCTCGATGTGATATTTCATTTCTTGAACACTTTTATTCTTGATATGTCCTTCAATCTTGATAGTTTGAGGAGTGGTAATTTCGGCCAATGCATTACAAGATATGGTTGGATTCATTTCTTTTTTCTCGATGTGATCTTTCACTTCTTGAACCTTTTTCTTCTTGATATGTCCTTCTATCTTGAGAGTTTGAGGAGTGGTAATTCTTACCAATGCTTTAAAAGATATTGTCGATTTCATTTCTTCTTTCTCTGGGGTTGGTTCTTGGTGTATATCCTCTTATTTTGATGTTTCTTGATGCTTTTCTTCCTCCTCTTCATAATCTATGTAAAATAATTTCTTCTCAGCACACTTATGACCTTTAGTGTATTTGTTATCACAATTGTAACAAAGCCCTTTTGCTCTTTTTTCTTCCAATTTTTGTGGTGTCAACCTTGTAGGTTGTGGAAGGCTAGGAGAAACAACACTTTGATCTTTATAGTTGTGACGGGTAGACTTCCTTGTTGCGATAATTTTTCTTTCAACTTTTCTTGCCAATCTGAATTCCCTCTCCAATGAATCAGGTTCCCAAAGATGAACCAAATGTTGAATGTTATCCTTTAAAGTCCCTATGGAGACATCAATCCTCTGCTTCTATGGAATATCATTTTCTCTCATATTCAATTTTTGAAAGTCCTCAATGTGCTCTGCCATTGAACACTTTTTTTTGAGATTTATCAATTGGCTAAAGAAGGTGTTTCTATTTGTATCCTCATAATGTGTTGTCATTTACTCCATGAAAATTGATCACATAACAAGTGGTTTACGAGAACAAAGCCCTTTATACCATAAAAATTGATTTGGTTCTAAATAATTATATGCAATATGTACCTTTTGGGGATGACAACTTCTTTGTTGGCCTTTGTTAAGTCAATGAATTCCTCTAGGTCTTTTAGCTCATTTTCTATCACAGGGACATCTCCTAATTCACACCATGTAGATCAAAATATTTCTCCATCTGTAGTATCCAATTTACCAGATCCTTGCCATCAAACTTCCTCATCTCGCTTTTTCTTGATTTTAGGAGCTCGATCTTGAAACGTCTGTAACTCTGTAATTTCGGATCTTTAAGTTCTAAAATTTTGGCCTGTAATATCCCTCTTAGTCCTCTTTCTAAATTTAAAAGTCTGATCGCAATTGGATTCCCGAAGAAAGATTTATTGTCAATCTCCCACGATGACCTAATTATATGCTAGTTCAGTAGAGTGCACTTTTACGACATCCCATGTGTGATTGTTTCAATCTTAGGTTTTGAAAATTATACCCAAAAAAAATACAGTCCGTCTTCTTTCTGTAACTTCTTACAAAATTTCAATCTGATGCTTAGAGAGAAATTTATGACGATTTTCCTAAGGTCACCTATTTAGGATGTAATTTAGGAGCTTGCAGAAACCCTAAATTCTTCAGATCATTTATCCAAAAATATAGCGAGACAAGTTTTGAAATTTGGACCCAAGGTTCAGACTGATTTATTCTGAAATGAGTGTTTTTTTTAGCTTCTGAAACTTCGTAGTGAAAAAATTATAGCGAAAGTTCCACGATGACCTGTTTCAGATGAAATTCTGGAGCTTGCAAAAACCCTAACTTCCTTAGATCATATCTCCGAAAATGTAGCGAGAAAAGATTTGATCTTCAAACCCGAGGTTCAGCGTGATATTGTCTCAAATGGGTTTTTGTTTTAGCTTCTGAAACTTCGCAGAAAAAAATTTATAGTGAAACTTCCACGATGACCTATTTGGAGCGGCGAAACCCTAGAATCCAAAGCTCTAATACCAAATGTTATGAAACCATCTCACAAAAAGATAGAAAAGATAGATCAATGCCTTAGAAATGAGCCTCTTCGAGGGGGAAACATCATTTACATTAAACAAATGAACAATTCTTGGATGATACAAATGACATGACCTCCTTTCTATATATAGGAGTCTAAGGGGTCATAATATAATCAGAGCCTACATAACAATAATAATGTAAGGGCACAATAATAATAATTGTGGGCTTCTATGGGGCACAATAATAACAATATGGGTACTACATGGGCACAACAATATAATAAGGGGGTTGCACTAATAATAATAAGGGGTTACACTAGTAGTATAGGGACCTAACACAATATGATCTCGAGCTCCTTCTAGGATAATCCTTCTCGCCTTTGCCACACGCTTTCTCCACTTTGCCAGATCCTGAGCATCAGCTGGATTAAGAATATTTTTGTCTATGAATTCCTTAATCCTATTGTCTTCCAACACTACCTCCATCCTGTCCTTCCAAGCAATATAGTTTGAACTACCCTCAAGGGCTTATTCGAGTCTCAATCCATAGAATGAAATTCTGCTAGCTCTGAGGCATGATACCGCAAATCTGATTTCTCTTGCAAAAGACAAACTCATATTCTCCTCTTCTATAGTGATGTCAGCTATGATACTATATAGAAATTATCTGTAGATTCAAATTGCAGATTGTAATATGTTAAAACAATTGAATTGAATCTACTCTACTATCAGTGGAAACAATAAACGATCGATGAAATCATGAAGCATAAAAGAGAAAAAATTCAATCACACATAACACGATTTTTTGGGAAAAAACACAACTAAAAACCCCTACTATTTGTATATTGCATTAATCATAAAATATTAGAATATTACAGTGCTTTTTTCAAGCTCGAGCAACCTCTACACTATCTCTATCTATCTCACTGCTTCCTAGACAAGCCCAAGCCAATACTTAGCCAATTCTGTTGCCTGCCAAGATCCTATTTCCATACATAGTTTCCTAGGGAATTAGCCCATATTTAATTTGGAAATTCTAAAAATATGAATTGTGAAATCATCATAGGCATTCCTCGAATTGCATGCATCACCTGTACAATTCGAATGCTTATACAATTAATAGTTGTTGAAAATAGCAATAAGAAATGCTAAATATAGAAGTGCTAAATTTAGCACTGTTATAAATAGCATTTCAGGATACCTTCCTATTTTAGTTAGTCCCTGAACTAAAATAGAGAATTAAAAATTCGAATTTGATCTTAGTAGTTGTTTGTAAAATAATTAATTAATTCATCTTGAGTTAATTAGTCGTAGAAAATCAAACATGAAGTCTATGTGGGGACATGCAACAGTTTCTCCATTGACTGAGGAATTTATCCTTAGTTAAAGAGATAAGGATGAGTTTTAATTTGAGTTGTAATTAGTTGGCTCAGTTAACTGAGTCAAGTCCAGTTAGATTAGTTCAAATAGTTTGTTGAACTAATTGTGAGTTCAGTTAGTTAATGCATGCATGCATGTAACGACTGCACTTCAGATAACTGAATATTCTCTTGTAAATAACTCATGCATGTCAGTTCAGATAGAGATCCAGTTGAGATTAGATGATGGGACAGTGTACTATCAGTTGCAGGAATATTCCATTGTGAATATCTCTTGCATGCAAAAGGAATTCATTCCTTAGAGATTACGCAGTTACTTCTTCAGTTTAGTGAGTGTGTGATGAGGCCAATCACACAGGTGGCATCATTGGACCCTAAGAAAAATTGTGCAAGGAAATAGGTGGCTTGGAGGGCTGAGGGAAGGCATATCTAGTGTTTATTCAGTCTGTGAGTTGTATTGTTTGATTGCAAAGAGAGCAAGATAGCTTGTGAGCTGATTCTTTTTGTAATACTGAACATATTTCCACTTGTATGATAATACAAAGATTGGGGTTTTAGGCTGAGGCTTTCCCCGGGTTATTCTTCTGTGTTCATGTGTGATTGAATTCTCATTCTCAGTTATATGTGTTCTATTTGATCTTGCTCATATTCGATTAAGCTTTTGCAAGTTTGTTGTAGAAGTAGATCTTGTATTTTGCTTTAGTATATTGCATAATCTGTTGATCTACAGTGGGAATTTCTACATGGTATCAGAGCAAAGGTGATCAAAGGCAAAGAAAAATATACAAGAAGAGAAAGTTCAAAGTTTGAGGTTCCTGAATATAGAAATCGAGTTCTTATCACATCTCAATTTCACCAATGGCATTCAACAGTTTAAGACTCGAGTATGCCCTTGATGGCAATTCAAATTATATAGCCTAGAAGTATCGCATGGAAGCAGTATTAGAGGATAATGGTCTAAAGGACTTCATTGATCAAGAAGTCCCTAAGCCCGCAACATTTGATGCTACAAAATTTGCCGAATGGAAGAAATGTGTGGCTAGAGCAAGGAGAATCATCCTGGAGGGAGTTCGAGATCACATAGTCTTGAGCCTCCATGGGAAGGAGACACCATTTTCGATGTGGAAAACATTGAAAGATCTATATCAGAACAACAATGATCAAAGTAAGCTAGCGCTGAAAGACTAGCTTCGGAAAATCAAGTGTGAAAAGGGCGACACGATCTCTACATATCTGAACAAGCTCACCACTTGCAGGGATGAGCTTGGAAGTGTAGGGATCATGATAGCCGATGATGACATGGTGAGTCTTGCACTCCTTGGTATTCCTAAGAGCTGGCATAGCTACCAAGACTCGGTTAATGGAAGAGAAAAACTGCCAGATTGGGAACGACTTTGGTCGGATCTAATGCAGGAGGAGATAAGAAGAAGCACCAGAGATGGATCCTCATCAAAGCAAGATGATGAGGAAAATATAGCCTTAGCAAGTAAGGCGAGGAAGGGGAAAGGGAAGGCATCCCATTCCAAATCCAGTTCTTCCCATGGTGGGAAGAAGTTTGACAAATCGAAAGTGCGATGCTTTCATTGTCATGAAGTGGGCCATTATGCTACGAATTGTCCACAGAAGAAATCCAAGAAGGGATCCTCGAAGGGATTTGATGGTGAGGCATTGGCCTCACAGTTTGAGTTGGATTTCTCTCTTATCACATGCATGGTTTCATCCATGGTGGGATGTGTGTGGTACCTGGACAGTGGAGCTTCATTCCACATGTCAAGTGACAAGAATCTTTTCAGTACCTTGGAGGAGAAGGATCTCTAGATGCAGATCAAGATGGATGATGATGGAAAGTACCGTGTTTCAGGTGAAGGTACGGTTGTGTTTCAGAGGAAGCATGAAGCTCCTCTTATCTTGACTGATGTAAAGTATGTACCAGGTCTGAAGAAGAATCTTGTGTCAGTTTCTATGCTAGAAGATAAAGGCTATGATGTAGTCTTTAGTAAAGGAAAGGTATTCCTGAGGCATATCGGCACTGGACAGGCCAAGCGAATTGGGATTCAAGTAAAGAATCTCTACAAGATGGAGGTAGACGACTGTGCTGCATTGAGTTCCAAAGCTGATATGGTGCAGAGCCAAGATGTTGGTGAGCTCTGGAATTGAAGACTGGTCCACTTGCACCATGGAGCCCTAAAGATCATGCAGCAGATTTCTACCAGACTTCCCAAGGGAAAACTGGAGCAGACGAATACATGCAAAGGTTGTACCTTGGGTAAGTATGCAAAATATTCCTTTCCGGATCGAGACAGTAGAGCTGGAGCAATCCTAGAGCGAGTTCACTTAGATGTTTGTGGACCATTCTCTAGAGCCTCCACCGCTAAACAAAGGTACTATGTTATCTTTATTGATGATTTTTCTTGTAGATTCTGGATCTACTTTATGCAAAAGAAGGATCAGACCTTCTTGAGGTTTTGTGAGTTTAAAGCCTTGGCAGAGAAAGAATCTGGAAAGAAAATAAAAGCTTTACGTAGCGACAATGGTGGAGAGTATGTCTCCCAATAGTTTAAGGACTTCTGCGTTGCAGAAGGAATTAAACGAGAGTTGAAGACACTCCATAACCCACAACAGAATGGGGTGGCTGAAAGGAAGAACAGATCGATTGTGGGAGCAGCTCGAGTGATGTTGCATGACTAAAGCCTACCACTGCATTTGTGGGCTGAGGCATGCAATACAACAATATACTTGCAGAACAGAAGCCCACACCGTATACTGGGAATGAAGACACCTATGGAGGCCTTTTCCAGGAAGCGACCAGATGTGAGTCACTTCTGAATCTTTGGAAAATTAGTTTACTGTCATGTGACCAAAGATGCTCGGAAGAAGCTAGATCCAACAGTTGAGTTGGGAATACTTATGGGTACACGGATACACCCCACAACTATCGGGTGTACCTGCTTACCAGTCAGAGGACAGTGGTACGCAGGTATGGAGGTGTGGCAGAAAGATGGTGAAGTATTTGTGTCTCAAGGCAAGTATGCCAATGAGATACTCAGGCATTTTCACATGGAGAAGTGCAAGCTCATGCAGACTCCTCTAGCTGGGAACTGGAGGAAGGAGGATGCTACTTTAGGTGAGGTAGTAGCTGCTACTGTTTATCAGCAGCTGGTGGGTTCACTTATGTATTTGGTGAACACATGACCCAACTTATGCTTTGTGGTGAACCAACTGAATCAAGATATGGTTCAGCCTACCAAGTTGTTTTGGAAGGCAACGAAGCATGTGCTGGGATACCTTAGAGGCACATCTCAATTTGGATTGTGGTACAGACAGACAGAGGGAGTGAAGCTTCAAGGCTTCACAGATGCAGATTGGGCAGGGGGTCCATCAGACCGGAAGAGCAATTATGGAGGAATCTTCAACCTTGGTTCAGCTGCAGAAGATTCTAGTGGGATTGTTTGGTCAAAGGATGGATCCAACTGTGATCTACTGTGATAATCAGATTTGTATCAAACTCTTTGAGAATCCAGTTTTTCATGATAGGTCCAAGCACATTGATATCTGGTATCACCATCTTCGAGATTGTGTGGTTAAGAGGATCATGTTATTGATATATGTTTCGACCGAGGAACATGATGCAGATATTTTGACTAAGGCATTATCAAAATGCAAGTTCGAGTTCTACAAAGACAGGATTGGGGTTACTAATAATCTCTTTATTGTTGAGAGGAAGTGTTGAAAATAGCAACAAGAAATGCTAAATATAGAAATGCTAAATTTAGCACTGTTATAAATAGTATTTCGGGATACCTTCTTATTTTAGTTAGTCCCTGAACTAAAATAGAGAAGTAAAAATTCGAATATGATCTTAGCAGCTGTTTGTAAAATAATTAATTAATTCATCTTGAGTTAATTAGTTGTAGAAAATCAAACATGAAGTCTATGTGGGGACATGCAAAAATTTCTCCATTAATTGAGGAATTTATCCTTAGTTAAAGAGATAAGGATGAGTTGTAATTAGTTGCTCAGTTAACTGAGTCAAGTCTAGTTAGATTAGTTCAAATAGTTTGTTGAACTAATTGTGAGTTCAGTTAGTTAATGCATGCATGCGTGTAACTACTGCACTTCAGATAACTGAATATTCTCTCATAACTAACTCATGCATGTCAGTTCAGACAGAGACCCAGTTGAGATTAGATGATGGGACAGTGTACTATCAATTGCAGGAATATTCCAGTGTGAATATATCTTACATGAAGAAGGAATTCATTCCTTAGAGATTGCACAGTTACTTCTTCAGTTTAGTGAGTGTGTGATGAGGCCAATCACACAGGTGGCATCATTGGACACCAAGAGAAATTGTGCAAGGAATAGGAGGCTTGGAGGGCTAAGGGAAGGCATATCTAGTGTCTATTCAGTTTGTGAGCTGTATTGTTTGATTGCAGAGAGAGCAGATAGCTTGTGAGCTGATTCTTTTTGTAACACTGAACATATTTCTACTTGTATGATAATATAGAGATTAGGGTTTTAGGCTGAGGCTTTCCCCAGGTTATTCTTCTGTGTTCATGTGTGATTGAATTCTCATTCTCAGTTATATGTGTTCTATTTGATTTTTCTCATATTCGATTAAGCTTTTGCAAGTTTGTTGTAGAAGTAGATCTTGTATTTTGCTTTAGTATATTGCATAATCTGTTGATCTACAGTGGGAATTTCTACAATAGTATATTATCCCTAAACTCCAATCTCAATTGTGTCTTTCTCTGATTTGACTGCATGAGTTAATTATGAGTGAATCTTTAGTTTACTGGTTGATTTTTGTTGGTTACACCCCACTACTGTAGGTTATACCCCACTACTGGATCTCCCATTAACTACTTCATTAGTTGAAACTAGTTTAACTAAATTTAACTCAGTTAAAGTGAATTAAATAATTACAACTCAACATAAACTCAGCGAGGGCTCCTAAAAAGTAGGAGACACTTTGCATGACTCAAGTTTTACCCTCAACTTGAATTAAGTGAGCCAACTAAGTCAAATTAACTTATTTAACTATTACAAGTTGTCATGAGATGTGGAATTACAATTTAATTCAAGGAAAAATTTAAATTAGGATTTTCTTGTTGCATTTTCAACACTCAGAATTAGACAAAAGCAAGTAAAATACAATGTTTTATCAATTCCCATCTATGACTCTTTTGGTGGTTAATAACTACTTCCACCTCAGCAACAGGTGGCAGGTAGTTATCAACTCACTAATGAGATTTTGTTTCCCACTCATGAAGACAACTCCATGTCTTCTAAGGAAACAATTAATTTGCTAATAACATAATTACTCAATTAAATATAATCATCTAGATTAGAGGCCTAGGACTTATTGATGGTAGTAAATATTCCAAAATAATTTGTAGCCTCATCTCTTTCAACTATTTGTACTCAAAAAATAATTTTCTAGATTTTATTTAACTACAAAATTAAAGCATCAAAAATATAAATTTACAATCAATTATTATTAATAATAAATTACTGATAATTAAAATGTTCAATTGTCTTGCAAAGTAATATACTTAGCCAAAAACACACATATGGACACTTAATTACGTAAAATATCAAGCCAGGGGATGTCACAAGATATCAAGATTTTTGCACCATTTTTGCACCACTGCTGCTCCAACAGAGCTATATTTTTAGAATTTTTTGCCTCTTCAATCGTGCATCCTTTTCACGTTGTGTTGAACACACGATCAACAATTCTCTCTATAAATTCTCCCTCGTCACTACAAATAAATAAAAATAGTCAGCAACGTTTATCTATGAATTGAACATTAAAATAGATATGGAGAACGAAGGATGAGTTCTCACGTATTGTTTGCATTGAACTCGAAACCACTTATTTATGCAGTATGACAAATATCCTCTCTCCAATTTTTAATAGATGTGGAATCATGTTGCGTATTTTCCTCATGATTTTGAGTGTCACATGTTTTCTTTTGTTCCAGTTTGTGTAGGTCTTAAGATTAAACACCACCTTCACCCTATGTCCATCAATGTTGAGTAGGTTTCACATGGTAAAACACCAAGATATCCAACGACACCATTTCAGTTTTGCATATCTTGTAGAAAATATCACCACGTGGACAGAGGTAGTTTTAATAACATTATTTTTGAATTAAAACTGAGTTTATCTTACAATTCGGGTCTGTCAAGAAACACTCGAAGTCCCAGTTGAACTAGGTGACAATAAAGATGGTCGACTAAGGTGTTTTTAACATGATGGTTGATGAACATCGAGTTTGATTATTCTATTTTCCATTGAAAAGAAAATTGGAGAGGTGCACATATAGTTTTATTTACCCATTACTCTATGTCAAATTTGGCACCATGACTTTTCTATTTTATTCTTGATTATTTATAAAAGGACATTACTTCCTCCGCAAGACTTCCTCTTGCATATAATTCATTTGAATACTTGTCCAAATTGTTGAATGATATGCCTTTACGCATGACAGTGTTCAAGCAATGAAATGAAATAAAGACATACATTGGAAGGTGTTGCATATAATTTATTCTGCAACTGGTCGTTGGAGCTTTCAGTGGTGCAAATTAACGACAAATTAAATGATGCAAGGATGATAAAGAGAAGCTTGTAGTGCCCCACTCTATTTGAATGACCCTGATATGACATTATCCTTGACACATTATTCTTTGAGGACCTTAGGTTGAGGATCCAGATATTTGACCCTTGCTATGAGTGGATGTGATAATAATTCTATTTCTAGTTGGATGTTATGTAATAATTGTTATGTATGTGTTTTATGACTATGTCTAATCTTGTGATAGATTCATTATGTGTCTTTTTAAATTAGTTCTTTCCCATAGTTACGAATATGTTGATGGTTATGCCATGATGATTTATCACACAAAATAATATAGGTGACTAATATTATGAATCAAGTGTTACTGATGATTATTGAGTGTGGCAGGAGACTACCTAGATGCAATTACATCTGATGAGTCGAAAAACTTCGGTTTGGTTTTAATACATACTATTTAAATATCAATTTATATTATGTGGTAAATTCTAATCACATGTTAGTGGATGAAGGCACAAGCTAGTTGATTGGTCGAATGACTCACACATGGGTGATGGGACTATACAGATAGATGGAACTTCATGTGAGGGGTGTGATAGCGTCCCTGATATCACCTGCTAGCACTCCCACCATGACTTAGGTTGGAAGGTGTTGGGATACCTTCATTTTGAATATCATGATGTCATGGGGGAAGTCCATAGATTGGATCACTCATGAAAATTTTACTGTGGGGTGTGTATCAAGGTAGATTCCTTGATCCCTAACACCAGTAGTCTTACTATAGATGGTTACATAGGAGAGTATAGCGGTCTTCTTCATCACGCCTAGTTCTTCCCTTTGTGGTCACTGAATGCTAAAGGGAAAGTGGTGTGGCACCCTTGGAAAGGAAGTTCTTGAAGGGCATGACCAACTTGGTACGCTTGGCATCAAGGAGAAATTGGTTGGCGTGGAACCCTTAGAACTTTGAAGGGAAGTTCTTGAAGGCCACTACTGAATTGGAACCCTTGGAATAAAAAAAAATACTAAATATAATCAAGATATGAAAATCCCACTAATTCACATAAGGTGGTAAGTGAAGTTTTAGAACCAAGGAAATTAAATCAAGAATAAAACTTAGGGTAAAGGGAGAATAGGAAGATATATATATATATATATATATATATATATATATATATATATATATATATATATAGTACCCCTTGAAAAATCTACCCTTCCCATGTTGGAAAACATACCCCTTGAAAACTCTACCCTTCCCATGTTGGAAAACATTAGGCAGATAATGTACATAAGTAGGAAGAGGGCATAGAATTAAGATTAATCCTAAAATATTTAAACTTCATTGAGAAAAGAGGGTGGTGAATTAAAATAAGTATTAGTAAATTAAATTAGAGAAATTTACAGAACCTCCATGTGGCAAGAGCCAACCTACGAATATCCATCTAAGAGGAAAATTGAGTTAAATTAGGAGGTATTTAGGGGACCAAATCTAAGACGTATCATTTGACTTCAATAATGAACATAAAATTAGGAATAGATAAGGGGGATCAAGAGACAAGTAAGAGAAGAAATAGGAAGTCTTGTTGGGGTGAGGAAAAATGTTATTTCCGAATTAAAATTCAATTAAATAATTTTGGAGAGCCTTGGCGAAGGGGGACACATGGGTGGGTGAATAATCAAACTTTTGGATTAATAAAAATGTTTAGTTATGCGTGAAGTGCCAAGTTTCACCTATGAAGGCTCTTATAAAAGAAGGGGCAAGCCATGGGAGAAGGGACATTTTTCTTACCCTATTATTGGATGGATTATATTATGTCATTGTAAGTGGCTACGAGCTATAGTTGAGTTTGGTGAGGTAGAGGAATTTAGAGAGGGGACTCTTGAGCCAAGGAGTGCTCACCTCTATCAACTAGCACACTTCCCCTTTTGTACAACCCCATTATAGTTTGGGGGTCCACAGGGAAGAAGAGTACCCAAGGAGTAGGATGGGTGGTCAATCGGTGGGTCACTAACATTCGGTTAGAGCACGTGAACATTCACACTTGGATGTGGATGACATCAAGGGAGTATAAGTAGCGACAAGGCCACGATTGAATCTTTGGGTGAATGGTACTTGTTGTATTAATGATGTTTTATTACATGATTTTGTTGTATCTATGGTTAATATAATGTAAAAATGTATGATATGTGGAATGCTTTGTAATTCATGGATGTTTGATGTAAATTCCTTAATATCTCTATGTTTCTAATGTCAGTGGGTGTTTAATGTGTTTCATGATATTGGTATGGATGTTACTAGCTAATAATTAGTTAAATTGAGTTTACTTATTTTCTTTTGTTGTGTTCCAACTTAACTGCATTAGTTATTGTTTAGAAAAAAATTAGTGTCATAGGGAAAGTCCCTACAAAGCTCTGCACCTCAATGGTGCATACGAATTACTATTTTATTAAAGTTGGATATAATGGTGAGAAGTGATATGCACAAAATGGTAAAAGGGAATATATCATCGCATTTTAGTGTCCACATTTTTAGCATACACTTACATTTGTCCACAAACAAATTATTGTAATTATTTAGCTAAATTTTACTTTAGCTCCCTCCATCTTACTCTCCAAATAAACTCCTCCTACAATGTTGCTAAATAATTTATGAGAAAAATCATTGTTTCACGTCCATGATGTCGTAAAAAAGATATTTAAATGATGTAAATAATGTGTGAAGGAAGCTCATTGTGCGAAAAGTTGGGCTACCTTTGGTATCCTATATAGTTGTCTTCCCAAATTAATATAACACTACAATGTCTAGACTCATATACAACATGATGCTTCCAAAAGTATTGTTGGACTAAAATAACATCACAAACTTCAAGGGGAGAAATATCACACAATACATCATCCTTGAATGGATTGTTGTCATAGGACAAGCGACATTGTTGGCTAACAAGGAGATCTCGCCCTTGGCGGAGCCACCAATGATGTATGGTTGATTGTGTGGTGTTGTAGGAAGGTCCAACTGCTTGACAACCTCTAATGAGATGAGGTTCTTTGGAATTTTTCTATCAAAAATGAAATGCAATGGAGTACCCTTCACTCACATCTATGCCATGAAAGAGGAGCTCACCTTCCTACTGATCTTCAGGCTCACTTTGTTGCAACATTGTGGCAACAATGGCACTAGGTTTTGCATCAATTTTTGGTTCCCCTTGTCTAGGTATGATTCAAAGTTAAAAATTGGATGTAACTATGAGGATTTCAGCTTAGCCACCAATGACTACCTTGTGCAACCTTCATCAATGTTATGAGAGGGGATGTCGTGGAACTTGCACCACTTTGGTGTGTCTTTATTTGTCTTCCCATTACCATTATTTTTTGTGGTTTAGATTGGTTATCCTCGGATAATCCACCATGTCTTTGTCCTTTTTTTGTGATTTGGGGATTCCCTTTCTCTTCTTTGCAGTGAGGGATTTGCAGATCCAAAGTTAACTTCTTTTATTTAAATTTTTTCTTGATTTTTACCGCATATTTTTGCATTGCACCAAGTGAGGAGATGTCCACAAACTCCATTTATTTTTGGATGTATATTTGTAGGGAAGCATGGTATTTGAGCACTAGATGTCACTTAAAGTCTTTGATACCCAACTTAGTGAGTAAGGTATGGAAATATTTCTATACTTTGGCACTATTTGATCCCTCTCCTATGGTAGCGTGGTCCATGTCATGTACTGGTCTTCATAACTTCCAACAAGGTAATATTATTCCTTAATATAATTCTTAAAAGAGACCCAAGTGGGTGTGACTATAAACGGTGTGGATTACTTTGTGTCCTCTCGCTCATGGTAAGTCTCCCACTAATCCTTAACATCGGGGGTAGCCTTAAGGAGTGCAAAGGTAATATTTTCTCTATAGGAAAAAAATTGGACCAAAGAATACCTTTGTAGAAGATTTAACCATTTGTCTAAAGCATTTGAATCTCCTTGGCCTTCAAATATAGGAATATAAAAAATAACTTTTATCTTGTAGGGGGTGACTCCTCCAAAGTGGCCACTTGATGAAGATGCATTGACTATTGGAATTCATTGAAGGATATAGGAAAAATTATCCATCATCTTGTTCCTCTATCATGTGAGAGATTCCTTGAGAAATTGTTTAATAGGATGTCCTACTCCCTCACCATTCTTTTCTTCTTCCATGGCAAGTCATTAAGGTTAGTGAGGATGGTCTTGTAAGGGCTCAAGTAGTTTGATTCCCAACTCCTTATACTCTAACCTCATTGGGGACATGCACAAAACAATAGATAAAGAGAAAACCACTTTGATATCATTGATCCATATTTATGAAGGGAATGAAATTAAGTACAAAATTTATAACCAAAATACAGAGATATAGTGAAACATGAATTATATTGATAAATGGAAAGTGTTGAAATTGTATAAATGCATAATTAAACAAACTAATTCCAATGGTGGTAGCTTATCTTTGAGAAGATATCTAAAGGTTACACACCTCCATTATAGTGAGTTATAATGATGTAGAAAGGCCCTTTTTAACATCAAAATCAATGGGGAAAGCATAAAAAACCAAAAACCTAATGTTAGGAGATCAAATGACAAAAGGCTTGTGGCCCCATTGGGGTTAGTTGGTACATCAATTTCTAAGGGTCATAAATTTTTCATACAATATTTTCTATCCATGCGTAGTAGCTTGTTAGAAAGGTATAGGGGAGAATTATACATTTTGACCAACCTAGGATCTACTTATTGTTATAGCTTGTATCCCCGCCACATCAAAAAAACATCATTTACGTCCTAAAAACGACCTTAGAAGTTAGGGACCCAAAAAAACTATAGAAAAATTGTCGAGATGGAGAATTCTGATTTGAGCTAGTGGAGTAGGTGGATGGCCACTAATATCCATGTAGATCATGAACCCACCTTCCTACAATGCTTAAGAAAATTTCTCTTATAAATGAACAGTTTCTCAAATTGAGATCTTTCCATCCCCCATCTAATACCTTTTTGGATAACTTTTTCCTTTTTCCATTTCATTCGGATACCCCTGTCATCCATAATGGTGCATTTTTTTATCAAGGTATAATTATTCCCTTAATATGTCATTTCAATACTTATTCTTATGCATTTTTAGGAGATTACTACATTTCTATGTTATAAGTGGTATACAGGAATGAAGTTGCACGGGTACTTTTCAAGCACGGGTGTTGCAATTACTCTCTCAACAATTGTTGCAACTCCCCACAAAACACAAGTGTTGTAACTCTCCCAATAGTTGTTGCAACTCCCCCAAACACAAGTGTTTCAACTCTCTCAATAGTTTCTGTATCTTTCGCAGGACAAAAGTGTTGCAACTCTCTCAATAGTTGTTACAACTCTCCGTGGGACACAAGTGCTGCAACTCCCTAGTATGAGTTATAGCATCTCTCTACTTGAGTATAAGTGTTGCAGCTATTATTTTTTTCCTTCTATGCTACAAACTCTAGGGTTCTATAACTCTTCATTGTTGTGATTTTCACCTCTTCAATGTTACAACCGTTATTTGTTGTGACTCTCACTATTTCCGAAACTCGCACCACATTTCCTTTGCTGCAACTCACTCAAGACTATTGTTGCAACTCTAAGGAAGGGTGTTGTGACTCCATGCCAGTATAACAATGCATTAGTAAACTAAAAAACTATTATCTATGGATTGGACAAGTAGTGAAATAATGAATCTCCTCACGTGGTAAAATGATAAAGTAAAATAAGCGCTTATGGAGGAATGAATGACTCATCTACCATTTGTCACATAGATGATAAAGTCTACATGTGCCCAAATTTTGTTATATTTTTGAAATATTTTGTAACAAGATGGAAAAATATGATTCTCCTGGATGTTTTTTTATTGAATTTTGTTTATAGCATTTGATTTATATCCTTATTTCTTTATCAACAAAGTTTGGTTCAATGATTTTTGGGTCACTATATCATGTTGCACATGCAAGTGCATTTCTATTACAACAACCAACATCATCTTAACAATTGGAACAAGTCACCTTAAATGCTTGTGTGATATGTTTTCCTACAAGTGTGATATTTATTTTCCTACAAATCGGACATTTACTTTCTTGCAACTATGCTCTTTACATTATTTCAAGTGTGAATTGGATTGCAAGTATATTTCTCCTACTAACTTGTGAAAGCATCCCAATATCTAGCCCTGTGACACTTATTTAGGTTACTACAACTTCATATTGTACTAGCACAAATAGTGCATGACAATACACAAATTCCATAGAAGTCGTGAATTGACAATTAAATGTATGGTCTTTTGGTTATCCTTATGCACAATTATGAAGGAAATTAAAAGGCTTGTCATTTTTTGTGTCATTATTAGGGAACTTTCAATAGTACATTCATTATTTTATTGCATAATTTTTATCTTTGATTTTTTGTTTTGGTATAGAAGTTTTTTATCGATAGATTAACATAATAATTAGCTTACCTTAAATATAATGTCTTTTTAATTAGCATTACTCTTGTTTTTATCATACATATTGAAACTGATCTATAGAACTAAAAATAAAAATGAGAGGATGATGGAAAAATATTTGATATTTAGGGTTTCTATCATAGGGTATGGTGGATTGAGCAGTTACAAGGCTGAGCTGGACAAGTAGTGTTTGGCTTCTAGTGTTTTGTAAGCATGGATAAAAATAGAATCCATGCCAGCACTATCTTAGGCTTTTGTTTCTAATGTGGGCTCACGTGGATTGACAAGCCATGAGGGTGAGAAGTGGCGGTCGGTGCTCATAAGATTAGTGACCTTCCTCACTCAAAGCGTTAACCAACAATAGATAAGTGTCATAGTGAGAGTGAATCAGCTCATTGTGATCTTAATCCCTTGTCATTTTTATCTAAAGGTGATTTTTGCAATGAGAGAATTGATATATAGTATTTATGATGTAGAGAATAGCATGGGGAGCTAGTAAAAATAAATCCCAAATGGGTTGGCATATTATCTCTTTGATTTGGGCTCATATGCTCGACTTTCCATGCCAAATTTGGGCCCGGAGGATACGAAGCTCCTATATCTAGCCAAAAGACAAGCATGGACTAAATCATTCCATATCGTCTTTAAAAAATTAAAAGGAGGACCTCCATCTTCTGGATATGAGGCTTGGATATAATGGAAAACATAAAACAAAGCATTCACAAAAATCTGGGTATACTTGCAATTTTTCAATGTTTGTTATATGAAGGGAAATTGTTATAAGATATATTTAAGCTAAAATACTATGGCATTGCAAGTAATTCAACTATAATATTAAATCTAATGCTAGAGGGTGGAGCTTCAAGCTTTACAAACCCTAATGGATTTGTATCTTTTAAGAATGCAGTGAAAGGGAAGGATGCCACTCATGTTGATTAGATACAGAATATGCTAGGACTCTACATTGTCGAACAAATGGAGCAAGCACCATCCATGGAAGTTAAACACCCATAGGTAAACTTAGGTTTTACTTATCTTCAATCCAAGACGTTAATATGCAAGTTTTATGGACTCTGGCTAAGTTCTGAAGATTTACACCAGTGGGTTTTTTCTTATTGGACACCCAACTGTGAAATCTACTTATGTTCCAAAGGTTTCTTCATAGTTGAATTTGATACACATAAACATATGGAGAAATTCCTAAATGATGGGTCATGGTTTTGGGGTTGAGCTAAGCTCTTCATTACCCCATGGTTCCTAGATTTTGATGCCACAAGCATGGTGGTCACAACAATGCCAATTTGGGTGATATTACAAAATATTCCCCTTCTCTTTTGGCACCATTAGATCCTACAGGATATAGGAAATACTCTAATAAAATTCAAAAACATGGACCTTGATATAAAAAAAGGTATCTTTACATTTTACATAATTTGTGTATAGATAGACCTCCATAAAGGTCTACTTGATCATATCCAACTATTGTCCCTACGATAACGACCCTCCAAAGAAATTTCCTAAGTCAATTTTGGAGCCTACATGAATTGTCATTTCGATAATTTTAGCATCATCGCATTGTTTATTTTGTTATTCTTATGCTTTCTCCTAGTGTCGCATCCTCCTAAGTCAAATTTTCCTAAGTGTCATCATCTAAAATTTAGAAGTTCTTTCGTTATCTTGTTCATGGTTAGGTAGACTCATGATGTTTCTTGACTTAGAAACTATCCTTTTTGCCATGCACACACTTGAAAAGCACACAAAAGCAAACAAAAGTAAGAAAAAGGACCTAGAAAGGAAAAAGAACACTTCAAGATCATGGAGACATGCTCTTATGTTGAGTGCACTCCTTCAGGTTGAAAGAGTGCACCCTCCTTGAGCGCACTCCTTCATGTTGAAGACATCTTCCCTCCTTGAGTGCATTCCTCCATGTTGAAGACGTGCACCCTTCTAGAATGCATGCATGCACCTTATTATTGCATGTGGGCGCACTCCTAGAAAATATGAGCCCACTTAACATCCTTCAACTAACTCATTCACTTGTCGAAAAATGGATATCATGCATGAAATAATTTTTCATGTAATTTCTTCTAAATCAACCCAGTTAATCACTCATTTTCATAATCATTCTCATATAGGTTGGGCGCACAATATTGGATCAAGAAACTCTTTGTCGATCTACATTACAAGTAAGTTTTACATGTTGAGTCTATTCATTTCCTTTCATGATTTCACTGCCGATCTTCATTTTCTTGTTGGTGTTTCTTTGTTTTATAGTTTAGTTACTGGCGTTTCTGTTCATTCTTGTTTCTACAAGTGTTAATTTTCTATCGCATGTTGAAACTCTGCATGTTCCTAGTCTCATCACATCATAACCATGATTGCAACAACATACATAAAATCTTGTAGATTCTTCTTTTTCTCATTTCTATCATGGAATCTTACTATCAGACTTTTTCTTGAGCCATCCCTAGGTAGAGTGCACTTCTAAAACTCGTAGCCTAATCAGCACCGAAAACTGCACCCATAATAGACTAGTCTACCTCTTGAGTGCGCTCCTTCACTGCAAAGAATTGCGCCCTCCCTGAGTGTATTAGCACACCTCAAAGGCTCGAATGATTTCCTCCATCCTTTTAGCATGCACCATTGAGCCCTCCTTTCCCTTGAGTGCATGAGCACACCCTGAAGGCCTGAAGACTTGAAGACTTTCTCCTTCATCCCTTCAAAGTGTGTCAGTGTGCCCTCTCTATCTCCTTGAGTGAATGAGCACACCATGAATGCCTGAAGGCCCTAAGACTCATCCTTCATCCATTTGAAGTGTGCCAATGTACCCTCTCTATCTCCTTAAGTGCATGAGCACACCATGAAGGCCTTAAGGCCCTAAGACTTATCCTTCATCTCTTCGGAGTGTGCTCTTCCACCCTTGAGATTTTCCTTCTCTTTCTTAAGTGCATGAGTGCACTAAAAATACCTAAATAACCCTTGACCCCCCCTCGTTCTTTGAAAGTCTTCCCTCCTTATATTTATGCCTATTTTCTTATGCATGCAAGTGATTATGTGTTGTCATTTATAAATTTACATTCTCAGTAAATTTGATGGCTCTTTGAATATCATTTGCTAATATATTGTTGCAATAGTTAGGACATTTCATAGATATAATATTTTCATCATGAGTGTGCTTCCACAAACAAGTGTTTGAGCTGCAAGTATTGTCACTCTTTCATCATCTGTTGGAGCCATGCCTCCCGCTGCATGTAAAGTGGCCTCCAAGGAACCCTCAGAATCAACAAGCACTGAGGAAGCAGTTGAAGTGACAATTCCAACCATTCCCATATATGTTGACAAACATTACTTCATTTCTAAGTCTACAGAGGTTACAAGGAGCAACCAGAGGGACACATGCGGAAAACGTTTCCAGAGAACTTGGAGAAAGTAGAAGTATATATCAATATCAAGCAGTCCAGGATGCATAGGATTGCATGCAGATTCCCGGTCATCCCCTGTGTAGAAGCGATCGAGTGTATTATTACATAGACGTATGACTCTCATCTTGTGCTTCATAGTGAAAGTGGCGGTCAACTCACCATATATTATGGAGAAGAGACGCAGAATTACTACAAGATTCTTAGGCCCACAAAATATGCAAATAATGACTTCTACATCAGATGGGACAACCTTGAAACAAGTGACATTACCATATATTGGTGCCGAGAGCCTGCTAAATTTTTCCACTACCCATCTGCAGTTTATCTGACCAATATTCTTAGAGTCAGTATTTGATTTCCATGTGTTGTCGGTTACATGGGTGGAAGAACATTGAGTTGTTTGAGGAAAATTGGATATATATGCTCAATATGGTGGTAACCTATGGTAAAGCTTTCAATTAGGCATATATATTGTCATTTTAGTTGCAACATCATGTGGGGCAGGAAAAAGCATCTTTGAAGGAAAATCAGGCCCCTGAATTCTAGTTGTTTGCATTTATTTTAGATGGAATCTATGCACAATATGTGTTCCTGTGAATGTACTGGAAATGGACCCCTCAAGACAAGTTCCCAATTTAATTTCATTACAAAGTGTGTCAGAATCAAGCTTCAGAGGTGCATATGACATATTGGCTAAGCACTTCTTTCCAATTATTTTTCATATGATATTCAAGATTTATCGTCCTTGCATGATAAATCAGGTGAAGCATTCACTGTGGGATATCGTGGATTATTCTATAGTGCTTGAGGGTACATACATCAGATGATTTGGTTGTTAGATATACCCTCATCTCACGCTGTGATATGTGACCAATAAGGTGGTCATGCATGAAGTAGAAAATGAGTTGGACAAGGGATTGTTAGGAGTCCTTCACAGAAGGAAGAAATCCCCTTGTCCCACCTTTCCATTGAGGATCAAAATATATGAGTTGAGGAGCCACAAAGCGTTAGCTGAAAAAATATAAGAGCTAGATCACTTACACTTCGCAACTAAAGGATTTCATGGATATGATCCCAAAAGAGTCTGCAAGAAACATTATGAAATTGTCGGTTTCAATTAGGGGTATGCATCAATGTCCAACACAAAATATGAGAAGGTGAATAACCGGTATAAAGCAGTTAGAAAGACACATATAGGTATGGAGACAAATTCAGCCCAAGATCCACCAGCTCAAGACATGCAGGTGCAGGAGGCAGAATAGATAACCCCTCAAGAAAAGAGTGTAGTTGCTAAGAAGAGGATCAAGTATAATTTGATAGGTGAAATCAACATGAAATGGAAAGGTGGTCCTTTGAACACATGAGCTATTCAAGTGGAACAAGAGAGGAGAGAAGTGGAATAATAGGAGAAGATGAAGCAGGATGATTTTCTCTAGAAGTAACATGAAGAAGAAGAAGAGGACAGGATAATAATAGAGGAGGAAAAACAAAGGCAGTCCCAGGAGGAAGAAGAAGCACAGAGACTGAAGGAAGAACATTTGACTCAGGAGATAGAGGAAGCATTGGAGGAAGAGGATACCATCCAACCATGTAGGATGAACCATGTTCTCCAGAAGAACCTCCTTTCATAGGTGGTCATCTTCCATTTTGTGAAATGGGAATCACACCTCCTCCCGCAGAAAGATTCATGGATGTTTGTAGTGCCACCTTTCATCAACACAAGAAGAGGGTCGTGCAAAAGAGATGAAGATACTTCTCAAATGCTTCTCATAACCCAATATCAATATCTATAGAGAATGTAATAACTGCTAATACCAAACGGAATCCTAGGGAAATCATGGTTGCAAATGTTGCTTTTGCCACAGCAGCATGGGATAACTCTAAATATCTATTGAATGAGAATGTTATATTGAGGAAATAACTTGCTTTAGTGAAGCAATAGGTGGAACATCTTGTGGCAGAGAATCAATGGTTATCTTCACACAGTTATAACACCACAGAATGGTAGTCAGCTATGCAGGAGGAATTGGGGCCAATGTAGGACACCATGGCATGATTATATGATGAGATGATACTTCTACAACAGATGGTGGATCCTCTCATTAGCATTCAAAAGAAATCACAAGAAGTGGTCAAAATCCTGAAAGTGGAAAACAAAGTAGTTGACCAACTTCAGGAGTGGGCTACCAAGTATCCGGATGCTTCGCAACATTTAGAAAGAAAATATAGGATTGCCATAGAGATAGAAAAAGTTCAGCTAAGACTCCACCTTCAAAACTATATGTGTCTTGGGGAACAATCAATCAGTACTATTGTTGTGTATGATTGACTACACAATGGTTTTGAGTCTCTAACATAGAAACATGGGATTTCCACAATCAGATCACTTGAAGAAATCAAAGGTAGGGAAATCATCTTCCAGGAGATCAGGAAATACATAAAACATATCAAGCAAGCATAAGAACAGGAAGGCTTGGACATTACCAAATACATTATTCTACAATATGCCATTACACTAGTCAAAGATCATATAAAACTCTCATGGTTATGGAATAATGTATAGTCAAGATCCAAGGCCATATTGAAGGAGGCACTAGAGGTGAATATGTGGTATGCAGGGGACTTTCCAGTTCAGTTCAAGTCATCTCAAAGGAGTTCAAAGCATGGCACACATACATCAATAATGAGCTCCATGAGGAAGAAAATGATTTGTCAATTTGATAAGACATTGTCCTATTATCAGTTTTGTCTTATATAACCACCATCACATATGTAATTTGTCTTTTGTAATAAATGGTTTGTAATGAAGTCCAAGAGACACATGTGGAATGTGAATGGCCACATATGGAATGTAAAGAGTCATGTATAGAATATGAACAATCATAGAAGTTAAAGAGTCATGAGGAAGCTCAAAGGTCATTGTCATTAGTTATAAATAACTCCTCATAACTCAAGCTAAGGGCTTGGATTCTTGGAGTCTTTCCTTGGCTTCTCTTGTAGTACATAGGAGATACATCATTATTTGGAGAGGAAAGTTGTGGCTTCATGTTTCACTATTGGATATAGTGTTTCATCCATGTAACAGTGTACTTGGTATCTTTCATTCTTAATCAGAAGCTCTATAAGCCATCATATCTTCATACATGTATCGTGGATATAGTAGGACTATTCTTGTTATGTTTACGGTATATGTTGGTTTGATTACATACTAGGCTAATGAACTATTTCATTAACTAGATATGTTTATTACTGATTAGGTGTTGTTATGTTTTCACAATTATTGTTTATTATGTGGAATAATCTGCAGGTAATCAATAAGCCTTTTGTTTAAAAATGTAACAAGAAATTCTCAATTTTATTTTACCTTGATTAAATTGAGAAAATTCGAATTTCAACATCAACAGACAACTTGGATGATGTTAACTTGTGTGACATGGCTTGTGTCACCCAGTTTACTTAGTAAATTCGAGTTGGAGGAGTTATAGTTCAGTTAAGCATGTGTGATTTTTAATTTGTATCAATTAAGATCTTATCTAAGGTTATTTTCAGTTAAACTAGTTCCAATTGTTGAAGGAACTAGTGTAGGATCAAGTTGTGTAGTGGGACTTCAGTCACACTCAGTGATGATCCAATTAACTAATCAATTAGCCCAAAATAGCTATTACATGCAGAGAATTTGAGTTACCCAGTTGAGGTGGAGATTCCAAGACAGTGTAACATCAGTTGTAGACTACTGTTGAGTGTACAAGTGTTGCATGCAATCATATGTTCATCCTAAGGAATTGTGCAATCTAATTTGAGGAGTTTCCGAAATAATAGGGACCTAATTTTTCAAGGAACAATGGAAGGAAATAGGAGCTCAAGCAGATGTACAAAATGACTAAGTCTGGGTTAGATTCCTTTAGTGAGCAGAGAGGTAGGTTATGCACTTACAGGGTGTTCTTAGTTGAGAAAATCAATTGTAATACATCTTTATTTATATTATTAATGCAAGAAGGAATTGGAGTTTTTAGCAGATTGATTTTCCCAAATAAAAATACGTGTTTCATGTGTGTTATTTCTTCTTACATGTCTAAGATTTTTGTTATAAATTATGAATTAATGTTTGTAGAGTAGTAGAGTAGGTTTGTATCTTGTGATTTTTATTAAAACTTCACGAGTAGTTGCAAATCTACAACCTAATTTCTACATGGTATCAGAGATGGATTCACATTAGAGAAAGAAATTTGAAGTTTTTTCTCAGAGGTTCAAATTTCATGATCAGTGTAGTAGGATTTCTTTAGAGCTGAGAAGATGGTCTTCAATGGACTAAGGATAGAGTATGTCTTATAAGGAACCTCAATTTTTGTTGCATGGAAGAACCACATGGAGGTAGTATTAGATGACAATGGATTACTAGAATATGTCAAGACAAATATTCCAAGACCACAAGCAGCTGATGTCCAGGACCTTACACAACAGAAGAAAGATGTAGCCAAGGCAAGGAGAATAATCTTGGAGTTAGTACGAGATCATATTGTCTCGAATCTCCACAGAAAATAAACTTTGTTCTCGATGTGGAAAAAACTGACAAAGTGTTCGAGAATAGTAGTGAACACATGAAGTTGGCTGTCAAGGATAAACTTTGAAGCATTAGGATGCAGAAGAATGAGACTATACCACAATATCTGAGCAAGTTCACACAATGTCGTGATGAACCGAGCAGGGTCAGTGTTACTGTTCCTGATGATGACTTGGTAAGCCTAGCCCTTCTAGGCCTTCCCGAGAGCTAGCATAGCTATCAAGATTCCGTGAATGGGAGAAACTACCAAATTGGGATCGCTTATGGTCTGATTTGGTATAAGAGGAAATAAGGCAGAATACCATAGATGGGACTTCATCCAAGGGCGAGGATGAAGAAAACTTTGCATTCAATGGAAAGGAAAAGAAGGTAAAAGGGAATAAATCCCAATCTAAACCAAAATCTAGTCAAGGGGGAGAGAAGAAATATTTTTCAAAAATTAAACACTTCCAATGTCATGAATTCATGCACTATGCTAGGAAGTGTCCACATAAGAAGACAAGAAAGAAGACCTTAGGAGGAGGAGCAGGTGCAGCTTTGGCTTCACAATTCGAGCTTGAATTTACTGTCAATACATGCATGGCCAGCACAGTGATGGGGAGCATCTAGTACTTGGACACGAGTGCATCATTCCACATGACAAGGAATAGAGGCTTTTTTAGTGATCGGGAGGAGAAATATTTGCAGATGCACATTAAGGTGGGGGACTATGGAAGGTATAGTGTGACAAGGATTGGTAAAGTCACTTTTCACAGGGAGCCAGGCTCCCCCCTCGGGCTCAAGGATGTCTTGTTCATTCCAGGCCTAAATAAATATCTCACCTCTATTGCAGTTTTGGAAGACTGTGGTTATGATGTGATCTTCAGCAAAGGAAAGGAATTCCTAAGACACATAGCCATGGAATAGGCGAAGCAGATCGGGGTTCATGTGAAGAACTTGTATAAGCTAGATGTAGAGGATTTTGTTGGATTAAGCACAAAGGAGGAGAAGGTGCAGAATCGTAGTGTCAGTGAACTTTGGCATAGAATACTTGGCCATTTTCATCATGGCACTTTGAAAATCATGCAACATATAACCACTAGCTGCCCCAAAAGAGCACTTGAGTAGCAGGATGTATGTAAAGGATGTACTTTAGGGAAGTACAAAACATCCACATTCCATGATCGGGACAAAAAAGCACATGGAGACTTGGAAAGGATCAACTCTGATGTCTGTGGACCTTTCTTAACAGCCTCCACTGCCAGGCACAAATATTTTGTCATTTTTATTGATGAATTCTCATAGAAGTGCTAGATATTCTTCAAGCGGAACAAGGATGATACATTCTCCAAGTTCGTAGAATTCAAGGCATTGGTTGAGAAAGAAACGGGCAAGAAGGTGAAGGCTCTCAGGAGCGATAATGGAGGTGAGTATGTGTTGAATTAATTTAAAATTTATGTGCAAAAGAAGTAATTCGACAAGAGTTGATAACACCCCACAACCTACAGAAGAATAGGGTGGTTGAGAGAAATAATTGTAGCATTGTGGGATCAGTGAGGGCAGTGTTGCATGACCAAGGCATACCAAGGCATGCAACACATCAGTCTATTTGCATAAAGGGAGTCCTCATCAGATTCTAGGCATGATTACACCATAGGAGGGTTTCTCGAGGAGAAAGTTGGATGTGTCACACTCCAAGATTTTTGGAGCCTCTGATTACTGCCATGTCTCCAAAGAATCAAGGAAGAAGATAAATACGACAACAAAATTGGGAGTATTTATGCATTGCACATAAACTCCCCACAACTAATGTGTGTACTTTTCATCCCTTGGAATGAAATTCATGTGAAAGGATGTAAAATTGGATTAATATAAAATGATTTGGTGCTCTCTTGAGAGGGAGCTTCAGATCCCACCAGAAGAGGAGATTTTGATTCCAAAGGAGGACCCTCAGGAAGTTGTGGAGCAACCACAAATTGAGGAGCAGAGAGTGGAGATATCCAATCAAGAAAGTCATCTAGAGAAGGCAGGAAAAGGACTAGGGCAGTTGAGACACTTGTGGAGGATGTGAGGGGACAAGGTGGGTGCTCCTTTACATTAGGATAGGCAGAGAAGGTCACCAAATCAGTACACTGGCTACATGACTCTAACGGATAAGATTGTATAGAATGAGTCATCATCTTTCGAGGAAGTAGTAGAGAAACCTGTATGGGTTGATGCAATGGTGGAGGAATATGAATCCATTATAAAGAACAATGTTTGGGAAGTGGTCCCAAGAATAGTAGATAAATCAGTTGTGGGCTCAAGATGGATCTTCAAGGTAAATCATGCAGCGAACAAAAGCATAGAAAGGTGCAAGGCTAGATTTGTGGCCAAAGGGTACTCTCAAGTTGAGGGGATTGACTATGAGGAGACATTTTCTCCTGTAGAAAGGTACTCATCCATTACATCAATTCTTACTTTTGTTGCACAGATGGGGTGGAAGATCCACTAGATTTATGTGAAAAAAAATTCCTCAATGGAGTTATTAAGGAGGAGGTGTCTATCAAGAAACAAGATGGCTTTAAGACTTTTGATTAGGAGTCCCATGTGTGCAGACTCAAGCAAGCATTGTATGATCTCAAGCAAGCACCCCGTGCTTGGTACACCAGATCGATAGCTATCGCATCGGTTTGGGCTTCACCAAAAATGAAGTGGATGCAAAACTCTATCATATCTTGGTAGAAGGTAAATTGTTGATCATTGTCTTATATGTTGATGATTTGATTTTAAATGGTGACGAGTAGTTGATCGGATCTTACAAGGAGGACCTTGCAATAGAGTTTGAAATGAAGGACATGGGTGTCATGCACTAATTTCTCGAATTGGAATTATGACAAGGCGATGGGGAACTGCTTGTCTCTCAGGGCAAGTATCCCAATGAGATACTTTAGAGGTTCCACATGGATAGTTGCAAACCCATGGAGACACCTCTAGTGACCAACTAGAGGAAAGAGGATGCCACTTCAGGTGAGGAAGTGAATGCTACTGTTTACAGGTAGCTAGTGGGTTCACTAATGTACCTTGTGAACACACAACCAGATATATGCTATGTAGTCAACCAACTGAGCCAAGTTATGGTTAGGTCAACCAGATTATTTTGGAAAGCATCTAAGCATGTTCTATGGTACCTCAGAGGCACTACCTAGTTTGGACTATGGTATAGATAGACAAAGGGAGTGAAGCTATGTGGCTTCACAAATGTAGATTGGGTTGGGAGTCTATAATACCAAAAGAGTACATTAAGTGGAATTTTTAGTGTTGAGTCCACAACAATTTCTTGGAACAACAGGAAGTGAAGATCTATGGCACTCAGTTCTTCAAAAGAAAAATACATGATTGCCAGTCAAGCAGTATGTGAGGCGATCTGGATGAGAAAGATACTTATTGGATTGTTTGGTCAGATGACGGATCCAACTGTGATCTACTGTGATAATCAGAGTTGTATCAAACTATCTAAAAATCCTATTTTCACGATCGATCTAAGCATATAGATATCTGGTATCACCATTTATGGGATTGTGTGCAGAGGTGGATAATGTTGTTGCAGTACATTCCAGAAGAGGAACAAGATGTTGACATTTTGACAAAGGCCTTGTCAAGAGGGAAGTTCGAGTTCCAAAGGTGAAGGATAGGGGTGGTTGATAATCCCTTTCTTTTTGAGAGGGAGTGTTGAAAAATGTAGCAATAAATTATCAATTCGATTTTGCCTTGATTAAATTGAGACAAATTTCCATATTAGCAGACAACTTGGATGATGTTAACTTCTGTGACATGGCTTTTGTCACCTAGTTTAATCAGTAAATTCAAGTTGGAGGAGTTAAATTTCAGTTAATAATGTGTGATTACTAATTTGTAGAAATCAAGGACACTTATCTAAGGTTTTTTCAATTAAAATAGTTCCAAATGTTGGAGGAACTAGTGGAGGGTTAAGTTGTGTAGTGGGACTTCAGTCAAACTCATTGATCATCCAGTTAACTAATCAATCAACCCAAAATAGCTAGTGCATGTAGAGAATTTGAGTTACCCGGTTGAGGTGGGTATTCCAAGGAAGTTTAACATCAGTTATAGACTAGTCTTGAGTGTAGTGGTGTTGCATGCAGTGAGATGATCAGCCTAAGGAATTGCGAAATTCAATTCGAGGAATTTCCTAAATAATAACGACTTAATTCCTCAAGGAGAATTGCAAGGAAATAGGAGCTCAAGCAGAGGAAAAATTTGACTAAGTTTGGGTCAGAGGCCTTTAGTGAGCAAAGAGGTAGGTTATGCATTTTTAGGGTGTGCTTAGTTGAGCAAAGCAATTGTAATACATCTCTATTCATTTGAATAACGCAAGCAGGAATTGGGGTTTTTAGCAGATTGTGTTCCCCAAATAAAAATAATTGTTGCATGTGTGTTATTTATTCTTGCATGTCTAATATTTTTGCTCTAAATTTTGAATTAATGTGTAATATTCCTAATTAGCCCCAGCTAATTGGAATATTCGATTTTGCCAAATTTTGCCTTTTATAGTTATTTTGTAAATAAAATAATGAGAAAGGGGGACATAAGTCACTTTTAGAATAAAATTCACTTCGTAGTAGCACAATGTTGTGACTTAAAGGGAGAGCCAAGGGGGCCAAAAGGGGGACGTAGAAATGGAGCCCACGCAGACACATGGAGGGACTGCGCAGGAGGGGAGGAACACGTGGCAAAAGGGGAATCATGCAGGGGAAAGTGAGCGCTGGGATTGAGAAAGATAGAAGCTATAAAAGAGAGAGGAGCCCCCTCATTTTGATCATTCGGTTATGTGCATTTGTGATAGTAGTTTTGGCTTAGAGCACGCTTGCTGTTTAGCTAATCTGCATCACTGTTTAGTGCATTGTGTGTCTCCGTTCGGAGATCTCACCCTTAGCCCCAGGGAACTTCAAGTGCCTACTCAGGCAAGGTATTTTCGTTGTCATTTCAACAACAGTATCTTCAACATTTCAACAGTGGTTTTATCAGTGTTATGGAGGACTGCGCAGCACTGGGAGAGGGACGCAGTTCTTTTTGGGAGCAGTCTGGATTGAGGGTTTGTGGAGGATTTGAGCCAAGGAATTGAGCAAGAGATCAGCTCTTGCATATTGGAGGAGTTTGGTAGAGTTCTAGGCTGAGTTTCGGAGGGTTCTATTCAGTGGCAGTGCAGAGCAGTGAGGAACTACGCAGAACCCCAAGGGGGTGATTTTCGGGGGTCGGCCATTCCAGGAAAGCTTTCTGGGTTTTTCTGGGTTTCTTGAGTAGAGTCCGATTCCAGAGTTTCAGCTTTTTCTGAGGAGGGGAGCAATCCCAAATCCTCATTTTATTTCTAGCAACAACAACAGCACAGCAGCAACAGCGCAACAATTTTCCCAGCAACTTGGACGTAGATCAGAGAGGGGCCATTCCTTTGCTATTTTGAGTGTATTTATTCACTTACCTTGTGCAAGTAGAGGTGCCATCTTCCTGATCACCTCCTGTACTCGTTTTATTACTCAGTATAATGAAATGGCTTAGCATTCTCTCTGCATTTCTTGTGTATCTGTTTATGGTTTATTTGACATATATAGTATCATAGTATCATTGTTAATTGTATCTCCATGAGCATTCTCGGATATTATACCACTTGTGTGTTTCTATTATACTCTTAGACAGAGTCTGGAAAGGGCCAGGTAGCCTTCAGATCTCGTCCTCTTTTTATAGGCGACATATCTAGTAAATGCCCTCCCAGTCCATCTCGAGTTAGAGTTTGCATGTGTTTGGGGTATATTCCTGATATGGGATATTACAGTGGTATTAGAGCATAGATCTGGCTCAGCCTGTGGAGCTAGCAATCTATGACACCAGGGGAAAAACTCTACATTTGTTACAGAGGTAGGAGGTACAGAGACATTGAGCGTAGGTTGGAGAATACCTATTGAGAGGGAGATTGTGTTCCGGTGGTGGACGCAGAACAAGAGGAGCCTATGGTGGACGTAGAATAGAGGGAGCCTGTGGTGGATGCAGAGCAGGAGGCTCCAATGGCAGATGATGATAAGAAGAGATTTGCGTATATGCTCCTCAAATCAGTGTAGGATCTGTCGAGGCAGATTGAGGTGATGGGGCAGAGATTCACGGCAGTAGAGGCCAGACAGCGTGAGAGCCCATGGGTTTTCCAAGTTGGTGAGGGATCGGGTGCATCCCACCATTTGCCAGAGCAGCGTGATACTACACAGTAGGTGGTCTCACATGCCCCTACATGCTCTACCATGTCCACTTTCTTAGGAGCAGCCACGGGGGCCGTAGCCCAGCAGGAGGCAGAGCTTGGACACATGGGTGATTATTTTGCAGAGTATCAGGCCTATGGGCAGGAGTTCAGGGTAGCCATCTCATTCCGTGATTTTGTTCAGCTCCAATGGGATAGTAGACCCCGCGACCATCAGAGAGGGTACCGACATTATCATGATGGTGAAACCCACCATGCAGTGAGTAGATTCCATGTTTGATGGCTCATCAAACAGTTCGGCAAAGTCTTGGGTGGAGAAGCTGGACATTTATTTCTAGCTTAACCAGATGTCGGAGACAGACGCCATCAAGGTGGCGACATTGCATTTGGATGGTGAGGCCCAGGATTGGTGGTTTCATGGGATGGTTACACTAGGACACTCCATGGTGACGACATTTCTGAGTTCACCAGGAGATTGATGGAGCGATTTGATTAGAGGGATCGAGAGCAGCATTTTGTTGAGCTAACAAGGCTCAAATAGACAGGGAACCCAGAGACCTACATTGCAGATTTCTTGAGGGTCTTAGTGATGGTTCCAGATCTTTCCACGACACGGAGGATCTATATGTATGTTGAGGGGTTAGCAGAGCCACTCCGGGGTCTAGTCAGATCCGCTAGACCGACCACCCTTCAGGATGCTATCAGCAGGACTCGGGACCTATAGGATGTCTTACCCAGAACCCGAACACCTTACCCCCAGAGACAGACTTTCCAATCTAAGGGGAAGGATGTGTGGCTTCCTCCTCCAAAGGGGAATCCAGGATGAGTACAGCTTGATGGTGATGCCAGGAGGGAGCTGACGAAGAAGCGGTTGTGCTTCACATGTCAGGAGCCGTGGGCACCGAGACATATATGTGCTGCTGGCAAAGCACATTTTATTGAGGTCTTCTCTGAGAGCAGTGGAGAAGAGGATGAAGAGGATGATGTGGAGGTGGGAGATAGCCATGCCATACAGGGACCTTTGCCACCTCCACCGCCAGCAGCAGGTGGTGCACCTTTTGCACCTACCAGAGGGGCCCTTGTAGCATTGCGAGGAGTACCCAAATATCTAATGCTACGGGTACGAGGGACAATACGTGGCCAATGAGTATCAGTTTTGGTGGATAGTGGGGTGACCTACAACTTAATCGATGCCCAGATGGTTGAGCGGAGAGGTATACAGATAGAGAGCTTCGATGGGTTTTTAGTCTTGGTCCCAGGAGATCAGACCATGACGTGTGCTCATTATGTTCCAGAGCTTTCAATGACGATGGGCACCTACACATTGACTAACCACTTTTTCGTGGTTGATATTCCAGACACCAACATGATACTGGTTGTTCAGTGGCTTATCACTCGAGGGAAGGTCACGACAGATTGGAAGACCCTAGAGATGGAGTGGGATGATGAGAAGACAGGGAGACATGAGAAGATACGGGGACAACACACATATTCGCCTCAAACTGTTTCAGCTCATCGGATGGAGGCAGTCTTTCGAAAGGGGGACATAGAGTGGGCAGTGGAGCTGCGTGCATTAGAGGCAGGGACTTTAGGGCAGACGGTACACCCAGAGATACAGTCTATCCTTGATCGGTATGCCATAGTGTTTGGGAAGATTCCATCAAGATAGCCGCCGGACCGGGGGTTTGAGCACACTATTGAGCTTGAGTAGGGCATACATGTAGTGATTACTACCCCCTATAGGCATCCCAAGGCCTATCGGGGTGAGATAGAGCGGGCCATTCAGGAGTTGCTGGCTCTTGGGCACATGCGATCGAGCACGAGTCCTTTTGCTTCTTCTGTGGTGTTGGTGAAGAAGAAGGATGGTACATTGAGGATGTGCATTGACTACAAGGCCCTGAACAAGAGGACATTGAAGAATAGGAACCCCATACCCAAGATCGATGAGTTGATGGATGAGTTGAGAGGATCACGGTTCTTCTCAAATATTGATTTGAGATCAGAGTACCATCAGATTCGCGTGAGGGAGCAGGACATCCCCAAGACCACCTTCAGATGTCACTATGGGCACTTTCAGTTTTTGGTGATGCCCTTCGGGCTAACCAATGCCCCAGCTACATTCTAGTCTTGCATGAATCACATCTTCCGTAGTCACTTGAGGAAGTTTGTGTTGGTGTTCTTTGATGATACTCATTTACAACAGGACATGGGAGGAGCATCTCCAGCATATTGAGACAGTATTACGCATCTTGGAGGAGCAGCAGTTCTATGCCAGGCTCTCCAAATGTGAGTTCAGGTTGACGGAGATGTTATACTAGGGACACATCATTAGAGTGGACAGAGTGAGGGTCCACGAGGAGAAGATTAGGGCCATCAGAGATTGGCCGAAGCGGAGAAATGTGACGGAACTTCGAGGATTCATTGGCATTTGTACTTACTACCGGAAGTTCATCAAAGGTTTCTCACAGCTTGCTGCACCCCTGATAGATTTGACAAGGAAGGGGGCATTTAGTTGGTCGGATACAACATAGCGAGCCTTTGACAAGCTCAAGGAGGTTATGAGTAGCTGCCTAGTGCTTTCAGTGCCATATTTTACGCAGCCATTTGTTTTGGAGTGTGATACGTCGGGAGAGGGGATCGGCGCAGTATTGATGCAGGGAGGTCATCCTATAGCCTTTGAGAGTCGGAAGCTCCTTCCGCACGAGAGGTTGTATTCTATATACGACAAGGAGATGCTAGCCATCATGCATGCATTGGCTAAGTACCAGCAGTATTTGGTGGGGAACATGTTCAGGGTGAGGACTGATCACAACAGCCTCAAGTTCTTTTTGGAGCAGAAGCAAATGCAAGAGAGGCAGCAGAAGTGGATCAGTAAGATCCAATCATATGAATTCGACATTGAGTATGTCAAGGGTAAGAACAACATGGTAGTAGATGCCCTTTCACGTAGACCAACCATGTTGTCTCTTATGAGCTTGATACAAACTCAAGGGCTTGACTCTTAGTAGAGTACTCCAAGGACAGGTTTGCATGTGAGATTCTGGACGGGCAAGTGGAAGATGATAGGTTGAGGGTGATCGATGAGAACATCTATTACAGGGATCGGATCTTCTTGACTAAGGGGTCTTAGCTCAAGAAGAAGATACTCCAGGCATCACATGACTCACCATTGGTAGGCCATCAGGGGTTTACCAAAACCTACAGGGCCATGAGAGAGAGGTTCTCCTAGAAGGGCCTCAAGGAGGACGTACTCCAGCATATCAGGGAGTGCGATGTTTGCTAGCGGAATAAGGGAGAGATGAGCCATCCCGCGGGTTTATTGCAACCGCTACCCATTCCGGAGGGGAAATGGGAGAGCATTTCGGTGGACTTCATCACAGGATTGCCCACGATACAGGGAAAGGATTGTATCTTTTTCGTCATTGACCAACTGACAAAGTACGCACATTTCTTTGCCATATCCGCACATTACACAGTAGCACAGGTGGCCGAGCTATTCTTTAGGGAGATCTTCAGGCTACATGGTCTTCCTAAGACTATAGTCAGTGACAGGGACAACCGTTTCATGGGCGGGTTTTGGCAGGAGCTTTTTCGGTTGGTGGGGACAAAGTTGACTCCAAGTACCAGTTATCACCCACATATGGATGGGCAGACAGAGATAGTTAACAAGTGGCTGGAGGGATACTTGCGTAACTATGTCAGTGGGCAGCAGCGAGCATGGCTGAAGTGGTTGCATCTGGGGGAGTATTGCAACAATACTTCACATCACATATCCACTGGTATGTCACCATTCTATGCCTTATATGGGTATCATCCTTTATCTTTTGTTGACGTGATGTTTGGTTACAGCAAGGCTCCTAGAGCCAATATTTGGATCCAAGAGAGTCAGGATATCCTCCGAGCTCTCAAGGATAACATGGATACACCGCAGAACCAGCAGAAGATGTATGCTGACAGGGGTTGGGTAGAGAGGTACTTCGAGGTGGGGAACATCGTCTACCTACGATTACAGCCATACTGACAGTCGTCACTAAAGCATAAGGGGGCTAAAAAGCTCAGGCCCTGCTTTTATGGGCCATACAGGGTGATACACAAGATTGGATAGGTTGCATATGAGTTGGAGCTGCCCCAAGGCAGCAAGATTCATAACATTTTCATGTATCATTCCTGAAAAAGGCATTGGGGCAGCAGGTAACAGTGACAGATGAGCTACCACCTATGGATGATGAGGGGCATTTGGTATTGCAGCCAGAGGCTATCATTGATACCAAGGAGAGGCAGCTGCGGAGCAGGACAGTCCAGGAATTATTGGTGAGGTGAAAGAATTTTCCAGATGAGGATGCCACTTGGGAGAATGAGAAGATCTTAAAGCATCCATCACTTCAGTTGCTTGAGGACAAGCAACATTTTGCCGGGGGAGACTGTAATATTCGTAATTAGCCCCAGCTAATTGGAATATTCGATTTTTCCAAATTTTGCCTTCTATAGTTATTTTGTAAATAAAAAAGTGAGAAAGGGGGACATAACTCACTTTAGAATAAAAGTCACTTCCCAGTAGCACAACGTTGTGACTTAAAGGGAGAGCCAAGGGGGCCAAAAGGGGGATGCATAAATGGAGCCCACGCAGACACATGGAGGGACTACACAGGAGGGGAGGAACATGTGGCAAAAGGGGAATCACGCAGGAGAAGGTGAGCATTGGGATTGAGAGAGGCAGAAGCTATAAAAGAGAGAGGAGCCCCCTCATTTTGATCATTTAGTTATGTGCATTTGTGATAGTCGTTTTGGCTTAGAGCACGCTGGCTGTTTAGCTAGTTTGCAACACTGTTTAGTGCATTGAGTGTCTCCGTTCGGAGATCTCACCCTTAGCCTCAGGGGACTTCGAGTGCCTGCTCGGGCAAGGTATTTTCATTGGCATCTCAGCAGTAGTATCTTCAACATTTCAACAGTGGTTTTATCAGTGTTATGGAGGAATGTGCAGCACTGGGAGAGGGACGCAGTTCTTTTTGGGAGTAGTCTGGATTGAGGGTTTGTGGAGGATTTGAGCCGAGGGATTGAGAAAGAGATCAGCTCTTGAGATCAGCTGAGTTTCAGAGGGTTCTATTCAGTGGCAGTGCAGAGTAGTGAGGAACTACGTAGAACCCCAAGGGGGTGATTTTCGGGGGTCGGCCATTCCAGGAAAGCTTTCTGGGTTTCTTGAGTAGAGTCCGATTCCAGAGTTTCAGCTTTTTTTGAGGAGGGGAGCAGTCCCAAATTCTCGTTTGATTTCTAGCAGTAGCAACAGCACAGCAGCTGCAGCGCAACAGTTTTCCCAGCAGCTTGGACGCATATCAAAGAGGGGCCATTCCTTTGCTATTCTAAGTGTATTTCTTCACTTGCCTTGTGCAAGTAGAGGTGCCATCTTCCTGATCACCTCCTGTACTCATTTTATTACTCAGTATAATAAAATGGCTTAGCATTTTCTCTGCATTTCTTGTGTATCTGTTTATGGTTTATTTGATATATATAGTATCATTGTTACTTGTATCTCTGTGAGCATTCTCGGCTATTATACCACTTGTGTGTTTCTATTATACTCTTAGACAGAGTCTGGAAAGGGCCAGGTAGCCTCCGGATCTCGTCCTCTTTTTAGAGGCGACATATCTGGTAAATGCCCTCCCAGTCCATCTCTGGTTGGAGTTTGCTTGTGTTTGGGGTATATTCCTGATATGAGATATTACATAATGTTTGTAGAGTAGTAAATTAGGTTTTTGTCTTATGATTTTGATTAAAATTTCATGAGCAGTTGCAAATATACAACCTAATTTATAGACCTTTCTCTTTGTTCTTGGGTCCCCCTTTAGGATAATACTATTACTTTTCTAACTAGAGGATTGTTTTCTTTTACCAATTGTGGAATTTCCCACGTATACCTTACATTGGGTGTCTCACAAATCTTACATAATTTCTGCCCAAAGAGGCATTGTGATCTCTTGTGCGTGTGTAACCAAGGCATACTTTTGAAAACTTTCCAATGGTGGTCAGACCGTATGCCTAGATGGGACTCCTACACTAAATGGTGTGAGGTCTAATTGGGACTTCACATCAGGGAGATCCCCTTAAATGTTGGAGGAATCAAGCACCATCATTTTTTTTGGTGCTAGAAGGAGGGCTAGATGACCAACTGTGTTCATGAAGTTAGTGTAAATCTCTTAGATTTAATGGCTTCATCCCAATCATAATCCCGAGGTGTTTTTATGAACCTTTGAATCTTTCAATCCCTGTAGAATTTTTTACTTGACTTGTCACATTTGAAATTCGATGGCAAGGGTACAACAACCGTCCTTGATTAAATAATTGAATTTGTTCAATTTATTTTCTTGAATGGTGTTTATTATGAATAAATCCTCGCACGATTGTTTTCCATTACATTGGATGGTCGTGCGAAGCAATGGTGTTATTCTTCACCCACTGCTCCTATCTCATCTTTAAAGAAATTGGTTAATGAGATTCATTGTGTTTTCGACAAATATGAATATCAATATTTTCTCAATGAAATTTATCATCTCATAATGGAATCATATGAATCACTTGAACATTTTGTTGAATGGTTCCTTCATCTTTGTTATGAATTTCTGGATGAGGATGTGGACTGGAAATTTTTAGATGAGAATTTACATTTCTTGATCACGATTTGAAGGAAATATTTTAAATTTGATTCATCATTTCAACATCCTGAAGAAGAACTGGATATGACTTTCATTCCTTGTCCCCCTCCCTTTCATGTTTCGTGCTTTGAACCTAAACTGATCACTAAACCTGAAGATCAATTTACTGGATAAGAATCGATTTTTCTTTCACATCTTTCCCCTGATGATGATTCGTCTTATCTTACCAATCAAAAATATTTGTGTCTTGATATTTCTCTTATCGATCCCCAACCTGTTAATCAATTTGAATCCTCGGACAACCATGACCCTGATGATTTTTTTTTTTTTTAATTATATGGTGATGATTGTTTGAGTCTCATGGGTGAATATTTGTCCCCACAAGAAGATTCATATTTATAGAAATTTCAAATGGATTCTAATGCAATCATCGAAGATTTTCTTTCAAGTATATCTCCTTTTGATCAAGAAGATAACATGCTTGTCATTGAGGAATTTTGTATTAATCTCAAAAATATATCTAATCAACCTCAATTTCATTTTGCATCTCATGATTTAAATAATGACTCTTATTTAGATAAGCAGCTAATCATGTCTTGTCAAAATTCAGAGTTAAGTTAGGTGAGTAGGACACTTCATTCTACAAGATCCTATCACCTGGACAAAATTTGTGATTTCCGTCAGTTCAATATTTTCTCACAAGATATCGTTGTTAATGTCATCTCATGGGATGTTGAATCTCTCTTGAGGGATTCTCATTTTTTACACATACAATTTTTAAACCCTCATGGTAGAAAGTTTAATGTAACCGTTGAACATCAATACATCCCACGTCAAGAAAAATTTTAATCTCCAATGTGGAAACTAAGAGTGGTCTTAATGATTGTGAGATCCTTTGATCTAAACCACCTTTTACACCATCTAATGAAGATTTTAACTTGCATGATAGCACAAATTATGGTCAACCTGTTGATATTGCTTATGATATGGATTTATCTTTGATTAATTTGTCTTGTCAAAATTTGCTTAAAGGTTGTTTCCATGATTCCATTGCAAATTTCCTTAAGGAATCCTATCAGTCTAGACCTATGTCTCATGACATGTACTTGCGTGCTTTTAACCAGGTTTTGTATGGTCATGGACATGGTGGTTACTGATGTTGTGGAGTCTTTTATTTGACAGAGTAGTCAAGTGGATTACACCATTGTGATTGCAGTTCTTGATTCTATTTGTCAGTGCATATGTTTGTGTTTTCTATCCTTTTCATTGCACTACTTTTTATTTGGCTTTTATACGATAACATATTTCAATCCAAAGGTCAGGAGAAGCTTCTATGGTTGCATTGGAAGTTCCATTTCACATGACCGGACCTTGTACTCTTTAGTCTTAGGGTAGGATATGTTGCATTTAGTTAGGTGCATTGCATTTCTATTTTGTTTTTCATTTTACCACTTCGTTATTTTTTTTAAAGTTTTATTAGTCCTTGAATAAAGTTGGTTTTGAGCTTCAAGATGACATGGCTAATATTTTGTGAAAGGCAAGTTTTGGTAACACACAAGCCTTGGATTATTTGTTACCCTTTTCTTTTTTTTGGTTTACATATTTCAAGTCAATTATTTTTCATTGGAAAATACGACCCTTCAGCCTAGAAGTTGTAAGCAAACCATGATGCATGTATCCTTAGAGAATTCCCATTACTGCACTTGGTCTTATCTATTAACGATGTATTTTCTTGCCTATCTATCTGAGTTGATTAAGATAAGGGGAAAACCTTTAGCGAACAAGGAATTAGAGGTATTAAACCTGTCTTTGAAGGAGTACCTCTTTTTCTCTCAATAAGTCGAGATCTCTCTTTCGCCTATTGAAAAATATAAGTGTCGATGCACAGTCCTATTGAAAAAATAAAAAATAAAAAATAAAGGGTGAAAGAAGAGAAAGGATTCTTGCATAGGGAGATGAAGCAAGCGACTTCATTGGGTCCAGGCTTCCTTGAAGCAAAGCAACATCTGTGTTCTTGAAGTGACTATGTCGGGTACTGTCCAGGTCTGCTAGTAGCGAAGCAACACCAAACATGTAAACTCATAATCTGATTGATTTTTAATTCGTCGTACTATATTACCCTTACTTATGTCGATAGGATAATTATATGGCTTGATTTATGTCATGTTATACTGAGCAGTGGGACTGGGAAGACTATATCTTTAACTAATTGAATCAGTACTTCCTAGATAATTAAGACTTCATGCTTAAATGAAACCATTTCATACAAGTTGGGGTTCTCTGAGTGTGTCGCTAAGTGTTTTTGCTACGAAAAAGACCCTCCAATTTTTTTTTTCTCAGTCAATTTTGGAGCCTACATGAACTGTTGTTTCAAGCCCCTTAGTGTCATCACATTGTTTGTTTTGTTATTCTTATGTTTTCTCCTAGTGTCGCATCCTCCTAAGTCAAAGTTTTTTCATCTAACATTTCAAATTTCTTGTGTTATATTTTTCATGGTTAGGTGGACTCATGTCATTTTGTGTTGAGCGTGCTCCTTCGGGTCAAAGGAGTGCACCCTCCTTGAGTGCACTCCTTCATGTTGAAGACATGCACCCTCCTTGAGCACATTCCTTAATGATGAAACATGTACCCTTCTAGAATGTATGCATGAGTATCCTTGTTGCATGTGGGTGCACTCCTATAAAATAGGAGCTCACTTAACTTTCTTCAAGTAACTCATTCATTGATTGACAAGTGGTGATCATGCATGAAACAATTTTACATGTAATTACATTTAAATCAACCAAGTTAATCACTCATTTTCATACTTATTCTCATCTGGGTTTGGCGCACAATCTTGGATCAAGAAACTCTTCGTCAATCTACGTTATAAGTAACTTTTGCATGCTTAATCTATTCATTTCCTTTCACGAATTCACTATCGATCTTCCTTTTCTTATTGGTGTTTCTTTGTTTTTTTAGTTTAGTTACTGGTGTTTCTATTCAATCTTATTTCTACAAGTGTTAATTTGTTTTCACATGCTAGAACTTTGCATGTTCTCAGTCTCTTCACATTCTAACCAATGGTAAACTTTCAATTAGGTATATATATTGTCATTTGAGTTTCAGAATCATGTGGGACAGGAAAATGTGTCTTTGAGGGAAAATTAGGCCCCTAAATTCTACATGTTTGTATTTCTTTTAGATGGAATTTATGCACAATATGCATTCCTAGGAATGTACTGGAACTAGATCCTTCAGGACAAGTTCCCAGTTTAAATTCATTGTAGAGTGTTGTCAGAATCAAGCTTCAGAGGTGCATATGACCAATTGTCTCAACACTTCTTTGTAGTTATTTTCCATATGATATTCGAGGTCGGTCCTTCTTTCAAGATCAATTAGGTGTAGGAGTCACTACGAGATATCACGGATTGGTTTGCAGCGCCTGAGGGTACATACATCAGATGCTTTGGTTGTCAGATACTCCCTCATCTCATGCTACGATATGTGACCAATAAGGTGGTCACGGAGGAAGTAGCAAATCAGTTGAACAAGGGACTTTTAGGAGTCCTTCACAGAAGTAAGAAATTCCCTTGACCCACCTTCCCATTGAGGATAAAACTATATGAGTTAAAGAACCACAAGGTGGAAGCTGTAGAAATACAAGAGATAGATCACTTGCACTTCTAGACTAAACACTTTCATGGATATGATCCCAAGAGAGTGTGCAGGAAACATTGTGAAAGGATCGACTTCAATTGGGGGCATTCATTAATGTCCACAAATAAAGATGAGAAGGTTAAGAACTGGTATAATGCAATTAGAAAGACACATCCAGGGGACTAGTTCACCCCAAGATCCACTATCTCAAGACATGCAGGTGTAGGAGGCAAAATAGATAACCCCTCAAGCAAAGAGTGTAGCTCCTAAGAAGAGGATAAAGTATGATTCAACATTAGAAAGCAACAGGAAATGTAAAGTTGATAATTTGAATAGAGGAGTTATCAAAGTGGAACAAGAGAGGAGAGAAGTGGAAGAATAGGAGAAGAGGAAGCAGGATGAGTTGCTCTGGAAGCAACAGGAAGAAGACAAGTAAAGGAAAAGAATAGAGGAGGAACAAAAAACACAATCCTAGGAGGAAGAAGCAACACAGAGACTATACGAAGAACAACTGACTCAAGAGTTAAAGGAAAAGTTTGAGGAAGAGGATACCATCCAACCCATGGATGGTGAACTAGGTTCTCCAAAAGAACCTCCTCTCATAGGTGGTCATCTTCCATATGGTGAAATGGGAATGACACCTCCACCTGTAGAGAGATTCATGGATGTTTGTAGTGTCACGCTTGATCAACAAAAGAAGAGGATCGTGTAGCGGAGATGAATATACTTCTCAAATTATCCTTAGAACTCGGTATCAGTATCTACAGAGAAGGTGATAACTACCAATAATAGAAGTAATCCTAGGGAAATCATGGTGACAAATGTTGATTTTGCCACAACAACACAATAAAACTTTGAATATATATTAAATGAGAATGTCATATTGAGGAAAGACCGTGTTGCAGTGAAGAACCACGTGGAACATCTTGTGGTAGAGAATCAATGGTTATCTTCACATAGTTATAACACCGCAAAGTGGAAGTTAGCCATGCAAGAGTAATTGGGGCCAATGGAGGAAACCATGGCACATTTATATGATGAGATAATACTTCTACAATAGGTGGTGTCTCATCTCATTTGTGTTCAAAAGAAAGCATCAAAACAGTTAAAACTCCTGAAAGTGGGAAATAGAGAAGTTAACCAGCTTCAAGAGTGGGCTGACAAGTATATGAATGCTCTGCAACATTTAGAAAGAAAATAAAGGATTACCATCATAACTATATGTGCCTTGGGGAATAGACGATTAGCACTAGTGTTGCATATAATCAATGACACAATAGTTTCTATTCTTTAATACAGAAACATGGGATGCCCGCATTAGGATCACTTGAAGAAATCAAAGGCATGGAAATCATCTTCTAGGAGATCAGGAAATACATAGAACATGTTAGGAAAGCATCAAAACAGGAAGGCTTGGAGATCACCAAAGACATTATCCTACAATATTTCAACACACTAGTCAAAGATCATATGAAACTCTCATTGATATGTAATAATGTAAAGTCAAGCTCCAAGGCCATATTGACGAAGGCACTAGAGGTGAAGATGTAGTATGCAACGGACTTTCTAGTGCGGGTCAAAGTCATCTCAATGGAGTTCGGAGCATGGAACACATGCATCACAAATGAGCTACATGAGGAAGCAAATGATTTTTCAATTCTATAAGACTTTCCCCTATTATTAATTTTGTCTTATATAGCCAATGTCTCCTATGTAATTTGTATTTTGTAATAAACAGTATGTAATGAAGTCCAAGAGACACATGTGGAATGTGAATGGCCACATATGGAATGTAAAGAGTTATGTATAGAATATGAACAATCATAGAAGTTAAAGAGTCATGGGGAATATCAAAGGTCTTTGTCATTAGTTATAATTATCTCTTCATAAATCAAGCTAAGGGCTTGTATTCTTGGAGTCTTTCCTTGGCTTCTATTGTAGTGGATAGGAGATAGATCATACTTTTGAGAAGCAAGTTGTGGCTTCATGCTCCACTACTTGATTTAGTGTTTCATCCATGTAACATTGTACTTGGGATCTTTCATTCTTAATCAGAATCTCTATGATACAATATCTCTTCATATATGCATTGTGGACTATAGTAGGAATATTCTTGTTATGTTTACGATATATGTTGGTTTGATTAATACTAGGCTAATGAACTATTTCGTTACTTAGATATGTTTTTTACTAAATAGGTGTTGTTATGTTTTCATGATTGTTGTTTATTATGTGGACTAATCTGTAGGTAATCAACAATCTTTTCTCTTCGTTCTCGGGTCCCCCTTTAGGATAGTACTATTACTTTTCTAACCATCGGCTTGTTTTATTTTACTAGCCATGGAGGTTCCTCTGTACACCTTACATTTGGTGTCTCACAAAGCTTACATACTTGCTCCCTAAAGAGGTGTTGTTATCTCTTGTGTGTGTGTAACCAAGGAATACCTTTGAAACCTTTCCAATATTGGTCAAACCATATGCCCAGATGGGACTCATACACCAAACAGTGTGAGGTTTAATTGGGACTTCACATCGGGGAGATCTCCTTACATGTTGGCGGCATCCAACACCATCAACACTAACTAAAACATAAAAACTTTCAGTGGAGCCAGGTTTTAGATTATGAGAACACTCATTTATATGTTGAATTTGTTTTCAAATAAGACACATGTAGAACACGTGGCCATAGGAAAAAAGTTTCCGAAAAATAAAAATAGGAAGGCCCATAAGCCAAATTGCTAGTAGGCATCTGACCCTCACCTTTCTAAAGAAGAAAAAGAAGAGACCATGGAGAACAATCCAAATATGGATGCATAGGCACAACATGGTGACAAAGTAGAGGGAGATGTTACATATCATTCAGGAACTGCAACACATATCCAAAAGGGTACTAGATAAGTGGAGATCAAAGCACTAGAGTAATAAAAAGAGGCAACACTCAATGAAAATGGTACGGGGGGTGTAAAGAGAATCCATGTATCTAAGAGCTCAGACTTAGAAAAAGAAGTCCCTTTGTAAGAAACTATAAATGAATTAGAAATGGTAACATTTGATGCCAACCATGGGGTCTCGTAAAAGGTTCAGAAAAGGAAAGGAAGAAAAGGAGAAGTTAAGTGATTTTTATCACATTTAACCCCAACAAAATTTATGTATTTTTTTAACAGTTTACTTTTTATATCTCATCAACCGAAAGGCTGATATGACTGAATGCTTAATATCATCTACAAAATGTAAATTTTCTCCTTGTTTCAGGTTGAATAAAATAATATTTTTTTCATCAGAAAAAACAAAAAGTCTTTTTAATATTTCATGCCCAAAACTAGACATTATCAAGGTAGACATACCAAAAAACCCTCTAAAAGTAACAATGTAGGATATTCTCAAGATGAGAAAGGGAATGATTAACCAAATTACTTGACTTCCACAATGATTTATCTTGCCAAAAAGAAGCCTAATGTCTCTAGCCATGAGGCTAAGGTTGCACAAGCTTCATCCTCTACACCAATAGAGGCTTTGTTTTTTAAGGATCTAGTTAATAAGAAACTCCACTTTGAGGAGATGATTTTTCCAAATTATCCAATAGTACCATCGAAGGAGAAATACAAGCCTAAAGTAGAGCTGGACCATGAAGTCAAGGAGGAATAAAGCACCTTTAAATTCCCCATCCTCAAGTGAGATGAAGAAAAAAATATGAAAAATATTCCTTACTCAGATTTTCCCAAATTCCATGATCTTTCCAAGGAATCTCATAATACTACCTTTTCAAATTTTATGTATTGTACCGAAGCTACAACTACATGACATATTATTAGAATTTAAAGTTATTCCCTACTACAGTCAAGAATCTAACACTGTGTTGGTTCACGAGCCTTGGTAAAGGTAACATCTACATGTGGGACCAAATTAAGAAGAAATTCATAGAAAAATATCAAGACTATTGTAAGGGTAAGGAAATAATGGAAGAGTTATTTAAAATGACCCAAAATGAAGAAGAGAGACTTGAATACTAAGTCGAAAGGCTCATCTACAATGTCCATAGAGAAAGACAAAAAAACCTATCTCCTTAGACACTATGTGTCCTATAACTAAGAGGAATCTGGGATGATTGTATTTTTTTACTCAACCTAATTGGAGGTGGAGATGTCTCTCAATAGCCTTACAATGTCATTACTAGATTATGTCAAATATATTATTGGTGGAATTTGAAGGTTGTTTAGGAATATATTAACATACTAACAAGAATTGGAAATTTTGTTAGTAGTGGGGTTAAAAGAACAAATATTAGGAACATGATAAAAGACTTCAAGACCGATATGCTCGGTTCCATGAGCTCCCAACTGGACACACTATAGATGAAAATAAGAGAGTAGAAAAAAAATTAGCCTTGGCCATCTTCTATCCAAAATGAAAAATGAAACACCCAATGAAGGAATATCCCTTGGATTAGATTAAGGTTTGTGCCATATGCAACAAAGAACACACCATAAACATCTACCCATATTTGCATGGTTTGAAGGATATTTATCAGGAAGTGGAAGAACTTGAACAACTATGTTGTGTGGCTCGAAAAATACCATGGCAATAGCAACCCTATTGTAGCTGTTGCAACACCCTCCAAAAGTTTGGCTTGCACTCAAATTTCGGAGCCTTCCTTCAATTAACTGTCGTATTTGGGCATGTTTGACTATTGCATAATGTTTGTGAGCCTTTTCTGGTGGTTTTGAAGGTTGATATTTGTGTATATTAGTTGTCCCAACCATCTAAACATCTGTTGCATTCATACACAAAGTATTGAGATTTGTCATACAAGTGTCGTCACAGTCGTCCTAAAGTTTATCTTAAGTGTCACACTTATCACATATTTTCATGAGGCAGTCAAACAGAGGGGAATTTTTTTCTTGTGTGTTCCAATGATCTATGTTGTCATGTCATCAAAGTTTGCTAAGTGTGTGATCATATTTCAAGTTCATCACGAGTTCATCTCTCTTCCCGCACTTATCCATTTTTGGAAAATCTTCCCGACCGGGAAACTTAGTTTCACTGAGCCCCGACTGAGCCGCACACCATACAGTATTATCTCTCTTGGATGTGACGCTATTGACTGGAACTGCATAGTGCACAATCCCTACCTTTTAGGTTTGTTGTTATTTGCAATACTTTAGTCCAACAACCTCGCTTGACCTCCACAATTATGTAGTTGTTCCTCCCAGTTTACCTTGAACAACACACTTCGCATCTTCAACCCTCACAATTATGTAGTTGTTCCTCCCAGTTTACCTTGAACAACACACTTCGCATCTTCAACCCTCAAGCCTTTTCCTTGCCTACTAGAACTACATAGTGTGTATATATCCTAGCCTCCCTTGGCCTAAAAAACTATGCAAATGCTTCCTTCAGTGTCCTTCCCTCAACCAGAGCTCACTTCCTCTAGAAACTATGCAGTTCTGATCTCCAAGGCTCCCAGCTTACCAGTCCCCCCTTGCCTCTTAAAACTGCACAATTTTTCCCCCCAAGGCTCCATCCCACAACCTCCATTTCCTGCTTGAACTACGCAATTTTTTCCTTTGATGGGCACTGCACAATTTTTATCCTTAGTGAGGATTGTGTAGAAATATCCCTCAGTATAGCCTGAGTTGCGTTCTGCGCAATCTCAGTGATCAGAATCTTTCCATGTCTCTTGGAAATGTGTAATGCGTAGTCACTGGACCCTTTCTACCAGTTTGCAACTTGTCCTAGGCTTAGTTCATGGATAATAATGCATCATCTTAGACTAGGGAGTTTTTAGATTGATTTCATCCCATCATGAGTGAATTGCAGGAATAGGTACACTATCAAGTCATGGTGAGATGATGAAGAAGGAGAAGGAGGAGGGAATCATGCCTAAAGAATCTCTTGCATTTGAACTCACAAGTGGATCTATCAAGAGCAGGCAAAGGGACACAAGTTTGTAACTACCATCCAAGACTTAAGATCATTGAAGACCCTGCATCACCATGTTATGAGGAGGAGAAGAGAAAACATATCCAAGAAGACATCTAGCACTCAATAGAAATAGTGACTTGGCATTGCCACATCATCAATCTAGTCCATGTCAATAGTGTCATGTCAAGTCGTGTCATGATTTGTCATATGCCACATCACTATTATGGACCATGTGTATTATACTCAAATGTATTGTAAAGTGGAAGTAAAAAGGAAACACATGAATATGAAGAGTCATGTAAGTTGAAAAGTCATAGGAAGTTGAACAGTCAGGAGGGTATTCAAAGAGTCACAAGGGGGAAGCCTCACCCCTTAGCTATATATACTACCTCATTGTATGAGCAAAGGACTTTTCACCTTGGTTCCTCCCGCAAGGCATTAGAGAGATTAATTAGTGCTTTGAGGAGCAAGTAGTGGTTCCAATGTCCCACTACTGGGGCTAGTGATGTACATTGTAAACATGTGCCTTGGAACATTTTCTTAATAAACAGAAGTCTTTTAAGGCCAACACAATCTTATGCATGGACTATGAATGTTTGTAAGACTATTTTATGGACGTTTGTATTTCATCTTTGCTTTCACATGTAGTAAGATAGTTGAACTATTTTTGTTATTTTAGTGCTTATTTTATTGAGAATATGTTGTAATGGTTGTTATATTTATCCCATCCTTGTGGACTATTCGGCAGGATACTAGACAGATCTTTTATGATTTGTTGGTTGTAACGATCGTCACATCCACTGTGGACTATTTTGTTGGATGTTAGACGGGTCCTTCTGGTTCATGTGTGTCTCTTCCTAGGTGGTACTATTACCTCTCACATAGAGGCTCACTTTTCTCTCCCCTTTTTCAGTAGACGAACCTCGACATAGTTGCATTGCACACTCCCCTTTCTTTTTGGAGACACCATTGGACCACTCTCTTGTGCTGACAGCTAGAGCCAAGGAAAATCTTTAAGGATTTGGCAACTAGGCCTTTATACCAGATGGGACTCCTACACCAAACGGTGTTAGGTCTGATCGAGACTTCATATCGAGGAGATCCCATAAATTTTGGTGGGTCCAACACCATCAACAAACCCCAAGGTGATTCAAGACTAGTTATAATACTTATTAGATTAATCCTTCTATCCAATATGCTTCTCATCCATAGTGTCTGCCAACACAATTGTTGAGCCAATTAATTGTTCCTAAAAGGACCAACTAACTTCTACACATTAATTTATCAACCTAAGGTTTTGTTTTTCTTTCAAGGTTATTGACACAATTTATGCAAGAGAAATGTTGGTATGGCTAGTTACTGCTATTCTATTGAAAATCAAAGTTGCAATATTAGAGAAATCAACTCATAATGAAATTTCTAATTATAAAAAACCATTCAAAACATTAACCTCTAAATACTTCTTAAGGAAACAACAAAATAAAACCTATTGGACATTAGTTGTTTCTTAGGGAACAACAACTATAAAATAGAAAAACAGTAATACAAAATCATAACATCAAAAGTGATTAAGTAATAAATACAACGATATATGATAATCTACAGGAAACAACAAGAAATGAAAATGCTCTTAATAAATTAACTACAACAAATATATTATGTAACGATCTCAATAAATATGATTCAAAACAGAGCATTCGATTTAATAAACAAGAAATGAGAAATTAAGAAAAATTGCACTAAGGGAAATAGATGGAATAGGAGAATCAAACACCAATTTAATGATAGAAGTGAAGATAGTGTTGCTTCCAAGATCAGGCCAAATTAATGGAATCAAACTGCCTTATGAAAAGAATCAGCACAACAAATTAACTTTGAGTAATAAACGCTTCCATTCAATTACAAAGAACTAATTACAATCAATTTCTTCACAAGTCTGAGCTTATGTCAAAACAATATTACAAATGAACAACTCCTTTCGAGGCTTAATACAAGTTTTTATATCATGTCGATAAAAGATAAGAATAGAAAATCTATTTATGGTAACGAGCGATCCTGAGAATCTAAATATTTTCAAGATGCTCATTTAAGCTACAAATATCTTAATGCATCCAGAGGACTATGTCGGAAGCTCATATTTAACTAGTTTTCTCCAAACAAAGTATAACAACCTGAGGCTTTCCGATCTCCCATGATAATTCAAGGAAGCAACATCAAATGCCAATGCATCAATAGATTCTTGTCCAAAATAAGGATCCATTCGTAAGTAAATAACACTTTAATGGTCAAATTCGTTCATAAAAATAATAAAAAAATAAATGCATATGAAACACTACTAGAATCCATACTACATAAGTTATCATAGCCTATTTACAAAAAAGACTTAGAAAATAATATGAAAACTAAGAATTAAGGAAAGGAATTTATGAAGATTATGAGGCCCAACATCACCACCCAACTAACCTTTTTGCATGACCTCATGCAAAAAAATGACTAATATGTAAGGCAGTCAAGGAGTAAGCTTCAAAAGCTTCCTCTCCTCTATGCCTGAATCCATTTATACTTCGTAGTTCTTCAAAAACCACATACTTACCTACTTCTGATAAGTCATAATCAAATTTATAAAAAGACTGAGGGCACTATATCATGGGACATATGTACATGCATCCTATCCAATTGATACCTCTTTCCAATACCAAGTGAACATAGTCCTCTACTCTGGTCATGGCATACTAAAAATTGCGGTAGCCAAAGGGCTCTCTATTCTTGACTTCATTAGGTGATGCCTATCATGTCACTTTAGCTCCACGAACAACATCATCCCTAATATCTTCCAAATATTCCATCTTTGAATGCAAGACATCATAATGAATTTTTTTCAAGTGCAGAAGAAACACTGAATTTTTCTATGAAGATACCATGAAGAATTTGTGTGAAGGGGTTATTAGGCTCTCCTCTGACCCAAATATCAAGACCATTTTCTCTCCTCTAGAAGGTGTGATAACATTTTTCCCATTTCATCTAGTGCCTGGCAAATAATATGAAAGCCTGAAATTGAATATCTCCAGTAAACGGGTTAGTATTTTCTTCCACATGCTCTTCTAAAATGAAATTGTGCATATATAATTCACACAGAAGATATTGTTTATACTCATCATGTTTTTGGAAAGTAGAAATGAAATCCATTACATTTCTAAAATCATATGGTTGTCTAGATTGTATAGCTTTAAATTTGGGCAACATATATCGCTCAAGTAAATACAAAGCATAATTCCAAGCTGGGGACCTACATTCTAAGGTATCTGAATAAATGGAGCATATTTCATTTGTTTGCTCTGTAGCCTTCTTAAGGTGGTCCTTTAAATTTTGTACTTTCTTCTTAGATGCCATCAGTTGCAAATAGGTCTCATATTTTGTTTTTGTCAGTGCTCTGAATTATTGGAGCAGCCCCCGATGTTCCCTCCAAGGCACCCATTCTCCTTGATATCTTGTTATGGTCTCCTATTGTTTCTCCATATTTTTGTTCAAGAATTTAATGGTTGCTTCTACAATCAAGGGAGTATAAGGAGGCACATCCTTTGTTTGTAATCCTATGTCATTAAAGGTAAATGGTGAATCAGTCTGAGTTCCTACTTCAACAAGGCTAGGAGGAGCATCAATATTTTGTACCTCAGAGTTAGGTTGGGTTCTTATTTTGGCAAGGCTAGGAGGAACATCAATCATTTGTACCTCAGAGTTAGTCTGACTTCCTACTTCGGTAGAAACACGAAAAATGTTTGTCTCGGTGCTTGCTTCATTAGAGAAAGATATGAAATCAGTATGGGATTCCATTTCCTGAGTTTCCTTCTTTCTTATAGGTCTCTTCTCATGACCTTTAAGAAAATGCTTACTTCCATGCATCCAATTTTTTAGTCGTTGTACCTTCCTTCGCAGTTTCTAGTTTTCTTTATTCAATTTATCAATCCTCACATGAAATTTTCCTTTTCCTTTATTCCTCGTAGCTCTAGTACCTATGGCTTTCTGATCAAAACTACTAACCAAGGCTACTGGAATAAAAGGAGAAGAAACAACAACAACTATCTTGGGATTTTCAGTAATAATTTCCTAAGTAGATTCGATTTTCAATGGATCAATCAATGAGTTATCAACTTCCCTTGTCATCACGTCAGTTCCAGACTTTAGGAAGTGCTCATTAGGAAAATTAATCTGAGGTTTAACTGAAAAGCTAGTGCCTTCATCTCGTCCTTTATCAATCACATCTTCAAAATACTGTGGATTTTTTCCCTCCAGAGAGGAGGGCTCTAGTATAGTAGCAACAGTCTCCATAACACTCTTGAGAAGGAACAACTTCAAGGTCATTATCCGATTCCAGAATAACTGTAGCTGAATAATTAATAGGAGAGGTTGCAGTTGGAAAATTAAGTGAAGCCCCCTTGTCAAGAGGATCTTCAGAATGAGCTACCAATTCTTCTACTGAAGTGATAGTGGCATCTCTAAAATTCATAGTTTCTAGTAAACTCTCTAACCCTTCCAATGCTTAAGGTATTTCTATTTCAACCTCTATATGTTCTGATGTTGGTAAATTTTGAACTGATTTTTCTCCAAAGATTTATTGGTGCATCTCTTCTATATTGATGAAAACTTGAGTCAAGTTTTCTTTTGGTAGCTTCTCAAGAAGGTTCAAAGAACTCTAACCTTGCTTAAGAATTCTAGCTGACCTCCTTCTTTTCTTAGGTAGCAAAGATAGAACTGAAGACATTATTTTCTCCGCTCTACTGAGTTTTTGAGGTTTTACAATTTGTGCAGTTCCCTATATGATATATTTTATCACTAGAATTTAATTTAAATTTTCGTTATTTCCTTTTTCTAGTTGGTCATCACAAACTGAAGCATTCCCATATGTTCCAGTGACTTCTTCATCCCTCAAAGGAATGTCTTCACTAGTGTTAGGGTTTCCAAGGAACCCTTCCCAAGTCCTATGAACTTGATTGAGACTTCTTTTTATTAATAACTTGATAATTCCATGGTGACTTATGACCGATACTTGGTCCTTGGACCTTCTTAACCTAGTAGTGGTCTCATGCAACAGTGAATTGAGAAAGTAGAGAAGGTTTAGAGTTACCTTTCACCTCAGGGATGCCATTATTTTGAGATGATGTCCCCTCACCACATTGTACCTTCCATCACAGGTAATGTATCATTGGACGATCCCTGCTACTTCTTTCCATGGTTCTGGTAATGAATTGGGGTTATACCCCTTTCCTTTTCTCATCAATTCTTCACCAATGTTTAGAAATAAGAGGATTGCATTCTGGACAGAAGTGCATATCTTGTACCACTTTTCTCCTTTTGTCGGAAGACCTATTACTTCCACTATTGCACCTTCACTTGTATCTACATATTTATCACTATTAATGTGCCATTTTCCAAATTATTTGTGAATTCTAATGCTACCTCATTGTCGAAACCCCGTAACCATTCAAAACACTCCATCCATCTAGCTTGAATCAAGATGTTGTGCATCTGTTCCAAGGCCTATAATTGAATAGGTTCATATCAGACTGAATGGCCACCTTGTTAATTGTTTAGCATGACTCAATTTTGCAGTTGGAAATGACAAAATTCAAAATGTATGATAATAGTAATTTTGTATAGAGTATAGAGGCTCGGTGATCATGACATGCAATGTTATTTCAAAATTTGGATAACAAGTCATTTATCAGTGCCAACTCACCCCCCAATAAAAGTAAAGGTCATATGCGGTTGTTAATCAGGTTTTAATAGGATGGCAGATTTGACACGATTAGAGGATAAGGGTGTATTAATGCAACACAATAGAGTAACTCTCAAAAGGAAAAAATAGAAAGTCGAGTGTATCTGTAACATGTGAGGAAATCATTGATATATTTGTGACTCGTGCCATGTAATGATAACTTGAATTATTATAATCCACAGACAATGTAGACAAAATAAAGGCATGCAGAGATCTCTACAAAAAACAGATGGATGGAAACAATAGTTGCATCAAGTAGATCATTAGAAAGAATTAAGGAGATTATTTTAGAATGTTGAATTTCCAAAAAAGTATTCCTAGAATGTATAATTATAATGAAATACTCATGGAAAACCAAACATCATTGATGTATAGGAGGATTTTATACATGCCCATAATAAATTTAACGATCTTTCCTTTATTAATTTTGAAGAAGAATTTTTATAAATTTTCTACAGTACCAAAAGGGATTAAAAATTATTGAAATTTCAGAATTTTGATAATGATTTCTCACAAAGCATTCTCCAATGATAACGATTGAAAAAGTTAGTTTTCCACCATCATATGAAAGGAAGGCTAAAAAATGTTCGTTACCCAAATAAAGAGAAACATTAATAAGCTAGGGAAATGATAATCACATGTGAAGAAAAAATGATTGTGGTTATGGAAACAACAATGTGACTAAGGAAACAACGACTGATATGAAGTGTTATCACTTAGAATTTTCTCTTGAAGTTATAAGAAGAAAGAAAATGACCAAGGTAACCACAAACCAACTTTTAGGCTTAGGCTCTAGCCAACCTAAGTCCAGAGAGGGCTCTTTCTATATGATTTAGCTTTGTTTGTTGCGATATTAGGCTACTTCTTAAGGTTCAGGGGGTTTTTGATTTGTATTTAAGATTGGGTGGTGGGGTTCTTTAAACAGATGGATAGAATGATGTCTCTAGACCATTGGGCATATGGAGTCAAAAGAAGGGCAGCAGAACTGGATCAACTCACTAAAGGGAATGTTTAAAGGGCAAGATAGCAGAGTAGAGTGTAGGTCTTTAGGCCAGAGGGATGGAAAAGGTTTTAACCAGGGTGAGAGAGCAATTAAGAATTCTCAGACCGGGATTGAAACGAAGAACAGGGGGGTAATCGAAAAAAAAGGACAATTAAGAATCCTTTGCTATATATTAAAAGAAACAACCTAAAATAAGGAGCAATTAAGAATTCCTTACTTAGATTATCTGTAGAAAACATATATTTGCCTAACTGTTATAGTAGAGTGTAATTAAACAAATTCAGATATAATACTTCCAGTTATGACATCCATATTTAGATCAACAATATGAAAACTTTAAGAGATAACAACAATGTGAGAAAATACTTTTCTACACTTCGCTCTGCACATGAATCCTTTGAAATATCGGGTCTTTATTCATCAATCCAACTTGCTGGCTCAATCAATGCTCCAATAGCTTTTACAGTCTTTCAATCAAGAAGTATATAGAAATGTCTAAGAATCCACCCTCCATACTTCAAATTGTGAAGTATTTGTAATAAGGTGTTACTACAAATATCTCAAACTAACTTGAGATTTAATCTAGGAAATAGAAAATATCTTCTCGCAGGAAGATAGAGGCAGCTACTGAACTATTTTCACGCTGTGCCTTTTATTGTGGTACTCTTGCTTGCTATGGTTTGTTTCTAGCTCTTTATGCTCTTTCTGTTTGAATTATCACGCTAGAGGCTTTATTCACTTCTGTATTTCATCTAATACTCTCTCTCACTGATACTCTTTCACTCTGATGACCTACCTTTATCCTTTACTATGTTTCTTCCTTTTACTGCACAATTTAACTATTACTGTGTTTTTCAACAGTAAATTCTTATGTTTTTTATGTGTCTTAGCAATTGGAAGTGGATATCTATCAAGTCTCAGTGTGTTTTGTTTGTTTGTCTTCTCACTGCATCTCTGGTCTAGTTACTCCGTTCTAAACTATCACTGCTCTGTTCCTTGTCTTCTTCTTGGCTCTGTGTGTAAGGGTCTTCATCTTCAGTTCCTCGTATAATTGGTCTTTTTCATTTGAATTTATGCTTTTAACAGGTTTCTTGGTCGAGTCTTGGAGTAAACAGGTTCTTTGACTAGTATCATAATTGTTTATCCAAGCTCTGATCTTAGTCTGATAACCTGAAAAATTCAATAATATTTAAGAAAACACCGGTCTGCATGAAGGGCGCTTGATGTCTCTCTGGCACAGGGATGCCTGGGAAAGGTCTCAGGGCAGTGCTTTAGACATAAACGGAGGTGAAATCGCATTGCATATGTTCAAGGGTGGCGATGAGGGTTTTATGGGTTTACACTGTAAAACTGGCGAAAGGCGAGAAAACATGGGTTTTCGGGGTTTAAAACTTTAATGGGCAAATTTTCAAAAATGGCGCGAAATTCATATGTATGAAGGATCAGCGGTTTATCAAAACGGCAGGGAGGCGGTTTTTAGGAGTCGTCACACCTCTTTTATGGCGTGGGTGGTTTTGAGGAGGGGCTGCCCAATGTGCTTTAGGGCGTGACACATAGCCATCAAGGGTTGGGGGAAAACTGCCTTATCGGGAGGGTAAAGGCAGTCCATCGGGCGCAACTGATATGGCTTTGGGCTGTTGGATTTGCAGGATTGCAATCTGACGGTAGTCAGGTGGGAGAGCTGCGCGGGGTGAAATGAACGGGAGTTGAGGGGGGCCCAGGGGTTTAATCACGAGGGTTTGGGATTAGCTTAGACATTAATCGTAGGTTTAAAGTGATCGGGCTGGTATTAATGAGGGATTAGGGAGTTGGGTGAAGCCGATGCGGGATTAACTTAAGTTTACCAGGATTAGGTAGACTAAGTAGAGTTATATTGGGAAAAGGGGTAGTTTATATTAGTTTTTATTAAAACTAAGGGTCGGGGTATTTTATATAGGAGTTTAGTTTAATACGGGAAAAGGGTTATATCGGGGTTATATAATAAAGTTAGTTAATTAATATGAAACGAGCAGAGAGAGGTTTTTTCCTAAGTCAAAAGGGTAAAAGGAATGCGATTACGCAATTTAGATTTATACTTAGGATAAAAAGGCTTTTTGTGGGTTTTTTAAGCGGAAAGGGATTTATATGGGGGTTTTATTACTTTTCCTAGGTAAATGGGGTTTAAACCTTAGGAAAAGGGGTTTTCTTAGGGTGATGAGGGAAAATGGCTTTTATGAAGGGGATTCTAGTACTTGCATCCATAAGTCATTAAGCCAAGGGTCTAATCCCTCCAAAAGTTAGAGAATTTCTCTGAGCCTCTTTTACTTGTAAGGTTAAAAGTACTTAGAACATATTTGTTGATAGGAAATTAGTAAGTAAAGGGGAAAAAGTGAATGAGGGGAAGTTAATCATATGAACTTGTAGAACTTTGTCTTTGTTGTCATAATTGACCATACATGTTGAAAGATGTATCGAAGCATGATGCATGTTGTTTGGTCCAAGTAACTTTGTAATTTAGAAACCTTTCTTCTACTTACCCATTTCTTACCTCTAACATATTTTCTTCATTTCTTAGGGTCCATTTAGGCTAGCAAGCCCTTATTCATCTATTTTTTTTTTCATAAAGCAAACTATCTAATTCTAACCTTATATCATCATAGGGCTTAGATTAAGATTATGAGTTCCTTTTGTTTTCTCTACCTAACTATGATCTGCCAAGATTAAATTGTTTGGTCAGATTTTATTCTCTAATCTACAAACATTAAACTCAAACCATGGAGTAACCAAGATTAAACTGTTTGATTACCATGGATTGTGGCATGAATAACTGTTAGATAATTATATATTACAGAGCAATGGAACACATAAAATATTGTAGAAATATAAACACAGAAAATGCATAAAACAAGAGAGACACAGATATACGTGGTTCACCCAGTTTGGGCTACGTCCATGGAGAAACAACCAATCCTTCTTTTTATATTATCCAACAAATTGAAGAGATACAACCTATAGCACAACTGCTATAAATCCCTCTTCACTCTCAATCTCCTCTCTCTTCTTCACTCAGAATACAGGTATAGATAGACGCAATACAATTCCCTCATATATAGCGAGGGGTTGCCTTCTAGGGCAACAAACTCTAAATTAAACATACTTCTACCGTCAGACCCCCCCTGTAGCGAATATTTTATGGGTGGCGTTGCCGCCCCATTAAGAACTGGGGTCCAATGCGGCGATACCTTTGAATACAGAAGATAATCAAGCTCCACACCCAACAATAACAAGTTTCACACAATCATTATTATGCATAAAATGTAAATAGTAGTGGCATTTGGACTTGCACACTTTCATGGTATTTTTGTTTTTGGGGTTCATATATTTTCATTTTCTTCTTTGACCTTCTCTTATTATTTTTTTCCTTTGATTTATCTTTTAGGATATACCCTCTTTACATTTTCAAATTTTTGATAATATGGAAAGCATTTGCAGAAAGCAAAGGTATGTACAATATTACAAGGCTTAACCTTAGACATTCAAAATTATGACTCCTATTGGTATAGGAACCTAACATGAAGGAAACAACAACTGTGATTGAGGAAACAATGGCTGATACTAAGGAAATAACAACTAAGACTAAGGAAACAACGAATATAACTAAGGAAATAACAGTTGAGACTAAGGAAACAAAAACTATGATAAAGGAAACAATGGTTGAGTATAACAAGACAACAATTGTGATTAAGGAAATAAAAGTTGAGGCTAAGGAAACAACAACTGTGATTGAGGAAACAACAACTATAACTAAGGAAATAGTGGTCGAGACTAAAGAAACAATGAATATGATTGAAATATTAGTGATTTTTCCATATCTATCATAAAAACAAAATAAAATTATTTACATTATGTACAAGCTAAAAAAAATATCGAAGAAAAATTTACCTGGTTGTGACCATGGGGAAATTCCACAGCCAGCTAGAACCTGAAAATTGGCATCATTATCAATTTCGTGAAGGAAATATTCTTGAGTAAGTGGTTGATGGTACAAACAGAGGCGATGCCCAATTGGAAAGGAACGAAATACCAAAATTATCAATTGTGGTAAGGCATACCATTCCATTGTCATAAACCTTGGTAATTTTGTAAGGGAGAAGCCATCTTGTTTGAATTCTAATCGGAAAGTCTTGGAATCTGGAGTCGTATAACAGTGCCCAACCCCCTTTCTGAAAGTTTTTCTTTTTAATCAACCAATCATGCCACATATCTATCTATTGTTGGATTATGGGAGTATGTCGTAAAGCAAGAAGACGCATTTCATCCAGTTCATTAAGTTGTTGTAAGCATTGTTTCTGTGCTTCTGTAAGATCTAATCCAACTTCCTTGGGAATTTTGAGAGTCTTAACTTCGAACAGAATCAGAAATTCCTTACCGAAAACGAGCTGATGAGGTGAATAGCCAGTGGTATTGCGTTAGGTTGTTCGATAGGCCCATAAATCTTCCTAAAGCTTGGCAGCCCAATATCAGTGATGTATAGATATTGTTCTAGTTAAAATTGCCTCTAAGAATTTATTTGTACTTTCCATCTACCCATTCACTTTTGGATGGTAAGGAGAAGTGATTATGTGTTTAATATGGTAATTTTGTAGTGTGGTTGAAATTTTATGAGCAATGAACTGTGATCCCTGATTTGTTACAAGCTCCTGAGGAAACCCATATTGAACAAACAGTTTGAACAAAAAATTAATGAGTGCTTCTTCCGTGGCCATTAGGAGTGCTACTGCTTCCACCCATTTAGTTACATAATTTGTACAAACTAAAATATATTTTTTTTGATTTGAAGGTGGATTAAAGGGGAATACAAAGTCCATTACCCATCTTTCAAATGTTTCCAATAAAATTTGTGGCTGGAGGGGAATTTTGTCAGCCTGAATGGGATTACCCATCCTTTGGAAACTATCGCAACTCTGGACATATTTCTTTGCATATGTAAATATTGTGGGACAAAATTAGCCTATATGTAATACCTTCTGTCTAGTTCTTCTGTCAGCAAAATGACCTCCATGGGGCTTATCATGACAAGCCCTGAGGATATCATAAAATTCATCTTCTCTCACACATTTTTGAATTTCAAGATCAGCCCATGTATGAAAAAGGTAACCATCCATCCGTCAAAAGTGTGTGTTGCATTGGATGATAAGATTATTTTCCCAAGAAGATAGGAGTGATGATAATTTCCCGGCTGCTAGATAATTTGAAACATTAGTGTACCAAGACGTTTGATAGTTACAGCAAACAAATGTTCATATGCGAATTGGTCCTCAACTAGGGAAGAATTGACTGTAGATGGAACTCTTGATAAGAAGTCTGCAACAAGGTTCTCTTTTCCTGGCTGATCCTTTATAGTAATGTCAAACTCCTGCAATAACAACAAACATGGAGTTATTATACCATTGGTAATAGTTTTGTTAGCTAAATAACGAATGGTAGAATGATCAGTGAACAAAAAAACTAGATATCCCGTTATGTAATGGTAAAATTTATTGATGGCATAAACAACGACCAAAAATTATTTTTTGCCACAACATAATTTAAATCAACTTGCGTAAGGTTTTTGTTGATGTAATAAATGATTAGTCAATTTAGTATGTCCTAAATTTCTACATTAATTATCAATTCGGGGGTCGTAAACTGATGAAGTGTGGCGCACTATATGTGCAAGGCAACCTCTTTCTTAGTTTGTATTGTTTTCAATTTTATCTTGTTTTTGGGGGTTTTATCTTGGTTTGTCTCCTAATGCAAATGGAAATCCTATTCCTAAGTTTTAACAATACTTTAGAAGGTAAATTTGGGTATAGATTTTAAGGCAATTATGTCCTTTATGATGACTTCCAGAACTTAACACTTCAGAGGATCTCAAAACATTCTAGTGATGAAGTTAATACTTGAACAAGAATGTAAATGTGCAGCTATTTGAATCAAACAAATGATGAACTACTGATCATGAAATCTCTATCTCTGCTGCTCATCTAAATACAGAAATAAAAGTTAAGCTATTACACTTAAACAAATCAAAAACTGCAAACTAATAAAAGTAAAACCAATTCACTTCATTTATAGTCTGATAGCTCGCCAAGTAGCTTTTCAGGGTTAATCCATGGCTCTGGAGATAACGTCAATAACATGAGGAATTGATATCTAAATTATCTACTTAAAAATAAAATCAACTCTCTTCACTTATAGTCTGATAGCTCGCCAAGTAACTTTTCGGGTTAAGCCATGGCTCTGGAGATAACGTCAATAACATGAAGAATCAAATCACTTCACTCAAAATCCGATAGCTAGCCAAGTAGCTTTTCGGGGTTAAGCCATGGCTCTGGAGATAACGTTAAATGACATGAAGAATTTGATATTTAAACTAACTGTCAATAGCAAATGAATAAGGCTGAAATCAAAGCATAACTGAAATTGAAAGCTAAGAAAAACAAAGTCAGCAGAGAGGACAATCTCATGTCAATATTTACTGAAAAAATTGTATGAAGATGTCCGGGCCTATCCTAACCTGAAACACATTGATCAGTGTTAGCACAAATATACAAAGCTTGGAAAATCATGTACAGGAATGAAACATTAACACTATACTGAAATGTGAGATATACACAAGTGCACAAACTACGAAATATCTACAATGGAAATAAAGCAACATCACATGAAAAATTTACAGAAATAAAAGAACAAAACCTTAGCCAGCAGGGGCCCTCTGCATGGCCTTGGTTAACACGCTGTCAAATCGAGATTATGCTCACATAGTCATATAAAACAGAGTCTTATTATATTGCAAAACAGAGGAAGGATCCTCTTGTTACCACAGCAGGACTAGTGTCATGGTACAATACATAAACTTAACAGCAAGATTACATTAACAAAGACTAACTAGCTACATGCATTTGCAAACGCGTTATTTATAAGGGAAATTACATAATAGTTTTCCTATGAAACACCTTCAACAGGGGACACGTAAAAAGACAACATCCGTGAGCTTAGCATGATGGTTGCCAAGATCATTCAATCTACCAAAAGGTGGTTGTTGGATTTACGTCGTGGGGGCAGTCTACAGCTATCAAAATGTAGCCAAGGATCTAGGAATGGTCTCAGACCCTTCACGTGTTGAAAAACAGAGACCTGTTTGCCGTAGAACTCCTTTGTTTGACCATCGTTTGACCAAGGCTTTCCTTTACGAATCTGGCTAAACCAATAGGACCTGGTCCATATCCAGATCATTTCTGAACTGCCCACGTGCCTCGTTTTGCTTGATGACACCTGTAACCTAGAGATCAACAAAAATAGCTGCGGAAAGTCGAGTCAGTTGCGGAAAGTGGCTGTATTCCGTAGCTGATGAGCAAAATCTAAGTCAAATAGCAAATACAAAAATATAGTTAGAAAACCACTTAAATGTACTCTCAGAATCAATATGTAATGATTTTTGATAGCTTGTGAGGCACTGGTGAGGGGAAAAACTCTAGAAAAGTGTGTAGAAGAGGTGTAGTTTCAGGGCTCAACATACCCCCACTGTGAAGGTGTTGCATGTTCTCATGCAACCAAAACTGTGATCATCCTCCCTTCATTTCATGTGTTTTGAGACCTCTACTAACACATCCAGCCTTCTTTTCTTCTTTCTTGGGACCACTATCATCCTAGGCTTCCTCATTAGGCACTTGAATTTGAGGTTGATGAGAGCTCTGCTCAACCTCCTGCTCTTTTTCTTCAATTTTCTATTTTTCTTCTGTCACAGCCCAAGATGCAACATGTTGTTGTCGTGAATAATCTTATCCAACCTGCTCTATTCTTTCAATGTTTCATTTTCTCTTTTGATGTGCTTATTTAGGACCTCCAGTTCAAAAACTTCCTGTTTTAGTGATTGGATTAGAGCTTCCTAGGCTATATTAGGCTAGGAAGATGAAGTGCCTTGATCTGTGGCAGTTTTATCCAACGTCTCAATATAGTCATACATTTCTTGCTGGGTTGGATCTATCTCAGGTGTAGTCTTTCTGCAGATGTCCCCAAAATCCGGTTGAGAAGGACTGATCTCAAAATCTGGTTGAGAAGGACTGATCTCAAAATCTGGTTGAGAAATAGGAGTATGGTGTGGGCTATGGCCAAGAGGGATTGCTGGAGGCTGTTCCGGTGTTTCCCCTCCTAAATCAATGAAGTGGGGCCCTTTAGTTTGTACTTTACTCAGTTTCCCTTGAAGTCTATAGCTCCTCCTTAGATTTTGTGAGCTAGTGTCTTCTTTCTCCACACTCTGTTTTTCTTTCCCTTTTCTCTTTGCTGCAGCTGATTGTTCCTGAAGGTAAACTAGTCTTTCAGAAATTATTTGGTGGTTCTCTTCTAAGGAAGGTTCTGGGGTTTGATAGACAGCTTCAATATTTCTTTTCTCCTTTAATTTTCTTTGCTTCCTAACCTCAGTTCTTTCCTTCCTACTTTTAGACAGCTTCTCTTCCTTATTAGTTTCTTTAGCTATGTTAGTAGGAGTGTCTTGAATTTTCACACTTGTTTTCCTTCTCCTACTTTTCCTTGCTGAGCTGCTCTCGGGTGTTTCAGGTGGATATTGAAAGAAGTTTCTAACCAAAAACTATTCCCACGTGTCCTTTTCCTTCAATTGTTTTTCAATCGAAATTTTTACAAGGCCGTGATGGTACAGGTGGGGTTCTATGTCCTCCAGATTCTTTTCTATAGTTATGGACATCTTTTTCAGGCTATTCAATAAAAATTAAGGCAAATTGATGGTTTGATTTTCTAGAAAATTCATTAGCAACCGGGTGTGGTACATATACATGGACCCAAATCGTCCTTCACATGTAATAAACTTCTGGATTATCAATAATAGACTAGCCCACTTTTCCTCTAAAGCAGAGACAGGGATTCCACATTTGAAAATGGTTATATCCATACCTGGATTGCGTAGGATAATCCTCCAGGCCCTCTCATCAAAGCTTTTGTTTTTGAACCACCGTTCCCCCTCCTGTGGGAGTTCCGTTGCTACTGCGATAGATGCTTTTATGACTTAAATTTAAGATCTCCAACCTCAACTTCCACGCTATTAAAATACCTCTCAAATGTCTTCGTAACTTCTTTATTGTAGCCTCTGAATTTCTGGATGAACTGTAGCCACTGTGCCTTCCTTAGTATGCTTTTAAATTGTGGATACCCCTCCATGAATTTAGGCCCTTCTGGTTCTGCTCTTAGCAAAAGACCCATCCCTTCCTCCTGCCTTAAAATATGTCTGAGTGAGTAATGGGTTGGCGGATGTGAAATGATTGTGTTAGCAGGGAATGGAGAAGGTTTGTGGAGAAAAAAAACAGTAGTCATAAACGAAAGAGCAAAGAACAGGTAATGAGAATGGGTTCACGGGGATGTAAACAGCCATAAATGACAAACGCAACTTCAATGGGATAGTATAGAAGCTTTTGAGATAGAAGGCTGCGGAATAGGCGTGAGAATGTTCTCAAAATGGTTGCAGATTTGTGCGGTGGAACAAAGCCGTGATCAAATAGATTACGTCCTCATAATTACCCGGTTCAGCAGATGGAATGCCAACGTACAAATAAACACAAGTTAAATTCGGAGGCGGATCATGAGGCCGTTAAAAATTAATGCAAGGTTCGTGGAGGAATCATGTAAAGGTCATGGAGCGGTTATGGAAGCTATCAATGCTAATCATTACACATAATGGAGCCGTGGTTTCATAACTATATAGAATGTGCTTTAAAATGCTATTTGAAATGAATTTTGCTTACCTTAGAATCTTACCACTTCCGCTCACTGACCTTTGATTAGCTGCTTCCTGTTGGTGCTTTAGGTGCTTTATATCTTCAACATATTTTCCTTTGTCATACCTGCATTTGGTTCCCATTATTATTTGGCTAACATCTGACTGTCAGTGCTGAATAACAGAGTGTTAGCTGCGGAAACTGAATTCAGCTGCGGAAACTGACACAGTGAACATATGACTGAATGGAGATGGATGGAAATGAATGATGGCTGAGTGAATGATATATGAAAACTGGTCATAAAAGGAATTTTATTGGCGGAATGAGATGATGAAATGAAATGGAGTGAAATGAAGTGAAGTGAAATGGCATGAAACTATGAATAAAAAGATTTTTTTTTTGGAAAATATAGGGCGTCAAAAGTTTCTGATTTTCGCCCTGTATTTTTTGTATAACACTGCCAATCAGTGATTGGTTTTCAGGCTTATACAATTTTTTTTTCAAAACGGAAAAGAACAAATACTAGACTGGTGGAGAAGAAGGATTCTTCTTCACCAGCCTTATTGCAGAATTATCTTGAAAGATTTTGACAAATTCTTCCTCTGTGAGTGGCTTATGATAGATCTTTAATCTGTGGCCATTCACAATAAGAGGAGTTTGATGTTCATCAATGGTTTTGATTCTTACCGCTCCATTGCTAAAGACTTTGTCAATCTCATATGGCCCAAGCCAATGAGTCTGAAATTTACCTTTGAAATCTGTAAACTTGGAATCAAATAGCAATGCCCAATCTCCTTCTTGAAACTTTTTCTCCTTGATGTATTTGTCATGCCACTTAGCTCTTTGATATTGAACTAGATCAGTTCTTAGGATTGCTTCTTGTCTGATCTCATCTAGCTCATTCAACTGCTCCATTCTATTCTTTTGGGCTTCTGATAGATCCATTCCCAATTGAACTACCATCTTGAAGGTTCTAACTTGGAACTCAATGGGGAGCAGAACTTCTTTCCCATAAACAAGTTCATAGGGAGAATGTCCTATTGTATTCCTCCATGTAGTTCTGTAGGCCCATAAGGCTTCAGGAAGCCTTTCTGCCCAATCTCTTCTGTGTAGATGAATAGTATTGGTAATGATGCCTTCAAAAACTTTGTTTGTATACTCCACTTGACCATTTGCTTGCGGATGGTAAGGAGTAGATTTTCTGTGCTTGACCTTGTACTCTTCCATCAACTTCTCCACCAGTTTGGATGTGAATTGACCTCCCTAATCTGTCACAATTTCTCTTGGAACACCAAAGTGAGTAAAAATATCCTCATAAAGAAAAATAACAACTGAATGCTCAGTAGCAGAAAATAATGCTTTGGCTTCTACCCATTTAGTGACATAATCAGTACATACCAATATATACTTTCTTTGTTTAGATGGTGGGTTAATAGGCCCAATGAAATCTAAAGCCCATTTTTCAAAGGGTTTTATGAGTACCTATGGTTGTAATGGCATTTCATTTGAGAGGGTAGGTTTTCCTACTCTTTGGTAGCTGTCACATCTTCTGACATATTTTTTTGCATCTTTGAAGAGGGATGGCCAATAATATCCTAAAGAGAGGATTTTATAGGCTATCCTTTTGTCAGAAAAGTGTCTGCCACATGGTTCATCATGACATGCTTTGAGAATATCAGGCATCTCATCTTCCCTAACACATCTTCTAATCACAAGATCTGGCCCTGTTTTAAACAATTCGTTAGAAATCCATGAATATTTTGAACTCTCCTGAATACTCTTTTTTCTTTCACCAGGAAATAAATGTGGAGGTAGTTTCCCTGTAACCAAATAAGTAGCTATATCTGCATACCAAGGAGTCTTAGTAGTTACTGCAAATAAATATTCATGAGGAAACTTGTCCTCTATAGGAGAATTTTCTTTACTATTATGAATCCTAGACAAGAATTCAGCTACTGTGTTTTGTTTCCCTGGTCTATCTAACACAGTAATATTGAATTCCTATAAAAGTAAGAGCCACCTTGTAACTCTGCCATTAGTAATGGGTTTGTTCATTAGATATCTAATTGTAGAATGATCAGTATGAATAAAAGTTTCATAGCATGTTATATAACGTCTAAACTTATTGATTGCATGAACAACAGCTAAGAACTCTTTTTTAGTCACAGTATAGTTCAACTCAGTAGGAGTTAAATTTTTACTGGTATAGTAAGTGGCATAATGAACTAAATCTTTCTGTCCCAGTACAATCCCTAGAGCTGTATCTGAAGCATCTGCAGAAATATGGAAAGGAAGTTTTCAATTTGGTCCTCTCAAGATAGGCACTTCAGATATTCTTGTTTTCAAAGTTTCAAATGTTGATTGGCAATCAGGACTCCATTTGAATTTACAGTCTTTTGTAAGCAGTTTGAAGAGTGGAGATGCTATTTTAGTGAAGTTTTCTATAAATCTTCTATAATATCCAGTAAATCCCAGAAAAATTCTAACATCTTTTTGACAATTTGGAATAGGTAACTTGGAGATGACTTCAACTTTTGATCTATCAACTTTAATCCCATCCCCTGAAATGTGATGTCCTAAAACAATACCTTCAGTAAACATCATAAAGCATTTTTCATGGCTTAGTGAAAGGTTTGTTTCTTTACATCTTATAAGGACTTTTTCCAAATTTTCTAATGCCTCTTCAAACAAATCACCATAAACTGTAAAATCATCCATATAAACCTCTACAAAATCATGGATTAGATCAGAAAAAATTCCTAGTATTGCTCTTTGGAATGTTGCGGGTGCATTACATAATCAAAAAAGAAGCACTCAATAAGAAAAAGTTCCCCATGGACAGGTAAATGTGGTCTTATCCTAATCTTCAAGTGCTACTTGAATTTGATTATAACCACTAAAACCATCCAGAAATGAAAAATACTTTTTGCCTGCTAATGTATCTAGTACTTGATCGATAAAGGGAAAGGGAAAGTGATCCTTCAAAGTTGCTTTATTCAATTCCCTATAATCAATGCATACCCTCCATTTACCATTCTTTTTGGGTACTATAACCAAAGGAGAAACCCATCGACTATCTGAAATTGGGTAAATAAAATTTACATTGAGTAGTTTTTGGAGCTCTTCTTTCACTATCTCCCTAAGATTTGGATTCATCCTTCTCTGAGGTTGTCTGATTGGTCTACTATTTTCCTCGATATAGATATGATGGATGAAAGTCTTAGGGTCAATACCTTTCATATCAGTATACTCCCATGCAAATGCAGTAGAATGTTTTTGCAAAATTTTGGTTAGCTCTTCCTGTTGTGATTTTTCCAAATTTTTGTTGATATTCAGTGTTTTTCGTGGAAAAATCTCAATGGTAGAGCTACCAAACTCTTCCATAGAGTAAAGAGACATTTGTCTTGATGATAGATATTCAATATCAGAATCTAATTGAAATTGTGTGTGGTCATATTTTTAAGATGTTTCAAAATTTTCCAATGTGTTCAAAATTTTACTATCTTCACTAATTTCAGAGACAGTAAAGACAGGTTGTATAATATCTTCATCGTCGACCCATTCATTGTCTCCTACTTCTATAATTGCCTTTGCTGGAGGATACAGATTGAATTTATTTGTCGAACTACCATCAGAAATGTATATATCTCCAGATCTACAACTAACGAAAGCATTAGCTGTGCCTAGCCAAGGTCTTCCTAAGATGAGTGGATGTCCTCCTAAATTACTCTTGGGAGTCAAAATCATGAAATCTACTGGATATTCCCAAGAATCTAAGGAGACTGAGATATCTTCTAGTACACCATCTGGTTTGATTATTGATCTATCTGCAAGCTGCAATAAGGTGGGTGTAAAAAGAAGATTAGGAAGTTTAAGTTGTTCCATAGTTTGTCTACTCATAATGTTGATAGCAGCCCCTAAGTCAATCAAAGTGTTTGGAATTTCTATCCCATTTATATGTGTCTTGACAATTGGACTACCTAGATCTACATACTTCTGCATGGTAATTTTTCCCATCATGATATCTGCAATTTTTCCTACTAGGTGGATTCTTCTTGTATCTCTTGGTTTCCTTCCTGGTCTTTTAAGACTCAACTCCTTTATTGTTTTCGCTAGAATAGGAATCTCTCTAATGGCTTGTAGCAAGAGAATCTTGATAGAGACATTCTTTAATTCATCTAGAAAATCATAGTCAGGCAACAAGATTTGTTTTTCCACCCCTTTGTCAATTTGTAATCTTTCAGGGAAAGGAGGTGTGGATGAAGATGCAGGTTTCTCAACTATAGGAGTTGTGGGGGTTGACTCTTTTTATTTTTCTTTTTGAATGATTGGGTTTTGAAGAGATGCTTCCTGAGAACCTTTATTGACTTTAATAGAATCCTCCTCAGAGGTACCTTGCTCTTGAACATATACAGAAGTTTTTTCTAAAACTCTACCAGATCTAAGTTGAACATCATTAAGAGGAACAATCATATAGGTAGGAAATTATTGTCCTTCTACCATGTAAGCATTCTGAGGATTTTTGTTGTTGGGATTTGGCAATGGTTGGGTTGGTAGTTGATTTGTCTTTTGTTGAAATGGAAGTAAGAGTTGAGACTTTGGATTTTGTTGAGAAGGTTGTTGTTGTGGGAATGGTAATGAAAGTTGTGGGTTTTATGGGAATTGGTGGATTTTGTTGATTTGGAAAGGATGGAGGATATTGATAGAATTGAGAAAATGTCCTATAAGGATTTTGCATCCCTTATGCCCATGATTGGTATGGATTTTGAGATTGGGGCCAAGGTTGTTGCCAAGAATTCAAAGCCCGACAACAAATGAATAAGGCTGAAATCAAAGCATAAATGAAATTGAAAGCTAAGAAAAACAAAGTCAGCAGAGAGGACAATCTCATGTCAACATTTACTACAAAAATTGTATGAAGATGCCCAGGCCTATCTTAACCTGAAACACACTTATCAGTGTTAGCACATGTACAGGAATGAAACATTAACACTATAACTAAAATGTGAGATAAACACAAGAGCACAAACTACGAAATATCTACAATGGAAATAAAGCAATAGCACATGAAAACTTTACAGAAATAAAAGAACGAAACCTTAGCCAGCAGGGGCCCTCTGCATGGCCTTGGTTAACACGCTATCACATCGAGATTATGCTCACATAGTCATATAAAATAGAGTCTTCTTATATTGCAAAACAGAGGAAGGATCCTCTCGTTACCACAACAGGACTAGTGTCATGGTACAGTACATAAACTTAACAACAAGATTACATTAACAAAGACTAACTAGCTACATGTGTTTGCAAATGTGTTATTTATAAGGGAAATTACATAACAGTTTTCCTATGAAACACCTTCAGCGGAGGACACGTAAAAGATAGCATCCATGAGCTTAGCATGATGGTTGCCAAGATCATTCAATCTACCAAAAGGTGGCTATTGGATTTATGTGATGGGGGTAGTCTACAGTTGTCAAAATGTAGCCAAGGATCTAGGAACGATCTCGGACCCTTCACGCGTTGAAAAACAGAGACCTGCTTGCTATAGAACTCCTTCGTTTGACCACCGTTTGACCAAGGCTTTCCTTTACGAATCTGGCTAAACCAATAGGACCTGGTCCATGTCCAAATCATTTCTGAACTGCCCACGTGCCTCGTTTTGCTTGATGACACCTGTAACTTTGAGATTAACAAAAACAGTTGTGGAAAGTCGAGTCAGCTGTGGAAAGTGGCTGCATTCCGCAGCTGATGAGCAAAATCTATGTCAAATAGCAAACACAAAAACATAGTTAGAAAACCACTTAAATGTACTCTCAGAATCAATATGTAATGATTTTTGATAGCTTGTGAGGCATTGGTGAGGGGAAAAAGTCTAGAAAAGTGTGTAGAAGAGGTGTAGTTTCAGGGCTCAATAATAAATGTCATAAGTCTTTTTATCTTCTTCTTGTATGAGGACTACTCCTATCATTGTATCTGATGCACTTGAGGATATATGGAATGGTATATTCCAGTTTGGTCCTCGCAACACAGTAGCTGTTGAGACCAACTTTTTCAGATCTATAAAATCAATGTCACATTTATCAATCCACTCAAATTCCACATGTCAAGTTAATATATACAATGGTGATGCAATTTTTGAAATTTTTTCTATAAACCAACGATAATAATCAACATAACCAAGGAAACTACATACCTTTGTCTACATTTGAGGGGTAGGGAGTTTAAGTATTACCTCGATCTTATATGGGTCTACCTGAATGCCTATAGAAAAAACAAAATGTCCCAAAACTATGCCCTTTATCATCATCATATGACATTTTTCATGATTGAGGCACAACCTAGTAGATATACATCATGCAAGAACCTTCTTAAGATTATGCAAGGCTTGGTAAAAATCATTAAATAACGAGTAAAATCGTTCATATATACTCCAAGTCCTTCATTAATTAAATCAAAGAAAATACTGATAAGTTCCCTTTGAAAAGTGGTTGGTGCATTGAATAGCCCGAATGGTAAGACTCTATATGAAAATGTTCCCCATGGACAGGTGAATGTAGTTTTATCTTGGTCTTTAGGGGGAAACCAACATTTGATTATATCTGTTGAACCCATCTAGGAAATAAAAATATTTCTTTCTAGAAAGAGAGTCAAGGACTTGTTCCACAAATTGAAGGGGAAAATGATCCTTCTACGTAGCTTTATTTAGTCCTTTATAGTCGACAAAAATTCTCCATTTTCCATTCTTTTTAGGGAATACCACCGGTGGTGAAACCCACTAACTATCAGAAATAGGATATATGAAATTAATATCAAGAAGTTATATAATTTCTTGTTTTACTATGTCCCTGAGATGTGGATTTAGTCTTCTTTGAGGCTAGTGAATAGCTCAAGCATATTTCTCGATATAAATATGATGTGTGTAGAGTTGTGGATCGATGCCCTTCATATCATAATATTCCCAGGCAAAAGATTGTTTACATTTTTGAAGAATTTGAATCAGCCTTTCATGCTAAAGGTTATTAAGATTGGCATTAATATTCAGGGTCTTGTCAAGCTCAATTTCAATGGGAATTCTATTGTGAACTGCAATCGTGGGTATATGTTCAGTGTTCAATTCCTCTAGCGGATCTCCTTGAGGTTTGTTGTCAAACATAGCTTTCAGCATTTGACAGGTTGGGTTCCCAATAATGGAAGGTTGATTAATAAACCCATTAATCATACAATCCTCGGTTTTTCTTTTAAAGATAATAAACTTGTCCACAGTAAGAGGAGAGTGTAAATTGTGTTCCTGATATTTAGGTGAGGAACATCTAAATCTGGACAGTGACTATAGGGTTTCCAGGGTCATCATATTTGTTGGGTATTTGTTTTCCTAGGATGAGATCAAAGAGTTTCCCTAAAACATGGACTGTAGGAGAGTATTTTGGCTTCCTACCAGGCTTCTTAACACACAATTCTTTAATGGTTTTAGCATAAATGGGTATTTCTCTAATAGCCTGTAGGAGAGGGATTTTGATACATAAATTTTGTAATTCCCCTAAGAGATCAAATTTAGGGTATACAAGTGATTTTACTATGGCTAATCTCTTAGGGAATGAAGGAGCAGTATTCGTAATCTCAATGGGTTCCTATTTTTTAGTTGGTTTACTAGACAATTATGCTTCAGTAATGATTATGGTAGGATGAGAATGTTCTGTCAAAGAATGCTCCTTAGTGGGTTTGTCATTTTCTGGTTGCTCTTTATTTTATTTATTTATTTATTTTATTTTTATTTTTTATTTTATTTTTATTTTTATTTTTATTTTATTTATTATTATATATCTATATCTATCTATATATATATATATATATATATATTCATTTATTTTATTATTTTATTTTTATTTTTTTTTTTTTATTTTTTATTTTTATTTTCTAAATATGTCTAAATCTATTGATATAACAAAATGGTACAAGGAGGCACCAGCCTCTACAGTTCAGATCTTAAAATAAGCTCTGTTTAACAACCTATATCTAAAAATGACTGCCTGCAATGGGGAAACCAGTCCAAAATTGAAATGTTTGCTGCCCACGCAGGGGTTACAGCCTATAACAGTTTATCAGACTTCACATTAAAATTTAACAACAATTTCATACAGTAATCAACAAAATAGACCGCTGACGACATTTTCACAAAGGAAAGGACAAAACGGACCACTGATATGGGAATCCATGAGCTCATGACCTAGCAGGAGGGTAAGCTTGGAACGATTATGTGTTGTTGGAGTGAGGAGGTTCTTCTATGATCAGACATCTGTATTCTTCCATCTCATCCTCCACAACCTATTGAACTCTCGGCACTTCCTCCATCGTCTTGGATTGGGTCGAGGTATTACCTCCATGATCTGTGCCTTTGCATTCTGGAGCGTCCTCTTGAGTTCTACATTCCTCTGAGCTGACACCAGGGGCTTTCCTTTTGCCTGCAACTGCCTTCTTCGGGATATGGCTAGCTGGGGTAGACATGATTTGAGGTATTTCTTTGAATGCTATAGAAATTGTGGCAATAATGCACGGCCTGTCCAGAGTACACCGAAACTAAAATTGGGATGAATGGCTGGGAGGTTGAGGAACCTTTGCATCACGCCCCAAACCTGTCGCCTGCGTGCATCCTCGTCCACTGCGGGTGGTAGCATATCGTCCTGTGAAGTGAGTTGCAGAAGAGGGGGAAGAAGCGGCAGAGGGGGTAGATTCCTAGCGGGACTATGATGGAGGCTGAGTTACTTTTCCTCTGCTGCGACCCCTCTGGCAGGGCATACGGTGGTGCAACTGAGGCATTCTAAACTAGCTTGAATGGGATAAAATGGGACAAAGAGGGGTGGTGATAGGGGTGGAATTGCTAGAGGGGGCCGAAGGAGCAGAGGTATTCAGATCAGTGCCAAGGTTAAGGTCCGAATTATCAGAGCGAAGGCTATGAAGGAGTTTGTGTGAGAAATGGGCAGTCTCATCCAAATCAAGTTGGCCTCTTCTCCCTGATGTCATGCGCAGGCTCGGCTCTATGGCATCAGGGAGGTAGATAAGATTCAGAGGAGAATGAGTATGGGGGAAGCAATCCGAGAGCTTCATCTTAATCAACATAGCAAGTCTAACTGATCCCACGCACTACAATAAATCTCCATAAATGCCTGTGGTAGAGTTCCGGAGGGAAGCGTGGGCAAATAGTTGGCTTCACCACTTGCCGTCCCTTTTTTGTTGCGCTATGACAACGCATTTATTCACCAGTATCCGGGAGGTTGCTTTTGATTTTTTGAGTGATATTCTAGAAATATTTTTCTCCTAGATCTCAAACGTAGTTCATTACATTCCAAATAGGAAGGGGGGAATCCAAAGTTTCCATAATTTCGACAAAATTGCACATGTCTCTTATTTGGATTCAGATTTTGCTGTGCAGGTAACTATGGTCATAGCGGAGGTGGAGCGTTTGGAGGTAGTTGAAGTGGAGGTTGTAATGGTGGTTGATTTTGTGACTGAGGAATTGTTCCCATTGATTGATTAATCGGTCCAGTGGGGCATTGCCAGTTTTGGGACCACATTAGCATTTGAATAGGTTGATTTTCCCATTGCAGAGGGTATGGATTATTTTGTGTATTCTTCAATGAAGTAGTGGGATATTATTGATTCGGCCAAGAAGGATCAAGGAATGACTGATTTTTATAGGGTGAAAAATTGTATGGCTAAGGCTGCCAGGTATTAGGAGAATGTTTCTGGCTATTGGGTTGTGTTATATTCTTTCCACGACTAGCTTGCCTAGTTAATCGGTGGGTGGAGCCCCCCCTTCATTACGTCGATTGCGTAGCGGAGGGGTCAGAGGGGGTTTGAGGGGAGCAAATAGCCCCCCCCTACGGGGTCCAGACAGCACCCCGGGGGAATTTCTTTTTGGACCCTATATTAGGTGGGCGGACCTACCTATGGTTTTTGCACATGGTTTTGGGCGCGATGGTTTTCGCTCCATGGTATTGGATGCTTCGTTATGTCTATATATATATATATATATATATATATATATATATATATTGTAACATTGAAAGGAACATAATGAAAAATCAAGCTAGTAGTCCTGGTTTCTGGATCCAGGGGAAAATCTCTGTGCATATGTGTTATGCTCTCGCATTGTTTATTTTCTGTGTTTTAGAATTCGTATGCAGGTAATTTTCGTACAGGGTTAAGACCTACATTTGGTATCGGAGTTGTTTTGGCTTCAAGGGGGACACCTTTGTTGCTGAGGGGTTTCGCTCGGGCCTATGGTAGACCTTGTTCAGTGGGAGATCTGCGGGATTGATTCTGGTGGTGAAAGAACATGGCGAGTAGTTGAAATATAGAGATCGCAAAATTTAATGGTCAGAATTTTGAGTTGTGGAAACTCAAGATGGAGGATCTATTCGTAGATATAGATTAGTGGATCGTTGTAGATCCGGGTACTAAACCAATGGGAGTGTTCGACAAAGAATGGAAGAAGTTGGATCGAAAGGTAAAGAGAACAATATGATTGTGTGTCTCATATCCAGTATTGCTAAATGTATCAAGGGAAGCTATGACTAAGGCTTTGTGGGACAAGCTAGGGACTTTGTACCAATCTAAGTCTATGGTGAATAAACTATTCCTACGGAAAAAACTGTATAACCTGAGGATGAAAGATGGAGACTTGGTGACAGAGCATATGAACGCATTCAATGCTATGGTAAGTCAGTTATTATATCTTGATATTAAAATTTTAGATGAAGATAAGTGCATATGTTTGTTGTGTTTCCTACCATATTCGTGGGATAGTTTGGTTATTGTAATAGGTAGCAATGCAAGTGCCTTGCAGTTTGATGAAATACTCTTATCCTTGTTAATGGAGGAGATGAGATGGAAAAATGTGGAGAGCCAAAATGGTAATTCCTTGTCTATACAAGGACAGTCCCATAACAAAAACAAAAGTAATTCATTGAGTTGGAGATCTAAATCTAGAGGGAGATCTAAATCTCTAGGAAAACCTGTAAAGGTGTGCTGGAAATGCGGAAAGGAAGGGCACTACAAAAGGGACTGTAAATCTAAAGATCCTAACAAAGGAAAGGGATCTGATGATGCTCCATCTACAGAGGCAAAACCACCTCAAATGAAGGTTGGGATGTGTACTTGGCTCCTTTAAGTACACATGTAGATCATGAGGCATGGTTGTGCATCCTTTCACTTCACTACCCATAGAGAGTGGTTCTGCGAGTTTGAGAAATATGATAGTGGCGATGTCTTCTTAGGGGATGATAGGAAGGCTAAAATCATTGGTTGAAGAAAAGTTAAGTTGAATTTACAAGGTGGAAGGATTAGAACACTTCCGGGTGTTCTGCATATTCCTACATTGGCTAGAAATCTGATTTCTGTAAGCAAAATGGATGGTGTTCATGTCAAAACAATGTTCGAGAAGGATACCTGTAAGATGGTTCAGGGAGCATTGTTATTGATGTGGGGAGTTCAGATTGGAACTATGTACAAGCTGCAAGGTAGCACTGTTGTTGATGGGTGCAACAGTTCTATGCTTCCTGAAAGTGGAGTAGAAAATCTAGTGGTCTCTGGAGAAAAGACCATGCTATGGCAACAAAGGCTTGGACATATTGGAGAGAAGGGCCTTCGAATACTTCATGGTAAAGGTATGGTATAATTTATGACTAATAGCTCTCTGGATTTTGATTTCTGTGAAAATTGTGTATATGGGAAGCAGAATTGGGTGAGTTTCCCCTTTGGTCGTAAGAGGGAGAAATAGATATTAGAGCTTGTGCACAGTGATGTTTTTGGACCTATGAAGGTTCCATCATTGGGTAAGTCTGTGTACTATGTATCATTTATAGATGACTTCTCAAGGAATACATGGATATATTTCCTTAAGAACAAATCTGAAGTCTTTGACAGGTTTAAAGAATTTAAGGCTCTTGTGGAAAACCAGAAAGAGAAGAAGATAAAGGTGCTGAGGACAGAAAATGGTGGAGAGTTGTGCAAGAAGGAATTTGAAGAATTCTGTAAGAAGTGTGGTATAGCACGAAATAAGACTACTCCATACACACCTGAGAAAAATGGAGTTGCAGAAAGAATGAACAAGACGTTGACGGAAAGGGTAAGAATCATGCTCAGTGGTGCCGAGTTATGACAAGAATTTTGGGCAGAGGTGGTGGAGACTGCATGTTACCTAGTCAACAGATCACCTCCATCAACCTTGGAGGATAAGACTCCACAAGAGGTATGGACTGGTAAGAAACCCTCTCTTTCACATTTGAGGGTATTTGGATGTGATGCATATGTACATGTTCCAAAGGAGAAAAGAACAAAGTTGGATAGTAAATTTGAAAAGTGCATCTTTATTGGGTATAAGGATGGTTTAAAAGGTTGTGAACTTTGGAACCCAGTAACAAGGAAGGTTGTGTACAACCGAGATGTGGTGTTTAGAGAGGTGAAATATGTTATTAAACATGAATTCCAACCAAAGGAACTTGAGAAGATAGATTTTGAGCTAAAGGAAGAAGAATCAGACTCTACAATAGAAGAGGAATCAAACGATGAAGAGCCACAAACTCTGGTTGTGACAAGATCAGTTCAAGAAAGAAGGCAGCCAGAAAGGTATAGCCCATCTACTTTATGTTCAAATTTTGTTTTATCTATTACTGGTGATGATCCCAAAACTGTGAAGGAAGCAGTAGATTTAGAGGATGGCAAACTCTGGAAAGAGGCCATGATTGATGAAATGGCATCTTTGCACAAAAATGAGGCTTGGGATCTAGTGGAGTTGCTGGCTAGAAGGAAACCCATTGGCAACAAATGGGTGTTCAAGAAGAAGACAAATGCAGAAGGAAAGGTGGAGAAATACAAAGCTCGGTTGGTAGCAAAAGGTTATTCCCAAGTGTCGGGAATTGATTTTTGGTGATATTTTTTCTCCTGTTGCCAAGGTAGCTTCTATTAGATTACTTTTATTTGTTGTTGTTGCTTTTGATTTTGAGGTTGAACAGATGGATGTGAAGACAACATTTGTTCACAGGAATTTGGAAGAGGAGATCTACATGAAGCAACCTGAAGGCTTTGTGGTGAAGGGTAAGAAAAAATTGGTATGCAAGTTAAAAAAGTCTCTGTATGGGTTAAAACAGTCACCAAGGATGTGGTATCTGAAATTTGATACATTTATATAGGGACTTGGCTTCACTAAAAGAAAAGCAGATCACTGTGTGTATTTTAAATTAATTGGTGAACGTGTTATTTATCTGGTCTTGTATGTGGATGATATGTTGCTGGTTGGAAATGACAAAGAAATTATCCATGATTTGAAGACCCAATTGTCCTCCAAATTCGACATGAAAGATCTTTGTGCTACAAACTTTATTTTGGGCATGGAAATTAAAAGATATCGGGCAAAGAGGAAGCTCTGGTTAAACTAGAGGAAGTATGTCAAGACAATACTGCAGAGGTTTAATATGCAGGATAGTAAACCAGTGAGGGTTCCTATTCCTGTAGGTGTAAAGTTATCTGTTGAACAGTGTCCCAAGACACAAGAAGAGGAAGAGGACATGTCCCGTGTTCCATATGCAAGTGCAGTCAGTAGCCTGATGTATGTGATGGTCTGTACTAGACTAGACATTGCGCATGTAGTGGGAGTATTGAGCAAGTTTATGTCAAAACCATGGAAGGAGCATTGGACAACAGTGAAGCGGGTTTTCAAGTATTTGCGTGGCACTAGTGATTATGGTTTTTTCTACCAAGGAAGACCAGGATTGGACAGAGCATTGGATATTCGTGGCTTTGTTGATGCAGACTGAGCTGGAGATCTGGATCAGAGAAGATCTATAAGTGGGTATGTGTTTAACCTATTTGCAGGTGTAGTTAGTTGGATGAATAAGACATAATCTATAGCAGCACTATCAACTACAAAGGCAAAATACATGGTAACCACTCATGCAAGCAAGGAAGCAGTTTGGTTGCAGAGATTGTGTTCAAGTATGGGGTTAGTCCAGGGAGCTATAAGGAGAGACTGTGACAGCCAAGGTGCAATTTTCTTGGCAAAGAACCTTTTTTATCATTCAAAAACAAAGCACATTGATGTTCAGTATCACTTTGTGAAGGATATGATAGAAGACAAAAAGGTGTTTCCAGTAAAGGTGGACATTTTGAAGAATACTACAGATGTGTTGACAAAATCTGTGAGCTCTGAGAAGTTCTCTTGGTGTAGAGAAACAATGGGCGTTTCAAGGCTGGATAAATGACTAAGCTCTCATGTGGCCCCATGTGGAAAGAAAACAACAAGTGGTATAATGTTGGGTTGTGTTATATTCTTTCCACGACTAGCTTGCCTAGTGAACTGGGGGGTTAGAGGGGTGGCGGAGCCTCCCCTTCATTGGGTTGATTGCGTAGGAGGGGGATCACAAGGGGTTTGATGGGGGAAAATAGACCCCTTCTACGGGGTCTGGGGCAGCACGCTGAGGAATTTTTTTTTGGACCCTATATTAGGTGGGGGACCTAGCTATGGTTTGGTGCATGGATTTCACACATGGTTTTGGGAACGATGCTTTTCAATCCATGGTATTGGATGCTTCAGCATGTATATATATGTATTGTAACATTGAAAGGAACATAATGAAAAATCAAGTTGGTAGTCCTATTTTTGGGATCTAGGGGAAAATCTCTGTGTATATGTGTTTTATGTGTTATGCTCTCGCATTGTTTATTTTCTGTGTTTTAGAATTTGTATGTAGGTAATTTATGTATGGGCTTAAAACATACAATGGCCCTACCAATTTAATCCAGGAAATTGTTGCTGAGCAAATTGTCCAAAAAAAAACATATAAGGGTCCTGCAGCATACCTGATGGGAAATTTTTCCATTGTCCTTGTTGGGCCACAAAAGACGCTAGTTTCGGTTCTTCTTTGGCTTCCTTAAATACAGATTTCAACCCAGGAAGCGAAGGACAATGATCGACTGAGTGATATTTGGTACAAATAACACATATCTCGATTATATCCAATAGACATTCTTTGCGATTATGCTTTTTTCGATGGCGAAGACAAAAAATAGCTAATGCTTGTTTTGCTTCAGTGTGCTTCTATTTTACTTGTAAAACATCCAACTATGTTTTCAATGTACTTAAGATATCAATTTTAAAATCTTCTAAAAGATTACCAATATTTTCTCATTTAAGTCCTCCTGCAATTTTGTTGGATCTGCTAAGAGGATTGCGAGTCCCAGGCTTGGTTCATGTAATCCCTCGTGAAAACCTAATACACATTTTTACAATTTCATCATATTATTATTTAAAAATGTCACCCTTCCCCATTAAATTAAGCATTTCTATCCATTCATCTTTCATGCCTCTAATCAAAGTAGTTTTCAACACATTCTTGGGTAGAGTAGTATATGGTGATCTTTGTAAATTATATTGAAATCTTTAAACATACTCTTTCAAAGTTTCATCTTCTTTTGACATCATATTAAATATTTCTTCCTTAGATCCCTAGATCGGTAATAATCATGGTATTTAATAAGGAAAGCCTCTTTCATTTGATCCCATGAAGTTATTTTACAACCCCCCAATTCCATGAACTATCATAATGTTGCTCCTTTAGGGTAGAAGGAAACAACTTTAATTTTTGGGCAACAGTAGTATAATCAAATCCTCGACATAAGACATCAAACTTAAAAAAATGCATCAGGGTCTTCAGAGGCCATCGCATGAAAGTTTGGAAGGTTTTGCAGCAGGATAACCTTCATCATTGCATTAGCTTACAAATCAACAATAGGATATTCTATGGTCGAGTTTTTCATTCATGTTACTGCATTTTCCATTTGGTAAAAGATCTGTTAGTAACCTTCAGGGATCCCGTAGTCAAGAGATACTATCTGAAAAAGAGTAATATGCTAGTGGGGTTTTGGACCTTGACTTGGTCTCATAACATTGATCAGGTCATGAAGTTCAGTGTCTTGTCTCACAATGGGTGTCGCGGGAGATTCCTTCACAGAAGGTTGAGGGTATGTTTCGCTTGTCTCACCTCTCCCTTCCCTTACATTACAAGAGTGCCCCTCACTCTTATCAAAAGGACTGAGATGCCTAACAGGTATGTCTTGAAATCTCTGCTCATATCCTAAAGTTTTATCATGAATATCAGTATTAGATGCAGTAGATGGCCCTGTTACTCAAGGGGAAATAACAATAGAACCCTTCCCAGATACTTCTCAAGGACCTATTGATGCTTGAGATTTTGATTTGTGAATGATTTTGTCTATAAAGGTCGTTCTTCCAAGGCCAACTTGACCTTGGGTTTTGGTGATTTTCGGGGTGGATTTATGATCTATCTCTATCTAGTTCCTAGTCCTAGGCTTCTTTCTAGTCATACACACTAGACAACCTAAACGTATCAGTTGAGGGCAGGCACTATCACAATATTTTTACTTAGGTTCATGCGCAAGTTCTTACCTTCCATCATTAACACCCATCCCCCAGGGATACAACTAACACTCTCTTTGACAACCTCCCCAGCAACGATACCAAAATATTGAGCCAATTAATTATTCCTAAAATGACCAACTAACTTCTACACATTAATTTATCAACCTGAGGTTTCATTTTTCTATTTCAAGGTTATCAACATAGTTTATGCAAGAGAAATGTTGGTATGACTAGTTACTATTATTCTATTTAAAAGAAAAGCTACAATATCAGAGAAATCAACTTAGAATGCAATTTCTAATTATATCAAACCATTCAAAACATTAACCTCTGAATGTTTCTTAAGGAAACAACAAAAGAAAACCTACTAGACATCAAGTTATTTCTTAGGGAACAACAACTACAGAATAGAAAAACAATACTACAGAATAATAACATCAAAAGTGATTAAGTGCATAAGATAATGATATATGATAATCTATAGGAAATGGGAAAAAATGACAATTCTATTAACAAATTAACTACAAAAAATCTATTATGTAATGATCTCGATAAATATGATTCAAAATAGAGAATTATATTTAATAAACAAGCAATGATAAATTCAGAACAATTGTGTAAAGGGAAATAGCTAGAACAAGAGAATCAAACACCAATGTAATGATACAAGTGAAGACAATGTTGCTTCAAGGATCGGGCCCAAATCACCGGAATTGAACTGCCTTATGAAAAGAATCAGCACAACATATTAACTTTGAGTAATAAACGCTTCCATTCCATTACAAAGAAATAATTACAATCAATATCTTCACAAGTCTCAGGTTATGCCAAAGCAATATTATAATTAAACAACCCCTTTCAAGGCTTAATACAAGTTTTTATATCATGTTGATAAAAGATAGGAACAAAAAATATATTTCGGATAATGAGCAATCCTAAGAACCTAAAGATTATGAAGATGCTCATTTAAGCTACAAAGATCTTAATGCATTCGGAGGACCAGGTCAAAAGCTCATCTATAACTAATTTTATCTAAACAAAGTATAACAACCTAAGCCTATCTGATCTCCCATGATCATTCCAAGAAGCAACATCAAATGCCAATGCATCAATATATTCTTGTCCAAAATAAGGATCCATTCGTAAGTAAATAGCACTTTAATGGTAAAATCCGTTCATAAAATAATAAAACAATAAATGCAAATGAAACAATACTAGAATCCATACTAGCTATAGGAGCTCACTTAACTTTCTTCAAGTAACTCATTCATTGATTGACAAGTGGTGATCATGCATGAAACAATTTTACATGTAATTACATTTAAATCAACCAAGTTAATCACTCATTTTCATACTTATTCTCATCTGGGTTTGGCGCACAATCTTGGATCAAGAAACTCTTCGTCAATCTACGTTATAAGTAACTTTTGCATGCTTAATCTATTCATTTCCTTTCACGAATTCACTATCGATCTTCCTTTTCTTATTGGTGTTTCTTTGTTTTTTTAGTTTAGTTACTGGTGTTTCTATTCAATCTTATTTCTACAAGTGTTAATTTGTTTTCACATGCTAGAACATTGCATGTTCTCAGTCTCTTCACATTCTAACCAATGGTAAACTTTCAATTAGGTATATATATTGTCATTTGAGTTTCAGAATCATGTGGGACAGGAAAATGTGTCTTTGAGGGAAAATTAGGCCCCTAAATTCTACATGTTTGTATTTCTTTTAGATGGAATTTATGCACAATATGCATTCCTAGGAATGTACTGGAACTAGATCCTTCAAGACAAGTTCCCAGTTTAAATTCATTGTAGAGTGTTGTCAGAATCAAGCTTCAGAGGTGCATATGACCAACTGTCTCAACACTTCTTTGTAGTTATTTTCCATATGATATTCGAGGTCGGTCCTTCTTTCAAGATCAATTAGGTGTAGGAGTCACTACGAGATATCACGGATTGGTTTGCAGCGCCTGACGGTACATACATCAGATGCTTTGGTTGTCAGATACCCCCTCATCTCATGCTGCGATATGTGACCAATAAGGTGGTCATGGCGGAAGTAGCAAATCAGTTGAACAAGGGACTTTTAGGAGTCCTTCACAGAAGTAAGAAATTCCCTTGACCCACCTTCCCATTGAGGATAAAACTATATGAGTTAAAGAGCCACAAGGTGGAAGCTGTAGAAATACAAGAGATAGATCACTTGCACTTCTAGACTAAACACTTTCATGGATATGATCCCAAGAGAGTGTGCAGGAAACATTGTGAAAGGATCGACTTCAATTGGGGGCATTCATTAATGTCCACAAATAAAGATGAGAAGGTTAAGAACTGGTATAATGCAATTAGAAAGACACATCCAAGGGACTAGTTCACCCCAAGATCCACTATCTTAAGACATGCAGGTGTAGGAGGAAAAATAGATAACCCCTCAAGCAAAGAGTGTAGCTCCTAAGAAGAGGATAAAGTATGATTCAACATTAGAAAGCAACAGGAAATGTAAAGTTGATCCTTTGAATAGAGGAGTTATCAAAGTGGAACAAGAGAGGAGAGAAGTGGAAGAATAGGAGAAGAGGAAGCAGGATGAGTTGCTCTGGAAGCAACAGGAAGAAGACAAGTAAAGGAAAAGAATAGAGGAGGAACAAAAAACACAATCCTAGGAGGAAGAAGCAACACAGAGACTATACGAAGAACAACTGACTCAAGAGTTAAAGGAAAAGTTTGAGGAAGAGGATACCATCCAACCCATGGATGGTGAACTAGGTTCTCCAAAAGAACCTCCTCTCATAGGTGGTCATCTTCCATATGGTGAAATGGGAATCACACCTCCACCTGTAGAGAGATTCATGGATTTTTGCAGTGTCACGCTTGATCAACAAAAGAAGAGGATCATGTAGCGGAGATGAATATACTTCTCAAATTATCCTTAGAACTCAGTATCAGTATCTACAGAGAAGGTGATAACTACCAATAATAGAAGTAATCCTAGGGAAATCATGGTGACAAATGTTGATTTTGCCACAACAACACAATAAAACTTTGAATATATATTAAATGAGAATGTCATATTGAGGAAAGACCGTGTTGCAGTGAAGAACCACGTGGAACATCTTGTGGTAGAGAATCAATGGTTATCTTCACATAGTTATAACACCGCAAAGTGGAAGTTAGCCATGCAAGAGTAATTGGGGCCAATGGAGGAAACCATGGCACATTTATATGATGAGATAATACTTCTACAATAGGTGGTGTCTCATCTCATTTGTGTTCAAAAGAAAGCATCAAAACAATTAAAACTCCTGAAAGTGGGAAATAGAGAAGTTAACCAACTTCAAGAGTGGGCTGACAAGTATATGAATGCTCTGCAACATTTAGAAAGAAAATAAAGGATTACCATCATAACTATATGTGCCTTGGGGAATAGTCGATTAGCACTAGTGTTGCATATAATCAATGACACAATAGTTTCTATTCTTTAATACAGAAACATGGGATGCCCGCATTAGGATCACTTGAAGAAATCAAAGGCATGGAAATCATCTTCTAGGAGATCAGGAAATACATAGAACATGTTAGGAAAGCATCAAAACAGGAAGGCTTGGAGATCACCAAAGACATTATCCTACAATATTTCAACACACTAGTCAAAGATCATATGAAACTCTCATTGATATGTAATAATGTAAAGTCAAGCTCCAAGGCCATATTGACAAAGGCACTAGAGGTGAAGATGTAGTATGCAACGGACTTTCTAGTGCGGGTCAAAGTCATCTCAATGGAGTTCGGAGCATGGAACACATGCATCACAAATGAGCTACATGAGGAAGCAAATGATTTTTCAATTCTATAAGACTTTCCCCTATTATTAATTTTGTCTTATATAGCCATTGTCTCCTATGTAATTTGTATTTTGTAATAAACAGTATGTAATGAAGTCCAAGAGACACATGTGGAATGTGAATGGCCACATATGGAATGTAAAGAGTTATGTATAGAATATGAACAATCATAGAAGTTAAAGAGTCATGGGGAATATCAAAGGTCTTTGTCATTAGTTATAATTATCTCTTCATAACTCAAGCTAAGGGCTTGTATTCTTGGAGTCTTTCCTTGGCTTCTATTGTAGTGGATAGGAGATAGATCATACTTTTGAGAAGCAAGTTGTGGCTTCATGTTCCACTACTTGATTTAGTGTTTCATCCATGTAACATTGTACTTGGGATCTTTCATTCTTAATCAGAATCTCTATGATCCAATATCTCTTAATATATGCATTGTGGACTATAGTAGGAATATTCTTGTTATGTTTACGATATATGTTGGTTTGATTAATACTAGGCTAATGAACTATTTCGTTACTTAGATATGTTTTTTACTAAATAGGTGTTGTTATGTTTTCATGATTGTTGTTTATTATGTGGACTAATCTGTAGGTAATCAACAATCTTTTCTCTTCGTTCTCGGGTCCCCCTTTACGATAGTACTATTACTTTTCTAACCATAGGCTTGTTTTATTTTACTAGCCATGGAGGTTCCTCTGTACACCTTACATTTGGTGTCTCACAAAGCTTACATACTTGCTCCCTAAAGAGGTGTTGTTATCTCTTGTGTGTGTGTAACCAAGGAATACCTTTGAAACCTTTCCAATATTGGTCAAACCATATGCCCAGATGGGACTCATACACCAAACAGTGTGAGGTTTAATTGGGACTTCACATCGGGGAGATCTCCTTACATGTTGGCGGCATCCAACACCATCAACACTAACTAAAACATAAAAAATTTCATTGGAGCCAGGTTTTAGATTATGAGAACACTCATTTATATGTTGAATTTGTTTTCAAATAAGACACAAGTAGAACACGTGGCCATAGGAAAAAAGTTTCCAAAAAATAAAAAGAGGAAGGCCCATAAGCCAAATTGCTAGTAGGCATCTGACCCTCACCTTTCTAAAGAAGAAAAAGAAGAGACCATGGAGAACAATCCAAATATGGATGCATAGGCACAACATGGTGACAAAGTAGAGGGAGATGTTACATATCATTCAGGAACTGCAACACATATCCAAAAGGGTACTAGATAAGTGGAGATCAAAGCACTAGAGTAATAAAAAGAGGCAACACTCAATGAAAATGGTACGGGGAGTGTAAAGAGAATCCATGTATCTAAGAGCTCAGACTTAGAAAAAGAAGTCCCTTTGTAAGAAACTATAAATGAATTAGAAATGGTAACATTTGATGCCAACCATGGGGTCTCGTAAAAGGTTCAGAAAAGGAAAGGAAGAAAAGGAGAAGTTAAGTGATTTTTATCACATTTAACCCCAACAAAATTTATGTATTTTTTTAACAGTTTACTTTTTATATCTCATCAACCGAAAGGCTGATATGATTGAATGCTTAATATCATCTACAAAATGTAAATTTTCTCCTTGTTTCAGGTTGAATAAAATAATATTTTTTTCATCAGAAAAAACAAAAAGTCTTTTTAATATTTCATGCCCAAAACTAGACATTATCAAGGTAGACATAACAAAAAACCCCTTAAAAGTAACAATGTAGGATATTCTCAAGATGAGAAAGGGAATGATTAACCAAATTACTTGACTTCCACAATGATTTATCTTGCCAAAAAGAAGCCTAATGTCTCTAGCCATGAGCCTAAGGTTGCACAAGCTTCATCCTCTACACCAATAGAGGCTTTGTTTTTTAAGGATCTAGTTAATAAGAAACTCCACTTTGAGGAGATGATTTTTCCAAATTATCCAATAGTACCATCGAAGGAGAAATACAAGCCTAAAGTAGAGCTGGACCATGAAGTCAAGGAGGAATAAAGCACCTTTAAATTCCCCATCCTCAAGTGAGATGAAGAAAAAAATATGAAAAATATTCCTTACTCAGATTTTCCCAAATTCCATGGTCTTTCCAAGGAATCTCATAATACTACCTTTTCAAATTTTATGTATTGTACCGAAGCTACAACTACATGACATATTATTAGAATTTAAAGTTATTCCCTACTACAGTCAAGAATCTAACACTGTGTTGGTTCACGAGCCTTGGTAAAGGTAACATCTACATGTGGGACCAAATTAAGAAGAAATTCATAGAAAAATATCAAGACTATTGTAAGGGTAAGGAAATAATGGAAGAGTTATTTAAAATGACCCAAAATGAAGAAGAGAGACTTGAATACTAAGTCGAAAGGCTCATCTACAATGTCCATAGAGAAAGACAAAAAAACCTATCTCCTTAGACACTATGTGTCCTATAACTAAGAGGAATCTGGGATGATTGTATTTTTTTACTCAACCTAATTGGAGGTGGAGATGTCTCTCAATAGCCTTACAATGTCATTACTAGATTATGTCAAATATATTATTGGTGGAATTTGAAGGTTGTTTAGGAATATATTAACATACTAACAAGAATTGGAAATTTTGTTAGTAGTGGGGTGAAAAGAATAAATATTAGGAACATGATAAAAGACTTCAAGACCGATATGCTTGGTTCCATGAGCTCCCAACTGGACACACTATAGTTGAAAAGAAGAGAGTAGAAAAAAAATTAGCCTTGGCCATCTTCTATCCAAAATGAAAAATGAAACACCCAATGAAGGAATATCCCTTGGATTAGATTAAGGTTTGTGCCATATGCAACAAAGAACACACCATAAACATCTACCCATATTTGCATGGTTTGAAGGATATTTATCAGGAAGTGGAAGAACTTGAACAACTATGTTGTGTGGCTCGAAAAATACCATGGCAATAGCAACCCTATTGTAGCTGTTGCAACACCTTCCAAAAGTTTGGCTTGCACTCAAATTTCAGAGCCTTCCTTCAATTAACTGTCGTATTTGGGCATGTTTGACTATTGCATAATGTTTGTGAGCCTTTTCTGGTGGTTTTGAAGGTTGATATTTGTGTATATTAGTTGTCCCAACCATCTAAACATCTGTTGCATTCATACACAAAGTATTGAGATTTGTCATACAAGTGTCGTCACAGTCGTCCTAAAGTTTATCTTAAGTGTCACACTTATCACATATTTTCATGAGGCAGTCAAACAGAGGGGAATTTTTTTCTTGTGTGTTCCAATGATCTATGTTGTCATGTCATCAAAGTTTGCTAAGTGTGTGATCATATTTCAAGTTCATCACGAGTTCATCTCTCTTCCCGCACTTATCCATTTTTGGAAAATCTTCCCGACTGGGAAACTTAGTTTCACTGAGCCCCGACTGAGCCGCACACCATACAGTATTATCTCTCTTGGATGTGACGCTACTGACTGGAACTGCATAGTGCACAATCCCTACCTTTTAGGTTTGTTGTTATTTGCAATACTTTAGTCCAACAACCTCGCTTGACCTCCACAATTATGTAGTTGTTCCTCCTAGTTTACCTTGAACAACACACTTCGCATCTTCAACCCTCAAGCCTTTTCCTTGCCTACTAGAACTACATAGTGTGTATATATCCTAGCCTCCCTTGGCCTAAAAAACTATGCAAATGCTTCCTTCAGTGTCCTTCCCTCAACCAGAGCTCACTTCCTCTAGAAACTATGCAGTTCTGATCTCCAAGCCTCCCAGCTTACCAGTCCCGCCTTGCCTCTTAAAACTGCACAATTTTTCCTCCCAAGGCTCCATCCCACAACCTCCATTTCCTGCTTGAACTATGCAATTTTTTCCTTTGATGGGCACTGCACAATTTTTATCCTTAGTGAGGATTGTGTAGAAATATCCCTCAGTATAGCCTGAGTTGCGTTCTGCGCAATCTCAGTGATCAGAATCTTTCCATGTCTCTTGGAAATGTGTAATGCGTAGTCACTGGACCCTTTCTACCAGTTTGCAACTTGTCCTAGGCTTAGTTCATGGATAATAATGCATCATCTTAGACTAGGGAGTTTTTAGATTGATTTCATCCCATCAAGAGTGAATTGCAGGAATAGGTACACTATCAAGTCACGGTGAGATGATGAAGAAGGAGAAGGAGGAGGGAATCATGCCTAAAGAATCTCTTGAATTTGAACTCACAAGTGGATCTATCAAGAGCAGGCAAAGGGACACAAGTTTGTAACTACCATCCAAGACTTAAGATCGTTGAAGACCCTGCATCACCATGTTATGAGGAGGAGAAGAGAAAACATATCCAAGAAGACATCTAGAACTCAATAGAAATAGTGACTTGGCATTGCCACATCATCAATCTAGTCCATGTCAATAGTGTCATGTCAAGTCGTGTCATGATTTGTCATATGCCACATCACTATTATGGACCATGTGTATTATACTCAAATGTATTGTAAAGTGGAAGTAAAAAGGACACACATGAATATGAAGAGTCATGTAAGTTGAAAAGTCATAGGAAGTTGAACAGTCAGGAGGGTATTCAAAGAGTCACAAGGGGGAAGCCTCACCCCTTAGCTATATATACTCCCTCATTGTATGAGCAAAGGACTTTTCACCTTGGTTCTTCCCGCAAGGCATTAGAGAGATTAATTAGTGCTTTGAGGAGCAAGTAGTGGTTCCAATGTCCCACTACTGGGGCTAGTGATGTACATTGTAAACATGTGCCTTGGAACATTTTCTTAATAAACAGAAGTCTTTTAAGGCCAACACAATCTTATGCATGGACTATGAATGTTTGTAAGACTATTTTATGGACGTTTGTATTTCATCTTTGCTTTCACATGTAGTAATATAGTTGAACTATTTTTGTTATTTTAGTGCTTATTTTATTGAGAATATGTTGTAATGGTTGTTATATTTATCCCATCCTTGTGGACTATTCGGCAGGATACTAGACAGATCTTTTATGGTTTGTTGGTTGTAACGATTGTCACATCCACTGTGGACTATTTTGTTGGATGTTAGACGGGTCCTTCTGGTTCATGTGTGTCTCTTCCTAGGTGGTACTATTACCTCTCACATAGAGGCTCACTTTTCTCTCCCCTTTTTCAGTAGACGAACCTCGACATAGTTGCATTGCACACTCCCCTTTCTTTTTGGAGACACCATTGGACCACTCTCTTGTGCTGACAGCTAGAGCCAAGGAAAATCTTTAAGGATTTGGCAACTAGGCCTTTATACCAGATGGGACTCCTACACCAAACGGTGTTAGGTCTGATCGAGACTTCATATCGAGGAGATCCCATAAATTTTGGTGGGTCCAACACCATCAACAAACCCCAAGGTGATTCAAGACTAGTTATAACACTTATTAGATTAATCCTTCTATCCAATATGCTTCTCATCCATAGTGTCTACCAACACAATTGTTGAGCCAATTAATTGTTCCTAAAAGGACCAACTAACTTCTACACATTAATTTATCAACCTAAGGTTTTGTTTTTCTTTCAAGGTTATTGACACAATTTATGCAAGAGAAATGTTGGTATGGCTAGTTACTGCTATTCTATTGAAAATCAAAGTTGCAATATTAGAGAAATCAACTCATAATGAAATTTTTAATTATAAAAAACCATTCAAAACATTAACCTCTAAATACTTCTTAAGGAAACAACAAAATAAAACCTATTGGACATTAGTTGTTTCTTAGGGAACAACAACTATAAAATAGAAAAACAGTAATACAAAATCATAACATCAAAAGTGATTAAGTAATAAATATAACGATATATGATAATCTACAGGAAACAACAAGAAATGAAAATGCTCTTAATAGATTAACTACAACAAATATATTCTGTAACGATCTCAATAAATCTGATTCAAAACAGAGCATTCGATTTAATAAACAAGAAATGAGAAATTAAGAACAATTGCACAAAGGGAAATAGATGGAATAGGAGAATCAAACACCAATTTAATGATACAAGTGAAGATAGTGTTGCTTCCAAGATCAGGCCAAATTAATGGAATCAAACTGCCTTATGAAAAGAATCAGCACAACAAATTAACTTTGAGTAATAAACGCTTCCATTCAATTACAGAGAACCAATTACAATCAATGTCTTCACAAGTCTGAGCTTATGTCAAAACAATATTACAACTGAACAACCCCTTTCGAGGCTTAATACAAGTTTTTATATCATGTCGATAAAAGATAAGAATAGAAAATCTATTTCTGATAACGAGCGATCCTGAGAATCTAAATATTCTCAAGATGCTCATTTAAGCTACAAAGATCTTAATGCATCCAGAGGACTAGGTCGGAAGCTCATATTTAACTAATTTTCTCCAAACAAAGTATAACAACCTGAGGCTATCCGATCTCCCATGATCATTCAAGGAAGCAACATCAAATGCCAATGCATCAATAGATTCTTGTCCAAAAATAAGGATACATTCCTAAGTAAATGACACTTTAATGGTCAAATTAGGTCATAAAAATAATAAAAAATTAAATGCATATGAAACACTACTAGAATTCATACTACATAAGTTATCATAGCCTATTTACAAAAAAGACTTAGAAAATAATATGAAAACTAAGAACTAAGGAAAGGAATTTATGAAAATTATGAGGCCCAACATCACCACCCAACTAACCTTTTTGCATGACCTCATGCAAAAAAATGACTAATATGTAAGGCAGTCAAGGAGAAAGCTTCAAAATCTTCCTCTCCTCTATGCCTGAATCCATTTATACTTCGTAGTTCTTCAAAAACCACATACTTACCTACTTCTGATAAGTCATAATCAAAATTAAAAAAGATTGAGGGCACTATCTCATGGGACATATGTACATGCATCCTATCCAATTGATACCTCTTTCCAATACCAAGTGAACATAGTCCTCTACTCTGGTCATGGCATACTAAAAATTGCGGTAGCCAAAGGGCTCTCTATTCTTGACTTCATTAGGTGATGCCTATCATGTCACTTTAGCTCCACGAACAACATCATCCCTAATATCTTCCAAATATTCCATCTTTGAATGCAAGACATCATAATGAATTTTTTTCAAGTGTAGAAGAAACACCGAATTTTTCTATGAAGATACCATGACGAATTTGTGTGAAGGGGTTATTAGGCTCTCCTCTGACCCAAATATCAAGACCATTTTCTCTCCTCTAGAAGGTGTGATAACATTTTTCCCATTTCATCTAGTGCCTGGAAAATAATATGAAAGCCTGAAATTGAATATCTCCAGTAAACAGGTTAGTATTTTCTTCCACATGCTCTTCTAAAATGAAATTGTGCATATATAATTCACACAGAAGATATTGTTTATACTCATCATGTTTTTGGAAAGTAGAAATGAAATCCATTACATTTCTAAAATCATATGGTTGTCTAGATTGTATAGCTTTAACTTTGGGCAACATATATCGCTCAAGTAAATACAAAGCAAAATTCCAAGCTGGGGACCTACATTCTAAGGTATCTGAATAAATGGAGCATATTTCATTTGTTTGCTCTGTAGCCTTCTTAAGGTGGTCCTTTAAATTTTGTACTTTCTTCTTAGATGCCATCAGTTGCAAATAGGTCTCATATTTTGTTTTTGTCAGTGCTCTGAATTATTGGAGCAGCCCCCGATGTTCCCTCCAAGGCACCCATTCTCCTTGATATCTTGTTATGGTCTCCTATTGTTTCTCCATATTTTTGTTCAAGAATTTAATGGTTGCTTCTACAATCAAGGGAGTATAAGGAGGCACATCCTTTGTTTGTAATCCTATGTCATTAAAGGTAAATGGTGAATCAGTCTGAGTTCCTACTTCAACAAGGCTAGGAGGAGCATCAATCTTTTGTACCTCAAAGTTAGGTTGGGTTCTTATTTCGGCAAGGCTAGGAGGAACATCAATCATTTGTACCTCAGAGTTAGTCTGACTTCCTACTTCGGTAGAAACACGAAAAATGTTTGTCTCGGTGCTTGCTTCATTAGAGAAAGATATGAAATCAGTATGGGATTCCATTTCCTGAGTTTCCTTCTTTCTTATAGGTCTCTTCTCATGACCTTTAAGAAAATGCTTACTTCCATGCATCCAATTTTTTAGTCGTTGTACCTTCCTTCGCAGTTTCTGGTTTTCTTTATTCAATTTATCAATCTCCTCATGAAATTTTCCTTTTCCTTTATTCCTCGTAGCTCTAGTACCTATGGCTTTCTGATCAAAACTACTAACCAAGGCTACTGGAATAAAAGGAGAAGAAACAACAACAACTATCTTGGGCTTTTCAGTAATAATTTCCTAAGTAGATTCGATTTTCAATGGATCAATCAATGAGTTATCAACTTCCCTTGTCATCACGTCAGTTCCAGACTTTAGGAAGTGCTCATTAGGAAAATTAATCTGAGGTTTAACTGAAAAGCTAGTGCCTTCATCTCATCCTTTATCAATCACATCTTCAAAATACTGTGGATTTTTTCCCTCCAGAGAGGAGGGCTCTAGTATAGTAGCAACAGTCTCCATAACACTCTTGAGAAGGAACAACTTCAAGGTCATTATCCGATTCCAGAATAACTGTAGCTGAATAATTAATAGGAGAGGTTGCAGTTGGAAAATTAAGTGAAGCCCCCTTGTCAAGAGGATCTTCAGAATGAGCTACCAATTCTTCTACTGAAGTGATAGTGGCATCTCTAAAATTCATAGTTTCTAGTAAACTCTCTAACCCTTCCAATGCTTAAGGTATTTCTATTTCAACCTCTATATGTTCTGATGCTGGTAAATTTTGAACTGATTTTTCTCCAAAGATTTATTGGTGCATCTCTTCTATATTGATGAAAACTTGAGTCAAGTTTTCTTTTGGTAGCTTCTCAAGAAGGTTCAAAGAACTCTAACCTTGCTTAAGAATTCTAGCTGACCTCCTTTTCTTAGGTAGCAAAGATAGAACTGAAGACATTATTTTCTCCGCTCTACTGAGTTTTTGAGGTTTTACAATTTGTGCAGTTCCCTATATGATATATTTTATCACTAGAATTTAATTTAAATTTTCGTTATTTCCTTTTTCTAGTTGGTCATCACAAACTGAAGCATTCCCATATGTTCCAGTGACTTCTTCATCCCTCAAAGGAATGTCTTCACTAGTGTTAGGGTTTCCAAGGAACCCTTCCCAAGTCCTATGAACTTGATTGAGACTTCTTTTTATTAATAACTTGATAATTCCATGGTGACTTATGACCGATACTTGGTCCTTGGACCTTCTTAACCTAGTAGTGGTCTCATGCAACAGTGAATTGAGAAAGTAGGGAAGGTTTAGAGTTACCTTTCACCTCAGGGATGCCATTATTTTGAGATGATGTCTCCTCACCACATTGTACCTTCCATCACAGGTAATGTATCATTGGACGATCCTGCTACTTCTTTCCATGGTTCTGGCAATGAATTGGGGTTATACCCCTTTCCTTTTCTCATCAATTCTTCACCAATGTTTAGAAATAAGAGGATTGCATTCTGGACAGAAGTGCATATCTTGTACCACTTTTCTCCTTTTGTCGGAAGACCTATTACTTCCACTATTGCACCTTCACTTGTATCTACATATTTATCGCTATTAATGTGCCATTTTCCAAATTATTTGTAAATTCTAATGCTACCTCATTGTCGAAACCCCGTAACCATTCAAAATACTCCATCCATCTAGCTTGAATCAAGATGTTGTGCATCTGTTCCAAGGCCTATAATTGAATAGGTTCATATCAGACTGAATGGCCACCTTGTTAATTGTTCAGCATGACTCAATTTTGCAGTTGGAAATGACAAAATTCAAAATGTATGATAATAGTAATTTTGTATAGAGTATAGAGGCTCGGTGATCATGACATGCAATGTTATTTCAAAATTTGGATAACAAGTCATTTATCAGTGCCAACTCGCCCCCCAATAAAAGTAAAGGTCATATGCGGTTGTTAATCAGGTTTTAATAGGATGGCAGATTTGACACGATTAGAGGATAAGGGTGTATTAATGCAACACAATAGAGTAACTCTCAAAAGGAAAAAATAGAAAGTCGAGTGTATCTGTAACATGTGAGGAAATCATTGAGATATTTGTGACTCGTGCCATGTAATGATAACTTGAATTATTATAATCCACAGACAGTGTAGACAAAATAAAGGCATGCAGAGATCTCTACAAAAAACAGATGGATGGAAACAATAGTTGCATCAAGTAGATCATTAGAAAGAATTAAGGAGATTAATTTAGAATGTTGAATTTCCAAAAAAGTATTCCTAGAATGTATAATTATAATGAAATACTCATGGAAAACCAAACATCATTGATGTATAGGAGGATTTTATACATGCCCATAATAAATTTAATGATCTTTCCTTTTTTAATTTTGAAGAAGAATTTTTATAAATTCTCTACAGTACCAAAAGGGATTAAAATTTATTGAAATTTCAGAATTTTGATAATGATTTCTTACAAAGCATTCTCCAATGATAACGATTGAAAAAGTTAGTTTTCCACCATCATATGAAAGGAAGGCTAAAAAATGTTCGTTACCCAAATAAAGAGAAACATTAACAAGCTAGGGAAATGATAATCACATGTGAAGAAAAAATGATTGTGGTTATGGAAACAACAATGTGACTAAGGAAACAACGACTGATATGAAGTGTTATCACTTAGAATTTTCTCTTGAAGTTATAAGAAGAAAGAAAATGACCAAGGTAACCACAAACCAACTTTTAGGCTTAGGCTCTAGCCAACCTAAGTCCAGAGAGGGCTCTTTCTATATGATTTAGCTTTGTTTGTTGCGATATTAGGCTAGTTCTTAAGGTTCAGGGGGTTTTTGATTTGTATTTAAGATTGGGTGGTGGGGTTCTTTAAACAGATGGATAGAATGATGTCTCTAGACCATTGGGCATATGGAGTCAAAATAAGGGCAGCAGAACTGGATCAACTCACTAAAGAGAATGTTTAAAGGGCAAGATAGCAGAGTAGAGTGTAGGTCTTTAGGCCAGAGGGATGGACAAGGTTTTAACCAGGGTGAGAGAGCAATTAAGAATTCTCCGACCGGGATTGAAACGAAGAACAGGGGGGTAATAAAAAACAAAGGACAATTAAGAATCCTTTGCTATATATTAAAAGAAACAACCTAAAATAAGGAGCAATTAAGAATTCCTTACTTAGATTATCTGTAGAAAACATATATTTGCCTAACTGTTATAGTAGAGTGTAATTAAACAAATTCAGATATAATACTTCCAGTTATGGCATCCATATTTAGAACAACAATATGAAAACTTTAAGAGATAACAACAATGTGAGAAAATACTTTTCTACACTTCGCTCTGCACATGAATCCTTTGAAATATCGGGTCTTTATTCATCAATCCAACTTGCTGGCTCAATCAATGCTCCAATAGCTTTTACAGTCTTTCAATCAAGAAGTATATAGAAATGTCTAAGAATCCACCCTCCATACTTCAAATTGTGAAGTATTTGTAATAAGGTGTTACTACAAATATCTCAAACTAACTTGAGATTTAATCTAGGAAATAGAAAATATCTTCTCGCAGGAAGATAGAGGCAGCTACTGAACTATTTTCACGCTGTGCCTTTTATTGTGGTACTCTTGCTTGCTATGGTTTGTTCCTAGCTCTTTATGCTCTTTCTGTTTGAATTATCACGCTAGAGGCTTTATTCACTTCTGTATTTCATCTAATACTCTCTCTCACTGATACTCTTTCATTCTGGTGACCTACCTTTATCCTTTACTATGTTTCTTCCTTTTACTGCACAATTTAACTATTACTGTGTTTTTCAACAGTAAATTCTGATGTTTTTTATGTGTCTTAGCAATTGGAAGTGGATATCTATCAAGTCTCAGTGTGTTTTGTTTGTTTGTCTTCTCACTGCATCTCTGGTCTAGTTACTCCATTCTAAACTGTCACTGCTCTGTTCCTTGTCTTCTTCTTGGCTCTGTGTGTAAGGGTCTTCATCTTCAGTTCCTCGTATAATTGGTCTTCCTCATTTGAATTTATGCTTTTAACAGGTTTCTTGGTCGAGTCTTGGAGTAAACAGGTTCTTTGACTAGTATCATAATTGTTTATCCAAGCTCTGATCTTAGTCTGATAACCTGAAAAATTCAATAATATTTAAGAAAACACCAGTCTGCATGAAGGGCGCTTGATGTCTCTCTGGCACAGGGATGCCTGGGAAAGGTCTCAGGGCAGTGCTTTAGACATAAACGGAGGTGAAATCGCATTGCATATGTTCAAGGGTGGCGATGAGGGTTTTATGGGTTTACACTGTAAAACTGGCGAAAGGCGAGAAAACATGGGTTTTCGGGGTTTAAAACTTTAATGGGCAAATTTTCAAAAATGGCCCGAAATTCATATGTATGAAGGATCAGCGGTTTATCAAAACGGCAGGGAGGCGGTTTTTAGGAGTCGTCACACCTCTTTTATGGCGTGGGTGGTTTTGAGGAGGGGCTGCCCAATGTGCTTTAGGGTGTGACACATAGCCATCAAGGGTTGGGGGAAAACTGCCTTATCGGGAGGGTAAAGGCAGTCCATCGGGCGCAACTGATATGGCTTTGGGCTGTTGGATTTGCAGGATTGCAATCTGACGGTAGTCAGGTGGGAGAGCTGCACGACGTGAAATGAACGGGAGTTGAGGGTGGCCCAGGGGTTTAATCACGAGGGTTTCGGATTAGCTTAGACATTAATCATAGGTTTAAAGTGATCAGGCTGGCATTAATGAGGGATTAGGGAGTTGGGTGAAGCCGATGCGGGATTAACTTAAGTTTACCAGGATTAGGTAGACTAAGTAGAGTTATATTGGGAAAAGGGGTAGTTTATATTAGTTTTTATTAAAACTAAGGGTCGGGGTATTTTATATAGGAGTTTAGTTTAATACGGGAAAAGAGTTATATCGGGGTTATATAATAAAGTTAGTTAATTAATATGAAACGAGCAGAGAGAGGTTTTTTCCTAAGTCAAAAGGGTAAAAGGAATGCGATTACGCAATTTAGATTTATACTTAGGATAAAAAGGCTTTTTGTGGGTTTTTTAAGCGGAAAGGGATTTATATGGGGGTTTTATTACTTTTCCTAGGTAAATGGGGTTTAAACCTTAGGAAAAGGGGTTTTCTTAGGGTGATGAGGGAAAATGGCTTTTATGAAGGGGATTCTAGTACTTGCATCCATAAGTCATTAAGCCAAGGGTCTAATCCCTCCAAAAGTTAGAGAATTTCTCTGAGCCTCTTTTACTTGTAAGGTTAAAAGTACTTAGAACATATTTGTTGATAGGAAATTAGTAAGTAAAGGGGAAAAAGTGAATGAGGGGAAGTTAATCATATGAACTTGTAGAACTTTGTCTTTGCTGTCATAATTGACCATACATGTTGAAAGATGTATCGAAGCATGATGCATGTTGTTTGGTCCAAGTAACTTTGTAATTTAGAAACCTTTCTTCTACTTACCCATTTCTTACCTCTAATATATTTTCTTCATTTCTTAGGGTGCATTTAGGCTAGCAAGACCTTATTCATCTATTTTTTTTTTCATAAAGCAAACTATCTAATTCTAACCTTATATCATCATAGGGCTTAGATTAAGATTATGAGTTCCTTTTGTTTTCTCTACCTAACTATGATCTGCCAAGATTAAATTGTTTGGTCAGATTTTATTCTCTAATCTACAAACAATAAACTCAAACCATGGAGTAACCAAGATTAAACTGTTTGATTACCATGGATTGTGGCATGAATAACTGTTAGATAATTATATATTACATAGCAATGGAACACATAAAATATTGTAGAAATATAAACACAGAAAATGCATAAAACAAGAGAGACACAGATATACGTGGTTCACCCAGTTTGGGCTACGTCCATGGAGAAACAACCAATCCTTCTTTTTATATTATCCAACAAATTGAAGAGATACAACCTATAGCACAACTACTATAAATCCCTCTTCACTCTCAATCTCCTCTCTCTTCTTCACTTAGAATACAGGTATAGATAGACGCAATACAATTCCCTCATATATAGTGAGGGGTTGCCTTCTAGGGCAACAAACTCTAAATTAAACATACTTCTACCGTCAGACCCCCCCTGTAGCGAATATTTTATGGGTGGCGTTGCCGCCCCATTAAGAACTGGGGTCCAATGCGGCGATACCTTTGAATACAGAAGATAATCAAGCTCCACACCCAACAATAACAAGTTTCACACAATCATTATTATGAATAAAATGTAAATAGTAGTGGCATTTGGACTTGCACACTTTCATGGTATTTTTGTTTTTGGGGTTCATATATTTTCATTTTCTTCTTTGACCTTCTCTTATTATTTTTGTCCTTTGATTTATCTTTTAGGATATACCCTCTTTACATTTTCAAATTTTTGATAATATGGAAAGCATTTGCAGAAAGCAAAGGTATGTACAATATTACAAGGCTTAACCTTAGACATTCAAAATTATGACTCCTATTGGTATAGGAACCTAACATGAAGGAAACAACAACTGTGATTGAGGAAACAATGGATGATACTAAGGAAATAACAACTAAGACTAAGGAAACAACGAATATAACTAAGGAAATAACAGTTGAGACTAAGGAAACAAAAACTATGATAAAGGAAACAATGGTTGAGTATAACAAGACAACAATTGTGATTAAGGAAATAAAAGTTGAGACTAAGGAAACAACAACTGTGATTGAGGAAACAACAACTATAACTAAGGAAATAGTGGTCGAGACTAAAGAAACAATGAATATGATTGAAATATTAGTGATTTTTCCATATCTATCATAAAAACAAAATAAAATTATTTACATTATGTACAAGCTAAAAAAAATATCGAAGAAAAATTTACCTGGTTGTGACCATGGGGAAATTCCACAGCCAGCTAGAACCTGAAAATTGGCATCATTATCAATTTCGTGAAGGAAATATTCTTGAGTAAGTGGTTGATGGTACAAATGGAGGCGATGCCCAATTGGAAAATACCAAAATTATCAATTGTGGTAAGGCATACCATTCCATTGTCATAAACCTTGGTAATTTTGTAAGGGGGAAGCCATCTTGTTTGAATTCTAATCGGAAAGTCTTGGAATCTGGAGTCGTATAACAGTGCCCAACCCCCTTTCTGAAAGTTTTTCTTTTTAATCAACCAATCATGCCACATATCTATCTATTGTTGGATTATGGGAGTATGTCGTAAAGCAAGAAGACGCATTTCATCCAGTTCATTAAGTTGTTGTAAGCATTGTTTCTGTGCTTCTGTAAGATCTAATCCAACTTCCTTGGGAATTTTGAGAGTCTTAACTTCGAACAGAATCAGAAAAATTGGTTCCTTACCGAAAACGAGCTGATGAGGTGAATATCCAGTGGTATTGCGTTAGGTTGTTCGATAGGCCCATAAATCTTCCTAAAGCTTGGCAGCCCAATATCAGTGATGTATAGATATTGTTCTAGTTAAAATTGCCTCTAAGAATTTATTTGTACTTTCCATCTACCCATTCACTTTTGGATGGTAAGGAGAAGTGATTATGTGTTTAGTATGGTAATTTTGTAGTGTGGTTGAAATTTTATGAGCAATGAACTGTGATCCCTGATTTGTTACAAGCTCCTGAGGAAACCCATATTGAACAAACAGTTTGAACAGAAAATTAATGAGTGCTTCTTCCGTGGCCATTGGGAGTGCTACTGCTTCCACCCATTTAGTTACATAATTTGTACAAACTAAAATATATTTTTTTTGATTTGAAGGTGGATTAAAGGGGAATACAAAGTCCATTACCCATCTTTCAAATGTTTCCAATAAAATTTGTGGCTGGAGGGGAATTTTGTCAGCCTGAATGGGATTACCCATCCTTTGGAAACTATCGCAACTCTGGACATATTTCTTTGCATATGTAAATATTGTGGGACAAAATTAGCCTATCTGTAATACCTTCTGTCTAGTTCTTCTGTCAGCAAAATGACCTCCATCAGGCTTATCATGACAAGCCCTGAGGATATCATAAAATTCATCTTCTCTCACACATTTTTGAATTTCAAGATCAGCCCATGTATGAAAAAGGTAACCATCCATCCGTCAAAAGTGTGTGTTGCATTGGATGATAAGATTATTTTCCCAAGAAGATAGGAGTGATGATAATTTCCCGGCTGCTAGATAATTTGAAACATTAGTGTACCAAGACGTTTGATAGTTACAGCAAACAAATGTTCATATGCGAATTGGTCCTCAACTAGGGAAGAATTGACTGTAGATGGAACTCTTGATAAGAAGTCTGCAACAAGGTTCTCTTTTCCTGGCTGATCCTTTATAGTAATGTCAAACTCCTACAATAACAACAAACATGGAGTTATTATACCATTGGTAATAGTTTTGTTAGCTAAATAACGAATGGTAGAATGATCAGTGAACAAAAAAACTAGATATCCCGTTATGTAATGGTAAAATTTATTGATGGCATAAACAACGACCAAAAATTATTTTTTGCCACAACATAATTTAAATCAACTTGCGTAAGGTTTTTGTTGATGTAATAAATGATTAGTCAATTTAGTATGTCCTAAATTTCTACATTAATTATCAATTCGGTGTTGGCATTATGATTCAAGTGTTGTCCTTGATGGCAACTCACTCAGAGGTTGGTACAGATGCTCTGAAGTTGGTACAGGTGATGGCAACTTAATCAGAAGACAGATCCTAGTATAGCTTGCCAAGGAAGTTCATACACGCAGGTTTGTTAAGCCCAAGTCGCGTGTACACGCAGGTTGGCTTCAGAAAAAGCGCGTGTATGTGGAAAAGTACCTTTGGTCCATGGCGGTTAGTCCTTGGAAGTTGTGCCTATGGTTTCGGACCATTGTGTCTCGACGGGCGTGTCGATCCCTAGTTTTGAAGTTGATGGTATTGTGTTTCTATGGTTTTGGCTCTTGGTATTGAACAAGGCCTAAGGCTATATAAGGAGAAGATCACTAGGCAAAAGACATGGTTGTGGGTGTCTGACGCAGTGAGAGGATCTGGTATTGCTGGTTATCTGTTCGGGACGCTTGGCAAGGGTCGGATCTGACAGCAAAGGCAGAAGTAATCAGTTCTAGATCTGCACGCGGGTTGCCTTTGGAGAAAGCGCGTATACACGCGGTTTTGGTACAGTGAAGTAGCGTATGCATGATAAGGGTTGATATTTCAGGTTGCTGTTGATTCTGGTGGTTGTTGCAGAGTTCTAGATTCTGGTTTGGGTTCTGTGTTCTTGATGACAGGGTTTCAGTGATTCGGTATTGGGTTGTTTAATGAATTATGATGCAAGTATAAGTTGATGATTGTATTGCGGTAATGTTTGCTTTGTACTCTTGGATCCAGTCTGAAAATTGATGAAACGTGGTCCCTGAAGGTTGTAGGGTCAGCACCTACGTACTAGTAAATGGATCAGCTAGTACAAGAGCTGAGGGGGTTGTAGCTCCCTTCCAGAAGTAGTTGGAAAACGAGAGAGAGGGTTGTAGCCCTCTGCAGGTTGTAGCCTGCATACTGGTAAAGGACTGCACCAGTATATTGTAAAAGAAGTTTCTCATTAAAGAAGAAAGAGACGAATTGCAGCAGTTGGTTTTCACCCACATTGGGTTTCCACCTTATATCATGGTGTTCATGTGTGTGGCTCTTGTGTGATGTTCTGTTCTGTTATACTGCACCTGTTTACTGTTAAATTGCTTAATAATGTTCTGATGCATTTACTGAAGACAAGATTAACTGAATCATAAGATATCTGCATATACGCTAGTTTCTTTAGACACAGTCGCGTGTACACGCGGATTAACTTAACTGAAGTCGCGTATATGTTTCTGAGTATGAAATTGAAAAGGTTTTATTGATCTGATAATACTGATTCACCCCCCCTCTCAGTATTATTTCCAACAATTGGTATCGGAGCAGGTCCTTCAGAGGAAGCTTGATCGCTTGAAGGAAAAGATCCATCAAAATGGCTAATCCAGAAAGAGAAGCACACATCAGGCCACCAGTCTTTGACGGGAACAATTTTACTCACTGGAAGATAAGAACCACTGCATATCTACAGTCTCTTGGAGCAGAGGTTTGGGGAATCGTAGAAGGAGGATACAAATTCCCATCAGCAACTCCTACAGATCCAGCAGAGAAAAAGCAATATGAGCTCAATGCCAAAGTAGTTAATGTGCTATTGAGTACTTTGACACAATCAGAATTTATGAAGATCATGCATTTCAAAACAGCTAAGGAAATATGGGACAAAATCGTTACAAGCTACGAAGGAGATGATCAGGTAAAAATAGCAAAGCTTCAAACTCTCAGAATCCGGTATGAAACTCTTAAGATGCGAAGTAATGAAAGCGTAGCTAATTATTTCCTGCGTATGGATGAGATTGTGAATTGTATGAGGGATCTGGGTGAAGAATTTGAGGAAGTTGTCTTAGTTCAAAAGGTTTTGAGATCTCTGTCTACTAAATTTGATTCTAAAGTATCTGCCATAGAAGAAAAGGAGAATGTGCAGAAAATTACCATGTCACAGCTTCACGGGATCTTAACTGCTTTTGAAATGCGACAAGAGGTACCACCAGAGGCCGCATTCGAAGTGTCAGAGGAAGAAGATGAGGTAAATTTTGTCAAGAATCTTGAACGGGGAACTGGACGGTTCAAAGATAAGCTACCTTTCAAATGTTTTCTATGTGGTAGAGTTGGTCACTATGCTGCTAGATGTCCTCATAACAAAGAAAAGATATATGAAGAAGATGGTAGAAGCTATTATTCCCATATTAAAAGTTCATTAAATGATAGTGAAGATATTAGAAGTCTCATGGCGCATAAGAAGAAGAATGCTTCATCCAATAATAGCGAGGATATTAAAAGTCTCATGGCACATGAAGAGAAGAATGCAGAAACTGAAGAAGCTGCCAAATTAAAAGAACAATTGGAGACAGAAACCAGGGTAAGGGAGAAATTGCAGGATATAGCAAAAGATCAGAGTACAACTATTCAGAGACTTGAATCAAAGATCCTCTCTCTAAAAGAAGATCTTGAAGATCAAGAACATGAAGTGATCAAACTAAAGCGACAAGTGGAAGAAGGGAGAAAAGTTGAAGAAGACCTAAGGAAGCAGTATCTGAAAAGGGAAGAACAACATCAAGCTGAGGTAAATATCTTGAAAGGTAAACTAGAAGAAAAGGACAAGCTTTTACGATTTCAAGATAGTTCTAAAGTCTTGGATGATATTCTTAATAGTCAAAGATCTCCTGCTATCAAGACTGGTCTTGGTTTTCATGAATATGTTGAAGGTGAATCTAGTTCACAAGGTGAGGCAAGAAACTCTAATGAGAAATCTGAAATGCTCAAGGAACAACCAAGGAAAGAAATTCCTCAAGGAAGATCCTTTACTCCTAACTATGGACGTGATAGACGATTATTTCCGCTGCTGAATAATGTTGAATGTTATGTATGTCATAATCTTGGACATGTTGCAGCCAGATGCAGAAGTAGAATGGTTCAAGAAAGATCATCGCATCCCAGGTATTTCAGAGGGTATTGCTTTGCCTGCAATGCATATGGACACAAAGCAATTGATTGTGATAGAAGGAACATGAAAAATATAAGGTGTTATACATGCAACAACTATGGGCATAAAGCAAGGGAATGCAGGAGCAGATTTCAAAATTCAAGACAAGGGGACCATACATCATCACAGTTGCAGGAATTGAAGAAGACAGAGACAGAAAGGTGTGGGATAACTCAGTCAGCTGACATAACAGACACAGGGGAATCTGAAAGTGATGAAATTCAGTATTCCATCCTGCATACGCTGATATAATGAAGACAAGTCGCGTATATACGCGAGTTACAGACTGCAAAGTCGCGTATATGGAGAAAGGGCAGCAGAACAGACCCAGGTTCAGTCATGGTTGGCTCAGGCTCAGGGGAGCAGAACAGACTCAGGAAATGGTTCAGACATGGTTGGCTCACACTCAGGGGGAGAATATTCTTCAAATAATGCATTGTTGGCATTATGGTTAGAAGTTGTTGATAAAGTCTATGAAGCTAAATGATACATCTTACTGTTTAGGAATGGTATTGCAGGCTGATGCTTATGGTACAGATCATGATGCTGTTGGTGGCTTTCATAAGTCTTGGTCTAGATATTTCATCACTATGTCATGTATCTCTTTTATGATGTCAAGGTCATGTAACGGCCTATGTTGGTTTCCCCACTATGCCTGGGATGAATGATGAAATGTTCATGTATTATCATGTATCTTCACATGGTTAGGTGGATGAGTCAATATTGGTATATCCCCACTAGGTTGGGTGATGAATGTATGTTGAGTCTTTTGGTGATAGGAAGGTCTTCTATGATGTATAAGTCTTTGTTCTTCTTGAAGAACATCTTTTGCAGATCTTGCCTACAGTCAAGGGGAGCATGAACAGCACAATTCAGCAAGAGTAGGATGGATAGATTGGTACACTTTGGCATACACAAAGGGGGAGCACATTTGGAGATTTCAGCAGGTACTTAGGGGGAGTATGGACAGCAGAAGGTATACCAAAGAAGAGAATATCTTGGTCCACCCTTTGCCCTTGATGTCAAAGGGGGAGAGTGACTTGGTGTGGTGGTTGCCATCAAGTCCAAAGGGGGAGATTGTTGGCATTATGATTCAAGTGTTGTCCTTGATGGCAACTCACTCAGAGGTTGGTACAGATGCTCTGAAGTTGGTACAGGTGATGGCAACTTAATCAGAAGACAGATCCTAGTATAGCTTGCCAAGGAAGTTCATACACGCAGGTTTGTTAAGCCCAAGTCGCGTGTACACGCAGGTTGGCTTCAGAAAAAGCGCGTGTATGTGGAAAAGTACCTTTGGTCCATGGCGGTTAGTCCTTGGAAGTTGTGCCTATGGTTTCGGACCATTGTGTCTCGACGGGCGTGTCGATCCCTAGTTTTGAAGTTGATGGTATTGTGTTTCTATGGTTTTGGCTCTTGGTATTGAACAAGGCCTAAGGCTATATAAGGAGAAGATCACTAGGCAAAAGACATGGTTGTGGGTGTCTGACGCAGTGAGAGGATCTGGTATTGCTGGTTATCTGTTCGGGACGCTTGGCAAGGGTCGGATCTGACAGCAAAGGCAGAAGTAATCAGTTCTAGATCTGCACGCGGGTTGCCTTTGGAGAAAGCGCGTATACACGCGGTTTTGGTACAGTGAAGTAGCGTATGCATGATAAGGGTTGATATTTCAGGTTGCTGCTGATTCTGGTGGTTGTTGCAGAGTTCTAGATTCTGGTTTGGGTTCTGTGTTCTTGATGACAGGGTTTCAGTGATTCGGTATTGGGTTGTTTAATGAATTATGATGCAAGTATAAGTTGATGATTGTATTGCGGTAATGTTTGCTTTGTACTCTTGGATCCAGTCTGAAAATTGATGAAACGTGGTCCCTGAAGGTTGTAGGGTCAGCACCTACGTACTAGTAAATGGATCAGCTAGTACAAGAGCTGAGGGGGTTGTAGCTCCCTTCCAGAAGTAGTTGGAAAACGAGAGAGAGGGTTGTAGCCCTCTGCAGGTTGTAGCCTGCATACTGGTAAAGGACTGCACCAGTATATTGTAAAAGAAGTTTCTCATTAAAGAAGAAAGAGACGAATTGCAGCAGGTGGTTTTCACCCACATTGGGTTTCCACCTTATATCATGGTGTTCATGTGTGTGGCTCTTGTGTGATGTTCTGTTCTGTTATACTGCACCTGTTTACTATTAAATTGCTTAATAATGTTCTGATGCATTTACTGAAGACAAGATTAACTGAATCATAAGATATCTGCATATACGCTAGTTTCTTTAGACACAGTCGCGTGTACACGCGGATTCACTTAACTGAAGTCGCGTATATGTTTCTGAGTATGAAATTGAAAAGGTTTTATTGATCTGATAATACTGATTCACCCCCCCTCTCAGTATTATTTCCAACATTCGGGGGTCGTAAACTGGTGAAGTGTGGTGCACTATATGTGCAAGGCAACCTCTTTCTTAGTTTGTATTGTTTTCAATTTTATCTTGTTTTTGGGGGTTTTATCTTGGTTTGTCTCCTAATGCAAATGGAAATCCTATTCCTAAGTTTTAAGAATACTTTAGAAGGTAAATTTGGGTATAGATTTTAAGGCAATTATGTCCTTTATGATGACTTCCAGAACTTAACACTTCAGAGGATCTCAAAACATTCTAGTGATGAAGTTAATACTTGAACAAGAATGTAAATGTGCAGCTATTTGAATCAAACAAATGATGAACTACTGATCATGAAATCTCTATCTCTGTTGCTCATCTAAATACAGAAATAAAAGTTAAGCTATTACACTTAAACAAATCAAAAACTGCAAACTAATAAAAGTAAAACCAATTCACTTCATTTATAGTCTGATAGCTCGCCAAGTAGCTTTTCAGGGTTAATCCATGGCTCTGGAGATAACGTCAATAACATGAGGAATTGATATCTAAATTATCTACTTAAAAATAAAATCAACTCTCTTCACTTATAGTCTGATAGCTCGCCAAGTAACTTTTCCGGGTTAAGCCATGGCTCTGGAGATAACGTTAAATGACATGAAGAATTTGATATTTAAACTAACTGTCAATAGCAAATGAATAAGGCTGAAATCAAAGCATAACTGAAATTGAAAGCTAAGAAAAACAAAGTCAGCAGAGAGGACAATCTCATGTCAATATTTACTGAAAAAATTGTACGGGCCTATCCTAACCTGAAACACATTGATCAGTGTTAGCACAAATATACAAAGCTTGGAAAATCATGTACAAGAATGAGACATTAACACTATACTGAAATGTGAGATATACACAAGTGCACAAACTACGAAATATCTACAATGGAAATAAAGCAACATCACATGAAAAATTTACAGAAATAAAAGAACAAAACCTTAGCCAGCAGGGGCCCTCTGCATGGCCTTGGTTAACACGCTGTCAAATCGAGATTATGCTCACATAGTCATATAAAACAGAGTCTTATTATATTGCAAAACAGAGGAAGGATCCTCTTGTTACCACAACAGGACTAGTGTCATGGTACAATACATAAACTTAACAGCAAGATTACATTAACAAAGACTAACTAGCTACATGCATTTGCAAACGCGTTATTTATAAGGGAAATTACATAATAGTTTTCCTATGAAACACCTTCAACAGGGGACACGTAAAAAGACAACATCCGTGAGCTTAGCATGATGGTTGCCAAGATCATTCAATCTACCAAAAGGTGGTTGTTGGATTTACGTCGTGGGGGCAGTCTACAGCTATCAAAATGTAGCCAAGGATCTAGGAATGGTCTCAGACCCTTCACGTGTTGAAAAACAGAGACCTGTTTGCCGTAGAACTCCTTTGTTTGACCATCGTTTGACCAAGGCTTTCCTTTACGAATCTGGCTAAACCAATAGGACCTGGTCCATATCCAGATCATTTCTGAACTGCCCACGTGCCTCGTTTTGCTTGATGACACCTGTAACCTAGAGATCAACAAAAATAGCTGCGGAAAGTCGAGTCAGTTGCGGAAAGCGGCTGTATTCCATAGCTGATGAGCAAAATCTAAGTCAAATAGCAAACACAAAAATATAGTTAGAAAACCACTTAAATGTACTCTCAGAATCAATATGTAATGATTTTTGATAGCTTGTGAGGCACTGGTGAGGGGAAAAACTCTAGAAAAGTGTGTAGAAGAGGTGTAGTTTCAGGGCTCAACATACCCCCACTGTGAAGGTGTTGCATGTTCTCATGCAACCAAAACTGTGATCATCCTCCCTTCATTTCATGTGTTTTGAGACCTCTACTAACACATCCAGCCTTCTTTTCTTCTTTCTTGGGACCACTATCATCCTAGGCTTCCTCATTAGGCACTTGAATTTGAGGTTGATGAGAGCTCTGCTCAACCTCCTGCTCTTTTTCTTCAATTTTCTATTTTTCTTCTATCACAGCCCAAGATGCAACATGTTGTTGTCGTGAATAATCTTATCCAACCTACTCTATTCTTTCAATGTTTCATTTTCTCTTTTGATGTGCTTATTTAGGACCTCCAGTTCAAAAACTTCCTGTTTTAGTGATTGGATTAGAGCTTCCTAGGCTATATTAGGCTAGGAAGATGAAGTGCCTTGATCTGTGGCAGTTTTATCCAACGTCTCAATATAGTCATACATTTCTTTCTGGGTTGGATCTATCTCAGTTGTAGTCTTTCTGCAGATGTCCCCAAAATCCGGTTGAGAAGGACTGATCTCAAAATCTGGTTGAGAAGGACTGATCTCAAAATCTGGTTGAGAAATAGGAGTATGGTGTGGGCTATGGCCAAGAGGGATTGCTGGAGGCTGTTCCGGTGTTTCCCCTCCTAAATCAATGAAGTGGGGCCCTTTAGTTTGTACTTTACTCAGTTTCCCTTGAAGTCTAGAGCTCCTCCTTAGATTTTGTGAGCTAGTGTCTTCTTTCTCCACACTCTGTTTTTCTTTCCCTTTTCTCTTTGCTGCAGCTGATTGTTCCTGAAGGTAAACTAGTCTTTCAGAAATTATTTGGTGGTTCTCTTCTAAGGAAGGTTATGGGGTTTGATAGACAGCTTCAATATTTCTTTTCCCCTTTAATTTTCTTTGCTTCCTAACCTCAGTTCTTTCCTTCCTACTTTTAGACAGCTTCTCTTCCTTATTAGTTTCTTTAGCTATGTTAGTAGGAGTGTCTTGAATTTTCACACTTGTTTTCCTTCTCCTACTTTTCCTTGCTGAGCTGCTCTCGGGTGTTTCAGGTGGATATTGAAAGAAGTTTCTAACCAAAAACTATTCCCACGTGTCCTTTTCCTTCAACTGTTTTTCAATCGAAATTTTTACAAGGCCGTGACGGTACAGGTGGGGTTCTATGTCCTCCAGATTCTTTTCTATAGTTATGGACATCTTTTTTAGGCTATTCAATAAAAATTAAGGCAAATTGATGGTTTGATTTTCTAGAAAATTCATTAGCAACCGGGTGTGGTACATATACATGAACCCAAATCGTCCTTCACATGTAATAAACTTCTGGATTATCAATAATAGACTAGCCCACTTTTCCTCTAAAGCAGAGACAGGGATTCCACGTTTGAAAATGGTTATATCCATACCTGGATTGCGTAGGATAATCCTCCAGGCCCTCTCATCAAAGCTTTTGTTTTTGAACCACCGTTCCCCTTCCTGTGGGAGTTCCGTTGCTACTGCGATAGATGCTTTTGTGACTTAAATTTAAGATCTCCAACCTCAACTTCCACGCTATTAAAAGACCTCTCAAATGTCTTCGTAACTTCTTTATTGTAGCCTCTGAATTTCTGGATGAACTGTAGCCACTGTGCCTTCCTTAGTATGCTTTTAAATTGTGGATACCCCTCCATGAATTTAGGCCCTTCTGGTTCTGCTCTTAGCAAAAGACCCATCCCTTCCTCCTGCCTTAAAATATGTCTGAGTGAGTAATGGGTTGGCGGATGTGAAATGATTGTGTTAGCAGGGAATGGAGAAGGTTTGTGGAGAAAAAAAACAGTAGTCATAAACGAAAGAGAAAAGAATAGGTAATGAGAATGGGTTCACGGGGATGTAAACAACCATAAATGACAAACGCAACTTCAATGGGATAGTATAGAAGCTTTTGAGATAGAAGGCTGCGGAATAGGCGTGAGAATGTTCTCAAAATGGTTGCAGATTTATGCGGTGGAACAAAGCCGTGATCAAATAGATTACGTCCTCATAATTACCCGGTTCAGCAGATGGAATGCCAACGTACAAATAAACACAAGTTAAATTCGGAGGCGGATCATGAGGCTGTTAAAAATTAATGCAAGGTTCGTGGAGGAATCATGTAAAGGTCATGGAGCGGTTATGGAAGCTATCAATGCTAATCATTACACATAATGGAGCCATGGTTTCATAACTATATAGAATGTGCTTTAAAATGCTATTTGAAATGAATTTTGCTTACCTTAGAATCTTACCACTTCCATTCACTGACCTTTGATTAGTTGCTTCCTGTTGGTGCTTTAGGTGCTTTATATCTTCAACATATTTTCCTTTGTCATACCTGCATTTGGTTCCCATTATTATTTGGCTAACATCTGATTGTCAGTGTTGAATAACAGAGTGTTAGCTGCGAAAACTGAATTCAGCTGCGGAAACTGACACAGTGAACATATGATTGAATGGAGATGGATGGAAATGAATGATGGTTGAGTGAATGATATATGAAAACTGGTCATAAAAGGAATTTTATTGGCGGAATGAGATGATGAAATGAAATGGAGTGAAATGAAGTGAAGTGAAATGGCATGAAACTATGAATAAAAAGATTTTTTTTTTGGAAAATATAGGGCGTCAAAAGTTTCTGATTTTCGCCCTGTATTTTTTGTATAACACTGCCAATCAGTGATTGGTTTTCAGGCTTATACAATTTTTTTTTCAAAACGGAAAAGAACAAATACTAGACTGGTGGAGAAGAAGGATTCTTCTTCACCAGCCTTATTGCAGAATTATCTTGAAAGATTTTGACAAATTCTTCCTCTGTGAGTGGCTTATGATAGATCTTTAATCTGTGGCCATTCACAATAAGAGGAGTTTGATGTTCATCAATGGTTTTGATTCTTACCGCTCCATTGCTAAAGACTTTGTCAATCTCATATGGCCCAAGCCAATGAGTCTGAAATTTACCTTTGAAATCTTTAAACTTGGAATCAAATAGCAATGCCCAATCTCCTTCTTGAAACTTTTTCTCCTTGATGTATTTGTCATGCCACTTAGCTCTTTGATATTGAACTAGATCAGTTCTTAGGATTGCTTCTTGTCTGATCTCATCTAGCTCATTCAACTGCTCCATTCTATTCTTTTGGGCTTCTGATAAATCCATTCCCAATTGAACTGCCATCTTGAAGGTTCTAACTTGGAACTCAATGGGGAGCAGAACTTCTTTCCCATAAACAAGTTCATAGGGAGAATGTCCTATTGTATTCCTCCATGTAGTTCTGTAGGCCCATAAGGCTTCAGGAAGCCTTTCTGCCCAATCTCTTCTGTGTAGATGAATAGTATTGGTAATGATGCCTTCAAAAACTTTGTTTGTATACTCCACTTGACCATTTGCTTGTGGATGGTAAGGAGTAGATTTTCTGTGCTTGACCTTGTACTCTTCCATCAACTTCTCCACCAGTTTGGATGTGAATTGACCTCCCTAATCTGTCACAATTTCTCTTGGAACACCAAAGTGAGTAAAAATATCCTCATAAAGAAAAATAACAACTGAATGCTCAGTAGCAGAAAATAATGCTTTGGCTTCTACCCATTTAGTGACATAATCAGTACATACCAATATATACTTTCTTTGTTTAGATGGTGGGTTAATAGGCCCAATGAAATCTAAAGCCCATTTTTCAAAGGGTTCGATGAGTACCTATGGTTGTAATGGCATTTCATTTGAGAGGGTAGGTTTCCCTACTCTTTGGTAGCTGTCACATCTTCTGACATATTTTTTTGCATCTTTGAAGAGGGATGGCCAATAATATCCTAAAGAGAGGATTTTATAGGCTATCCTTTTGTCAGAAAAGTGTCTGCCGCATGGTTCATCATGACATGCTTTGAGAATATCAGGCATCTCATCTTCCCTAACACATCTTCTAATCACAAGATCTGGCCCTGTTTTAAACAATTCGTTAGAAATCCATGAATATTTTGAACTCTCCTGAATACTCTTTCTTCTTTCACTAGGAAATAAATGTGGAGGTAGTTTCCCTGTAACCAAATAGGTAGCTATATCTGCATACCAAGGAGTCTTAGTAGTTACTGCAAATAAATATTCATGAGGAAACTTGTCCTCTATAGGAGAATTTTCTTTACTATTATGAATCCTAGACAAGAATTCAGCTAATGTGTTTTGTTTCCCTGGTCTATCTAACACAGTAATATTGAATTCCTATAAAAGTAAGAGCCACCTTGTAACTCTGCCATTAGTAATGGGTTTGTTCATTAGATATCTAATTGTAGAATGATCAGTATGAATAAAAGTTTCATAGCATGTTATATAATGTCTAAACTTATTGATTGCATGAACAACAGCTAAGAACTCTTTTTTAGTCACAGTATAGTTCAACTCAGTAGGAGTTAAATTTTTACTGGTATAGTAAGTGGCATAATGAACTAAATCTTTCTGTCCCAGTACAGTCCCTAGAGCTGTATCTAAAGCATCTGTAGAAATATGGAAAGGAAGTTTTCAATTTGGTCCTCTCAAGATAGGCACTTCAGATATTCTTGTTTTCAAAGTTTCAAATGTTGATTGGCAATCAGGACTCCATTTGAATTTACAGTCTTTTGTAAGCAGTTTGAAGAGTGGAGATGCTATTTTAGTGAAGTTTTCTATAAATCTTCTATAATATCCAGTAAATCCCAGAAAAATTCTAACATCTTTTTGACAATTTGGAATAGGTAACTTGGAGATGACTTCAACTTTTGATCTATCAACTTTAATCCCATCCCCTGAAATGTGATGTCCTAAAACAATACCTTCAGTAAACATCATAAAGCATTTTTCATGGCTTAGTGAAAGGTTTGTTTCTTTACATCTTATAAGGACTTTTTCCAAATTTTCTAATGCCTCTTCAAACAAATCACCATAAACTGTAAAATCATCCATATAAACCTCTACAAAATCATGGATTAGATCAGAAAAAATTCCTAGTATTGCTCTTTGGAATGTTGCGGGTGCATTACATAATCAAAAAAGAAGCACTCAATAAGAAAAAGTTCCCCATGGACAGGTAAATGTGGTCTTATCCTAATCTTCAAGTGCTACTTGAATTTGATTATAACCACTAAAACCATCCAGAAATGAAAAATACTTTTTGCCTGCTAATGTATCTAGTACTTGATCGATAAAGGGAAAGGGAAAGTGATCCTTCAAAGTTGCTTTATTCAATTCCCTATAATCAATGCATACCCTCCATTTACCATTCTTTTTGGGTACTATAACCAAAGGAGAAACCCATCGACTATCTGAAATTGGGTAAATAAAATTTACATTGAGTAGTTTTTGGAGCTCTTCTTTCACTATCTCCCTAAGATTTGGATTCATCCTTCTCTGAGGTTGTCTGATTGGTCTACTATTTTCCTCGATATAGATATGATGGATGAAAGTCTTAGGGTCAATACCTTTCATATCAGTATACTCCCATGCAAATGCAGTAGAATGTTTTTGCAAAATTTTGGTTAGCTCTTCCTGTTGTGATTTTTCCAAATTTTTGTTGATATTCAATGTTTTTCCTGGAAAAATCTCAATGGTAGAGCTACCAAACTCTTCCATAGAGTAAAGAGACATTTGTCTTGATGATAGATATTCAATATTAGAATCTAATTGAAATTGTGTGTGGTCATATTTTTAAGATGTTTCAAAATTTTCCAATGTGTTCAAAATTTTACTATCTTCACTAATTTCAGAGACAGTAAAGACAGGTTGTATAATATCTTCATCGTCGACCCATTCATTGTCTCCTACTTCTATAATTGCCTTTGCTGGAGGATACAGATTGAATTTATTTGTCGAACTACCATCAGAAATGTATATATCTCCAGATCTACAACTAACGAAAGCATCAGCTGTGCCTAGCCAAGGTCTTCCTAAGATGAGTGGATGTCCTCCTAAATTACTCTTGGGAGTCAAAATCATAAAATCTACTGGATATTCCCAAGAATCTAAGGAGACTGAGATATCTTCTAGTACACCATCTGGTTTGATTATTGATCTATCTGCAAGCTGCAATAAGGTGGGTGTAAAAAGAAGATTAGGAAGTTTAAGTTGTTCCATAGTTTGTCTACTCATAATGTTGATAGCAGCCCCTAAGTCAATCAAAGTGTTTGGAATTTCTATCCCATTTATATGTGTCTTGACAATTGGACTACCTAGATCTACATACTTCTGCATGGTAATTTTTCCCATCATGATATCTGCAATTTTTCCTACTAGGTGGATTCTTCTTGTATCTCTTGGTTTCCTTCCTGGTCTTTTAAGACTCAACTCCTTTATTGTTTTCACTAGAATAGGAATCTCTCTAATGGCTTGTAGCAAGAGAATCTTGATAGAGACATTCTTTAATTCATCTAGAAAATCATAGTCAGGCAACAAGATTTGTTTTTCCACCCCTTTGTCAATTTGTAATCTTTCAGGGAAAGGAGGTGTGGATGAAGATGCAGGTTTCTCAACTATAGGAGTTGTGGGGGTTGACTCTTTTTATTTTTCTTTTTGAATGATTGGGTTTTGAAGAGATGCTTCCTAAGAACCTTTATTGACTTTAATAGAATCCTCCTCAGAGGTACCTTGCTCTTGAACATATACAGAATTTTTTTCTAAAACTCTACCAGATCTAAGTTGAACATCATTAAGAGGAACAATCATATAGGTAGGAAATTATTGTCCTTCTACCATGTAAGAATTCTGAGGATTTTTGTTGTTGGGATTTGGCAATGGTTGGGTTGGTAGTTGATTTGTCTTTTGTTGAAATGGAAGTAAGAGTTGAGACTTTGGATTTTGTTGAGAAGGTTGTTGTTGTGGGAATGGTAATGAAAGTTGTGGGTTTTATGGGAATTGGTGGATTTTGTTGATTTGGAAAGGATGGAGGATATTGATAGAATTGAGAAAATGTCCTATAAGGATTTTGCATCCCTTATGCCCATGATTGGTATGGATTTTGAGATTGGGGCCAAGGTTGTTGCCAAGAATTCAAAGCCCGACAGCAAATGAATAAGGCTGAAATCAAAGCATAAATGAAATTGAAAGCTAAGAAAAACAAAGTCAGCAGAGAGGACAATCTCATGTCAACATTTACTACAAAAATTGTATGAAGATGCCCAGGCCTATCTTAACCTGAAACACACTTATCAGTGTTAGCACATGTACAGGAATGAAACATTAACACTATAACTAAAATGTGAGATAAACACAAGAGCACAAACTACGAAATATCTACAATGGAAATAAAGCAATAGCACATGAAAACTTTACAGAAATAAAAGAACGAAACCTTAGCCAGCAGGGGCCCTCTGCATGACCTTGGTCAACACGCTATCACATCGAGATTATGCTCACATAGTCATATAAAATAGAGTCTTCTTATATTGCAAAACAGAGGAAGGATCCTCTCGTTACCACAACAGGACTAGTGTCATGGTACAGTACATAAACTTAACAACAAGATTACATTAACAAAGACTAACTAGCTACATGCATTTGCAAATGTGTTATTTATAAGGGAAATTACATAACAGTTTTCCTATGAAACACCTTCAGCGGAGGACACGTAAAAGATAGCATCCATGAGCTTAGCATGATGGTTGCCAAGATCATTCAATCTACCAAAAGGTGGCTATTGGATTTATGTGATGGGGGTAGTCTACAGTTGTCAAAATGTAGCCAAGGATCTAGGAACGATCTCGAACCCTTCACGCGTTGAAAAACAGAGACCTGCTTGCTATAGAACTCCTTCGTTTGACCACCGTTTGACCAAGGCTTTCCTTTACGAATCTGGCTAAACCAATAGGACCTGGTCCATGTCCAAATCATTTCTGAACTGCCCACGTGCCTCGTTTTGCTTGATGACACCTGTAACCTTGAGATCAATAAAAACAGTTGTGGAAAGTCGAGTCAGCTGTGGAAAGTGGCTGCATTCCGCAGCTGATGAGCAAAATCTATGTCAAATAGCAAACACAAAAACATAGTTAGAAAACCACTTAAATGTACTCTCAGAATCAATATGTAATGATTTTTGATAGCTTGTGAGGCATTGGTGAGGGGAAAAAGTCTAGAAAAGAGTGTAGAAGAGGTGTAGTTTCAGGGCTCAATAATAAATGTCATAAGTCTTTTTATCTTCTTCTTGTATGAGGACTACTCCTATCATTGTATCTGATGCACTTGAGGATATATGGAATGGTATATTCCAGTTTGGTCCTCGCAACACAGTAGCTGTTGAGACCAACTTTTTCAGATCTATAAAATCAATGTCACATTTATCAATCCACTCAAATTCCACATGTCAAGTTAATATATACAATGGTGATGCAATTTTTGAAATTTTTTCTATAAACCAACGATAATAATCAACATAACCAAGGAAACTACATACCTTTGTCTACATTTGAGGGGTAGGGAGTTTAAGTATTACCTCGATCTTATATGGGTCTACCTGAATGCCTATAGAAAAAACAAAATGTCCCAAAACTATGCCCTTTATCATCATCATATGACATTTTTCATGATTGAGGCACAACCTAGTAGATATACATCATGCAAGAACCTTCTTAAGATTATGCAAGGCTTGGTAAAAATCATTAAATAACGAGTAAAATCGTTCATATATACTCCAAGTCCTTCATTAATTAAATCAAAGAAAATACTGATAAGTTCCCTTTGAAAAGTGGTTGGTGCATTGAATAGCCCAAATGGTAAGACTCTATATGAAAATGTTCCCCATGGACAGGTGAATGTAGTTTTATCTTGGTCTTTAGGGGGAAACCAACATTTGATTATATCTGTTGAACCCATCTAGGAAATAAAAATATTTCTTTCTAGAAAGAGAGTCAAGGACTTGTTCCACAAAATGAAGGGGAAAATGATCCTTCTACGTAGCTTTATTTAGTCCTTTATAGTCGACAAAAATTCTCCATTTTCCATTCTTTTTAGGGAATACCACCGGTGGTGAAACCCACTAACTATCAGAAATAGGATATATGAAATTAATATCAAGAAGTTATATAATTTCTTGTTTTACTATGTCCCTGAGATGTGGATTTAGTCTTCTTTGAGGCTAGTGAATAGCTCAAGCATATTTCTCGATATAAATATGATGTGTGCAGAGTTGTGGATCGATGCCCTTCATATCAGAATATTCCCAGGCAAAAGATTGTTTATATTTTTGAAGAATTTGAATCAGCCTTTCATGCTAAAGGTTATTAAGATTGGCATTAATATTCAGGGTCTTGTCAGGCTCAATTTCAATGGGAATTCTATTGTGAACTGCAATCGTGGGTATATGTTCAGTGTTCAAGTCCTCTAGCGGATCTCCTTGGGCTTTGTTGTCAAGCATAGCTTTCAGCATTTGACAGGTTGGGTTCCCAATAATGGAAGGTTGATTAATAAACCCATTAATCATACAATCCTCGGTTTTTCTTTTAAAGATAATAAACTTGTCCACAGTAAGAGGAGAGTGTAAATTGTGTTCCTGATATTTAGGTGAGGAACATCTAAATCTGGACAGTGACTATAGGGTTTCCAGGGTCATCATATTTGTTGGGTATTTGTTTTCCTAGGATGAGATCAAAGAGTTTCCATAAAACATGGACTGTAGGAGAGTATTTTGGCTTCCTACCAGGCTCCTTAACACACAATTCTTTAATGGTTTTAGCATAAATGGATATTTCTCAAATAGCCTGTAGGAGGGGGATTTTGATACATAAATTTTGTAATTCCCCTAAGATATCAAATTTAGGGTATGCACGTGATTTTACTATCGCTAATCTCTTAGGGAATGAAGGAGCAGTATTCGTAATCTCAATGGGTTCCTATTTTTTATTTGGTTTACTAGACAATTATGCTTCAGTAATGATTATGATAGGATGAGAATGTTCTGTCAAAAAATGCTCCTTAGTGGGTTTGTCATTTTCTGGTTGCTCTTTATTTTATTTATTTATTTATTTTATTTTTTATTTTATATTTATTTTATTTTTATTTTATTTATTTTATATATATATATATATATATATATATATATATATATATATATATTTTTTTTTTTTTTTTTTTTTCTTTTTTTTTTTTCTAAATATGTCTAAATCTATTGATATAACAAAATGGTACAAGGAGGCACCGGCCTCTGCAGTTCAGATCTCAAAATAAGCTCTGTTTAACAACCTATATCTAAAAGTGACTGCCTGCAATGGGGAAACCAGTCCAAAATTGAAATGTTTGCTGCCCACGCAGGGGTTACAGCCTAGAACAGTTTATCAGACTTCACATTAAAATTTAACAACAATTGCATACAGTAATCAACAAAATAGACCGCTGACAACATTTTCACAAAGGAAACGACAAAATGGACCACTGATATGGGAATCCATGAGCTCATGACCTGGCAGGAGGGTAAGCTTGGAACGACTATGTGTCGTTGGAGTGAGGAGGTTCTTCGATGATCAGACATCTGTATTCTTCCATCTCATCCTCCACAACCTATTGAACTCTCGGCACTTCCTTCATCGTCTTGGATTGGGTCGAGGTATTACCTCCATGATCTGTGCCTTTGCATTCTGGAGCGTCCTCCTGAGTTCTACATTCCTCTGAGCTGACACCAGGGGCTTTCCTTTTGCCTGCAACTGCCTTCTTCGGGATATGGCTAGCTGGGGTAGACGTGATTTGAGGTATTTCTTTGAATGCTATAGAAATTGTGGCAATAATGCACGGCCTATCCAGAGTACACCGAAACTAAAATTGGGTTGAATGGCTGGGAGGTTGAGGAGCCTTTGCATCACGCCCCAAACCTGTCGCCTGCGTGCATCCTCGCCCACTGCGGGTGGTAGCATATCGTCCTGTGAAGTGAGTTGCAGAAGAGGGGGAAGAAGTGGCAGAGGGGGTAGATTCCTAGCGGGACTATGATGGAGGCCGAGTTACTTTTCCTCTACTGCGACCCCTCTGGCAGCGCATACGGTGGTGCAACTGAGGCATTCTAAACTGGCTTGAATGGGATAAAATGGGACAAAGAGGGGTGGTGATAGGGGTGGAATTGCTGGAGGGGGCCGAAGGAGCAGAGGTATTCAGATCAGTGCCAAGGTTAAGGTCCGAATTATCAGAGCGAAGGCTATGAAGGAGTTTGTGTGAGAAATGGGCAGTCTCATCCAAATCAAGTTGGCCTCTTCTCCCTGATGTCATGCGCAGGCTCGGCTCTATGGCATCAGGGAGGTAGATAAGATTCAGAGGAGAATGAGTATGGGGGAAGCAATCCGAGAGCTTCATCTTAATCAACATAGCAAGTCTAACTGATCCCACGCACTACAATAAATCTCCATAAATGCCTGTGGTAGAGTTCCGGAGGGAAGCGTGGGCAAATAGTTGGCTTCGCCACTTGCCGTCCCTTTTTTGTTGCGCTATGACAACGCATTTATTCACCAGTATCCGGGAGGTTGCTTTTGATTTTTTGAGTGATATTCTAGAAATATTTTTCTCCTAGATCTCAAACGTAGTTCATTACATTCCAAATAGGAAGGAGGGAATCCAAAGTTTCCATAATTTCGACAAAATTGCACATGTCTCTTATTTGGATTCAGATTTTGCTGTGCAGGTAACTATGGTCATAGCGGAGGTGGAGCGTTTGGAGGTAGTTGAAGTGGAGGTTGTAATGGTGGTTGATTTTGTGACTGAGGAATTGTTCCCATTGATTGATTAATCGGTCCAGTGGGGCATTGCCAGTTGGGACCACATTGGCATTTGAATAGGTTGATTTTCCCATTGCAGAGGGTATGGATTATTTTGTGTATTCTTCCATGAAGTAGTGGGATATTATTTATTCGGCCAAGAAGGATCAAGGAATGACTGACTTTTATAGGGTGAAAAATTGTATGGCTAAGTCTGCCAGGTATTAGGAGGATGTTTCTGGCTATTGGGTTGTGTTATATTCTTTCCACGACTAGCTTGCCTAGTTAATCGGTGGGTGGAGCCCCCCCTTCATTATGTCGATTGTGTAGCGGGGGGGTCAGAGGGGGTTTGAGGGGAGCAAATAGCCCCCCCCTACGGGGTCCAGACAGCACCCCGAGGGAATTTCTTTTTGGACCCTATATAAGGTGGGAGGACCTACCTATGGTTTTTGCACATGGTTTTGGGCGCGATGGTTTTTGCTCCATGGTATTGGATGCTTCGTTATGTCTATATATATATATATATATATATATATATATATATATTGTAACATTGAAAGGAACATAATGAAAAATCAAGCTAGTAGTCCTGGTTTCTGGATCCAGGGGAAAATCTCTGTGCATATGTGTTTTATGTGTTATGCTCTCGCATTGTTTATTTTCTGTGTTTTAGAATTCGTATGCAGGTAATTTTCGTACAGGGTTAAGACCTACATTTGGTATCGGAGTTGTTTTGGCTTCAAGGGGGACACCTTTGTTGCTGAGGGGTTTCGCTCGGGCCTATGGTAGACCTTGTTCAGTGTTAGATCTGCGGGATTGATTCTGGTGGTGAAAGAAGATGGCGAGTAGTTGAAATATAGAGATCGCAAAATTTAATGGTCAGAATTTTGAGTTGTGGAAACTCAAGATGGAGGATCTATTTGTAGATATAGATCAGTGGATCGTTGTAGATCCAGGTACTAAACCAACGGGAGTGTTCGACAAAGAATGGAAGAAGTTGGATCGAAAGGTAAAGAGAACAATATGATTATGTGTCTCATATCCAGTATTGCTAAATGTATCAAGGGAAGCTATGACTAAGGCTTTGTGGGACAGCTAGGGACTTTGTACCAATCTAAGTCTATGGTGAATAAACTATTCCTACGGAAAAAACTGTATAACCTGAGGATGAAAGATGGAGACTCGGTGACAGAGCATATGAACGCATTCAATGCTATGGTAAGTTAGTTATTATATCTTGATATTAAAATTTTAGATGAAGATAAGTGCATATGTTTGTTGTGTTTCCTACCATATTCGTGGGATAGTTTGGTTATTGTAATAGGTAGCAATGCAAGTGCCTTGCAGTTTGATGAAATACTCTTATCCTTGTTAATGGAGGAGATGAGATGGAAAAATGTGGAGAGCCAAAATGGTGATTCCTTGTCTATACAAGGACAGTCCCATAACAAAAACAAAAGTAATTCATTGAGTTGGAGATCTAAATCTAGAGGGAGATCTAAATCTCTAGGAAAACATGTAAAGGTGTGCTGGAAATGCGGAAAGGAAGGGCACTACAAAAGGGACTGTAAATCTAAAGATCCTAACAAAGGAAAGGGATCTGATGATGCTCCGTCTACAGAGGCAAAACCACCTCAAATGAAGGTTGGGATGTGTACTTGGCTCCTTTAAGTACACATGTAGATCATGAGGCATGGTTGTGCATCCTTTCACTTCACTACCCATAGAGAGTGGTTCTGCGAGTTTGAGAAATATGATAGTGGCGATGTCTTCTTAGGGGATGATAGGAAGGCTAAAATCATTGGTCGAAGAAAAGTTAAGTTGAATTTACAAGGTGGAAGGATTAGAACACTTCCGGGTGTTCTGCATATTCCTACATTAGCTAGAAATCTGATTTCTGTAAGCAAAATGGATGGTGTTCATGTCAAAACAATGTTCGAGAAGGATACCTGTAAGATGGTTCAGGGAGCATTGTTATTGATGTGGGGAGTTCAGATTGGAACTATGTACAAGCTGCAAGGTAGCACTGTTGTTGATGGGTGCAACAGTTCTATGCTTCCTGAAAGTGGAGTAGAAAATCTAGTGGTCTCTGGAGAAAAGACCACGCTATGGCAACAAAGGCTTGGACATATTGGAGAGAAGGGCCTTCGAATACTTCATGGTAAAGGTATGGTATAATTTATGACTAATAGCTCTCTGGATTTTGATTTCTGTGAAAATTGTGTATATGGGAAGCAGAATTGGGTGAGTTTCCCCTTTGGTCGTAAGAGGGAGAAATAGATATTAGAGCTTGTGCACAGTGATGTTTTTGGACCTATGAAGGTTCCATCATTGGGTAAGTCTGTGTACTATGTATCATTTATAGATGACTTCTCAAGGAATACATGGATATATTTCCTTAAGAACAAATCTGAAGTCTTTGACAGGTTTAAAGAATTTAAGGCTCTTGTGGAAAACCAGAAAGAGAAGAAGATAAAGGTGCTGAGGACAGAAAATGGTGGAGAGTTGTGCAAGAAGGAATTTGAAGAATTCTGTAAGAAGTGTGGTATAGCACGAAATAAGACTACTCCATACACACCTGAGAAAAATGGAGTTGCAGAAAGAATGAACAAGACATTGACGGAAAGGGTAAGAATCATGCTCAGTGGTGCCGAGTTATGACAAGAATTCTGGGCAGAGGTGGTGGAGACTGCATGTTACCTAGTCAACAGATCACCTCCATCAACCTTGGAGGATAAGACTCCACAAGAGGTATGGACTAGTAAGAAACCCTCTCTTTCACATTTGAGGGTATTTGGATGTGATGCATATGTACATGTTCCAAAGGAGAAAAGAACAAAGTTGGATAGTAAATTTGAAAAGTGCATCTTTATTGGGTATAAGGATGGTTTAAAAGGTTGTGAACTTTGGAACCCAGTAACAAGGAAGGTTGTGTACAACCGAGATGTGGTGTTTAGAGAGGTGAAAGATGTTATTAAACATGAATTCCAACCAAAGGAACTTGAGAAGATAGATTTTGAGCTAAAGGAAGAAGAATCAGACTCTACAATAGAAGAGGAATCAAACGATGAAGAGCCACAAACTCTGGTTGTGACAAGATCAGTTCAAGAAAGAAGGCAGCCAGAAAGGTATAGCCCATCTACTTTATGTTCAAATTTTGTTTTATCTATTACTGGTGATGATCCCAAAACTGTGAAGGAAGCAGTGGATTTAGAGGATGGCAAACTCTGGAAAGAGGCCATGATTGATGAAATGGCATCTTTGCACAAAAATGAGGCTTGGGATCTAGTGGAGTTGCTGGCTAGAAGGAAACCCATTGGCATCAAATGGGTGTTCAAGAAGAAGACAAATGCAGAAGGAAAGGTGGAGAAATACAAAGCTTGGTTGGTAGCAAAAGGTTATTCCCAAGTGTCGGGAATTGATTTTTGGTGATATTTTTTCTCCTGTTGCCAAGGTAGCTTCTATTAGATTACTTTTATCTGTTGTTGTTGCTTTTGATTTTGAGGTTGAACAGATGGATGTGAAGACAACATTTGTTCACAGGAATTTGGAAGAGGAGATCTACATGAAGCAACCTGAAGGCTTTGTGGTGAAGGGTAAGAAAAAACTAGTATGCAAGTTAAAAAAGTCTCTGTATGGGTTAAAACAGTCACCAAGGATGTGGTATCTGAAATTTGATACATTTATACAGGGACTTGGCTTCACTAAAAGAAAAGCAGATCACTGTGTGTATTTTAAATTAATTGGTGAACGTGTTATTTATCTGGTCTTGTATGTGGATGATATGTTGCTGGTTGGAAATGACAAAGAAATTATCCATGATTTGAAGACCCAATTGTCCTCCAAATTCGACATGAAAGATCTTTGTGCTACAAACTTTATTTTGGGCATGGAAATTAAAAGATATCGGGCAAAGAGGAAGCTCTGGTTAAACTAGAGGAAGTATGTCAAGACAATACTGCAGAGGTTTAATATGCAGGATAGTAAACCAGTGAAGGTTCCTATTCCTGTAGGTGTAAAGTTATCTGTTGAACAGTGTCCCAAGACACAAGAAGAGGAAGAGGACATGTCCCGTGTTTCATATGCAAGTGCAGTCAGTAGCCTGATGTATGTGATGGTCTGTACTAGACTAGACATTGCACATGTAGTGGGAGTATTGAGCAAGTTTATGTCAAAACCATGGAAGGAGCATTGGACAACAGTGAAGCGGGTTTTCAAGTATTTGCGTGGCACTAGTGATTATGGTTTTTTCTACCAAGGAAGACCAGGATTGGACAGAGCATTGGATATTCGTGGCTTTGTTGATGCAGACGGAGCTGGAGATCTGGATCAGAGAAGATCTATAAGTGGGTATGTGTTTAACCTATTTGCAGGTGTAGTTAGTTGGATGAATAAGACATAATCTATAGCAGCACTATCAACTACAAAGGCAAAATACATGGTAACCACTCATGCAAGCAAGGAAGCAGTTTGGTTGCAGAGATTGTGTTCAAGTATGGGGTTAGTCCAGGGAGCTATAAGGAGAGACTGTGACAGCCAAGGTGCAATTTTCTTGGCAAAGAACCTTTTTTATCATTCAAAAACAAAGCACATTGATGTTCAGTATCACTTTGTGAAGGATATGATAGAAGACAAAAAGGTGTTTCCAGTAAAGGTGGACATTTTGAAGAATACTACAGATGTGTTGACAAAATCTGTGAGCTCTGAGAAGTTCTCTTGGTGTAGAGAAACAATGGGCATTTCAAGGCTGGATAAATGACTAAGCTCTCATGTGGCCCCATGTGGAAAGAAAACAACAAGTGGTATAATGTTGGGTTGTGTTATATTCTTTCCACGACTAGCTTGCCTAGTGAACTGGGGGGTTAGAGGGGTGGCGGAGCCTCCCCTTCATTGGGTTGATTGCATAGGAGGGGGATCACAAGGGGTTTGATGGGGGAAAATAGACCCCCTCTACGGGGTCTGGGGCAGCACGCTGAGGAAATTTTTTTTGGACCCTATATTAGGTGGGGGACCTAGCTATGGTTTGGTGCATGGATTTCACACATGGTTTTGGGAACGATGCTTTTCAATCCATGGTATTGGATGCTTCAGCATGTATATATATGTATTGTAACATTGAAAGGAACATAATGAAAAATCAAGTTCGTAGTCCTGTTTTTGGGATCTAGGGGAAAATCTCTGTGTATATGTGTTTTATGTGTTATGCTCTCGCATTGTTTATTTTCTGTGTTTTAGAATTTGTATGTAGGTAATTTATGTATGGGCTTAAAACATACAATGGCCCTACCAATTTAATCCAGGAAATTGTTGCTGAGCAAATTGTCCAAAAAAAAACATATAAGGGTCCTGCAGCATACCTGATGGGAAATTTTTCCATTGTCCTTGTTGGGCCACAAAAGACGCTAGTTTCGGTTCTTCTTTGGCTTCCTTAAATACAGATTTCAACCCAGGAAGCGAAGGACAATGATCGGTTGAGTGATCTTTGGTACAAATAACACATATCTCGATTATATCCAATAGACATTCTTTGCGATTATGCTTTTTTCGATGGCGAGGACAAAAAATAGCTAATGCTTGTTTTGCTTCAGTGTGCTTCTATTTTACTTGTAAAACATCCAACTATGTTTTCAATGTACTTAAGATATCAATTTTAAAATCTTCTAAAAGATTACCAATATTTTCTCATTTAAGTCCTCCTGCAATTTTGTTGGATCTGCTAAGAGGATTGCGAGTCCCAGGCTTGGTTCATGTACTCCCTCGTGAACACCTAATACACAGTTTTACAATTTCATCATATTATTATTTAGAAATGTCACCCTGCCCCATTAAATTAAGCATTTCTATCCATTCATCTTTCATACCTCTAATCAAAGTAGTTTTCAACACATCCTTGGGTAGAGTAGTATATGGTGATCTTTGTAAATTATATTGAAATCTTTCAACATACTCTTCCAAAGTTTCATCTTCTTTTGACATCATATTAAATATTTCTTCCTTAGATCCCTAGATCGGTAATAATCATGGTATTTAATAAGGAAAGCCTCTTTCATTTGATCCCATGAAGTTATAGTACAACCCCCCAATTCCATGAACTATCATAATGTTGCTCCTTTAGGGTAGAAGGAAACAACTTTAATTTTTGGGCAACAGTAGTATAATCAAATCCTTGACATAAGACATCAAACTTAAAAAAATGCATTGGGGTCTTCAGAGGCCATCGCATGAAAGTTTGGAAGGTTTTGCAGCAAGATAACCTTCATCATTGCATTAGCTTACAAATCAACAATAGGATATTCTATGGTCGAGTTTTTCATTCATGTTACTACATTTTCCATTTGGTAAAAGATCTGTTAGTAACCTTCAGGGATCTCGTAGTCAAGAGATACTATCTGAAAAAGAGTAATATGCTAGTGGGGTTTTGGACCTTGACTTGGTCTCATAACATTGATCAGGTCATGAAGTTCAGTTTCTTGTCTCACAATGGGTGTCGCGGGAGATTCCTTCACAGAAGGTTGAGGGTATGGTTCGCTTGTCTCACCTCTCCCTTCCCTTAAATTACAAGAGTGCCCCTCACTCTTATCAAAAGGACTGAGATGCCTAACAGGTATGTCTTGAAATCTCTGCTCATATCCTAAAGTTTTATCATGAATATCAGTATTAGATGCAGTAGATGGCCCTATTACTCAAGGGGTAATAACAATAGAACCCTTCCCAGATACTGCTCAAGGACCTATTGGTGCTTGAGATTTTGATTTGTGAATGATTTTGTCTACAAAGGTCGTTCTTCCAAGGCCAACTTGACCTTGTGTTTTGGTGATTTTCGGGGTGGATTTATGATCTATCTCTATCTAGTTCCTAGTCCTAGGCTTCTTTCTAGTCATACACACTAGACAACCTAAACATATCAGTTGATGGCAGGCACTATCACAATATTTTTACTTAGGTTCATGCGCAAGTTCTTACCTTCCATCATTAACACCCATCCCTCATGGATACAACTAACACTCTCTTTGACAACCTCCCCAGCAACTATACCAAAATATTGAGTAAATTAATTATTCCTAAAATGACCAACTAACTTCTACACATTAATTTATCAACCTGAGGTTTCATTTTTCTATTTCAAGGTTATCAACATAGTTTATGCAAGAGAAATGTTGGTATGACTAGTTACTATTATTCTATTGAAAAGAAAAGCTACAATATCAGAGAAATCAACTTAGAATGCAATTTCTAATTATATCAAACCATTCAAAACATTAACCTCTGAATGTTTCTTAAGGAAACAACAAAAGAAAACCTATTAGACATCAAGTTATTTCTTAGGGAACAACAACTACAGAATAGAAAAACAATACTACAGAATAATAACATCAAAAGTGATTAAGTGCATAAGATAATGATATATGATAATCTATAGGAAATGGGAAAAGATGACAATTCTATTAACAAATTAACTACAAAAAATCTATTATGTAATGATCTTGATAAATATGATTCAAAATAGAGAATTATATTTAATAAACAAGCAATGATAAATTCAGAACAATTGTGTAAAGGGAAATAGCTAGAACAAGAGAATCAAACACCAATGTAATGATACAAGTGAAGACAATGTTGCTTCAAGGATCGGGCCCAAATCACCGGAATTGAACTGCCTTATGAAAAGAATCAACACAACATATTAACTTTGAGTAATAAACGCTTCCATTCCATTACAAAGAAATAATTACAATCAATATCTTCACAAGTCTCAGGTTATGCCAAAGCAATATTATAATTAAACAACCCCTTTCAAGGCTTAATACAAGTTTTTATATCATGTTGATAAAAGATAGGAACAAAAAATATATTTCAGATAATGAGCAATCCTAAGAACCTAAAGATTATGAAGATGCTCATTTAAGCTACAAAGATCTTAATGCATTCGGAGGACCAGGTCAAAAGCTCATCTATAACGAATTTTATCTAAACAAAGTATAACAACCTGAGCCTATTTGATCTCCCATGATCATTCCAAGAAGCAACATCAAATGCCAATGCATCAATATATTCTTGTCCAAAATAAGGATCCATTCGTAAGTAAATAGCACTTTAATGGTCAAATCTGTTCATAAAATAATAAAACAATAAATGCAAATGAAACAATACTAGAATCCATACTACACAAGTTATCATAACCTATTTACAAAAAATAATTAGAAAATAATATGAAAAGTAATAAGGAAAGGAATTTATGACAATTATGAGGCCCAACAACAACCATACACTAGTAGAAAATGAAAAATTAGTGACTAGGTGACTAAAAAAGTTAGTCATTGTAGAATTTCCAAGTGAAATACTACAAAAAATGAACAATATTAAGTGACCCAACTAAAAATGACTAATTTAGTTTCGAGTTAAAAGATATGACTACCTCTTAAGTAACACAATTAAAAATGACTAACATGAATGAATAACTTAGTATCGGAAAAAAATAAAAATAAAATAAAATTGTGATTTCCTAACAAGTTCTACAATAATACAATTAGTCATTTATGTGAGTCATTTTAATTGTGTCACTTCAACAATCTAAACTTACAAGTGATAGGAGATTCAAAGGCTACTATAGATTGGATGAAAGGTTATACTTCCTTAAACACTTATTTATTGGATCAGTGGATGATTATACTTATGGAGCTAATTAGAATCTTTAGGGTTATATCCTTTAATCACATTCACAAGGAATTTAATTCAAAGGTTGACAAATTATCCAAAATGGGAGTGGGCTTACAGTTGGGTCAAATACATTATGAAGAATACTTGCAAGAAGAAGTGTTGGTTAATTAGTAGATGACACATTTCCTTTAGTAGAAGAATTAACTTTTCATGCATATCTACACTTTTGATTAGTAGGGTCATATCCATTGAACTTTCGATACTAGTTTTTAACTTGGATATCAAGTTGTTTATCTAGTTTAAATGTACATTAGGAATGTAACAATACTAGACTCTTATGAAATTGTTTTGAATCCTATGGTTATTTTGATATTTCCCGAACATTATATGTTGCATGTATAATAATATCATGTCATACGTAAGCATATTTAGTAAATGTTAGATGATCTAAATTACACCTTTGCATTAATATTAATACAAAATTTATGTTTTTTTCTTATTAGAAAAAAAACATTATGGTATTTTCCACCACAAAAATTAATAATTTCTAAAATAATTATCCCTAAATCAATAAATCCTAAAATTATGCCTAAGTGATCTAGTCCTCCCAAAGAGACAGGAGGGAAGTATAAATGGTATGACTATGAGCACTACCATGTAAACAACACATATTCAAACCTTTACAGGGGTAGAGCCTCCATGTGTGTGTGTGAGGGAAGGTGTTTGATATCTTATAGTTGGTTTCTCTTCATCACCAAAGGGGATTAGGCTATGAGTGGATTGGCTAAGCAAACCTCATAATTTGTTCATTTGAGTTTTTTGGAAATCACAAGTTCAAGTCCAACTAGTGCTAGTAGATGGTCTCAAAGGTGTTTGCTAGGGTTTTTCAACAAGATCACTAGATCCCAATGCAATAGAGGTGCCTTGGATTTGTTTAAAAGTAAAATACCCCACATGGCACCGAATGGGTGATTGATGACTACCTAGAGGACTTAAACCAAATTAATCATGGAGGTTAAAACTACAATGAAAAAAAGAACAACACATGCATGATAATCCACACTAGAATTCATTCTCTCACAATTAAGACTTTATGAAAAGAATGTTAATTCTTTAATGAAGCCAATGAAACCAAGAAGATCTTTATCAACCCTTACTTATTGAACTTAAGAAAATATTCACAAGGAGGATATGTATTTGATCCAATTATATATTGAAAGACATGCTCTTTTTTATTTCAATGAAACCTTTATGGAGAAACTTGAGATCGACAACTCATTAGAGTGACCTGAGCTACACTTGAGATGAACTGAAATGATTTCCACTGTAACCTAGGAGTATATTCAATATTTTTCAACTCTGTAATAATAATGTATGATTTAGAAAGGGTGAAGACATCTCTAAATACACTTGTGGGGTGGTCGTACTCCTTGGGGAAACTACCCTTCTAGATTGAAAGTCATGTTCGTTTTACTTCTAGGAAACGTTTATAGAGAAACCCAACGTTGGTAATTAATAAAATTGATTTGAGATACACTTGAGATGAAATTGAATGATTTCCACTATAACCCAAAAGTATATCCAATATGTTGCAAGTATATACTAATACACGTGATTTAGTAAGAAGGGTCAAGACATTTGGAGATAAACTAGTGGGGTGGTCCTACTCCTTGGAGGCTTCTACCTTTTGAGTGTTATAAATATAGGACAAATTTCTCATCAAGAATTTGAGCGTAGGCGGGGAAATAAAAAACCAAACAAATTCTACAACATTGATAATAACCAATTAAACCAACCAACCAATTACTCTTTTTCCCTTAATAATATTTTTTACCCTAATTTATTACCCATCTCGTCAAAATTTCTCCACAAAATTCTCTTGGAAAATGCCTTATTGTGGATTTTTTTCTACTATAAATATTACCCCTTCCTTGTATTTAACCTCATTGACTCTGTTTACACATAAAAGTTTTATTTTTGGAACGCTTAATGGAGTATTATTTTTCTCGTGTTCACTCAAAAGTGAAATACACATTCAGATTTTGTTCAAAAGAAACAATAAATGATAACCATATTTGAAATAGGAAAAATAAAGACAGTGAACATTATTTGTCAAAGACGCTAACATAAAGAGAGTCCCATCACACACAGAGTTTGATAGCTTTCAAAACTTGCTCCCTGATCTTGATAGCTTTCAAAACTCACACCCTAATTCATGCCTTATGAAGCACCAATCACATGCAAAAATTTGAGGGATGATACAACATAAAGAACTGTAACAATAATAATGAAATATGGAGTCCCATGATCACTAAATATATTAGGAAATAACCGCATAGACCTTGCAAATCATGATTTCCTGTTAGGGATTGGCATCACAGTAATCATTGTGAGAACATGATTGAAATTTCAGTATCATTCTCAAATTTCAGTCTCATTCAAAATCCCTTCAAAGCATATAGCATATACCGGTCTTGCTAATAGCGAACTTGAGGTCACTCCTCCCATCTCAGCAAGACCATGGTGGTAATAGTGAAAATCAAACCCGTGACCTGTAGCAGGTCAAGCCCTTGGTTATAGTCAGAAGGAAGGTTCAACCTACTACCTCTATGGAGAGTGGCAAGAAGAATCAGCGTGATGATATGCCAACAATGCACAATTTAGGATTCAAGGTCGTGGTATTTGAGAATACTATTGTGCTTCTGCTAAATAACTAATGAGACTAAATGGTGCAATGAAATCACCCATTGCAAATCAATTTGGCAAGTCCATAGTAGGAACAATGACCATTAGGGCTTTCAGGGTTGAGGATTAGTTCTTGAAGAAGAACTTAGACCTTATTGATAAAAAATCAAGCCCCTTTTTCCATAGTTTCTGAGCCATTTAATGGTTGATTCAACATCTGGAGGTGTTAAATGCAACTATTCTTTGCTCCTCTACTCTTTCTATGGTTCTACTCCCACATGGTAGCTTTAATCCTGGTATGAACAATGAAACTAAATGTCAATTGTGGGTGATTTCTACTGTTACTCAATGTTTTTATGTATAAGATGATCATTCCTAACAATTTGAACTAGTGCAAGTTTTGTTGGGATGACCTTCTCTTATGGACTATCATTGAACAGATCATTTGTTAAAAGTATACAAAACCAATGTACACTTGTAAACTACATTTTTTCTGTAGAACACATCAAACAGTACATGCACATTCCTAGTGAGGCCTTAGTTGTTATAGAAGATCACAAACCACCGGATAATGGAGAAATTTGTGGCAAGATGGAGTACCTGGCACAAACTTCCCCATACCACTATAAAATAACTTTATGTACAAGTTCCAAGTGAAGGACCAGATAGGTAGCTATTATTACTTTCCATCACTGTATCTGCAAAAATTTGCAGGGGGCTTTGGAGGACTAAATGTAGCTAGAAAGGCCCTGATCCGTGTTCCATTCCCTCCTCCTGATGGTGATATCACTCTGCTTATAGGTGACTCATACACAACCAATGTTTTATTAAGCTATTAATCCATCCCCGAAACATGTACATCTCTTGAAATTAAAGAGACGGTCTATGTTCAACTTCAGCTTGCCCACCAAAATGTTCTCTTATAATGCATCAATCTCTAACTATACTCTATCTTTGGGTAGATCCTTAAAAGAACTCATGATGTGGGCAGATCTATTGGTAATCCTGATGGTGTTCACATTAATGGCCATGGGCTACCAAATGAAATTGCAATTATAGTGGAACAAGGTACTTATCGTTGATCTCTATCACAAGGAATTTTGTTAGATTTGGTATAGGTGTGTCTAGCATTTCAACGATTCACAAGATCCAATTTATTTTGATTTTATCTGATGGTTGTTGAATCCATTGCTCCTTCTCTTAAGATGTATATAAAATGATCCATATGTTCATAAAGTTTTTTGTGCCAATCTTTCAAAGTGATAACAAATGAATTCGAGATAATGACTGTGCACCCATTTAGTTAGGATGCATTTATTTGATTAAACAGAGTTTATTTTTAGGAATATTAGGATGTGAGAAGTAAATACTATGTTCAAAGCTACGAGTATGCAAAGAATTCAAAACAAAACATCAAACAAGTTTTCAACAACATGGTAACAACTCGTCCTCTTACAGTGATCACAATCATGCAGAGACATTTCACACATGCTAAATATTTTCCAATCCGTATGAATATATGTAAGAAAAATTAATGAATCAATCATAATAGGGTGGAAAATACTAGCACAACTTGAATTTGGCTAATGTAAGGATTCCAATGCAATCCTTTAACACATGCTCAAATTATTTAAAGAATCCAATGCAATGAACAACCCAAGCCCAAAAACTGACTCAAGAAAGTTAGTGCACAAATAAACATAGAAATCCTCTCTTTACAATGCTAGTCCTCCACCAAACCTAAAACTACCAAGGCATATGCATCGAGTTCTCCTACTAGATAGAAGTATCAAACATCCAAAATTCTAGAAGAACTTCCTATGAACAATTGAGGGGCCAAGCTCATCATATTCTGATTTTGAAATCCACATTTGCAATACAGATAATAAGTGCAGATTTTTAGGTGAATCCAAAACATTTTCCCTGATAAAATTAAAAATCAATATTTATTAAAATTTAATTTTATCAAATTTGTGTGAAATTGGCCTTGATATCATTATTATTATGCTGGGCCAATTGTTGGGGATCTTTTGGTGGTGGAATTTCATTTTTGATCAAATATCCCACACCATTATCCTCCAATACTATCATGATCTTCCCTTTCCGAGAGACGATGTTAGAGGCTGCATCTAAATAGTGATATACTCTCAATACTTGGTAGGCCATCCTTCTTCCCACAAACAACCTTGTAGTCCTTCACAATAGGCTAAACTATATAGACATTAATTTAGATCTAAGGATTCCATTTGTAGGTGAGGAAGAGAGTGCAGAAAGAAAAGAGACCCGGATAATTGATATAGGTTCATATAAAAATAAATCAATCACCCTAAACTCAAATATAATACCTTATGTATTGATACATATAGTGGTAAACTAAACTACACTTATCCACCTCATTAAGCAAGCACATGATGCATAAAATCATGATCAATTTTAGTAGACAAATCCTCCCTAAGGTCATAGTAAAGCATATGTTACCACATCTAGGAAAGCAATAACATCTTCCACAAACACACTTAAGAATTCAAATGTACAACATAAAAATACATTGCAAGCACTAGCAACTACTTACAAATCTAGCACTCAAGGAACTTCCATGGTAAGACATGTTGTTGATTCAAAATAGTTAATTGAGTTGTATCTTGTGAGTAATGACTATTTGAGAGTTGTAACAGTTGGAAATATAGTTTATTTTGTTTTGTTTTCATTTCATTCCCTATATGTGGGTTGAAGTAAGTGATCTAAGGCATTTAGCTTTGGTGATTTGTCTTGGATTAATTGTGGTCTTTGAAAATATTACTTGCGCCATTGTTTCTCTATGTTGGAACTTCCAAGAGACACATGTGACTTCAATTCTGATCCATTTCAAATGTAACATGTTGCATCGTTTAACTATTTATTCTATTTTCTTTCCAATATTCCCTTGGATGAATTATTCATCATTCATGTTATTTGTTGGTTGCATGGGTTAGAGACTCTGGGAAGCCTCAGATGAAGTCTCATGATCCATCTCATATTATTCACATGAATTTAGGCATGCCAATGTGAAACTGAGTGGGATAGATAAACATTTCATCCTAGTGAGCATGCATATATGTATGGATTTAGGACCAACAACTACAAATCCGAGTCCAAATTTGTAATAGACTCCTTATTTTCCTAATATTGAACATAATTTCATAGAAAATCTTGCAATAATTACTGAAATTCTAAAACATTCTAACATTCTAACATTATTTGTTCTATCATCACAAAATTTTTGTTGGGAAATCCATTAGAGAAACTTACCCCATTGAATTGGATCAGGAATTTAGTGAGTCTTCTTAATATCCAAAAGAAGATACTAAATAAGTCATAACACTTCCAAAGGATTCTATCATGGTGATCCAGGTGGATCTTTAGACATAATGGCATGGAAAAAGCTCAAAATTCAAAGTGGTAGAAAGATGATGAACTTGAAATCATATCAAAGTGCTCTTCTCCTTGATTCCAACAGTGCGAATGGCACTCCAATCCGAGTCTGGATGAAGACGATAGAGTTAGTCAAAGTTGGGTTGACTTTTGATCACTGGGCAAGATAAATGAAGGCACAATTTGGAATTTTTCTGGTGGACGGAATCCAGCCAACTCTGGCCAGATTCTGGGAAAAATTATTGCCTCGTTAAAAGGACTCCTTCGGTCCAAAACCAGATTTTCAAAAACGCGTGGGTTGTTCTTTTAACAAAAAAAATATTAAAAAAAGGGTGGCAGGCCACCAACCCCGCCACCCCAAAAACAAACAACAATATCAAAGGACGGGCGGGCCATGACCCCCAGCCTGTCCCTTGGCCATGGAAATTTCAATATAAAACAGGAGGGGCAGGCCATGACCCTGGCCCCTCCACTGCTCCCATGGAGCCACCACAACCAACAATAAAGAAATGGGTGGGTCAGCCCTTGGGGCACGGACCGAACCCAAAAGGGCAGCCACATTAATAAAAAATGACCATTACAAAAAAATTTGGAGCATGGAGGTATGGTGGGCGGGCTACACAAGGCGGGCCTGACACAACCACTATTTTAATTTAATTTAAAAAAAAATTGGTTTGTGGTGTATTAAAAAAGGAGGAGGCGGGGTTTGACCTCCCAACCTCCTCCCTATTAAACCAGATCATAACCAACTGCACTATAACCATTTCCTTATAGAATCCACCACCCAATTGTTATTTAAACACAGTTTTCAGTGCACTCAAGCGGAGGAGGCAATGCACGCAGTTTGAGGCAGAATTTTGCAGGAGGGCCGAATTTTCATTTTGTCAGAATTTGACAAATTTTATATGGTTTCAACACCTCTCAACACCACGAACGTAATCGAAATATCCATTTCTCCATCAGATTTTTGCACTTTTTGGCCATTTTTCAGTATGGAGGTATAAGACTCCTTTTTGTAACTTATGCTTGTACTCTTCTTTCTCATGCCACTTAATGAATGAAGGCCTCCCTATTGATCAAGCAGGGCCCGGAGGCGTAGTCCAAGTCGGACAAACTCCGTTATCAAGTCTTGTTGTCTTCTTTCATTCTTAATGTGTTTCTCCTCTTCTCTCATGTGCACATTAAGTTTTTTATGTTAAGCTACAATTTATGCATGTAATTATTGAACACATCTATAAGCAAAAGATTATGGTTCAAGTGGTATCAGAGCAGGTCTTTTTTAGATGTGAATTGCATGTTTGTATGCTAACAAGAAACAGGCTCTGAAGAGGTGAAGGGAAACTAAAGTCTTTCAATCTCGAAGCGGGGCATGCACATTGAAGGAGAAACATGGTAGATGAAGAGGCTCGTCATGAAGAGGAGCGCAATTTCCGCAAAACCTTCTATACAATGGCAGAGAATGTTGGTTAGTTGATTTCAAGGTTGGAGAAAACATAAGATAGAAATCTAGAAGAACAAGGTTTAGTGCATGGAAATGGTGGAGAAGGACCCCCTCCTTCTCCTTCCATGAGTGAAAGTTCTTCTTCCTCTCATCACCATAATCATAGAAATTCAAGGGATGCATATAAGAAACCTTTCTTTAATTAGATGTCAAATTTGATCTTCCCATGTTTAACGGTGAAAGTAATGCAGAAAATCTTAACAACTGGATTAGGCATATTAAAATCTATTGCAGGATTCAACAGATTGATGAGGACGAGGCAAAAATTCCGCTGGCCTCTCTTCGCCTGAGTAGCATCGCTCTCGTTTGGTGGGAGAGAAAATTGCGGAGCAATAAGAGTGTGGGTAATCTTATTTTCTCATGGCCTAATTTCATTTCTGCATTAAAGGAACAATTCTATCCCTTGGGTTACAAACAAAAAGCCTTAATGGATTGGCAATACTTAAGGCAAGGCAGAGGTCAGGATGTTCAAAGCTTTACAGAGGAATTTAGAAAACAAACACTTAATTTGGACATTGTACTTGAATCACCTGAAGTAGTAACTAAGTATATTGGATCATTACATAGTTACCTTAGACATTCATTATTATTGTTTGAACCAACTACTATTGACTCCGCCAGTGTGAAGGAAATCCATCTTGAGAATAGGGGCAAAAATGAAAGAGATGATCATTTCAAGAAACCACCTTTCAAACCTCCAAATGGAAAACCCAAAGTGAAAGGAAAAGTAAAGGAGAATAGGACAACATCAACCAAGAAAGATGAAGGAGAAAGACCTTATTGCAATCACTGCAAAAAGGAAGGTCATGATGACGATCATTGTTGGAAACAGTACCCAGAAAAGAGACCAAAGAAGTATGGAGGAAAAGGCAAGCAGAAGACAGTGGCAACTATGTAGTGATACCTTGGATCCAATTCGGGAGATGAAGCATTGATCACAATAGCACGAAGAAAAGGTACTCTTACACCTCATGTTAATTCTGAATCACATGAAGGCACTAGTTCAATAGATGAGTCTCTTCCTAATGAACGAAACAGAATTGAGCTATTTCATATTAGAGTTATCATAAATCATACAAAAGTGGAAACTCTATTTGATACCGGATCCCAAGCAAACTTAATTTCAGAGTCCTTGGTAAAGAAGCTAGGCTTGGAAACTACACCACATCCAAAACCTTACCCACTTGGATGGATACATGATAAAGAAAAACTGAATGTAACTAAGCCATGCAAGGTTAAATTTGTGATCGCTTCTAAGTTAGTGGATGAAGTAAAACTTGATGTAATACCATTGAATATCTGTGGCATGGTGTTGGGGAGTCCATATCTATATGATAGAAAGGCAATCTTCTTCTGTCATGAAAACAAATAACAAATCACAAAAGATGGGGTAGAATATATTGTAAGGGCTCATCAAACTAAAATCAATGCCAACCTTGTAAGTGCAGGACAAATGAAGATTTTGGTGAATTCCAGTAAGGGTTGCATGCTTATGATCATAAGGGGAAAAGATGCATAATTATCTGATGCTTTCCAAGGTTTTGATCATGTGCATAAAAAATAATTATGTGAATTAATTTCTAACTATGATGAGATGTTTCAGGAACCAAAGGGATTACCTCCGAAGAGGGAAATCCAACATGAGATCCATTTGCAGCATGACGCTCCTTTACCAAATATTGGCATGTACAGGATGTCAACCATTGAGATGGAGGAGATAAAAAATAAGGTGCAAGAACTATTGAACCAAGGGGTCATCAGACCGAGTACTTCTCCATGCGGCTCACCGATTGTCTTAGTGCCAAAGAAAGATGGCACATGGAGGATGTGCGTGGATTATCGAGCACTAAACAAAATCACGGTGAAAAATCATTACCCTCTTCCCCGCATTGATGACTTACTAGATCAATTAAAGAATGCTATCTATTTCACCAAATTGGATTTGCGTAGTGGTTATCACCAGGTCCGAATTGCAGAGCAGGATGTGTGGAAAACCACCTTCAAGACCAAACAGGGGTTGTTCGAATGGATGGTGATGCCATTCGGACTTTGCAACACTCCAGCCACTTTCATGAGGGTCATGAATGATCTCTTTAGGCCTTTCATTGATGAATTTGTTCTTTTCTATCTAGATGATATTCTTATATTAAATAAAAGTTGGAATCAACATGTATGTCATGTGAAGAAAGTGTTTGATGTATTGAAAAATGAAAAACTCTATGTAAAATTGTCAAAGTGTGAGTTTGGGAAAACCTCTTTGGTTTACCTAGGTCATATTGTTGGTCATGGTCAGCTAAAAATTGATCCTTCTAAAGTTGAAGCAATTGTAAATTGGCCTAAACCTACTAGTGTAACCGAGGTTCGCAGCTTTTTGGGTGTAGTACAGTATTGGAGGAGATTTATTGCCAATTTCTCTATTATTGCAGCACCTTTACACGCATTGACAAGTGTAAAGCAAGTCTTTCAATGGGGAGGAAAGCAACAGAAGTCCTTCGAAACATTGAAAGAAAAGATCAGCACCGCACTGGTCTTGGCCTTACCAGATCTCCAACAATGATTCGAGATTGAGACAGATGCTAGTAGATATGCCATGGGAGTTGTACTGACGCAGCAAAGGAAGCCGATATGTTACCATTCCAAGAAGTTCTCTCAGACTGTGATAAACTATCCCACTTATGACAAGGAGTTATATGCCTTAGTCCAGAGTGTGAAAAAGTGGAAACACTACCTAATCGGCAAGGAGACCATCATCCATACAGATCATTAGCCCTTGCAGTGTCTTCAGTCACAGACCAAGTTGCAGCAATCTCGTCATTTCAGGTGGATGGGTTTTCTGTAGCGATTTCATCTGGTAATAAAGTATAAGAAGGGCACTAGCAACAAAGTGGCCAATATGCTATCTCGCCCTCCTATTTCTGCTTCTGTTATTTTTCATAATGGTTTGTTATCTTTTGAAAGTTATGTTGAACAATATGCTAACGATGATGACTTTAAGGAAATTTATGAAAAACTAACCCATGGTTCACAAGTGGACAGCTATCACTTGTAGGGGAAACTATTGTATCACCTTGGAAAATTGTGCATACCCACAGGAGAAAGGGTACATGTAATCCAGGAGGTCCACACCTCCCTTGTGTCTGGTCATTTTGGTATTGAAAAAACTTTGTGTCATGTACAAAGATTTTGTTTTTGGCCTCATATGAAGAACATTGTGACTTGCTATGTAAAGGGTTGTGTGATGTGTTCTGTTTCAAAGCCCTCTAATACAAAACTCAATCTCTACACACCAATCCCTATTCTGAGTTGTCCATGGGAAAGTGTGTCGATGGATTTTGCAGGAGGTTTGCCTTTGTCTAGAAAGAGTCACAACTATTTGTATGTCGCCATTGACCGTTTTAGTAAGATGTATATTTTTAATGCCTTGTAAAAGGAAAATCACTACAGAGCAGACTACTCATCTTTTCTTTCAGCATGTTTGGGTCCATTTTGGGCTGCCCACATCAATTGTGTTAGATTGGGACGCTCGCTTTCTCGGAGAGTTTTGGACCATCTTGTGGAAGACGATGGACACCAAGTTGAATAGAAGCACAACATTCCATCCATAGACTAACGGATAGACAAAGGTTGTAAACCACACTGTGGTACACTTATTGCGACGCTATTGTGGGAAACATCCTAAGTTATGGGATGAGCATCTTCCATATGTGCAGCATTCCTACAACCGAGCAGTGCACTCATCTACGCATTGTTCACCATTTGAGACATGTTTTGGCTACCTACCAAAAGACCCTTTTGATATGGTCTTTGGAAGGGAAGATGACTCAAGTGGACGTGATGACAGGGACAAAGTGCAATAGTTCATTCAGCGGATCCAGTTGATTCACCAAGCAGTGTAGGAGCAGTTGGAGAAAATTTAAGCCCGTTACAAGGCTCGACATGACAAACACGGAGTCGACCATCAATTTCAAGTGGGCGAAAAAGTGTGGTTCCATATCAGCAAGGACAGGATGAAGGGAGAAGGGAAGAAATTGTGACCAATCCAGTATGGTTCATTCACCATTTTGGAGAAGACTGGAAATAATGCCTTTCATCTCGATTTGCCGATATATATGCAGATGTACTCCGTAGTGAATGTGGAGAACTTAAAGCTATATGAGCCACCATTGATTATGGACACTGAGGAGGTGGGCATATTTTCTACAGTTGATGATTTTTCACCAGAGTATCTCGATGAGTTACCTGAAGACATCATCCTTGACAGAAGAACCAAGACTTCATGACGGGCAGATGTGGAATACCTTCGAGTTGGTTTCAAGGGGATGCACCCTAGCAAGGAAAAATGGCTAGAGAAGGAAAGAGTGAGGGAACAATTCCCTCACTTGCCAATTGGCTGATAAATCTTTTGATGGTCCAAAAGCTCCTCAACGGGGAGGATTTATTGAGGTGGATCTTCAGACACAGTGGCATGGAAAAAGCTCAAAAGTAAAAGCGGCAGAAATATGATCAACTTGAAATCAAATTGAAGTGCTCATTGCCCTGATTCCAACGATGTGAACAACACTACAGTCCGAGTCCAGATGAAGAAGATAGAGTCAGTCAAAGTTGGGTTGACTTTTGATGACTGGGTAGGATTAACGAAGGCGCAATTTGGACTTTTTCAAGCGGATGGAATCCGGCCAACTTCGGCCAGATTCTAGGAAAAATTGTTGCCTCGTTAAAAGGAATCCTTTGGTCCAAAACTAGATTTTCAAAAATGCGTAGGTTGTTTTTTTAAACAAAAAAAATATTAAAAAAAGGGTGGCGGGCCACCAACCCCGTCACCCCAAAAAAAAACAACAATATCAAAGGAGGGGTGGGCCACGACCCTCAGCCCCTCCCCCAGCCATGGAAATTTCAATATAAAACGAGAGGGACAGGCCATGACCCCAGCCCCTTCGCTGCTCCCACGGAGCCACCACAACCAACAATAAAGAAATGGGTGGACCGACCCTTGGGGCATGGACCCAACCCAAAAGGGCAGCCACATTAATAAAAAACGACCATTACAAAAAAGTTCTGAGCATGGAGGTACGGTGGGCAGGCTACACAATGCGGGCCCGACCCAACCACTATTTTAATTTAATTTAAAAAAACGAATTGGTTTGTGGTGTATTAAAAAAGGAGGAGGTGGGGTTTGACCTCCCGACCTCCTCCCTATTAAACCATATCACAACCAACTGCACTATAACCATTTCCTTGAAGAATCCACCATCCAAATGTTATTTAAATGAAGTTTTCAGTGTGCTCAGGCGGAGGAGGCAGTGCACGTAGTTTGAGGTAGAATTTTGCAAGAGGGTTGAATTTTCATTTTGTCAGAATTTGAAAATTTTTATATGGTTTCAGCGCTTTTCGACTCCTCGAACACAATGGTGTTGTCTGTTTCTCCAACAAAGTTTTGCCATTTTCGGCCATTTTTCATTATGGAGGTATAAGACTCCTTTTTGTAACTGATGCTTGTACTCTTCTTTTTCATGCCACTTAATGAATGAAGGCCTCCCCATTGATCGAGCAGGGCCCGAAGACGTAGTCCAAGTCGGATGAACTCTGTTATCAATTCTTGCTGTCTTCTTTCATGCTTTATGTGTTTCTCCTCTTCTCTCATGTGCACATTAAGTTTTCTATGTTAAGCTACAATTTATGCATGTAATTCTTTAACACATCTATAAGCAAAATATTTTGGATCACATGGTTATACCCCTCTCATAGATTTTTTCAAATGAAAATACCGCAATCACACAAAATCATTTGAATCCTTGGGTTGATGTGGATCACCTCTTGGAAGGGATAAGTGAAGAGAAGTGAGTTGCAAACTACCAGGAATGAGCATAGAGATTGACGAAAAAATAAGATGTTTAGCGCCAAGAAACGTTACCTTGTTTTGGATGTGAAGTAAATGAACTAATTCATTATAATGTGAGTATATAAATGTTGCTAAGTTGTGATTATTTTTGTCCAACAATTTATTGAAATAGATCATGTGCACAAGGAAATGCTAAGGAAGGACAAGCAGGACCAAGAGAAACCTCAACATCAGATTTTTCATTTTCCTTATATGGGAATGTGGACTAAATTGTGGCCTAGCATTTGAAATTTTTTGGACAAGGTTAGTATAATTTGGGTTGAACTATTAATATATTTACAAATTGTAGTTCTTACAGGAAACATTCGATTTACAATGTGGAATTGACAACTTGTGTATGCCAATAGATGAATATATTCTTTCTTTCATCTAATTCATTCTTTGATATTTTATGTTGTAGGCAAGAAAGTTGTATGAACTACATGTTTATACAATAGGAAACAAAGTTTATGCCACAGAGATGGCCAAAGTACTTGATCCCACAGGAACTTTATTTGTAGGACGTGTTATTTTGAAGGGTGATGAGGCTGATCTAGATGGAGATGATAGGCCACCTAAAAGTAAAGATCTAGATGGTGTTTTTGGAATGGAATTTGTAGTAGTAATTATCGATGATTCTACAAGGGTTTGACCTGATCATAGATATAATTTAATTGTGGTCGAAAGGTAAGTTCATTTCAATTATTTTTTAGTGTCCAATCAAGACCTTACAATTGTTAATTTTTTTCTTTCAAAAGTGGTGGTTAAAGATATATGTTATTGTTCCTAAAACTAAAAGATTTCCATGTATAAATACATGTATTTTCCTTGTAGTAGGTGCCAATTTGGATTTCTAGGGTTATCACTGTTAGAAGTGGGCGTTGATGAGAAGATAGAGGATGGAAGACTAGAATATTATTTAGCGGTGAGACTCTAAAAAATAATCTGTAACATAATGTGTTTGTGACACCTCAAAATTTAGAGATATTTCCTGAGTTTTCATTGTATGGTTTCTTTTCTAACACATATACCCTTCAATTCAAACATAGGTGATTGAGAAAATTGACCATAATTTTTTCTCAAACAAACAGTTGCATGAAGTGGATGTCTGGGAATTTCTTGTAGTTGAACAACAAAAGTTTTCAAAATTGTAAAGTGGTTTTCAATAGGGTTTTTCCAGTTGGAGAAGTGTAGCCACATCTTCACCCTTTGTGGCATATGGCTGAACAATTTGGTGTAGTATGCACAACACAAATTGATGGTAAAGTGAATCATGTTGTAACCCTTTCCCCTAGGACTAACAAGCTATGCATTTTACCTTTTGTCCAGTATGCAAGTCTTGGCATACATTATTTTAATGTCCAATAGCATAACATTTTTTGGAAAAAGGGGATTTTTATTCTCAAGATATCAATATTATTACATATAAATGATAGGTTTGTCAATTGGATCCTCTTGAGTCTCCACCTAGGTTATGTTCCTATAAGTGACATGACAGGACTTTGAGCTTTTACAAAATCCAGTTTATTCTGGGGCCATCCTTGGAATGAGGGGAAGTTCCTAGTGGGTTTCCTTGGGAAATGCATCACGTGGAAAACAATTCCTTTTATTCCTTCACAATAGGATGAATTGTACAAATATTAATTTAAATCTAAGGATTCCATCTATAGGTGAGGAAGAGAGAGGAGAAAGAAAAGAGACCCAAATAACTGATATAGGTCCATAGAAAAATAGATCAGTCACTCTAAACTCAAATATAATACCTTCTATATTGATAGATGTAGTGGTAAACCCAACTATGCTTATGCACCTCATTAAGAAAGAATAGGTTGCACAAAAGCATGATCAATGCCAGTAGATAAATCCTCCCTAAGGTCCTATTAAAGCATTTGTTACCGCATCTGGGAAAACAATAACATCTTACCCAAACACGCTTAAGAATTCAAATGTACAACATAAAAAGACATTGCGAGCACTAGAAATTGCTTCCAAACCTAGCACTCAAGGAACTTCCATGGTAAGACATGTTGTTGATTCAACATAGTTAATTGTGTTGTATCTTGCGAGTAATGACTATTTGAGAGTTGTAACAGTTGGAAATATAGTTTTCTTTTATTTTTCTTTCATTTCATTCCCTATATGTGGGTTGAAGTAAGTGATCTAAGGCATCTGGCTTTGGTGATTTGTCTTGGATTAATTGGTCATGTTTGAAAATATGGCTTGGATCATTGTTTCTCTATGTTGGAACTTAGAAGAGACACCTGTGACTTTAATTCTAAGCCATTTCAAATGTAACATGTTGCATCATTTGACTATTTCTTCTATTTTTTTCCAATATTCCCTATTAGGTCCCTATAATACTAGTGTGTTCCCTTATTATTATTGTAATTATACCCCTTATTGTTATTTTTGTGCCCATGTTGTTATTATTGTGCCCCATAGAAGCCCACTATTGTTATTGTTGTGCCCTTACATTATTATTGTTATGTCGGCTCTGATTATATTGTGACCCCTTAGACTCCTATATATAGAAAGGAGGTCTTGTCATTTGTATCAGCCAAGAATTGTTCATTTTATGTAATGTAAAGGAGGTTCCCCCTCGAAGAGGCTACTTTTTAAGTCGTTGATCTATCTCTTTCTTCTATTTTTTGAGCTGGTTGCATAACAATTGGTATCAGAGCTTTGGATTCTAAGGTTTCGCTGTGTCAAACAGGTCATCGTGGAATTTTCGCTATAACATTTTTTATATGAAGCGTAAGAAGATGAAAATAAAACCCATTTGAGCTGCAATATTGATGAACCTTGTGACCGAATTTCAGATCTTGTGTCACTATATTTTTGGAGATATGAACTGAGGAATTGAGAGTTTTTGCAGGCTCCCAAATTCGATCTCAAATAGGTAAAGTTGGGAAAATCATCATAACTTGCTCTCTGAGCGTCAAATTCAAATTTCATAAAAAGTGATAGAAAGAGGATGGAATTTAGTTTGTGGGGTATCATGTTTAGAGCTGAAGGTTAAAACAGCGACACGGGGCACGTCATACAAGTTCGCTCTACTGAACCAGTCTATAATTAGGTCATCATGGGAGATTGGGAATAACTCTTTCTTCGATAATCCAATCGCGATCAAAATTTTGGGGTTGGAAATAGGACTCAAAGGGATATCACATGCTGAAATTTCATAGCTTTGAGATCCAAAAATTATAGAGTTACAATCGTTTCAAGATCGAGCTCATACAAAGTGGAAAAATAAAAAGGTGTGTAGTTTTTTTTTTAAATTTGCATAAGTTTTTTTTGAGAAAGTAGTTTGAAGTGATTCAAAAGGAATTGTGAAGCATGATTATCATTCATTGATGACCCGAAGAAAGAAAATGGAAACACCTAGTAAGCAACCTGAAATCTTACTATGACACATGAAGAAGAGGAAGAAATGCAACATGATATATCAAAATTACGAGCCCAAATGCAACAAATTTCACTCTGACAAAAAGTAACTGAAGCTAAGATGGAGGATTTAAAGAATGGAATGGAAGCTAATATGGATGGCATGAAGCTAATATGGATGGTATAGAATCAAAACTTAAAGGAAACATGGAAGATTTGAAGATAAACTTGACAAAGTTGCTACAAGAAATGCTTACTAATGGTGAAAGGGTAGTAAAGGAAACTCATGATGAGAACAAAACCCTTATTCATCTATTTTTTCTTTCATAAAGAAAACTATCTAATTCTAACCTTATATCATCCAAGGGCTCAGATTAAGCTTATGAGCTCCTTCTATTTTCTCTACCTAACTATGATCTGCCAAGATTAAACTGTTTGGTTAGGTTTTATTCTCTAATCTACAAACATGAAACTCAAATCATGGAATAACCAAGATTAAATTGTTTGATTACCATGGATTGTGGCATGAATAACAAGTTGCACACAATCATTATTATGCATAAAAAGTAAATAGTAGTGGCATTTGGACTTGCACACTTTCATGGTCTTTTTGTTTTTGGGGTTCATATATTTTCATTTTCTTTTTTGACCTTCTCTTATTCTTTTTTCCTTTTATTTATCTTTTAGGACATACCCTCTTTACATTTTTTAATTTTTTATAATATGGAAAACATTTGCAGAAAGCAAAGGTATGTACAATATTACAAGGCTTAACCTTAGACATTCAAAATTATGACTCCTATTGGTATAGCAACCTAATAGTGGATCCACTTGGAGATGGAATTTCCTTGTGAAATGTCAAGAACTTTATAGATCAGTAGCCTTTGAATTTTTGTTAATGTTGCCTGGTAAAGTGTCCTTCTATGAATCTACATTATTGATACTTATGATAGTGAATCTTTTGAAGCTTAGGGAATTCTCTTCGGGCTTCAACCTTAAAGATCATTATCCAATCCAATCTAGACTTTTGAAAATAGAATACATACAAATGAAAATTAGTAATTAGGTTCAAAGTAATGTTTCATCATTTGACCATTCACTGGCCCACCTTCTGCATCTGTACCATCAATTTCTCTCAAGAAGAAAGCATTACTTCCTCTATAAGCATAAATGACAATGGGACCTTTCCATAGGAAATCAAATTTCCCATGTTTTTGTTTATCTTCCCTCCTTGAGTCCCACTTTAGCACTTTGTCACCAATGTACAAATCTTCAACCTTGGTTCTCTTATCAAAAATCTTCTTTATCTTTTCTTGCACAACTTGAGACTTGACATAAACCTCTTCTCTTGTTTGTTGTAGATGTACAGTTTGGTTGATTCTTCTTTGGATGCTATTTGGTTCAACATGTATTTCTTGAAGTATCTTCAGTACTGGCACTCCCAAAGAGGATGGAAAGACAACTTCCATTCCGTAAACTAGTTGATAGGGAGAAGTAGCAATTGATTTCTTAGTAGTCAATCTGTTTTCCCATAAGGCATTGACTAGATTTCTATTCCAAGTTTTCTTATTGTCCTCTAGTAACATTTTGATGATATTTACTAGGATTTTGTTTGAGGATTCTGCCAATCTATTACCTTGTGGGTAATATGTTGTGGAATGGCCAAGGTTGTTATGGTATTTATTGTAAAAATCTACCATTCTTTTGGATTTAAAGGTTGCTGCATTATCAATAATGAGCTTAGTTGGACATACAAATCTTGATAGAATATTGGTTTCAAGGAAGGTTATGATAACAACATCTGTGGGTTGCCTTGAAGGTATGGCCTCTATCCATTTTGTGAAGTAGTTAGTGGGAGTAAGGATCCATTTGTGTTGGGCAGAGGATGGTGGGTGAATTTCACCAATGAAGTCTAGACCCCATTGTTGAAAAGGTATTTCGACAGAGATTGGCTTGAGGGGTAATGGTAAGAGATTTTTCTTCCCCTAAAAAATTTAACACTTGTTACAGGAGGTCACATATTTCTTGACATCAAAAAACAAGGTAGGCCAGTAGAAACTAGCTCTTAGGATTTTATTTGCAGTAGTCTTCTAGTAAAGGTGTCCTCCATAGTCACCTGCATGAAACTCTTGTAAAACTTTGTTAGCTTCTTCTTTTAATAAGAAATTGAGAAGAATACCTTCATGGTCTCTCCAAAACAAAACATTGTCTAATATACAATATCTTAAGGATTTCATCTTTAAAAACTTGCTTTTAATCCTAGATAATTCAGGAAGAGCTTGTAAATTAAGTAAAACATAACAAATATCAGCATACCATGGTGATTCAAGAAAGGTTTGGCTGATTAGTGGAGTCACCATCTCCTCTTCATTATCTATTGTTGTAATAAAGTTAATATCCAGGGCCTGACAGTTTGATTCAGCCATTAGCTTAGCTAATCCTTGGCCCTTGATTAACTTCGTTGGTTTAATTTTTCTATGTCATACTCTAAGATAGTAGCAATCCATTTCCCTCTCTTTCCATCCGGACCATCCTGAGTTAGGATGTCTTTTACTATTGAATTAGGAATGTAGGCTACTATGTGAGAATATAAGATGTATACCCTAAAATATTTAATGGCTTTGACTAAGGCCAAGGCCTATTTTTCCATTATGTTGTATCTTAAAGGGGCATCTTGCAGGGCTTTGCAAAAGAAAGCAATGGGTTGTTCATAGCCCTGGTCATTTTTCTATAATAGGACTACAGCTATTGTGTGCTCTGAAGCAAAGGAAAATAAAATGAAATCTCTATCAAATTTGGGATTGATTAGTACTGGTGTTTTAGTTAAGGCCAGTTTGATGTCTTCAAAGGATTTCTTAGCCTCAACATTCCATTTTATTATGGAGTCTTTTTTCAGCATATTGTTAAGTGATCTAATTAATTATGCAAGGTTAGATATAAATCTTCTAAGAAAATTGATTTTTCCTAAGAAACTTGTAATTGTCTAATGTTCTAGGGGTGTCTTATTTGTAAGATGGTTTCTATTCTTGTTGGGTCTATTCTTATACCATCTTTCGAGATTATGTGACCTAATAAATTTCCTTCCTCTAACCCAAACAAGGACCTTTTGGGGTTCAAGGAGATTCCAAACTTCCTGAATTCAATAAAGACTTGCCTTAGATGATCTAAATTTTGATTGTCTAACTTTGAAAACACAGTAATGTCATCTAGATATAGCACAAGGAGATCATGAATTTCTTTAGCAAAGGATATTTCCATAACCCTCTGGAAAGTGTCTCCTGCATTCATTAGCCCAAAAGGCATTTTCACATACATAAAAGTGCCCCAAGGAGTAGTATAGGCAGTTTTGGGTTGCTCATCAGGATGAACTAAGATTTGATTATAACCAGAAACCCCATCGAACAATGAGATTCTGGTTGATCCAACTACTCTCTGTAAAATGTGATCCATATTGGGGAGAGGGTAATTGTATTTCAGTGATACTTTATTAAGGTTTCTGAGATCCACATAGAGTCTAATCTCACCAGTTTCTTTCTAGTAGGCACTAAGTTTGATACCCAATCAGAAAATCTGATTGGTGCGATTATTTTAGCATCATACATCCTTTGAATTTCTTTTTCTATGGCACGTAGTAAGATAGGGTTGATCCTTCTTAGTTTATGTTTGAAAGGATTTTGATTTTTTTTTTATAGGAACAGTGTGCTGGATGATGTTGGTGTCATAGGATTTAAGGTCCTCATAACTCCAAGCAAAAACGGCCCTAAATTCTTTCAACAATTCAATGTATTTTACTTTTTTAGTTGGAGGTAATGATTTTGAAAGCTTGATCATTTTGGGACTTTCATCAATGCCTATGTTGCATTCTTCAATATCAGATCTCAATGGTTCCATTTTTGGTTTCTTAGGAACATCATTTGAATCAAATAAATCTTCCACAGGGGTTAATCCCTTTGGTAAGAAGTTATCCTTTAGATTAATTACTTCAGTTTCTTCTTTTGTCATTTCATCAATTTCCATTAGCTCTAAGTTATCTACATCTGATTTGTTAAATTTAGTTAGGTTAAGTCTATTTATTTTATCATCTTCTAACTTGTTTATTTCTATCTTATCCTTAGTGTCAGGATCTATGGATGCATCAATATCTATATTATTATTTACAAACTCTTCTTCTGAAAGTAAAAAGTTATTTATCTGTTTATCATTAGTAAATATTTGCTAGTTCTTGAAATTATCAGGAATTGCAGGTCTATGCCTAACTTCAACAGTGTACTAATAATTAGGTCGGAAGGGTAATTTACAAGTGTTGGAAAACATTGCTAAACTATGGGCTTGCATGTTATGTTTTCTAGGGATGACTGCAAGTTTTGTTTCTAAGAAAGTATTTAGCATTTCTACAATAGTATCTCTAAAGCAACTTAATCTAGGGTCTTTAGTCATATATACAACATCAATTTGTTTCACAATTAATTAAGAGTCTCCCATAATAGAAACTATTTTAGCTCCTATATTCCTAACTAACTTAAGACCTAAAATTAATGCTTCATATTCATCTATATTATTTGTACATTTAAAATTTAGACTATATGCATGGCCTTCTGAATAATTATTTTCTAAGTTATATATCCACACTCCTGCTCGTGCTCATAACCTATTTACTAATCCATCAAATTCTAAGTGCCATAAAATCTCATGATCATAATTTTCACTATCTAGTGGAACAAAATTTTCATCATTCACAACAATTAGACCTTCTTGTTCATTGAATAGATCTATAGTCTGATTAGTCTCATCTTGTGTAGAAACTGCAACTTATTTTGGTTTTGTATCAAAACTATCTAAAAGTGTTTCTTGTGTTTGATCAACATTATACAAAATAAAGGAATCAATATCTGGGTGTATGGAGTAGATGGGAAAGTTTTGAGGCCGATATTGGCCACTTACCATATATTTCATTAAGGTTTCTCAGTATATTTTATTAGGTTTTCCAAAAACAGAAATTGTTGCATAAGACATATCTAGTTGAAGAGATCCCTGAAGTTTGGCTCCCCATGATCTAGATAAAATCATGCCATACTTCAGTGGGATGTCAGCAACTACAATGTCCATCATCATGCTTCTGGCAGGATATTGGACTAAAGTAACACATAGGTATTTGATTAATCTTAGACACTTTACTTGAGTAGAGTCAAAATAGAATAAGTCTTTGTAGGGCCTTGTTATGTCTAGGTTCAATTTTTCCATCACTACTTTGGGCATTAAATTGTGAGAGGCTCTAGAATCCAACATTGCATTGTGTACAATCTTGTCATGGATACTAAGGCTTATATAAAAAGGTGGAACTCCTCCTTCTAATGGTTTTCCATTAACATCGGGACCAAATATAAGTTCTAGTTTATCATCAAACAAGTTAACTGAATCTTCATTTTCAGCAAAGTTTAAGGTTTGATTTATCTGTGATTTGTAAGGTTCATTCTTGATTAGTTCGGTTAAAGGGAATAGAATCTTTAGCTTCACTATCTCTGCTCCCAAATTGACAAGCAAAGAAACTTTTTCTGATTGAAGGTTTTGAGTTTAACAGCAGGGATTTGAGTATTATTGTTTTCTTTTTCTTTATTGGGGATCTCTTCATGTGGATTTTCAAGTGGAATCGAAGTGGATGCTTGATTAGTAGAAGGTTGATCAAGGGTTATATCTACAATTGTGGGGCCGGAAGGATTTGGGTTCTGCTTAGGGAGAATTTGAAGGACCTTTGAAACAAGGGCTTCTTTTATCTTCTTGGGCTGATTTTGGGTTGTTTTCTTCATTTGGTCAGGGACATCTGCATTCCTTTTTCTTCTTAGATTATATTTCTTGTGGAATTCGAAAATAGCAAAGTCATATCCTTATTTATAATCAAATGATTCACTAGACTGTACTTGTAGTTGCTGCAGAATATACAGTTCCCGCTCATCTTGGGTTAGAAAAACAGTGTCTTCATCATTTACTCCCATTAGGTTAATTTATGTATCATGCTCTGAATTTCTGGATTGGATGTTTCTACATAATTTTCTTGAAAAGGAGGCCTTTTGTTCTGATCTGGTCCATTTTTCCCTATGTTTTAGTTATTTCTGAAATTTGGGTTTCTAATTGGAGGTGCTTATTGGTTATCCCATTGGGGTTTCCTTTCCATGTTACTTATTCTCTCCATTAGTCTTTCCATGTTTTTAGCCAATTTATCTATTTTAAGGTCAGATGGTGAAGTTTCATCCTTAGCGATTCTCTTTTCATTTCTAACTCTAGCCCTTTTAGCTAACAAATTTGATTCTACACTAACAGCTACATTTTGCATCTCTTCTAAAGGGGGGGGTTTGTTTCCCTAAGTTGGTATGACATGTCAGTATCAAAACCATCAGGGAAATTTATTAACGCTAAGTCAGGTGGGGGTCTAAGGTTTAACTAGGATTGCATTATATATATTATTGAATCTAGTGCAGTAATCTTGAACTATTTCGTTAGGTCCTCTCTTAATATTCTCATATTCTGAAAGGATTTGTAAAGGATTCTTTTTCTTTTCCTACCTATAAATAAACAACCTTTAGAAGTTTTCCAGGTCTTCTATGTGATTGGTAGGGAAGGCTTTAAACCACTTCTTGACATCACCAGCCAAAGATTGGGTAAAGAGTCTCATCTGGACATCGGCTTCATCTAATTCATGTAGTTCAAAGAAGTCAGACATCTTATTTACATGTTGCTGGGAAGAGTACTGACCAATAGCATCAAACAAGGGAATCTTACTCTGATAATCTACAGGTTGGGATGGGATAAGTTGTGGGGTTGATATAATTGGGATTAATGCAGTAGTGGATGAAGAACCAAGACTAGTAGGTGGTGAAAGAGTAATGATAGGCTGGTGAGGGAGTGAAGGTGTAAATGGTGGTGCAGAATGGGGTTCAGCACATATTGAAGTAGAAGGGAACAATGGCGAACTTAAAGTAGTGGAGATATATTCATAAAACTCAAGGGTAGTAGTGGTCATGGATGATTGTGGAGATTTCAAAATATACTCATCAATGGATCTGTTGGCCTGTTGGACTTCAAGGTCTGCAATGAAATCAAAATCTAGAATAGTTTCTTATATTTGACTTTCAGACTTTGTTTTAAATAATGATAGACCAAATTTCTCATCAAAGGGAAGATCTTCTAAAAATAACCACTCATCAGGACATGAATTAGCTTTAACTAAAGGTGTGTGACTAGATGAACTTTCTTCTTTTTTGGATTTTCTTGAAATCGGGTGGGGATTATCAACTACTAGGGGAGGATTGGGATCTGGATTAGCCCTAGTAAAATGAGTCTTCCTAGAAGCCAGAATTTCAAATTTTTAATTTTTTTAAAGATTTTTCAATATAACTTCTAACAAACGACTTTAAGAGGCTCAAACTACAGAATTAAAATCTTCTTAAAGTTTTATTAGACTCAAGAATTGTTATTTCCCCAGCGGAGTCGCCACCATGTTATCACTCAAAATTTTCTCTAGAAGTTATAAGAAGAAAGAAAATTACCAAGGTAGCCACAAACCAACTTTTAGGCTTAGGCTCTAGCCAACCTAAGTCCAGAGAGGGCTCTCTCTATATGATTTAGCTTTGTTTACTAGGATATTAGGCTATTTCTTAAGGTTCAGGGGGTTTTTGATTTGTATTGAAGATTGGGTGGTGGGGTTCTTTAAACAGATGGATAGAATGATGTCTCTAGACCATTGGGAATATGGAGTCAAAACAAGGGCAGCATAACTGGATCAACTCACTAAAGGGAATGTTCAAAGGGCAAGATAGCAAAGTAGAGTGTAGGTCTTTAGGCCAAAGTGATGGAAAAGGTTTTAACCAGGGTGAGAGAGAAATTAAAAATTCTCTGTCTGGGATTGAAACGAAGAATAGGGGGCTAATCAGAAACAAAGGGAAATTAAGAATCCTTTGCTATAGATTAAAATAAGGAGTAATTAAGAATTCCTTAACTTAGATTATTTGTAGAAAACATATATTTTCCTAACTGTTATAGTAGAGTGTAATTAAACAAATTTTGATATAATACTTCCAGTTATGGCATCCAGATTTAGATCAACAGTATGAAAACTTTAAGAGATAACAACAACGTGAGAAAATACTTGTCTACACTTCACTCTGCACATGAATCCTTTGAAATATCGAGTCTTTATTCATCAATCTAGCTTGGTGGCTCAAACAATGCTCCAATAGCTTTTATAGTCTTTCAATCAAGAAGTCTATAGAAATGTTTAAGAATCCACCCTACATAAATTGTGAAGTATTTATACTAAGGTGTATATACAAATATCTCAAACTAACTTGAAATTTAATCTAGGAAATAGAAAATATATTCTCACAGGAAGATAGAGGCAGCTAATGAACTGCTTTCATGTTGTCCCTTTTATTGTGGTACTGATAGCTATTTTGGTTTGTTTCTAGCTCTTTATGCTCTTTCTGTTTGAATTATCACATTGGAGGCTTTATTCACTTTTGTCTTTCATTTGATACTCTCTGTCACTGATACTCTTTCACTCTAATGACCTGTCTTTATCCTTTACTGTGTTTCTTCCTTTTTCTGCAAAATTTAACTTTTACTATGTTTTTCAACAGTAAATTCTTATGTTTTTTATGTGTCTCAGCAATCAGAAGTGGATATCGATCAAGTCTTAGTGTGTTTTGTTTGTTTGTCTTGACACTGCATCTCTGGTCTGGTTACTCTGTTCTGAACTATCACTGCTCTATTCCATGTCTTCTTCTTGACTTTGTGTGTAAGGGTCTTCATCTTCAGTTCCTCGTATAATTGGTCTTCCTCATTTGAATTTATGCTTTTAACAGGTTTCTTGGTCGAGTCTTGGAGTAAACATGTTCTTTGACTAGTATCATAATTGTTTATCCAAGCTCTGATCTTAGTCTGATAACCTGAAAAATTCAATAATATTTAAGAAAACACCAGTCTGCATAAAGGGCGTTTTATGGCCCTCTGGCATAGGGATGCCTAGGAAAGGTCTCGGGGCAATGTTTTAAACATAAACAGAGGTGAACTCGCATCGCATATGTTCAAGGGTGGCAATAAGGGAATTGTGGGTTTACACTATAAAACTAGCGAAAGGAGAGAAAACACGAGTTTTCGGGGTTTTAAACTTTAATGGGCAAATTTTCAAAAATGGTGTGAAATTCATATATATGAAGGATCAGCAGTTTATCGGAACGACGGGGAGGCGGTTTTTAGGAGTCGTCACACCACTTTTATGGCATGGGTGGTTTGAGGAGGGGTCGTCCAATGTGCTTTAGGGCATGACACGTAGCCATCAGGGGTCGGGGGAAAACTGCCTTATTCGGCAGGTAAAGGCAGTCCATCAAGGGCAACCGATATGCCTTTGGGCCATTAGATTTGCGGGATTGCAATCTGACGATAGTTGGGTGGGAGAGCTGCACAGTGGGAAATGAACGGGAGTTGAGGGGGGCCTAGGGGTTTAATCACGGTGATTTGGGATTATCTTAGGCTTTAATCGCAGGTTTAAAGTGATCGGGTCGGGCTTCATGAGGAATTAGGGAGTCAAGTGAAGCCAATGCGGGATTAACTTAAGTTTACCAGGATTAGATAGACTAAGTAGAGTTATATCGGGATAAGGGGTAGTTTATATTAGTTTCTATTAAAACTAAGGGTCGGGGTATTTTATATAGGGGTTTAGTTTAATACGGGAAAAGGGTTATATCGGGGTTATATAATAAAGTTAGTTAATTAATATGAAACGAGCGGAGAGAGGTTTTTTCCTAAGTCAAAAGGGTAAAAGGCATGTGATTGCGCAATTTAGATTTATACTTAGGATAAAAAGGCCTTTTGTGGGTTTTTTAAGCGGAAAGGGATTTATATGGGGGTTTTATTACTTTTACTAGGTAAATGGAGTTTAAACCTTAGGAAAAGGGGTTTTCTTAGGGTGATGAGGGGAAATGGCTTTCATGAAGGGGGAATGTGTTTATGAAGGGGATTCTAGTACTTGCATCCATAAGTCATTAAACTGAGGGTCCAGTTCCTCCAAAAGTCAGAGAAATGCTCTAAGCCTCTTTGACTTGTAGGGTTAAAAGTACTTAGAACATATTTGTTGATAGGAAATTAGTAAGTAAAGGGGAAAAGTGAATGAGGGGGAGTTAATCATATGAACTTGTAAACCTTTGTCTTTGCCTTCATAGTTGACCATACATGTTGAAAGATGTATCTAAGCATGATGCATGTTGTTTGGTCCAAGTAACTTTGTAATTCAACAACCTTTCTTCTACTTACCCATTTCTTACCTCTAACATATTTTCTTCATTTCTTAGGGTGCATTTAGGCTAGAAAACCCTTATTCATCTATTTTTTCTTTCATAAAGCAAACTATCTAATTGTAACCTTATATCATCCAAGGGCTCAGATTAAGCTTATGAGCTCTGTTTATTTTCTCTACCTAACTATGATCTGCCAAGACTAAACTGTTTGGTCAGATTTTATTCTCTAATCTACAAACATGAAACTCAAATCATGGAATAACCAAGATTAAACTATTTGATTACCATGGATTGTGGCATGAATAACAAGTTGCACATAATCATTATTATGCATAAAAATTAAATAATAGTGGCATTTGGACTTGCACACTTTCATAGCCTTTTTGTTTTTTGGGTTCATATATTTTCATTTTCTTTTTTGACCTTCTCTTATTTTTTTTGTCCTTTTATTTATCTTTTAGGACATACCCTCTTTTCATTTTTTAATTTTTGATAATATGGAAAACATTTACAGAAAGCAAAGGTATGTACCATATTACAAGGCTTAACCTTAGACATTCAAAGTTATGACTCCTATTGGTATAGGAACCTAACATGAAGGAAACAACAACTGCGATTGAGGAAACAATGGTTGAGACTAAGGAAAAAATGACTATAACTAAGGAAATAACAGTTGAGACTAAGGAAATAACAACTGTGATAAAGGAAACAACAGTTGAGTCTAACAAAACAACAATTGTGACTAAGGAAATAACTATTAACAGTTGAGACTAAGGAAACAACAACTGTGATTGAGGAAACAACAACTGTAACTAAGGAAATAGTGGTCGAGACTAAAGAAACAATGAATATGATTGAAATATTAGTGATTTTTCCATATCTATCATAAGAACAAAATAAAATTATTTACATTATGTACAAGCTAAAAAAAATATTGAAGAAAAATTTACCTGGTTGTGACCATGGGGAAATTTCCCCAACCAGCTAGAACCTGAAAATTGGCGTCATTATCAATTTCGTGAAGGAAATATTATTGAGTAAGTGGTTGATAGTACAAATGGAGTCGATGCCCATTGGCAAGGAATGAAATACCAAAATTATCAATTGTGGTAAGGCATACCATTCCACTGTCGTAAACCTTGTTAATTTTGTAAGGGGAAAGCCATCTTGTTTGAATTTTAACTGGAAACTCTTGAAATCTGGAGTCGTATAACAGTGCCCAATCCCCTTTCTGAAAGTTTTTCTTTTTAATCAACCAATCATGCCACATATCTCTCTATTATTGGATTATGGAAGTATGTTGTAATGTAAGAAGATGCATTTCATCCAGTTCATTAACTTGTTGTAAGCATTGTTTCTGTGCTTCTATAAGATCCAATCCGACTTCATCGCCAATTTTGAGAGTCATAACTTTGAACAGAATCAAAAAAATTGGTTCCTTACCGAAAACGAGCTGATGAGGTGAATAGCCAGTGGTATTGCGTCAGGTTGTCCGATAGGCCCATAAATCTTCTTAAAGCTTGGCAACCCAATATTAGTGATGTATAGATATTGTTTTAGTTAAAATTGCCTCTAAGAATGTATTTGTATTTAAGTATGGGGGATTTACGCAGTGCATTATATTAGATATCATTTTTGGGATTCAACTGCGTTAAGTAAGTCATTCAAACGTATGACCATTTCCATGAGAGGTAGTCGTAACTGACTAATTTCTCATGATTTTTGAATAGTTCACTTAGCACTCATTGCATCAGGTGATGCTCACAGGGGTGAAGAAGTGGGATTGAACTTTCCACCTACCCATTCACTTGTGGATGGTAAGGAGAAGTGATTATGCATTTAATATGGTAATTTTGTAGTGTGGTTGAAATTTTATGAGAAATGAATTGTGATCCCCCATTTGTTACAAGCTTTCGAGGAAACCCATATCAAACAAACAGTTTGAATAGAAAATTGATGAGTGCTTCTTCCATGGCCATTGGGAGTGCTACTGCTTCCACCCATTTAGTTACATAATTTGTACAAACTAAAATAAATTTTTTCTGCTTTGAAGGTGGATTAAAGGGGCATACAAAGTCCATTACTTATCTTTCAAATGTTTCCAATACAATTTGCGGTTGGAGGGGAATTTCATCAACCTGAATGGGATTACACATCCTTTGGAAACTATCACAACTCTGGACATATTTCTTTGCATATGTAAATATTGTGGGACAAAAATGGCCCATCTATAATACCTTGTGTCCAATTCTTTGGTTAGCAAAATGACCTCCATGGGGCTCATCATGACAAGCCCTGACGATATCATACAATTCATCTTCTCTCACACATGTTTGAATTTCAAGATCATCCCATGTATGAAAAAGGTAACCATCCATCCGTGAAAAGTGTGTGTTGCACTGGATGATAAGATTATTTTTCCAAGAAGACAGGAGTGATGATAATTTCCCTGCTGCTAAATAATTCAAAACATTAGTGTACCAAGACATTTGATAGTTACAGCAAACAAATGTTCATAGGGAATTGGTCCTCAACTAGGGAAGAATCGACTGTATATGGAAATATTGATAAGAAGTCTGCAACAAGGTTCTCTTTTCCTGGTTGATCCTTTATAGTAATGTCAAACTCTTGCAATAATAGTAAACATGGAGTTATTATACCATTGGTAACACTTTTGTTAGCTAAATAACGAATGTCAGAATGATCAGTGAACAAAAAAACTAGATATCCCGTTATGTAATGGTAAAAATTTATTTATGGCATAAACAATGACCAAAAATTCTTTTTTGTCACAGTAAAATTTAACTCAACCTGTGTAAGGTTTTTGTTGATGTAATAAATGTCATAATTCTTTTTATCCTCTTCTTGTATGAGGACTACTCCTATCATTGTATCTGATGCACTTGAGGGTATATGGAATGGTATATTCCAGTTTGGTCCTCGCAACACAATAGCTATTGAGACCAACATTTTCAGATCTATAAAATCAATGTCACATTTATCAATCCACTCAAATTCCACATGTCAAGGTAATATATACAGTGGTGATGCAATTTTTGAAATTTTTTCTATAAACCAACGATAATAATCAACATAACCAAGGAAACTACATACCTTTGTCTATGTTTGAGGGGTAGGGAGTTTAAGAATTACCTCGATCTTATATGGGTCTACCTGAATGCCTATATAAAAAATAAAATGTCGCAAAACTATGCCCTTTATAATCATATATGACCTTTTTCATTATTGAGGCACAACCTAGTAGATATACATCATGCAAGAACCTTCTTAAGATTATGCAAGGCTTGGTAAAAATTCATTACCATAACAAGTAAAATCATTCATTTATAGTTCAAGTCCTTCATTAATTAAATCAAAGAAAATACGGATAATGTCCCTTTGAAAAGTGGTTGGTGCATTGAATAGCCCGAATGGTAAGACTCTATATGAAAATGTTCCCCAGGGACAGGTGAACGTAGTTTTATCTTGGTCTTTAGGGGGAATCAACATTTGATTATATCTGTTGAACCCATCTAGGAAATAAAAATATTTCTTTCTGGAAAGAGTGTCAAGGACTTGGTCCACAAATGGAAGGGAAAAATGATCCTTCTATGTAGCTTTATTTAGTTCTCTATAGTCGACACAAATTCTCCATTTTCCATTCTTTTTAGGGACTACCACCAGTGGTGAAACCCACTAACTATCAGAAATAGGATATATGAAATTAACATCAAGAAGTTTTTGAATTTCTTGTTTTACTATGTCCCTGAGATGTGGATTTAGTCTTCTTTGAGGCTAGTGAATAGCTCGGGCATATTTCTCGATATAAATATGATGTGTGCAGACTTGTGGATTGATGCCCTTCATATCATAATTTTCCTAGGCAAAAGATTGTTTATATTTTTGAAGAATTTGAATCAACCTTTCATGCTAAAGGTCATTAAGATTGGCATTAATATTCAAGGTCTTGTCAAGCTCAATTTCAATGGGAATGTTATTGTGAACTACAATTGTGGGTATATGTTCAGCGGTCAATTCCTCTAGTGGATCTCCTTGAGATTTGTTGTCAAACATAACTTTCAGCATTTGACAGGTTGGGTTCCCAATAATGGAAGGTTGATTAATAAACCCATTAATCTTATAATCCTCCATTTTTCTTTTAAAGATAATAACATTGTCGACAGTAAGAGGAGAGCATAAATTGTGTTCCTGATATTTAGGCAGGGTACATCTAAAATTGTCAGTCGACATGTTGGGTCTAGCGGGAGGGTATAATATAATATTCTTGATATTCTATCCTTTAGCATTTGTCATACTTCCAGTTCGACACCTAATGTATGTGTCTACAGTGGAAAGCCATGGCATGCCTAATATCAAAGGGTGTCCTTCTAGTTTCTTTTTAGGATGGACGACCAGAAAATCCACTGGGTATTCTAAGGAATCTACATAAACAATGACATTGTCTAAAGTCCCCTCTAGTTTTACTATGGATCTATTAGCTAGTTCCAACATGGTTGGAGTTGATTTAAATATGGTTATTCCAAGAAGTCCATAAGTTTCAAGTGTTATAATATTTATGGCCACTCCCAAGTCCACTAAAGTGTTTGGGAAATTATATCCCTAAATCTGGACAATGACTATAGGGTTTCCAGGATCATCATATTTGATGGGTATTTCTTTTCCTAGGATGATATCAAAGAGTTTCCATAAAACATGGACTGTAGGAGAGCATTTTGGCTTCCTACCAGGCTCCTCAACACACAATTCTTTAATGGTTTTAGCATAAATGGGTATTTCTCTAATAGCCTGTAGGAGGGGGGTTTTGATACATAAATTTTGTAATTCCCTTAAGATATCAAATTTAGGGTAGGCAGGTGATTTTACTATCGCTAATCTCTTAGGGAACGAAGGAGTAGTATTCGTAATCTCAATGGGTTCCTATTTTTTAGTTGGTTTACTAGACAATTATTCTTCAGTAATGATTACGATGGGATGACAACGTTCTGTCGAAAACTGCTCCTTAGCGGGTTTGTCATTTTCTGGTTGCTCTTGATTTTTTGAGTGATATTCTAGAAATATTTTTCTCCTAGATCTCAAATGTAATTCATTACATTCCAAAGAGGAAGGGGGGAATCCAAAGTTTCCATAATTTCGACAAAATTGCACGTCTCTTATTTGGATTCATCTTTTGTTGTGCAAGTAACTGTGGTCGTAGCAGAGGTGGAGCATTTGGAGGTAGTTGAAGTGGAGGTTGTAATGGTGGTTGATTTTCTGATTGAGGAATCGTTCCCATTAATTGATTAATTGGTCCAATGGGGCATTGCCAGTTATGGGACCACATTGGCCTTTGAATAGGTTGATTTTCCCATTGCAGAGGGTATGGATTATTTGGTGTATTCTGCCATGAAGTAGTGGGATATTATTGCTTCAGCCAAGAAGGGTCAAGGAATGACTGATTTTTGTAGGGTGAAAAATTGTAAGGCTAAGGCTGCCAGGTATTAGGAGAATGTTTCTGGCTATTGGCTTGTGTTATATTCTTTCCACGACTAGCTTTCCGAGTTAACTGTTGGGTGGAGCCCCCCCTTTGTTACACCGATTGTGCAGCGGGGGGGTCATAGGGGGTTTGAGGGGAGCGGTTAGCCCCCCTCTACGGGGTCTAGACAACGCCCCGGGGAACTTTTTTTGGACCCTATATTAGGTGGGTGGACCTACCTATGGTTTTGTGCATGGTTTTCGCACATGGTATTGGGCGTGATGGTTTTCGGGCCATGGTATTGGATGCTTTGGAATGTATATATATGTATTATAACATTGAAAGGAACATAATGAAAAATCAAGCTAGTAGTCCTGGTTTTGGGATCCATGGGAAAATCTCTGTGTATATGTGTTTTATGTGTTATGCTCTTGTATTTTTTATTTTATGTGTTTTAAAATTCATATGTAGGTAATTTTTGTACGGGGTTGAGATCTACATTTGGTATCGGAGTTGTTTTGGCTTCAAGGGGACACCTTTGTTGTTGAAGGGTTTCGCTCAGGCCTGTGGTAGACCCTGTTCAGTGGGAGATCCGCGAGATCGATTCTGGTGGTGAAAGAATATGGTGAGCAGTGGGAATATAGAGATCGAGAAATTTAATGGTGAGAGTTTGGGTTTGTGGAAACTCAAGATGGAGGATCTATTGGTAGATAAAGATCAGTGGATCATTGTAGATCTGGGTACTAAACCAACAGGAGTGTCTGACGAAGAATGGAAGAAGTTGGATCGAAAGGTAAAGAGCATAATATTATTGTGTGTCTCATATACAGTATTGCTAAATGTATCAGGGGAAGCTACGGCTAAGGCTTTGTGGGACAAGCTAGGGACTTTGTACCAATCTAAGTCTCTGGTGAATAAACTATTCCTATGGAAAAAGTTGTATAACCTGAGGATGAAAGATGGAGACTCGGTGACAGAGCATCTAAATGCATTCAATGCTATGGTAAGTCAGTTATTATATGTTGATATTAAAATTTTAGATGAAGATAAGTGCGTTTGTTTGTTGTGTTCTATACCAGATTCATGGGATAGTCTAGTTATTGCAATAGGTAGCAATGCAAGTGCCTTGCAATTTGATGAAATAGTCTCATCCTTGCTGACGGAGGAGATGAGATGGAAAAATATGGAGAGCTAGAATGGTGATTCCTTGTCTGTATGAGGACGGCCCTAGAATAGAAACAAAAGTAAGTCATCGAGTGGGAGATCTAAATCTAAAGGGAGATTTAAATCTCTAGGAAAACCCATAAAGGTGTGTTGGAAATCCAGAAAGGAAGGGCACTACAAAAGGCACTGTAAATCTAATGCTCCTGACAAACGAAAGGGATCTGATGATGCTCATTATACAAAGGTGAAAACCACCTCAGATGAAGGTGGGGATGTGTACTTGGCTTCTTCAATTCAACATGTAGATCATGAGGCATGGTTGATTGACTCAGGTGCATCCTTTCACTTCACTACCCATAGAGAGTGGTTCTACGAGTATGAGAAATATAATGGTGGTGATGTCTTCTTAGGGGATGACAAGAAGGCTAAAATCGTTGGTCGCAGAAAATTTAAGTTGAATTTGCAAGGTGGAAGGATTAGAACACTTCTAGGTGTTCTGCATATTCCTGCATTGGCCAGAAATCTGATTTCTGTAAGCAAGCTAGATGATGCTGGTGTAAAAACAGTGTTCGAGAAGGATATCTGTAAGATGGTTCGGGGAGAAATGTTATTGATGTGGGAAGTTCGGATTGGAACTCTATACAAGCTGCAAGGTAGCACTATTGTTGATGGTTGCAACAGTTTTGTGCTTCCTGAAAGTGGAGCAGAAAATCTAGTGGTCTTTGGAGAAAAGACCATGCTATGGCATCAAAGGCTTGGACATATTGGAGAGAAGGGCCTTCAAATACTTCATGGTAAAGGTATGGTAGAATTTATGACTAAAAACTCTATGGATTTTGATTTCTGTGAATATTGTGTATATGGGAAGCAAAATCGGGTGAGTTTCCCCTCTGGTCGTAAGAGGGTGAAACAGATATTGGAGCTTGTGCACAGTGATGTTTTTGGACCTGTGAAGGTTCCATCACTGGGTAAGTCTGTGTACTATGTATCTTTTATAGATGACTTCTCAAGGAATACATGGATATATTTCCTTAAGAATAAATTTGAAGTCTTTGATAGGTTTAAAGAATTTTAGGCTCTCGTGGAAAACCAGACAAAGAAGAAGATAAAGGTGTTGAGGACAGATAATGGTGAAGAGTTCTGCAAGAAGGAATTTGAATAATTCTGTAAGAAGTGTGGTATAGCACGAAATAAGACTACTCCATACACACCTCAGAAAAATGGAGTTGCAAAATGAATGAACAAGATGTTGATGAAAAGGGAAAGAAGCATGCTCAGTGATGCCGGGTTAGGACAGGAATTCTGGGTAGAGGCGGTGGAGACTGCATGTTACCTGGTCAACGGATCACCTTCATCAGCCTTCGAGGATAAGACTCCACAAGAGGTATGGACTGTTAAGAAACCCTCTCTTTCAGATCTAAGGGTATTTGGATGTGATGCATATGTACATGTTCCAAAGGCGAAAAGAACAAAGTTGGATAGTAAATCTGAAAAGTGCATCTTTATTAGGTATAAGGATGGTTTAGAGGGTTATGAACTTTGGAACCCAGTAATAAGGAAGTTTGTGTACAACCGAGATGTGGTGTTCAGAGAGGTGAAAGATGTTATTAAACATGAATTCCAACCAAATGAATCTAAGAAGATAGATTTTGAGCTAAAAGAGGAAGAATCAGACTCTACAATAGAAGAGGAATCAGAAGATGAAGAGCCACAAACTCTGGTTGTGAGAAGATCAGTTTGAGAAAGAAGGGAGACAAAAAGGTATAGTCCATTTGCTTTATGTTCAAATTTTGCTTTATCTATTACTGATGCTGATCCTAGAACTGTGAAGGAAGTAGAAGATTTAGAGGATGGCAAACTTTGGAGAGAGGTCATGATTGATGAAATGGCATCTTTGCACAAAAATGAGGCTTGGGATGTGGTGCAGTTGCTGGCTAGAAGGAAACCCATTGGCAAAAAATGGGTGTTCAAGAAGAATACAAATGAAGAAGGAAAGGTGGAGAAATACAAAGCTCGGTTGGTAGCAAAAGGTTATTCCCAAGTGTCGAGAATTGATTTTTGGTGATATTTTTTCTCCTGTTGCCAAGGTAGCTTCTATTAGATTACGTTTATCTGTTGTTGTTGCTTTTGATTTTGAGGTAGAACAGATGGATGTGAAGACAACATTTCTTCACAGGGATCTAGAAGAGGAGATCTACATGAAGCAACCTGAAGGCTTTGCGGTGAAGGGTAAGAAAGAACTAGTATGCAAGTTAAAAAAGTATTTGTACGGGTTAAAACAGTCACCAAGGATGTGGTATCAGAAATTTGATACATTTATAAGGGGACTTGGTTTCACTAGAAGCAAAGTAGATCACTATGTTATTTATCTGGTCTTGTATGTGGATGATATGTTGCTGGTTGGAAATGATAAAGAAACTATCCATGATTTGAAAACCCAATTGTCCTCCAAATTCGACATGAAAGATCTTGGTGCTGCAAACTTTATTTTGGGCATGGAAACTAAAAGAGATCAGGCAAAGAGGAAGCTCTGGTCAAACCAAAGGAAGTATGTCGAGACAATACTGCAAAGGTTTAATATGCAGGATAGTAAACCAATGAAGGTTCCTATTCCTGTAGGTGTAAAGTTATCTGCTGAACAGTGTCCCAAGACACAAGAAGAGAAAGAGAACATGTCCCATGTTCCATATGCAAGTGTAGTCAGTATCTTGATGTATGCGATGGTCTGTACTAGACCAGACATTGCACATGCAGTGGGAGTATTGAGCAAGTTTATGTCAAAACTAGGGAAGGAGCATTTGACAACAGTGAAGCGGGTTTTTAGGTGTTTGCATGGCACTAGTTATTATGGTTTTTGCTACCAAGGAAGACCAAGATTGGACAGAGCGTTGGATATCCATGGCTTTGTTGTTGCAGATTGAGCTGGAGATCTGGATCAGAGAAGATCTACAAGTGGGTATGTGTTTAACCTATTTGCAGGTGCAGTCAGTTGGATGAGTAAGAAACAATTTGTAGTGGTACTATCAACTACAAAGGCAGAATACATGGTAACCACTCATGCAAGCAGGAAAGTAGTTTGGTTGCAGAGATTGTGTTCAAGTATGGGGTTAGTCCAGGGAGCTATAAGGATAGACTATGACAGCCAAGGTGCAATTTTATTGGCTGAAAACCCTTTTTATCATTCAAAGACAAAGCACATTGATGTATAGTATCACTTTGTGAGGGATATGATAGAAGACAAAAAGGTGTTGCCGGTAAAGGTGGACATTTTGAAGAATACTGCAGATGCATTGAAAAAATCTGTGAGTTCTGAGAAGTTCTCTTGGTGTAGAGAAACAATGGGCATTTCAGGGCTGGATAAATGACTAAGCTCTCATGTGGCCCCATGTGGAAAGAAAACAACAAGTGGTAGAATGTTGGGTTGTGTTATATTCTTTCCATGACTAGCTCGCCTAATGAACCAGGGGGTTAGAGTAGTGGTGGAGCCCGCCATTCATTGCGCCGATTGCGTAATGGGGGGGTCACAGGGGGTTTGAGGGGGGAAAATAGCCCCCCTCTATGAGGTCTGGGGCAGCACCCCGAGGAATTTATTTTTGGACCCTATATTAGGTGGGCGGACCTAGCTATGGTTTTGTGCATGGTTTTCGCGCATGGTTTTGGGCACGATGGTTTTTGGTCCATGGTATTGGATGCTTCGGCATGTATATATACGTATTATAGCATTGAAAGGAACATAATAAAAAATCAATTTGGTAGTCCCATTTTTGGAATCTAGGGGAAATCTCTGTGTATATGTGTTTTATGTGTTATGCTCTTGCATTGTTTATTTTCTGTGTTTTAGAATTTTTATGTGGGTAATTTATGTACGGGGTTAAAGCCTACACTAGCCCTGCCAATTTAATCAAGGAAATTGCTGCTGAGCAAATTGTCCAGGAAAAAATATATAAGGGTCATGCATCATACATGATGGGAAATTTTTCCATTATCGTCATTGTGCCACAAAAGACGCTAGTTTTGGTTCTTCTTTGGCTTCCTTAAATACAGATTTCAACCCAGGAAGTGAAGGACAACGATCAGTTGAGTGATCGTTGGTACAAATAACACATATCTCGACTGTATCCAATAGACATTCTTTGCAATTGGGCTTCTTTCGATGGCGAGGACAAAAATAGCTAATGCTTGTTTCACTTCAGTGTGCTTCTATTTTACCTATAAAACTTCCAACTATATTTTCAATGTACTTAAGATATCAGTTTTAAAATCTTCTAAAAGATTACCAATATTTTCTCAGGTAAGTCCTCCTCTTGCAATTTGGTTGGATCTGCTGAGAGGATTGCTAGTCCCAGGCTTGGTTCATGTACTCCCTCGTGAAAACCAAATACACATGTTTACAATGTCATCATATTATTATTTAGAAATGTCACCCTTCCCCATTAAATTAAGAATTTCTATCCATTCATCTTTCATGCCTCTAATAAGAGTAGTTTTCAACACATCCTTGGGTAGAGTAGTATATGGTGTTCTTTGTAAACTATATTGAAATCTTTCAACATACTCTTTCAAGGTTTCATCTTCTTTTGACATCATATTAAATATTTCTTCCCTTAGATCCCTATATCAGTAATAATCATGGTATTTAGTAAGGAAAGCCTCTTTCATTTGATCCCATGAAGTTATAGTACAACCCCCTAATTCCATGAACTATCATAATTTTGCTCCTTTAGGGTAGAAGGAAACAACTCTAATTTTTGGGCAACAATAGTACAATCAAATCCTCGACATAAGACATCAAACTCAAAAAAAATGCATTGGGGTCTTCAGAGGCAATCCCATGAAATTTTGGAAGGTTTTGCAATAGGATAACCGTCATCATTGCATTAGTTTACAAATCAACAATAGGATACTTTATGGTCAAGTTTTTCATTCATGTTACTACATTTTCCATTTGGTCAAAGATCTGTTAATAACCTTCAGGGATCCCATAGTCAAGAGATACTATATGAAAAAGAGTAATATGATAGTGGGTTTTTGGACCTTGACCATGTCTCACAACACTGATCAGGTCATGAAGTTCAGTTTCTTGTCTCACAATGGGTGTCACAGGAGATTCCTTCTCAGAAGGTTGAGGGTATGATTCTCTTGTGTCACCTCTCCCTTCCCTTAAATTACAAGAGTGCCCCTCACTCTTATCAAAAGGACTGAGATGCCTAACAGGTATGTCTTCAAATATCTGCTCAAATCCTAAAGTTTTATCATGAATCTCAGTGTTAGATGCAGTAGATGACCCTGCTACTCAAGGGGAAATAACAGTAGAACCCTTCCCAAATACTGCTCAAGGACCTACTGATGCTTGAGATTCTGATTTGTGAATGATTTTGTCTATAAAGGTCGTTCTTCCAAGGCCAACTTGACCTTGTGTTTTGGTGATTTTCGGGGTGGATTTATGATCTATCTCTATCTAGCTCCTAGTCCTAGGCTTCTTTCTAGTCATACACGCTAGACAACCTAAACGTATCAGCTAATGGCAGGCACTAGAACAAGATTTTTACTTAGGTTCATGCGCAGGTTCTTACCTTCCATCATTAATACCCATCCCCCAGAGATACAACTAACACTCTCTTTGACAACCTCCCCAGTAATGATGCCAAAATTTTGAGCCAATTAATTATTCCTAAAATGACCAACTAACTTCTACACATTAATTTATCAACCTCAGGTTGTGTTTTTCTATTTCAAGGTTATCGACATAGTTTATGCAAGAGAAATGTTGATATGACTAGTTACTATTATTCTATTGAAAAGAAAAGCTGCAATATCAAAGAAATCAACTCAGAATGCAATTTCTAATTATATCAAACCATTCAAAACATTAACTTTTAAATGCTTCTTAAGGAAACAACAAAAGAAAACCTATTAGACATCAAGTTATTTCTTAGGGAACAACAACTACAGAATAGAAAAACAATACTACAGAATCATAACATCAAAATTGATTAAGTAAGCAAGATAATGATATATGATAATCTATAGGAAATGGAAAAAAATGACAATTCTCTTAACATATTAACTACAAAAAATATATTATGTAATGATCTCGATAAATCTGATTCAAAACAGAGAATTTGATTTAATAAACAAGCAATGAGAAATTCAGAACAATTGTGTAAAGGGAAATAGCTAGAACAAGAGAATCAAACACCAATGTAATGATACAAGTGAAGAGAATGTTGCTTCCAGGATCGAGCCCAAATCACTGGAATTGAACTGCCTTATGAAAAGAATCAACGTAACATATTAACTTTGAGTAATAAACGCTTCCATTCAATTACAAAGAACCAATTACAATCAATGTCTTTGCAAGTCTGAGCTTATGTCAAAACAATATTATAATTAAACAACCCCTTTCGAGGCTTAATACAATTTTTTATATCATATCGATAAAAGATAGGAACAAAAAATCTATTTCCAATAACGAGTGATCCTCAGAATCTAAAGATTATCAAGATGCTCATTTAAGGTACAAAGATATTAATGCATCCGGAGGACCAGGTCAGAAGCTCATCTTTAACTAAGTTTATCTAAACAAATTATAACAACTTGAGCCTATCTGATCTCCCATGATCATTCCAAGAAGCAACATCAAATGCCAATGCATCAATATATTCTTGTCCAAAATAAGGATCCATTCGTAAGTAAATAGCACTTTAATGGTCAAATTCATTCATAAAATAATAAAATAATAAATTCAAATGAAACACTACTAGAATCCATATTACATAAGTTATCATAACCTATTTAAAAAAAATACTTAGAAAATAATATGAAAACTAATAAGTAAGGAAAGGAATTTATGACAATTATGAGGCCCAACAACAACCATACACTAGTAGAAAATGAGAAATTAGTGCCTAGATGACTAAAAAAGTTAGTCATTGTAGATTTTCCAAGTGAAATACTACAAAAAATGAGCAATCTTAAGTGACCCAACTAAAAATGACTAACGTAAATGACTAATTTAGTTTTGAGTTAAAAGATATGACTACCTCATAAGTAATACAATTAAAAATGACTAACATGAATGACTAACTTAGTATCAGGAAAAAAATGCAATTACCTAACAAGTTCTACAATAATACAAATTAGTCATTTATGTGAGTCATTTTAATTGTGTCACTTCAACAATCTAAACTTACAAGTGATAGGAGATTGAAAGGCTACTATAGATTGGATGAAAGGTTATACTTCCTTAAACACTTATTTATTGGATCAGTGGATGATTATACTTATGGAGCTAATTAGAATCTTCAGGTTATATCCTTTAATCACATTCACAAGGAATTTAATTCAAAGGTTGACAACTTATCCAAAATGGGAGTGGGCTTATGGTTGGGTCATATACATTATGAAGAATACCTGCAAGAAGAAGTGTTGGTTAATTAGTAGATGACACATTTCCATTAGTAGAAGAATTAACTTTTCATGCACATCTACACTTTTGATTAGTAGGGTCATATCCATTGAACTTACGATACTAGTTTTTAACTTGGATATCAAGTTGTTTATCTAGTTTAAATGTACATTAGGAACGTAACAATACTAGACTCTTATGAAATTGTTTTGAATCCTATGGTTATTTCAATATTTCCCGAACATTAGATGTTGCACGTATTATAATATCATGTCATACATGTGAAGCATATTTAGTAAATGTTAGATGATCTAAATTACACCTTTGCATTAATATTAATACAAAATTTATGTTTTTTTCTTATTGGAAAAAACATTATGGAATTTTCCACCACAAAAATTAATAATTTCTAAAATAATTATCCCTAAATCAATAAATTCTAAAATTATACCTAAGTGATCTAGTCCTCCCAAAGAGACAAGAGGGAATTATAAATGGTATGACTGTGAGCACTACCTTGTAAAAAACACATATTCAAACCCTTACAGGGGTATAGCCTCCATGTGTGTGTGTGAGGGAAGGTGTTTGATATATTATAGTTGGTTTCCCTTCATCACCAAAGGGGATTAGGCTATGAGTGGATTAGCCAAGCAAACCTCATAATTCGTTCCTTTGAGTTTTTTGGAAATCACAAGTTCAAGTCCAACTAGTGCTAGTAGATGGTCTCAAAGGTGTTTGCTAGGGTTTTTCAACAAGGTCACTAGATCCTAATGCAATAGAGGTGCCTTGGATTTGTTTAAAAGTAAAATACCCCATGTGGCACCCAATGGGTGATTAATGACTACCTAGAGGACTTAAACCAAATTAATCATGGAGGTTAAAACTACAATTGAAAAAGGAACAACACATGCATGATAATCCACACTTGAATTCATTCTCTCACAGTCAAGACTTTATGAAAAAAATGTTAATTCTTTGATGAAGCCAATGAAACCAAGAAGATCTTTATCAACCCTTATTGAACTTAAGAAAATATTCACAAGGAGGATATGTATTTGATCCAATTATATTTTGAAATACATGCTCTTTTTTATTTCAATGAAACCTTTATGGAGAAACTTGAGATCAACAACTCATTAGAGTGACTTGAGCTACACTTGAGATGAACTGAAATGATTTCTGCTGCAACCTAGGAGTATATTCAATATTTTTCAACTCTATAATAATAATGTACGATTTAGAAAGGGTCAAGACATCTCTAAATACACTTGTGGGGTGGTCGCATTCCTTGGGGAAACTACCCTTCTAGATTGAAAGTCATGTTTGTTTTTACTTCTAGGAAACGTTTATAGAGAAACCCAACACTGGTAATTAATAAAATTGGTTTGAGATACACTTGAGATGAAATGGAATGATTGCCACTATAACCCAAAAGTATATCCAATATGCTGCAAGTATATACTAATACACGTGATTTAGTAAGAAGGGTCAAGACGTTTGGAGATAAACTAGCAGGGTGGTCCTACTCCTTGGAGGCTTCTACCTTTCAAGTGATATAAATATAGGAAAAATTTCTCATCAAGAATTTGAACATAGGTGGGGAAATAAAAAACTAAAAAAATTCTACAACATTGATAATAACCAATTAAACCAACCAACCAATTACTCTTTTTCCCTTAATAATCTTTTTTACCCTAATTTATTACCCATCTCATTAAAATTTCTCCACAAAATTCTCTTGGAAAACCCCTTATTGCAGATTTTTTTCTACTATAAATATTACCCCTTCCTTGTATTTAACCTCATTGACTCTGTTTACACATAAAAGTTTTATTTTTCGAATGCTTAATGGAGTATTATTTTTCTCGTGTTCACTCAAAAGTGAAATACACATTTGGATTTTGTTCAAAAGAAACAATAAATGATAACCATATTTGAAATAGGACAAATAAAGACCGTGAACATTATTTGTCAAAGACGCTAACATAAAGAGAGTCCCATCACACACAGAGTTTAATAGCTTTCAAAACTTGCACCCTGATCTTGATAGCTTTCAAAACTCACACCCTAATTCATGCCTTATGAAGCACCAATCACATTCAAAAATTTGAGGGATGATACAACATAAAGAACTGTAACAATAATAATGAAATATGGAGTCCCATGACCACTAAATATATCATGAAATTTCAGTCTCATTCAAAAGCCCTTCAAAGCATATAGCATATACCAGTATTGCTAATAGCAGACTTGAGGTCACTCCTCCCACCTCAACACGACCATGGTGGTGATAGTGAAAATCAAACCCGCAACCTGTAGCAAGCCAAGCCCTTGGTTATAGTCAGAAAAAAGGTTCAACCTACTACCTCTCTGGATAGTGGCAAGAAGAATCAGTGTGATGATATGCCAAGAATGCACAATTTAGGATTCAAGGCCGTGGTATTTGAGAAGACTATTTTTCTTCTGCTAAATAACTGATGAGACTAAACGATACAATGAAATCACCCATTGAAAATCATTTTGGCGAGTCCATAGTAGGAACACTGACCATTAGGGCTTTTAGGGTTGAGGATCAGTTCTTGAAGAAGAACTTAGACCTTATTGATAAAAAATCAAGCCCCTTTTTCCACAGTTTCTGAACCAATTAATGGTAGAGTCAACATCTGGAGGTGTTAAATGCAACTATTCTTTGCTCCTCTGCTCTTTTTATGGTTCTACTCCCACATGGAAGCTTCAATCCTGGTATGAACAATGAAACTAAATGTCAATTGTGGGCGATTTCTACTGTTACTCAATGTTTTTATGTATAAGATGATCATTCTTAACAATTTGAACTGGTGCAAGTTTCGTTGGGATAACCTTCTCTTATGGTCTATCATTGAACAGATCGTTTGTTAAAAGTATACAAAACCAATGTACAGTTGTAACCTACATTTTCTATGTAGAACACATCAAACAGTACATGCACATTCCTAGTGAGGCCTATGTTGTTATAGAAGGTCACAAACCACCGAATAATGGAGAAATTTCTGGCAAGATGGAGTACCTGGCATAAAATTCCCCATACCACTAGGAAATAATTTTATGTACAAGTTCCAAGTGAAGGACCAGATAGGTAGCTATTATTACTTTCCATCATTGTATTTGCAGAAAGTTGCATGGGGCTTTGGAGGGCTAAATGTATCTAGCAAGGCCCTAATCCCTATTCCATTCCCTCCTCCTGATGGTGATATCACTATGCTTATAGGTGACATACACAACCAATGTTTTAGTAAGATATTTATCCCTCCACGAAACAAGTACATCTCTTGAAATTAAAGAGACAGGCTATGTTCAACTTCAGCTTGTCCACCAAAATGTTCTCTTATAGTGCATCAATCTCTAACTATATTCAATCTTTGGGTAGATCCTTAAAAGAACACTTGATGTGGGCAGATCTATTGGTAATCCTGATGGTGTTCACATTAATTCCCATGGGCTACCAAATGAAATTGCAATTATAGTGGAACAAGGTACTTATCGTTGAACTCTATCACAAAGAATTTTGTTAGATTTGGTATAGGTGTGTCTATCCTTTCATCGATTCACAAGATCCAATTATTTTGATTTCATCTGATGGTTGTTGAATCCATTGATTCTTCTCTTAAGATGTATCTAAAATGACCCATATGTTCATAAAGTTTTTTGTGCCAATATTTCAAAGTGATAACAAATGAATTCAAGATAATGACTATGCACCCATTTAGTTAGGATGCATTTATTTGATTAAACAGAGTTTATTTTTAGGAATATTAGGATGTGAGAAGTAAATACTATGTTCAAATCTACGAGTCTGCAAAGAATTCAAAACAAAACATGCAACAAGTTTTCAACAACATGGTAACAACTCATCCTCTTACAATGATCAAAATCATGCAGAGAAATTTCACACATGCTAAATATTTCCCAATCCGTATGAATATATGTAAGAAAAATTAATGAATCAATCACAATAGGGTGGAAAATACTAGCACAACTTGAATTTGGTTAATGTAATGGTTCCAATGCAATCCTTTAGCACATGCTCAAATTATTTCATGAATCCAATGCAATGAACAACCCAAGCCCCAAAACTGACTCAAGAAAGTTAGTGCACAAATAAACATAGAAATCCTCTCTTTAAAATGCTAGTCCTCCATCGAACCTAAAACTACCAAGGCATATGCATCCAGTTCTCCTCCTAGATAGAAGTACCAAACATCCAAAATTCTAGAAGAACTTCCTATGAACAATTGAGGGGCCAGGCTCATCATATTCTGATTTTGAAATCCACATTTGCAATATACATAAAAAGTGCAGATTTTTTGGTGAATCCAAAACTTTTTCCCTTATAAAATTAAAAAGAAATATTTATCAAATTTGTGTGAAATTGGCCTTGATATCATTATTATTATGTTGGGCCAATTGTTGGGGATATTTTGGTGGTGCAATTTCATTTTTGATCAAATCTCCCACGCCATTATCCTCCAATACTATCATGATTCTTCCTTTCCAAGAGACGATGTTAGAGGCTGCATCTAAATAATGATCTACTCTCAATACTTGGTATGCCATCCTGCTTCCCACAAACAACCTTGTAGTCCTTCACAATAGGATAAATTGTATAAACATTAAATTAGATCTAAGGATTCCATTTATAGGTGAGGAAGAGAGTGGAGAAAGAAAAGAGACCCGGATAACTGATATAGGTTCACAGACAAATAGATAAATCACTCTAAACTCAAATATAATACCTTATGTATTGGTACATATAGTGGTAAACCCAACTACGCTTATGCACCTCTTTAAGAAAGCACAGGCTGCACAAAATCATGATCAATGTTAGTAGACAAATCCACCCTAAGGTCATAGTAAAGCATTTGTTACCGAATCTGGGAAAGAAATAACATCTTCCACAAACACACTTAAGAATTCAAATGTACAACATAAAAATACATTACAAGCACTAGAAATTGCTTACAAACCTAGAACTCAAGTAACTTCCACAGTAAGACATGTTGTTGATTCAAAATAGTTAATTGAGTTGTATCTTGTGAGTAATGACTATTTGAGAGTTGTAACAGTTGGAAATATAGTTTTATTTTATTTTGTTTTCATTTCATTCCCTATATGTGGGTTGAAGTAAGTGACCTAAGGCATTTGGCTTTGGTGATTTGTCTTGGATTAATGGTGGTCTTTGAAAATATTACTTGGACCATTGTTTCTCTATGTTGGAACTTGGAAGAGACACATGTGACTTCAATTCTAATCCATTTCAAGTGTAACATGTTGCATCGTTTAACTATTTCTTCTATTTTCTTTCCAATATTCCCTTGGATGAATTATTCATCATTCATGTTATTTGTTGGTTGCATGGGTTAGAGACTTTGGGAAGCGTCAGATGAAGCCTCATGATCCCTCTCATATTCTTCACATGAATTTAGGTATGCCAATGTGAACTTGAGTGGGACAGATAAACATTTCATCCTAGTGAGCATGCATATATGTATGGATTTAGGACCACCAACTACAAATCTGAGTCCAAATTTGTAATAGACTCCTTATTTTCCTAATATTGAACAGAATTTCATGGAAAATCTTCGAATAATTACTGAAATTCTAAAACATTCTATCATTCTAACATTATTTGTTCTATCATCACAAAATTTTTGTTCGGAAATCCATTAGAGAAACTTACCCCATTAAATTGGATCACGAATTCAGTGAATCTTCTAAATCTCCAAAAGAAGATACTAAATAAGACATAACACTTCCAAAGGATTCTATCATGGTTATACCCCTCTCGTAGAGTTTTTCAAATGAAAATACCACAATCACACAAAATCATTTGAATCCTTGGGTTGATGTGGATCATCTCTTGGAAGGGATAAGTGAAGAGAAGTGAGTTGCAAACTAGCAGGAATGAGCATACAGATTGACGAAAAAATAAGATGTTTAGCACCAAGAAATTGCCTTGTTTTGGATGTGAAGTAAATGAACTAATTCATTATAATGTGAGTACATAAATGTTGCTAAGTTGTGATTATTTTTGTCCAACAATTTATTGAAGTAGATCACGTGTACAAGGAAATGCTAAGGAAGGAGGAGCAGGACCAAGAGAAACCTCAACATCAGATTTTTCATTTTCCTTATATGGGAATGTGGACTAAATTGTGGCCTAGCCTCTGAAATTTTTTGGACGAGGTTAGTATAATTTGGGTTGAACTATTAATATATTTACAAACTGTAGTTCTTATAGTAAAGACTGGATTTACAATGTGGAATTGACAACTTGTGTATGCCAATAGATGAATCTATTCTTTCTTTGATATTTTTTGTAGGCAAGAAAGTTGTATGAACTACATGTTTATACAATAGGAAACAAAGTTTATGACACAGAGATTTCCAAGCTACTTGATCCTACAGGAACTTTATTTGTAGGATGTGTTATTTCGAAGGGTGATGAGGCCGAATTATATTGGAGATGATAGGCCACCTAAAAGTAAAGATCTAGATGGTGTTTTTGGAATGGAATTTGTAGTAGTAATTATCGATGGTTCTGCAAGGGTTTGACCCAATCATAGATATAATTTAATTATGGTCAAAAGGTAAGTTCATTTCAATTATTTTTTAGTGTCCAAACAAGACCTTACAATTGTTAATTTTTGTCTCTCAAAAGTGGTGGTTAAAGATATATGATATTGTTCCTAAAACTGAAAGGCTGTCGTGTATAAATACATGTATTTTCCTTGTAGTAGGTGCCAATTTGGATTTCTAGGGTCGTCACTGTTAGAAGTGGGTGTTGATGAGAAGATAGAGGATGGAATACTAGAATCTTATTTAGCGGTGAGATGCTAAAACATAATCTATAACATAATGTGTTTGTGGCACCTCAAAATTTAGAGATATTTCTTGAGTTTGTATGGGATCTTTTCTAACACATATACCCTTCAATTCAAACATAGGTGATTGAGAAAAATGACCATAATTTTTTCTCAAACAAACAGTTGCATGAAGTGGATGTCTAGGAATTTCTTGCAGTTGAACAACAAAAGTTTTCAAAAATTGTAAAGTGGTTTTCAATAGGGTATGTCCAGTTGGATAAGTGTAGCCACATCTTCACCCAGGTTATGTTCCAATAAGTGACATGACAGGACTTTGAGCTTTTACAAAATCCAATTTATTATGGGGCCATTCTTGGAATGAGGGGAAGTTCCTAGTGGGTTTCCTTGGGAAATGCATCACGTGGAAAACAATTCCTTCTATTCCTTCACTATAGGATGAGTTGTACAAATATTAATTTAAATCTAAGGATTCCATCTTAGGTGAGGAAGAGAGAGGAGAAAGAAAATAAACCCGGATAACTGATATAGGTCCACAGAAAAATAGATCAGTCACTCTAAACTCAAATATAATACCTTCTATATTGATAGATGTAGTGGTAAACCCAACTATGCTTATGCACCTCATTAAGCAAGCATAGGCTACACAAAAGCATGATCAATGCCAGTAGATAAATCCTCCCTAAGGTCCTAGTAAAGCATTTGTTACCACATCTGGGAAAACAATAACATCTTACCCAAACACGCTTAAGAATTCAAATGTACAACATAAAAAGACATTACGAGCACTAGAAATTGCTTCCAAACCTAGCACTCAAGGAACTTCCATGGTAAGACATGTTGTTGATTCAACATAGTTAATTGAGTTGTATCTTGCGATTAATGACTATTTGAGAGTTGTAACAGTTGGAAATATAGTTTTCTTTTATTTTTCTTTCATTTCATTCCCTATATGTGGGCGAAGTAAGTGATATAAGGCATATGGCTTTGGTGATTTGTCTTGGATTAATTGGTGGTGTTTGAAAATATGACTTGGATCATTGTTTCTCTATGTTGGAACTTGGAAGAGACACTTGTGACTTTAATTCTAAGCCATTTCAAATGTAAAATGTTGCATCATTTAACTATTTCTTCTATTTTTTTCCAATATTCCCTGTTAGGTCCCTATAATAATAGTGTGTTCCCTTATTATTATTGTGATTGTACCCCTTATTGTTATTTGTGTGCCCATGTTGTTATTATTGTGCCCCATAGAAGCCCACTATTGTTCTTGTTGTTCCCTTACATTATTATTGTTATGTCGGCTCTAATTATATTGTGACCCCTTAGACTCCTATATATAAAGGAGGTCTTGCCATCTGTATCAGCCAAGAATTGTTCATTTTATGTAATGTAAAGGAGGTTTCCCCCTCGAATAGGCTACTTTTTAAGTCATTGATCTATCCCTTTCTTCTATATTGTGAGCTCGTTGCATAACAATTGGTATCAGAGCTTTGGATTCTAGGGTTTCGCTGCGTCAAACAAGTCATCGTGGAATTTTCGCTATAATGTTTTTTATACGAAGCATAAGAAGATGAAATTAAAACCCATTTGATTTGCAATCTTGATGAACCTTGTGACCAAATTTCAGATCTTGTCTCGCTATATGTTCGGAGATATGAACTGAGGAATTGAGAGTTTTTGCAGGATCCCAAATTCAATCTCAAACAGGGAAACTTGGGAAAATTGTCATAACTTGCTCTCTGAGCATCAGATTCAAATTTCATAAAAAGTGATAGAAAGAGGACAGTCTTTAGTTTGTGGGGTATCGTTTTTAGAGCTTAAGGTTGAAACAACGACATGGGGCATGTCATACAAGTTCACTCTACTGAACGAGTCTATAATTAGGTCATCGCAGGAGATTGGGAATAACGCTTTATTTGATAATCCAATCGCGATCAAAATTGTGGGGTTGGAAATAGGACTCAGAGGGATATCACATGCTAAAATTTCATAACTTTGAGATCCAAAACTTACAAAGTTACAGTCGTTTCAACATCGAGCTCATACAAAGTGGAAAAATAAAAAGGTGTGTAGTTTTTTTTTAAAATTTGCATAAGTTTTGTTTGAGAAAGTAGTTTGAAGTGATTCAAAGGGAATTGTGAAGCATAATTATCATTCATTGATGACCCGAAGAAATAAAATGGAAACACCTAGTAAGCAACCTGAAATCTCTACTATGACACATGAAGAAGAGGAAGAAATGGAACATGATATATCAAAATTACGAGACCAAATGCAACAAATTTCACTCTCACAAAAAGTAACTGAAGCTAAGATGGATGGTTTAAAGGATGGAATGGAAGCTAATATGGATGGCATGGAAGCTAATATGGATGGTATAGAATCAAAACTTAAAGGAAACATGGAAGATTTGAAGATAAACTTGACAAAGTTGCCACAAGAAATGCTTACTAATGGTGAAAGGGTAGTAAAGGAAACTCGTGATGATAACAAAAGAAATGGTATTCATGATTTCATAGAATCTAACATTGGATTGAATACCCAACATGTTCCAAACATCGATATGACGAAGTTTGATAGAAAGGATCCCGTAACATGGATACTACATATGGAGAAATATTTCTATCTCCATAATGTGCAAAACACATAAAAGGTACGCATTGAAACTTTATATTTGGAACCCAAGCAGTTTGTATGGTATCGATGGCTTTTCTCTCATAAACAAATTGTCACTTGGGCAATTTTTATGGAAGAAATGATAGCACATTATGAGGATACAAAAAGCAACACTTTTTAGCCAATTGATAAATCTCAAACAAAAGGGTTCAATGGTGGAGCACATTGAGGACTTCCAAAAACTGAATATAAGGGTAGAAGATATTCCAGAGGAGCATAATATTTATGTGTTCATAGGGAATTTAAAGGATAACATCCAACATGAGGTTCTCCTTTGGGAACCTGATTCATTGGAGAATGCGTTCAGGTTGGCAAGACAATTTGAAAGAAAAATTATCGCAACAAGGAAGCCTACCACTCACAACTATAAAGATGGAAGTGTTGTTTCCCCTAGCCTTACACAACCTAAAAGGTTGACACCACAAAAATTAGAAGAAAAAATAGCAAAAGGGCTTTGTTACAGTTGTGATAGCAAATACACTAAAGGTCATAAGTGTGCTGAGAAGAAATTATTTTACATACATTGTGAAGAGGAGGAAGAAAAAAAAGAAACTTAAAAAGAAGAGGATACACACCAGGAACAAACCCTAGAGAAAGAAGAAATGAATCTGACCATATCTTGTAATGCATTGTCTGGAATTACCACTCCTCAAACTATCAAGATAGAAGGACATATCAAGAAGAAAAGGGTAATAGTTTTGATTGATTCGAGTAGTACCCATAATTTTATTCATTGTAAGATAGCCAAGGAATTGAATTGCTTCCTATATCCAGCACCAGAGTGTCAAGTGATGGTTGCAAATGGAGGAACCATAAATTGTTCTCTAAAGTGCCATAATATCAAGCTATCCATGGGAGAATATGTGTTGAATATTCTAATGCTTTCCATTCCAATGGGTGGTGTTGATGTTGTACTAGGAGTCCAATGGATACAATCTTTGTAGGAAGTTGAATTAAGGGTTATCACAGTGAAACCAGGAAATATAATCAGCTCTAAAGACATGACAAAGCTTCTAAATAAAGAACAATGAGGCATAATTGCACAATTATGTTCGCTAGAGGTTCCCACATTGGAATCATCTATTTCTCTAGATCTCCAAAAAGTTGTGGACAATCATTCTAGGGCATTTGAGACTCCCAAAGACATCCACCTATTCATGATCATGATCATGCTATTCATTTGATTCCAGGAAGTGTTCCTCCAAACATCAGGCCTTACAGATATCCCTATGCCCAAAAGAGTGAAATTGAATGTATGGTTGCAGAAATTCTAGAGGATGGTATAACTCTAGTCAAAGTTCTTTCTCTACTCCAGTAGTATTGGTGCACAAGAAGGATGGATCATGGAGCATGTGTCCGGATTATAGGGAGTTCAACAAGCTCACTATTAAAGATAAATTTCCCATTCTTGTCATTGATGAATTATTGGATGAATTTCATGGAGCAATTTACTTCACCAAGTTGGACCTTCATTTAGGATATCATCAAATTAGAATGAAGACTGGAGACATTCTGAAAACAACATTTAGAACTCATGAGGGTCATTATGAAATTTTGGTCATGCCTTTTGGCCTTACCAATGCATCTTCTACATTTTAATATTTGATGAATTCCATTTTCAAACCCTCCCTTAGAAAATTTGTGTTAGTATTTTTTTATGATATACTAATCTATAGCAAGTCTTGGAAGGATCATGTTCAATAGGTTGACAATGTGCTCAAACTATTGGAGGAGAAACAATTATATGCAAAAAGCTCCAAATTCTCTTTGGAGTTCAAGAGGTTGAATATCTGGGTCATATTGTATCTCATGAAGGTGTTAAGGTAGACCCTAGCAAAATTAAAGTCATTAAGAAATGGAAAATCCCCACATCCATAAAGCATCTACGAGGATTTCTCAGGTTGACAGGGTATTATCAAAAGTTTGTTAAGAATTATGGGAGAATAACAACACCTCTAACAACATTATTGAAGAAAGATGCATTTTTATGGACTCTAGAAGCAACGAAGGCCTCTGAACATCTCAAAGAGGCAATGTGTCAAGCATCGGTCTTAGCCACTACGAACTTCACAAAAACCTTTATTGTGGAATGTGATGCCTCGGGAAATGGAATTGGTGTTGTTTTAATGCAAGAAGAAAGACCCATTGATTTCGAAAGTCGTCCAATCAAAGGAAAGTATTTACACAAAGCTATTTATGAGAAGGAAATGTTGGCAATACTACATGCACTTAAGAAATGGCGACCCTACCTAATGGGAAGACACTTCAAGGGAAAAACGGATCATGATAGTCTTAAATAATTTTTAGAACAAAGATTATCTTCCGAAGAGAAGCAAAATTGGCTCACAAAGATGTTGGGTCATGAATTTGAAATCATATACAAAAAAGGGAAGAAAAATGTTGTGGCAGATGCACTCTCAAGAAAGGATGAGGATGTGGAAGCATTGCTTTGTGTCATTTCTATTATCCAAATAGATTGGATAAACGAAGCAAGGGAAGAATAGAAGAATGACAAAGAAGTGTGTGCACTAGTTCTAAAGTTACAACAAGATCCCAGTACATCTGATACATTTCACTGGAAAAATGATTCGTTATGGTGAAAAGATCGTTTATACCTATATCAGAATTCCCAACTCAAACAAAAGATTCTTATGGAATTGCACACCTCTCCCTTAGGAGGGAAATAGGGATTTTTAAAAACTTACCACAGGGTTAAGAAGGATTTTTTTTGGGATGGCCTTAAATCTAATATTCAAAATTTTGTGGTGGAATGTTTGGTTTGCCAAAAAAATAAAGTTGAAACGATTAAGGCCCCAGGTCTATTACAACCTTTATCCATTCATGATGAATTGATGAATTATTGGATGAATTGCATGGATCAATTTACTTCACCAAGTTGGACCTTCATTCAGAATATCATGAAATCAGAATGAAGACTGAAGACATTCCGAAAACAACATTTAGAACTCATGAGGGTCATTAAGAATTTTTGGTCATAGCTTTTGGCCTTACCAATGCACCTTCTACATTTCAACATTTGATGAATTCCATTTTCAAACCCTTAGAAAAATTGTGTTAGTATTTTTTGATGATATACTAATCTACAACAAGTCTTGGAAGGATCATGTTTAATATGTTGACAGAGCACTCAAACTATTGGAGGAGAAAAATTTATATGAAAAAACCTCCAAATGTTTCTTTGGAGTACAAGAGGTGGAATATCTAGGTCATATTGTATCTCATGAAGGTGTTAAGGTAGACACTAGAAAAATTAAAGCCATTAAGGAATGGAAAATCCCCACATCCATAAAGCATCTGCGAGGATTTCTCAAGTTGACAGGGTATTATCCCAAGTTTTTTAAGAATTATGGTAGAATAACGATACCTCTAACAAAATTACTGAAGAAAGATGCATTTTCTTGGAATCCAGAAGCAACGAAGGCCTTTGAACATCTTAAAGAGGTAATGTGCCAAGCACCATCTTAGCTACACCAGACTTCGCAAAATCATTTATTATGTAATGTGATGCCTTGGGAAATGGAATTGGTGTTGTTTTAATGCAAGAAGAAAGATCCATTGCTTTCGAAAGTCGTCCAATCAAAGGAAAATACTTACACAAAGCTATTTATGAGAAGGAAATGTTGGAAATACTACATGAACTTAAGAAATGGTGACCTTACCTAATGGGAAGACACTTCAAGGAAAAAACATATCATGATAGTCTTAAATACTTTTTAGAACAAATATTATCTTCAAAAGAGCAGAAAAAATGGGTCACAAAGATGTTGGGTTATGGCTTTGAAATCATCTACAAAAAAGGGAAGAAAAATGTTGTTGCATATGCACTCTCAAGAAAGGATGAGGATGTGGAAGCATTGCTTTGTTCCATTTCTATTATCCAACCAGTTTGGATAAACAAAGCAAGGGATGAATGGAAGAATGACGAAAAAGTGTGGGCACCCATTCAAAATTTGTAGCAAGATCCTAGTACATCTGATACATTTAGCTGGAAAAATGATTCGTTATGGCACAAATATCGCTTATACCTTTGTAAGAATTCCCAACTCAAACAAAATGTTCTTCTGGAATTTCACATCTCTCCTTTAGGAGGGCATTCAGTATTTTAAAAAACTTACCATAGGGTTAAGAAAGAATTTTTTTGGGATGGCCTTAAATCTGATATTCAAAAGTTTGTGGTAGAATGTTTGGTTTGCCAACAAAATAAAGTTGAGACAATTAAGACCCCAGGCCTATTACAACCTTTATCCATTCCAAGTCAACGTTGGGAAGAGGTTTGAATGGATTTTATCATAGGTTTACCCAAGTCTAAAGGAAAGAGTGTCATCATGGTGGTAGTTGATAGAATTACCAAGTATGCACACTTTTGTGCATTATCTCATCCATTTAAAGACAGTACAGTTGCTACTGCATTTATGGAAACAATTCAAAAACTACATGGAAACCCAAAGATTATTGTAAGTGACAGAGATCCTATTTTCACTAGAAATTTTTTGACATAATTATTTTCTTGTTTGGGTACTCAGTTAGCTCATATCTTGACATCTTATCATCCTCAATCTGATGGGAAAACTGAGATAGTGAACAAATGTTTGGAAGGATATATTCGTCGCTTTGTATCTGATAAACAGACATAATGGGTCAAATGGTTGCCTCTAGCTGAATGGTGGTATAACAATTCCTTCCATACTGCAGCAAAAATGACCCCATTTATGGCACTTTATGGATATCATCCACCATCCATAACATCATATTTAAGAGAAAATTCTAAGGTTCAAGCAATGGAAGGTCACATCGAGCATCAACAAAAAGTTCTCCAAGTCTTAAAGGATAACCGCACTTTGGCACAGAATAGAATGAAACAATAAGAAGATCAACATCACAATGAAAGAAGTTTTGATGTAGGTGATTGGGTATTTCTACGACTACAACCATACAAACAAATTTCCCTCAAGCAAGCTAAGAAGGATAATAAATTATCACCAAATTATTATGGTTTGTACAAGCTGTTGCAAAATATTGCTACTATGGCATACAAATTGGAACTTCCTGCATCTTCCCGAGTGCACCCAATTTTCCATATTTCATGCTTAAAGAAGATTATAGGTGACAAGCTCTCAGTTCAAAAAATATTGCCATAACTTGACAAGGAAGGAAAATCATATTGGAACCTGAAGCAGTCACAAAAACAAGAACTCGACAACTACGAAATCAATCAATTTCAGTGCATCTCATCAAGTGGAAGAATTTACCCATTGAAAATTCCACATGGGAGGATGAGAATTTTATACAGAAGCATCCAGAACTACTCAAGCATTGAGGACAACACTTTTTTAAGGAGAGGGACATGTTAGGTCCCTATAATACTAGTGTGTTCCCTTATTATTATTGTCATTGTACCCCTTATTATTATTGTTTTTCCCATGCTGTTATTATTGTGCCCCCTCGAAGCCCAATATTGTTATTGTTGTGCCCTTAAATTATTATTGTTATGTCGGCTTTGATTATATTGTGAGCCCTTAGACTCCTATATATATAGAAAGGAGGTCTTGGCATTTGTATCGGCCAAGAATTGTTCATTTTATGTAATGTAAATGCGGTTTCCCCTAGCCCCGAGGGATAGCTCAAATGGTCGAGTTCCCGTTGATAGTACTCTCCCGGTTTGGGAGGTCACGGGGTCAAATCTCCTCGACGCCCTCGGGGTTAGGCCTGATGGCCGTGCTTCTCTACGTGGACGTAGCGGCCCACCTCCGGTGCCCCGTGAACCACATCGAAAAAAAAAAAAAAAAATGCGGTTTCCCCCTCGAAGACACTACTTTGTAAGTCGTTGATCTTTCTCTTTCTTTTATTTTGTGAGCTGGTTGCATAACATTCCCTTGGAAGAATTATTCATCATTCATGTTATTTGTTGGTTGGGAAGGTTGGAGACTTTGGGAAGCATCAGATGAAGTCTCATGATCCCTCTCATATTCTTCACATGAATTTAGATCATGATAATGTGAATTTGCATGGGACAGATAAACATTTCATCCTAGTGAGCATTAATTCTGGCACATGATGGAGAAGGTTTTGTCTACATACCCTGTTGATTTTAGAACAAACCTTGGAATGATGGAAGATGGAGGCCAAGGAGGGAAGGAGGGGCCAAATGGAAAGAAATTGAGGGACCTACGAAACTAATCATCTTTTGTTGGTCCATAGAGGTTGGGCCCTAACTAACCAGGAAGGAATTCAAGCAGTATAAAAGAAGGGGAAGGGAAGGACAAAGAGGAGGGAATTTTTGCTACAAGGAGGGATGTGCACCTAGGAACTGTGGGATCGGCACCACGAGGATGGAATCTAAGTCACACTATTAAAGGTGAGTCCCTGTGATGCTCTCGAATTGTACCCTTAATGTTTATTGCACTAAAATTTTATTGCCTCTGCAACCAATTAGAGTCTGGGTTTTAGGGCATGGTTTAATGGTGAAAACGAGCTTTTTGGAAATTAAACATGACCGTGATTACTCTTTTTGTCTCACATACATCTATGGAATATGGGTGGTGGGGTGACCTTTCAGCAGTGGATACGATTGCCTCTACCCTGCAGAGGGAAAAGACCTTATAATGATGTCCCTTTTGATATAAAATATGGGTAGGAATAGTTATTACTTGGTTAAATTTACTTTACAGAGAGAAATAACCTTGCAGTCATGTCTGTTTCTTAGACATAATCTAACAAGTGTGGTAGGAACACCTAGAAAAGATTCCATTCATCATAGCCCTATACAATAAACTTGAACCCTTGTCTCTAGGGAAAAAAAAACAATGATTGCCTAGCTCTCTCGGGTTCTTGGTTGATTGAGGGTGGAGGATTGTACCTTTGGAATCCCTCATAGAATAAGGGTGGAGGATTTGTACCTTATTCTGGAATCTCAGAATAAGCCTACAACTAAATAGCCTTAAGCTAGAATGGTGGAGGTATAGTACACCTCTAGATTCCCTGGTGCACCTGTCGAAGGATGGAGATGTGGAGCACCTCTGGATTCCATATTGTACCAATGAAAACTAGATATTCTCAATAAGAAGGGTGGAGGTGTGGAGAACCTCTGGACTCCTTAGCATACTTCTTGAAAATGAACATGCTTAAATAAGAAGGGTGGAGGTATGGTACACCTTTGGATTCCCTAGTGCACCCATTGAAGGGTGGAGGTGTGGAACACCTCTAGATTCCCTAGTGCACCTGTCGAAGGATGGACATGTGGAACACCTCTGGATTCCCTATTGTACCAATGGAAACTAGATATTCTCAATAATAAGGGTGGAAGTGTGGAGCACCTCTGGACTCCTTAGCATACTTGTTGCAAATGAACATACCTAAATAATAAGGGGGGAGGTATGGTACACCTTTGGATTCCCTAGTGCACCTATTGAAGGGTGGAGGTGTAGAACACCTCTAGATTCCCTAGTGTATCGATGACAACTAGATATTCTCAATAAGCAGGGTGGAGATATGAAGAATCTCATGACTTCCTAGCATACTTGTTGCAACTGAACATGATTAAGTGAGAAGGGTGGAGGTGTGGAACACCTCTAGACTCACTGAGTGCACCTATGACAACCAAATTTTCTCAATTAAACAATGTGAGTGCATCATGAAGTGCTCTGGTATTTTCTAAAATGGTTGCTTCCTTGAGAAACTTCATTAAAAATTGGCATGAGGTTGAACTCTTCTCTGGTGGCAACAAAGACATAATTGACTCCAAAAGTAGTCGATGTTTTGTAGTAATCTCTGCATATTTATCATTAAAGTCATTCCTTGCCTTTCCATTTTCTGTTTCATCCTTGGATTTTTCCTTGGGCATACCTTGCAACCAACGAGAAGAGTACACTCACAATGATTCTCCAATCAAATAGAGAAAAAAACTTTCAAGTTGATTTTATGGCCAACATACCTCTCCAATACAAAACTATTTTTAGCTCATCAATATCTTCTACCCACTAGTCTTTTGGAACATACTAGTATCTCCAGCTATGAAGTTCACACAATGAAGGGCTTGAAACACTCTCCAATGTCATATAATAATTTTGGTCGTCTTATAATACTTTCGGCCTCTACTATGATTGTAAGACCATTTTACCTTTGACGGATCCACCATTACTTTACATGCAATTGCGTTAATGCACTGATCGAAATTTTGAGATCTTCAGATCAAGGAAAGAGAGCCTTGGTTGTCTACAACGTGATGATTGAATCCTTCCAATCATGAAGGATGCATGAGTTGAATAAGATCTCAAGATTTTCCCTTTTGCATTTCCTTTGGTAGTTTCTTCAATGTAGAAGGTGTCTGGCTTTGCCGCAAATTTCATAAACTTCATTGTTGCTTGTACTTGACCTAATTGTAAGTATTTCTGATATGCCGTTAAGAATGTAAGGTTAAAGCAACCAAAATATAGTCATTGGAATTTTGCATTGGGAAGTTCTACTAAACCATTATCCTTTGATGCTTTAAGTATTTTGAGTTCTGTGAGTGCCACAACTATCATGGCAAGAAGAGAAACAAATTTTCCAAATCCTATCCTTTAGAGCATCATAATCTCGTGCTTGAGACCTGTAAAATTTTTGGCTAGTGGAACAAATATCCAATTAGACATAGGCACAAGCACAATAATACTAAAGGCTATGAAACACTACAAGGATGCAGGAGGGATCTCAATATATACAATAATCATTATCCACTGTGCTGCCATGTTTTATGAAGAAAGTAGAACATTTTCAAAGACAACCCCATACATTAAACATGTCACCCAAATAGGAATCAATCGTGCAAAGAGATTGACCTCTTTGGCACTCAATAGAGTGTCATGAGATTATTTCTCTGGGAAACCTTTATGACATCCTTCTGGCATTTTTTTGGTATTGAACTAGAAACAAATGAATTACATAAAATGAAACCTACTCTATTTTCTCGACCCAATACTATATAGAATCCCAAATTATAGAAACATGTGTCTTTGTAGTGACCCTCTTAATCATTTGGTAAATGTAAATGTTATTTAGAATGACATCATTTTTCTATCTGAGCCAATGTCAAATGCACTGGAAGGGTAAGGCGACCTTTGTGTAGACATGATACCCAACATTGCAAGAATTCCATGTTTAAGAGAAAATTGAACTTGAACTTCATAATTATCTTTGGGTTCGAGTGACATGGTTAAGATTACATGATCCAGTAAATAGCCACCATATATGGAAACATATTTCACTTCGTAGGAATCTCCTACATCAATGAAAACATTTGCACCAAGTAAAGTCTACAATACCTTGTACTAGCCATCATTGAAGTGTCAAGGCCTGGAAACATTTAGTTTGTGAATTGCAGCTTATTCAAAAGTGAAGGTAACCCTATTTCTCTTTGTTGGATCTATTGCCATAACCAAACCATGGTCTAGTTACAACTTGGAAACTTCCTTTATTGTAGCTACCATGAATTTCATCAAACGTATAGCACCTAATCATGTTCTTTACCATGAGCTTGTTTATTTCAGTTTTCTTCGAAAGGTTATTATTCTTAATGCATTCACCTTTTTAAGGATTCAAATTTTATCCCAGGTCCTTGCACAACCACCCTATACCATTTTAATTTTAAATTATTTAAATTAAGCACATGTAAGTCATTGGTAGAAATCCTTACAAGACCAATTCCACCCTAAATGATAACTATGGTGCTACCCACTGCAATTGCATTATGCGCTGCCCCTATGTCTTAAGTAATTTATGTTTCTAGTGCCAATATCAATCTACTTTAAATCCAACAAAAGAAAAGAAAAAATAGCTATGAATCATACTGGCGAATCACCCTAACTATTCTAAAACTTCAAGGCACAACATTCAAGCCTGTTCCCTTTAACGGTAATCTGATCAAATATGTAGTATCTATTTTACACCAAATACAAGTAGATAGGCTTTATTCAACATATTTTTGATGGAAAATGTTGGAAAGAAATGTGACATGTCAAATGAATGAGAACACCCAAATAGATTTGAAGAAGAGAAAAATCAAAGAAAGTTTGAGACAATATAGAAGAAGCAAAAAATAAAAATAACCAGATCAATTTGAGTTACAACACATACTGTAGCATTGCCCTCCTTGTTGTATGGCTCTATAGTCTGCACATGAATGTAAAGCAGCTACAGTATAACAAGGTTTTTTATGGTTGTCATGGTGTACGAAAGGTTTAGTTTTAGTAGGTTTTTTACTAGGTTTTCACAGTGACCAATATGTTATCACTCAGAATTTTCTCTAGAAGTTATTAGAAGAAAGAAAATGACTGAGGTAACCACAAACCAACTTTTAGGCTTAGGCTCTAGCCAACCTAAGTCTAGAGAGGGCTCTCTCTATATGATTTAGCTTTGTTTGCTGGGATATTAGGCTAGTTCTTAAGGTTCAGGGGGTTTTTTATTTGTATTGAAGATTGGGTGGTGGGGTTCTTTAAACAGATGGATAGAATGATGTCTCTAGACCATTGGGCATATGGAGTCAAAATAAGGGCAGCAAAACTAGATCAAATCACTAAAGGGAATGTTCAAAGGGCAAGATAGCATAGTAGAATGCAGGTATTTAGGCTAGAGGGATGGAAAAGGTTTTGACAAGGGTGAGAGAGCAATTAAGAATTCTCAGACTGAGATTGAAATGAAGAATGGGGGGCTAATCAGAAACAAAGGGAAATTAAGAATCATTTGCTATAGATTAAAAGAAACAACCTGAACTAAGGAGCAACTAAGAATTCCTTAACTTAGATTATTTGTAGAAAACATATATTTGCCTAATTGTTATAGCAGAGTGTAATTAAACAAATTCTAATACAATATTCCAATTATGGCATCCAGATTTAGATCAACGGAATGAAAAATTCAAGAGATAACAACAACGTGAGAAAATACTTGTCTACACTTCGTTTTGCACATGAATCCTTTGAAATATCTTGTCTTTATTCATCAATCCAGCTTGCTGGCTCAATCAATGCTCCAATAGCTTTTACATTCTTTCGATCAAGAATTCTATAGAAATGTATAAGAATCCACCCTACATACTTCAAATTGTGAAGTATTTATACTAAGGTGTTCTTACAAATATCTCAAACTGACTTGAGATTTAATCTAGGAAATAGAAAATATCTTCTTGCAGGAAGATAGAGGTAGTTAACGAACTACTTTCATGTTGTCCCTTTTATTATGGTGTTGTTGGCTATTATGGTTTTCTTTTAGCTCTTTATTCTCTTGCTGTTTGAATCATTTACGCTGGAGGTTTTATTCACTTTTGTCTTTCACCTGATACTTTTTGTCACTGATACTCTTTCACTCTGATGACCTGTCTTTATCCTTTTTGTGTTTCTCCCTTTACTGTTACATTTTTAACTTTTACTGTGTGTTTCAACAGTAAGTTCTTATGTTTTTTTATGTGTCTCAGCATCGGAAGTGGTTATCAATCAAGTCTTTGTGTGTTTTATAATTTGTCTTCTAATTGCATTTCTGGTCTGTTTCCTCTATTTTGAATGTCATTGCTTTGTCTATTTGTCTTCTCCTCAGCTTTGTGTGTAAGGGTCTTCATCTTCTGAATATCAGCTCTTAACAGGTTTCTTGGTCGAGTCTTGTAGTAAACAGGTTCTTTAACTAATATCAGAATTGTTTATCCAAGCTCTGATCTTAGTTTGATAACCTGAAAAATTCAATAATATTTAAGAAAACACAGGTCTGCATGAAGGGTGCTTGATGGCTCTCTGGCACAGGAATGCTTGGGAAAGGGGTCGTGGTAGCGTTCTGAATGTAAACAGAGGTGAAATCGCATCGTAGATGTTCAAGGGTGGTGATGAGGGTTTTATGGGTTTTACACTGTAAAACTAGCGAAAGGTGAGAAAACATGGGTTCTCGGGTTTTAAAACTTTAATGGGCATATTTTCAAAAATGGCGTGAAATTCATATTTTATAGGATAAGTGTTTATTGGACTGGCGGGGAGGCGGTTTCAGGAGTCGTCGCACCGCTTTTATGGCATGGGAGGTTTTGAGGAGGGGTCACCCGATGTGTGTTAGAGCGTGACGCATAGCCATCGGGGGTCGGGGGAAAACCACCTTATCAGGCAGGAAAAGGTTGTCCATCGGGTGAGGCCAATATAGCTTTGGGCCATTGGATCTGTGGGATTGCGATCTGACGGTGGTCGGGTGGAGAACTATGCAGGGGGAAATGAACGGGAGTTGAGGGGGGCCCAGGGTTTTAATCATGGTTGTTTGGGATTAGTTTAGGGATTAATTGCATGTTTAAAGTGATCAAGTCGGGCTTAATGAGGGATTAGGGAGTCGGGTGAGGCTGATGCGGGATTAACTTAGTTTTATTGGGATTAGGTAAACTAAGTAGAGTTATATCGGGATAAGGGGTAGTTTATATTAGTTTTTATTAAAACTAAGGGTTGGGGTATTTTATATAGGGAGTTAGCTTAATACACGAAAAGGGTTAATTATCGAGATTTATATAATAATGTTAAGAATTAATATGAAAGCGATGGCGGAGTGGGCTTTCCTAAGTTAAAAGGGTACAGTGTAAATATTGGCCAATTTGGCCTTAAACTTAGGATTAAATGCCTTTTGTGGGTTTTTTGTGCAAAAGGGATTTATATGGGGGGTATTACTTTTCCTAGGTAAATTAAGTTTAAACTTTAGGAAAAGGGGTTTTCTTAGGGTAATGAGGGGAAATGGGTTTTATGAAGGGGGGAATGTGTTTATGAAGGGGATTCTAGTACTTACATCCATAAGTCATTAAATCGAGGGTCCGGTCCCTCCAAAAGTCAGAGAAATGCTCTGAGCCTCTTTGACTTGTAGGGTTAAAAGTACTTAGAACATAATTGTTTATAGGAAATTAGTAAGTAAATGGGAAAAGTGAATGAGGGGGAGTTAACCATATGAACTTGTAAATCTTTGTCTTTGCCTCCATAGTTGACCATACATGTTGAAAGATGTATCTAAGCATGATACATGTGTTTTGATCCAAGTATCTTTGTAGTTCAGCAACCTTTCTTCCACTTACCCATTTCTTATTTCTAACATATTTTCTTCATTTCTTGGGGTGCATTTAAGCTAGCAAAATCTTATTCATCTATTTTTCTTTGGAAAGTAAACAATCTAATTCTAACCTTATATCATCCAAGGGCTCAGATTAAGCTTATGAGCTCCTTTTATTTTCTCTATCTAACTATGATCTGCCAAGATTAAACTGTTTGGTCAGATTTTATTCTCTAATCTATAAACATGAAATTCAAAGCATGGAATAACCAAGATTAAACTATTTGATTACCATGGATTGTGGCATGAATAACAAGTTGCACACAACCATTATTATGCATAAAAGTAAATGGTAATGACATTTGGACTTGCACACTTTCATGGTCTTTTTGTTTTCGGGGTTCATATATCTTCATTTTTTTTACCTTATCTTATTCTTTTTGTCCTTTGATTTATCTTTTAGGACATACCCTCTTTACATATTTTAATTTTCATAATATGGAAAAAATTGCAAAAAGAAAAGGTATGTACAATATTATAAGGCTTAACCTTAGACATTCAAAATTATGACTCCTATTGGTAGAGGAACCTAACAGTGGCTCCACTTAGGGATGGCATTTCCTTGTGAAATGTCAATAACTTTAGAGATCAGTAGCCTCTTGAATTATTGTTGATGTTGCCTTGCAAAGTGTTTTTCTATGAATATGCATTATTGATACTTATGACAGTGAATCTTTTGAAGCTTAGGGCCTTCTCTTCGGGCTTCAACTTCAAACTTCATTATCCAATCCAATCTAGACTTTTGAAAATATAATACATAAAAATGAAAAATAATAATTAGGTTCAAAGTAATGTTTTAGCATTTGACCATTCACTAGCCCACCTTTTGCATCTGTACCATCAATTTCTCTTAAGAAAAAAGCATTACTTCCTTTGTAATCATAAATGACATAGGGACCTTTCCATAGGAAATCAAATTTCCCATGGTTTCCTTTATCTTCCCTCCTTGAGTCCCACTTTAGTACTTTGTCACCAATGTAGAAATCTTCAGCCTTGGTTCTCTTATCAAAGATCTTCTTTATCTTTTCTTGCACAACTTGATACTTGACATAAACCTCTTCTCTTGTTTGTTGTAGATGTATAGTTTGGTTGATTCTTCTTTGGATACTATTTGGTTAAACCTATATTTCTTGAAGTATCTTCATTACTAGTACTCCCAAAGAAGATGGAAAGACAACTTCCATTCCATAAACTAGTTGATAGGGAGAAGTACCAATTGATTTCTTAATAGTCAATCTATCTGCCCATAAAGCATTGACTAGCTTTCTATTCCAAGTTTTCTTATTGTCCTCTAGTAACTTCTTGATGATATTTAGTAGGCTTTTGTTTGAGGATTCTACCAACCATTATCTTGAGGGTAATATGTTATGGAATGGCCAAAGGTGATATGGTATTTATTACAGAAATATATCATTCTTTTAGATTTAAAGGTTGTTGCATCATCAGTAATGAGCTTCGTTGGACATCCAAATCTTGATAGAATATTGGTTTCAAGGAAGGTTATGATAACAATATCTATGGCTTGCCTTGAAGGTATGGCCTCTATCCATTTTGTAAAGTAGTCAGTGGCAGTAAGGATCCATTTGTGTTGGGCAAAGGAGGGTGGGTGAATTTCACCAATGAAGTCTAGACCCCATTGTTGAAAATGTATTTCAGAAGAGATTGGCCTGAGGGGTAATGGTAAGAGCTTTTTCCTTCCCTCAAAAATTTGACATTTGTGATAGGAGGTCACATATTTCTTGACATCAGAAAACAAGATAGGCCATTAGAAACCAGCTCTAAGGATTTTATCTGCAGTAGTCTTCCAGTAAAGGTGTCCTCCACAGTTACCTACATGAAACACTTGTAAAAATTTGTCAACTTCTTCTTTTAATAAGCAATTGAGAAGAATACCTTCATGGTCTCTCCAAAACAAAACATTGTCTAATATACAATATCTTAAGGATTTCATCCTTAAAAACCTGCTTTTAGTCCTAGATAATTCAGGAGACGCTTGTAAATTAAGTAAAACATAACAAATATCAGCATACCATGGTGATTCAAGAAAGGCTTGGTTGATTAGTGGAGTCGCCATCTCCTCTTCATTATCTATTGCTGTAATAAAGTTAATATCCAGGGCCTAACAGTTCGATTCAGCCATAAGCTTGGCTAAACCTTGGCCCTTGATTAACTTCGTTGGTTTAATTTCTATGTCATACTCTAAGATGGTAGCAATCCACTTTCCCCTCTTTCCATCGGGACCATCCTGAGTTAGGATGTCTTTTATTACTGAATTGCGAAAGTAGGCTACTATGTGAGAATATAATATGTATACCCTAAAATATTTAATGGCTTTGACCAAAGCCAAGGCCTGTTTCTCCATTATATTGTATTTCAAAGGGGAATCTCTCATTGCTTTGCTAAAGAAAGCAATGGGTTGTTCATAGCCCTGGTCATTTTCCTGTAATAAGACTGCAGCTATTGTGTGCTCTAAAGAAAAGGAAAATAAAATGAAATCTCTATCAAATTTGGGACTTATTAGTATAGGTGTCTTAGTTAAAGCTAGCTTGATGCCTTCAAAGGATTTCTTAGTCTCAACAGTCCATTTTATTGTGGAGTCTTTTTTCAGCATATTGTCAAGTGATCTAATTAATTTTGCTAAGTTAGATATAAATCTTCTAAGAAAATTGATTTTTCCTAAGAAATCTTGTAATTCTCTAATGTTCCTAGGGTGTCTTATTTGTAAGATGGCTTCTATTCTTGCTGGGTCTATTCTAATACCATCTTTCAAAATTATGTGACCTAATAACTTTCCTTCCTCTAACCCAAACAAGGACATTTTGGGGTTCAAGGATATTCCAAATTTCCTGCATTTTATAAAGACTTGCCTTAGATGATGTAAATGTTGATTGTCAAACTTTGAAAACACAGTAATGTCATCTATATATCTCACAAGGAAATCATGAATTTCTTTAGCAAAGGCTATATCCATAACCCTCTGAAAAGTAGCTCCTGCATTCATTAGCCCAAAAGGCATTTTCATATACAAAAAAGTGCCCCAAGGAGTAGTAAAGGCAGTTTTGGGTTGGTCATCAGGATGAACTAAGATTTGATTATAACCAGAAAACCCATCCAACAATGAGATTCTGGTTGATCCAACTACTCTCTAAAAAATGTGATCCATTTTGGGGAGAGGGTAATTGTCTTTCAGTGATACTTTATTGAGGTTTCTGAGATCCACACAGAGTCTGATCTCACTAGTTTTCTTTCTAGTTGGCACTAAGTTTGAGACCCAATCAGAGAATCTGATTGGTGCAATTATTTTAGCATCATACATCCTTTGAATTTCTTTTTCTATAGCAGGTAATAAGACAAGATTGATCCTTCTTAGTTTTTGTTTGAAAGGCTTTTGATTTTCTTTTATAGGAATAGTGTGTTGGATGATGTTGGTGTCATAGGATTTAAGGTCCTCGTAACTCCAAGAAAAAACATCCCTAAATTCTTTCAACAACTCAATGTATTTCACTTTTTCAGTTGGAGGTAATGATTTTGAAAGTTTGATCAATTTTGGATTTTCATCAGTGCCTATGTTGCATTCCTCAATGTCAGATCTTAATGGTTCCATTTTAGGTTTCTTAGGAACATCATTTGAATCAAATAAATCTTCCAGAGGGGTTAATCCCTTTGGTAAGAAGTTATCCTTAAGATTAATTACTTCAGTTTCTTCGTTGATCATTTCATCAATTTCCATTAGCTCTAAGTTATCTACATCTGATTTGTTAAATTTAGTTGGGTTAAGTCTATCTATTTTATCATCTTCTATATTATTTATCTCTATATTATCCTTAGTGTCAGGATCTATGGATGTATCAGTATCTATGTTATTATTTACAAATTCTTCTTCTGAAAGTAAAAAGTTATTTATCTGTTTATCATTTGAAAATATTTTCCAATTCTTCAAATTATTTGGAATTGCAGGTTTGTGCCTAACCTCAGCGGTGCATTAATAATTAGGTTGGAAGGGTAATTTACAAGTGCTAGCAAACATTGCTAAACCATGCGCTTGCATGTTATGTTTTCTAGGGATGACTGGAAGTTTTGTTTCTAAGAAAGTATTAAGTATTTCTACAATAGTATCTCTATAGCAGCTTAATCTAGGGTCTTTAGTCATATATACAACATCAATTTGTTTTACAATTAATTCAGAGTCTCCCATAATAGAAACTCTTTTAGCTCCTAGATTCCTAACTAACTTAAAACCTAAAATTAATGCTTCATATTCAGTTATATTATTTGTACATTTAAAATTCAATCTATATGCATGGCCTTCTGAATAATTGTTCTCCAAGTTATATATCCACACTCGTGCTCTTGCTCTTAACCTATTTACTGATCCATCAAACTCTAAGTGCCATAATATCTCATGATCATAATTTTCACTATCTGGGGGAACAAACTTTTCATCATTCACAGCAGTTAGACCTTCTTGTTCAATGAATATCTCTGTAGTTTGATTAGTCTTATTTTGTGTAGAAACTGCAACTTCCTTTGGTTCTATATCAATACTATCTAAAAGTGTTTCTTGTATTTGATTAGCATTATACAAAATAAAAGAATCAATATTTGAATGTATGGAGTAGATGGGAAAGTTTTGAGGTTGATCCTGGTTACTTACCATATATTTCATTAAGGTTTCTCGGTATAGTTTCTTAGGTTGTCCAAAAACAGAAATTGTTGCATAAGACATATCTAGCTGAAGAGATCCCTGAATTTTGCCTCCTCATGATCTAGATAAAAGCATGCCATACTTCGGTGGGATGTCAGTGACTACAATGTCCATAAGGATGCTTTTGGCAGGATATTAATCCTAGACACTTTACTTGAGTAGAGTCAAATGAGAATAAGTCTTTGTAGGGCCTTGTTATGTCTAGGTTCAACTTTTCCATTACTAATTTGGGCATTAAATTGTGAGAGGCTCCAGAATCCAACATTGCATTGTGTAGAATCTTGTCATGGATACTAAGGCTTATATAAAAAGGTGGAACTCCTCCTTCTAATGGTTTGCCATTAACATCAGGACCAAATATAAGTTCTGGTTTATCATCAAACAAGTTAACTGAATCCTCATTTTTAGCAATGTTTAAGGTCTAGTTTATCTGAGATTTGTAAGGTTCATTCTTGATTAGTTCTGTTAAAGGGACTAGAATCTTTAGCTTAGCTATCTCTGCTCCCAAATTGAAAGGCAAAGAAGCTTTTTTCTGATTGAAGGTTTTGAGTTTTAGCAGCAGGGATTTGAGTAGGATTGTTTTATTTTTCTTTATTGGGGATCTCTTTATGTGGATTTTCAAGTGGAATTGAAGTGGATGGTTGATTAGCAGAAGGTTGATCAAAGGTTATATCTACAATTGTGGAGCCAGAAGGATTTGGGTTCTGCCTAGGAAGAATTTGGAGAATCTTTGATACAGGGACTTCCTTTACTTTCTTGGATTCATTTTGGGTAGTTCTCTTTGTTTGGTCAGGGACATCTGAATTCCTTTTACTTCTTAGATTGTATTGCTTGTGGACTTCGAAAATAGCAGATTCATATCCTTGTTTATAATCAAATGATTCACTAGACTGTACCTGTAATTGTTGCAGCATATACAGTTCCTACTCATCTTGGGTCAGAAAAACAATGTCTTAATCATTTACTCCCATTAGGTTAATTTGTGCATCATGCTCTGGATTTTCAGGATTGGATGTTTCTACATAGTTTTCTTGAAAGGAGGCCTTATGTTTTGATCTGGCCCATTTTTCTCTATGTTTTGGTTATTTTTGAAATTTGAGTTTCTAATTGGAGGTGCTTGTTGGTTATCCCATTGGGTTTTGCTTTCCATGTTACCTATCCTCTCCATTAGTATTTCCATGTTTTTTGCCAAGTTATCTATTTTAAGATCAGATGGTGAAGTTTCTTCCTTAGCAGTTCTCTTTTCATTTCTAACTCTAGCCCCTTTAGCTAATAAATTTGCTTCTACACTAACAGCTACACTTTTCATTTCTTCTAAAGTAGGGGGGTTTCTTTCCCTAAGTTGGTATGACATATCAGTATCAAAACCATCAGGGAACTTTATTAACGCTAAGTCGGGTGGGGGTCTAAGGTTAACTGAGATTGCATTATATATATTATTGAATCTAGAGTAGTAATATTGAACTATTTCCTTAGGTCCTCCCTTAACAATGTAAACTTTGAAACTGGAACTATAAACTCAAAACAGGAACTCTGGCCAAAAAACCCCGTAAAAACATCAAAAACAGTGCTAAAAACGAAAAGTGTTCGTGCTGGAATAACACCTTTTTTTTCTAGAGTAAATTTTCAACATGTTTTAAAAATGGCGGTGAAAACCAATTTTTTGTGCAAAAGTTGTCCAAAAAACACCCTCAAAATGAAAAGTGTTGACACTGGGATAACAAAAAAAAATTCAAGGGTAAAATTTCAACATTTTGAAATAATGGCGTAAAATATTTTATCATGATCCCGAAAAATATTAAAATTTCAAAAAAATAATGAAAACATAAAATAAAATTAAAATTAAATCAATGAAACAACACAAAAAAAAAAAAAAAACAAAACATAAATTAAAATATATACTAAAAACAAAACATAAAATAAAAATAAAATAAAAACAAAAAATATCAAAAAAAAAAAAAATCAATCATAAAAATGTCAAAAAAAAAAAAACAAAACTAGCATATAAAAGATAAGAATTAAAAAACTAAAAAAAAATTACAAATTATAAACAAATAAATAGTAAAAAAAACTTTAAAAACAATAGAAAAAAAACACAAACAAATATGTAAACCATAAAAAAATTTGGGAAAAAAAAAAAAAAAAAAACAAACAAACCTATAAAATTAAGTAGGTAAAAATAGAAAATTTAAAAAAACATTAACAAAAAAAGTAAAAAACAAAAAATTGAAAATTAAAAACAAACTAGATTAAAAAAAAAAAGAGAAAATTAACGAAAAAAATTAAAAACTAGTGAAATTAAGATTAAAATGTTGATTACTTATAAAAAAAAAAAAAATATATATATATATATATATATATATATATATAAATATATTTATAAAAAAAAAAAAAAAAAACAAAAACAAAAACAATATAAAATATATATATATATATATATATATATATATATAAAGTTAGAAAAAATAAAAAAAAAAAAATAAATAGGAAAAAATAAATAAATAAATAAAAACAAACTAGATTAAATAAAAATAGAAAATTAACTCAAAAAAAAATTAATATTAAAAATATATTTAAAAAAACTAAAAAAACAAAAATGAACTCAAATTATTAAAAAAAAACTTAAAAAATATGAAAATTTTAAAAATATATGTTTTTTCAAATTAAAAAAAAAAAAAAAAAAAATTAAAAAACATTTTAAACATATAAAAAAATGTGTTTTCCATTAAAATATATATATATAATTAAATTTTCATTGTTAATTTAAAAACAAATCAATAAAAACAAATCAAATCGGGACGTTGTGGTCTTAAAAGCGGATAAAGGTGGGGCTGCCGTTATCCTGGATAGAAAGGATTACAGAACTAAGATGCTTGACCATCTCTGTAATAGTGGGAGTTATAAGAAGCTTTCGAAAAATCCCCTCAAAAAGGTTTCCAGAGCGGTCGCTCTTGCGATCAAGTCGTGCAATTCCATGATTCCTCTAGCCCAGAAACTTATTGAGGGTAACCCCATCACTCCTAGGATTTATGGTCTTCCTAAAATCCATAAGGATGGGGTCCCCCTGAGACCCATTGTCAATACCATTGGTGGTCCGACTTACCTCTTGGCCAAGTTCCTCGCTGCAAAGTTGAGACCCTTGGTTGGGCAGACTGAGTCCTTTGTCAAAGACTCAGCTTCTTTTATTGAGGATCTTAAGAGAATTAAACTTGAGCCCGAGGACATTCTGGTAAGTTTCGACGTGGTCTCTCTTTATACTTGTATTCCTATCAATGAGGCCATGAAGGTAATTAATAAGCTAACTGACCCTGATACGGCTAAGTTAGTTGAGCTTTGCCTTACCTCCACCTTTTTCAGCTTCGAGGGAGAATTCTATGAGCAGACTTGCGGAGTTGCCATGGGCTCCCCCTTGTCCCCTGTCGTCGCTAATCTCTTCATGGAGGAGTTTGAGTCTAAGGTTTTGGCCTCCTCTCGTCTCTTACCGAAGCTTTGGAAAAGATTCGTTGATAACACTGGTGTTGTCTGGTCTCATGGTCCTGACGAGCTGGATCGTTTCTTCAGTCACCTCAATAACCAGTCCGCCGCCATTAAATTCACGATGGAAAAAGAAGATAATGGCTGTCTTCCGTTCTTGGATGTTCTCATCTCTAAGAAGGTGGATGGTTCCTTTTCTCATCGGGTGTTTAGAAAGAAGACGCATACTGAACAATACTTGCATGCGTCTTCGCATCATTTCCCCGCTCAGAAGATAGGGGTTCTTAGCACGCTTGCCACACGTGCTGTAATAATTTCGGATGAGGAGAGCCTGTAAGTGGAGAAGGCTCATCTCCTAGATGTCTTTGAGAAGAATGGTTACAATAGGCACCTAGGTCGAAAAGCCTTCCTCAGGGCCAAGAAGGAGCCTTCAATTCGAAGAGTCCCTAAAGACCATATCATGGGTGTGAACCTTCCTTACATCCAAGGGACCACAGATAGGATTGCGAGAGTTCTGAGGAAGTACGATGTGCCCGCAACTTTTAGACCTCTCCGCACTATCTGTAGCTCCCTCAGGTCTGTGAAAGACCCTATTGACCCTAAGGACATGAAGGGCATCTATGTCATTCCCTGTTCACGTGGGACCCCTTATATTGGTGAGACTGGTCGCTCTATCAATACGGATTAGCGAGCATTCGGCTGACTTAAGACATGGTAGGACCAAGTCCTCAGCCCTGGCTGAACATGCGGGGAAGACTATGCATCATGTCTGTATAGAAGATGCTCAAGTCATTGCCAAAGTTGCGCAGTTTCACCATCGCAAATTTAGAGAGGCCCTGGAGATTGAGAAAAGGCCGAACAATCTTAATAGGGATGATGGCTGGAAGATTAGCAGTTGCTGGGTCCCAGCCTTGTCTTCCTAGCCTCCTCATTCCCCTTTTGTTAGGTCTTAGGGTTTCTGTCTTCCCTCTCCTCAAGTTCTGTTTTTGGTGGGTTTGTCATGGAGTGCAGGAGTTAGTAATAGGTTATTAAGTAATTTCGGGCTAATTATGGTATTAACCTTATCCCAGGGGGTAATTTAAAATTGGATTAGATTCTTTGCATGGATTTTTAACCTAGTTATTTCCTTTAACTGTTTTCCTATATATTGATTTAATAAAGACCCCTTTTTTAAACCGTATAAGTAATAACATAGTTAATTTTAATAAAAAAATTTAGTAATAAATATTGATATAAATTACTAAATTAGATAAACATGTACTTTAATTATGGTATTTACATAATAATGATTTAACTAGAATACAATTTATAATATTAGAATTATAAATTATTAAGTAAATATAGATTATTTAATAAACATAAATTATTGTATGAACTTATTATTTTAATTTCGAATGGGCCATTACATTTAAATAATTAATAAAAATGATTTATTTTAGAGAAGTTCTAGTTCACCATTGGACCCTTAATTTTAATAATTATTATTAAATAAATTCACAGTTACCTATTGTAACTATATTATAAGAATAATAGTAATTTAATACTATTTATTGTATTTAAATAATTTTGGGAATAATAATAAATATAGGTTATATGAAGATTTAATTTATTAATGACCATTATATTTAGTTTACCATTATTTAGTTTACCATAATTTATTAATGACCATTATATCTAGTTTACCATTGGACCCTTTGATTTAAACAATTATTATTAAATAAATACACAGTTACCTATTGTAACTAAATTCTAAGAATAATAGTAATTTAATACTATTTATTTGTATTTAAATAATTTGGGGATAATAGTAAATATAGGTTATTTAATAAATATGAAGATATAATGACCATTATATTTAAACAATAAATTTATTATATTATTCAATTAACTATTAATAATAAAATCAGGGGTTTGACTTTGATCCTCAGGTCAAAATTAGCCGTTGCAATTTAGCCGTTGGAGTCTCTGCACACTCTATTTAATCAAGCTAAGCCAGATTAGTTCTTCAACTTGTCCTGACGATGAACCACACTGGTTGGTTCGAAACGCGTCGACAAAAGATTGATTATGTGATTTTGCCGAAGATTATCGACAATGTTATGGATCACAGAAGTCTAAATTCCTTAATAAACATTTAAAATTTAATTTTTATTTTTTTTTAGCTAATTTTTGAGTTCTTTATTTAAAAATATATATATATATATTTAAAAAAAATCAATTTTTATTTTAAATTTTGTTTTTATTTTAGAAAATAAAATAAAATAAAAAATAAAAAACAAAAAATTTAATGCCACCAACGCGCCGCCCGGTGGGGACGTGGCCGTGGGTGGAGGGGCTGCACGCAGCCCCTCTGCCCAATGCCGCACCCCCACCAGGAAGTGGGCGGACAGCCACAGCGCTCCGCCCACGGCCGCGCTCCCACCAGGCAGCAGGCGGGCAACTGCAGCCCTCCACCAACGGTCGCGCCCTCACCAGGCGGCAGGCGGGTGGCTATCCGATTCCATGCAGCCCCTCCGCCCACGACCGCGCCCCCACCAGGCAGTTGTTCGATTCCATGCAGCCCCTCCGCCCATGGCCGCACCCCCACTAGGCGGCTGGTGGGCGACGTTATTTTTTTTTTTTTAATTGAAAATTTTTAAATAATTTTTTATTTTAAATAAAAAACTCAAAATTTTGTTAAAAAAAAATTAAATTTTAAATGTTTTTATTGATTTTTTTTTAAATTAACAACGAAAATTTAATAAAAAAAAATTTTTAATCGAAAACACATTTTTTTATAGGTTTAAAAAGTTTTTTAATTATTTTGTTTTGTTTTTAATTTGAAAAAACATATATTTTTTAAATTTTCATATGTTTTTAGTTTTTTTTTTTTTAATAATTTGAGTTTATTTTTGTTTTTTAAGTTTTTTTAAATGTTTTTAATATTAATTTTACTAGTTTTTAAATTTTTTTCCTAGTTTTTTTTAATGTTTTTTTAATTTTTCTATTTTTAGTTACTTAACTTATATATATATATATATATATTTGTAATTTTGTTCTTTTTTTCCAAATTCTTTTATGTCTTATGAAATAATTTTTTTTTTTTTTTTTTATATATATATATTTTTATATTTGTTTTTTTAACTAATCAACATTTAAAAAAAGAAAAATAAAACAACTTGAAAATTCTTTAAGTAATCATAATTTAATAAAAAATGGATATAATAAATTTTAAAGTGTGAAAAATAAGTCCTCTAAAAAAAATGTATGCTGCATAAACGCATTGCATCTACACGTTTTAAAATCGGCATGAAAATCACTAATATTTAAAAACAAATAATTATATTTGATACATAAGAAAATTTAAAATGTCAAAAATATGCTCCCAACAAAAAGAAGTGTATTCTGCTTAACCACTTTTGAAAATTAGGTCACATTTTTACTAACCCTACGAAACGGGTAATCGTATCGGTTATTTAAAGTGTTAAAAACTATGCTCTAAAAAAAATATGTGTGTTCTACATCACCCCTTTTCAAAATCGGGTCAATTTTTTGCTATCTCTATGAAACGGGTAACAGTATCAGTTCCCGTTTCAAAGTTTACGTTGTTTCTTAATATTCTCATATTCTGAAAAGATTTGTAAGGGATTCTTTTTCTTTTCCCACCTATCAATAAACAACCTTTGGAAATTTTCTAGGTCTGCTATATGATTAGCAAGGAAGGCTTTAAACCACTTCTTGACATCACCAGTCAAAGATTGGGCAAAGAGTCTCATCTGGACATCGGCTTCATCTAATTCATGTAGTTCAAAGAAGTCAGACATCTTGTGATGCAGGAGCATGTGGCTTAGAGGAAAAAAATCTTCAAACATATTCTAAAATTCCAAAAAAATCTACAGGCAAGGGAGTGGGGTCCTTTAGCCAGCAATTTTCATGCTTTCTGGTTCAAGATAGGAATAGAGTTAAGAATAAATCATGCTAAATATAATCTCTTATGGATAAGTTGTAACAAAGCCTTACGCTTTAAATCACTCTATGTAAAAGCATGCTTTTGTAAAAGATAATGGCCGAAAAGGCTTTATCAATTATTTATAAATAAGAGACAACGAGACTCTCAGAGCAAAGTGGTGCCGGAAGCATTATCTTTGAAGAAACCTCTCTCTTTGTATCTATATTGATAGTTCTTTGTTAATTGATAATAATATGTGTATATCAAATGAAATGCTACTTCTGAGTTTGAAAATCTATGAATTCGCCTTATTTTCCAATTGATGCTTGGGCTATAGCCTTTCAAATTGTTTCCCCTTCATATCGGCGAGCGCAGGCTTCTTAAATCATTTTTCAGAGCCCCATGGGCAAACTCTGTTTTACACAGAGAAATCGTGATATTTCCTTCGGCGGAACATAGTTCCAGACCTGAAATATTATTTGATTTGGTTCATACCCGTATTGGGTTTGAACCGATATCGTAATATCGCAAGTTGAGCATGGAAGAGACCTCTAGAACCGCCGAGTGCCGAAGCACCAATATTCTGGACCTGAAATATTATATAGCAGGTTGGATAAGTTTTCAGGTCCACAAAGATTGTCACATCGCGCAGTCGGAGCAAAAGGAGCCTATGGTGTGGACTTTTAGAATTGCCGATAGCAATTGCTGATAGTCACGTGGCAGATCACATCGGGGAGTTGCCATATTAAAGCGTCAATGGTATTGTTCTGACCCTTTGTAATAAAATCCTGCCGATCGTGTATATTGCGTTATAAATGCATTTCCACATGTTTAAAAGCAACGATAGTGTATTACTGTCATTCCTTTGGAATTACAATCTCGGTAAGGGGTAAGAGCTCTATGTGAGAAATACTAGCGATAACAATTGTTGGGGCGATCATAGGAGAATCCATGAGGCTATCAATTAATAGTAAATGACTGATACGCCAATACAAATAGAGGGGGAAATTTGGCCTGATATTGATGAAATTGTAGCCAGATTTGAGAGGCTATCCATATCACCTACACCTGGGCCACCATTAGTGGTATCAAAGCAGCCATTTGACATTGGATTGATTCTCAGAAGCAGGAGAAGGAAAGTTACAATGGCTTTCAGATTTGGAAGAGGATGAGGACATGGTGGAAGAGGACGCCCTGTTGCAAATGCTGAAGTAATGGAAGTTGTGCAACAGATGCAAGCTAGATTGGATGCATTAACAACAGGCAGGAACATAGGTGATGGAGATGTTAGTGAACCTGAGATTGAAGCTGCAAAGGAGGAAGTTGTAGCAGTTACTCCTGATATGAGGTTCTTTCAGTCAGTGTTGAGATCCACGGCCAGGGCAAAGACCGAGGTATCAATATATGAAGGAGAACTAAATCCAAAAGAATTAATAGACTGGATTAATGGCATGGAGAAATTCTTCGACTATGAAGAAACAAAAGATGAGAACAAAGTCAAGTTTTCTGTCACCAAGTTAAAAGGCCATGCAACGCTTTGGTGGGATGGTGTGCAGGTAGAAAGGAAGAGACTTGGCAAGCAGCCAATCAAGAATTGAAGCAGGATAGTAACAAAGCTAAGAGGTAAGTTTCTACCAAGTAATTATCAGCAAACCTTGTTTAGACAGATGCATAATCTTAGACAGAGGTCTATGACAGTGAAAGAATACACAGAGGAGTTCTACAAGGTAAGCATAAGATATGGAGAAGCCCAGGATACACATGAGAAGGTGGATAGATATATGAATGGTCTCAGGATGGACATTCAAGATGAGATAAGTCTACTGTCTCCTAAAACAGTAGAGGAAGATTATCAGATAGCACTGAAAGCTGAATAAAAACTCATGAGGAAACAGTCTGCCAGAGGTAGAGGTACTTTCCGGTGAAGGGGAAGTCAAGGTGGTAGAGGAAGATCTACAACACCTAAATATGGAGCTAGCAGTAGCTCAACCCAACATGCACCCATAGGAGGTGATGCAAGAGGCAGAGGGAGTTTTTCTAGAGGAAGAGGAGGCAGAGGAAGAGGCAGAGAAATAAGGTGTTACATATGTAACAAGCTGGGACACAGAGCTTTTGAGTGCCCAGAGAATGTAGAAACGAATCAAAGAATGCAATTGTTGCTCCAGTTGAGGGAGAAGCACCAGTAGTAGCAGTGACAGAAGAAGAAAATATACCAGAGAGGGGAGAATCTTTGGTAGTTAATAAAGTTTTTCTCAAGCCAGCAAAGGAGGTAGTTGAACCATCACAAAGAAAGACTTTATTCAGGACAATGTGTAAAGTCCAAGGGAAATGTTGCCAGATGATCATTGATAGTGGCAACACTGATAATTTGGTCTCTATAGAAGTGGTGGAGAAATTGAAGCTGAATACAATGAAACATCCAACACCTTACAAGGTGTCATGGTTGCAAAGGGGACATCAACCATTAGTAAATGAACAGTGTGAAGTGGAATTTCAAGTGGGCAAATAAAAAAATAAAATTGTATGTGATGTGATGCCAATGGATGTGTGTTACATATTGCTTGGAAGACCTTGGCAATATGACAGAGGAGCCATGCATGATGAAAAAAGAAACACCTACAAGTTTGGAAAGGATGGTGTCAATCATACGTTGTTGCCTCTGTAAGAAGAAGATGTACCAGGAAGGAAGACTGATCCAAAAACTCTGTTACTTGGAGGAAAGGAATACTTGAAGCAAATTGAAGAGAATGAGGTAAATTTTGCTGTAATTTGCAAGCCCAAGGTAATAATGACTTTTACTAAAGTTTCTGATTTACCCATTGAAATTCAAGAAATGTAGGAGAAATATTGTGATATTATTATTGATGATTTGCCTAATGAATTACCACCCATTAGAAGAATCAGCCATCATATAGATTTGATTCCTGGAGCAAGTATACCTAACAAAGCAGCTTACAAAATGACTCCTACAGAAAATGAAGAGGTTAGGAAGCCGGTGCAAGAGTTGCTTGACAAAGGGCTGATCAGGGAAATCTTGAGTCCTTGTGCAGTACCAACAGTGCTGAGTCCAAAGAAAGATGGAGGTTGGAGAATGTGTACAAATTCAAGAGCCATCAATAAAATCACAATTAAGTACAGATTTCCATTACCTAGAATTAAAGATTTAATGGATTGCTTGAGTGGACCAAAGTATTTTTCAAAGCTAGATCTTAAAAGTGGGTATCATAAGATAAGAATAAGAGAAGGGGATGAGTGGAAAACTGCTTTTAAAACAAATGAGCGACTGTATGAGTGGACAGTAATGCCTTTTGGGTTGTCAAATGCACCAAGTACATTTATGAGACTATTGAATGAAGTTCTTAAAGAGTTCATTGGTAAGTTTGTAATAGTATATCTGGACTATATATTAGTTTACAGCAGGTCTAACGAAGAGCATATGAGACATTTAAATTATGTTTTACAAAGGCTGCAGCAAGAGAAATTATTGTTGAATTTGAAGAAGTGTTCATTCATGAAAGAAGAACTAGTGTACTTGGGTTTTGTTATTTCTGCTAAAGGACTGAAGATGGATCCAGAGAAGATCAAGGAAATTATGGAGTGGCCTTCACCCAAGAATGTTTTTTAGGTAAGGAGCTTTCATGGTCTTGCTAGCTTTTATAGAAAATTCATTAAGAATTTTAGTAAGATAAATGCACCTATTATTGAGACCATAAAGAAGGACAACCAGCTATTTAGAAGGACTGCTGAAGCGGAAAAGAATTTTCATATGTTAAAGAGAAAAATCACTAAAAAGCCTATTTTGGTTTTACCTGATTTTAGTAAGCCTTTTCAAGTGAAGTGTGATGCCAGCGGAGAAGCAATTGGAGGTGTTTTAAGCCAAGAAGATAGACCAATAGCTTACTTTAGTGAAAAGCTATATGATTCCAAAAAGAAGTATTCTTCTTATGATAAGGAGTTATACGCAATTGTGTAGTCATTGAAGAAATGGAGGCATTATTTAATGTCAAAATAATTTATCCTTTATTCAGATAACCATGCATTATAGTTTATAATGCAGCAGCCAAAGCTCAGCCAGAAACATGCCAAATGGGTAGAATATCTTCAAGGTTTCCATTTTGTTTTAAAACATATAAATGGCCAATAAAATAAAGTTGCAGATGCCTTAAGTAGGAGAAATGTATTGCTTCAAGAGAGTCAAATCCAAGTGTTGGGTTTTGATTTTCTTAAGGAATTGTATGAGACTGATTCAGATTTTAAAGAGGCATTTGAGGCTTGTAAAAATCCTATTTTGGTGGATAGGAGTAAGTGGTTGGATTACTTCTTACAAGATGGACTGTTATTTAATAAAAATCAGCTGTGCATACCAAACTATTCTATGAGGGAGAATTTAATCAAATAAAAACATAGTGGAGGACTTGAAGGACATTTTGGTATGGAGAAGACTTATGAGCAGCTAAACAGATTTTATTTCTCATTGAAAGTGAAATCTGAAGTGGAGAAACATGTGAAAACTTGCAAAATCTGTCAACATGCAAAGGGTAGGAGCTAAAACACAGCTTTGTATATCCCATTACCAATTCCAGATAGGCCTTGGGATATGGTAAGTATGGATTTTGTTTTGGGCTTACCAAAGACTCAAAGTGGTAATGATTCATTTTTGTTGTAGTGGACAGATTTAAAAAAATGGCACACTTTATTCCATGCTATAACTCTAGTGATGCTTCTCACATTGCTAATTTCTTTTTTAAGGAGATTATAAGATTGCATGGGTTACCCAAAAGTATTGTCTCAGATAAGGATTCCAAATTTGTTGGACATTTCTAGAGGACATTGTGGAAGAAAATAGGAACTAAATTAAGTTTCAGTTCTACCTATCATCCACAAACTGATGGATAGACTGAAGTGGTGAACAAGAGTTTAGCCAATCTTTTAAGGAGCCTTACTACAGAAAATCCAAAGCAGTGGGATCAAGTATTGGCACAAGCTGAATATGCATATACTGACTCACCTAATAGGAGTACAGGACAAAGTCCATTCCATATTGTTTATGGAATACATCCAAGAGGAGTAGCTGAGTTAAGAAACTTGGGAAAAGAAGAAATGAGAAGTGCAGAGGGTGAAGACTTTTCTTCAGAAATGCAGGCAATACATGAACAAGTGAAGCAAAAGCTATAGGATAGCAACATCAAATACAAAACCAGAGCATACATGAGAAGAAGAGAGGTGAACTTTGAAGTTGGGGACTTGTTTTTAGCACATCTTAGAAAGGAGAGGTTTCCAAAGAGGGAGTATAATAAATTAAAGTTCAAGAAAATTGGACCATGCAGAGTGTTGAGGAATTTTTCTGCAAATGCCTATGAGATTGAGTTACCCCCTGATGTTGGGATATCACCAATTTTTAATGTTGCAGACCTATACAATTATGAAGGTGAAACTGCAAATGATACAACACAAGATCAAGAGGCCCAAGAGATTAACTGGGTAAAACAATTATCCACAACAAATGAGTTGCAGCCAGAAAGAATTTTGGACAAGAAGGTGTTTAAGAAGATAAGGGGACAAGAGTACTTCCAATATTTGGTAAAATGGAAGGGACAGCTGACAGCTGAAGCTACTTGGGTTAAAGAAGACATGCTACAGAAACTGAGCAGTTCTGTAGATGAATTCATGGATAGGAGCCCATGAAGAATTTTGTCCTCAGGAGTCTGATGTAGGAGCATGTGGCTTAGAGGAAAAAAATCTTCAAACATATTCTAAAAATCCAAAAAAATCTACAGGCAAGGGACTGGGGTCCTTTAGCCAACAATTTTCGTGCTTTCTAGTTTAAGATAGGAATAGAGTTAAGAATAAATCATGCTAAATATAATCTCTTATGGATAAGTTGTAACAAAGCCTTACACTTTAAATCACTATATGTAAAACAATGCTTTTGTAAAAGATAATGGCCGAGAAGGCTTTATCAATTATTTATAAATAAGAGACAACGAGACTCTCAGAGCAGAGCGGTGCTGGAAGCATTATCTTTGAAGAAACCTCTCTCTGTGTATCTATATTGATAGTTCTTTGTTAATTGATAATAATATGTGTATATCAATTCAAATGATACTTCTGAGTTTGAAAATCCATGAATTTGCCTTATTTTCCAATTAATGCTTGGGCTGAAGCCTTTCGAATTGTTTCACCTTCATATTAGCATGTGCACGCTTCTTAAATCATTTTACAGAGCTCTGTGGGCAAACTCTGTTTTACACAGAGAAATCGTGATATTTCCTTAGGCGAAACATAGTTCCGGACCTGAAATATTATTTGATTTGGTTCATACCCATATCGGGTCCGAACCGATATCGCAATATCGCAAGTTGAGCATGGAAGAGACCTTTGGAACTGTCGAGTGCCGAAGCTCTGATAGTCTGGACCCGAAATTATATGGCAAGTTGGATAAGTTTTTGAGTCCACAGAGATTGTCGCATCGCGCAGTCGGAGCAAAAGGAGCCTATGGTGTGGACTTTTGGAATCTCCAATAGTGATTGCCGATAGTCACGTGGCAGATCGCATCGATGAGTCACCATATTAAAGCGTCAATGGTATTGTTCCGACCCTTTGTAATAAAATCCCACCAATCATGTATATTGCGTTATAAACACATTTCCATGTGTTTAAAAGAAACGATAGTGTATTATTGTCATTCCTTTGGAATTACAGTCCCGATAAGGGATAAGAGCTCTGTGTGAGAAATACTGGTGATAACAATTGTTGGGGCGATCATTGGAGAATCCATGAGGTTGTCAGTTAATAGTAAATGACTGATACACCAATACAAACAGAGGGGGAAATTTGGCATGATATTGATGAAATTGTAGCCAGATTTGAGAGGTTGTCCATATCACCTGCACCCAAGCCACCATCTTGTTTACATGCTGTTGGGCAGTGTACTGACCAATAGCATCAAACAAGGGAATCTTACTCTGATAATTTGTAGGCATAGCATGAAGTTGGGCAGATAAAACAAGAGGAGCATATCTATTTGCCATTGCTGTTGGTTGGGATGGGTTAAGTTGTGGGGTTGATATAATTGGGATAAATGCAGTAGTGGATGAAGAACCAGGACTAGTAGGTGGTGAATGAGTAATGATAGGCTAGTGAGGGAGTGAAGGTGTAAATGGTGGTGCAAAATGGGATTCAGGAGGTATTGAAGTTGAAGGGAACAATGGTGAACTCAAAGTAGTGGAGATTTGTTCAGAAAACTCACGGGTAGTAGTGGTAGTGGATGATTGTGGAAATTTCAGAATATACTCATCAATTGATCTATTGGCCTATTGGACTTCAAGGTCTGCAATGAAATCAGGGTCTAGAACAGTATCGTATATTTCATTTTCAAACCTTGTTTTAAATAATGAAATACCAAATTTCTCATCAAAGGGAAGATCTTCTAAAAATAACCACTCATCGGGACATGAATTAGCTTTAACTAAAGGTGTGTGACTAGCTGAACTTTCTTCATTTTTGGATTTTCTTGAAATCAAGTTGGGATTATCAACTGCTGGGGGAGGATTGGGATCTGGATTAGCCCTAGTAAAATGAGTCTTCCTAGAAGCCAGAATTTCAAAATTTTAATTGTTTTTGTAAGATTTTTCAATATAACTTCTAACAAATGACTTTAAGAGGCTTAAAATACAGAATTAGAAATTTCTTAAAGCTTTATTAGGACTGAGGAATTGTTGGTCCCCAGTGGAGTCGCCACTATGTTATCACTCAGAATTTTCTCTAGAAGTTATTAGAAGAAAGAAAATGACCGAGGTAACCACAAACCAACTTTTAGGCTTAGGCTCTAGCCAACCTAAGTCCAGAGAGGGCTCTCTCTATATGATTTAGCTTTGTTTGTTGGGATATTAGGCTAGTTCTTAAGGTTTAGGGGGTTTTTTATTTGTATTGAAGATTGGGTGGTGGGGTTATTTAAACAAATGGACAGAATGATGTCTCTAGACCATTGGGCATATGGAGTCAAAAGAATGGCAGCAAAACTGGATCAACTCACTAAAGGGAATGTTCAAAGGGCAAGATAGCTAAGTAGAATGCAGGTCTTTAGGCTGGAGGGATGGAAAAGGTTTTAACCGAGGTGAGAGAGCAATTAAGAATTCTCAGACTGGGATTGAAACGAAGAACAAGGGGGTAATCGGAAACAAAGGGCAATTAAGAATCCTTTGCTATAGATTAAAAGAAACAACTTGAACTGAGGAGCAACTAAGAATTCCTTAACTTAGCTTATTTGTAGAAAACATATATTTGACTAATTGTTATAGCAGAGTGTAATTAAACAAATTCTAATACAATATTCCAATTATGGCATCCAGATTTAGATCAACAGTATGAAAACTTCAAGAGATAACAACAATGTGAGAAAATACTTGTCTACACTTTGTTTTGCACATGAATCCTTTGAAATATCTTGTCTTTATTCATCAATCCAGCTTGTTGGATCAGTCAATGCTCCAATAGCTTTTACAGTCTTTCAATCAAGAAGTCTATAGAAATGTCTAAGAATCCACCCTACATACTTCAAATTGCGAAGTATTTATACTAAGGTTTTATTACAAATATCTCAAACTGACTTGAGATTTAATCTAGGAAATAGAAAATATCTTCTCGCAGGAAGATAGAGGTAGCTAATGAACTAATTTCATGCCGTCCATTTTATTATGGTGTTGCTGGCTATTATGGTTTGCTTTTAGCTCTTTATGCTCTTGCTGTTTGAATCATTTACGCTGGAGGTTTTATTCACTTTTGTCTTTCATCTGATACTCTTTGTCACTGATACTCTTTTACTCTAATGACCTGTCTTTATCCTTTCTGTGTTTCTCCCTTTACTGTTACAATTTTAACTTTTACTGTGTGTTTCAACAGTAAGTTCTTATGTTTTTTTATGTTTCTCAGCATTGGAAGTGGATATCGATCAAGTCTTAGTGTGTTTTATCCTTTGTCTTCTAATTGCATTTCTGGTCTATTTCCTCTGTTTTGAATGTCACTGCTCTGTCTAGTTTTCTATTCCTCGGCTCTGTGCGTAAGGGTCTTCATATTTTGAATATCGGCTCTTAACAGGTTTCTTGGTCGAGTCTTGGAGTAAACAGGTTCTTTGACTAGTATCATAACTATTTATCCAAGCTCTGATCTTAGTCTGATAACCTGAAAATTTCAATAATATTTAAGAAAACACAGGTCTACATGAAGGGCACTTGATGGCTCTCTGGCACAGGAATGCTTGGGAAAGGGGTTGTGGTAGCTTTTTGAATGTAAACAAAGGTAAAATCGCATTGTAGATGTTCAAGGGTGGCGATGAGGGTTTTATGGGTTTTACACTGTAAAACTGGCAAAAGGCAAGAAAACATGGGTTCTCGAGGATTAAAACTTTAACGGGAAAATTTTCAAAAATGGCATGAAATTCATATTTCGGAGGATAAGTGGTTTATCGGATAGGTGGGGAGGCAGTTTTAGGATTCGTCGCACCACTTTTATGGCATGGGTGGTTTTGAGGAGGGGTCACCCTATGTGTGTTAGAGCATGACACGTAGCCATTGGGGGTCAGGGGAAAACCACCTTATCAGGCGGGTAAAGGCAATCCATCAGGCGAGGCCGATATAGATTTGGGTCGTTGGATCTGCGAGATTGCGATCTGATGATGGTTGGGCGGAGAACTGCACGGGGGGAAATGAATGGGAGTTGAGGGGGGCCCAAGGTTTTAATCATGGCGGTTTGGGATTAGTTTAGGGATTAATCGCGGGTTTAAAGTGATCGAGACAAGCTTAATGAGGGATTAGGGAGTCGGGTGAGGCCGATGCGGGATTAACTTAGTTTTACCGGGATTAGTTAAACTAAGTAGAGTTATATCGGGATAAGGGGTAGTTTACATTAGTTTTTATTAAAACTAAGGGTCGGGGTATTTTATATAGGGAGTTAGTTTAATACGGGAAAAGGGTTAGTTATCGAGATTTATATAATAATGTTAAGAATTATTATGAAAGTGATGGTGGAGTGGGTTTTCCTAAGTTAAAAGGGTAAAGTGTAAGTATTGGCGCATTTAGCCTTAAACTTAGGATTAAAGGCCTTTTGTGGGTTTTTTGTGCGAAAGGGATTTATATGGGGGGGTATTACTTTTCCTAGGTAAATTAAGTTTAAACATTAAGAAAAGGGGTTTTCTTAGGTAATGAGGGGAAATGGGTTTTATGAAGGGGGAAAGTGTTTATGAAGGGGATTCTAGTAGTTACATCCATAAGTCACTAAGTTGAAGGTCCGGTCCCTCCAAAAGTCAGAGAAATGCTCTGAGCCTCTTTGACTTGTAGGGTTAAAAGTACTTAGAACATAATTGCTGATAGGAAAATAGTAAGTAAAGGGAAAAAGTGAATGAGGGGGAATTAATCATATGAACTTATAAATCTTTGTCTTTGCCTCCATAGTTGACCATACATGTTGAAAGATGTATCTAAGCATGATGCATGTGTTTTGATCCAAGTTGTTACACAAAAATATCGTCACCATGACTATTTGCAGTCAGTATGGGTTTATCATCACTTATATTGTCCTCCTAAAAAAGTCTCAGACCTCAGCTCTTCATGTCAAGCTTTGAAAATGAGAGAAAGACATTAAAAATCAACAAATCTCTGGTTCTGCACTTTCTCTCACTGTTTCCTGTGGTCCCGCACCCCCTGTTCACATTACTTGTGGACCTGCTCGCTCTGTCTCTAAAGGAGTAGGTGCGGACCCCTGTGAAAGTCAAAAAGGCGCAAGTTTATTCTAAAAAACTCACTTTGGGTTAATTCTAGATGATTCTAGAAGGAATTTTGACGTGGATTGTTCGCTCTTGGGTGGTTCATGCATCCCAAAAGAGAAGGAGCTAATCCCTTGATGAGAGGAGCTATCCATTTGAAGGAGGACCTAGTAACTTCCCTCCATTGCACTATAAATTAAAGCATTGGGCTAGTTGCTGGGGAGGTTAGAAGCTGAACATTTTTGAGGGTAAATGCTGGTGGAATTGAGACTTCCTAGTTAAGCTTGAGAGGAGAGATCACATACCTTTTGGCTTCATTGGGAAGAGAGTGAAACTTGTCAAAGTAGAGGAGACGTCTTGTTGGAACATGGGAGGAGCTTGTATAGCATCAAGGCACAGGTTGTAAAGTTCTTCTTTGATTTGAATTAATACAATTAGATTCATTTTTCTCAACAAATTGTCTTATGTAATTTGTTTCATGAATTCCTTGATCATCATGATAAGTATGCTTTATGATATTGGCTTTTCAGGTGCTATTTAATTTGTTTGCTTGTTTGTGTTTGCAAATTCGCTACAAGGGAGCTCATTTGGATCAAAGGAGCGAGGCTTCCACAAACTTGCATTGGACCCAAGGTAGGCCTAAAACACTTGTTTGCCTTTGTTTATAAATTGCATATTTAGAGAACGATAGTTTTTTATTAGCTTGCTTGTCACTAGATATCGTTAGATACTAGGGAGGTCAATCCTGTCCGCAAGATCAACTCATTCCGCGTGACAAAATGGCAACCATACTGGGGACTTGATTTCTTGATTTGCTTTACTTTGACCTGAGAAACTGTGTTTTTTTTTTTTTCTGTTTTTGGCTTGTTGTGTGTGGAATTGGGTAGATTTAGTAGATCTAGGATTATTTTTTATTTTTCATAACTTTGGGAGAGGACCGCACCCTCGGCTTGCAACACAGTGTGTACCTATCTGCACTTTTGCTTTTCACACAGAGCGGTAACGCACCTATGTGAAGTGCGGGCCTGTGGACCCTGTCAAAATTTTGGAAAAATTGAGATTTTCTCTTTTAGTCAGCTTAGTTTTTGTTTAGATGTTATTATCCCCTGCCTAGACCTGCATGTGACTTGTCAAGAACTTTTCTTAGGTTAATTCCATTGGTGTTAGGGTTTTAGGTGAAATTCCTAGAAGTTTTGGTTACCGGGCTTGATTTTCATTTTGGTCTTGTAGTAGCTAAGAGCTTAGAAGCTGTAGAAGCCTCAGATCACCTTGGTTTTTACTGGCCTTGTTATGAGTCTGACCATTTGCAAAGTTTGCCTTTGTTGAGGAATCCATCATGTGTTTTCTCTTTACGAAACTTCGAAAAGGCTTGTGTTAAAAGTTTGGATTTCATCTTTAGAAAAGAAAACAAAAATTGGTTGTTTTTTGACTGATTTGTGATTCTGGACAAATTAGTCCTTAGTTTTCTTATAGCTAAGTAAAAAATCCTTGAAAAGACATCTTTTAAGCTTTTACTTCAAAGAGTTCTTAGAATTATAGATCTCAAGATTAGATTATTTCCATAGTTTTGAGTGTTTTATAAAAATAAAAAAATCTCTTTTGGAAAAAGTTTGTTTTTGTAGTATTTGAGTGTTTGAAAGAAAAAAGAAATTTTTGTGAAAATAACTAGTTGTCTCGTTTTGAGTGCATTGGAAAAGACAAAAAGCTCTTATTTTGATTTGTTTGTTAAGAAAGATTTGTGTTTACAAGCATTTGCATTCTCAAACTCTTTCCTAGCTAGAAATTCATTGAAGGGAAAAGATTGCTTATCATCTTAAGTGCATTTTTTAGTGATTTCGAGTTGAGTCTTCACATCACAAGTTTCATCTCCGCACCTCTTGGCTTAAACAAAAACCAATAAAAATAATGCTTAAAGTAAAATCTATCTAGTAATCTTTTTATTTCTAGGGCTCTATTACACCAACATAGCTTAGGCTAGTGTCTTGGAGTAGGGAGTAATTAACTCTCCAAGACATTAAAACAAACAAGTAGTTGTATCTTACGGTAGGAGAAAAATCCAATTGTTGCATCTATGCTCTGGGAAAGCTCCTCTTAAAGGAGAAGCACGAGATCGTGTTCGAACCAGTGTGGGAATCAATCCTTCCTCATTGGGAACGACGCCAGATATTCACGTATTAAAAATGGTAAACCTCGGATTAACCATTGTCGAGGAGCCTGGGGTCACTTGTTGGTAAACCTTGGATTATGTCAAGGAGCCTTCAAGGGGATTGAGCTTGTTACTCTGCCCTTGCGTGCATATCAGATCATAGATTGTTCCCCCAGGTATATTTGTTTCCGTTGGTAACCATAGTGACCATATTCTATAGGATTCTTCTTAAGGTGATGGTGGAGGGAAGATCCCACTGTACCTGGAGCAGACGTCGGCTAGACTTACTTGGATTTTTTGGGGGGTTCTCTTCACTCGAAATGGTTTAGTGGAGAAACTTGTGCCAGTCTATTCATTAAGCAGGTTGCCGGGGTAACTGTTCCAATCGCCATTTCTGTATTGAACTCTGCGACGTTGGATTTCATCACCAACTAGTGTTTTCAGTATGGAAAGTTACTGTTTGTGTGTGGTTTGATCTCCTAGATTCTTTAGGCATGTGATTCAATTTCTTTGGTTCTTTAGAGGCTTTAGGTGGTTTTCATTGAGATTTTACTTTGTTTTTGTGTGAAGTAGTTAAAATATTTAATCGTGGCTGAATTACCGAGGAAGTCCTGTAGACTTCGGGGCCAACCTCCTGAGTTTTCACTGCGCAGACATATTTACCTCAGTCTGGATCCACAATTCAAACTTCGGTTCAAATTCTTGTAGGACAACCTGGTTCAAGTACGGTTGTCACAATTCAACCTCAATTTACTTATCAACCGTACCAGGGACAGTACCAATTCAGTCCTGTTGTGTAGCAGCCAGTCTATCAGTATCAACCGTACCCTGGGTATACATATCAACAACCTCAACAACCCAGTATGGTCCGGTTAATACTGGTTTTCCGGGAAGATATAATATCCCAAATGAAATTCCAATTCCTAGTTATCCTGGATATCCTCCTCCTGGGGCTGGTCTCATGACCCAGAATTTTAGGGACCCTAATCGTCAGTTACCGTTTATCGCAACTTTGGACTTGCCTGACTTGTCGCGCCTTACGAATGATCCCATTAACTATCTTCCGTTTTGGCCGCCAATGCCGAATAAGTTGCCTAGTGATATTCCTAAGTTTGAAGGCAAATCAGGAGAGGACCCGTCGAACCATGTGATGACTTATCACCTCTGGTGTGCGTCTAATTCCATTTCAGATGATTTAATCCGTTTAAGGCTTTTCCAGCGCACTCTAATTGGTCTTGCGGCCAAGTGGTACATTGAGTTACCGCGAGCCACTTTTTATAACTTTAGTCAGTTAGCTACTTCGTTTTTAACTCATTTTCAGTTGCCAGTTAGATATGACAATGGCACGGAATTACTAACTTCATTAAAGCAGTCAACGTCCACTTACATTTCAGATCACATTCATGAATGGGGACGTCAACGACGTTTAGTGAAAGTTTTTATTCCAGATCAGGTCTTAGCCGAATGGTTTGTAAAATCTTTATTGCCAAAGATCACTGAGGATGTAGCTAAGGCCGGAGTCGTTACTAAGGAGCAAGTAATTGCTCAAGCACAGTACCTTGACTTAGTTTATACGCAGTCAGGTACGTTACACGAGAAAATCCCCGATCTTCCTAAGAAAAATCAAATCGCTGCAGCTCCTTCAGGGTCTCATGCTGCTGATGGTATGATTGGTACGGTTAATACCAAAAGTAAGAAGAAGTCTTCCAAGAATTCTTCTCCTATCATAACCTTGCCAGATTCCCCGACAGGAGATTCTTCCGCGGAAATTTCCGCTGATATTCATGTTGTAGAGTCATCTACAGCCAAATCAAAATCCGGTGGTAAGAAGAAAGGGAAGAAGAAAAATAAAACAGATAAAAATTCGAAAGAGAAACCAAAAAAAGTGGAATCAAATGATGAGAAACGCAAACCTCGTTATCCTTGTCTCATTTGTGACGAAGAGCATTTTACAAGAGACTGCCCTCATCGAGCAGAGGTTGCGAAAATTGTCAAAGGTTCCCAAACGCCTACTGTTTTGAAGGATCCTTTTCCAAGTCAAGACAGTAAGATGATAGGTTCTTCCTCAAATGCCAACGAAGAACCCATACTGATGATGTCCCATGTTAGGATTGCGACTCGATTGCATGATTATGGAAGTAAAAGTCATGTTGATGGTAAAGAAGCAGAATCTTCTCATTCTAACCCATCAACCTCAGCTCCTCGTTCCGATCCGCTACAGATCGATAAACCTAATCCAGACTTAGTAATCAAACCGCCCACCAAGGGTATAATTCGAAAGTCAGCTTTCAATCCACATGAGAAAGCGGCTCAGAACTATAACATTGTTGAAGATTTGGTTGTTTCACCTTCAGCAATGTCGGCTTTAGAAGTGCTGCAATCATGTCCAGCACAGCGTAAATTACTATTGTCGGCTATAGGAGTTGTTGACGTTCAGGACTCGAACCTTATAATTTTCGATCTAGAAAATAGTACACCACGCTTACCTCATCAAATGGCTTTCCAGATCCCAGTGTTAGTAAAAAACAGACCTATTTATAGGACTGTGATTGATGAGGGAGCCTCAACGTGTATTATGTCAATACAGTGTTGGAGATCGCTTGGTTCTCCTTCGCTAAATCAATCCCCGACGATTCTAAAGGCCTTTGATGGCCGTGGGTTTCATCCTTTTGGCATTCTATAGGATTTACCTATAGGGGTAGAAGGAAAAACTGTTAATCTAGATGTGGAGGTGGTTGATGCCCCTCTAGATTACAACCTTCTCTTAGGTCGTAGTTGGTCTTACGCTATGACAGCTGTCGTTTCATCGGTCTTTCGGCTTATAAAGTTCCCTCATAATGGAAAGATCGTAACTATAGACTAGCTGACTTACTTTTCATCCGACCCAGCCTCTTCTGAAAGTATTCAGCATGTCGGCAAAATGACTATCTCGTATAAGGATGTTGGAGTAGGACTAGTTAAAGATGTTGGTTTACTGGGAACTTTCCCTTTTCCTCCTATCAACGCATCGTCTTCTACTGCAACCATTCATATGATTTCGTCAGACACTATTGTTTATGATGATCCTTGGATCGTACCTTCCGAATCTGAGATAGACTCATTTGGTGATGTTATGCCTTTGAGTCCATATGAAATTGTGTATCAGGCCGTGCAGTCATTTTCCGACCAATCTTCAAACAAAATTGACTTAATGAATGTGTTCCATGAAGAATCACTTTCAATATCAAACTCGGATTCAACAACGTTTTCTGAACTTGTTCACACAGATGAGAAAATTCGTGAAATCCTATGTGTCAATGATTTACCATGGGAAGATCTTCATCATAGATCTTCGTTTTTACTCGAGAGTGATCATTGTGAAAATGATTTTTCATCAATTTTTACGACTAAATATGTCAAGGAACCTCAGAATCCAATGAAAAATCCTGATTCAGAGTTAAATTTGGGAAACATTTCTCGAACTATTCCTATTGATATTTCGGTTAAGCCTGGAATTGTTGAAAACATTCATATAGGTGCCTCGTGTACAGAAGATGAAATTCAAATATATAAGGCCCTATTTCAAGAATTTCGCGACGTATTTGCCTGGTCATATGAGGAAATGCCAGGAATTGACCCTACAATTGTTGTTCATGAAATCAAAACTTACCCGGATGCTAAACCCGTCTGGCAACGTTTGCGTCAGATCCACCCGAGAAAAGCTGCTGCTATTAAAGCAAAAGTTGAAAAATTACTCAAAGCAGGTTTCATTTATCCAATTCCGTTAACAGATTGGGTATCGAATATTGTTCCTGTTAACAAAAAGCAAGGGACAATAAGAATATGTATCGATTATAGGGATATTAATCGAGCCTGTCCAAAAGACAATTACCCAACTCCCTATATCGATCAAATCATTGATGATTGTGCTGGCAGCGAAATATTCTCCTTCATGGATGGTTTTTCTGGATACAATCAAATCAATATTCTACCTGCTGATCAACCAAAAATGGCTTTCATTTGTCCATGAGGGACATTTTCTTATTGCAAATTACCTTTTGGGCTCAAGAACGCCGAGGCAACTTTTCAAAGGGCCATGTCTTATGCATTTCATGACATCAAGCACATTGTGCAACCCTATCTCGATGATTTGCCTGCTCATTCATTACATCGAGCTGATCATCTCATCCATTTACGAGCAATCTTTATGAGGTGTAGGCATTATCGGATTAGTTTGAATCCACACAAGTGTGTTTTCTGTATAGAAACGGGTCGGTTACTGGGGTTTGTTGTTTCGAAAACCGACATTCGTGTCGATCCCTCGAAGGTTGAAGCTATTGTCAAATTGCCTCCTCCTTCGAGTCTTCGCCAACTCCAAATTTTGCAAGGGAAAGAAAAAACCATCTCTCTCCTTTGTAAATCAAGTCCTCATTTCTCTCTCTCCTTTGTAAATCAAGTCCTGATGATGAGTCTTGGTCTAGACTCGAAACATCGACAAAGAAAGAATGAAAACTGTGGATTATCCGAGTTCAGATTATAATTTTTTTTTTACGCCGATTCATTCCTAACTACGTTGAGATCACAAATGGTTTTACCCAGTTGTTGAAACAGAATACTCCATTCTTTTGGGATGAGATAGCTGATAAATCTTTTGATGCACTAAAACACGCGTTGACCCATGCGCCGTTATTGCATCCTACCAACTACAACCAGGACTACTTCTTGTATCTCGCTGCCTCCCATTCTACCATTGGAATGGTGTTAGTTTAGGAAGATGAATTCAGTACTGAACATGTGATATATTACCTTAGTCGAACTTTAAATCCAACTGAGCTAAAATACTCACATGTGGAGAAATTGGCATTGGTAGCTGTTCAATTTGTCCAATGTTTTCGTCATTACATTTTACTACGTAAAACTACAGTAATTTCTGATTGCAACCCTATGATCTATATTTTGACCAAGCAATTGCTAGGGGGAAACTACTCCAAATGGATTGTCATCCTACAGGAGTTCGACTTGGAATTTGAAAAGTCTAAGTCGAAGAAATCTTTAGTTTTTGCGGAGTTAATGTGTGACTTCCCGCGTGCTGACATGGAAACTATGGCGGAGGAGCCCATTGCGGACGAATCCTTGTTTCTAATCAGTACTTTAGATCCATGGTATGGGGATATCATTGTTTATCTCCAGACCCATTCCTTTTGGCCAGAAATATCAAGGTCAGAACGTCGAAAAATACGATTCCAGTCCCAACAATTCAGAATTATTGGAGATACTCTTTATCGTCGTGGGGCAGACTCTATTTTTTGATATTGTTTAACTCATGAGGAAGTTGAAAGGGTTATAAATGACTATCACTTTGGAGCATGTGGCGGTCATATGTCTGGGTATGCCACAGCCCAAAAGATATTGCGCACTGGCTACTTCGGGTCGTCTTTGTTTAAAGATTGTATTAACGCGGTCCGAAAATGCCACAAATGCCAAATTTTTGATCGAAAGATGCGTGCTCCACCTACTCCTCTCCACCCTATAATTTCCGTCGGTCCGCTTGCAAAATGGGGTATCGATTTTATTACATGTAACCCTCACTCGGCCGAGGGCATGCGTATATCATCCTTGCGGCAGATTATTTTACCAAGTGGGCCAAGGCGATGCCTACATTTGAGGCAAATGGCAAAACAGCTGTGATTTTCGTGTTCAATCATATAATTGCTAGGTTTGGTGTTCCACAAGCGATTATCACTGATCATGGGCGTCATTTTCGAAACGTTATGATGACTGAACTTACAGGCCAGCTTGGCTTGCGTCACGATAGTTCAACTCCATATTATCCACAAGCTAATGGTCTGGTTGAAGCCATCAACAAAGTTCTAGTCATCATGATCCGAAGAATCATTGGGATTCACAGGTTGAATTGGCATAACATGCTATTTTCAGCGCTTTGGGCATATCGAACCTTAGTAAAAATGTCAACAGGGTTCACTCCTTTCCAACTAGTTTATGGTCTAGAAGCTGTGTTACCCATTGAATGTGAAATCCCGTCATTGCAAATGGCCATCGAGTTACTTCCAGCCACTTCCGAAGAGGAAAAACATTTGTTATACTTGGCTCATCTAGATGAGAATTGACGTGATGCTGCATTGGCGATCGAAACTCATGCAAAACGTATTAAAGCTCAGTATGATCGAAATGTGACCCCTCGAAATTTTTCGGAAGGAGACCTAGTCTTATTGCACGATCAAACAAATGATAAATTAGGCACTGGAAAATTCGTACCTATGTGGCATGGTCCCTATGTTGTCAATCAAAAGCTACCAAAAGGGGCCTATGAATTGGTAGACTTTGACGGGGTCTCTTTAGGTAAACCCAGAAATGGTCTTTACTTGAAGAGGTATTATGCTTAAAAATGGGTGTGGAGATTTTTAGTTAGGATAGTTTTCTTTCTAGCTGGTGTGTTTTAGTTTTGAAAGTGTGCTTAGCTTAGAGAGTGTTTTTTGTCATTATTCCTTATCTTGGTTTTACTCTTGATATTGCAGATGTCGACGCCTCTCCAAACATACATTGGTTTTGCTGATGGTGCTTGTCATAATACAAGGAACATTTCTTCCGCAGCTTGGGTTATCTATTCGCCCTCTGACGAGTTGGTATCTATGCATGGGGTAAGCCTCGGTCAAACAACGAACAACATTGTAGAGTATAGACTTGCAGTGATTGAGTTATTATTTGAATCTATTTCATTTGGGATTCAGAGTTTGATAGTGAGGTTAGATTCTGAACTCGTTGCATTACAGCTTAATAGAGTATATTCCATTAGAAATCCAATGTTATTGAGATTATTTTTTAGAGTGCGTCTCTTGGAACGTGAATTTGATTATATTGAATATCAGCATATTCCAAGATATTTAAATACATTAGCAGATGCAATTGCTTCTCGAATGTTAAGTAGACATTTGCAATAATCATAAAAGTAAATTTAAAAACATTCCATATTATGTTTTACAAGATAAGTCGGTAATAGTGATATAGTATAATATAGGAGTGTGTCAAAATATACATCGTCCTCGATCATAGGTTGAAAAACACCTTATGATCGGTAAAAATGATAATACAAAAAGCAAAAATGTCATATGTGTCTACAATAGGCGATCATCCTATCACTGGTGATGATCTCGATAAGAAACCACTGTACGGGCCACCTTACAAAGGAACCTCCTGAAAGGTCCTAGGACCCCAATCACATAGCGTTGTAGTCGACGAGGAATGTCATCTATGCCGGTCTCCGGAATGTCTCCTGTCAAACGCTCTAGATGGCTCTCCAATTCGGCCAAGGTCTTTGTTGATTCATCCTGTGGGGTTGGTGCCGCTGCAGCTGGTTGTTTCCTCTCGTAAGGTCGGAGAGCGGCTGGTCATTGTGGACCGACATCTACATTTGAAACTTTTACTATCAATTTTGGGACGAGATAAAAATAAAAAAAATTAAATTAGGAAAATGTTGAAAATGATTTTACCTGAGTCATCTCATTGCTCTCCTGGTGGAAGAGCCATGTCTGGGTCACCGTGAAAATCTACCCCAATGTAAGGAAAGTCCTGAATAGCAAAAACCTAGTTTTCCAACCAATGGAAATACTCAGGTGTGAATCGAACGACCTCTGTCCCCTCCTTAGGATGACGAGCCATAATTGCAACCCATCGCATCAGTTTGGGCTCTCGAGGAAGTCCAGCTCCAACAGTGAGGTGTTGTGGGACCAACATTGGGACCCTCTCCAAACCAAAGCTCATGACTAAAGCACCATATCCAAAGGTCTTTAGTTGTCTGTTCTTAGCTCTAGTCAGTTGGCCTTTTACATTAGCCAACACAGCATCGCACCAATTGAAGATGGTGCCACGAAAGTAGTCAACTGCCATCCGCATTTGGGATCCAGTGGCTATATGTAGTGCTGCACTCCCGCAAAGCCTGGTAACAGTAAACACGATTACCATGAGTTCAGGAAGGGATATGGTTTTGATGTCTATCCCTTTGTCTCTAGTCTAGTTGTTACAGAACTCTAGCCGGAGGCTATCGACAGACTGCCCACCTGGCCTAGTCCCGAATAGAGTCAAGTGTTCACCTCTCTTAGGCAAACCAGTCAAAAAGTATATTTCTGTCGGCTCCATTTCGAGCTGGTGACCACCAATGAAGAAGCACTGGTCTTGTAAGCTCCACTTGTCTACCAGCCACTGCAAGAAGTCCACCTAGGCCCTCATGCCAGGTATGGCCCAGAATTTGTACAAGTCGCATACCTTCAATGCATCAATCGAAGGTTGATGATTTATCGTAGCAAGATCTACGTCCTCATGCTCCCGTTCTCGCCAATCAAGCATGATGTATACTCTACATCCAACAAAAAGGCGAATTAGAATATAAAAAATGGAAATTTTTGGGTGAATTTTGAGAAATTTAGGGTTAAAAACCCTTGCTGCGGGGACCGCACCCTCTCTGTTAGAGACAGTGCATGGGTCTGCACCTTGCCTTAATGGCAGGTCCGGACCCCTGACTTTTTCCCCATTGCAAAAAATTCGGGGTCCACAGGCTACCTGTGTTGTGCCTGCGAGCCCCCGCGCGCGGGTTTCTAGCCTAAAAATCCTCTAAAAAATGAAATTAAAACCTAAAAACAAATTTGAAATGGATGAATTTGAAGAGTAGGATGATGTGGATTACCTGGAGGAGACGACGCTCGATTCCAATGGACAGATTTTCCGCAATCTTCACAGGAAGTTTCTGACCAAAAGCTCTATTTTCTCACCCAAAACTCAAACGGTACAAATGAATTGACGGAAGCCCTTTTTATAAGTTTTTTGAATAAATGAGTTGTTAATTTTTTTATGTTTCACTTTAGAAAGGTAACTTTTGCAGCATTTTTATCCATTTTAAACAAGTATGAGTAATCAGGATAACGGATTTTTCAAGCGAAATCGGTCATTTTCGACGAAAAAACATTAGAGTCACCTTTAAACTCTTTTCTGACTCCTAAAACATGAAAAGATCGCCGAGTTTTTCTTTTTAAACTCATTAAAATGGAACTAAAAAGATGGTCCACTTACAACTCTTTTCCTGACCGTAAAAACATGAAAAGATTGTCGGATTTTTGTCGGTTCAAATTTGATATTGGTTATAAAACGACGTGTCATTGATCGCTTTTTTACTTTTTCGGATTAGAGGCACTAATTACGAAAAGTACTCCTTGGTTGTAATGATCAAGCGGTTCTCTCAGGTATTATTTTATACTTTTTCGAGCTTGGGAGACACAAATTTACGAAAAAGGTCAACCATGGAGTCTTCTTAAGTTTTTTCAGACTCTTTAAAATTGAAAAACGCCGAGTTTCTCCTATACTGGACTCGTTAAAATTTAACAGTAAAGGACCTGTTCAATTACAAATAGGAACTGACCACTCCTTCTCAGGGTTCGAATTTAAACTAAGTTGGACTCATCCGAAGGATGAGCTTATAATCAAGCAAATGTTATCCTCCTCAAGCTTGTCAAAAATAAAGAGGTACTTGCCAGAAATGGTGGGGGAAAAGAGAGAAAAGTGAGCCTATTTGTCATACTTTGTAACCACTCTTGAACACGACACTTTTATTCACCTAGGTTGGGAAATCCTTTGCCTAACCACATTGAAAGTCTTCAGCTGGTTTCTGGGTATTAACTTTGGGTCAATTGTCACCAAACCATCTGCCGTGTCGTTATGTGTTCAAGAGGTCAATGAAAATAAGCCATTCATCTGCAAAATATCTGTCATCCATCTTGACCTTCCCCGAGTCAGTCCTTGCAACTAAATTTCTTCAAACTTGATCTATGATTTTGTGTTGTGGGCTTGCCTACGACGATCGCTTTCTATCGACTTCAGCTCGTTATCTAGAAAGATGATCTAGAAATCATCAGTACCTTGGAATCTGCATGCCTCAATGGTAGGTTTCTCGCCTTCGACGATAGGTTGCATCATTGACCTTCGATCAAAGGATTCTGTGGCATGTTCGACATCAACACATCTATTCACATCTCATGGATTGTACTGATTACTTTGAGAGCCATTGATATTACTGGTGGTTTCTCTCACACTTAACAGTTTACATCATTGACTGGTAATCAAGTGGTTTCTACCATGTTCGACTTCAACAAATTCATTCGCATGGATAGAATCGTACTATTTCGGGAAGTAGAAATGAAGACCCTGGATCTAGTTTCCGCCATCTAGGTTGCGAGGAATTTTGTATTCATTATACTGTGGACTATTCATAAATAGATGGTTGCGTCCATACTGTGTCTACATGTGTCTATACTTGTGATGTATTACAAGATCATTCCTATATCAGAGCAGTAGTTAGTTTTCTAGTCAGTTTTGATCTGAGTATGGGAATGCCTACCTCAGCGATGATATGATCTCATATATATATTTTGCATTGAATGTTTTTACAGGTTCCAACCAGGCTCTCCACAAGATGATCCTCGAAATGATAAAGTACTTCACTCTTATTAGATGATAAATGAAATCCTCATCTACTATGGACTTCGCACTTTAGGGGGCAATCCGTTACACAAAAATATCGTCACCATGACTATTTGCAGTCAGTATGGGTTTATCATCACTTATACTGTCCTCCTAAGCAAGTCTCAGACCTCAGCTCTTCATGTCAAGCTTTGAAAATGAGAGAAAGACATTAAAAATCAACAAAGCTCTGGTTCCGCACTTTCTCTCACTGTTGCCTACGGTCCCGCACCCCCTGTTCACATTACCTGCAGACCTGCCCGCTCTGTCTCTAAAGGAGTGGGTGCGGACCCCTGTGAAAGTCAAAAAGGCGCAAGTTTATTCTAAAAAACTCACTTTGGGTTAATTCTAGATGATTCTAGAAGGAATTTTGACGTGGATTGTTCGCTCTTAGGTGGTTCATGCATCCCAAAAGAGAAGGAGCTAATCCCTTGATGAGAGGAGCTATCCATTTGAAGGAGGGCTTTATCCCTTTTGAAGGAGGACCTAGTAACTTCCCTCGATTGCACTATAAATTAAGGCATTGGGCTGGTTGCTGGGGAGGTTAGAAGCTGAACATTTTTTAGGGTAAATGCTGGTGGAATTGAGACTTCCTAGTTAAGCTTGAGAGGAGAGATCACATACCTTTTGGCTTCATTGGGAAGAGAGTGAAACTTGTCAAAGTAGAGGAAACTTCTTGTTGGACCCTGGGAGGAGCTTGTACAGCATCAAGGCACAGGTTGTAAAGTTCTTCTTTGATTTGAATTAATACAATCAGATTCATTTTTCTCAACAAATTGTCTTATGTCATTTGTTTCATGAATTCCTTGATCATCATGATAAGTATGCTTTATGATATTGGCTTTTCAGGTGCTATTTAATTTGTTTTCTTGTTTGTGTTTGCAGATTCGCTACAAGGGAGCTCATTTGGATCAAATTAGCGAGGCTTCCACAAAATTGCATTGGACCCAAGGTAGGCCTAAAACACTTGTTTGCCTTTGTTTATAAATTGCATATTTAGAGAAAGATAGTTTTTGATTGGCTTGCTTGTCACTAGATATCGTTAGATACTAGGGAGGTCAATCTTGTCCGCAAGATCGACTCATTCCGCGTGACACAAGTATCTTTGTAGTTCAACAACCTTTCTTCCACTTACCCATTTCTTACCTCTAACATATTTTTCTTCATTGCTTGGGGTGCATTTAGGCTAGCAAAGCCTTATTCATCTATTTTTCTTTGTAAAGTAAACTATCTAATTCTAACCTTATATCATCTAAGGGCTCAGATTAAGCTTATGAGCTCCTTTTATTTTCTCTACCTAACTATGATCTACCAATATTAAACTGTTTGGTCAGATTTTATTCTCTAATCTATAAACATGAAATTCAAAGCATGGAATAACCAAGATTACTATTTGATTACCATGGATTGTGGCATGAATAACAAGTTTCACACAATCATTATTATGCATAAAAGTAAATAGTAGTGGCATTTGGAGTTGCACACTTTAATGGTATTTTTGTTTTTGGGGTTCATATATCTTCATTTTTTTACCTTCTCTTATTCTTTTTGTCCTTTTATTTATCTTTTAGGACATACCCTCTTTACATGTTTTAATTTTCATAATATGGAAAACATTTGCAGAAAGAAAAGGTATGTACAATATTACAAGGCTTAACTTTAGACATTCAAAATTATGACTCCTATTTGTATAGGAACCTAACACAATATACTAAGGAATTATTTCTAACTAACATCATTTGTTTGCAACCCTATGCACTGATTTCGTGGTTACTACAAACTAAATTAGCATAATTTTGGAAAAAGTTGGAATATCAAATTAATTGACATAACAAAACTCTTGTTTCCAAATAAATTTAATAGCTAAGATTACCATCTCAAACATATTTACACGCCTAAACATGACTGATGGACCTGCAAATGTTTTTTCGCTTCCTTCCTTAATGGAATTGTCTAGTATGGTGTTTGAAAACTTTAAGTGAAAGCCTTTTATCTTCTTAGAGGAAATAATTTTGGAAATATTGTAATGCTAGCTCATGCTCAAACTACGAGGGATCGGCTCTATGGAAGGGAAGAGACTCATGCACCCTGTAAGATTTTGGGTATTATGCAGCATGCCTTTATCTTGTAACTTTTTGGTTTCTCTAATAAGATTTCTACATGAGTCTTGTAATATTTGTTGTTTATGAGTGCAAATATATTTTTTTGCACGTCCTTTGTGAGGTTTTAAGCATGCTAGTGTAGATGCTTAAATTTCTCTCTCAGGATAGATGAGGCATGTTTTACCCATTCTACTGTCATGTTTGTTAACACCTGATTTTTCAAGCAAGAGATTATATAAGAAGAGTGTATGAAAATAAGTGTCTTCAACTAAGCCACCAGGAATGCAAGTGAGCATGTTTTGAAGTGATTGATAAAACAAGGGCTACAATAAAAGATGTTCAATCAAGACTCAAGAGTCATGGTTTCCATTGAGATATTTGACTCAGTATCAAAGAGAATCCAAATGAGTGCAAATATATTTTTTTGCACGTCCTTTGTGAAGGTTTTAAGCATGCTAGTGTAGATGCTTAAATTTCTCTCTCAGGATAGATGAGGCATGTTTTACCCATTCTACTGTCATGTTTGTTAACACCTGATTTTTCAAGCAAGAGATTATATAAGAAGAGTGTATGAAAATAAGTGTCTTCAACTAAGCCACCAGGAATGCAAGTGAGCATGTTTTGAAGTAATTGATAAAACAAGAGATACAATAAAAGATGTTCACTCAAGACTCAAGAGTCATGGTTTCCATTGAGATATTTGACTCAGTATCAAAGAGAATCCAAAGATTGAGGGATGAGGAACTGCAACCATAATTTATGGAGTTAATACAAGGGTAAGTGGGGTTGTTTTTACTTATTAAATTGCATATTATGTTTTGTATGGTTTTGTTCTTGGTCTATAAATGATAGAATAGTGGATAAAGTAATGGTTAGTGGTGTAAGTTTCCATGCGAATGCTTTTTTACAATTGGTATGTATGATTTGCAAGGAGTGTGCATGATTGTGTATTTAGAAAGAAAAAAAAAAATCTTAAAGACTTAGTTCTTCTCATGGCATCATATAATGTACTCTATTAGGTTACCATGCCACCATTTTTCCAATTAGGGTTTTCCAACCAGGGTCTACAGATAATTCAGAAACCATTAGAGGCTTTAGTATTGGTTTGAGGAACATATTTAGGTTATCCTGGAACAATCCATGGCCATTGATTCCAAACAATAGACTGGGAGAATATTGGCAAATCAATCTGGTAATTTGATCTCAACAATATGTGTTTATATTGAGACCTGTAGAAATATCATGTTGCACATGATCTCCTTTTCAACAACAATAAGCTTAGGTGTAAAGGATGCAACATTTCAAAATTCATATAGATATCTGAAGGTTGATATCCTGTTTGGTTCCCACATGTATTTTGTCTATTATACATATGTTCTTATGTTATACTTATGTTGTGTTTTTTCTTTGTATTATTTTTGGCACTTTCTAAGAGTTGCACTAGCACTCCCACGTTGTATTCATGCTCGTTGTAATCTCCATTCCCATTGCCATATTTTTGTGGTCATTTGTTGGAGATTAGTAACATTATATTATCTTATATAAGAATTGCAAAAGTTCATGATTACATTATATGTAGATTCCAATTACTTCTTTGGGAATAGAGTCTACTTTTTACCTCCTTTAATTATAGTCAACCATTTATTATGCATTTTCAAGTCCCATAGTGTTTTCTTTAGAGGTAACTCATAGTGTCATTAACCTACTTTGTGGTCATTTGTGAGATGTTGTTAAAATTATCCTATCTAGTGCCTAGTTTCTTCTTTCTCCAATAGCGTGGACTTCTTTCATCCATATTTTTTTGTTCAATTTTAGATCTACACTTATGGGTAGGTGTCATCGTTTTGGCATTTGCTCAAACTATAATGTTTATGAACCAAAATTGAATGCATTGACATCAAATTATTACCCATGTCATGGGGAAAATAACATAGTTTTCGAAAGTAGTAGCAACTATATAAATGACAAAAAAAGATGTTATGTGGAGGACAAAAGTTCAGGCATATCCAAAAATATCTTTTCTATTGTCTCAAGTTGTAAAAATATTTTTGGTCAAATTGTAAAAGGGAGTGTCTATGGTTTGGAAGAATTCCTTAGGTAGAAAATATTTGATCACCACATATGGTGAGAATATGCTTTGTTCTAGTGGTATGTAGACTTATACGTATCTTTCAAGAACAAGTTAAGAGTGAGAAAATTAGTGGGCATTAAAATTGTAGTTTTTGCAAAGTTATGAGTTCCTGACTTTGAACTCAACTACTTTCTAAGAAGTAGGTTGTAGGGAAAGAGAGGATTGGAAAAAGAGATAAAATAAAGTTGAACAAGCATAGAAGGACCAAAACATAATTGATACGATATTGGAACATTTCACCTTCCTCATAATTGGAACATTGATAATTTCACCTTCCTCATTTTCTCCACCTTTCATGGTTTGTTCATTTTACCAATAGTTGGTATGTAATGACTTTCTTTTCCTACTAAAAAAGTAGATAAAATTGTCTGTGAGATTTTAAGTAATTGCTTTTACAAACAGGAATAATTAAGCATTAAGGGCAACCGTTAGCATTTGCAAGGAGTCATTTTCTCCACCTTTCATGGTTTTTTCATTTTACCAATAGTTGGTGTGTAAGGCCTTTCTTTTCCTACTGAAAAAGCAGATAAAATTGTCCCTAAGCTTTTAATTTCCTTTACTAACAAACAAAATTAAACATTAAGGGAAAAAACTAGCATTTGCAAGGAGGCAAAAAAAAATGGATTGACCGATGAATGATTTTTTATTCTCATAGGCTTGGAAAAATTCATAGTGTAGTGTTTTTTGAAATGGTGGTATTAAATGGTGAAAGAAGTTGATGCATGATTATGTTGGTTATCATAAACATGGTTGGGTGGTTGTAATGGATAGCTTTAGTGACGTTGTAAGGGGAACCACTAGTTTTTCTGAAGCAAGAATCTCTTGCATGGGAAATTTATAAATTTTTATTACAAGCCTGGTAGGAGGAAGGATTGATTCAAAGATCAATGAGAGAGATGTTCCAACCACCAAAAGAGTTCCCAAACTGAAGGCATAAGTGGATTTATATTGAGCACACGTTATGCTCCTAATGTTGTTATGATATCAAACACCATGTCCCATCCTCCCGTGAAGGAATTCATGAAAGATATCTACCACGCCCATGCTATGCACTCAATCTTACTTCAATTCCTTTAAATTCTGCTGCAGTCACTACAGACTCCAGAGATATGTGGATGTGGAGGATTATGTGGATGCATTATGTCTTGGACAGAGGAAGAGACCAAAATCATGATTTCTCATCAAATATTTGGAACTCTAAATGACTGTCTAATGTCATGTGCCTACTTCCATGTTTGTGTTTCCTAAGAAGAGAATGTCATGGGTGCAACCAAGGCATGTCGCATGTGTAAAATGGGAGATTGACAGAGGTGACTCAGAGGTGGATTCCCTTGTAGTCTCTGAAATATTTGATATTGATCCAAAATTCATCTATAAAGAGCTAACTTATATCTACATTCCAATGAGTGGAGCAGACGATGATGACTGGATAATGTTGTGGATCAGATGTCTCAGGTCTAAAGATCAAGTAAATAGATACGTGATGGTATTGGGTTCAGATATCTGGTTTAAGTCCATTTCCCAGAGCGGAAAAGGGTAGTCAATGTTAGTAGTAAAATAATATGATATTGCTTCCTTAATTAAAGAACAAATACAACACAACTTCGTTAATATTGCCAAGGTTCATAGATACATTAATCAATATTGTAATAATTGGCTAGTTAAGTATGGATGGTTCCTCTACCTCTTTGGTAGCCAGAAGGACAGTGAGAGATTATGTTTTGGACAACAAAGGAATTGGCTTTATTTCCAATGCATTTTAAAATAGTGCTCTGATCAAGTGTAATGCCAATAGCACTTGCCAATTGTTGAGTTTTAGACGTTGTCCTATAGGCATGAGATCCTTGTCTTTAATAGTGAGTTCTGTGAACTTGATTTTTTCTATGAGTTGGACAGTGCTTTTTGGGTTGGAAGGAAGTGCCAAAAAATGGTATGGCCATAAAATATATTCCACCCTCTAAACATATATTTGTTGTGAAAATGAAAACCATTGGTATTGCTTTGGGCATGGACTGCTTGCATTTGTATTTAATTAGGAGACAAATTATATTTAAGTAGAAAAAAGTGTCTTATGGTTTGGGTGTCATTGGTTTGGAGATAGGGTGCATTGTAGGGGGTAGTTTGGGTACAAATATGTGAGATGGGTATATAGTTTTTTGCAAGGCCTGGTTTAGGTCAATTAGTAAATGGGCAGTTGTCTTCTCGATGACCATGGTGATCGAGAGGAATATGATAGAAAAAGATAGTGAACTCATGTATCCTCAAGGAGTATATGTGAACTTCATCTCTAACAATATTTCCAAGGTATTTAGCTATGGAATTATGGTGTACTCTTCTGCATTCTTGTTGAATGCTATCTTGCCTAGAGTTAGCTACAAGTGAGAAAACTTCCCATTTTGATATATTTTTTAATAAAAAAACTCCAATGCCTTTTCTAAAAAGAAGAAGAGTATTTATATTTCTTGATAAACTAGTTGTATGTACATTGTATATGAGGATGATAATGAATCACTCATCTTGATCATTTTGTTAGTTTCTCCCATAAACAAACTTTCCTTTTCTAGCTTTTCACATAACTTCATTTCTAGCTCTTTTTATTGGCAAACATACACACTGATTTTGTCATGACATAGATGCTACTTGTGTAATCTTAGAGACACTTATCACTATTACAAACACCATGAAATACTTTAAAACATCAATTTCTTTATAAATTGTAGCCAAATTTTCAAAATTTTGTGGTTCAAACTTCTTTTCCTCTGTCTCATGTGGTTCAAAATTTTAATTAAAGTTGTCTTCATTCAGTGTCACTTGGCACATCAAAGATGCTCTGTTACTTCTCTTTTGTGTGCGTGAGCTTCCCGAAATTTTGTCCACTCTTATCAAGTTTCAAGGTCTATAAAATGAGTGGAAAATTTTGTGCATTCATGTGTATATGCACCCAGAAGTTTGATAGATCCATCTGTGATGGAGGCTACTCCATTGGCCATTTGACCAAATTCTCATTTTTATTTTCTTTAGACATGAAAGAACTTCATAGATGATACTAGTGGCAATTTGGGAGAGAATCGTGTCTAAGAATAGATCATCTGAGCATTCAAAAACTACATTGACCCAAAAGTTGAATTTAAGCAAACTAGAAAGTGCTAAATCTGGGACATCAATAAACTCAATTTAATTGAAGGTGGAAAAATCAGAAATATACTAAGATTGGTGCATGCATGTTGAAATAATTTTCAACATGCATGTACTCCCTACTCTCTTACAAAATTTCACCTCCCTCACACTCTATTATGCATAAGAACCAAAGAAAACTTCTACCATACCACCATTGTATGGACATGCAATAAATGCACCCTCAACATTGTTGTACAAACCTAGAGATGTACCCACTTGCTAAGTGCACCTTGGTACTGTGGAGAATACTGACGAAGCCAAAAAAAGATAAAAATCTAACAACATGGTGGGGTGTTGCCTCATGAAGATCACCAAGCATAGAGATCAATGATTTGCTATCGGTGTGAAGATTGAAGATGAGGAGTTAGTGCCCATTGCAGTGAATGGTTTCTCTCCATGTTTGGAAGATTTTGTGCATGGTGTTTCTACTGAAGAACATGTACTAAATTTTGAGAATATTTGGGAAGTATTCATCCAAGAAAAAACAAGGTGAGAAACAATGTCAACAAGAATAGATGAGGCTCATGACCTTGCTCTCGTTGTGAAGGTGATGAAAGGTGGTAAGAATAGAGGAACCATGTTGGTTGAGAAGGAAGAAACATGTTATTCAAATCATAGTGTGGAAAACGTGAGTCATGCAACATGTTTGAGGTTCTACAAGAAGAGACATTAAGCTATTCATGTCCAAAGAAGGGAAAAAATAAGGGTAATAACTTAGAAGTAGTAGAAACAAGTTGCAAGGAGTGAAAACTCTATAGCTGGAGTGAATGACTTAGCATCCAAGCTTGAAACCACCCTTTCTATGGTTTCATGTCTCTCTACCAATACCCATTCTAGTGTTGGTTTATATGTGGACAATGGATCATTTCAGCATGTGACCAATAAATACAAAATCATAAAGTTTTCTAGAACAAGATGTGGGTATACAGGTGGAGTTGGGTGATAATACTACATATCATATGATTTAAAATTGGAACCATATCTTTTAGGATGCCATCAGGGGATATTCTTGATTGGAAATATGTTTTCTATGTACCATAATTAATGAATTACCTTATTTCTATCTCATCTATCACAAATAGCAAGCATATAGTTGAGTTCAATGATCCGAAGTGCATTATTAGATATTGAATTTGTGAATTTCTTCGGTTCTTGGCTAAAGGTGTGTTGGAAGGAGGCCTTTACAAGCTTCTTGGCAATACTACAAAGCATGATACTCTAGTGCATGATAATGGTAAGTTATGCAATTTGTAGTATAATCACTTTGGTCACTTCAACCATGGAGCTCTTCCACCCTTGAAGGATATGGTGTATGGATTTCCAAACTTCAAGGTAAAGAAGATTAACGAGTGTGTAGGCTGTGCACTCAATGAGAATTCAAAGATTTCTTTTCCATCTAGTGAGGAAAAATCAAGAAAGATTCTAAAGTTAATTCAATCATATGTTTGTGGGCCTATGCCTTCCTCTTCATTCATAGATAAGTTATATTATGTTTCCTTTATTGATGATTCATCTCACCAAACCTAGATTTATTTTATGAATAATAAAGATGAAGAATCTAGTAAGTTTGAAGAGTTCAAAGCATTGGTTGAAAAATCAAATGGGGAAAATATCAAAATGCTTCAATTTTATGGGAGAGAACACCTCCAAGGAATTTGATACTTTTTGCAGGGAAACACTTATCAAGAGGGTGCTAAGAATGGGGTTGTAGAGTAACAAATCCATCATTGAGATAGCTAAAACCATGATCCATGACATGGATTTACCCATGTGTTTTTAAGCCAAATCTTGCAACACAATTGTCTATATCTTGAACCAATGTCCTCATAGGATCTTGAAGGACAAAACACCAAAGAAATATTTTTTTGGTGAGAAGCCACAAGTATTACATTTCAATTTATTTTTTTGTCCAATTTATATTCATATTCATGATGAGAAAAGGACTAATCTTGAACCCTTGAATATAAAGGGGATCTTTGTTGGATAGAGTAAGACATCCAAGGCCTACAGGATCTAAATTCAAGTGCAACTGAAGACATTGGTGAGCAAGGATATGAATTTTGATGAGGATGAATGGTCCTAAAAATCATAGAAACATCCTATAGTGATTAATGAATGTGAAAATCTTGTTGTTCCAGATTCTGTTCTAAAATTGAAAAAGAAATCAAAGTCAAATCAGCATGATTCTAGTCAAGGAACAAAGACCTCATTACTTACTAGTGTAGCCAAGAAGTTAAGATGGCTTACTCAAACATTGTAGGGTGTACAGGAACAAGTGGGAGCATCTAATTCCATGTCTCAGGCGAGTCATCAACCTAAGAAATTTCCTACTTATGTTGCACTAATGTCTTCTATTCTTTATACATAGCCCTCCCTTTTTTACTTCAATTTCATCTTTGAGAAATGATGTTTCCTTGGAAAAAAATTGTCATTGTATGTCAAGGGGATTTTTTGAGTTGAGGAGATAAATGTGGCACTTGATGAGAAGTGGCCAGTTTAATTGAGGTGGTCACAATTGATGGTGAACTAGATTTCAACAAAAAACACATGAAGGGCGTTCTTCCAAATGATCATTAAGAAATGTCTTTCAAAGCTACTGAAAAAAACCAGGCACAAATTTGGACTAAACTTGACATGGTTGTTGTGCCCTTGGGATTGATTTCTTTTACATGAAGTTTATAAGTTGCAGATATAAGGATACCATTTTGAGATCATGATGTGCAGATATCCTGAGCTCACATATTTTGGGTGAATGAAATAAGAGCTAGTGGTGGTACTAGTGTGAGAAAGAAATACCATCCTCCTTTATGAATTCTTCCTTAGAGGTATAACTACTGTAATGAAGTGAGTTCTAGGTGGGAATACTATATTCAGTAAGCTATAATGATCCATCAAAGTGTTTTTCTGTTAGTTCTACTGCCAGATTTGGCAAGAGATGACTCAAAATTATTGCAAGTGATCCACCAAATATATATCATGGAGAATTGTCAACTCAAAATGGCTATGATACAGACTAAGGGATGCATCAAGGATCTGATTTATGATTTTGGTTGTTTACCTTGTTTTTGTAGTTGATTAGATTATTTCCTTAAGGAGTTCATGCTAGTAAACTTCCTTGTGGACCCATAAAATAAATTTGTTCATAATCATTTAAATTCCTTTCCTATAGGTTGTCATATCAAAGGACTTACCCATGGCATGATCAATGCACCAGTAAAAAAAAGAAAAGAAAACACTTCTAAGCTTAATGACTTCTTTCCATTTCTAAGCTAACTAGGACAACCTTGAAATATTTTCGAGGAATTTCTACGATGATGCTAAATTGGTCTTGCAAGGCCTGTCAATGGAAAATTTTACAACTTGATTTCACAAATGGAAATTTAGGGTGACTAAAATATCTTCTATAAAGTGCAGAGGACCAGTCACCAGAATGCAAAGAATTATTTTGCTACATTGTTTATCTGAATTGATGGACATACTCTTAGCCAGACTCCTCAAACATTGATGATGTCATAAAATGATTGAGGGGCTCTTCCAATTCAGCACCATACCCAGCATATTCATGATCATCCTAGATGATATTTAGGGAATTAATGAGATTGGAAAGAGGGCTCTCATAATGGCATCAAATTCAACATATAAATGGATCTATCTAGGTTTGTACAATAATTCAACTCATCTCAAGGTGGTACAAAAGTCCCTTCAGCTCATCCAAATCAAGGTCTTTCAAATTTCTTCCCAAAACCTAGCTAGGGTATCCACCATCAACAAAAAACCCTAACTAGCAATACGAAGGCTAGCAAGGAATCCCACCAAACTATCTAGCCACAAAAAAGGCTCCACATCAAACTAGCATCAACACCAAGTCATCCACCCCTAAATCTCCTGATTGGATCCCAACAACTACAAGTAAATTCACCGAGTATTTATCACACAAACTCCTCTTTCATTACACAAGCACACCTTGCATATTGCAAGAGTTTACAAACTCTCCACTTGCATCTCACAAGCCAAGGAAAGATGGTGCTCCTTCTCCTTGTAGTGATTCTTGTTACAAGAACTCAACAAAATGATCTACGAATCACTATAGCAAATTTCACACAAAACATTATGGCTTACTTGAGCCTCCAAGAAAAATCTCAAAACAGGAATACAAATAATAATTAAGGACATTAAATAAAGAAAATCCAGTGACATAGAATATAAAAGGTCACAGATATTGCAAGGTTACCAAAGATACCAAGAGTGAAATTATGCTATAGATGAAGGTCATTAATGTAGTTAGTGAGTTATATATTCCTCATTTCAAACAAACTCTTCAATTTATCCTTTATGTGAAATTTTTTTATGTTTTCTCCATTTTATGGGGACATAGTATTGGAGCAGTGAATCTTGTGTACAATGTTTGATTTTCAAGTGAAGTTGAGTTTTCTTGGTAAATGGTTTTATTTTATTTGTACTATGAAAATAGAGTGTTGTTAGCATCGGCCTGATATCCTTTGTTGTGAATTATGTTTCTTTTTGTCTATTGTATTATATTTCCTTTATTTGTGGATGCTTGCATTCTGAAACGTTTTTCATCTGATTACCAATTAAATTCAAATTCATATCAAGCATATATTGTTATGGCAGGCAGATTTTGCTTTATGTTCAAAATGTTATAATGCTAGGAAGTTTGGCACATGCATGGTTTCAACAAATTGTACCCTCATGGAAATGGCTAAGAGAGCAAGTGTCAATGGTGGTTATTGGAAAGTTCAAGAGACATTACTTCTTCTTCAGACTCTAGAATTTTATGTGGAAAATTGGATTGAGATTGCAGAACATGTAACTAAAAAATCCAAAGATCAATGTCTCTTACATTTTATTAGGCTTCCAATAGTATATCCTTTTTTATAAGAGAAGGAGACACCTGATACGATCATCAAGAGGAGCTTGGAAACAAGTTTAGCAAGCAAAGATTTAGCTAGTGCTACCTCTCAAAGAACTTTAGAGAGTCCAATTTCCAAAATTCATAGTAGTGATGAGCTTTTTGGGGGTATCTTAGAATAATGATAGTAAATTAAAACTAGTAGAGGAAGGTGAACCTATACCAAAAAAAACTGAGAATGATGCAATCAAGGAAATAAAGGCCACTTTCCAGGCAGTTGTTGCCTAATCTGGATCTGAGGAGTCACTATCATTTGCAGAAGAAAGAAATTCTATCATGGCATGGTAAGATGGCAAGCATTCTCTTCACGTAGTGCTATTTTGTTCTAACCCTGATATCTAGAGATTTGTGGAAGTTAACATAATTATGCCTTTTTCCTTTCTGATGCATTCTTAATTTAATGAATAGATGTTCAACTACTGGCCTATTTTGTGGATGGGATTTCTTGCTACCATGGTTTTCCCTGAAGTAGCTATAGGTTCAACTCAAAGTGCACTAAAAGTAATATCTGAAGAAGCACCTACCATTCAACTTGTTGCAAAGCATTGCTTTCTACTTGAGGACCCTTTGTGTGATACCAAAGATAACACAAAAGAAAGGTATGGAATTTGTTATCAACAAATAGAAAATTGAACAACTTCTTTTTCTTAGTTTTAAACTGTTATCCATGGATGTAATGCAAATGAGTTAAAATGATGGAAAATTTCTTGACTTTCTTGCCAAGATAGATGCATAGAAACTAGAAAACTAAACTTTACCACTAGTGCACAACAAAGGTTCTGAAGACGACACATCTAAGATAGAGAATGTTTCTGCTATACCCAAAAAACCAAAAGGAACAAATACGATGGAAGAAACATCATCCAGAGAACAACCCAAGTTGGATATGTTGGTTCCAATTTGGAAAAAATGAGTGAGAAATACACAGGTGTTTCACTAGGACATTTAGCATCTAGTATGTAGCTTGTTTTTAGATTCTATTATCTTTCTATTTTTAGCATTGTTTTAGGAGATGTTTTAATAATCACATTTTTTACTAGCACTAGTTATATTGTCTTAGTCTGATTGACCTGGTGTTGTAGTCATTTCGTGGACATGGTCTTTTCTAACTGTGGATGTTCCCATTTTGTATTTTTTTTTCACAGGTAAATTTGATCCGGAAAAACCATATAGTGTGAACGACAAGAAATGTTCCGAGGATTCTATTGAGATCAAAGATTCTCATTCTTTAGAAAAGTTGAAGTATGAAAATGAAAAGAATTGTTTATCTGATTCAATTGGCATGGACAGTTCTCCAGAACCAACACAATGAACCAACATTGTTGAGAGGATTTCAGCAAGTTAAGGGAGATAATGCTATATCACATTCATCACTGCCATGGTGTAGTTTTCTAGTCTGAGACAAATAAGGTACTTTCGTTTGCACTAAATCTTTCTTCGCTTCATCGTTGTTGTGTTGACAAGGTGCTTCTTGGGTTTTTTCATTTGCATGGGATAATGTTATGCATGGTTTGCCTCTTCCTAGTCCTAGATGGTCTCAAGGTAGGATTAGCTGAATGGGATTGGAATTGGAGCCTTTTGCCTATATTTTTTTTCCTCAAAACATTCTTGTCGGGTCTTGGGACATTTATCATTTGACTATTGGACAATTTGACATTGTAGGTGCCAGGATTATTACCCAAAGGAGATTTTTGTTGTTGTATAGAATTCTTTTGATGCAAGGAAGGTAATCAAATACACAAGCTAGTCTAATGAAATTAGATTCGTATTTTCTTTCTCAAAAATTAAAACAAAATAGACATAATTTAGTACTTTCATTTTTTGAAAAAATTCATCTTGTATTATATTATGGGATAGAAATATAGGGCAAATGATACATTGGAGTACAAATCAATGATCTAGGCAATGACTATCCAGACATGTGTCAATATTTTCAACTAATGATAACAGATCCACACTCACAGAATTAATCCTATCACTAAAACAGATGATTTTTTAAAATTCCAATTAGAACTTCATATTTTCAAATTCTAAGATAAAGGATTGAAGATTCAAGAGTGTAACGTTGTAAACACTGCATCTCAAAAGGTTAGATCAATTTGGCAGAAAATGGATTGTAGATCTATGAAATGAGAAGTCTGAAAATTCATAACAGCATGGTAAAAATCTGTAGCAACAATCACATATATTTTTATAAACATTGAAAAAAAGATTACAAGATATTTCTACACTAGCACAACAACTCCTCACAAGCTCATACTGAAATCTCTCATGACACATCTAACTAGAGTGCACTTTTATTTTTTATATAACAAGAAAAATAGGAGGAACATGGCTAAGAATAATCTCAGGGGTGAAGCACTCCACATGTGTTGTAACTCCTCATAATTAATGTGCCTATTTAAGCAAGGGAATCCATCCCAAATAGTGCACCCTCCATGAAGTAACTCCCAAGTGAATAAATGTGCCCCACTTGCTAGTGTAACTACTAGCAATAAATGTAGTTCATGTGCAAGGGAATCTTTCCAAAATATTGCACCCTCCAACAATAGAAGAAGTAACTCCACATAGAAAATGCACCTTGCATGCTTGAGTAATTCCCAGAATGAATGTGTTGTACATGTGCCAAGATTAGCTGAAGATAACTCCCTAAGAACTGTCACCTAGGCATTAGAATTACTCTCAATGGTGTACCTCCTCTCCAATGAAAGTCAAGCACTCAATTGCTCAACTTGTTGATGGTGAATGGAAAACATGGTAAACTAACAGTCCCTGTTTGCAAGGAGCAATTTCTCCACCAAACCAAGATACTTTGTTAGTATCTCAAACTTCCCCTTTTCTAGGAGCTTTGATAGAAGGTTGGCCACCTATAAATAGAAGGAACATAAACAAGGACCATTGCTCCATTATGTACCTAGAAATATCTTCAAAAACTTCAAAGTGTACTTCCCCTGTCTAAGGCAGACTTCACCTACAACTTGCTATATATGGATATCTCACCCATGGATCTTAAAACATCTTGCAATTGGAGTGAAAGCATCCTCAAGGTCAACTTCATATTTTTGACAAATTTTGGCAACAAACCTAGCATTGTACTTTTCAATGCTCCCATCAACTACATGCTTGATCTTATTGAGGTGTCTAAAATAAATTTTTGATTCCCTAGTAGGTCTTGGAACATCTCCAAGAGATAATTCTCAAGAAAGGAGTTATAGTACTCGGTTATGGCATCCTTCCATACCTTCTCAGCAGTTACTCCTAAAAATTTATTGAACAGATGTGGTCAAAGTTGGTCTTGATTTCTTTCTCTTTTAGCAACCTCTACTCTATCTTCATACTTTTCCTTGTTTCATATTTAGCATCAACTTCCAAAAATATATACATAAGTGCTAAAAGACTAGCATCTTTTTGAAGCTTATATGGAGGTTCATAAAAACTGGCATTAACACTTGAAATCAAGAGACCAACAATAGGGAATGTAACCCCATGAACAACTGTTGCACTAGAGCCCCTGGCTTGTTGAGGGATGCTAGGTGTAAAACAGGAACATTTTTTTTTCATATCTAGATGGACCACCCTCCACATCTCTCTGATTTTTGGACAAAAACCCTCCACATCTCCATGATTTTTGGACGAGAACCAATGTCTAGACGAACTTCATATGTGTTTGTGGTGACCACTTGGATTAAAGGGGAGTTCCTTTGATTAAACCTTTTCCACTCTATGTGATATATATCAGGTATCCCAAGGATTCAATTGCCATTAATTACAGATCTGGGGTTAATAGGATATCTTGTTAGATAGATGTAACATGCCCTACTTCTATTTTGATTTTGTTGACACATATAAAAGGGTAAAAGGATTAATAATTTCTTCATTAACTCAGAAAACTCAACAATTTGTCTTTTAACCCTGTTACCATACAATATTGTGGAAAATCATACTAGGTTTCGAGGTTTATTGTCCAGGAAATATTTTCCATGTTTGTTATAAAAGCTAGATTCTAAACCAAGAGAAATCTACAAGACATAAAACAAGATATAACTTACAAGGTATTGAATTAAATTGAATAAGAAATTTATAAACACCATCCAAATAAGGTATAGGAGGAAGAAAAAAAATGGAGCCAATACTCATAATAACCCATTTTTTTTTGTATCAAAACTTGATTTTGAGGCTAGGCTATTCTTCCATGATGTAATTTTAGTAACTTAGTTGAGTGATGAGACTTAGGCCTAGTTGATTTGGTCCAATATTTATTATATATGTAATTTTATTACAATGAGGTGGGTGAAAGATTATCACTCTCCTAACTCATAAAATATTTCTATCCACCAATTTTATATTCTTATATATACCTAATATAATATAATGTGTACAGTTTTATTTTTCCTTGCACTTTCCTTCTTGTGCAATTGTTCTCATTGCTCTTTCAATTCATGCCCATACCAATAAGGTTTATTTTCTTTTTTATATTGTAGTATGAGTTTTTTTTTGGGTTAAGGTATTATTTTGGTTATTTTCTGATAAAATGTATTCCTATTTATTCAGTTTAACTATCTTGTGTTCAATTCTTTCAATCAGTGGGCATTGGCTAGAGCATCCACAGACATAATAGTGTATTTTTTTTTATTTATGCAAGATAAACAATTCTTTGAATACCTTTTCTTGTCACAAATATGTGATTTGTCTAGGTTTAATTCATTTTCCTGTTTATGGAAGTATCATCCTGAATTTCTATGATGTATGTGGAAACGTGAAATGTTATATCTCTTTATGTGGAGGTACTTTAACATTGGAATGAAAATGAATTTCTTAAAATAGTATATAAGAAACTGAATATCCATTTATTCTTATGAAATGCATTGTAAAGAACAGAGTTTTCTTATGGTATTTTACCATTTTATTTGGTAGAACAAATGGTAGAGAATGATGCACTGCTCCTTTTCTCATTAGGTTTGGAATTTATATCGATTGAATGAGTGTTTTGTGTAGCTTCATTGTTTGTTTTATACCAATAGCTTCATTTTTGTTTTATAAGAAAAGTTAGCTTTGTGTAGCTTCATTGTTGGAAAATGTTGATCAGAAGAGAGTATTAATTCTTATGGTTTATGGAAAATATGGATGAGCATTAGGATTTGGAGATATTGGAGTTGTCTTTTCTTTTGAAATGAATATTTTTTAGGATGTAAATGAATATGAAAGAATAAAATCAAGTGGGTACATTTGGTTAGATATATTGGAAGGGGGTATAAATGACATAGTTTTAACAACATTTCCAAAATGCCATTTGTTTGTCATATATGGAATTTTTGGTAGGTATATGGAGATAATGTGTGAAAATGATATTGTGGAGTACGACTAGTTAATGATGGACTTATTTTATTTTTTTGACTCACAAAGGAGAGGCAAGGCCAAGATGCAACCAATCAATCATTATGTTAGTAGGAGGTTTACTTCCTTTGGACCCTAAGGATCATGTCATATTAGGGTATATTACCCACCCACATGTATGGGTAACCATAGGAGAATATTTTTGTTCTATGATGCAATTTTCCATCTAGTTGTCATACATTATTTATTATATGTTGTCTTTTTATTTCCATTTGTTTTCACAAGATATCTACAATTTAATATTTTTAGATTGTAACTTAGCTGACATGATTGTTATTAAGTTCCCAAGGTGTTATTTTTCTATGGTGATATTTTATTTATTTTGTTTATACAGGTCATCTAGCCACATAGTGGCCACTATCGCCCAACTGAAGAAAACTTATTCGAGTTTCTTGCTTTTTTGGGGAAAAATGGCATTGACATCGCTGATGTTGAGGTATATGTTGTATAAATCCTTTATAGTATACTTTAGTTTATATTCCAGTGTTCATCGTATTTCATGTCTTATACTTTGCATTATATCTTCTTTCATTTCAGAAGAGCAACTCAATATTGATGGTGAAAAATGGGAATTGAAGAGAAAGGAGAACAATAACACTGAAGTGACACATGAAGAAAGATAGACAAAAGAGAATCTACCTAGTGATACCATTAAAGATAGTATCTCGCATGAGACACACACATAGAGACTGATGATCAAGTCTTCAAAGTTGGTGACTTCGCCTATAATTCCTTGGCAACACAATGATAATGTTTTGAAGTGATGAAATAATATTTCATGTGTAAATTGTAATCCAACTAATATTAAGTTGGAAACTTGTATTGTAATACTTGACATTTCATATAATATAATTTATGTGGTTGAAATTATTTATAGTTGCACTTGATATTATTTAGTATTGTAATTAACATATGTAACTTTATGTTTTCATATTAGATGAGCATGCACATTGTATGACAAGTTTTTTATTTTAGTTGCAAAATCATACTAATTAATTTATATTGATTAATCATGAACACAAATAAAATGGCTAAATTAGTCATTCATAATGATTATTAATGAAAGTAAATGAAATCAATATAAACTACTAAATTATTCGTTTATATAATGAATATGAAACTATAAAAAAAGAGAGAGAGAAATGGCTACTACAAATGATAAATTTGTGATTACAAATGACGACTAAATTTTTCATATATACGACTATTAGTAGATAATTTACAGTATTTTATAACATGACCAAAATTTCTTTGGTCATTAATTGGTTTCAAATGATGAATAAAATTTGCATATATATGACTATTAGTAGCTAATTTGCAGTATCTTATAAGAAGACCAACATTTTGGTCATTAATTGGTTTTCTCGGGTGATCATATAGTAATATATTTTGTTGTATATTTGGTCATTAATTGTGGCAATTAATGACTAAATCAATGACTAAATTAATGACCAAATTAATGAATAAATATACTACTATACAATAAAATTGAGACAACCAATTAATGACTAAGCTAAAAATGTCTAAAAGCTGGTCGCATTATAAAATACTGTAAATTAGCTATTACTGGTCACCGATTGAAAAATGGTCGTTTATATGCAAAATTCATTCGCTTTTTTAGTAACTAATTAGCCATTTTGTACTAGTGATAGATGGTTCTTATTTCCCAAAACCAAATTTGGTAACAATGGTGGAGAAACCCTTCTTATTGAGGCCCTCAAAATTCCATTATACAACCACCCATGCAACTTCTACTCAACAGATGCAGACATCCACATCAGCCCCTCCACGTCCATACTTTCCTACACAACCTATTCTTAACCCTACTAATGGGAGGGAAACCCAACTAGCATAATCCACTGGACTTACCCCCTACCCTAGCTATTCTATCTCTTCACTAGACTTAAAATATATTCATCTTCGATCTAGGAAGAATTAACCCAAACCCATCTGACTATTCATATTGAATAGTTGAATGAGTATGCCCAAAATGAAGAGTGAAAACAAGAAAAATGTCTTGGACCTTTGAATGACCATGCATTCTTGAACCCTAATACCCACCTTATCTAGAGAGATTAACCCAAGAGAAACATATTAATCAACCCAAGTTTGATTTTTTGGGGACCAAAAAAACATGTTTTTATAGGCCATTTTGTCACATCTGGAAAATAGGCCTACAAACCGGATCAATCCACATCTGTGAACATGTTTTCATCATCTCTACACAAATCCCTAAGAATGACCTTTACAAAAAGTCTAAGTTTATAGGATTAACTGCTCAAAATTAATGTTTTTAACCCCAACGCATCTTGCCCCTTTAGCCACCTGCACTCAGCATTGGTTCCTCCCTTCTGCACCAATGCTGGTTAGCACTGTTGCTTCTTGTTGAGGGTGCGTTGATTCTATAAATTCAGGAAAATTAAAAATATTTTCAAAGCTTCCTCTTCCAAAAGTTTCTAGAGGTTGGTTTAACCATTTACCATGGATAAGAAGCTCGAGTCCTATCCGATACTACTTTAGAGACTTCACCTCGTATCCCTTGAGCTCATCCTCTGATCATAAGTGGATCTCAAGCTCATTATTGTAAATCCTAAACTACCATCCCTCTCCTATAAATTTACTTCCATACATAGCATCAAGGTTTCCTTTTGGAGATTGATTATGCCCTTATGCTGCTACCTTGAACTTAGAGGAGTCATCATCATCATTCATTAGGGTGATATTAAAGTGTGCTTTGTGACAAGGAAGGACAAGTCAACTTGGGAAGATCTCTACAAGATTAACTACTATTCTTCATTGTAAACTCTCCCCTATTTCTATTAATACAAAGAGTATATTTTTTTTCCTATATGTGTTGTGTTACATTTAGATTCATGTATTTCAATACCTTGTTGATTCATTGAATTATGTTACGTAGATGTTGTGGATCATTGGCTTGTTTTAGTTATATGTGCGGGAGCTAAGATTGGAGCTTACAAGCAAGGAGGAAAGCAAATATTGCGACAGATTTCAGTTAGCCTTCTTTCCCATTCTTCAATTTCTCTAAGGAAATCTTTATATTCTTTGTCATTTATTGTTCTAGACCAGTCCACTAGGTCTAGGGAAATTAGTTTTGCCCACAATCGCAAATTCTGCATAACACGTGTTAAGATACCATTGTTACAAGACATGAATGATGTTCCCATGTATTTGAAATTGGTCATGGAACTTCTTTTAAGAAGTCTTGGTTGAGGAAGAAAGGATCCCCAAATTGTCCATGTCATGCGAAAATTGTCAGACTTAATGATGGGGGGTTCTCATAGCTAAGTATTATGACTTGGTGGCCTAGTAGTTAATATACATATCAATAATTGGTCATTACATACACATTAATTGTCCTAGGTGTTTTCCTCAATGTCATGATGCAAGAAAATATACAATCTTGTTGACATTGTTGGACCTGCCAACATACAGGGGATCTCCACGATATGAAGTCCCAACTAGACCTCACACCGTTTTGAGTAGGAGTCACAGAAGTGGGTGGTAGTGTAATTCCTTGACTGAGGTAGTGCACAGAGATAAGTATGATAGCTTTGGGTGAGAGAAAGTGTGTGACCCTGTAGAGTCAAGTGCGATGCATGACGGTTCTAACACATGAAAGGGAAAAGAGAATGTGCCCCTTGGAAGCTTGTAATAGTACGCAACTTGAAAGGAACACATGAGTGAAATGACATCACAAGATAAAATGCAGAATATTCCACAAGTTAAAGTGATGAGTTAATCCAACAACATGCATTCAACAAGGTTCATACAAACATATACAAAATAGTTCATAAGCATATGTGTAAGTTAAATAACACATGTTTTCAATACAACAAGAGTAGTCCTACTATATTAACAACATATGCATGAAAGGGTGTTGTCTCTGGTTTTATTATTATAAGTGAAAGTTCCATCCATACATACACCATTGATGACCATTAGCCCCAATAGTGGAAGATTACAGTCAAAAACACTTGCTCCTCCAAAAAAGTATACTCGCTCTACGCTATGGAGAAGCCAAGACTCTTCACAATACTCCCAACCTTTTTCTAAGCCTATGCGTAATCCTATCAAAAATATTGGTTCCTAAAATCTTGTTACATGAGATATGATGTTATATTTATAACAAGAGGGGTTGACTCTTCAAATTCCCCTTTGTGACCTTTGGACTACCCTCATGACTCTTCAACTTCTTCACTAGATGACAAATTACATTACATGGTGAATTTTCATATTCCAATATTGACACTTGGAATTTCACTTACAATATAATTACAAATAATATTACATTTTCCACATGTACCCATCTAAGACAAAATAGGGTAGAGACATCCTAACTAGACACAAAACTATGATTCCAAAGTTTAGGGAAGGTCCAGCTCGGAAACATCCACTTTGTTTTTCTCGATCACATGTTGGTGCCAAGCTTGGTACTGTGTGATGGTGTCTTTATGGAAGTGGAATCTAGCCTCGATGGCATCTGGGTACACTGTCTTGGAGCCTGTATCCAACTTGTTCTTAAGCATGAGCAGCATTTTCTTGATCCTGACAAGACCATCAATGTACTTATGCATGTTGTGTGCGTTCAACTCCAAGTCTTCCCTGGTGGATTCTTGTCTTAGCTTCTCCAAGTACTCATCAATCTCTAGTCAGACTTGGTTCTTAGGTTTATCATTGGTGAGGGAACCGATTGATGGGATCTAATTCTTTCTCACCATAACATCCAAAATACTGTGCAACCACACATATGAGGCTTGTATGATGTCAATGAATGAGGCGAGCTACTCGTTGTTCTGAATCAACATTCAAATCTTAGCTTTCTCCAGCTCTCCCTGTGGCTTCATATTCTTCTCTAAGTTAAGTGAGGTCCCTTTGTACCGCATTTCCCATTCATGTACATGGATGATGGTAGCATGTATGTTTTTGAGAGTTTGAACAAACTCTTTCTCCTAATGTAGGTCATGCAAATGGATAACTGCCTTATGTATGGTGACAAATCCATCATAAATCTTCTGCATGGTTTCTTAAAGTGATGATACTTTAGCAAGTATCACTTTCCTCATCTCCCCCAATGAGGAAATTGCATTCCCTGTTGTTTCTCGGGGTTGTTTTGCCTCTTTCCTGTAAGCCTGCAAGTTCTTTACTAGTTGTTCATTCTCGGTCGTCAGATACTTAACATTTGAGCTTGTTTTTGCTAGATAGGCCTGTTATATGGAATTTTCATCTATGAATAAACACATTTTCCCTAAGTGGGTAGTTACACTTAGAACAACAGAAAGAAAGTGGCTTAACCTTTTCCTATAATAGATAGATGAGATTAAGGAACTTACTTGTAATATTTCGCTTCCTTGATCTCCTTTGAATCACTCCTGTTTCTCCCACTCGAACTGAATTCGCTCAATTGGTACCTGTAAACAAAAATAGAAAACGATAATGATCAAAGCATACATGATCTATCTACTATAAACCAATGGAATCGACAACATTGAAACACATAATCATCATAGATATGAACAATAATATGAGAAAAGGGATAAACAACTTTATTAATGTAGAAGGAAGAGTTACACCCAGTGTGGTTCAATTCCATGTCACTCATCTAGCTTCATCCCAATCCTCGTCACACCAAAAGCACACCAATCCAGCAACATAAGATTACTTGACATGAACTCAAATCTCAAACCAACATTATTTCTCTACAACCTTCAAATTCCAGCCCCCATGATCACTATGATGAGTGGTCAATTTATAGGGAAATGCAAGTGGTTATGTCATAAATTGGCATTGAATGGTTTTCCAAAATTGGAGTTAGTTTCCATGGAGAAATGGATGAGAGGATAGAGGGATAGTTGATCCATAGCCTATCCAAATTTGACCTTATAGGATGAGATAAGAGTTGGGCATCCTTCTAGAATGCTCTAGAATCAAGGAATATTCCTAGAATCCTATGCCAATTCACTCATTCTCTCCCAGCGCAAGTCAAAGTGGGCCTAAGTGCACTGCAGTGCAAGCCTGAATGGGCCTACCTTCTCTGCAGTGTAGTTACCCCTGACCAAGGCTACGCAAGTGTCCCAAGGAGGCATTTCTGCAAGGTTTCAGGCTAGGAAACTTTCATGGATGGAAGCATTCAATGTGATGACTTTTTTAGGGCATGTAGCAATTGAATTAGGGTTTGATGAGCCCTAATTGTATTGATCTGAATGTTGGGAGTGATGTTCCCATATAGACCTATAACAGTTGCCCCCTAAAGCATGAAGTCAAAACTGATAATGTTGAGTGATATGCATTACGATGTGATGAGAAGGATCTAAAGCGAAGGGCGACCTGCATTGATTACAATACATAACATCATGATATTTTGAATTTTTCATGAATTGCTAAGGGAAGGCATACCCATGCTCAACATATAAAATTTTCAGTACATATACATAAATCAAATAGTCGTCTATAGATATAGACCCGTGATAGGATGACCATTTGTGTAAAGACATCGTACAAATGATTTAGTACTCTCTTGAAATCGTAGCCCGAATGGATGAAACTAGATCTGAGATCTTCTATCTCATCCAATCATTTTATCAAGCACGAGTCTAACCATGTGAAAATGTGATCTGAAGTCGAAAATGGGAAGACATCGTATGATTACTAGCCAATGATGTAAGTTGTTAATAGACGCTAGAGAGATCACCGATAATGATAATGATTCTCAAGGTATTATAGTACATTCTGCATGGTGTGAATAGATGTTTTGATTTCAAACACCATACAAAGTCTTTCGGTCGAAGGCCTGTGATGTCAACCTGTTGCCGAACGTGAGAAATTTTCCATTGATGTATGCAAGCCTCAAGGTACTGGAAGGGTGTCTCTAAGTCAACTTCCTAGATAATGTGTTGATGTCAACAAGAAGTGAGTCATCATAGAAGGGCCTTGATGTATCCCCCATCAATTACATGAAACAAGTGTAATGATATTGAAGACAAAATTTGACTGACGACACAAGGTTCAGGAATGGCGGTCATGAAAATGAAGGTTTATGAGTATTGCAAAGGATGAAGTTTACCAAGTGACTTCTCTTGAACATGTCGGTGACACTGAATGAATTGGCAGCATTGACCCAAAACCAAAGTGATGGATGGTATGTTAGACCATAGGTATGATAACCATCAAGCATATAACCCAACCCAAATAGTCACAGAGATGAAGTGAAAGTGTCATGTTCAAGAGCAACCTACTACCGTAAAGTGGTTTACCCCTTTTCCCATTTTCCCCAGTCATTGTTGACCAGTACCTCTTTATTTTTTTAAACAAGATCGAGGAGGATAACATATGCTTGTTGTATAATTCCACCCTTCGGGAGAATCCATCGCTATGTGATGTTTTAACGAGTCTAGCGAAGGTGAAACTCGGTCTTGTCATGATGGAAAAGTTTATTGCTATTTGATGTTTTAACGAGTTTAACGACAATGAGAACTCGTCCTTTTCATATTTAGAGAGTTTGCAAAGGGAAAAATGAAAACTCCACAAGTTCTTTTTCGTAAATTTGTCTCTCAAGTCCGAAAAAGTGTAAAATAATACAAGAGAGAACCTGTTGACCATGTTCGATCAACGTATTCATTTTTCGTAAATAATCTATCTTAGTCCAGAAAAGGGTTAAACTTATACTGAGTAGATGTCATTTCCAATCCATTTACGAGCTGAAAAGGACAAGCGCTCGACAATATTTTCATATTTCGAGAGTCTGAAAAGAGCTTAAAGAGGACTCCACTTAGAGGAACGAGTGGTGTCTAGGATAGCAACTGGTTCTGGTGATGTTGGAACTTCTCAAAGCATGTTGATTTATGTGAAGAGGTTGGCTAATAAGACCACTCATTGCAATTGTTCCTCAAGAAGGGTAAAACAACCAAGTGAAAGTGTATTATTGACAAAGCAGATAGTAACGATGGAAGGAGAAAAACCAAGGCTCATCTAATGGAAGAGGCTAATAGAATGGAAATCACAAGGGTTAAAATGGAGATGGGTTCATTTTTACACAAGCTTGAACCATAGGTAACTATGCTTGGATTTAGTTTCATGTTTACACAAGCTTGAAACAAAAAACTATGCTTGGATTTAGTATCATTTTTACACAAGCTTGAAATGAAAAACTATGCTTGGAATTGGTTTACATGCCCCCAGCATGATGACTCGATTCTAGGTGCATGCCCTCCAAGCTTCATTACATTGACCTAAATAGACTACTCATGGCTATCAGGTGGATGGAATAAAGGTTCATTTACGAGATCAAGTGAAAGACTCGACTGCGATTTTACAATATCTAATTAAAGACTCAGATTGGAACTTTGCTCCAGGGAACCTTGTTCCATTTTTTAATGAGCTTGACACAAGACAAGGAACTCTGCTCAGATTCCTTGTTTCATTTTTTAATGAGCTTGACACAAGACAAGGAACTATGCTCATGGACTTGTTTCATTTTTTAATGAGGTTGACACAGTAAAATAACTATCCTCATATTCCTTGTTGGACCTGTTTCATTTTTTAATGAGGTTGACACAGTCAAAGAACTATCCTCATATTCCTTGTTGGACTTGTTTCATTATTTAATGAGGTTGACACAGTAAAATAATTATCCTCATATTCCTTGTTGGACTTGTTTCATTTTTTAATGAGGTTGACACAGTAAAAGAAATATCCTCATATTCCTTGTTGGACCTATTTCATTTTTTAATGAGGTTGACACAGTAAAATAACTATCCTCATATTCCTTGTTTCATTTTTTAACGAGCTTGAAACAAGACAAGGAACCATGCTCATATTCCTTGTTTCATTTTTTAATAAGCTTGACACAAGACAAGGAACTATGCTCATATTCCTTGTTTCATCTTTTAACAAGCTTGACACAAGACAAGGAACTATGATCATATTCCTTGTTTCATTTTTTAACAAGCTTGACACAAGACAAGGAACTATGCTCATGGACCTATTTCATTTTTTAATGAGGTTGACACAGTAAAAGAACTTTCCTCATATTCCTTGATCATGACCCATAAGAGGTCATGACTTCCAAGAGGATCTCATTAGATGGGATATGTAGCAAGGAATCCATTAGAGAGATTTAGTTCCAATGCCCCTAGTACATAATGCACAACATCAAGGAATTGATCATCAATTGATGTAGGCATGGAACGGGTTGCCACATAATTGACCTGTGGTGGGGAAGATACCATTGGGACAAAAGGACCATTTAGGGAAGGTGGTTGACTGGAAGCCATATTTGGACCAGTAAATGAAAGCTGGTCAACAGTGACAATTCTGCCTTCATGCGAGAAACACATCACTTGAAAGAGTGTTGAAACAATAGCTCCCATGTCATAAACATAGTGGCGCCCAAGAAGTAAATTGTAATCTAAAGGACCTGGGACTACCATCATATTGAGATAAACAATTTTTCCTCCCAAAGTAATAGGAAACTGAGGAAGGATCCCTAATGGTTGATTGGTTCCTCTGTTAAAAACCAATAGATTCTGGGTAACAGGCACAGGTGGCGGTGAACCGGGCGCCTGCCAAGTAGTGGAGGAAAGGATACTCACAGATTCACCTTCATCTGTAATAGTTCCAGATACAATCATATTATAAACATGTACTATGATCTAGAAAGGCACATATGAAGGAAGATGGCATCTTGCCAGTCGATTCCAATCGAAGGAAGTGACCAAAATACTTGGAGGGGGTACCATAAGAATAGGAGAATTAACCCCTTGAGTTATGAGAACGGTAGGATTTTCCTCCTGTCTTGATGGAATAGGAGGGTTGCCTCCAAGCTCATTGGAATCTGAAGAAACGAAAAGAATGTGAGTGGTATCATACTCACTCTCTACGGGAAAGGTATGATTAACTGAAGGTGAAATCAGGTCAACTGTTTCCTTGACCTTTGATTGGTCAGGTATAGACTCATGGGATTCACATTCAGAGAGAGTGGGTTTGACCGACGGTTGATTTGGGTCAGTCACTTCATCAACTAGTGAAGGATTAAGGAGAGTCTCATGTAACTAGATGGAAGTCGCTGTGGAGAAGCAGAATGGTTATCCAACACTTTTTGGGCTTCATCCAGATAGGGAAAAACTTGAATGGGGTGGTTCCCTTCGCATAACCTATGGGGAAACTTAAATTTACCCTTCTTTCCATGAAATTTACTACCACTAGTTGATGGTGTGTCACTAGCATGATCTCCAGAAGTTAATGACATGGGATGATGTGAATGAGAAGACCATTCTTCTAGGATCTGAGGAATACCAAAACGATTTCGAAGAAGATGGTCTCCCGTAAAAAGTTTGCAAGGATATCGAAGTTTGTGAGGCTTATCTGATGGTTTCTCATCAGAAGTTGCATTCGAAGCAATGGTTGCTTGGTTGCTCCCCTACTGAATTTTCTTCTTCTTCTTCTTCTTCTTCTTCTTCTTCCCTTTCTTCTTCTTCTTATCTACCTAGTTACTAGTGTCAATACTTTCACTAGGCAGAGAGGAAGAAGGAGAGGAAGAAACAATGATGAAGAAGGTAAAGGGTCAACTATAGGATCAACTGGAGGTTGATTTTTTCCAGGTGGAGGAGTACTCGATTGCAGAGAAATCACGACATTTTAAAACCAAGGAGGTTGAAAAAAACCATATTTGCAAGCCAATGGTAAATCCCGGAAGGGATAATGTAGCCATATATGGAACACCAATATTTATGAAAGGAGGAAAAGGACTAGGATTCCCATCAAAAGGAATTCCTTGATCTGTGGACTCTGGAGTTGTTTCCATATGTCTCAACCTAAGATCAACTAAGGAGTGACGTGGAGGATGTTATCCGCGGTCATTTAATTTTATTTTAATCAAAATAACATAATAAAACAAAAGAGGGATAATCTAGGCAAAAGGATTACCAAGTAACTGTGAACTGTAATATACTACCTCAGTAATCCAAGGACAACATACATGCAAGAAATCTCCCCGCATTTTGTTTTCAGTGTATCACAGGATACAAGGTGGCTGACTCGGTTACCTATGGATGGATAGCAACCTAATGTAGTCCTCCTATATATACCCGGAAGTACGTGGAGGCCCAATCCGTGTTAGCATTGTCTAATGCGAAATCGCACAATGAGAGAATTCCTTTATACTTTCCGTACTATAACACCGCCCTATATACCCGGAAGTATGTGGACGAGCTACGATATACTTACATACATGGAATGAGGTATCACACTCAGAATGTATCGTAGAAAATTAGCAACAGCTGCTATGTTTAACGATGCCAGAACATATCTCTAGCCTATACCTCTAAATGTTATGTGTTAAGTTACAATGCTCCATTAGGTTAATAGAGATAACTTTTAAGTTGATCTTCTTAAGAATTTTCCTTTCAAGGTTCACCATGTGATGTATGTGTGCAATTCCTAGAATGCAACTAACATGAGAAACATTCTTTCATTCAATTAATAATGGAAACCATAGCTAGTAAGCGATAGAGCAATCAAATCTTTGACAAAGAGCAAAGAGCACAACTAATGCAATTTCCCTAGATATTCCTATCAAGCATTCACAAACTACAATATGCACAATGCAAGTTTTTCTTTTCAGTCCCTTTAGTGTTTAGATGAACAAAAAGGAACTAGATGCACAAACGATCAATCAATGCTTTTCACAAGAAACAAAGACTTTATGACAATTTCTTTTTCAAAGAAATGAAGACTTTACGACAATTCTTTTTCAGAAAAGTAAAGACTAATCAATGTAAGCTAACTTTGACAATGAATTGATAATGATAAAGAAATCTCTTAAGAAACAATAAACAATCAAGGTCAAAGTAGGGCTAGGAGAGGAAATGAAAATTGATTTCAGAGGCATAAAAAACTTTGATCTTTCAACAAACAACATCAGAAGCAACTTTGGAAAAATCAAGAAAAAGATGGGTTTTTTAGCTTGAGAGGGACCAGCGCAGGTCTAAGTGGGAGACAATGCACTGCAAAGCACTGTCTCTAAGCCAAGGGTGCACTGGTACCAGCACATTCCTAGAATAGGCATTCTAGTGCAAATTTCAACCAAAAAAGCTTCAAAATGACTGAAAAGAGATCAATGAAGTCAAGTAAAGTCTACTAGGATGCTGTTGAAATATGGCAACAAGAATATTCCAATTTAATTTTTCCTTGAATTAAATTGTGAATTAAAATCGAATTTAGTCTTAACAGCTACTTGGAAATAATTAATTAATTTGTTTCAAATTAATTAGTTGGAGAAATTCAAGTTAGAAGTCTTTCTGAAGTCATGCAAGAATTATCCATAAAATTTAGGAGATAAGGTTGAGTTATATTTGACTTGTAATTAGTTAACTCAGTTTACTGAGTTAAGTCGAGTTAAATTAGTTCTAAACTGTTTGAGGAACTAATAGAGAGTTAATAGTCAGTTGATGCATGCATGCACTCAACTAGTGTACTCCAGTTAACTGAAAATTCCCTCATCAGAAACTCATGCATGTCTATTCTGAGAAAGACCTAGTTGAGATTAAAGTCAAGGACAGTGTACTATCAGTTGCATGTGTTTTCCTATAAAGAAAACCCATGCATGCAGAAGGAATAATTTCATGAGGATTGTGTAGTTTTGACAGTTTGTGAGAACAGTGTTCCACTTGGTGAGGTGAAGATCATCCACTAGGAACAGCGCAAGGAAATAGGAGCTTGGAGGGCATAGAGGACGGCTTGTGAGAGGCCAGGATTACTTATGAGCATCTATGAGGATTGTACTGAGAGCTGACTAGCTGTGAGAGCTAAGGCTTTGTATTATTCCTATGTGTTTCCACCTTGTATGATAATACATATAGTGGGGTTTTTAGCTGAGGCTTTCCCCAAAGTATTTTCATGTGTATTGTGCGATTGATTATTCTTCTTCTAGTTATATGGGTTCAGCTCGATCTTTAAGCTTCTGCAAATTGATAGTAGAAGTAGGTTATAGTATTTTGCTTTGGTTATATTGCATTATCGAGTTAACCTATAGTCTGATTTTCTACATGGTCTCAGAGCGAGATTTGTAGAGAGAACTTCTACATGGTATCAGAGCTGTGAATAGTATACTGAGAAGAGAATTTGATGTTTGACGTTCGGGGTTATAGGTACAAATCGAATTCATATCATACTTCAAGGTTGGCCAATGGCATTATATGGCTTGAGACTCAAGCATGCCTTGGAAGGTAGCTCGAATTACATAGCATGGAAAGATAGAATGGAGGTTGTATTAGAAGACAATGGCTTGAAGGATTTCATTGATCAAGAAATCCTGAAGCCAGCTTCAACTAATGCACAAGAGTTGGCTGAGTGGAAGAAGAGTGTGGTGAAGGCGATATGAATCATCCTTGAGGGAGTTCAAGACCATATTGTCTTGAGTCTCCATGGGAAGGATACTCCATTTTCAATGTGGAAGACATTGAAGGACCTCTACCAGAACAGTAGCGACCATAGGAAATTGGCGCTCAAGGATAAGCTTCGAAGAATCAAGATGGAGAAGGGCGATACTATTTCCACATATCTAAACAAGCTCACCACTTCCATAGATGAGCTTGGTAGTGTGGGAATAACTACTGTCGATGATGATATGGTGAGCCTCACTCTCCTTGGCCTTCCAAAGAGTTGGAATAGCTACCAGGACTCTATGAATGGAAGGGAGAAACTGTTGGATTGGGAACAACTATGGTTGGATCTTATGCATGAGGAGATTAGGAGGAGAACACGAGATGGTTCTTCATCCAAGGATGTTGATGAAGAAAATCTGTCCTTAGCAAGTAAGGCAAGGAAATGAAAGGGGAAGGCGTCCCATTCCAAATCGAATTTTTTTCATGGAGGAAAGAAGGGTGACAAGTCTAAAGTAAGATGCTTTAATTATCATGAGATGGGACATTATGCGACTAATTTCCCATCGAAGAAGTCCAAGAAGGAATCCTTAGGAGGATCGGGAGGTGAGGCATTAGCCTCTCAGTTCGAAATGGACTTTACCCTCATCGCATGCATGGTGTCATCAATGATGGGTTGTGTCTAGTATCTTGATAGTGGAGCCTCATTCCACATGACCGGTGATAAAATTTTATTCAGTACCTTGGAGGAGAAAGACCTCAAGATGCGCATAGAGATGGGTGATGACGGAAAGTATAGTATTTCAGGAGTGGGCACGGTTGCTTTTCAGAGGGATCATGGAGCTCCTATCACCTTGACAGATGTGAAGTATGTGCATGGACTGAAGAATAACTTGGTATCGGTCGTGATGTTGGAGGACAAAGGCGATGATGTTGGCTTCAATAAAGGAAAGGCATTCCTAAGACACATAGCCACGGGTCAGACCAAGAGGATAGGTATTCGGGTGAAGAATATTTATAAACTAGAGGTAGATGATTGTGCAACATTAAGTACAAAAGTAGAATTGGTGCAAAGCCAAGACATTGTGAGTTGTGGCACAGGTGGTTTCGCCATTTGCATCATGGGGCTTTGAATATAATGCAACAGATATCTACAAGACTTCCCAAAGGTAAACTTGAGCAAGTTGACACATGCAAAGGTTGTGCCTTGGGAAAGTACACCAAGTCTTCCTTTCATGATCGAGACAGTCAAGCAAAGGCTATATTAGAGCAAGTTCATACTGATGTGTGTGGACCATTCTTGACAACATCCAAAATGAAGAAAAGGTATTTTTTTATTTTAATTGATGATTATTCTTGTAAATGTTGGATTTATTTCATGCAGAAGAAGGACCAAACCTTCACAAAGTTTTGTGAGTTCAAAGATTTGGTCGAGAAAGAGTCACGAAAGAAGATCAAGGCCTTGAGAAGTGACAATGGTGGAGAATATGTCTCTCAAGATTTTAAGGACTTCTGTGCAGCGGAAGGAATTAAACGAGAGTTAACGGCACCTCATAACCCACAGAAGAATGGGGTGACTGAGAGGAAGAACAGAACTATTGTAGGGACAACACAGGCAATGTTGCATGACCAAGGCCTACCACTTCACTATTGGGTTGAGGCATGCACACAATGGTCTATTTGCAGAATAGAAGCCCGCATTGCATACTTGGGATGAAGACACCAGAGGAAGGTTTCTCTGGTAAGAGACCAAATGTGGGTCAATTCAGGATCTTTGGCTCATCGGTATATTACCATGTGAGAAAGGATGCACAGAAGAAGCTTGAGCTGACAACAGAGTTGGGGATACTTGTGGGGTACACTAATACACCTCACAACTATTGGGTGTACTTTCCTACCAGTCAGAGGACAATGGTTCGCAGAGATCTCAAGTTTGATGAGCAGAAGGCCATGCGCGTTTCCCTTGAGAGGCAGCTTCAACTATAGGCTGTGGAGGAACTGTTGGTTCCTAAGGAGGAGGAGCCTCAGACTGATGTGTAGAAACCGCGTGCAAAGGTTCCAAGAGTGGATACATCCACTCAAGAAGAGTCTTCCAGAGATGGACGGAAGCGCACAAAAGAATCTGACAAATTGTTGAAGGATGCGAGAGAGAATATGGGAGCACCATCTTCTCAGCGCTGACAAAGGAGGTCACCTGAGAGGTACACTGGATACATGGCCCTTGCTGGGGATTTGGGTTGATGCTATGGTGGAGGAGTATGACTCCATAGTTCGTAACAATGTTTGGGACATGGTTCCAAGACTGGAGAACAAGTCAGTTGTGATTTCCCGTTGGCTTTACAAGGTAAAGCAAGCTATTGATGATAGTGTGGACAAGAATAAGACAAGATTTATTGCCCGTGGCTTTTCACAGATCAAGGAGGATCATGTTGCTGCAGAGTATATTCTGACAAAGGAGCAAGATGCTAACATTTTGACAAAGGCATTGTCAAAGTGTAAATTCGAGTTCCATAGAGACAGGATCAGGGTGGCAGATAATCCCTTTCTTGTTGAGAGGGAGTGTTGAAATATGGCAACAAGAATATTCCATTTTAATTTTTCCTTCAATTAAATTGTGAATTAAAATCGAATTTAGTCTTAACAGCTACTTGGGAATAATTAATTAATTTGTTTCAAATTAATTAGTTGGAGAAATTCAAGTTAGAAGTCTTTCTGAAGTCGTGCAAGAGTTATCCCTAAAATTTAGGAGATAAGGTTGAGTTATATTTGAGTTGTAATTAGTTAACTCAATTTATTGAGTTAAGTCCAGTTAAATTAGTTCCAAACTGTTTGAGGAACTAATAGAGAGTTAACAGTCAATTGATGCATGCATGCACTTAACTAGTGTACTCCAGTTAACTGAAGATTCCCTCATCAAAAACTCATGCATGTCCATTCTGAGAAAGACCCAGTTGAGATAAAAGTCAAGGACAGTGTATTATCAGTTGCATGTGTTTTCCTATAAATAAAACTCATGCATGCAGAAGGAATAATTCCTTGAGGATTGCGTAGTTCTAACAGTGTGTGAGAGCAGTGTTCCACTTGGTGAGATGAAGATCATCCACTAGGAACAGCGCAAGGAAATAGGAGCTTGGAGGGTAGAGAGGAATGCTTGTGAGAGGCCAGGATTGCCTGTGAGAATCTGTGAGGATTTTACTGAGAGCTAAGGCTTTGTATGATTCCTATGTATTTCCACCTTGTATGATAATACAGATAGTGGGGTTTCTAGATGAGGCTTTCCCCAAAGTATTTTCATGTGTATTGTGCGATTGATTATTCTTCTTCTGGTTATATGTGTTCAGCTCAATCTTTAAGCTTCCGCAATTGATAGTAGAAGTAGGTTATAGTATTTTTCTTTAGTTATATTGAATTATCGGGTTAACCTACAGTCATATTTTCTACATGGTCTCAGAGGAGTGAGATTGTAGAGAATTAGAGAATTAGAGAATTTCTACAAATGCAATATGATAAGGATAAACTACCAGGAATGATGGTCGATCCCCAGTATGGTCGCCAATTTGTTATAGGGAATTTACATCTACGGATAAACACATTTTCCCTAAGTGGGTAGCTACACTTAGAACAATAGAAAGAAAGCGGTTTAACCTTTTCCTATAATAGATAGATGAGATGAAGGAACCTACTTGTAATCTTTCACTTCCTTGATCTCCTTTGAATTGCTCCCGTCGCTCCCACTCGAACTGAATCCACTCAATTTGTACCTGTCAATAGAAACAGAAAATGACAATGATCAAAGCATACATGATCTATCTACTATAAACCAATGGAATCAACAACATTGAAACACATAACCATCATAGATATGAACAAGAATATGAGAAAAGGGATAAACAACTTTATTAATGTAGAAGGAAGAGTTACACCCAGTGTAGTTCGATCCCATGTCACTCATCTAGCTTCAGTTCAATCCTCGTCACACCAAAAGCACACCAATCCAACAGCATAACATTACTTAACACGAACTCAAATGTCAAACCAACAGTATTTCTCTACAATCTTCAAATTCCAGCCCCCATGATCACTATGATGAGTGGTCAGTTTATAGGGAAATTAAAGTGGTTATGTCATAAATTGGGCATTGAATGGTTTTCCAAAATTGGAGTTAGTTTCCATGGAGAAATGGATGAGAGAATAGAGGGATAATTGATCCATAGCCTATCCAAAGTTGACCTCATAGTATGAGATAAGAGTTGGGCATCCTTCTAGAATGCTCTAGAATCAAGGAATATTCCCATAATCCTATGCCAATTTCGCTCATTCTCACCCAGTGCAAGTCAAAGTGAGCCTAAGTTCACCTCAGTGTAGGCCTGAATGGGCCTACCTTCTCTGCAGCGCAGTTACCCCTGACCAAGGCTACGCTGGTGTCCAAAGGAGGCATGTCTGCAAGATTTCAGGCTAGGAAACTTTCATGGATGGAAGCATTCAATGTGATGACTTGTCTAGGTCATGTATCAATTGAATTAGGGTTTGATGAGCCCTAATTGTACTGATTTGAATGTCGGGAGTGATGTGTCCAAATAGAACTGTAACAAGGCCAAGCTAGATTCGATAAGGGAAATTGGATGCTTCTTGGTGTCTAACACTATCACCCTTTCCTTTATGAATGCAGGTGATGCGTGATCATCAGGAAAGTACTTCCTTCGTGTCTGTACAATCCTCTTCTAGAACTCATCAATTGATAGATTGTACAGATCCATGATCGGATCATCATCAAGGAAAACATCATCTCCTTTCTCACTCGAGCTTGGCTCTGTTGACGGAGGTGGTGGATACTGAGGGATGACATGTGGTGCTCTTAGAATCAGGTCAACATCTTCATTTTGTGGCTCATGTTCCAACTCCATGTTTGTCACTTCGATCAATTGGTCAATCTTTTGAGCAAGCTCCCAATTCTTCATCTGCTCACCTCCCTCCTCTAATGCTGGTTGTTCCAACTATTCAACCTGTATGGACGTTGTTTCCTCCATCATCATGCCTTGCCTTTGTTCTTCTTCCTACTTTTTCTTCTCTTCTCATTCTCTCCTCCTTGACTTTTGTTCTTCCTTCATCTTCAACTCCGTCTCTTGTAGCTTCAGTTATGGTTCCTACAACCTTTGTTTTTATCTCTTCCTATACTCTTCTCTCCTGATCCACTTCTCCCTCTTTGCTTCCGCTACCAAAGTTTCCTTCTCGAGGATAGGATTTGCCTTCATTTTGCAGCTTTCCTCCCCCTCTTGATTATCAGCATTCTTTCTCTTTCCCTTATCTTGCACTGGATTGTCTCATTTTTTTGTTGTTGATGTTGCTTCCAGAGCTACTGTTATACTTAGAGAAGCCTTCAAATTTCTTACTATATTGACTAGCTTAATGAGTTTGGAGGAATTGTAGCAGTACCTCTAAGGGTCCTCCTCTCACCAATGAAATTTCATGTGGATCCATGGAAGGTACACTCGCGTACAATGTTCCTTGCAAATATTGTGAGGATTATACAGATTAAAGTCTTTGGTGTCAAACTAAAACTTCATTATTTCCTTAACCTCGACATCTGCATCTTTCAAGCTCTTAATCTCGTATAATTTGATCTGTAAAGGAAGAGCAACCCATGGGGATTTCTTCTTCCTATGAAGTCTTGTTAAAAAACCTATAGTGAGGTGGTATGAAACTTCTTGCATGACTAGTTTTTCGATGGCATACCTTGGTAGCACATGTAGAGGCTTCTCTCCACCAAATGCTCCTATGAAGGTGCCACCTAGTGAGGTATACCAATCTGCAATGTCTACTATCGCCTCCATTACTTATTGGGACATGTAAGGTGGATCTTACTCAAAGATAAGCTTGTATAATAGGATGATACATTGGGAATTAGCCTTGCCGTCACTCCTCGATAGTTGCAGTCAGAAATAAATGTGCAATAGATGTTCACCATAGTATCTTATAATGTCCATGTCTAGTCCATGTCAGGGAATTTCTCATGTTCACAGATTGCATCTAGTAAGTATGCGGACATATAGAAACGTGCTTGATCATTCTTGAGAAAATTCTTAGCCTTAGCTACATGGGACTTCAACTGTTGAGCCAACATATCCAACCAGTTGAATGTCCTCCCGTCGTTCACCAACTGGTCTAGTAAGACTTCCGACCCTTCAGCAAAGATCTTTGTGCTCTCTTAACCATATATTTTGTAGGAAAATATTATCAAGAACTAGTAAGCCTTCCTGTGGGACTTGGTCTTGTAAACATGGGTGGGTGTCTATCTAAACTTCAATGGCTCTTTCACCTAGCACTTGACAATGTATTTAGTGTTCACATAGCTATGGGTGGCATAGAAGAGTGATTCCATGTGCTTTATTAGCTTGGGCAAGTGATACATATGTTGAAAGTCTTCTTCCTTAAAGGTGGAAAGCTTCTTCCCACTGGAACTACTTAATGTCATAGTTTGTTCATCTATATGTGAGAGAAACCAACTAATGATGTGAGCACATGGGAAGGCAGGATACCTGCATGTAACCTTGTATAACCCTAAATTCTAGATATTAACACATACCTTTCGTTCTTCCATATCTGCCTCAAAATATTTTGCAAAGATGTCTTTAATCTGTTGCCATGTTAGTGTCATTCCTTTCTCAATAAACATTTGAGTATCTACATAAACTGGTAGATCAACTAATATCTACTCAACTACTTCCCTAGTACTACTCTCGACAGTTTTATTTGATGCATCTCTCTTGGATGCCATGTTAATTGTGACTGTTGGAGAGATGATCAACAATTCTTGTACCTCTGAGACAGATAGGACACTCATGGCAAGAAAATGTCAGTTTAAAAGAAAAACAACTTCAAGACAAGATCATGTAGCAAGTCAAGCTCTTGATGCGAAGGATTGTGTAGTTTTGACTAACAGGGGTGACTGACTGACTTGTGAACTATGCACTGCACAGTCCCAACAGTCAGTGTGGAAGATTGATGAATAGAACTACACAATGTGGAGTTCAGTATGGGCCAAAGCCTGGGAGGGACTACACATTGCATAGTCTCAGTGGCCAAGCTTGGAGACTGGCTCTTGGAACTATGTAGTGTGAAGTTGGAGCCATCCCAGGCCATTCTCTATGAAATTCCATAGGCCAAGTTAGAGGCTTGAGTCTCCAAATTACGCAGTGCAAATTGTGCATAGTGAGATTTGGGCAAGGGGAACCAAAATCTGCCCAAGGGAGTGTGAAAACAAGAAGATCTGAAATATGGTGTGAAGTTAAGTGTAGACATGACTAAGTGTAGATGCATGCATGTGAAACAAGTGAATAAATTGATTAAACTGAAGGAAAACAAAGCATGTGAGGAGAGTCGCCACAACGGTGACCATTGGTGCAAAAACAGGAAAACTCATGTGACACTTGTGAAAGGCAGTCTATAACTTGAAATAACACTTCTACAAATTAAAACAAGTTAAAATGCTAGCAACCATACAAAGAAACTAGAGATACAACACTCACACAAGCCAAACCATAAAAAGCGGCAGAAAAAGTGACAAAAGATGACAAAAGAAAAAATCACCCGAAAAAGTGACGACAATTGCACTGAATTCTCCTTGATCTCCTCGGGGATACTATAGATCCAATATAAAATGTGAAAATGAACTCTAGTAACATTGATTATATAGATTTGGTCAAGTTAGGGTTTATGACACACATGCCTAAAATCAAGGAAAAAGCGACACTTGGAAAAAGTTTCTAAAAATAATGCAAGTGCCTCCTTCGGGATGCTAAAAATAGATCCATATTTTTTAGGGATTCTTTTTTCTTTTTTTATTTTTTCTTTTTCCAAGGAAACTTGCCAAGCACACTACTAGGAAAGACATTGCAGTTTCAGGAACTAGGAAACTTTTAGGCTCAGTGCATTGTGCAGTTTCCGAGCTTAGTGAGGGTTGTGTAATTTCTAGGCTCAACGTTGGGTTGCCCCCTCATGAATGCACATTTTCTGAGATCAAGGCTCACGGGAAGTGAGGACTATGAAATTCCCAACAATAAGGCTAGTTTCCCTCAAGAATTTCACATTTTTTTGGTGCAAGACCAGAACTGTTGTGGGACCAAGTCAGGAGATCATATTGTGAGTTAGAAAATCAACTATGTAAGCGAACACAATCCAACCTAAAAATATGAGTGTCAGTAGAACCATGGATACTTGTATCAATACAAGATGAGTTGTTAAGGTTTAGAAGGAAGCCTCAAAAATCAAAGCATAAGAAAAATTTTGGAGGGTGGTTGTAGCCGCTACAACATTAGTGACACACTGGTAGAACTCCAACTCTCTATATGGACCTTGTCTCATGAAAAGCAAGTCTAACTCTTCCAGAAGTATTGTTCAGTTCTTCGATTATCATAGCTTCTTCACTTAGCCTGAGTTAAATATGTAGTCCCCACCATTCTCTTTATCGACATCACACATACCAAGCCAAGTAAAACTAAGATGTTTTGATTGGGGATGAGAGGTATATAGATGCACAAGTAAAATAGACTGTCAAAGTTTTAGTTTCATCTCTAGTGTTGCTTCATTTTTATTTGTGTAAAGAACTGTGCATAGGCACTTAATTATGTCATGGGGTGGAAGAGGGATCCCAACTCATTGAGAGCAGAAGAGATTGTCCCTTCAGAGAAGGATATTTATATATACCTCTGACATACTTGTCAACGTTTTCCCCCTCTCCTTACTCTACTTGACTAAGTTAACAAGGGTTAACTGAAAATAAAAAAACAATCAAGCATCGTGATTTGACCATGACTCTCTTCGAAAGGAACATATTTTCCATCAGAGTATCATCGACTAGAAGAAATGCAAGATTCACATAAAGAGAGGGAATAGACAGATAACCAAGTGTTGATAGCAGTACAAGCTCCTCTTAAACTTCACCCTACTTTTCTAAAAGGCCAAACATAGTTTCATGTGAAAACTAACCTACAGGTGCAAAATGAAACAAACAAATAAAAGAAGCGGGATAGGCAAAACAAAGTAAATAAAATCAAGAAAGAAACAAGAAAGAAAAACTACTCCTACCCTAACCTAAGCAGAACGTAGGCCAAATCACATAAAGTGATACTTCCAATTGAGCCATTGGGCGCATTGGTTGGCCCAATTAGGCGAGGGCATGAATGTCAAGAAAGATATACGAGTAAACCAACAAACAAGAAAGATAAAACAATGCAAACCAGATTTTTGAAGTTTGAATGTAACTGCAGAAAAGTAAACATGAAAGGCATTCTGTGGATGTACCATGGTGTTCTAGCACACTACAAGTGGAAGCAAGCATGTACACACTTTCGAACTTGAAAGATGAGAAAACATGAAGAAAGAAGAAAACTTCCATTTTGCAACAATTATTGCTACACACGACTCCTCCAATGATTGATCGATAGGATCGTGTGACACAGATGGAGGATGTGAAAATGATATGATAGATTGATTTTCAATGTGAATAACAGAGTGATGAGGAGCTTGGAGAAATTCAACAAATTTCTAATTGGAAGTGGAACTGACATCAAGACTACGAGAACCTGACATAACCATCATCTCGAGTTGAAGTGTCTCGACAGCTTGAGGAGGTTCCAATTCATCAGAAGATGGATCATCAAATACTAGTGGCTTAGAAGGATGAATAGTGGACAAATCATAATCGTGATCAAATTAATGAGTGAAAAGATCATGACCACCATGATCAGAAAGTTCAAGATGACGAATAGAGGCATTCTCATGATATGATGAATCGTAATGAGGGGATGATGAAAAATGAGAAATTTCACCCTCTATGTTTCCGAAAAGGTAAGATGTGAGATTGGGAGGATCTAGGAATATGAAAATTGGCATTCCATGTGTTCTACGCATGATCAGAAGTAGAAACATCCAAAAATTATTTTTCACAAGATGGAACAGTAATGAAAGGTTCGTGGAATATGTCAGGATAAAGCGGATGAGGTGAAAATAGAAGGAGGCCATCCTTCACCACAGATTCTTGTTCAGACTCCCACACATACTCATCCAGAATGATATCCCAGTTTTGTTGTTCAACACCAACTCCATTCAGAACTTGATCCTCATGAGCATCACATGAGAGATTCAAAATAGATGAACACAACACACCACAATCTAGAGGATCAGAGGGACCGAAGGATTGAGGACGATAAGATAACACCTCAACACAGTCATCGAGGTTACTGTCCAAATCTGCGCAGAAATTTAGGGCAAGTGGGGTAGGAGGAGATGATGGTAGATCAAAATACAGCCTCCTAACTTCTCCTCACCCTGACCAGTAGAGCTAGATTTGTTTTATGAGAAGGGTACAAGGGGTCACGTGGGATAGCAACCTTGTCCATCTAAGATTTAGGAGATCTAACACCGAGGTATGTTGGCAGAGGTTCAAAAGATTCTAGCTCATGTGGATTTTCAAAAACATGAATAATATATTTAAATATTTCATCCAAGAGTTCCCAGTTAACTTCATCTTCAGGAAATTCATAGTAATGAACAAAAATATCATGAAAACTTGAAGAGATTCGTAAGGTGATTTTTGAAATTTTAAAATTTTTCTGTTAAGGGATTTTCGGTCATAAAGAATGAAAGCACGACATGATTCACCAAGAAACTACTTGAAAGAGTGTATATAAGCTACGGGAAGACACCATTTATTTACACACCCTTCAAATGTGAGAGAGAACAAGCCACAAGAAACATCCTCAGACTGGATTTCATGACTATCACAGAAACCAAGAAAATAAATTATGTGTCTGTGCAAGGTTATTCCCCCCTCGCCATTATACTTAATTCTCGACAAGTCATTTATGATGATTTTCAACACTTCAAGATGTGCAAAGTTAGAAAAACATGTCGAGGTTATGATTTGCAAACAAGTCGTAAAATATGTGTACATATTCAAAAAAAACTTCAAGAGCTCAGCTTGTCATCTGGCCCTCCTTCTAGCACCAAAAATATTCATGGTGCTAGACCCGCTAATATTCAAGGGATCTACTCAATATGAAGTCCCAACTAGACCTCACACCATTTGGAGTAGAAGTCCTAGTAGTGGGTGGTAATGTAATGCCTTGACCGCGATAGTGCGTAGAGATAAGTATGATAGCTTTGGTTGAGAGAAAGTGTGTAACCCTACAGAGAGTTAAGTGTGATGCATGAAGATTCTAACACATGGAGGAGAAAAGAGAGTGTGTCCCTTGGAAGCCTGTAATAGTACGCAGCTTGAAAGGAACACACAAGCGAAATGAAATCACAAGCTAAAATGCAGAATAGTCCAAAAGTTAAAGTGATGAGTTAATCCAACAATGCTTATTCAACAAGATTCGTAAAATAGTTCATAAGTATACATTTCCTAAGTTAAATAACATATGTTGCCAATACAACAAGAGTAGTTCTATTATATTAAAAACATATGCATGAAAGTGTTCTAGCTCTAGTTTTATTATTCTATGTGAAAGATCCATCCATACAAACACCATTTACGACTACTAGCCCCAATAGTGGAACATCACAGTCAAGAACACTTGCTCCTCCAAAGAAGTATACTCACTCTATGCTATGGAGAAGTCAAGGTTCTTCACAATACTCCCAAGCATTTTCTAAGCCTAAGCCTAGCCAAAAGCTTGGCTCCCAAAATCATGTTACATGAGTTATGAGGTTCTATTTATAACAAGAGGGGGTGACTCTTCAACTTCCCCTTTGAGACCTTTGGACTACGCTCATGACTCTTCAACTTATTCACTAGATGACAAATTACATTACATGGTGACTTTCCATATTCCAATATTGACACTTGGAATTTCACTTACCATATAATTACAAATAATATTACATTTTCCACATGTACCCATATAAGACAAAATAGGGTAGACACAGCCTAACAAGAAACAACACTATGATTCCGAAGTTTGGGGAAGTCCAGCTTGGCAACCTCCACTTGGTGCTTCTCGGTCACATATTGGTGCCAAGCTTGGTACTGTGTGATGGTGTCCCCAAACTACTTGACAATGTCTTTTTAGAAGTGGAATCTAGCCTCCATGGCATCTGGGTACATTGTTTTGGAACTTGTATCCAATTCATTCTAAAGCATGATTAGCATTGTCTTGATATTGATAGGACGAGCGATGTAATTCTATATGTTGTGTGCGTTCAGCTTCAAGTCTTCCCTGGTGGCTTCTTGTCTTAGCTGCTCTAAGTACTGATCGATCTCCATCCAGACTTGGTTCTTGAGTTTATCATTAGTAAGGGAACTGATTGATGGGATCCAGTTCTTTCTCACGATGACATCTAAACTATTGTGCAACCGCACATATGAGGCATGTATGCTACCAATGAATGAGGCAAGCTACTCATTGTTCTAAAAAGACATTCAGACCTTATCTTTCTCCAGATCTGCCTATGGATTCATCTTCTTTTCTAAGTCAAGTGGGGCCCCTTTGTACTCCATTGTCCACTCTTGTACATGGGAAATGGCAGCATGAATTTTTTTGAGAGTTTGAACAAACTCTTTGTTCCGCTGTTGTAGGCCATGAAAATGAACAAATTCCTTATGCACAGTGCAAAATATGTCATAAAGCTTCCACATGGTTTCTCCAAGTGATGATTCTTCAGCAATTATTGCTTTCCTCATCTCTGCTAATGCAAAAACTGCATTTTTCGCTATTGTTTGGAGTTGTTCTTCCTCTTTCCTAGTAGCCTACAAGTTCTTTTCTAGTTGTTCATCCTTGGTCATCATATACTTAACATTTGATCATGTTACTCCTGCATAGTCCAAGCTGGTTTCGGCAAGGTCAGTTGGATGCTTCCTGGTGTCTGACACTATCACCCTTTCCTTGGTGAATGCAGGTGATGCATGATCATCTGAAAATTGATTCCTCCACGCCTACACAATCCTCTTCTAGAACTCATCAAATGATAGATTATGCACATCCATGACCGGATCATCATCAAGGAGAACAACATCTCCTTGCTCGCTCAGGGTTGGCTTTGTTGATGGAGGTGGTATGACCGGTGGTGCTCTTGGCATCAGGTCAACATATTCATTCTATGGCTCCTATTCCAACTCCATGTTTCTCACTTCGATTAATTTCTCAATCTATTGAGAAATCTCTTGATCCTGCATATGCTCACCTTCCTCCTCTATTGCTCATTGTTCGAACCCTTCAGCCTCTATGGCCGTTGTTTCCTCCATCATTGCATTTTTCCTTTGTTCTTTTTCTTGTTTCTTCTTCTCTTCTCGCTCTCTCCTCCTCAACTCTTGTTATTCCTTCAAATTCTTCTCTGTCTCCTACAGCTTCAGTTCTGCTTCCTACAACCTCTTCTTTTCTCTCTTCATCCACTATGCTCTCCTGATCCACTACTCCCTCTTTTCTCCCACTTCAAAATATGCCTTCTTAAGGATAGGATATTCCTTCATTTTTCAACTTTTCTCACCCTCTTGATTTTCGACAATCTTCCTCTTTTCCTTGTCTTGCATTGGATTGTTGCCTTATGTTGTTGTTGGTGTTCCTTCCAGAGTTGTTGTTGTCTTTAGAGTAGCCTTCGAAGTTCTTGCTATACTTACCATCTCATTGAGTCTTTATCCATTATAGCAGTACCTCAAATGTTCCTCCTCTGGCCAATGAAATGTCCCGTGGATCCACGGAAAGTACACTCACATACAATGTTCCTTGCAAATACTATGAGGATCATACAGATTAAATTCTTTGGTGTCGAACACAAAATTGACTATTTCCTTAGCCTTGGAATCTTCATCTTTCAAGCTCTTTATCTCGTATAATATGATCTACAAAGGAGGAGTGTTCCATGGCACTTTCTTCTTCCTATGCAGTCTTGCTGACAACCCTGTAGCAAGGTGGTATGAAACTTCTTGCATGACTAGTTTTTCGGTGGCATACCTTGGTAGCACATGCGGAGGCTTCTCCCCACCAAATACTCTGATGAAGGTGCCACCTGGTGAGGCATAGGAATCTACAATTTCTATTATCACCTCCATCACTTCTCAGGACATGTAAGGTGGATCCTGCTCAAAGATAAGCTTGTATAACGGGATGATAAAGTGGTCAGTTATTCTTTCCATCACTCCTTTATAGCTGCAGTCGAAAAGAAATTTGCAATAAATGTTCATGGCAATCTCTTGTGGTGTCCATGTCCACTCCATGCCAAGGAATTGCTTGTGCTCACAAATTTCATCCAGTAAGCATGCAAACATATAGAACCTTGTTTGCTCATTCTTGGGTGAATTATTAGCCTTAGCTACATGGGATTTCAACTATTGAGCCAACAGATATGAACATTTGAATGGCCTCCCGTCATTCACCAACTAGTCCTATAAGGCTGCCCACCCTTAAGGAAAGGTATATGTGCTCTCTTGATCATATATTCTACAGGCAAAGATGATCAAGAACTTGTAAGTCTTCCTAAGGGACTTGGTCTTGTAAACATGGGTGGGTGTTAGCCTAAATTTCAATGGCTCTTTCACCCAGTGCTTGACAATGTCTCTAGTGTTCACATACCTATGGGTGGCATAGAAGAGCGATTCCATTCGCTTCACCGGCTTGGGAAAGCGATACATCTGCTGAAATTATTCTGCCCTGAAGGTTGCAAGCTTCTTCCCGCTAGAAATGCTCAATGTCATAGTTTGTTCATCTGTATGTGAGACAATCCAACTGATGATGTCTGCACACGGGAAGGTGGGATACTTGCATGCAACCTTATATAACCCTGACTATTGGATACTAACATATACCTACCAGTCTTCTAGATCTTCCTCAAAGTATTTTGTAAAGATGTCTTTGATCTTTTTTCATGTTAGTGTTGTTCCTTTCTCAATAAACAAATAAGTATGTACATAAACTGGTAGATCAACCGATATCATCTCAACTGCATCCCCAGTACTGCTCTCGACAATTTCCTTTGATGCATCTCTCTTGGATGCCATGTTAACTATGACTGTTGGAGAGATGCTAAAAAATTGTTGTATCTGTGGAACAAAGAGGACACTCATGGCAAGAAAATGTTGATTTAAAAGCAAAACAACATCAAGACAAGATCAAGAAGCAAGCTGGGAATTGATGGGAAGGATTGCATAGTTTTGACTGACAGGGGTGACTGACTGACTATGGGAAGTATGCACTACGTAGTCCCAACAACCAGTGTGGAAAATTGATGAATGGAATTATGCAATGTGCAGTTCACTTTGGGCCAAGGCCTGGGAGAGACTGCGCATTGCCCAGTCTCAGCGGCCAAGATGGGTGACTGGTTCGTGGAACTACACAGTGTGAAGTTGGAAGCAACCCAGACCATGCTCTGCGTAATTCCAGAGGCCGAGCCAGAGGCTTGAGTCTCCAGATTGCGCAATGCAAGCTATGCATAGTGAGATTCGGGCAAGGCGAACCCAGATCTACCCAAGGGAGTGTGGAAAACAAGTAGATCTAAAAGATGGTGTGAAGTTGAGTGCAAATCTAACTAAGCATAGATGCATGCATGTGAAACAAGTGCAACAATTGATTAAACTGAAGGAAAATGAAGCATGTGAGGAGAGTTGCCGCAATGGCAACCGTTGGTGGAAAAACTTGAATGTTATCACCAAAAAATAATCACCTAGCCATTTCTAACTAGGTGGATCGAAATACACCATGTGGATTTAATTTTACCATAGTAAAATCACTTTCACTCTAGAAAGTAATTTAGTGCTTTTATTAAATTATTTTCTGATTTAAATCAAAAATTCCCATGAGAATAATTGGATAAATCATTATTTATTTAATTTTCTCTAGGAATTATTAATTATTCCTTGTCCCATTTGACTAAATCCCTTACGAATATTTAAATAAATCATCATTTATTTGAATCTACTTATTTCTGTTATTAGAATCATTACTAAATCACTATGTAATAATTATTTTGATTTCAAATCTTTCTTGTTTCTCATGAAATAGTTAATAAATCATTTTATTTGTTAATTATTTCTAAATAAAGGAATTTAACCATTTGAAATTCCTTTCCCTCTCCAATAAATATAATAAATTATTCCAAGTAGTTAGAGATGAATTTGGTCAACAATATTTTATTATTCTCCATTTTCAAGATTAACTCCATACTTTGCTATGTAAAGGAGGTTTTTTCATTCATTCATCACCATGATCATTATCATTGTCAACATTATCAACATTTTTTCTTGAGCTCTCACTTGAGTTCTTCACTTTGTTTGGGTTTTTCACACAATTGAGAGAGGGAATTCTATTTCTAAAGCATCAAGGATATCAAAGGACCCATCCCACGGAGGGGGACTTACAAACCAATCTGTAGATCTCCTTCACTAGGTGTTATCAATAAAGATGTATTCATTTAAAATTGTCTTTCCACTGGGTTATTATTCTGAATACATTATTTTGTTGTTATTTGTTTTGGATCTTGTTTTCTTTTATTGCAGATTTTACATTTGTATTGCATATCTAGAATGACAAAAGCCATCAAATTGTTGTTAGGGTCACTTGTCACCTAGTGACTTAAGTGAGGGTTTTTGGTACATATTCCAAGAATTTTCACACTAACAAGGAAAAAGCATGTGACGCTTGTGAAAGGAAATCTATAACTTGAAACAACATTTCTACAAGTTAAAACACTAGCAACCATGCAGAGAAACAAGGAAGACAACACTCACACAAGACAAACCACTAAAAGCGACAGAAAAAGCGGCAAATGATGACAAAAGCAAAACTCACCTGGAAAAGTGACGACGATCGGACCGAAGGCTCCTTGATCTCCTAGGGAATGCTAGATCTCTAAGATTGAATGTGAAAATTATCTCTAGCAGCATTGGTTAATTAGATTTGGTCAAATTAGGGTTTATGACGTGCATGCCTAAAATCAAGGAAAAAGTGGCACTTGGTGAAAGTTTCTATAAATAGCACACGTGCTTCTTTCAGTATGCTAGAAATAGATCCCTATTTTTTAGGGATGTTTTTTTCTTTCTTCTTTTTGATTTTTTCTTTTTTCTTTTTCCTAGGAAACTTGCCAGGCACACTGTTGGGAAAGACAACGTTGCTTCAGGAACTGGGCAACTTTCCAAATCTACATAGTTTCCTATGTCAATGAGGGTTTCGCAATTTATGGACTTAATGTTGGGCTTCCCCCTCATGACTGCACATTTTTTAAGCTCAAGACTCACTGGCAATCAGGATTGTGTAGTTCCCAACAACAATGCTAGTTGCCCTCAAGAATTGTGCAGTTTTCTGGGGCAAGCCCAAAACTGTTGTGGGACCAAGTCAGGAGATCAACTTATGAGTTAGAAAAACAAAAAAGTAAAGGAACACAAGAAAAACTAAAAATATAAGTTTCAGTCGAAGCATGGATACCTAGATCAGTGCAAGATGAGCTGCTAAGGTTTAGAAGGGAGGCTCCAAAATTGAAGCATAGGAAAAATTTTGGAGGGTGGTTTAGCCACTACAACAAATCCCTAGGATTCTCTAGTCTCCAAATTGATGATAGATATGTTATTCAACTAAAGGGAATATTTGAATATGTAATGTATTGATATCCATCAATTCATGGGAATATCCCACTACATTCATGGTCTTACAACCCAAGTACTCTCTGGGTGGATATCATTTAATCTTTGGAAGGCCATTGTTGGTCATTGTCGATGCCTAAACAATTGAATCTATATTCTCCCGAAGAATTTTGAAACACCATTAGTGAAAAAGAAGAAGCAACTCAACAATTCCTTTCTATAGACCAATACTTAACAATGAGACAGAAAATTGAGGATGCTGAAACCAATGATTTCACAACTTCTTCCTCTTCCTCATCCAACTCACATGCTCTTGACCATGTTATACATCCCAAAACGCAAGCTTCTCTTGCCTATAAAATCATTTCACCTTTATAACATGAGTTATTAGCTTAATAATACCAAGGTTCCACTACTTAAACTAAATAAATCATCCCTATGAAGACCTTGAATGTCAATTGGGGGCTAACTAAAACCAAAAAGAGTGATTGGTTAAAGTGAAGCAAAGGCACATCGATTCATTTTCCTCGGATTTCTCTAACATGAATGGGATATGTCTTGATATGTGTACACACCATACATGCATTAAAGAAGTATATATACCCATCCACCAATCCAACCCCATATGAATCCAACATCGAGGGCAATAGTGAAGTAAGAGCTACATAAATTGCTTGAAGCTAACTTTATCTATCGAATTTATAACAACCAATGGTTCTTCCCTATTGTCATTATACCAAATAAAAATGCTAAAACTAATATTTTTGTGGATTATAGAGAACTTAATAAAGAAACACACAAGGACCATTTTCCACTTCCATTCATTGACCATTTATCATGGGGGCTTCACTAGGGGAGCAATACCATACCACGTGGGTTCATATTGGGGTATATTTATTGAGGAAAAAATGGCATAATATATTGGGGGATATATAGGGGGTAAAGGGTTTTTATATTGGCAGGTACACAAAAAGGAGCTCAAAGTTAATGAAAAAATATAAAGGGGTATACAAAATGTTAATGAAAAAATGGATACAAAATATCTAGTGGAAGTAGGGGACTTTTAAATTGGGAATGTGTATTGGGTTCATATTGGTAGGGGGTTAAATAATGTGATTTTTAGGGGTATTCTCCAATATGTAGTCAAATTAAGGGTATTGTTTAATATCGCACAAACGCACGTGACAGGTCATAGGTTCATTGAGTGAAGCCCCTGTGCCATTTATTGGACATATTAATGGTGAAGAAATACTTTTCTTTCCTCAATGAATCCAATAGATAGAAAATAATGTTCACCTACCCATGAGGGACATTTTCCTATTGTGTTTTGTCATTTAGGTTATGTAATGCTCCTACTACCTTTCAATGAGTTGTGATTGGTATTTTCATATTTGATTCATGATTGTGTAGAAATATTGTGGATGATTTTACAAAATATGGTGATGAATTTGATGAGGCATTATCTAATTTAGATAACACATTAACAAGGTGTAAAGAATCTAATGTTTCCCTCAGTAATGTGAAATGTGAAATGATGTTAATTGATGGCATCATGTTGGGGCACCACATTTCAGTTAAAGACATCCAAGTGGATTCGACAAAAATCAAGTTGATATTAAACTTGCTAACTTCACATTCACAAAAAGATGTATGAATTTTCCTAGGACATGTTCATTACTATCATTGATATATTGAAAACTTTTCACAAATTTCTCATATGTTTTTTGCTCTACTTAAGAATATTTCTCAAATTTTGTGGATAGAGAGTTGCTAACATGCATTCAAAGAAATAAAATCTAAGGTATCTGAGCTTCTTGTTTTGAGAGGACCCAATTGGTTCCTCTTCTTTCATATCTCTGCAAATGCTTCAAACATCGTTGTTGGAGTTTCTCTAGGGCATCTAGAAGGAAATCATTCATATGCAATTTATTAAATTAGCGAAAATACTTCGCCTAGAGAACTAAATTATGCGGTAACCAAAAAAATATTTCTTTTCATGATATATGCAATTAATAATTTTTTACATTAAATCATAGGATATCTAGTAGTATTACACACTAACCATGCAACCATAAAATATTTAAGGAATAAATTTATTACTAATGGTAGACTAACTAGGTGGTTGTTGTTATTACAAAAATACAATATAACTATATTAAACAAACCTAGGAAAAATAACGTAGTAGATTATTTTCTCTCAAGACTTACATATAATGAAAATAAGCCCCCCTGTAGAAGACTCTTTCCCTTATGAGAACCTATCTATAGTTTCTACTAACTCTCTATAGTTCACAGATATCACTAATTATTTGGTTGTAGGTAAACTTCCACATCATTTATCTCTAAAGGAATGACAAAAGATCATCAGAAAAAGTTGGAGGTTCTTGTGTATCAATAACTATATTCTCTACATAGGGCCTGATATCATCATCGGGAGATGCATGCGAGAATATGAGATCTATGAGATCTCAAAGCTTGCCATGATTTTTGATGCGGGGGCCACTTTTTAGATAAGAGAATTAGGTACAAGGTGCTTCACCAAGGGTATTATTGGTCCATTATATTTAATGATGCTAAGGAATATGTAAATAGGTGTGATAGTTGTCAACACATGGATAAACTAGTGAAATCAGATGAGATGCCATCACAATGACAATTGCATTGGATACCTTTGATAAATGGGCCGTCGATTTTGTGGGACCAATCAATCCTTCTTCTCACCATAACTCCTACATCCTCATATGTACTAATTATGTTATGAAGTGGATGGAATCCAAGGCACTCCTTGTTACCAGTGAGCAAGAAATAGTAGAATTCCTTCATGAAGAGATCTCCATAAAGTTCAATATACCTACGGAAATAATCATTGATGTAGGAACTAAATTCACTTCGAGGCTCATTGCAAACAAGATAGACAAACACAAGATCAAATATAATGTTACTACACCATATCACCTACAAGGAAATGGGCAAGTGGAAGTGAAAAACAGAATTCTTAAAAATATTGTCACTAAGACTGTCTAACTACACCTCAGGGACTAGGTCGACAGACTCCCTAAAGTTGTTTGTACCTATCGAACAACATGGAGGACCACTAAAATTTTCACACCATATGAATTGGTGTATAAAAAAATAGTATTATTTCCAATTGAAACATAAATCTAGACACTTAGAACAATTTTCCAAGTTTGAATGGACTTATATAAAGCCAAAAATCAGATACTTCCCTATATCAACAAGTTGGATGAATGTCTCCCAGCTTCCTTGCACAAAATAACAATGATACAACATCAAAGAAATTGGTGGCATGACAAGTTCATTAAGAAGAAGAAATTAAAATCTAAAGATTGAGCCTTACTATATTTTACTCCAAGTTCAAATATTTCAGGGGGGAGCTCCACCCTCATTGGCCAATGCAATATGAGATTGATACTATGTATGATAATAGAGCCATGAAACATCGAACCATTGATCAAAAGAGGACTCCTATAATGGTAAATGAGTATAAGCTATGATTGTATCATAAACCTTCATCCAAAGAAGCCTTTTTTGGAGAATCACCAATGAATGGCCTAAACTGGAGATTGTCAACAAAGGAGGAAATCTTTTTGGATAATTCATTATCCAACTAAAAAAAAAAAGGAAACATAAATCAATAAATCTCAAGTATCAAAACCCTTAGGGACATACATGGGGGCATGTTATGTGAAAACTAATGAGTCTCATCATTGAGTAATTATATGGGCCTTAATTGGCCTTAATCCACCTCCTAGCTTAGTCAAACCAACTATTCTCACAACTTATTGCATGCTTATGATTATATTTTTCTTATGAGATGAGTTAGAGTTGGATATTTTTCTTTGTTGTATAATGTGCATGTAATGCAGGAATAAAGGGTAAAAGAAAGGAACAATGGTAAAAGACCTTGGTAAAAACTCGGATGACACAAGGGAGAGGAATTACATAGGTAAATCCTCCTCATTTACTACCCATCCATTCGAATATCCCTCCATCAGCTAAAAGTACACACAGCCAAATCAGGAGTACAACAAGATAGCCAAGCAAGTGGAAGTACAAGCAGCCTCCCTACTAGTAGGCAGCTGTGCTAGTGAGAGTGAAAGGATAGGTTACCATTAATTTTGGAGCTATACCTCCCTAATTTTGAGGGAAGTTGTTGAGACTTCAGATGTACAAATAAAGAGGCTTAGGACATCAGTTTTTTTAGCCAGTCATAAGTTAGTCAACTAGGCAGTCAGTCAGTTAGAAGTATTCAGACCTTTTGACTTGTAACAGTTTGATGTAACACAGCATTCTTTGATAATGAAGATGATTTTTTATTTGAGCCAGCACTGAGTTAACTCAGAGGGCTGAAGCTCTTGGGTTAGGGCCCAATCCTGGCAGCCAAAGCTCCTCTTTCTTGTATTGTATTCTAGCATAGATTCCTACTTTCTGTCCATTAACTTAAGCAGTTCATTTCCATTACAGCAGTAGCATAGATGCATGGTTTTATTGTTCATTGGGTTAAATAGATGCATTTTCGTTACAGTGATTCAACAGACTCATGGCTTTCCTACTCATTGACTTAAGTAGCTCCTTTTTTTCTGTTCATTTGCTTGAATAGTTGCAGTCCATTACAGCAGGGTAGAATAGAGTAGTTGTGTTTCAGTTTGTTCCATTTATGCTTTCATTTAATCAGTAGGTTAGCAAAGAGAAGGTCCACAAGGTTCTTCACAGGTGTCTCAGCCTCACCTCCTCCCTCTAGGACTATGTTGTGAGGAAGAAACCCTGCAATAACCCCAAAAACACAAGGTTTGATTTTTACAGAGGGTTTGTTGTTTAACCCAGTCACCGAGTCATTTCATAAGTGCTTTGCCCTTTAATGGTCCTCATCTTATTCACTCTCTCCCTGTCAGTCGCCCTCACTCATATAAGCTCAGTAGAAGTTGTTCATCCAAGTTCAAACGGTTTTTAATAGTCGAACGCTTTTTACAGGCCAAACTACCCAATCACCGCTCAACTTCACTTTCCGCATTGACTTTCTACTTTTTAAATCCCCACCATTGATTTGCCTTGTCAGATCCAATGATTGTCGCACACCCGCTCACCAACCTACTTGATCACATCTCCGCCGTAGATCTGCCTTGCCAGATCTGACAGCCCTCGCGCCATATCGTTGGATTTCCTTCCGGCCGTTATCGGGCTGAGGGCACATGATATGGGTGGTTTCCCCATGCTACCTGTCAGCCAGGGAGCCTAATCACGTGAAATTACCCAAAACCATTTACGGTTTTGAGGGCGCGTGATATTCTGCTTACCGCCCTCCAAACCCACTTGTCCTTTCCGCACGTCTTCTTTTCACACTCCAACCTCCACTGTCGATATGCCTTGTCATATATGACAGTTGTCGCTTCACCCGATACCATTTTTTCACGTTTTCTACTACCCGCATTCTCCATCGTTCATCTTCTGACTACCTGCGCAATCTAATCCTAGCCGTCCATCTTATTAGGCCACCATGTTTTCCCATTTTCCTACGTACCCTCCTACTATCCAATCTCATTTGTTTGTTTGCCTTTCCCCCGCCTGATCTAATGGCCCTCATGTTCTGTCACTCCTTCACATCCTCTTTCCACCAGTTTTGACCTCTGATTGTTTTTTTCGCTCAGGCACAGACTTCACCTAGTTTCATTGTTTATCCCTTAGTCTAGTTTGATGCTTTTGGGATAGCAGCATTAGGTTAGTGTTAATTTATGATTATGCTCAGCATAGTTGTTTAATAGGTTAGCTAGGTTTTGGTGTGTGTTAGGTTTGCATGTTATTTTCTTCATTTCTACAGTGGAATAGCTCTCCCCTAGACTAGGTTTTCTCTCTTGCCATCAAAATCAAGATTCTTCTGACCCTAGAGAAGTCTGGCTTGGAACCCCTAGGGTCTCTTGCCAGATTAGCAGTGACAACAGGCAATACCTTCACTTCTACTTGTGTATATAGCAGAGTCACCTCCAAGTTTGTACCAACCCCGGGTTGATAAGTAAAGCTGGTAGCCCTGGGAGTTGCAGCATTCTTGTTGCAATACCTAGGCTCATCACCTTTTGGTGCCGTTGCCGGGGAGGTGTCAGAGTAGTAGTGCTTACTGCTCTTTTCTTCTATTTTCTAGTTTCCAACTTTCTTTATTAGTTTATTTATGCAAAAGTAATGTAGTTTCTTTCTTTCACTTTGTCATTTATCTTCTTTCCTTTCCATTCTGCAAGTTAATTTAGTTTCCTTTCCTGCAAATAGAATTTCAATTTAGTAAGTAGTTTTATTTCTGTCAGTAGTCTTCCATTCAGAAATTTCAATTCAGCAAGTAGTTTCCTTTTGTTAGGGTTTTCACTCAATTTAGCAATTTCATTCTGCAAGTAGTTTCCTTTTTGTTAGTTGTTTTTCATTTTAAACAACAATTTCCTTTCTGTAATTACTTCCCATCTTTCAAGAAAACCCAAAAAAAAATCCTTTCATGCCTCGTAGGATTAGGGATACTTCAGGAAAATTCTTGCCAAACACCCCCGCCTCATCCAACAGTCAACCTCCTTTCTTCTTCACTGACGGTAAATTGGAATCCCCTTTGGTTGAGCAATATGACATATTTGAAGAACCTTTAGGGGAAGAAGAAGAGGAAGAAACCATTCCTACTGAACCAATGGCTGAACACTTAAATGACAGAGGAGATAGAGGTAGAATTGGGAGTGCCTTCCCCATTAGGGAAACCATTAGGGACACTAAAATGAAGAACATAAGCCCCTCTTCTCTACCTCATTTCCATGGCTTGACCACAGAGGACCCTGACACTTTCTTATTTGAGTTTGTTGTTGTCTACTAAACCTATGACTACACAGATGATGACCAGAAGTTGAAACTGTTTCCATCTACCCTCAAGGAGGTAGCATTGCACTGGTTCATGGGTTTACTTGGAGATAGCATAACAACTTGGGCTCAAATGTAGCAGGCCTTTAACAACAAATATAGGGACTACTATAGGTCAAAGGACACCAAGGATGAGATTTTCAAGATGACCATATGCCATGATGAATCCCTAGGAGACTATGAAGAAAGATTCCAGCTCAGTTACAAAAGGGCCAGGTGCACACTTGACCCTGAGTCACTAACGCTGGTCTTGCTTAGAGGAATAAGGGAGGATATCCTAGACACATTACATATGTTATCAGGAGGAGATATCTACCAACTACCCTATGAGGACATCAAGACTGTCTTTAGAAACCATTCTAGGGCAACCAAAAACAAGGGTAGAAGCAGTCAACCTATGGATAGTACCTCATCTTCCAACTTATCCATCAAGGGTGAAATTGGAAATATATTGGAGGACTTCAAAAGTGAGATGTTGCAAACCCTTGCCTTTCAATTGGATACCATGAATATCAGAAGAAAGCAAGAGGAAGCAGAGAGAGCCCTGGCCATCTTCTGTCCTAGATGCACCAGAAGGCATCCTAGGAATGAATGCCCATTAAACTATATTGAGATTTGCTCAGTCTGTGAAGAAAACCACTCCACAAACAAGTGCCCTTCCTTACCTAGACTCAAAGTTGTATACCAAGGAGCTGAATGGGTCAATGAGTAGCTTTGTTACATCAACCAGAGGAGACCTCCTGGGCCTAGACCATACCAACAGGGTATGCAAGGATCATGCCATGCATATTACAGACCCCACCAAAATACAGCTACACCTTCTTCGGGACCCCTACCAATCCTTCCTGGTCTACACCCCCTCCTTGGACCTATGCATCTCAATATCATTCCCAACCACCCAATCAGTCATTTCAACCTTACAATCAACCATAACCTCAGTGGAATACCCCACCCCAGGGGTTAAAGCCCCAATTCAACAATTTCCCAGCTCTATTGCCTCCATCACCTACCCAACCGCAACTCCTACACTCTGCTCCACCTAGGCAATCCCAGATGCCTACCCAGTCAAATCCAAACCCAAACAATAGGTAGGCCCAACAAACATACAGTGGAGAGACATCATACCCAGCTTATGTTGTTGAAATACAAGAGATCAACCTAAGATCTGGGAGAATTCTCCTAGATAACCAACCTCCCTCTCCACATAAGGAGGTTGAGGAGAAAAAAGAAGGAAAGCAACCTTAAGGCAAATCCACCCTTTCCTGAAAGATTAGCCCAACCACATCAACCTACCCTAGAAGAAACTGAACTTCTGGAGAATTGGAAAACCTATGTGTAAAGATCCCCCTTCTCCAGGCAATCAAAGATGTGCATGTTTACAATAAACTGATTAATGAGAAGTGCTTTAAGCATCTAGGAAGAAGAAAAAGTGATGCCCCTACCATTAATGTCATTGGGCAATTATCTGACTTAATGTTGGGGTAGGCAATATGTCCAAAATACTTAGACTCTAGAAGCCCAATAGTTGATGTCCAGATAAATGGCACCATTGTCCCTCACACTCTGATTGAACTTGGGGCTACCACTAATGTGATGACCAAGGACACCATGCTCAAGCTTAACCTCCAAGGGTCATTAAGGAAGACCACAACAGTGCTGCAACATGAAGACCATTCCACAGTCACCCCTAAGGGAATTGTGGAGGATGTGATGATCTCCATGACTCCTGGGAGTACCTTGCAGATTTCCTAGTACTCTAGCCAAAGGCTAAGCTTACCGATTACCCTCTCATCCTTGGGAGGCCATGTTTTGCCACAGCTGATGCCTACATTAGCTGTAGAGCTGGGAATATGACCATCAAGAATGGGCATATGTTCAAACAATTAGTCCTATACCCTCCTACTCAACCCTCCCTAGAACATGACTTACCTTTATGGTTGGAGGAGGAGGAAGAAGATGAGATTTATTCTGTCGAACTGTATACTTTCGAAGCCATCATAGGAGGAGGATAGCAAGATGAGGACGATTTAATTGAACACATGCTCAAAAGTCCAACTCCTAGTTCATTACCCCTAGAAGAAGGAGTAAACGAAACATTGAAAAGTCATCAAATTGACTTATGCTTGGCCGATTCCAACCCAATCCGAGTCAAAACCGTAGAATTTGGGCCAGAGAAAACCTTGAGTATTAATCCATCTCTCTCTACTTCAGAGGAGGAACAGCTATGCAACTTGTTGAGGGAGAACCTAGAAGCCTTTGCTTGGAACTACAAGGAAATGAAGGGAGGACACCCCTCAGTGTGTACTCACCACATATACATCAAGGAAGGTTGCAATCTAGTCAGGCAACCACAAAGGAGAATGAATCCAGCCCTCAAAGACATAGTCAAAGAAGAACTACAGAAATTGTTAGATGCAGGGTTCATTTACCCTATCTCTAACAGTGAGTGGGTCTCTCCTTTAGTGTTAGTGACCAAGAAAAATGGGAAGTGGAGGATTTGTGTCAATTATAGGGAATTGAACAAGGCCACAAAGAAGGATCACTTTCCCTTACCCTTCGTTGACCAAGTGCTAGATGGCCTGGCAGGGAAGAAGTTCTTTTATTTCCTAAATGGATTCAGTGGGTATTACCAAATCCAAATCTGCCCAGAAGACCAGGATAAGACTACTTTCACCTATCCATGGGGTAGTTTTTCCTATAGAGTCCTTCCTTTTAGCCTGTGCAATGCTCCTGCCACTTTCCAGAGAGCAATCTTGAGTATTTTTGCTGAATTAGTTCATGACACTGTGGAGATCTACATGGATGATTTTACACCTTATGGTCGTGATTTCCAAGAGGCCCTGACTAACTTAAGCAAAGTATTATGCAAATTCATTGAGATGAACCTGTCCCTCAGTCCAGAAAAATGTGAATTCCTAATGACTGAAGGGACCATGATAGGTTACTCAATATCTCAGCAAGGACTGTAGGTGGACCCAAACAAAGTAGAAATCATTCAAAGGGTCCCACCTCCACAAAAGCATAAAGATGTTAGGAGTTTCTTAAGGCTAGCTGGATATTACAAAAGATTCATAAAAGACTTCAGCAAGATAGCCTCTCCTTTGTTTGGATTATTGGCCAAAGACTCTAAATTTATATGGTCAAAGAGTTGTCAAGAGGCCTTGGACATTTTAAAGGGTAAGGTAACCATTGCACCAATCCTTAGAGGCCCAAACTGGGCCCTCCCTTTTCACATTCATGTTGATGCCTCACATAAAGCCATAGGAGTAGCCTTAGGACAAGTAGAAGAGAAATTGTCTTATGCCATCTGCTTTACCAGTAAAAACCTGTCCAAGGCTAAGCTAAACTATACTGTGACAGAAAAAGAACTCTTGGTTGTTGTGCATTCATTGAACATGCTAGGCATTACATTACAGGTTATCAAACATTTGTGCATACTGATCATGTTGCAATTAAATATTTAATGAACAAACCAGATGTAAATGCTAGAATCATAAGATGGTTACTTTTATTGCAGCAGATTGGTTTAACCATTGTTGATAAGCCTGGTAAAGAAAATGTTGTTGCTGACTTTTTGTCTAGAATGAAGCTGCCTGCAGGTGAAGAAGGAATGGTAGATGATCAGTTCCCAGATGAGCATTTGTTTTCTATTCCAGTGCTCTCCCCATGGTTTTCTGATATAACAAACTATCTGGTGCCAGCACAGTTCCCACCAAACCTACCCTCCAGAGAAAAAAACAAGATAATCAGGAAAAGTTCCCCCTTCACTTGGATTGGGGGAAATCTCTTCAAACTTGGTCTAGATCAAATCTTTAGAAGATGTGTAAGGGAAGAGGAGGTCATTGGCATCCTTCTGACCTATCATGATGGGCCTTGTGGAGGTCACTTTGTAGCAAAAATGACAACATTCAAGGTGTTGCAAGCAGGCTATTATTGGCCTAATCTTCATCAGGATGTGAAGAAATATGTTATTCATTGTGATCGGTGCCAAAGGATGGGAAAGCCAACTCCAAGGGATGAAATGCCCCTATAGCCTCAAGTGACTATTGAGCCATCTAACAAGTGGGGCATTGACTTCATTGGTCCTATCAACCCTCCTTCAAAGCAAAAACAACACATCATTGTGTGTACTGATTATATGACTAAGTGGGCATAAACTAAAGCAATAAAGGCAGCAACATAAAAAAAGGTGGTTGATTTCCTAAGGGAGAACATATTCTACAAATTTGGGTACCCTAGAGAACTAGTCACAGATCAAGGCAGTCAGTTCACCTCCAGCATGATTGAAGAACTGCTCAAGCATCACAAGATCAAACATAGGACCTCCACTCCTTATCATCCACAACCTAATGGGAAAGTGGAGGTGACCAACATCGCACTGGAGAACGTCTTGACCAAGGTAGTGAACAGCAACAGAAAGGACTAGGATGAGATACTAATTGAGGCCACCTAGGCCTATAATACAACATGGAATACCACCACTAGATTCACGCCCTATGAGCTGGTCTATGGAAAAAAGGCTTTGTTGTCCATCGAATTTAAATATTAAACATTGAGGATGGTAGCCCAACTAGATTTAGATCTCAGTCATGCACAAAAAGAAAGGATGTTCCATTTGAACGGCCTATATGAATTCAGAATGTAGGCCCTCCTCCATACAGAGATAATTCAACTCGAGAGAAAGATCTGGCATGACAAGCATGTCAAGGAGAAGCTATTTCAAAAAGGAGACTTGGCATTATTATATGATTCAAGGTACAAGGACTTCAAGGGCAAGCTAAGAACAAGATGGCTCAGACCATATGTGGTGGAAACATGCCATGAAAATGGTTCAGTGCAGATCAAAACTATAGATGAAGAAACCATTCCATTACTAGTTAATGGACACATACTGAAAATGTACAATATGCCTTCATTTAAACAAGAGTTCACTGACAGCATCAATAAGGCAGTGATGATGGTGGAGCAAGTTTCAGCTCCTCCCTCATCAGGTCACTGAAAAAAGAAAAAACAGAATAAGGATTCAGGTGAAAACCTCTATGACGCACCTAAGTCCCATCTTTGGGTTGAAAACATCCATGAGGCGGACCAAGGATGAGAAAAAAGGAAAGAAAAACAAGATCCTTGGGTGAAAACCTTCCTTGAGGTGCCCAGGGAAAATACCTAGGGTGAAAATGTCTCTGAGGCAACCTAGGTGTTTTTCAAAAAAATATAATAATAAAAGAAAAAGAAAAAAAACATAATTGTTGTTTGCAAGAGGATGAGAAAGACAATCAAGGAGTAGAGAGAAGATCCAAAGGGGGCCCTGCCTCACATATGTTCATCTTCCCCACTCCTTACTATGCATCCCTCCATAAATCCCATTGTTTTTTTCTCTTCACTACTTCAATTCAGGAGAAGATTATGTTTTCCACAACATCACCTCATCCATTACCATCATCCCTACCTTCACACACACTCCTACTCCCTCTATACAACAGATAGCAGAAGAGGCAGAAAGATGACCATACAACAACAACAACATCAAATCTGCAGTCAAGAAACCATCAGCAGACAGCAGAGGAGGAAGAAGAATGACCATTAGCAGCACCTCTGATCTTTGACACTTGTAGTGTGGCATTAAGGACACAGGTAAGTATGCTACTCACTCACTCATCTGCATCATTTGATCAAAAGTTGTAAAGGTTAATAGGTAGTTGGTTTGGGTGTAAAAAGGTTATGCCCTCCAAAACCTCAGGATCCCTATAACATGGAAAGTCTTCAATGACTTGCCAATAGAGGATTACATCAAAAACTTCATCTATGATGTTAGTCCTTCTATCAGTAAGGAGGAGACAAGACAAGAGAAAGCATATACAAAGCTAGATGGGGAGGAGATAGATACAAAAGAAACTAATACAGAGGGACATGATGAAGAAGAACACAAAGAAACATGATGTTGAAATAGAAGAGAAAAAAGGCATTGAAAAAAAAAAATGAGCAACAAGAAACAAAAGAGCTAAGTGGCCTCAAGGACAGAGAAGCAGTTGAACAATCAAACCCCATGGCCCTAATCAACATCTAATTGCAAGTAATCCTCAACTAACACTTAGATATCTTGTTGTCTAAGGGCAAGCAAGTACATGCCTACTAAAACAGGTAACACACTTCCACATAGATTGAAGATCAGAGAATATCAATTGGATAAAAAGAAAGGAAAGTGGACTGCTATAAACAAGAAGAAAATACCACAGCAGAAGCATGAGATATCAAAGAGGCTACCAAAGCCACTAATTTGCTCAAAGGATGAGTAGCACTTTCAGTAGGGGGTGATGATAAGTCTCATCATTGAGTAATTATATGGGCCTTAATTGGCCTTAATCCACCTCCTAGCTTAGTCAAACCAACTATTCTCACAACTTATTGCATGCTTATGATTATATTTTTCTTATGAGATGAATTAGAGTTGGATATTTTGCTTTGTGGTCTAATGTGCATGTAATTCAGGAATAAAGGGTAAAAGCAAGGAACTATGGTAAAAGACTTTGGTAAAAACTCGGATGAGACAAGGGAGAGGAATTACAGGAGGTAAATCCTCCTCATTTACTACCCATCCATTCGAATATCCCTCCATCAGCTAAAAGTACACACAACCAAATCAAGAGTACAACAAGATAGCGAAGCAACTGGAAGTACAAGCACCATCCCTACTAGCAAGCAGCCGAGCTAGTGACAGTGAAAGGACAGGTTACCATTAAGTTGGGAGTTGTACCTCCCTAATTTTGAGGGAAGTCGTTGAGACTTCAGATGTATAAATAAAGAGGCTTAGGACCTCAGTTTTTTTAGCCAGTCATAAGTTAGTCAGCTAGGCAGTCAGTCAGTTAGAAGTATTCAGACCCTTTTACTTGTAACAGTTTGATGTAATACAATTTTTTTTTTATAATGAAGATGAGTTTTGATTTGAGCCAGCACTGAGTTAACTCAGAGGGCTAAAGCTATTAGGTTAGGGCCCAACCCTAGCAGCCAAAGCTCCTCTTTCTTGTATTGTATTCTAGCATAGATTCCTTCTTTCTGTTCATTAACTAAGCAGTTCATTTCCATTATAGCAGTCGCATAGATGCATGGTTTGATTGTTCATTGGGTTAAATAGATGCATTTTCATTACAATGATTCAGCAGACTCATGGCTTTCATGCACCTTAACTTAAGTAGCTCCCTATTTTTCGTTCATTTGCTTGAATAGTTGCAGTCCATTACAGCAGGGTAGAACAGAGTAGTTGTGTTTCAGTTTGTTCCATTTATGCTTTCATTTAATCAGTAGGTTGGCAAAGAGAAGGTCCACAAGGTTGTTCATAGGTGTCCCAGCATCACCTCCTCCCTCTGGGACTATGTTGTGAGAAAGAAACCTTGCAGCAACCCCAAAAACAAAGGGTTTTGATTTTTAAAGAGGGTTTGTTGTTTAACCCAGTCATCGAGTCATTTCATAAGTGCTTTGTCCCTTTAATGGTCCTCATCTTGTTCACTCTCTCCCTGTCAGTCACCCTCACTCATATTCCCCATTCATTCTCCTGCATCAGAAAAGCTCGTTTATCCACAGTCAAACGGTTTTTAATCATTGAATGCTTTTTATAGGCCAAATTGCCCAATCACCGCTCAACTTTACTTTCTGCATTGACTTTCTAACTTTTAAATCCCCACCATCGATCTGCCTCGTTAGATCCGATGATTGTCACACACCCGCTCACCAACCTACTTGGTAACATCTCCGCCGTAGATATGCTTTGCCAAATCCGACAACCCTCGCGCCGTATTGCATGGATTTCTTTCCAACCGTTATTGGGTTGAGCACATGTGATATGGGTGGTTTCCCCATGCTACGTGTCGGTCAGGGAGGCTGCCTGTGTTCTTCGTCATTCATTTGTCGACTGCCTACGTGATTTAATCTTAGCCATCCATCCTGTTACACCACCATGTCCACCCATTTGCCTACGTACCCTCCTACTATCCGATCTCGTCCGTTCGTTTGCCTTTCCCCTACCTGATCTAACAGTCCTCATGTTCTGTTGCTCCTTCACGTCCTCTTTCCACCATTTTTGACCTCTGATCATTTTTTTCACTCAGACACATACTTAACCTAGTTTCATTGTTTACCCCTTAGTCTAGTTTGATGCTTTCTAGATAGCATAGTTGTTTAATAGGTTAGCTAGGGTTTGGTGTGAGTTAGGCTTGCATGTTTTTTTCTTCATTTCTGCAATAGAATAGCTCTTCCCTAGACTAGGTTTCTCTCCTGCCATCAAAATCAAGCTTATTCTGACCCTATAGAAGTCTGGCTTGGAACCCTTGGGGTCTCTTGCTAGATGAGAAGTGACAACAGGCAGTACCTTCACTTCTACTTGCATATATAGCACAGTCACCTCCAAGTTTGTACGAACCCCGAGTTGATAAGTAAAGTTTGTAGCCCTGGGAGTTGCAACATTCTTGTTGCAATACCTAGGCTCATCAAGAACTAGCTTATGTTAGCACATACCATGTCCACGTAAAATGGGAGAGAGAGAGAAAAAATCATAGACAAAATAGAAATTCACAATTTCGTGATGGCTAGGTCAATAAGGCTTATGCTCATGACTCCTTTATAAAGAAAAGAAAGATCTACTAATAAATTGCTTTCCAATAAATACAGGAGAGGATGATGTTGTTTTTGCAACTTGTTTGTTACAACCCCCATTATATAACCTATTTTCTACAACTCTATTGTTATTCCTTAATTACTATCATTCTTATGCTAAAACTCAAGGACTAGAAGTCAGTTGTTGTAACTCTATTTTGGCGTTGTTGCAACTTGTTTGCTATAATTCTGTTGCTACAACTCAACAATGAAAAATTAGTTATTGCAACTCTAGAGCATTGTTGCTACAACCATGGAATAATTGTTGCTTCAACACTTAAGTATTGTTGTTGCAACTTTTCTATTGCAATTTCAATAGCTAGAACATGTGACAACAATTCTTATTATGACACCCTTACCAGACAAAGTTGCAATTTTGTCAACACCATTGTTGCAACTATGGATGTTGTTGCTACAATTTTGAATGTTGATGATGTAACTTTGAACATCGTTGATGCAACTCCAAGGAAATGCTACAAATTTTGGTCTACATTGTAACTCTGATACCAACTGAGATCCTAGTTGTCCTATGGGGCCAATCCACTAGTGCGATGGAGGGACATACCATCACAACCACTTATGGTAATTCATAAGGTACATTTCCTAAACTATGTAATGAATGATATTGATTAGCATTACTTGACCTGACCCTAATTTGAAAACCCCTCACGTCACACGTTGCTACCACCAACCTATGACATGTTTCCTAAATTACTCCCTTCCATAATTGGAAACCTCCACCCTCTAGATTGTTCATCTCATTTTACAATCAAAGTTTGCATTAGCTATAAGTATGAATAATGGGAGGCCAATTCAACCACAAGGAACATACAAGGGCACTATCACTAGAAGCATAAAATCATATCGATAAAATATTTCAATAGGGAGGATAAATGGAGTATAAACATCCTGCAAGGGTATGACGATGATGTAACCCTTGAATTTGCTATCAACATTAGTGAAGATATGATTTGTGGTGGTAAGGAAAGTAGTACACATAATAGAGGATGTGATAGTTGAAGTAACATGGATTTCCTACACTCAAGAATGACAGTGCTATCAAAGAAGTTTGAATCCTGAAATCATGCAGTGGTTCCTCAAGCCAAGACAATCCCTAAACAAGAAAAGAATATGGTTTGGAAGGAGCTTGATGTTGACTTCTTGGGAGGATATGGCTCTATTAGTGTAGTAATACATTATTTGTGAAGGATTCCATTGAGTAGTATACATACAACATCTTCATATACTTGACCACCTGCCTCATAACTAGTTGGTTAATTTTCCATCTTTCAACTAGAGAACATTGAATAACATGACTTTTTCTCTATAAAATACCATCGATATTCCACTGGATAGTTAATCACAACAGATCCAATAAAATTATACTTAAACATCTAAAATCTACACTATGAGGGTTTATTTCTCTTTAGACTTAATCTATAAATTATTATTTATAGCATATGCATGCAAATTAAATTTATGTATGAAATAGAGAATAGTGAAATAAAAACTCATAAATAATGATTGACATGAGATCTAACTTGAGGAACCCTTTCGGGAGAAAACCCAGTTGGAAGGTGAGGTCATCGTGCTATCTTTCTCTGAATATAAAATGATTGTGAGTAAAAATAAGTAAGGGTTGTGTCCCATGGGCTACTATAGTGCACAAATCCTCTATGTGGCTCTCTCCCTATCCCTCTCAGTGACTCTGCTTGTTAATGGAAAAAATGTACTAGAAAAGAATGGAACCTATTTTCCTCCAAGTGGCTTGGTTATAACACTGTCTGATAGCCTACTATTGGTTAGGTTGGACTCCTTCAAACCTTAAATATATTTACAATATTGACTCTTCTAGAGTCTTTTTCATCATTATCACATGGCTAGCCCCTTTGAAACTAATAATAGGGGCTGACATGGCTTCCTATGTGATTATGGTGGTCAATTTTGATAGGTTAACTTGTAGGAGACATAACATTTTCTTACGATCTCATATTGAGGATTTTTTTTCATTGTTGGAAAGGTATCGATGTTTATATTGTGGAATCTAGGTCCATAGTAAGGTCAAGACCACAGAAAAAGTTCATTTCATGCCTTAAAATGGATCTTAAGGTTTTTGACCCAAATTTTTCTAAACTGTGACTGCTAGTAAAAATGGTCTCATGCACTGATTCCTCCACTTTTTCCACTCTAAAAGTATTAAGATGGACGAAAAATAATATAATGATCCAATCTTGATTACATCTCCCCATTTTGGGAGGCTTTTGGTCCCCAAAAGCTTCTATTGAATGAAGTGAGTAAATTTTTCCTCCGCCTTCTCTCGATTCAACAATTTAGCCTTGCCTTGAACCTATCCTTTCGACCCAATCTACCAAATTTCATGATACCTCTTTATTCTAGTTTTATACCTCTTATATAGAACTATATCCTCTTCCAAATATTCCTAAGAACCTAGTGTCTAATCCTCTAGAGAAGCTAGGACATGTTCATCTTCCTGATCTAGCATGGAAGGCTCATAGGGTTTCAAATTCTCCACATTCACAACTGAGTAAATGTGTATGTATGGGGGGTATTCTAATTATATAGGTGTTATATCCCATCATTTCCAGTATCTTAAAGGGATCATATCACAGAGCCTTGATTTTCTTACTAGAACCCTACAACCTCTCCTTTTTCAATTGTAACCATACTTTGTCTCTCACCTTGAAAAACTTCTTTGTTCTGTGTTGATCATGCCTAGCATAATAATTTTCTTGTGACTTTTATAGTGCCTCATGTACTTGTATATGGATCTGCCTAATCTTCTCAACAAATTGTTTAGCCCTCAAGTCATCCCTTGTAATATCCTCACTTACTTATCCTTGTTTCCCATATGCAATATCCAAAGGTGAAGGTGGAAAATATACAAAACAAGTTTCAAATGGGGACTTACCAATAGAAGTGTCGAATAATCTATTATAATATTGTTGTATATATACCAAATTTTAGTCCCATGTCTTCAAACACTTATAATTGTAACCCTTCAAAAGTTGCACTAAATTCCTATTGATTACTTATGTCTGCCCATCTATATGAGGATGGAATTTTGTAGACCTCTTCAAATTTATGTCTATCTTCTCCCACAATGTGTTGCAAACGGCACTAAAAATTATTGTGTCCCTATCTGAAATGATGCTCTTCGGTATCCCAAAGTGCACCCAAACTTGTCCAAAGAACAAGTTTGTTGCATCTTTACCTGATGATGGTATTTTTACAAGGCATCCAAACACACATCTTATTGAACCTATCAACTACCATGAATAGGTAGCCTTGTCCCTTCCTAGTTGTTGGTAAACCTCCAACAAATTCCATGGAAATGCATTCCTAAGGATGAGTGGGTATAGGTGAGGGATGATATAGACCATGTTTCTTGCATAAAATCATACATCCTCTTATTAACCTAGCCACTAGTTCTTGCATCTTGGGCCAATACACATACCTTTGAAAGTTGGTCATTGTCTTCACTACACTAAAGTGTCATGCAACCTTAGAGGTGTGAGCCTCTATGATTATCTGCAACCCCTCACCTTTAGGAACACATAATTTATCTTTCCTATAGAGTAACCCATCCTAGAGATGATGGTTAATAGTGTTGATGGGCCTCCCAATTAGGTATGACTTAAGGCCCGTCTAACCTTTTATTGGCACATTATTTTGCACTTAATAATGTATTTTTTAGATTTGATATGTTATTATAAAGGTTAAGAGATGATTGTCATATCTTGTGAGCCTAATGAGTTTATTGGGAATATTGGATGCATATCAAGAAGGAATCTAGCCAAGAGAAAAATATGGGGCTTGCACCCTGTTGAAGGATGGCCAAAACTTGGTTGGATCAAGGCCATTATCACTCCCATGTAGTTGCAAAGTCATCAGGGAACTAGATCCTATTTTCTAGGGATTTTGGAGGGAAGAATCCCTCTCTTCAAGGAGGTTTCCCCTTGTCTATTTTTTTATAAATAAGGGGCTTAAGTAGCCCATTAGGGATTCAAACTTTTGGAGAATAGGGTCAGAAATAGTGAAGGAATTTTCCTAACATTTTAACTTCTATAATATTTCATGTATGAGCACATTCCCTGATTAATGAGAAGCACTTTCTGTTTTCTAGACTAATCTTTCTTTCAAGGACATGAGTCTCCTTGAGCTAGGGCCTAACCTAGGTGCTCAATCACCTTTCTTGTATTCTTACTTTCCATGCATTAGTTCAATCATACGTTTCTACAATTCTTATCTTTGAAAATATTGTTTTTTCATGGTTAATGAAAGAGCTTGTCTCCAAGTTTGTTTATGCATCTTGCTTTGATGAATCTAGAAATAAGCTATTTCATGCAGTAATATTATTTTCATGAAGTAATTCAACTAATCCTTTTTATTATTAATATTATTTACTATATATCACTAAGTTAGTTAGTGTATCATCCTACTTATGCATTCCTATTTATGTTAAGAAAATAGTTATTTGATATATTTAGTACTCCTTTTTATGCATTTAGCTTGTTTAGATCATTATCTCTTTGCTCATTGTCATATATTTCTAGAACCTATTAGTGCATGAATTTTTGTCTTAAAAAGCTATAGGAAACTCCAATTTTAACCTTTTTATTGCATGAAATGATCCATCATAGGAACCTAAGCTTAGGAAAGACTCATTGACTTTTCTTTATCCCTCCACCTCATCCATCTCTCAAGCCATATGTAGAACGCACAATACTACTCCCAGGTCTGTCTCCTGTACCAACCCACAAATTCCATTCAAACTCCTCAAGATTTTCACCCAAAGCATGATCACCCTTCCTTAGCATGTTACAACATACACTAGACCCTGAATATGGAATTTTGAATTTTGGATACCCCCTATAATCCTTAACCAAATGGTTGTAGCAAAACAACTTTCTTTTTTGCAAACTAGGGTTTAATGTTTGAATGATCTCTTTCACTTACAAGTTTGTTTACCATGCATAGTAGAATGGAATTGATTTTGTTCCATATTGCTTGAATTGATTTGATTTCCTTTCTTGCAATTTAATTTCTGTCCTTTTCCTTTCTGCAATTTATGAGTATTTTTTGTAGCATAGATGGCAAAGTGGTCGATGTCCAACCTAGTTTTCCTTCAATTGCAATAGATTGACAAAAGAAGAACACATTGCATGTTGCACACATAGTGTTGACTCCTTTTAAGTTTGTATGAACCCAGGGTTGAAAATTAAATTCAATATCCTTAAGTTGCATCATTCCTATTGTAATATTGAGAGTCATCAGGTGTTATCACCATCATGCATATGACTCTAGCTCTACAACTATTGAAACACTTCCTTTATGTCCTCATCCTCTCAACGTGCCTCTCGGTATGCATCATGGGTGAATGGGTCCATGTGAATCATAGTTCCAAACTATTTGATCATTGATGTGAGTGGCCTTGAAAGGAGGTTAGCCAACTTATTTATGCTATTGTTCTTATACTTGATCACTAGATGAAATTGTTGCAAAAACCCCATCCACTTGTAATGCTTGATTTTTTGTAGCTACTCTAGTCCTACATGTATTGTAGTGTCTCGTGATCAATATGGATTACCTTCTCCTTTCCCATTAGATAGTATTTCCACTTTTTCACAATTTTCACTAGGGCATATAACTCTTTATCGTAGGTAGGGTATTTAAGAACTACCCCAAGAAATACTTCAAAATGGTAGCATACATACCTTCCTCCCTACATCAATACCACTCCCATAGCATACCCACTTGCACTTGTCTCCACTATGAAGGGTTGTTGCAAGTTCGGTAATGCTAGAACTTGTGCTTGATTACTCTTATTCTTTATATCCTCAAAGGCCCTTTACTAACCCTTTTACCACTAGAAATTATTTCCACTTATTGTTATGACGTGGAGCGGTGTTGTTACCACTGAAAACAAGGCTATGAATTTCCTCATGTACTGTGTTACCCAAATGAAAATCCTAACCTTAGAAACATTAGTAGGCATTGGCCATTTCACAATGGCCTCCATCTTGGTAGGATATATTTTCAACTCTCCTTCACTTCCCTATATTGTGGTATCCCTTCAGGCTCTTGAAACATATCCTTGTATGCTTATATAAACTCTTCTAGTTGTTTTTTATGATTATTGGTACACCCCTCAATGGATTACTTTCCTCTTACTAACTCTTCTAAAAACTAATTTCCTCTTAAAAATAGTAAAAAATACTTCTTGCTAGAATTGACCAGTTTCTAGCTTGGTTGGGACTTACCAGTGAATTTTTTTACTTTCCTTTCTACATGTTGATGGTGAAAGATTTTCCATCCTTGATGAGTCAGTATTGGTTGTATATCCACATGAATATGGAATCCTACATGTACATGTAAGTACTTCCAAACACCACTCCAAATACATGAATGGTGAACTACATCCAGTTCTACTTCATCAAAAAAATCAGCACTAATAGCAAATCTAATTTTGCACTATTTTGTTACCTTTAACTCTACATCCGTGTTTACCTATCCCAATGGATATTGGCTTGTATTATCATGAAATTCCAATCTTTATTTTTTGAACAACTCTATTGTAATGATAATCACTTATGATCGTGAGTCAAACATGGCATCAATCTTTGTCTTCTTGACATGTATCTTTATGTGGAAGAGTTGGGTCATTTCTTTCTCTTCCTATTGTTGAAGGCTACTCAGATTCACCTTCTTATGCACTAATATACATATGATCTTCTCATCCATGTGTGAGTTTCTTTCAACATGGTTGCTCGAATCAGTGTCCAAGAGATTCCTCTTCTTATTATATTTCTTTTTGTTATTTAGATTTGCTCTAGATGCAACTTCCAACACTTCTCCTTTGTATGATCCTCAATGTTACAGTGGTTGCAATGGTTGTTGGTATCTTTGCACTGGTGTGTTATGGTTTCCATACTTTTATCTTTCCCCGTTTCCACTTCTTCTTCCCTTCCTTAGAAGCTTATTGGTGCTCCTTTTACTTTGAATCATTTGATTTCTCTTTCGTCGAGCCTATGTTCTCCAAGTATTGTGCTTGTACATAATCCTTGTACATTGATCTAGGATTAAATAGCACCACTTTCTTCCATAAATGGATATGTATACCTCCCAAATAGTTGAGGATTACATCTAGGTTCTTTGGGGAGATACCCATGATTATGGACATCTTTCTAAATTTTGCGGTATACTCCTGTACACTCTGCCAGGGAGGACAAATTCAGGACAAAGTGTTGTTGGGAATAGCTGGTGTCAGAAGGTTGCAGTGACAGTAGTCGTTGTGATGAAGGGTTACCTATCAGACATGGACTGCGACGATGGTGGCAGTGACAATCAAGGGCATAGGTAATTTTATTTTTTGTCATCTATATATATATATATATATATATATATATATATATATATATATATATATATATATATATATATATATATATATATATATATATATATATATATATATATATATATATATTTTATTTTTTAATTCTACATATTTTTTTAAATTTATTTTTTTATTTTATTTTTGAATTATTTCTTATATACTTTTTATTTGATTATTTTTTACATTTTTTCTAATAATATTTTCTTTTAAATATATAATTCATTTTTTTTCAACTATTTTTTTTATATAATTTCTTTTTCTTTTTATTTTTTACTTTATATATATCGCTCTCTTTTCTTAATGGCCAAAGGACTGACGGAAAAATGGAGAATCTCCAATTATATAATGAAACGCTTCGATTATGATGGAAACAAAATTGATGACGAGTTGATGGCCAAAGGTCAAATCAGACTGGTTCTCTACAGCGGTTGAGAGGCCAGAGGATCGAATAGCTCTGATACCAATGTTACAAATAAAGTTCATACTTCACAATAATCTTCAAAATACTTGGTACATGAATACATCCATTGAGGATAAGAAACATATATATATATTGAATAGTGTATAAAAGAATTGATATTAGATTGTTACAAATGAGGCCCACTTATACATCTAGGCATGTGCCTCTTCATGGATGGTCATATTATTATAACATGCCTCTTCATTAACTAACTATTAGTTAATTAATCATTAATTATGATTTTATTATTGTTTACGTTAATTTTATTATTTTTATATAAATTATATTCATAACAAGAACTCGAAATGATGAAACTGACACTTGTATCATATGCAAACTCATAACTGCTAATACATGTTCAAATACAAGACCAAACATGACCCAAGTAAAACCCATACTTCCCAAGATTTTATAACACACTCATGGTCAAACTTACATCATAATTATAACATAAACCAATCTCAGACTATCAACTAAAGGCCAAAATATCACCATGATGCTTTCATAAGTGATGGAAAACACTCCACCACTTTTACAAATATTTTTACAACATGTGATTTACAAAATGTGGCCATGCTCAAAAATATCTTAATGCCACCATTTTTCACCCAACAAGGTGAATGGGTCTTCCTCCTGCAGTTGATTCTCTTGTTGAACAACTTCATCGACTGGTTCCTTCACAGGTGTTTTATCCTTCTTGAGACGTTTTTTTGGATGGAGCTTCCAACATGTGGCTCTCTCATGTCCACCCTTGTTACAATGACAACAAAAATTGCTCTTCCTCCAAACTTTTCTGACCTTCTTCCTACCCTGATGTGGAGAAGGATCTTCATGTCTTGTCCTCTTCCTTGCAAACATTCTTTTCCAACACTTGGTAACAACATAGTTGTGAAAATTCCTTAAACCCAGGAATCCCTACTACAACAACTAATGATATTTCTCCTACTTGTTAGATTTACATGAAAAATTTATTTGTAATTTCCTATAGAAAACATCGAAATACATACACTGCATCTTACACCATTTAAATAATATGTCGAAACAAGAAAATGAAAAATATATAAAGATACAACACAATGACACAGTTATTTTTGGACAAATGTCCCCAGAAAAACCCAATGCGGGAAAACCGGTATAGTAGATCTGAGGTTTTTTATTATTAAGTAGAATTATTACTAAACATAATCTTTGTAGGCCTTTTTGGAAATCCAGTATAGATAATATCACTCGAAAGAATAAATTAGTGAGATTACATCACTCTACACTCCAAGTCTCGGTTGATCCGAAAGTTGAACCAACGAGTTCCCCTGTTACTTCTGCACTAACCCTACGTGGTCCTGCGTAAACCTCTAAGGCCCTGTGTCACTTTTGCTAGGAATTGATTTTCTTCTCAAGAGCTGATTCCATCCCTCTCGGCTCAGAACGTCATCCTCCCACCAAATCTCAGACTTTTGCGTGAAGGATTTGCACTACTCTGTGTGGGCCCTACGTGAGTCCTTCCTGGCTTTGAATCAACCTCTTTGGCCTCTGTGTTGCCTCCTTTGTGTGTTTCTCTGCCTCTCTATTGATTATTCTTGGCTCTGAAGAAGATCCTCCAGCCAGAACTCTCTCTGCCCCTCTCTACGTGATCACTACAAATCATTGCATTGCCTCTAGCTTCAACAATTCGATCTAACTAATCAACTCTTTGTGTATCTTCCAAATGACCCTCAAGCCTCCTCAAATAATCTCCTCACTGACATTCAACAGCCCAGATTACAAGCTAATGCATGGCTAAGATCATTTATGCTTGATCCTTGTCTTCTTCTAGAAGTTACACCCATAGTTAGATTAATGCCCATTAATTATTTTATTTTCCTAAGTTTAGACTTAGGGTCCCATTAAAAACAATTAATTATTTTAATAAAACTGTCTCTCGGTGGAATTTCTCAAAACGATTTCTAGGTTCTTTCGAATACATGTGCCCAAGCCTCCCTGCAAAATTTGACACTTAGATCACATATGATGCTACCAAAAATTAACACTCCCTCTTAGCAAGGAATGTGCTCTAGTAATTCCTCCCAATGAAGCATCACCCTGACTTCATAAAATTGTCCTATGCACTGCTGATGTCTGACATGATTTCCACCAACTACTGTGTTGCTATAGCAACTATATTGTTTCTAACACTACCACTGTCAACACTGCACCAGTACTACATCTCCCTCTGAATTTATGCATTTGTGTTGTTGCTAGCACTGGCACTGCCAACTGCCCCTGCACTGCAAACTGTTGTTGTTACTACATTAGGAACATAAAAGCATCCCAAATTACTAAACAAGTGTTCAACATAGATGAATCTTGATGCTAAAGATCTTACTACCTCTAGTCCCACGCTATCCCTCTGAAGCCATTACATTGCTGCTGCTACTGCATTGTGCCTGCCTGCACTGCTGCAACTCTGCACTACGCTGCTCAAAATTGGTGTTCTATCCACTACATTTGTAGTTCCAACACTCCTCTACACCAACTGATGCTGGTCCATCCTGCTACTTCTGATCTGGGCTCCTGTAGCAAGGAATTGATCCAAGAGGTGGGCTCCTCAAGGATCCTTCCCATCTGTAGCTCTTTCTAACTACATCTCTAAATCATCCCACCTCCCTCTTGGAGGTATATCAGTTGTCATGGTGAACTCCTCCTCCTCGATCTTCGAGGGTGCAGCCTTCAGATCGTGCTTCTCATATGTTTCCTTCTTCCTAAGAGGACATTGTGTTGCGTAGTGACCCGTTTCACCACACCTAAATCATTTGATCTTCAAGACGTCCTTCTTACGCCTTCACTGCTCCTGCTGCCCCTTGGATGAAAGGGCTACATTTTCTTCCTACTCCTTGGGCTTCAACCCACTGTTGTTGCTTCCTTCAAGCTTACACTTGACTAGATCCCTCCTCAGCTCCTCTTGCTCAAGAGTTTCCAACCTCTCATCCCAATTTGGAAAAGTCGCTTTTCCCAGGATACTCTGGACAAATTCTTGCCACTCCTCTAAGAAAAAATTGAGGGACAATCTAACCAATTTGTACGGTTGAGGTGTAGACCCCACTGCGACTAACTCATCCTGGATCTCCTGAAACTTCGTGACGAACAGATCTATGCACTCCCCCTTCTGCATCTATGTAGATCTCATTTTCTGCTCTAAGTACATATTTTGTTTCTCAGAAGATCCTTGATATAGCATTGCCAAGGTATCCCACATCTCCTTAGCAGCCCCTTTGCTAGCAATGTAATAGACCACGTGATCCATTACTCCATCAAGGATCATCCTCTTGGCCTTCACCATTTTTTCTCGGTACTTCTTCAACATATCTGCATCTATAGGCATAGCCACCACATTGTTGACATAGGTCTTGAGAGAATGCACATCTAGAAGGAATGGCATCCTTGCCTTCCAAATGAGGTAGTTGGATGCCCCAACGAACTTGTCCTGATCTCTCAGCCCACTGATTTCCATCTCTGCCATGAAAATGTTGAATTGCTCCTCTCTACTTCTTACTACTGCAATAAGAAAATGGAATTCTTGGCAGGAAGTCTACTGAGGAAAAATTCCCTCACTGTGCTCCTCCTCTCTCTTCTGACGTCTTTCAGCCTAGAAATCTGCTTGTCGAAAAAGTGTTTCCTACCAACTCTTCCTCATGCTGAGGCTCAGAACTAATCCCTCTACCATGAAAACATTTCAATCTAGAAGCCCTTCCTCTCTCTCAACTCACTCAGGGAGAGACTTTTCTCAAAATTTTAGCCCTCCTGGCTTAGATAGCGCAATCCCTTTGGGGATTCGAACTACTTCCTCCTGCAGTTATTTTGATCTCATTTTATTCTCAACATTGGTTTCTCTAGCATAGTTCTTCTTGCTTCACCTGCACTTCTTTGATACCATGCGAAAAATCCTTAAACCTGGGAATCCCTACTGCAACAACTGATGATATTTCTCCTACTTGTTAGATTTACATGAACAATTTATTTGTAGTTTCCTATGGAAAACATCGAAATACATACATAGAATCCTACACCATTTAAATAATATGTTGAAACAAGAAACTAAACAATAGAGAAAGATACAACACAATGACACAGTTATTTTTGGACAAATGTCCCCAGAAAAATCCAATGCGGGAAAACCGGTGCAGCAGATCTGAGGGTTTTTATTATTAAGCAGAAGTATTTCTGAATACAATCTCTGGATGCCTTACTGGTAATCCAGTACAGAGAATATCACTCGGTAGAAGAAATTAGTGAGATTACCTCACTCTACACTGCAAGTATTGGCTGATCTGAAAGTTGAACCAACGAGTTCCACGGCTACTTCTGTGTTGCCCCAGCGTGGGCCTGCATCAACCTCTAAGGCCTTGTGTCACCTCTGCTGGGAATCGATTTTCTTCTTGATGAGTCTCATCAATGGGTAAATTATATGGACCTAAATGCACCTCCATCTTACTAAAATAATCTTTTCTCATCATTCTTTACATGTTTTAATTATGTTTTGCTTAATGAGGAGAGTAAAGATGAGATGTCATGTCTAGTGGTCTAATGTGCATTTATTGTAGGTTTTGGAGCAAATTTTGGCTAATTAAAGTGTAGGAACTCAAATGGAGACAAGCAAGAGGGATTCTAGGAGACAGGATCTCCCTCCTTAACTCCTCACTCACTCAAATATTCCTTAATCAAATCTCATCATCTTAGAGTTGCAAGCAGTCGAGTCATGAAGTTCATTGGTAGCCAAGCCAATGATAGTTGAAGACCAGTTGAACTCGAGATTGGTGTTATAGACATATTTGGGCATTGCAACCCCAATCTTATATGTCGATAAACCAAGGGCTCTTTAACCCCTAAAAGTGTTGTTTCATACTCTAAAAGATCATGGTCAACTGATTACATCCTTCCCCAAAAGTTCCACCTGAAAAACCACTCAGAATTGGCCAAAACTGGACCATACTGACTGCCCCACTGTCAAGGTGCGATGCATACTAACTTCTACACTAGCCAGGTGTGATGCATACTGAAGAGGCCTTCTATAGGGTGCGATGGGCGAGGATGGACAAATGTCCGAGACAGTTTGCTAAGTGGATGCTCATGGAATCTTCCAGAAACTTCTCATATGACACTTGCCTGTCTGAATTCGCCTAGGGATAAGTAAGAGATCTAAGAAATCTCCAAGTGGAACCAAGAACAACAAGTGGAATGACACTAATCAAAAACCCATAGATGACTCACACCCTTGCAGACATCTATAAATGGATCCCTCATCTAAGAGATCTGAAGGCTGGAATTTTGTAATCTGTAAGGAAGTGCTAATAGTTTATCTTTGAGAAAGAACATTGTATTGTTGGGTGATCTTACTTTTCATGAGGTGAAGAGGGCTTTGATGCTAGGAGGATGATGCTAGATCAGACAGCTAGGTTGTAATTCTCCCTTCTACTATTAATAAAGTTGTTTGAGTTTTCCTCCATATAATCGTGTATTTGTGAATGTTGTTGTTTATGAATGCCATTGTATGATCAATGTACTTCTGATTCTGCATTTTTTATGAAATAGTAGATCGAGATGCTTTGATGGTGTTTTGTTACTTTGTCTCTACAGGTATTCATTGAGCGGGTTAAGTAGGAGAATAGGTGCAAGCTCTATCAAGGGAGAGAGGAATCAAGCAAGGAGTCAAGCGGAAGATCTGGGTTGGTCTCTTTGTTTCTCTCTTATCTATCATACATAAAGGAAATCGCAAATTGCTTTGATTGTTTGTTTCTAGGATAGCTCCCAATCCTAGTGGGACTAGCAGATCGAAAAGACACTAGTTTTCCCAGAAACAAAATGGCAACTCCAGTAGGGAGCAAATAGTTTGTTTTTTTGTTGTTAATTGTTTGATTTATAAACTATAGACAGAGCCTGAAGTTAGCTAGATAGCCTTCGAACCACTCTTGCTCTGCAATTGCAAAGTAGATGAATGCTACTTTAGTCAATCTCTGGTTTAGTTTATGATTTGAACATCTGACTTACAAGCATTCTAGATGCCCTGTTGGTAGTTCAATAACCCCCTAAGATCATACCCCTGTACTTTGTTCTTTACTTTTCATAATAGCTCAGCCTAAATCATTGAACTCAACTGCAAATTTGAGTAAAAATCCATCTCAGTTTTGCTCCCTAGCCCATCGCACTGTCTATCATTGGAAGCCAGTATGCATCGCACCTCCCGTGTGTAGCAAGTGAGATGCATCCCTGTTTCTGTGAAGCACAGGTGCGATGACTGAGTAATCTTATTTCTTGCCTTGAAATTTGGGTTTTTCCCCTTGTTTTCAGCTCTATTCAGTTGTTTTGCTGCTTATGATCAGTATCTCATTGTTGAAGCCTCCTTCCTTTACATAATTCAGCCTCCATTGATTAGGATTAGTGAATGTTTTTATGTATTTTTCCATCATTTGCAATCCTTAGTCAAAAGTAGCTTAATCGAACTGTCATTTTGATGCAAAAAGTGTTGTAACTGTCATTTTGAGTCAAAAAGAAGAGTGTCGTAAAGTCTTCCTCCTCTAGATAGTCGATTGTACTTTTGTCATTGTATTTGATTTGAATTGTTAATATTTGAATTGTCGAAAGCAGTTTTCTATTCGAAATCAAAAAGTGCCATTAAGTCTTCCTTTCATTTTGAAAAAGAAATTGTCGGAATGTCACTTTGAAGAAAATATTTCAGATCTATACTCAGTTTTCCTTTTTGGCATTTCTCACATCAAGGGAACAAAAAACAAATACATGCATTTGCATTTGCATTTAGACTGTGTGTGAAAAATGATTTAGGAAAAGTGAATTTAGTGTTTTCTCTTTGCTCTCTGTTTGAAAGAATCATAATCCTCTTTCCTTAGTAGCTAGGATTTTCATTGCTAAAAATAAACAATGATTGTTTATCATTTTAGATTTCATATTTAGGAATTTTACATATACATCATGCAGTGAACCTTGAAAGGCAAACTTCTAAGCAAGATCAACTCTAAAAATAAATTTCAATGAACTTAACAACGCTTTGGAACCTAACACAACACATCTAGAGGTCTAGGCTAGAGACGTGTTCTGGTGTCGTAAAACCTAGTAACTATCGTTTTCATCGAAGGTTGGGTGATTCCTCCTCTTTGATACGACAAGTGCTAGTACGGACTTGTGCTCCCTGTACCGTTGAGTATATATTGGGAGACCACAATAGGCTTATATCCTTTATCCATAGGAAGCCGTGTTTGTTGCCCTATCGATCGCAATGCACTAAACACAGCATTCGGGAAGATTGACTACCATACATAAGTCCTTGCTAATTTCTCTTTAATTTATCACCAAGATGTATTTTGCAGTTTTGTGATTGGTTTGGTAATCCCTCTGACTAGATCTCCAGAGTAGTCACTTTCGTTCCTTTTCGACTCCTTAAAAGAAAAGGTCCATTTAAGCACTTGTCACTTCAGGCTCATTAAAAATCGAAGGTGATCCAGGTGGATGTTGGTGGCCACCCACCTATCCCACTTGGACCCCCACAACTGTCTCTTTCAGTTTTTCGGTTTCCTTAATTATAGCGTAGTTTACTATTTTTAGCAGTTTTTCGGGTCCTAAACTTCCGGAGCCGTTTTGAGGCCCTAAACGACGTTTTTTGGGAAATCTACTGCTGTAGTCCTCGTTTTTTGGGAAAAATCATCTTTTCCGTCATAGTCCTCGGAGAGATCTTTCCAACGGGTTATCATGTGCGTCAAACGGAGATAATACGACCAATTCGCGACCCCGGGAAGTTGGCTGTCCAACTCACCCCAAAACGAGGCCCACAATTTGGCGTTTCATCTTCTACGGTTAGGTTTTGGAATGTGAAAGGTTTTCTAATGTTTCTCAATAATAAATAGGCCTTCGAGCCTCATTGTAAAGACAGTTTGAAACAGTTCAGAGGCATGTAGCCGACACATCTCTTCTCAGAGATAAGCTACCATCGCCCTAGCTGGGTTATTTCTATTTGTAAGCATATTTCAGTATTCTCCATTAATGAAATGAAGTATTATTTCCGTTGCATCTCTATTTTTATGGTTATCGCATCTCTGTATTTATGGTTATCTCTGTAATCTATTGCGTTCCTGCTTAAATCCGGATCAGTGGTATCAGAGCGGTCTGCTTTTTCTCTGTTTTTCTTTGCATGTCCCCAACGAGGTCGGGATATAAGGAGCTAGGGCTTGAATTGGTCGAACCTTTGCAAGACCAGCCTCGCAAATCTTGACGACCTCCCATGGCGGATGAGAAGAAAGACGAGGGGGCAGGAGATCCTATCAGAATCTTGCTCGAAGAAGCCCTTGAGCGGCAAAGGAACGCGATGATGGATAGCTTTGCGCAGATCCTTCAGCGGCGACCCAGAGGTGACGCATCGGCTTCCACAAACTACTCTAGAAATGCCACACCGTTTAAGGTACAAGTTAATTTTGAAATCCCCATCTTCGAGGGTCAAATAGACGCAGATGCCGTAGATAAATGGTTAAATCTGCTAGATGGGTATTTTTCTGTTCACAAATTTTCAAGTCGGGAAAAGATTGTTTTCGCTCTTCTCAAAGCAGCCCCCCACGTCAAGGACTGGTGGGAAACCTACTGCGAGCAGAAGGATGAAAGTACAGGCTCACTATTTTCAGCCGCACCCACTTGGAATGACTTCCGGGATGCCATCAAGGAGCAGTACTACCCTGTCGGAAGCTATGAGGACAAATACATCAAATGGACCACACTGCGGCAGGGACGAGACCAAGATGTGCCGGAGTTCACAAACATTTTTCATACCCTTCGCACACAATTGGGTATCAAAGATTCTGAGTTGCATCTGGTACTCAAATACCGCGGCTGCCTACACAGATACATCCAGGAAGAGATGGAGTTCTTGAACATCTCCTCACTCGGCACAGCATACCGATACGCTGTCAAAATCGAGCAAAAGTTCAAACAAAAGAAGCGAGACTTTGGATCTGCAAATCCAAAGCCCAAAGGACAAAGCCAAGGCGGGGTGACCCAAGACAACCCGTCGAAGCCGCAAGAAAAGAGCAACACCACGAAGCCGAAGAAGGACACAAGAAAGTGGTGTGAGTTCCAGAAGAGTCCCACTCATAACACAAGTGAGTGTCGGACCAAGCAGTCGCTGGTGGCCGAGTTGAAGGCTTCTGAATCAGATGCATGTTCCGACTCTGAGTCAGAACCTGACAAGGGGAATGACAAAGGGAAGCAGATCATTGATGTGGATCCCAGCACCACTGTTGCTACTGCCAAGATCCAGAAAAATGAATCCGAAGATCCAGAGGAGGGGGAACGTCTTTTCCACTCACAGATGTGGGTGAAGGGTTCGCCACTGCAATTCATTGTCGATAGTGGCAGCCAAAAGAACCTCATTTCAGCAGAGGTCGTGAAGCGGTTGGGCCTACCAACTACACCACACCCACAGCCGTACAGTATCGGTTGGCTTCACGAAGGACGAGATCTCAAAGTTCGCCAGCAGTGCCACCTTCCCTACAGCATCAAGCCCTTCACAGACGAGGTATTGTGTGATGTTACACCTCTAGATGTTTGTGATGTACTATTAGGCCAGCCATACTTGTGGAGGCGACATGCTGTGTATGAGTCAAGGCCTCGCGCTGTCATCATTTCTTTGGATAATTCATTATACAGGATACCGGAGGTAGCCCCACCTACCGCCACCTCTTTGATCACTGCTAAGAAAGGCAACAAGCTCATCTCACAGACTAGGAAATTTATTTTCTGTCTGGTTCGCTCCCAAAGTAAGGGGAAGATCGTTGCTACATCCATGACCCCCGCAAAGGGTTCCTCCACGCAGCAGCAGCAACATAGGGATACAGTCATGACAGAACACAGGAACAACTTCTCCTTACCCAGAGGGGTACCACACAAGTTTCAGGTGGGTGAAAAAGTTTGGTTACATCTGCAGAGAGAACGCCTTACCAGAACCCATCAGAAACTCAGACCGCTTCGACATGGTCCTTACACCAGTAACAAGGCTGTGGGCAACAATGCTTTGAAGCACAGCATTCCTCCATTCCTTCGCTTGCACCAATTGTTCAATGTGGACCATCGCCGACCATGCTTCCCACCATTTCTGGACACATCAAAGATTGCAAAACGGCTCACCAGAGACCCAGCTCAGCAGAAGCTTCCTCATCTCAAGGAGGAACTCAACGCAATGGGGACCATTGCTTCCTAAGGGGGGAGGAATGATCCAGGTGGATGTTGGTGGCCACCCACCTATCCCACTTGGACCCCCACAACTGTCTCTTTCAGTTTTTCGGTTTCCTTAATTATAGCGCAGTTTACTATTTTTAGCAGTTTTTCGGGTCCTAAACTTCTGGAGCCGTTTTGAGGCCCTAAACGACGTTTTTTGGGAAATCTACCGCCAGCGATTTTTCTAATAAAAATCATATTTTTTGTCGTAGTCCTCGGAGAGATCTTTCCAACGGGCTATCATGCGTGTCAAACGGAGATAATACGACCAATTCGCGACCCCGGGAAGTTGGCTGTCCAACTCACCCCAAAACGGGGCCCACAATTTGGCGTTTCATCTTCTACGGTTAGGTTTTGGAATGTGAAGGGTTTTCCATTGTTTCTCAATAATAAATAGGCCTTCGAGCCTCATTGTAAAGACAGTTTGAAACAGTTCAGAGGCATGTAGCCGACACATCTCTTCTCAGAGATAAGCTACCATCGCCCTAGCTGGGTTATTTCTATTTGTAAGCATATTTCAGTATTCTCCATTAATGAAATGAAGTATTATTTCCGTTGCATCTCTGTTTTTATGGTTATCGCATCTCTGTATTTATGGTTATCTCTGTAATCTATTGCGTTCCTGCTTAAATCCAAATCAGAAGGGGACTAGAGTCATCTTTAGCTTTTTCTTGACTCTTAAAAATTGAAAAAGCAAAAGTTGTGTCAAAGCGTCATTAAAATTTATTTAAATTCGGAATAACATCCCTGTTCCTTCATTGATCTTAGGTTGAGTTAATGGAGTCTACCAATCATGGAATCCCTCTTGAGGGGATTCCTAGCCATTTTACATCTTGGGGAAATATTGGTGCACCTCATATGGCCACGTTGTCTCTACCAGGTCTGACTATTGGCCTGCCAGTGTGGTTATTCTCAACCTCTGTGGTTCAAAATAACATGATTCCTCAGCAATCGAATCAACATCCAGTTGATACTGAAGTTGACCCTTCACCTTCCTCTTCGTTTGTTTCTCCCTCCCCTTCTTCATCTTCGCTTGGTGAAAATAGTGATGCTAGTAACCAAGTGCTTGAGAAGAAGAAGAAAGGAAAGGAGAAGAAAAAGAAGAAGGTAGTTAAACAAGGGGGCAACCATGAATCATCTGGTGAAAATCCGCACACTAAATCTCCAAAATATCCTTGTCTAATTTGTGGAGAAAACAATTTTCATCGAGATTTTCCTTGCATTCCACAGATCTTGAGATATTGGTCTCCCCGTTCGCACCGTCCGGTGTCATCAACCTCTGGTGATCATGTTGACAGCACACCATCAACTAGTGAAAATGAAATTTCTAGGCAGAAGGGAAAGGTCAGAACTCCATGTGGATTAAGTGAAGGGGATCATCGTCTTCCCCGTTGTCTTTTTTTGGATGAGGCCAAAAGAGTCTTGCATAACCGTCCTGCTTCACTGCAGTGACTTCCACCTGGATACAAGAAACTTTCCCCTAATCCTTTACTAGTTGAAAATATGACTAACTTAACTAAACCATAGGTCAAAAAACCTATCGTTGAAAGTAAATCTTCTGGGTCCACACCGGACCAAAGTCAACAAGTCAAGATGGCAGTCGACCCAATCTTGCCTTCAGAAGATCCACCTTCAGATGATATCATTCCCAAAGAGAGTGAGAATGATATTGTTCAAATTCTTTTTGTCAATTCAGAGCCTGATGAACTTGGGGGCAATCCGCCTGGTCCTTCACAACAGGAAGAGAATCCCCTAGTTCCCACTGCTCAAGGGGTTATTTCACCCATTTATTCGGTACCCCTCCACGCAGTCTAATCGCTTCCTTTGATTGGAATCGACTAGCAAGATCTCGCCTTCCTTATAACATACCATTCTGGATCATAGTACAAGTTTACAAAATGATCATGTCTGGGACTATCATGGATGAAGGGGCTTCAGTGAGTATCCTTTCCTCAACTACTTGGAAAGTACTTTGTTCACCATCGCTTATGCCTGGTAAACAAAATTTATCAGGCTTTAACAAATGAACCAGTCGACCGTTAGGGATATTTCCCAAGTTGTCGATAACTTTGAAAAGGAAAACCGTTCACTTGAACATGATGGTGGTCCAAGGACCGTTAGATTACAATCTACTCCTTGGACATGACTATGTTTATAGCATGGAAGTTATTGTTTCCACACTCTTTCGAGTGATGTGTTTCCCGCATGAAGGCAAAATTGTCCAACTTATTGACCAACTTTCATTTCCTGGTTCAAACACAGTGCCAAGTCAAACATCATCCCTAAATGGTCTCTTTGAGTCGAGTATGACTCTTCAACCTTCCTTCCATCCACCTAATTACCTCGAGTAGTCTGGTGAATGTAACGAAGCTTAGGAGGCATGCACCCTTGTCTATTTTGCGGACGAACCCAGCTGTAGAGATAAGTTTCCCTGTAGGTTATGTGATTGGTCTGGGTGACCTTTCACCTTTGTCTATTTGGCGGACAAAGTGCAGGAAATGTTTTGTCTAAGCATTGATAGAAAATCATCCTGCTTAACCACAGCAAGTTTCCATACGGTTACTGAAGACTCTTTTTTCATCATGCTAGGGGCATGCAAACCTTTTTATGCAAGCAAAAAACGACCAATTTCATTTTTTAGCTTTTTAGATTTTTAGCTTTCTAGTATTTCAACTTCTTAGGTAAGGTGATTGGTATAACACACCATTCACCTTCGTCTATTCTATGGGCAAAGCAAAGGAAGGGTTTTATCTAAACAAGTTGATGAAACCGTCCTAACTAACCTCAGCAGTTCTTTAGCTTTAATAGTTTTTCTAGCTTTGTAGTTTGGTCATTGCTAGCCTACATGAAAAGGCTAACAAGCATACTTTCCACAAGGTTCGAGCTCGTCGCTAAAAAATGAACCTGCACTCAAATGAGCAATGTTATAGTATGGTTCAAGCTCATTAAAAAATAAACCTACCAATGAGCATAGTTTCTCCCAGTTCAAGCTCGTTAAAAAATGAATCCACCCTCGGTAAATAACCTTTGTGATTGCCCTGCTATCAGTCTTTTGAGCCTTGGTTGTGTTCCTGCCATCACCTCCATTCTTTTGGCCGATCATATGCTTCCACTTGATTGTTTACCTCTTCAAGGAACAGTTGCGATGAGTGGTCCTACTAGCCACCCTCTTCACATCAGCATGTTTTGAGAAGTTCCAAGCTCATCTAGAACCAGTTGCTATCCTAAACGCCACTCGTTCCTCAAAAACGAGTCCCCTTTAAACTCTTTTCAGACTCATTAAATATGAAAAGATTGTCGAGCTAATGGTATTTCCAGCTCATTAAAGTAAGGGGAAGTGCCATCCCTCCTGTACATTTTAATCTTTTTCAAACCTGAGGGATTAACTCAAGAAAAAGTTCGAGCGCTTGTCTTTTCGGCTCACTAAAGTGATCGAAAAGTCATCCCTTTTGTATTATTTTAATCTTTTTTGGACTTAAGGGATTATTCTACAAAAAAGAACTGCTAGAGTTTCCTTTTCGTCCCTTTTCAAACTCTCTAAACATGAAAAGGACCGAGTTGTCTTTGTCGTTAAACTCATTAAAAAAATAGCGACAAACTTGTCCACTTAGACAAGAACGAGTTTCACTGTCGCTACGCTCGCTAAAACATAGCGACAGGTTTGCCCGAAGGGAAAATTATAGAACAAGCATATGTCATCCTCCTCAAGCTTGACAAAAATAAAGAGGTACTGGTCAACAATAACTGGGGAAAAGGGAAGAAAACTTGAAGAATTTTATGGGAGCAGGTCGCTCTTGAACATGACACTTTCACTCCATCACCATGATTGAGTCAGGTTGGGTTATTCCGTTCACCGGTCATATCACCATTGGTCCTCCATACCATCCATATTTTGGGGTTAACGCTACCAATCCATCTCAATGTTGTCGATATGTTCAAGAGAAGTCATTCAGAGAATTCACCATCCAGCCAATGCCTCATCCACTGTAATAACTTCACCCCCTATTTTTCATGACTGCCATTCCTAAACCTTGTATCATCAGATTGTTTGCACCTCCAGAAAATCATTTGTTGCGTTTCGTGTCGTAGATGTGGGATACATTAAGGCCCTCCTACGATGGGTCACTTCTTGTCAACATCAGCTCATTATCCAAGAAGTTGACTTAGAAACAACCCTTTCAGTACTTTGAAGCTTGCATGCCTCAATGGCAAGTTTCTCACTTCCGGTGACAGGTTTACATCAATGGCCTTCGACCGAAATATTTTGCATGGTGTTCGACATCGGATCATATATTCACACCACGTGAATTGTACTGTAGTACCTTGAGGGTCATTATCATTATCGGTGATTCCTCTCGTGCCTGTTAATAGCTTACATTATTGGCTGGTAATCAGGAAATGTCTTTCCATGTTCGACTTCAGAACATCTTTTCACATGGATCGACTTGTACATCGGGCAAAGATTGAACGAGTTTTGAAGACCCTAGATCTAGATTCATCCATCCAGGCTGCGATATATTCAAGAACATAAAGACATCAAATGTACACAGAAGCTGTAGAGATAGTCATCTAAGCCAGGGAAGATGACTCTTCATGTGAAGAATCACCAGTCTGCAACAGCAGACGATTGTCTGTCCTATGTACATGAAAATGAATTTATAAAGTTGAGCATGGGAATGCCCGCCTCAGCTAGATCATGAAAATAATATGATGATGATGTATTGTATTGTATCTTATACAGGTCACCTTCCAGTTTGAATACCTCGGATCCTCATGATAAAGCATTTCACCCAACATCAAAAGATTTACGACTTCATTCTTTAGGGGGCAACTGTTATAGACATATTTGGGCACTGCAAACCCAATCTTATATGTCGATAAACCAAGGGCTCTTTAACCCTGAAAAGTATTGTTTTATACTCTAAAATATCATGGTCAACTGATTACATCATTCCCCAAAAGTACCACCTGAAAAACCACTCATAACTGGCCAAAACTGGACCATACTGACCGCCCCACTGTCAAGGTGAGATGCATACTAACTTCTACACTAGCCAGGTGCAATGCATACTAAAGAGGCCTTTTGTAGGGTGTGATGGGCAAGGATGGACAAAAGTCCGAGACAGTTTGCTAAGTGGATGCTCATGGAATCTTCCAGAAACTTCTCATATGACACTTGCCTCTCTGAATTCGCCCAGGGATGAGTAAGAGATCCAAGAAATCTCCAAGTGGAACCAAGAACAACAAGTGGAATGACACTAATCAAAAACCCAGAGATGACTCATACCCTTGCAGACATCTATAAATGGATCCCTCATCTGAGAGATCTGGAGGCTGGAATTTTGTAATTTGTAAGGAAGTGCTGATAGTTTATCTTTGAGAAAGAGCATTGTATTGTTGGGTGATCTTTCTTTTCATGAGGTGAAGAGGGCTTTGATGCTAGGAGGATGATGCTGGATCAGACAGCTGGGTTGTAATTCTCCCTTCTACTATTAATAAAGTTCTTTGATTTTTCCTCCATACAATCGTGTATTTGTGAATGTTGTTGTTTATGAATGCCATTGTATGATCAATGTACTTCTGATTCTGCATTGTTTATGATATAATAGATCGAGATGCTTTGATGGTGTTTTGTTACCTTGTCTCTATAGGTATTCATTGAGCAGGTTAAGTAGGAGAAGAGATGCAAGCTCTACCAAGGGAGAGAGGAATCAAGTAAGGAGTCAAGCGGAAGATCCGGGTTGGTCTCTTTGTTCCTCTCTTATCTATCATACATAAAGGAAATTGCAAATTGCTTTGATTGTTTGTTTCTAGGATAGTTGCCAAGCCTAGTGGGACTAGTAGATTGAAAAGACACTAGTTTTCCTGGAAACAATTGGAGACAGGCCTCCCTAAATTTAAGGAATTTGTTGGTAACTTGAGTTGTATAAATCAAGAGGCCTAGAGCCTCACTAGGATTCAGATTTTTTTTCAAGATAGCTAAGCAATTTTCAAGTTGAAGCATTGTAACCAAAAAATCTTATGTATTTCTGATTTCTTTCATGAAAATGAGCAACATTCCCTTGATCTAGCACTAAGTTGACTCATAGGGCTAAAGATCTTGGGTTAGGGCCCAACCCTAGTAGCAGAGGTTCCTCTTGTTGTATATGTATGCTTACGTTATATTCATAGTTAGTGCTAAACTGATTTTGGTGTTGATAATTTGCAAGTCTTGGTAGGTTTAATTAATTTGCTTCCATTTGTGGATAGTTCTAATAGTAACATTGTAGTGATAAGAAGATATTCCAAAAAGGCTAACAGGAAGTGGTTTTCACCTCATTTCTCCCTTTCAGTATCATGGTTTGAGGAACACTTCTCATACAACCCAAAAACATAGATTTCTTGCTTTTTGTGTAATTTAGGGTTTTCTTGCTAATTAGGTCATTATCTTTCAGTTTCATAGGATAAGTTGCAATTGGTATTTTCTGATCTCTTAGGTTTTTCATTGATCTCATTTCGCTTTCATATTGGTTTCAAGCACTTCCATGCATGAACTTAGCAAGTAAATGGTGACAGCTCTATTTTCTTCTATTTGAATAAGCCCTTCTTGTTTTTGATGAATTTATGTATAAATGCAAATAATGATGTGCGTTGTTGCAAGAGTTTCTAAATTGCAAGGAGACCTCATCTCATCAGCCTCAACCAAGCCATATCCACCCATGATTGCCAAAAGTCACTAAGGTCTCAATTCGAATTCTTGCCTTATGAGGAAAACTTGCCATTGTCGTTGAGAAAATCCAACCATCTTAAAGCTTTAGCTTGAGTTCTAAGTAAGTTCCTACCACTTCCATGCCTTATTCCCTCCTTATTCACCTTTTCCAAGCTCCATCCCACCTTCTAGACCACTCCCTAAGCTTTTGTCATGTTCCTGTAGTAAAACAGGGGATCTTGTAGGTGAACTACTACTTCCTGTAGACATTGTGTAGGAAAACTTGTAGTAGCCTATTTTGAGTCCCAATTGTGAAAAATCGTCACTAGAAGCCAGGATTAGGCCCCTACTTACCCTCCAAGCCATCTGAACCATTGCACTATTTTCCTCCACACATGTCTCCCCTGCCAAAGAACCAAGTAAGATTGGCATTTACATTTTTCAAGCAAAAAGATAAAAAGGAAAAAAGTTATTTTATATTTATTCATACACACAGCAGTTAGTACTCTCTAGATTAGATTTCATGCTTAGATTAGTTACAAATTCACATGTGTTAAAGTAGGGTTCTTTTTCAAGCAAAGTATGTTAGCAATTAGATAGAGGATTTCATGTAATTTTGCAAGCATTTCTTTCAGTCTTTCCTTCATGCAATAGACAGCATTTCTTTTCTTCCAATTAGGGTAAATTTTCCCTCTCCAAGTTGGTAATCATACTTCTTCTAGTCAATAGAAGGTTTGTTTTAGAAACCCTAGTGGTCTATCGCCCCAGCTCGGCAGTGTCAAAGAGTATACCTATTACATCTATTTGTGTATATAGCACTTTCACCTCCAAGTTTGTATGAACACCAGGTTGATGAAGTAAAGTCGATAGCCCCGGGAGTTGCAGCATCCTTGCTACAATATTGGTGCTCATCACTTTTTGGCGTTGTTGTCAGGGAGGTGTCTGAGTAGATGTGATTTCTTCTTTCTTCCTTCCTTTTCTTATCTCTTTCATTCTGCATTTAGTTGCATTCAATAAATAGTTGCAATTTAGTTCTGTTTTCTTTCAATTTTGCAAGTAGTTTAAAACTCAAAAAAAAAAACACTCCTTTCATGCCTTGTAGGAATAGGGATAACTTAGGAAAATTTCTGCCAAATAACCCCACTACTTAAAATAGCCAACCTTCCCTCTTCTTCGGTGGTTGTGATCTAGAGGACCCCTTAGGCGAACAACCAGATATTTTTGAAGAGCCTATAGGGGAAGAAGAAGAAATCATTCCAACTGACACAATGGCTGAAAATAGAAATAAAAGGGGAGACAAGGAAAGAGTTGAGGGTGCTTTTCCCATCAGAGAAACTAATGGGGATGCCAATATGAAAAACATAAGCCCCTCTGCTCTTCCTCACTTCCATGGCCTGACCTCAAAAGATCTAGATACTTTTTTGTTTGAATTTGTTGTCATATGCAGAACTTATGATTACACCTCTGATGATGAGAAGTTGAAATTATTCCCATCCACTGTCAAGGATGAAGCCCTACACTAGTTCATGGATTTAACTGGGGATAGTATCACCACTTGTGCTCAAATGCAACAAGCTTTCAACAACAAATATAGGGACTACTATAGGTCCAAAGATACCAAAGATGAAATTTTTAGAATGACCTTGGGACATGATGAGTTTTCAGAGGATTATGAGGAAAGATTCCAGCTTGGCTACAATAGGGCCAGGTGCACACTTGATCGTGAGTCACTTAAGTTAGTCCTTCTCAAGGGGATCAGGGAAGATATTTTAGAAACCCCAAACCTTCTTTCAAGTGGGGATATCTACTAATTACCCTATGATGATATCAATACAGTTTTCAATAATCATTCTAGGGCAGCTAGAAATAAGGGTAGGTCTATTCAAGCAGTGGCCAGTTCATCCTCTTCTAATACATCGATAAAAAGTGAAATCGGGAACATGTTGGAAGACTTTAAGAGTGAAATGTTGTAAACCCTTGCTCTGCAAATAGACACTATGAAAATCAAAAGGAAGTAGGAGGAAGCAGAGAGAGCATTAGCCAACTTCTTCCCTAGATGCACAAGGAGGCACCCTAGGAATGAATGTCCACAGAAAACCACTCCACAAACAAGTGCCCTTCTCTTCCTAGATTAAAATTTGTGTATCGGGGAACCGACAGGGTGACTAAACAACTCTACGACATAAATCAAAGAAGGCCTCATGGAAATTGACCATACCAGCAAGGCATACAAGGGTCATCCTATTCATATTACAACCCTAATCAAAACACATCCATTCCCCCTTGGTGCCCCCTGATCATCCTTCCTGGTCTACACCTTCTCCTTGGTATTTTTCACCTCAATACCATTCCCAATTGGCCAACCAACCATTTCAGCCATATACTCCTCCACAACCTTAGTGGAATGCACCACCCTAGGGGTGGAGGCCCCCATACAACCAAGCTCCAGCTTTATTGCCTTCACCTCCATCTCAACCACAGCTCCTACACCCTGCTCCACATAAACAACCTCATATGCCTTCCCAACCAAAACTGAACCCGAACAATAGACAGGCACAACAGGTCTACAATGGAGAAACATCCTACCATGCCTATGCTATGGAAATTCATGAAATTAACCTTAGGTCTAGGAGAGTGCTCCCGGATAACCAACCTCCATCTCCACCTAGGGAGAGTGAGGAGGAAAGAGATGAAGGTGTGCCTAGAATGAATCCACCCCCCTTTTCTGATATATTAACCCATCCAATCCAGCACACCCTAGAAGAGACTGAACCTCTGGGTGAGTTGAAAAATCTGTGTTTCAAAATCCCGCTTCTCTAAGATATCAAAGATGTCCCCATTTACAACAAGCTGATCAAAGAGAAGTGTTTCAAACATCCAGGGAGGCGAAAGAGAGACACCCCTACCATTAATGTCATTAGACAGTTGTCCGACTTAATGTTGGGGCAGGTAATTTGCCCAAAGTATTTAGATCTTGGGAGTCCTATATTGGATGTATACATCAATGGCACCATTGTTCCCCATACCTTGATTGATCTTAGGGCTTACATCAATGTGATGACTAAGGACACTATGCTCAAGTTGAATCTCCAGGGATCATTAAGGAAGACCATGACAATCTTGTAGCTTGCAGACCGATCCACAGTAGCCCCTGAGGGGATTGTTGAGGATGTGATGGTCTCCATTGATTCCTGGGAATACCCTGTTGACTTCTTAGTTCTCCAGCCTAAGACCAAATTCAATGGTTATCCTCTCATCCTTGGGAGGCCTTGGTTAGCCACTGTTGATGCCTACATAAGCTGCATGGTTCAAAATATGACTATCAAAAATGGACATCTATCCAAACAATTGGTCATGTACCCTCTTGCTTAACCATCCTTGGAACATGACTTACCTTTATGGCTAGAAGAGGAGGAAGAAGATGAATTCTACTCCTCCCAAATCTATACCCTAGAAACTTCCATAGGAGGGGGACAGCCTGATGAAGATGATTTGATTGAACACATCCTCCAAAATTAAACTCCCAACACCATGTCTCTGGAGGAAGTAGTGAAGGAAGCCAAGAAAAACCATCATATTTATCTATGCTCAACTGACTCAAACCCTACTCGTGTCAAGACAATAGAATGCGGCCCTGAAAGAGCATTGAAAATCAACCCCTTTCTCTTCATACACCAAGAAGAATAATTATGTAACACGCTAAGAGATAATTTGCATGCCTTTGCTTGGAATTACAAAGAAATGAAGGGAGTTCACCCTTCGGTGTGTACTCACCACATTTACATCAAGGAAGGTTGCAAGCCAGTCCACCAACCCCAAAGGAGAATGAATCCATCCCTCAAGGATATAGTCAAAGAAGAACTGCAGAAGTTGTTGGATGTAGGATTCATTTACCCCATCTCGGATAGTGAGTGGGTGTCTCCTTTGGTGCCGGTTCCAAAGAAAAATGGAAAGTGGAGGATCTATGTGGATTACCGAGAGCTAAACAAATCCACAAAGAAGGACCAGTTTCCTCTACCTTTCATTGACCAAGTGTTAGATGGTCTGGTAGGAAAGAAGTTTTTCTCTTTCCTGGAAGGATTCTGCGGGAACAATCAAATCCAAATTATCCCAGAGGACCAGGATAAAACCACCTTCACCTGTCCTTAAGGTACTTTTTCTTATAGGGTCATTCCTTTTGGTCTATCCAATGCCCCTGCCACTTCCCAGAGAGCGGTCCTGAGTATCTTTGCAGAGCTAGTCCATGATGCAGTAGAAATCTATATGGATGACTTCACACCCTATGGGTGTGATTTCCAAGAGGCTCTCTCGAACCTGGGAAAGGTGTTAAACAAATGCATTGAAATCAACTTATCCCTTAGTCCAGAAAAATGTGAAGTCTTGATGACTGTAGGGACTATTCTAGGTCACTCAATATCTTAGGAAGGATTGCAAGTAGACCCAAATAAGATATCCATCATCAAAAGGGTCCCTACTCCACAGAAGCAACAAGATGTCCGAAGTTTCTTAGGGTTAATCAGATACTATAGGAGATTTATAAAATATTTCAGCAAGTTAGCTTCTCCTTTATTTTGGTTATTGGCCAAAGACTCTGAATTTTTATGGTCAAAAAGCTGCAAAGAGGCCCTAGAAACCCTAAAGGACAAGTTGACTACTGCACCTATTCTCTGAGGCTGAAATTGGGCTCTTCCTTTTCACATTCATGCCGATGCCTCTCACAAAGCTATAGGAGCATCTCTAGGCCAGATAGATGACAAGCTACCTTATGCCATTTACTTCATCAGTAAGAATCTGTCGAAAGCCGAGTTAAACTACACAGTAACTGAAAAATAGCTCCTAGTTCTTGTCCATTCATTGAATAAATTTATAAATTAGGTTACTGGTTACCAGACATTTTAACATACCGACCATGCTGCAATTAAATATTTGATGAACAAACCTGATGTAAATGCCTGGATTATTAGATGGTTACTTTTATTGCAACAATTTGATCTAACTATTATTGATAAGCCTGGAAAAGAGAATGTAGTTGCAGATTTTTTTATCCAGATTGACTTTTCCTGTAGGGGAGGAAGGAATGGTTGATGATCAACTACCAGATGAACATTTATTCACCATTTCGGTTCTCTCTCCATGGTTTGCTGACATAGAAAACTACTTGGTATCCGCACAATTCCCTCCAAGGAAAAGAGCATAATCATAAGAAAAAGTGCCTCATTCACTTGGATTGGGGGGAATATCTTCAAGCTAGGTCCATATCAAATTCTGAGAAGATGTGTCAGGGAGGAGGAAGTCTTTGACATCCTTCTAAACTATCATGATGAGCCTTGTGGAGGTCACTTTGCAGCCAAAAGAATAGCATTCAAGGTACTATAAGCTGCTATTGCTGGGCCACTCTCCACTAAGATGTAAAAAGGTATACCAGCCAGTGTGATCGATGCGAAAGGATGGGGAAGCCTACCCCCAAGGATGAAATGCCCCTACAACCTCAAGTGACTTTCTAGCCATTTGACAAGTGGGTCATGGATTTAATCGGGCCCATTGACCCTCCATCCAGACAGAAGAAGTACATCATTGTGTGCACTGAATACTTAACAAAATGGACTGAAGCCAAAGCTATCAAGGTAGAAACATAAGAAAATGTGGCTAAATTCTTGAGGGAGAATGTGTTTTATAAGTTTAGATACCCTAGAGAGCTGGTCATTGATCAAGGTAGTCAATTTACATCTCACATGATTGAAAATATATTAAGCCAGCATAAGATCAAGCACAGAAAGTCCACTCCTTACCACCCATAGGCTAATGGGAAAGTGGAAGTAACCAACCAAGCATTGGAAGGCATTCTAACCAAGGTGATTAGCAGTAGCAGAAAGGATTGGGCAAACAGATTGGTGGAGGCCACTTGGGCCTACAATACTACTTGGAAAACCACCACTGGCTTCACTCCTTATGAGCTGGTCTATGGGAAGAAAGCCCTGTTGTCCATTTAATTTGAATACAACACCTTAAGGATGGCAAGACAATTAGATCTAGATGTCACAAGGGCACAACAAGAAAGGTTGCTCCAACTAAATGGGTTAGATGAATTTAGGATGCAGGCCCTCCTGCACACAAAAGTGACTCAAGTATAAAGGAAAATCTGGAATGACAGAAATATAAAGGAAAAATTGTTTCAATAAGGTGACTAGGCATTTTTGTGTGACTCCCAGTACAAGGATTTCAAAGGCAATTTAATGACTAGATGGTTGGGACCATATGTGATAGAAAATTTCCATGAAAATGTCGTTGTTCAGATAAGAACCATCGATGCAGAAGGTATCCCTTTGCTTGTCAATGGGTACAGGTTAAAGGTCTACAAAAAGCCCTTATCAAAGAAGGAATTCAACAATAGCATCAGCAAGGTACTGATGGTAATTAAAGAATCCTCATCTTCCACCTCACCAAGTTCTTAGAAAAAAGAAAAGAAAAAAATAAAAATAAAGGGACTTAGGTGAAAACCTCCATGAGGCATCTGAGTCCAACTTTTGGGTTGAAAACCTCTTCAAGCAGACCAAGAGTATTAAAAAAAAGAAAAAGAGAAAAAATAAAAGATCTCTGGGTGAAAATTTCTTTTGAGGCACCCAAGGCAGGCAACAAGGATGAAAACCTCCTTCGAGGCAACCTAGTTGTCTTTTCAAAAAAAAAAAGAGAGAGAAAAAAGAAAAAAGAAATGAAAAAAAGAGAAAAACATACACAATTAACAATTCTGTTTTTGCAAGTTTGAAAGAAGATGATGAGAATAGGGTACAGAGGACACCAGGCCCTACCACAAACAATGTTTTCCTTCATCCATCTCATCTCCTCCATAATCCCCATGTTCTTCCATCCATACTCAACTCCAAATTCCAATTCCAAGCAATTCTATGTTTTCTACAGGATTCCCTGTAATACTACAAGAGTTTCCTGTAGGTATTACAGGAGCCCTTGAAAAAGTACAGGAAGGGAAATCTAGTGGAAAAATGGTGACACAAAGATTGGGTTATGAAAAGATCCATTGACCTCACCACACCTCAGCCAAACAGCCTCCATGACCATGTCACCCCTGTATCCATCAAGAAAAATCAAGTTAGAAAATATAAAAACAAAAAACAAAAAAGAGAAAGAAAAAACAGAAGAAAAAAAGCATCAAAAAGATATATGCCAACAGAAGCATACCTCATTTTCCACTCCATAACCACATCCTCCACTCATTCCAATACCCATTCAACTTCAAAGTAGGGAAGAGATGTGAAAGTTCAAGAAAAGGGCAGTTATAGGACATCCTGTATACATCCTGTAGGAATTCTTGTAGCAGCCTATTCCATAAAAAAAGGCCACAGCAACTCCAACCCACCTTCAGAACAAGGACTACAGGGATGAGGAAGCTCCTCCAGAGCTCAGCAGCAACAAAATCTAGCACCTGTACATCATCAAAGGAACAACTCATCAACAAAAGAAGAAGAAAAAACACATTTGAAGAATATGCAGCTAGGTCAAAGAACAAAAAATTAGCACCACTCTCCAGCATGCATCAGAAAAGCATAGGACCAACAGGCATGTCATCTCAACAATACTCCCTCATAGGTATGAATATGATTAAATTGTAGGAATAATGCAGGAAGTTGATTTTATAAGCAAAGGTGGCTAGTTAACTTGGCCACCCTTGGTTAGATAACGAGAAGAGAAAGGGTTAGTCAACTCCACATGTGGCAAGGTCACACCAAAAAAGAAGGCAATGAATAAAAAAAGTGGTTAAGTTACAGAGAATAAAAGTGGGAGATGATTACGAGGAAAGGTGATATGATGAACTTGTAGTGGGACCAATGGTCCAAAAGGAGGTATTCGTACTCGGCCATCTAGCACATCACCCAACGAAATCATCCACAAATAGAAATAATCACTAACTCCCATAAGAAGTATTGGTTATTTTAAAAATTTAAAGGCAAAGGAAACTTCGAGGAGTCATTGAAGGAAAAAGTTACTCTCAGCATCCTTGTAGTGACAACCTACAGGAAACAGTGAGCACCTACAGGAAATCTACAGGATACAGGGAGAATTACCACATGGAGTTGTAGGTGGACACTGAGGGCAATCAATTCAAGAGTTCTCATCACCAGAGCATAGCAAAGGGAGGTAGGTTCCATACCTTCTCATTTAAAAAGAAGAAATTCTCCTTTCTTTTGAGTATTTGCAGTATGCATAAAGGTAGAAAGAATTCTGTGAGGGTTAATGAAGAATAAACTATGAAACCTCATCACCTACGAGAATTCTTAAACTATAGCCACCCAAACCTCACTCAGATAAGAATTGCCAGAAAATATGACAAGAGGTTTCAAGAAAAGGGAGCCCACCAACACAGCCAGAATACACCAACATCCTCCTGTGATAGAAATCTTTACAAGGCATCAATGGATGGGGTTCTTTGAGCTACTGAGGGGATACGATGATGATGTGGCTAGAGAATTGCAACGTCACTCATACCTCTCACTAGAGCCAGTGCTACTGATGTAGTGAAGGGTTTGTCAGTAATAATTACCCCTAGGAGTATTAGCAGGATAACTACACTCCCCCTAGGGTTGCAATGGAGAAAAGAGGACAAGACTAACAACACTCTAGCAAAGAAATTTTTTTCTTGGAAGGAGAATAACCAATTGAAGACAAAAATGGGGTTAGAAGGGAAAGAATTTGATATCCCTAGAATGAGATAAGTTACCACATTATCAAGTATAATTCCTGTGAAGGTAGTACAGTGTAGTATATGGGTACCACTTTAGACTCCTCCATGGTCTAAGATTTGGAGAGGAGATGTTGTTGGGAAAAGTATCTACTCAGAACGCCCCTATCCCACTCTAAGGTGTGACAGTGCCTTAGCAACAAACAAGGAAAACTACTTTCGTATTCTTCTTTATGAAATGTAAACGAAGAGGAAGGATGTAACTAACCTGTGTCTTGCGCTAGTTTGTTGATCCAATCGCTCTCCTCTTTGTTCGCTTCCCGCTGCCTGCTCCCTTACTTGCCCAGCTTCACCAAGTTCCTGCAAGATCACAGAAGAGGAAAACTACACAAAAGACATAGATTTACATTCATAAATATCTTAGGATCAGATTTAAGCTAAACATGCAAATATAACAAAACATCATTGATACACAAGCATGTAGGAGAAACTCAAATAGTTTTATTGATATAGTAAGAAGATCCAGGAGGAGATACAACCAAGTGAGTCCCGATCCAGCATCTACCTCCCAGCAAAGGAATCCCTTCTTCACCTCCAACAAAGCATAAATCACCCAATGCACTAATCTCAATCTCAAAATCAACAGCAATTCTCTGCAAAGTACAAAATTCCAGCCTCTGGATCTCTGGGATGAGGGATCCATATATAGATGTAAGCAGAGAGGATGAGTCAGCTTATGTTTTGACTTGTGGCTTCTCTCTGTCAATTCTTGCTTCCACTTGGAGGCTGAGAGCCTCTTACTCATCCTTGGTCGAACTCAGTGAGGCAAGTGTCATTGAGGAAGATTCTGGAAGCTTCCATTGTCTGTCCACCTCGCGGAATGATACTGCCATTTGGCATTTCCCGCTCAGCGCACCCTGGTAGTGCATTCAAGTGCGTTGCAACGCACCTAGCCAGTGTATTTGGGTGCTTTGCAACGCAGGCAGCTAGTGGAGCATCTGAATTGATCCTGATTTGACTAGTTTTGAGCAGTTTCTGGTGGAGAACTTCTGGGAGAAGCTGTCATTGGTTGACCTTGTTCCTTTAGGGGCAGGAACAACACTTTTAGGGACTTTGGATCCCTTGGATTATGGACATTTCATGCTTAAAGCTGTAAGGCACAAAAATGTCTATAACAGTTGCCCCCTAAAGTATGAGGCCGTTTATTGGGTGAAATGCTTTATTAGGAGGATCCGAAGTTCTTTCAATGCCGGGAGAAGACCTGTAATAAGATACAATACAATACATCATCTTCATACTATTTTCATGATCTAGCTGAGGCAGGCATTCCCAAGCTCAGCTTTATAAATTCATTTTTATGTACATAGGATAGACAATCGTCTGATGGTAGACTGATGATTATGATGAAGTCATCATCCTTTTGGTAGGATGATTATCTGTGCTGCAATGCTGTACATGTCAATGTTTTTATTTTTCCTGAATATATATCGCAACCCGGATGGATGAAACTAGATCCGGGGTCTTCAATCTCGTCTGATCTTCACTCTAAGTACAAGTCGATCCATGTGAGAAATGTTTTGAAGTCGAACATGGAAAGACATCGCTTGATTACCAGTCAATGATATAAACTGTTAACAAGCGCGAGAGGAATCACCGATAATGATAATGACCCTCAAGGTACTACAGTACAATTCACGTGGTGTGAATAAAGGACTTGGCGTCGAACACCACGCAAAATCTTTCGGTCGAAGGTCATTGATGTATACCTGTCGCCGGAAGTGAGAAACTTGCCATTGAGGCATGCAAGCTTCAAAGTACTGAGGGGGTGTTCCTAGATCAACTTCTTGGATAATGAGCTGATGTCGACAAGAAGCAATCCGTCAAAGGAGGGCCTTGATGTATCCCACATCAATGACACGGAACGGAGTAAATGATTTTGATGGAGGTGAAAACGATCTGATGATATATGGTTCAGGGTGGCGGTCATGAAAGAATGAAGTATAATGTATGGTAGTGGATGGGACACGGGTGACTTCTCTGGATGACTTCTCTTGAACATGTCAGCGACACTTGTATGATGGATTGGTAGCATTTACCCCAAAAGTGGATGGTATGGCGAGACCATGGTGATGTGACCGGTGAATGAAACAACCCAACCCGACTCAGGCACGAAGTGGAAGTGTCATGTTCAAGAGCGACTTGCTACCAATAAAGATTCTTTGAGTTTCTTCCCAATTTTTCCCCAGTCATTGCTGACCAGTACCTCTTTATTTTTGTTAAGCTTGAGGAGGATAACATATGCTTGTTCTATAATTTTCCCTTCGGGCAAACCCATCGCTATGTTTTAACGAGCCTAGCGATAGTGAAACTCGTTCTCGCCTAAAGACAAGTTTGTCGCTATTAATCTTTTTAACGAGTCTAACGACAAAGATAACTCGGTCCTTTTCATTTTTAGAGAGTCTGAAAAGGTACGTAAAGGTAACTCCAAAGTTCCTTTTTCGTCATCTAATCCCTTAAGTCCGAAAAAGTATAAAACAATACAGAAGGGATGAATTTTCGATAGTTTTAACGAGCCGAACAAAACAAGCGCTCGATCTTTTTGTGCAATAATCCCTCAAGTCCAAAAAGATTAAAATCTAGAGGAGGGATAGCACTTCCGGTCGCTTTAACGAGCTGGAAGGCCAAAACTCGGCAATCTTTTCATATTTTACGAGTCAGATGAAAAGAGCTTAAAGAAGACTCGTCTTTTGAGGAACGAGTGATAAGACGGGTAGCAGCTGATTCCAGGTAAGGGTTGGAATTTTCCAAGCACGGCAGCGTCACAAGGATGGCTAGTGAAATCACTCTTCGCAGCTGTTCCTCAAAATGGGTAAACAATCAAATGGAGGTGAATGATCGGCCAATGGAAAAGTGGAGGTGACGGTGCAAACACGACCAAGGCTTTAATGGCTGATAATGTTACATTCACGGTGGTTATTTACCAGAGGATATTTCATTTTTTAACGAGCTTAAACACGGGTTGAAACATTTGCTCGATCTTATGTTTATTTTTTAACGAGCTTGAACTATGTGCTAAAACTGCTCAATTAATCCAGTCATATGATAAGAATGTCTCATATAAAACGACAACTTTTAGATTTTTGCCCCACATCCTTTCTTTATGCAAGTTAGGTGACGACTAATCCTACAAGTTTAAAGGGTTAGCCTACGGGTTTAAAGGGAGGACCTAAAAATTTAAAAAATAAATAGTCGCCCTTTGCTTGCACTCCAAAAGGTTTGCATGCCCCCAGGTATAAAATATGATTTCAAGGTTACCTCTCAATTTGCAGACAAAACATTTGTTTTATCGGGAAAGGCCTACCTCTTACAGGTTACCCAAAGATTGTTCTATTCGCACAGCAAACAAAACACTTCCTCGGCGATGCCTACCGAAGCAGACAAAGGTGAGTGACAACGAGCGCCAAACACATAACTTTAACAAGAGAATCTTTTTCTAGAATAACCCCTCTTCCACTGACGGACGGGGTACAGACTAGTCATATTCTCCCGCGGAAACCTACTCTATACCCAAAGTTTTCCTGCCGAAGTAGACCAGGACGCATGCCCCCTGGTTTTCAGTCATATCCTTCTGGATTACTCGCGCTCATCGAGAGGACGGACTGGGACTTGAGACATTTCTTACGTGAAGAGACCATTTAGGGACGGTATATGACTATTTGCGATGCGTGATCCGGGAAATGAAAGCTGGTCCACGAGCTTGACCACTCTTCCTTCGTGCGGAAAACACATTACTCTAAAGAGTGAGGAGACGATGGCTCCCATGCAATAAATATAGTCTCGTCCAAGGAGTAGGTTATAATCCAAGGGTCCTTGAACGACCATCACGTTCATTTGAACGGTCATCCCTTTCAATGTTATGGGCACATTGGGGAGGATCCCTAAAGGTCGACTGGTTCCTTTATCAAAGCCTATCAGATTTCTCATTTTAGGCAACAGCAATGGTGAACCAAGTGCTTTCCAAGCAATAGAGGAAAGGATACTCACAGACGCCCCCTCATCTATGATGGTGCCATCCATGACCATTCTGTATATTTGAACGATAATTCGGAACGGAATGCTTGCTGGCAAACGGGGTCTGCCTAGTTGGTTCCAGTCGAAGGATACAACTAGGTTGCTTGGAGGTGGGACCGAGTAGACGGCCGGGTATGGCTCTGACGAACTTCCTTTCTGCGATAAAGGAATGGGTGGATTGCCCCCGTGTTCGTCGGAGTCTGTGTTGATGAAGAGAATTTGGACGGTGTTATCCTTATCCTCTTCAGTGACTGTGTCATTCGAAGATAAAACCTCTGAAGACAAGACCGGGTCGACTGCCGCCTCGACCTTTTGACTTTCATCGGGTATGGATTCAGCTGGTTCATCTTCAATGACAGGCGCTTCAGCCGACCACTTGAGCGGGCCAGCTAGATTCTCAACTAACGAAGGACTCGGCAAGAGTTTTTTATATCCAGGAGGAAGTCGTAACAGTGAAACCGGACGATCATCCAAAACTCTTTTAGCTTCGTCTAAGAAGGGACAACGGTGGAGGGCATGGTCGCCTTCGCACAGTCTACAGGGAAATCTAGCTTTCCCTTTTTGTCCTGGGACTTCACTTTCGCTAGTTGACGGTGTACTTTCAACATGATCTCCAGAGGTTGATGACACCGGATTGTGCAAACGAGGAGACCAGTCCCTTAGTATCCGAGGGATGCAAGGACAATCTCTGTGAAAGTGGTCTCCTCTACAAATGACACATGGCGATTTAGGCCTGGTCGGTGCTGTGTGTGGATTTTCATTAGACGACACTTGTTTTCCCTTATTTGCCTTTGGCTCCTTCTTCTTTTTCTCTTTCTTCTTCTTTTCCTTCTTCTCCTTAGGAACTTGGTTTTTAGCTTTACCAGTCCCGTCAAGCGAAGAGGAAGGAAGAGAGGAAGAATTAGAGGAAGTAGACGGTTGGTGGGAAACTCTGGACTCGTCTAACTGTTGATTTGACTGTTCAGGAATAGTGGTGTTCTGAACGACATTGGTTGAGAAGAGCCAGACTGGCAAGCCAATTGTCAGTCCTGGAAGCGACAATGTGGCCATATGGGGCGCACCAACATCTCCCCAAGAGGAGAAGGGACTAGGATTTCCACCAAGGGGAATTCCTTGGTTGGTAGGCTTCATTTTCTCAACCTAAAGATCAACGCAGGAAAAAGGGTATGAATATTCCGTTTAAAATAAATTTTAACGACGCTTGGACACAACTTGTTTTTCAATTTTAAAGAGTCGAGAAAAAACAAAATATGACTCTAGTCTCCTTCGATTTTTAATGAGCCTGAAGTGACAAGTGCTCAGATGGACCTTTTCTGTTAAGGAGTCTGAAAAGGAACGAAAGGGACTGCTCTGGAGATCTAAGTAGAGGGTGTGCCAAACCAATCGCAAAACCGCAGAATACTTTTTAGGGTACGGGCGGTCAATCTTCCCGAATACTGTGTTCAGTGCATTGCGATCAGTAGGGCGGCCGACACAGCTTCCTATGGATAAAGGTTTTATGCCTATAGGGGTCTCCCAATATATACTCGATGGTACATGGGAGCACAATCCGTACTGGCACTTATCGTCTCACAGTGGAGGAATCACCCAACCAACAGTGAGGACAATAGTTACCAGGCTTTACGATGCCGGAACACGTCTCTAGCCTAGACCTCTATGTTGTGCGTTAAGTTACAAAGCGTTGTTAAGTTCATTCAATTTATTTTAGGTTGATCTTTCTTAGAAGTTTGCCTTTTTGGATCACCACGAGATGTAGATGTAATTCCTAAATGCAGTCTAAAGATGATAAGCAAGCTTTTATCTCTTTTCAACAATGAAAATCCTAGCTACAAGGGGAAAAGAAAGACACAATCTTTTCTCAAAGAGCAAAGAGCACACTGTAAATGCACTTTTCCTAAATCAAGCCATACAAACTGTCAAAATGCAAATGCACTTATGCATGTATTTGTTTTCACTTTCTTAATATTGATGCCTAAAAAGAAAGTTGTTGTACAAATTTGAATTCGATTTCAAGTGAAAAACACAAACAAGCTTCTTTTCAAAATCAAAAAGACGATTACAACACTTTATGATTTTGAAGTAAACACTTGTTTCGACACTAGAAATTCACAAATTCAAACCAAAAGGAAAAAGTAAAAGCGCAATCAACTGTCAACAGCAAATAAACTTTCTCCTAAGATCAAAACGACACTTACGACAGATCTAGATCTAAGGGCGACAGTATGATCAGTTTACTTTTGCAATGGGAAACTGTAAATGACGTAACAAATACACAAAAACAAATACAGTTTCTTTTATACAACTGAGGCAGAATTAAGGCAAAGAAAAGGGGTTTTCAGATAGGTACACACACTGATAACAGGCTGCAAAAATCAGAGGTAAAACTGGAAAAAGTGAGCAAAGAACCTCAGCTAGGCAGGGCTAGGCTGATCAACGCACCTGCTACACAGAGAAACTGAATTGCAGCGCAGGTAGCCCTCTCGGGACCTGCGTTGAAATGCAGAACCTCTTCACAGAGCCTGCGCTGAAGCAGAAACGAGAATTTTCTCTGGGTTCTGGGTCACGGTTTGCAATTTAATCTATGGTTTTTGGCCGGATAAAAGCTATCAGTAAGGTACAATCAGAGGGATGATTTAAAGGAGGACTAAGAGCTATCACAAAGGGAAATTAGAGCATTTGTGGATCAGCTGTTCAAATCATAAACAAATCCTAGTGAGTGGATTGAAGTAGCAGCTGCTTTGCACTTGATAATGGCAAGTGCAGTTCGATTGCTACTTCTGTGTTTATGAAACAAACAACAAGAGAAACACAAACAAACTAACTAGACACGCTCCCCAGCGGAGTCGCCATTTTGTTGTTGGGAAAAGTATCTACTCAGAACACCCCTATCCCACTCTAAGGTGTGACATTGCCTTAGCAACAAACAAGGAAAACTACTTTCGTATTCTTCTTTATGAAATGTAAACGAAGAGGAAGGATGTAACTAACCTGTGTCTTGCGTTAGTTTGTTGATCCAATCGCTCTCCTCTTTGTTCGCTTCCCGCTGCCTGCTCCCTTACTTGCCCAGCTTCACCAAGTTCCTGCAAGATCACAGAAGAGGAAAACTACACAAAAGACATAGATTTACATTCATAAATAGCTTAGGATCAGATTTAAGCTAAACATGCAAATATAACAAAACATCATTGATACACAAGCATGTAGGAGAAACTCAAATAGTTTTATTGATATAGTAAGAAGATCCAGGAGGAGATACAACCAAGTGAGTCCCGATCTAGCATCTACCTCCCAGCAAAGGAATCCCTTCTTCACCTCCAACAAAGCATAAATCACCCAATGCACTAATCTCAATCTCAAAATCAACAGCAATTCTCTGCAAAGTACAAAATTCCAGCCTCTGGATCTCTGGGATGAGGGATCCATATATATATGTAAGCAGAGAGGATGAGTTAGCTTATGTTTTGACTTGTGGCTTCTCTCTGTCAGTTCTTGCTTCCACTTGGAGGCTGAGAGCCTCTTACTCATCCTTGGTCGAACTCAGTGAGGCAAGTGTCATTGAGGAAGATTCTGGAAGCTTCCATTGTCTGTCCACCTCGCGGAATGATACTGCCATTTGGCATTTCCCGCTCAGCGCACCCTGGTAGTGCATTCAAGTGCGTTGCAACGCACCTAGCCAGTGTATTTGGGTGCTTTGCAACGCAGGCAGCTAGTGGAGCATCTGAATTGATCCTGATTTGACTAGTTTTGAGCAGTTTCTGGTGGAGAACTTCTGGGAGAAGCTGTCATTGGTTGACCTTGTTCCTTTAGGGGCAGGAACAACACTTTTAGGGACTTTGGATCCCTTGGATTATGGACATTTCATGCTTAAAGCTGTAAGGCACAAAAATGTCTATAACAGGAGACACCTCCTCGTAACAGGCTTAGTTTACCTTATTTTCTGTTACAATCAATCATAGACATGAGCATCAAGATACAAGAAGGAAAACATCAGTAGCTAGCACATCATGGGTTGATCAAACTCATCCTGGAAGATTCTTTACACAATTTAAGAATCCCCATTGCATGGTCAACATTTGCATAATTGCAGGAAGAAGGAGAAATTCAAGCCATTGAGTATGAAAGAAGCCCTACTTCTAGTGAGGGAGAAGAAGAAACAGAGGATGAAAATGAGGATGAAACAGAGGATGAAAAAGAAAAAGAAACAAAGGATGAAAGGGAGAAATAAACAGAGGATGAAAATGTTAGGATATTCCAACACATAAGAAATAGTTAAGTATAACTTGGTCTAGTGTATAGTTAGGTAAAATGTGTTTCTTTATATGTACTTTTGTAACTTACAATCTGATGGTCACGATATGTTCTAGACATGAAGTGATATGACGGTTCATTCTCTCCTCGGTATTACCGACACTTAATCCGTGGCTTAACACCTGATTGATCCATGATCTCTATTTAAAGAGAATGGAGGGTCATTTGTAGGGTAAAAATTCATGAGAGAAGCTTATATAAATTTTCATTCTTTTATTAATAAATTTCCTGAAGTGGTTGTGTTGGCTCAAGCCGTGGATTGTTTCCCTCTTTGAGGGTTTTAACCACATCAAGAATACTGGTGTATTGATATGTGATCTGTTTGTGAGCGGTGTCCTTTGGTGTTCTGTCTGAGGAACTTACCCTATAAATTCCTACATGGTATCAGAGATATTTGAGAGTCGCATCCGTTGGTGATCCAAATCTGAAGCCGGTACAACTGCATCTGATTGTCATTTCCTAGATCTATTGTTTCTGACTGCTTTCGGGCTGAGAGCGCCGCTCTATTGTGTTAAGAGCATTTGTTCCAGTGAGGAACCCCTTTCGTTTCACGCGAAAAGGTTTTCGGTAGCCATAGCTACGTCATTTTAAAGATCTGGAGTTATACAATGTTTATTTGCAATTCTAGCTATTCATCTCTCTGTTTATTTTGGTTTATTTAGCTCTCTGATTTTTTATTACCGGATCTATACCTTTCATTTTTGCGTATGCTCTTTGTCTCGCGACTCTGCGTGATCTGGGCAAATCAGAAATAGAAATGAAGTATTTTTCTCATGCGTATGATCTTTTCCACCACGCCTTTGTGTGATCTCGAAAAATCAGAAACATAGAGGAAAATATTTAGTTTTTGGCTAAAGGTAACATCAAGCCATAAGGTTTGTTTTTTTTTTTTTTATGTCCATGTTGGGTTTTGTGGTTTTAGTTTTGTAGGCAAAAAAAAACTTTTTCAAGTAAGCACACACCCTAAAGCTTCAATGACTAAAAAAAGAAACCCCTCTTCTTCTTTTCCAAAAATTACTAACCTTTTAAACTAGCTCACTTGGTCCAAAGTTACTTAATGTGAATAGAGGTCTTGAGTTCAAGTCTTTCTTTTTGTTGAGTTACTTTTTCAAAAAGCACACGTAACTTATGTTTTAAAGTTACTTTATGTAAAAGTGTTCTCACCCATTATAAAAAGTGAGTCACTTATAATTCTAAAGTCTCTTTATTTTTTATTTAAGTTACAATTTAGTGGGTTGCTCATAAAGTACCATTGTAAAAGTGACTTTCACTTATTTATAAAAGTGAGTCACATAAAAAAAAATTTTTAAAGTGAGCTAATTAGATTAAGTTTGGAAGGGGGGGGGTTTATTTATAACATTATCATTCATTTCTGCACATTCACGCACTTCGTCGGCATCTTCAACAACTTTTCTTCAAAAATCCATAACTTCTTCATCCGGAAGTCGTTTTCAGAGCCATTTTTTTTAATCGGCCTAATTTTTCGAGATTTTTACATTGGAACACATAGTTTCAGTATCTACAGCTTCAGTTTCTGTTAAAATGGAAATTCCATGCCAAGTTATTCTTGATAGCACCAACTACTTCCAATGGTGGTCCTACATTGTGGATTTACTTAGAAGTAAATGTCTTTACAGAATAGCCTCAGGCCAAGAAACCAAACCTCAAGATGAAGATAAGGCAACCAAATAGGAAAATAGGCAAGATCAAGCACATGGGTTGATAGGGATGTCTATTTCTCCAGACCTTAGATTTCATATTGCAAAACTTGATACTCCTAATGAAGCAATGAAACAACTCACTAAAGGTTTTGGATTTAAAAATGAAATTAGAGCCCATCAACTCAAAAATGAGTTGCTTACATTGGACCCCAATAATTTTTCTTCCATTGAAGATATTTTGTCCGAGTTCAAGACCCTTAGACTTCTCTTGGAAGGTGTTAAGGTTAAGAAAGAAGATGGTAGCCTTATCTATTCCATTCTTACTAAGTTGGGACCAACCTACTCTGTGTTTGTTTCCACCTTCCATTCTACTAGAGAAGTCTTTATTTCTCAAGAACAAGACAACAAGTCCCCCTCTTTTGATGCCTTTTGTGATTCTTTAATAAGAGAACAAGAAAATCTCTTATATCTTGGTCTTCTTAATCTTGGAAACTCTTCTAAGAAAGCCGTAGTGACCCAACAACAACCAAATTCAAAGAATCCTAAGAAGCAGTATCCTCAAAATAATGGTCCTAAACCAAACAAGGGTCCTAAGAAATTTCAGTCTCAAAATGAAAAATCATTTCAACAAAATGACAAGGCAAATAAAAACAAAGGGAAGAAGACTGATAGACATTGCCACTTTTGTAATCGAGATGGCCACTTAGAATCCAAATTCTTTAAGAAGATGGAAGCCTTGGAAGAAGCAATGAAGAAGCATAACATCCATTTGGAGCACTCTTCAACTTCAAATTCATCTTCAGGAATAGCACTTTCTGCATGTGGTTGTCAAGCATCTCGGTCTGGTTATGCACTAAATGTATCTTCTTCTTCTCATTCTCATGAGTGGCTCATTGATTTTGGACCTTCTTATCACATGGCCAAAAACAAAGCCATGTTTTCTTCTTTAAATGATTTTAACACCAAAAATATATATGTTGGTGATGATAGATCTCTTAGTGTTGTAGGGACTAGAACTGTTCATCTAGACAATGGTCAATTTAATGATGTATTATGTGTTCCAACCTTATCCTGCAACCTTCTATCTATATATCAGATAACTCATTCAGGTGGAGGTAAAATGGTTGAATTTTCACCTCACGATTTTGTAATTAAGGACCTAAGAGATCCTAGACAGATTTTAGCTATTGGCATTGTTTATGATTCTACAAGGTTGTATAAGTTTAACAACTTTGGGTCATCAAATCTTCCGTCGGTATTTGTCGCTCATTATGATGAAGTGAGCAAACTTTGGCATGAGTGATTTCATCACTTAAACTATTGCTCCCTTCAGAATCTATGTAAAGAAAATATGGTGACATGTCTTCCAATGGTATCTTGCAAAGATGGTGTTTGTTCCGGATGTGTACTCGGAAAACATCATCAGGATAGTTTTGAAAAACGTGCCTCTTGGCACACCTCAACCCCTTTACATCTTGTGCATAGTGATTTATGTGGTCCACTTCCAATTGTTTCATTCTCTAGCTACAAGTATTTCATAACTTTCATTGATGATTTCTCCAGACGCACTTGGGTATACTTCTTAAAACTCAAGAGTGAAGTATTTAACATCTAGACATCAAATTCTTCAGCTAATATCTGATAATGGCAGAGAATATGTTAACAAAAAATTCATCAACTTTTGCACTGAGAATGGAATTCAAATGAAACATATTGTTCCATATACTCCACAACAAAATGGTGTAGCTGAAAGGAAGAATCGCACATTAAAGGAAATGGCTAATTGTATGCTTCAATCTAAAGGACTTAGTCTTAATTTTTGGGCAGAAGCAATTAACTGTGAAAATTACATAGTAAATCGCACTCCTACTAAGGTTTTAAATAATATCACTCCAGAAGAAGCATGGAGCTCAATTAAACCATATGTAAGTCACTTTTGTGTTTTTGGAAGTGAAGCATGAGCTCATATTCCAGATGAGAAACTTAAAGCTTTAGAACCTAAGAGTGAAAAATGTATTTTTGTTGGATATTCTGAAGATGTCAAAGGATATAGACTTATTCCACTTAAGTTCAAAAATGTTGTCATTAGAAGAGATGTAAAGTTTGCTGAAAATATATCGGCCTAAGAGCCTAGTTTGGCAGATGTCCCACCTCTCACTATCCCTTCTACTTCTGAAAATATTTCTTCTTCAGATGATGATAGCGAGGATGACAATCCTCCCCACCTTCTCAGGATCCTCCTTCAAATCCTCAGCTTCCAAAATGGGTCCATGCTACTCGGGATGTAGCAGGTGCTCTTGCCGGTGATCCTACAGATCATTAATGTACACGTTCTCAGTTCGATAGAGCCTCTTCTTTATTGTCTCAAGCTTCAACGAATTATGATCCTGACACCTTTGCAGAAGCTTCAGGCCATCCAGATTGGGACGCAACTATGAATGAAAAATATTGTTCATTATTGGCAAATTATACATGGGATCTTATTCCTCTTCCAAAGGGACGAAAACTTGTTAGATGCAAATGGGTTTACAGAACCAAGTATGGACCAGAAGGAAAAGTTGATAAACATAAAGCTCGTCTTGTTGCTAAGGGTTTTTCACAAGTTGAAGGCATTGATTGTACTAAAACCTTCTCCCATGTTTCCATAATGAACTCTATCTGCCTTGCTCTTTCCCTTGCTACCTCTTTCAAATGGGAAGTCCATCAGATGGATGTTAAATCTGCCTTCTTGCATGGGGACTTGCATGAAGAAATCTATATGGAATAACCTATTGGATTTATACAAACAGACTCCAGCCTTGTATGTCGGCTTAAGAAATCCCTTTATGGTCTCACGCAAGCCCCTCATGCTTGGTATGCCAAAATGGATAACTTTCTTTTAGAAACTAGCTTTTCTAGGTGTCATTATGACAATACTATCTACACCAAGAAAGTGGGAGAGTCTCTTATCATTCTTGTTCTTTATGTTGATGATCTTATCCTTACTAGTTGTGATCCCAACCTTATAAACCATGTGAAGTCCAGCCTTAAAAAGAAGTTTGAAATGACAGACTTAGGACACTTTCATTATTTTCTTGGTCTTCAAGTCTTGCAATCCAACGAAGGTATTTTCCTTTCCCAGTCCAAGTATGCATGTGATCTTCTACTCCATTTTCACATGGAAGACTGTAAGCCATCCCCTTCTCCCTTTCAGTGTGGAGCCAAACTTTCAGTCACTTGTACTTCCCCTGAAGTTGATGCTACCTTATACCGTCAACTTGTAGGAAAACTTTTGTATATGACCCATACTCGTCCTGACCTTTCCTTTGTTGTTGGCCTTATTGCTCGGTTTATGAAAAACCCACATGAAATTCATTGGAAAGAAGCTAAAAGAATACTTCGTTATGTTCGAGGTATAGTTTAGTTTGGGATTCTTTATAGTGCAGAAGCATCTCCTCTATTGGTTGTTTCACTGATTCCGATTGGGCTGGTGACCCTGATGATCGGAATTCTACTGCAGGTTATGTGTTCACTCTTGGTTCAGGATGTATTACATGGGCTTGCAAGAAAAAAAGTGCCATTTCTCTTTCTTCAGCAGAATCAAAGTATCGTGGTGCCGTAGAACCTAGTAAGGAAGCTCTGTGGCTTCGTCGGATCCTGTCAGAGTTTGGCTTTTAGCAGCAGTATCTGACTACACTTTGGTGTGATAATCAAAGTGTCATTCAAATATGCAAAGATCCAGTCCAACATCAGTGCAAAAAACACATTGAATTGCACATGCACTTCATCAGAAAGCTGATTCATGACCATGCTCTTGAAGTGAAATATTGTTCAATAGATGATCAAGTTGCAGACATCTTTACAAAGGCTCTCACAGAAGCGAAGTTCACTAAACTTTGATTTATGGTTGGAGTTCAGGAAGTTGTCACTAAGGGGGATAGGCTCTAATGCCTCCTTCCTTCTCCTATTGTGTCATATTTGTACATCCTTCAATCCTATCCCAAGTTGTTCTTAAGGGGGGATGTTAGGATATTCCGACACATAGGAAATAGTTAAGTATAACTTGGTCTAATGTAGAGTTAGGTAAAGTATTTTTCTTTACTATGTAGTTTTGTAACTTACAATCCTATGGTCATGATATTTTCTAGACATGAATTGATCCAACTTTTCATTCCCTCCTCGGTATTACCAACACTTGATCCGTGGCTTAACACCCGATTGGTCCATGATCTTTATTTAAAGAGCATGGAGGGTCATTTGTAGGGTAACCGTTCATGAGAGAAGCTTATGTAAATTTTCATTCTTTTATTAATAAATTTCTTGAATTGGTTGCGTTGGCTCAGGCCGTGGACTGTTTCCCTCTTTGAGGGTTTTAACCACATCAAGAATACTGGTGTATTGATCTGTGATCTATTTGTGACCGGTGTCCTTTGGTGCTCTGTCTGAGGAACTTACCCTGTAAATTCCTAGAGAAAAAGAAGAAGAGAAAGAGGAAAAAGAAGAAGATGGAAGAGAGGATGAAAAAGAATATGAAGTGTAGGAGGATGAACAAAATTTTGAAAAATAGAGCAAGGGAGAAGAAGAATCACCAAGGGTGTCTCCAGAGCCTACAGAGTAGGAGGTAACAGCTACTCTAACTGCCCTAAGTACACCTATCAAATCAAAGGGAAAGAGATAGAGGAAAACTCCACTTTACTTCAGGACAAGGAAGAGCACCCGGATTAAACAAGGGAGACCTCAAACCCCTACCAAAACTCCAATTTTCATAGAGGAATCACCAAAACAAAAAGAGAAAGTAGTCCCTCTAGGGAAGAAGGAAGGAAAAGAAACATCAAAACAAGCTTCTCCTAAGTCACCAATCACCTATGTTAGGAGACCTGTCACTAGGTCAGCCTCAACAAAAGGGAAAGGTCTCCTACAGGAAACACAGTCATACCTACAGGAAGAATAAATGGTCCTACAGGAAACCCTATCACAGCTACAAGAAACACAGAAAAAAGATCAGGAAAGGTTGCAAGGGAAAAGGGAAGGAAAAGAGGAAGGAATTACTCAAGAAAAAATAGAGGAAGAGGCCCAGGAGTTGAAGGAGCCTAGCCCACAACCAAACCTCAGCTCCTACTACAGATTCATTAGAGGTAGGGTGATACCACAAAAATTTACCATTCCTCTATTATTTGAACTTGAAAAAGAGAGAGCAAGGACACATCGGTGGATGCAAATTACTAAATCAAAAGGGGTGGAGGATGTCGGCCACATGGAAGAGAAGATACAAGAAATGGGCAGAGAATTAAGTAGCACAAGAGATAGGGAAACCATGATGAGACCTCAATTAGAGGCTGAGAACACATGGCTAAAAAAGTAGCTACAGGAAAAGGAAGGCCAATTGGAAACTATGGCAATTTTATCCATGGAGGCAATTCAATGCAAGATGCCAGCAAATTCATATGCCTTATACCTCAAGGAATAACGGTTGCAGTTTCAAATAAAAACCCTAAAACAAAGAGGAACTATGCCTTTCCAAGACTACAGGAAATTCATTGACCTCTGTGATCAAAGCACCCTGGAGGATAGATCAAAGATATCTTAGCTCTACCTACACAATTTCGCTCTGACAGATTTAAATGTGTGGGACGCCAATCCAAATCTAGGGGACTTACAATTAATGGCCTTGGCATCTTGGATGAGTCATGAGGAAGCCAAAGCTACAAAAATGAAAATGGTATTGGCAAGAGAAGAAGCAGAACCCCTTTTCATCAAAGCAGAACAGTCTAACCCAATGGTTGTCATCAGCACTCACAACCTCATTACAAATGATCCCATGCTTTCCCCACGATACCTTTTTGTACAAGAACAAGCAGTCACTCATTTTGAAGACATGCTAAGATTTCTAGGAGATGAGAGCCAACAAGCCTGCCAAAGGAGATGGAACACCTTACCCTACAGCCTAAAGATCAAAGAATATCATTCTCCTGATAGAATGAGGGATGCACTAGAGAGAGTCCCAATGTATAAGCAAACATTACAGAGACTTGAATTCAACTAAATTGGATTGAAAATCATCCCAACATTTTGTTTAGGTATGTTAGAGGGGAGAAAGGGAGAAGAAGAAAGAAATCAGTGGGAAGAAATAGAGAGGAATGCAGGGTTTTATCCACAAGAGGAGGAGACTACAGCAGAAGCTTGGAATGTCAAGGAGGCCACCAAAGAAATGAAATACATGGACATAGATTGAGTTGCTCAAAGGATGAGAAACATTTTCAATAGGGGGGTGATGATGAGGCTCATCAATGGGTAAATTATATGGACCTTAATGCACCTCCAGCTTACTAAAATCAACTTTTCTCATCATTCTTTATATGTTTTAATTGTGTTTTTCTTAATGAGGAGAGTAAAGATGAGATGTCATGTCTAGTGGTCTAATGTGCATTGATTATAGGTTTTGGAGCAAATTTTGGCTAATTAAAGTGCAGGAACTCGAATGGAGACAAGCAAGAGGGATTCTAGGAGACAGAATCTCCCTCCTTAACTCCTCACTCACTCGAATATTCCTCAATCAAATCTCATTAGCTCGGAGTTGTAAGCATCCGAGTCATGAAGTTCATTGGCAGCCAAGCCAATAATAGTTGTAGACCAGTTGATCTCAAGATTGGAGCCAAGCCTCCATAAATTTAAGGAATTTTTTGGTAACTTCAGTTGTATAAATCAAGAGGCCTAGAACCTCATTAGGATTCAGATTTTTTGTTCAAGATAGCTAAGCAGTTTTCAAGTTGAAGCATTGTAACCAATCACTCTTATGTGTTTATGAGTTCTTTAATGAAAATGAGAATCATTCCCTTGATCTAGCACTGAGTTGACTCAGAGGGTTGAAGCTCTTGTGTTAGGGCCCAACCCTAGCAGTAGAGGTTCCTCTTGTTGTATATGTATGCTTAGGTTATATTCATAGTTAGTGCTAAACTGATTTTGGTGTTGATAATTTGCAAGTGTTGGTAGGTTTAATTAGTTTTCTTCCATTTGTGGATAGTTATAATAGTAGCATTGTAGTGATAAGAAGATATTCCAAAAATGCTGATAGTAATTGGTTTTCACCTCATTTCTCCCTTTCATGGATCATGGTTTGAGGAACACACCTCATACAACCCAAAAAGACAAAATTCTTGCTTTTTGTGTAATCTAGGGTTTTCTTGCTAATTAGGTCATTATCTTTCAGTTTCATAGGATAAGTTGCAATTGGTATTTTCTGATCTCTTAGGTTTTTCACTGATCTCATATCACTTTCATATTGGTTTCAAGCACTTCCATGCATGAACTTAGCAAGTAAATGGTGACAACTCTGTTTTCTTCTATTTGAATAAACCCTTCTTGTTTTTGATGAATTTATGTATAAATGCCAAGAATGATGTGTGTTGTTGCAGGAGTTTCTAAATTGCAAGGATACCTCATCTCATTAGCCTCGGCTAAGCCATATCCACCCATGATTTCCAAAAGTCACTAAGGTCTCAATTCGAATTCTTGCCTTATGAGGAAAAGTTGCCATCTCTGTTGAGCAAATCCAACCATCTTAAAGACTTGGCTTAAGTTCTAAGTAAGTGCCTACCACTCCCATGCCTTATTCCCTCCTTATTCACCTTTTCCAAGCTCCATCCCACCTTCTAGACCACTCCCTAAGCTTTCGACCTGTTCCTGTAGTAAAACAGGGGATCTTGTAGGTGAACTAGTACTTCTTGTAGACATTCTGTAGGAAAACCTGTAGTAGCCTGTTTTGAGCCCAAATTGAGAAAAATCATCACTAGAATCCAGGATTAGGCCCCTACTTTCCCTCCAAGTCATTTGAACCATTGTACTCCTTTTCCTCCACACCTGTTTCCCCTACCAAAGAATCGAGCAAGATTAGCATTTATATTTTTCAAGTGAAAAGAAAAAAGGAAAAAAATTTCTTTTATATTTATTCATACACACAACAATTGTACTCTCTAGATCATATTTCATGCTTAGATTACTTAAAAATTCACATGTGTTAAAGTAGGGTTCTTTTGCAAGAAAAGTATGTTAGCAAGTAGATAGAGGGTTTCATGTAATTTTGCAAGCATTTCTTTTAGTCTTTCCTTCATGAAATAGACAACATTTCTTTTCTTCCAATTAGGGTAAATTTCCCCTCTCCAAGTTGGTAATCAAACTTATTCTATTCAATAGAAGGTTGGTTTTATAAACCCTAGTGGTCTATCACCCCATCTCAGTAGTAACAAAGAGTAGACCAATTAGATCTATTTGTGTATACAGTGTTGTCACCTCCAAGTTTGTAAGAACCCCGTGTTGATGAAGTAAAGTCGGTAGCCCCAGGAGTTGTAGCATCCTTGTTGCTATACTAGTGCTCATCACTTCTCAGGAGCTAATTCCATCCCTCCCAACTCAGAATGTCAGCCTCCCACCAAATCTCAAACTTCTGCATGAAGGCTCTGCGCTGCTCTGTGTAGGCCCTGCATGAGTCCTTCCTGGCTTTGTGTCACCCTCTCTGGCCTTTGTGTTGCCTCTTCTGTGTGTTTCTCTACCTCTCTACTGAGTATTCTTGGATACAGAGAAGATCCTCCAGCCAAAACTCTCTCTACCCCTCTTTGCATAATCACTACAAATCATTGTGCTACCTATAGCTTCAGCGATTCGATCTTACTGATTAATTCTCTATGTATCTTCCAATTAACACTCAAGCCTCCTTGAATAATCTCCTCGTTGACATTCAACGGCCCATATTAGAAGCTAATCAATGGCTAAGATCATTCTTGATCCTCTTCTTCTTCTAGAAGTTACACCCATAGTTAGATTAATACCCATTAATTATTTTAATTTCCTAAGTTTAGACTTAGGGTCCCATTAAAAATAATTAATTATTTTAATAAAATTATCTCTGGGTGTAATTTCCCAATACCCTTTCTGGGTTCTTTGGAATACATGTGCCCAAGTATCCCTGCAAAATATAGGACTTAGAGTACATCTGATGCTACATGAAATCAACAATGGTTATACAAATCACAAAAAGTACTTGGTTTTCTATGCCACATTTTTTTCTCATCATTATCAATCTACTTGTAATCAAAAGGAACATTAGAATATCAAGACCTTATATACCTTGTTTTTTTTGTCTCTAGTGCAAACCTGGCAAGAAGTACTTTCCTTAACTCTTCCTCTGCAATGTTCACTATCACGGGAAGGTTGGGATGGCTCTCACCATCCTCTTTCCTTGATGGTTCCAGTAATTTCTTGGATTCTTTGTCTCAAGAACCCCTTGCTTTTGTTGCCTTCAAGCACTCTCCTTCAATGTACCCCATATTGAGGAGTCTCATGTTGCTTCCCCAAAGAGGTATGTCAATGCTTCCAATAGAATTAGCATCATGTGAAAATGAAATTAAAGAACAACCAACATTGTTTACCACAATTGTTGATTCTGAAGCAGGTGATGATGGCTTCGCTAAGCCTTCATTGCACTTCAAATTTTCCATGGCTCATAATTGAAGCTGCAATATTTTCTTCTCCTCTTTTGCTTCCTGCAAAATCTCCTTAGTTCAATATTCTCTACTTGAAGGCTTTGGTTGATCACTTCATTTGAATGAAGAGAAGAAGATGAATAAGATGAATATTCACTCGAAGATGACGACAGAGCATCATCCTCTGCTCTCTCTTTCACATTTTCCTCTTTTGCCACTTTCTCCTCATAATCTGCAAATAGGATATCTACCATGTTTTCCATTTTATAGAAAGCCTCATAGAGATATTGGTGCTTCTCCATTTCCCTTCTTATTGCACTTTCAATCTCACCCATGATGACATTCACAATCCTTGTAAAAAAGGTTAGACCGTTTTGGTACCACTTGATCAGGGTAATTTTTGTGAGTGCTTTCAAACAAAAACCTTCATTATACAGGACCTTTTACTAACACATATTTTCATTTGAAATCATCAACAATGTGAATTCTTAAATAACACTTCAGCAAACCATCAACCTGAAACCAATCATAAACACTCAATATGATAACCACGCTTGTCCAATGTGGACTACGTCTTCGGGACCAGTGTCAAGAGTAGGGAGGCTGCTTCATTAATCATTGCAAGAAGATGATGAGTACATGACACAATCATCTCTATCAACACAAGGATGAAACCCCTTTATCTAGAGTGGCATATCTCTCCCAGGAGACGTACTTCTATCAAGAATTCTCACTCACAAGAAGTTCTCCTCCATCATGACAAAGGTACAATCTCTCACATAAAGTGACATACAATGATCCTCTCACAAAGTGGCATACATGGATCTCATAATCAAATGATCATCTCAACAAAATCAAATGAACACATGGCAACTGTTATCACCCTGTAATTTGAAGGTTGTAGGACAAATCATAAGAATGTAACATCAAACCAACTTCGGGATGGGAATCTAGCCCTTCCAATCCCAGAGAAGGCTCTCTCTGTAAAATTTATCTTTGTTGCTTGAAAATATTAAACTAGTTATGATAGTACTTGTGTTTTGGGTTTTGGAAAACTGATTGTATTCAAATTAATTAGCATCTATTAGGAAATGGACTCAAAAGGTAAACTGGATGTTTGCATCAAATTTTCACAGAGTAAACTCAGGGCAAGTTAGGAATATTTACTGGATATTTCAAAATAATAAGTGGATGATGGCAGAACAATGAAAACCTTCAGCAGAACTAAAGATAAATTAAGAATTCTTTAGTGTGTCATTCAGACAATCAGGCATAACTAAAGAGTAGTCAAGAATTCTTTAGTATGGCCTTCAGTAGAAAACATACAGATTGCAAAAGCAGCTAGAATAAGGTACTCAAAAGTAAATCCTATTCATCACATTTTCTGTTTTGCAATTGGAATTTAGATGATTATAGTGAAGAGATGACATTGAAACACTTTAACATAAGAAAAACATCACCAATATTTAAGCCACAGGAATCCTATGAATGGTCTGCTTAGTATTGATGCTCTAGTGCTTTAAAAAAAAATTTACAATGCTCGAACAGATCACTAATGTTTCTGATCTCAAACAATTGACCTCTAATACTTCAAAAGCAGAAGTATTAATACAAAATTTACAAACTATTTATAATAAATGTTGTCTCTAATAGACAAGACATTTTTAGACTATATATGAACTAAAAGCTCTAACTGCTGCAGATTAATAGTTCTGGTGGAATGTGTTGTGAAAATGTTGTTGCTATGGAAGTGGGAGCAGGTAGGATGTGGACCCAAATTTGTGGTTATGCTGGCAGATGAACTAGCAGATGTAGATGTATCTCTCTTTTTCTTAGTAATTCACTCAACTACTTGCTAATCCTCTGACTTGATAATCTGAGACTTCCCTCACTGATGGTTGATCCTTTGACTCCCATGTTGTTTTATTATCCATTAGTGTCACAAAATATTTTGGAAAATATACAATAATATATATATTTGAATAATATTTCCAAAATATTTTAAATGAAATTTATAATTAAATTTCTACAAAACCATGTGTTGTTTCCAATCCATAGTTTTGTTTTCTCTTTCCATGAATTCACAAAACCATGTGTAGTTTTTTTTCTATTACTCCATCTGTAAATTCATTTTATCTATATGTAAATTCCTTTTACCCTTGTAGAATACAAGGACGGTTTTGCAAAACCATGTGTCGATTTGTATGGTTGGAAGAGTATTCTCACTTTACTCTTTTGCTTTCACTTGCAACATGATTTTACACCTGTAAATTGATTTCACCATGCCTGGAAATTGATTTCACCTTAATCTTTTATCGTGAAATTCATTTACATGAATGCTATCTTTTCTCTCCTGTACATTAATTTTATGTGAAATCTTCCCTTTTATTTTCTCTAATAAATTAATGGCATCCATGAATTTTATTTCATGTGTCGGTGTAAAACCATTTTAAATTTGAATCTCATTCCACAACCTTAGTCTCATATTGCCTATAGCTATATAATTTTACCTCAAGTATGATTTCACCCATCTGAAATATTAGGGCATTCTCATATCTCTGTATTTCACTTGAAATTAATCCACCCTATACAGTGAATGGTTTATCCCATAGCTTTAAAGTGGTAGGTGGTATTATTTTGGAGGACGTGATATAACGTGGGGCTGCCACGTAGAAAAAAAAGGTAGTGTGCTTTTTGAGTGTTAAGTTTTGGATGAGTTGATTCATTTATTTTTACGCATCTCGAGGCAAATAAAAATGAAGGGGGTTTAATTCTTAGTGTGGGCCACTGGTTGACTTTGAAGAGGCAGTAGAGAAATTAATATACAGTCCAAAACTTTATATTAATAGGGTTTGGGTTTTGTTTTTTACTTTATGGGATTTATCCCACATTCACAAGGGAACATTTTTCATGATGGTTTATATAAGCCCATAGTTACATTATGTTTTGACAAAATAAGCCCAAGTCTACCCACTTGTGCTTAGTGTTAGGTGTGCTAGGCTTAGGTATTGTGAATGCAAGTCCCATGGAGGTGGAGCAAGAGCTAAGATTTCGGGCTCATTTTTTATGAAAATTTCAATAAAATCCAAGGCTTTAAAACCAAAAGCTTTACAATATATAACCTTTTTGTCACACAAACCTATGCTTAATGATTTGAAAGCAGGTATTCGGCTTATGTTGGGGTAATATTTAGAGGAATTAATAAGGAAAGTGGGTGATAAAGTAGGAAGCGAAGTAAAGGATGATGCAAAATGGAGAGGAAGTGGGGCGAGTCAGCAAGCCAAAAGCTTCATCATGAGAGAAACAAATAATATCTGAATCATCAGATTTTGTATAATTATAGGACCCTAACATTGGCTCCATCTTGGGGATGGCAGTCTCCTTGGGGATGGCAATCTCCTTGGAGGTGCCAAGAACCGCAGATCTCTGAGTTTATAGATCAGTGCCTTCTCCATTGGGTTGTTCCCAAATCTGCAACCTGTTCTGCCAACTCTCAAACTGAAATCAAAACCACTTTGCATACTGAACATTGAACTACACACTGAACTGAAAGTTGAGAAGCAAACTGAATTTGAAACTAAAAAAAAGGCTCAAAGTCCTAAGGTTATTTGCACCCTACTACCTACCCTATATTGTTGAAATCCGGGTTGACTTAAATAATACAGAAATGCCAATGAAGCCAGTTAAGCAGCTGCAGAAACAAATGGACTGCTTGACTGATTGTCAGTAAACTCAGAAGTATAATTTGATCATGTGTCCACATAATCAAAGTTGTGATATATAATGGCAACTGTTGATGTATTTGGTCCTTATAGAGAAAACATGTTTGAAAACTTGAGCTTAAAAGAACCTACATGTAATCTGCTATAGGATCAACAAAAGCATAATGTATGATATTTGCTTATAGGCCTTCAATGACTAATTGATCAATTGTATCCTCAATATTAAACCCTGAAACTACTCTAGTTTTGTACTTGAAAGAATAATCATCCTCAATCTACCAGTCAGAAGTTAGTACAATTTCCTCTTGCTTTGGAGAAGGAAGATTTTCCAAGAATTCTTTAGGATCTCGAAAATTATATGAGTGAAAAGTTTAATGCCATTTTCATATTTTTCAGTAACTAACTCAAGAACACATATTTTAACTTCAGGAGAAAAATTTCTTGATTTGAAAATAAGAAACACATCTCTTAAAAAATCTTCATCTAGCTGAAATTCTAATAACCCATCCCTGAATTCATTTAAATTTTCATGAAATGAAAGGTTTGTCTCAAACCCTGACATCTTGTATCACCATTAATGCTTTGGAATATGGATTCTTTGGTTATGGAATCATTCTGAATTTTGAAGCTCTAGATATTGAACAATGGAGTCACCAGGTGAAAGATACAACCTTCTGGTGTCTAATCGTTATTCACCATCAACAATCAGATCTGAACTTTGATGCACTTTTCTGAGGAAGATAAAATGTTCTTTCCCCAGTATGGTCACCACTATGTTATCACCCTGTAATTTGAAGGTTGTAGGACAAATCACAAGAATGTAACATCAAACCAACTTCGGGATGGGAATCTAGCCCTTCCAATCCCAGAGAGGGCTCTCTCTGTAAAATTTATCTTTGTTGCTTGAAAATCTTAGACTAGTTATGATAGTACTTGTGTTTTGGGTTTTGGAAGACTGATTGTATTCAATTTAATTAGCATCTATTGGGCAATGGAGTCAAAAGGTAAACTGGATGGTTGCATCAATTTTTCACAAAGTAAATTCAGGGCAGGGCAAGTTAGGAATATTTACTGGATCTTTCAGAATAATAAGTGGATGATGGCAGAACAATGAAAACCTTCAGCAGAACTAAAGAGAAATTAAGAATTCTTTAGTGTGGCATTCAGTCAATCAGGCAGAACTAAAGAGCAGTCAAGAATTCTTTAGTATGGCCTTCAGTAGAAAACATACAGATTGCAAAAGCAGCCAGAATAAGGTACTCAAAAGTAAATCCTATTCATCACATTTTCTGTTTTGCAATTGGAATTTAGATGATTATAGTGAAGAGATGACAGTGAAACACTTTAACATAAGAAAAACATCACCAATATTTAAGCCACAAGAATCCTATGAATGGTCTGCTTAGTATTGATGCTCCAATGCTTTAAAAAAAAACTTACAATGCTCGAACAGATCACTAATATTTGATCTCAAACAATTGACCTCTAATACTTCAAAAGCGGAAGTATTTATACAAAATTTACAAATTGTTTACAATATATGTTGTCTCTAATAGACAAGACATTTTTAGACTATAGATGAACTAAAAGCTCTAACTGTTGCAGATTAATAGTTCTGGTGGAATGTGTTGTACAAATGTTGTTGTTGTGGAAGTGGGAACAGGTAGGATGTGGACCTAAATTTGTGGTTTTGTTGGTAGATGAACTAGCAGATGCATATGTATCTCTCTTTTTCTTAGTAATTCACTCAATTGCTTGTTGATCCTCTGACTTGATAATCTAAGACTTCCCTCACTAATGGTTGATCCTGTGACTGCCCTGCTGTGTTATTATCCATTAGTGTCACAAAATATTTTGGAAAATATATAATAATATATATATTTTAATAATATTTCCAAATATTTTACATGAAATTGATAATTAAATTTCTACAAAACCATGTGTTGTATCCAATCTGTAGTTTTGTTTTCTCTTTCCATGAATTCACAAAACCATGTGTAGTTTTGTTTCTATTACTCCTCCCTCTATAAATTCATTTTATCTGTATGTAAATTCTTTTTACCCTTGTAGAATACCTAGATGGTTTTGCAAAACCATGTGTTGATTTGTATGGTTGGAAGAGTATTCTCACTTTACTCTTTTACTTTCACTTGCAGCATGATTTTACACCTATAAATTGATTTCACCATGCCTGTAAATTGATTTCACCTTAATCTTTTATCGTGAAATACACTTACATGAATGCTATCTTTGCTCTCCTATACATTAATTTTATGTGAAATTTTCCCTTTTATTTTCTCTGATAAATTCATGGCATCCGTGATTTTTATTTGATGTGTTGCTGTAAAACCATTTTACCTTTGAATCTCATTCCACAACCTTGTCTCATATTGCCTGTAGTTATATAATTTTACCTCAAGTATGGTTTCACCTGTAGCTATGAAATATTACCGCATTCTCAGATCTGTATTTCACTTGAAATTAATCCACCCTATATTCCCATAACATTTATAAGATTCAAAACCAAAACAGTTAATGGTTTATCACACCGCTTTAAAGTGGTAGGTGGTATTATTTTGGAGGATGCGGTGGGGCTGCCACGTAGCAAAAAGGTAGGCTAGGAAAACCACTAATCTCACATGTTTTTTGAGTGTTAATCTCACATGTTTTTTGAGTGTTAAAGTGTTGGATGAGCTGAGCGCATGATATGGAATTTTAACCGTTCATTTATTTTTACGAATCTCGAGGTAAATAAAAATGAAGGGGTTTAATTCTTAGTGTGGGGTGGGCCATTGGTTGACTTTGCAGGGGGAAGAGGTAGTATAGGCTTGCGGGGAGAAATTAATATAAAGTCCAAAACTTTATATTAATAGGGTTTTGTGAAGTAAGGGGTAAAAAGAGGGATTCTATATATATATATATATATATATATATATATATATAGATATACTTTATGGAATTTATCCCACATTCACAAGGGAACATTATTCATGATGGTTTATATAAGCCCATAGTTACATTGTTTTTTTGACAAAATAAGCCCAAGGGTACCACTTGTTGTGCTTGGTGTTAGGTGTGCTAGGCTTAGGTATTGTGAATGCAGGTCCCATGGAGATGGAGTGGGAGCTCAGCTTTCAGGCTTATTTTTTATGCAAATTTCAATAAAATCCGAGGCTTTAAAACCAGAAGCTCTACAATATATAACCTTTTTGTCACACAAACCTATTCTTAACGATTTGAAAGCAGGTATTAGGCTTATGTTGGGGTAATATTCAGATGAATTAACAAGGAAAGTGGGCGATAAAGCATAAAGCTGAGTAAAGGATGATGCAAAATGGAGAGGAAGCGGGGTGAGTCAACAAGCCAAAAGCTTCATCATGAGAGAAACAAATAATATCTGAATCATCAGATTTCCTATAATTATAGGACCCTAACAGCAACAATGCACCTTATACCTCCAATTTTAGCGATGTCCTAAAAATTAGCTACTCTAATGAAGAAATGGCATGTGCCATCGCATTCCTTGTGAAAAACCATGAAATTTGAGAATAAACACGACCCATTTCTATCATGGTCAAATATGGGCTCCACAGGAATCTTTTATATTCCTTACAGATTCTCTTCTAGACACGGATGAAAAATTCGTTGCTCAGATGAAGAAATGGACTATGCCATCAAACTCTTGGCAAAAAACCAGTTTAAAAGAGTATAAACTCAACATAATTCTGACACTGTCAAGTTTGGTCCACTAGAGAATCATCAAGATTCCACAACAATGAGAAGTTACTTAGAATATTCCATTGGAATATTCCCTAACATATGATATAACAATATTCCTAGAATATTCTTGAGATTCGTACCTTCATTGGCCTTCTTGCACCCTCATCTCTCATGTATTCTCCATGTTCCCCTTTGAACCATTTGAATGTAATTTTATATCAAAGTGTGAGGGTGAATAAGACAAAGTTTGTGGTTGGCATAATTGTTGATGTAGTCATATTAAGTTACTTGTTGTTGGGGAAGTTTTGGGTTCAAAACCCATGGACTCCCAATTTTGCTTCAATATGGTTTCAAAGCCCAATTTTGGTTTTAATATAGTTTTCAAACCATATAATATATGTTAAATGTATGTCCATATTGTAACGACTCCCCAAACCATGAGAATAATACAAGATTGGAGGTTGCACCATGCCAAGGCCACTTGGGCCTAGTTTCAAGTTCCATGTGGCACCATGTGATTGGGCCATGTGGTAGGCTCTCATTGGTCCACATCATATGCCACTTCTATCACATACTTTCCATGTATCGATTTGTGGTTTTGCCACATCACCTGCTTGTGGGTCCACCTAGTTTGTTGACTAGGATGCCATATTAGCTCTGTGGGTCCCACTAGGCCTACTAACTTCACTACCACATTTCATTTGTATGGCCTACCATGTGGCAGAAGGTTGACTTTGACTTTGACTTTGACTTTTTTGCGACAAACTTCAAACTGTAATAACTTTCTCATACGGACTTAGATTAAGGTGTCATTTGTGACATTGGAATCATCTTGCCAATCTCTACGAATTTATGTTTCTTTCATAAACTTTTTAGAACTTTGATTTTTGGGGTTTTCTAGAGCCACCCAGATCATTTTTAACACTCATACATGGGGAAATATTGTATACCATCAATCTGACTAGCCAAACACTATAATTTGAGCTCATGAAAGAGAATGGGAACACTCCATTAATTGCAAGACCAAACCTGATACTACGGGGTTCATCTTTGAATTTTCTTGGCCATTTTTCCTTTATGTATTTCAATTCTTTGGAGTCGACTAGAATTCATGAATCCATATTTACTCGTATTATTTGTATGCCAGTCTATCAATTGGGCAAGTGACTTCAAACGAAACATTTGTTGAAGTCTAGGTATAATTGGCATGTGACGTAAAACCTTCTTTTGAATTGTAGTACCTTGTACATTTGTATGATATCTCTTCTCTTTGGATACGGGGCATTCTACCTTGTCTTGATATTCATCTTTGTATAAAATGCAATCATTTTTACATGAAATAATTTGCTTATATTCAATCCCCAACTCAACCAACAACTGGCATGCCTCTTTGCAAGTTGATGGCAACACATTCTCTTTAGGAAATATTTTAGTTTTTAGTGCCCTGTAAGATTTCCAAAGTTTAGATCAATTAAATTTTTGACTTATTATGAACATGTTTGATATGTCAATCTATATTACGACTATTCATATAAAATATATTGCTTTAAAATCCCCTTTAATAAATATAAACGAATTTGATGAATGTTTACAAATTATATTCACCAATTGACAATGCATTGTAAGAAATAGATTTCAACTCACTTCAATAGGGTGTTGAATCCTTTGTCTCACCAAAACAAGTAGTGAAATTATTTCTAACGATATTAATGTGCATGCCATTTTTTAGGTTCTACTTGCACCTGGTTTGAACATGGGTGTCTTTATTGCTTGTTTGATGGAGTCTTTTAGGTTGTTATCATCAACATTACATTGGTGGTAATTACCCTTGTTGTCATCATTGTTGTCAACCATATGATCATTATTGTCATCATTTCCATCCCCAAATAAAACTATAAGAATTTCATTAAATAATTTTTAATGCATTGCATTTTCACTATCATGATCATCACCATCAAGGTTAGGTGGCATGTCATCAGTGGATGCTAATCTCATCTGTTATTCAAATCTATCAGGTGGTAGAGTTCTCTTTAAATATGCTCTTTTCACCTTGGTATGGTTTAAAGGATAGTTTTTATCATCCCTTCTAAATATTAATAACTTAGTTATATCATCTTGGGTATTAGTAGTCATTCTTTCATCATTATCTTCTACCTATCGACAAACGCAACCATTATTTAATGTTTGGAAAGAATTGGATAAATCATAAATGTATCGATTTCAAAGAAATATAATCAAATATCGCTTAAAAATCCCATCCCATGTACTATATTATTGACCAACCTCTTCTTCAGTGCAATAATTTGTTGTGTCTAGAGGATCCATCGTCATATCCTCTTCCACCTATTGTGTTCTTCGTGATTTAACAATTTTAGGTCCCCACCCACGTACATATGTTTTTTGTTTGTTTGTTTGTTTTTTTTTTTTTTTTTTTTTTTTTTTTTTTTTTCGAATGCTTACGCTCTGCACTTGCTCCAATATCCATCTGAAATATCAACAACATGCAATAATTTATTTCAATATTTGATAATACATTATAAATTCTAATGACATTGTGAAAAAGGATGGATGTATCACAAAATGCTTCCTATGTTACATCAAAATTTGATTACCTGATGTCCTACGACATTTGTTGTGTCCTTATTTGATATGACACAATTTTTTTTCCATGGCCTCGTCTTTCCCCTATAATACATAACATATTCAATGATATTTAGTGCACCAATTATATCATTTCAACCAATATTCTATCCAACACAAAACCTCACTTTACTCATATATTTGACATATTTATATCATGTTTTGGATTTGAAAAAAACAACAACACAATTTATATAACTTTATCTCATCTATGTTGTAGCATTTGTTAATTCATAAACACAAACCTCCTTTGGTTGAGATTGCTTTGTCTTCTTACCTTTGTTGTATATGTAGATTCTATATTTGATTCTATGGCCACCCACTTTCCTCTCGTTGATTTAGTAGGTCTACATTGTCCATGTCCTCTATCTATGGCCTTCTCTAGATCTTGTGATACACAAGAATGCCATTAGTCACATAACATCTATGCACTTTGTTGTTGCTCCGTCCAATTGGATAAGCGCATAATCGATTTAAGCTAAGTTGGTTTTCGATGCACCTTTCTAACTAAAATTCCCTTGTTTTAAATATATACCCTTTTTGTTAATTTCTACTCCCAATACGGTGGCATGACACAACTCTTATAAGTCTTAGACGAGGATTATGAAAACTAATGGAATAATTTTCTTTTTTTTCATATTTCCATTTAACTTAATTCAAACTCTTCATACATAATTTTAAACCACCAAATATTTGTAGTTTTGTATATTTAAAAAAAAAATCCTTTGATCCTATATGTTAGAGAATATACTATTTTCAAATTTTTAGTTTTAAATCTTCTAAATGAACTCAATATATATTAGAATAATTAGTATAAGTTAACTTGTGGATGAGATATATTTCTAGCGCCGCCATCCACTCTATAAAGGAGTAAAGAGTGAGTGGCATGATCGAAAATGTTTGTCACATGTATACATAATCACTAAGCAACACAACCTTTAAAGGTGAAAATATGCGTATGTGACCATAACCAATGGATTGTTACATTATGAGTCATTGGTTATTAAAATAAAATTATAAAGTTTGAAATCACCCCAAATTAATTAATGGGCCAGTAAAATATAACATAAAACAACCCCCATTGGGTTAAAACACCATTTATAGGGCTTTACATCAACCAACATTTCAACTTATCCCATGTGCCTATGCATATTGCACATCCAATATTGGTATTCAAACCTCATAAAAAATGACAATAACATGGAAGCCTCCCACATCGACATTGCAAATAGTCAATTATTTCCAATAGTCAGCAAAAAAAATAAAAAAAATCTCGCCAATTTATAATTTGCACGTGCAATGGATAAACCTATTGTGTATCCCGACTATTCAACCAAAACAATGTAATACATTCACCATATTTCCATTCTCATACTCACCAATTGCAAATCGAGGGAGCTTTGAAGTTCTGCACGGAGTTGGAGCAAACCACAATTGGAGCAATGCATTGAAGCTATGAAAGAAAATAACTAATCGATTGGATCTTTGTTGATGGTGCGCAGAGATATTGATGGACCTCTTATCCCCTATTGTTGCTTTCAATAAAAAAAAATGATTTATGGGTATGATTCATCCTCTATCAATTACAAAATCAATTTTTGCATCTCATTCACCCCTTACCAAAGACGAAAATCAAATCCTTTTCCATCCATTTTACACTACTATTGTTTAAAGTGGTTAGAGGGAAGGGAGAAAAGCTCAGGGAGCAAAGAGAAGGGATTTTCCACATTCTGGAGGAAAAATGTTTGCCCTAGGATGCCAAAAATGTCAAGCAGTAGAGGGAAACGAACAAAGGGATCTGATTCTTTCCAAAATGAGGTATTTCATACTCAATTTCTAGATTTATACATGTTTCTATTTCTTGTTTGAATTGTATATTTTAGTTTCTAATTTCAAAATTATAAAAGAAGAAATTAGAGTTTATTTTTTTATTTCTAAATTTAAAATAAATATTTCATTGTACATATATAGGGACATGACAATGAGACACTGAAAGAGGCAATGGCTTCTATATTGGGGGTAGAAGCAGTGAAAAAACTAGAAGGTATGGACTTGTCCATGCTTTCCAAATTTGTGAACGATCTACTAAAGGCACTAAAACAGCCCAACCAAAGCAACCATGTCAAATGAAATCTATTGATTCCCCATCAACTCCTAGATCGAGCAATCTAGGAAAAAATAAATCACAATAACCTCTAAGAATGTGCAACGGGGAACAGAGATGTCCAATGTTCCAGCCACTCCTAGGACACAAATTTCTTCCACCACCAATACATGTTATGCATCTTGCATTGGTGCATACGAAACCAAAGTAGAATATGATTTTCTCTCTGGGAATATAAGAATGACATATGCCAGGAAAGTTTTCAATCATAGGTTGAAGGAATCATGCCTTCAATGCTTCAAAGAGCATCTACATCTCCCACTATCAAAGATAGCCATGCACCTTCAAAAGGAAGCCTTCCATGAAATGTAGGCTAAATTTGGGACAAGTTGTTCAGTAAAGCAAGTAAAAAAAAAGTACTCAAAACTACAATAGATTTTTTTGCAACCAAACAAAAAAGATAAAACAAATTCCTCCCGAGCTAAGGACCAAAAGAAGGCCAGTTGATGCAACTGTGAAAGTATAGAAGTAGCTCGTCAAAGCATATGATAGAGAAAATGCACGGAGGAAGCCCAGAAAGGAGAGCACATAGGTATTTAATTTTGGTCATAAGATTATTTCAAATTCATTAAATGATTTCTATATTTATGAGTGCATAATTAAATTGAATTAGTGTATGTTTCAGTACAAGGCCTTGAATGCTAGGATTGTCAAATATCGTGCCACATATCATAGTGGCCAAACAGGTTTAGAAGCCTTAATATGCAAATTTGTGAGTATATTTAATATCTAAAATAATATTTTATTTTATTTTTTTTGTACAAAAAAGTAAATGATTAGATATTAATTACTTTAACTAGTCCATCTACCATGTTTTGATAGGAGCAACAGTATGGCCATTATCCATCACAATTGGAATTTGATATGTTACAAGAAAAAAAGTGGTCCGATTTTGTTATTTGGATGGAGAATAAGGTATCATTAGTTGAATTTCAATAACTTAGTTGGATATTGTTATGTTAATATGTCAATTTGCATTTCTTGCGTTGAGTTATTTATTTATGTGTAGCTTGAGTTCTTTTGTGCTCCTATCGGTCATAGCACCCATATAAATCACCAACCTTTCACTATGATCAAGTCCTTAGAAATCAATATACAATCATGGCTTTATCAAGTCCTTTTCCAAAAACCCTAGGCCAAAGAAGAGATGAAATACCATGTAATACATATCTAGTAGACAACAAACCAGATTACATGGGATTGATTATGGACCCAAGATACATGTGTTAAGGAGCATGGGATGATTGTATTGGAAAGCAAGGATCTTTGTTATGAAGATCACCTGACACTTGCAACCCATGCTTAGAGAGTGCACCACCAGAGAACTGGTCAGTGAGTATAGGGTCAGTGAGTCTTTGTTGAATGACTTTGGATTTTGGAGATTTGGAAAACATAAATCCTTGTGAATCGGGTCGGATGTGACTTCAAGAATAACCTCTCCGGTCGAAGATGCAACAGAGCTTCTTTGAGGAGCATATGCATATGCCATCCAAGTTACAAACTCGGGAAAGTGGTAAGTGGTTGGGGTTAACACACAATAAAAAACACAATCAAGACAACCTTCCCAAAAAGGCATCAACATCTTCATATATCATCTCCACATGAGTCTACCTATTGTTTATTTGTAAACAGTCCTTGGCTAAAGAATTGTTCCAAAGCATCAATTGTGAGGGGTATGTATGGAATGGAAGATCCAAATATATAAATACTTTTTATAATCCTTATTCCTTTAGATCAATCAAAGTGTCGGTGTTCCATTAAAATACCATATAATATTTATAATGTTAGGTCCCTATACTATTAGTGTAACCCCTTATTGTTATTAGTACAAACCCCCTTATTATATTGTTGTGCCCATGTAGCCCCCATATTGTTATTATTGTGCCCCATAGAAGCCCACTATTGTTATTATTGTGCCCTTACATTATTATTCTTATGTCGACTCTGATTATATTATGACCCCTTAGACTCTTATATATAGAAAGGAGGTCTTCTCATTTGTATCATCCAAGAATTGTTCATTTGTGTAATGTAAAGGAGGTTGCCCCCTCGAAGAGGCTGAATTCTAAGGCATTTATCTCTCTTTTCTCTCTTTTTTGTGAGATGGTTTCATAAAATATAATTTCTTTGAAAGAAGAATTAAGAAGAACTTAGAAGATTAAATATCCTCCTTGAATATCCAATCATCTAAGATGAGAAGAAACGTATAAAAGAGTTTCTATAGTGAACAAAATATATTTAAGAATAGCATAGAAGCAATAATCTATTGATTTATGGGTTACAATTAAACAAATTGTCCAATCTTTACTTATAAAAAATAAACTTGTTAGGAATGTCGGGAAGACTAATATTCAGTCATTCCCTTCCTTCTGTCCTACACTACCTCAAAAATATACATAAATAGATTATGAAAATTACTAGAAACACTCACAAGTACACAAATGTTGTCACAAATAGAAACCAGAATCCTTTGATTATCTTCAAGTTAAAAGTATTACAACAATATTACAAAATTTTCTCCAGATGTCAACCCTTTCTTATTCAAAAATAAGGTATATAAAATATCCTATATTCTAATGGATTTACAGTAAAAACAATTCTTTATCCAAAACTATGGATAATGTTCAAACAAATTTGATTAGAAATAGAAAAATTTCTCCAACAATATCTCCAATTGTGCTTGATTGTTGCATTCAGGTTCAATGTATTTGGAACTAGTCTATTCCTGTTACTCGAAATCCTCCATGATTCATATTAGTTATTGATATGTTGCATTGATAAATTGAATTTATTCAACTACTTTGACCCATTTCTCCCACCCTTAATCTATTGGGTAACCAAGATCAATCACTTTCCTATATGATTCACCTACCCCAGTATACTTTTCAAATTAAGGTTTTACAATAAATGAATGTTTAACTTCATAGCAAATGAAAAGATCATTAGCTAACATCTGAAGTAGTTTCTAACCACTGATTTCTCCCTTAATTCTAGCAAATTTTGACATGTTCAATGCTTCCCTATTTAATAGTCTTTGATATTGTTCCTCAATTACCATCTGACCCTATTCATTCTTGAAATATGGAAGACCCCTCTACTGCAAAATAGAAAATTTCTTGTAAAATCTATTAATTCGCACTTGTAAATTTTCACATATCTCTTTTGTCTTTATCATAAGGGTTTTCTTCATTATAACCTTTCTACTATGAATGAATAATTATGTTCTGTTTTGAATTCCCAATTCTTCAAGGTCGTATTTGGAATTTATGTTTAGGGCTTTAATGATTTGACTAGCCTACCCACATTTATTTCCCAATTCTATTTGTATTTCATCAATTGATTCCTTTACCCTTTCTAATAACTCCTCATTTTCTACAATAATCTCAATAGAAGACCAAATATCGAAAATAGAAGACATAATATCCATCTAGATTTGTTCTATGGCCTGTGACAAACATTGAACATTGTTAGAACTACCTAAATAGTGCTCAAGTTGTTTCTGTAAAGCACTAGTCTTTTACATCTCGGCCACTAGAGCATTGTCTGATTTATTTTATTATCTTCTGCTCTTTCCAACTTCTACTTCGGTTTTTCAATTTCTTCATTCTTCCGACTAAGAGAAGATAGTGCATCTATCAACTTATATGTAGTGTCCCCCACTGAACCTACAATGATTCTGATGCCAACTTATTTTTCCTTTATTAGTTTCTCCATTTCTGTTTCCATTATTTGTATTTGTATGTTTCATTCAATTATAATAGACAATAGAGAGTGTTTTTCTTTCTCTAGTTCCCCTACCTCTTGAGCTTGTGGATGTTCAGTGGTTGGCAATTTCAACATTTTCTTTAGAGATTGGATATATGTATCTTTCTTCTTGATAATTTCCTGTGCAACATTGATATCTTGAGGATTCAATCCTAGTTTTATAACCAAATCTTATAAATATTTAGTTCCTTCATCCTTTGTTAAGGATGACATAATTTCCATCTTTAGCTCGCTTAGTGTATTATTGAGTGAATTTTGCAACTTTGTGACATTCATGGTTGAGCTTGCCAGATAGGAATAGATCATCTCTCTAGTATGTCTATGTAAATCTATTTGGTCTACAAGGTGGATTTGCCTAGGGTTAAAAGAGAGTATGGAAGTTTTGAAATCATCAGGAACTTTGCCTTGAACCTTAGTCTCCAGAGAGGCTAGTTGAAACTGATGTTTCTCCAAATATATAGTTGATAGGAATCTATTCTTTGTGGAAGAAGTTTGTCTCCAGATCTAAGCTATTTCTAGCATTATTTTCCCGACATTATTTCCGACACAATTTCCAGTGCTAAATCTACTGATAAAAAAAAAAAAAACCCTAATTGCACCCATTTTTTCGTCGGAAAATATGTCCAATTCGTGAACTAAAATACACTAAATTCTGGCACTATTCTAGGCATTATTTTCCCATTCTGTTGTGGTGGACCCTTTGAAAAAAATCAAATTGTAACCTTCCAAATGTTAATGAAAATTTGTAAAAAACCAGGGAAGAGGCTTTGTATAGTAATATCTAGCATATAGCCATCTAGAGATTTCAAATAAAAATATTGCAAGTTCCATCTGGATCCAGATATGTTCCATTCGGCATCTACTGAGACATATAGATCTAGATGTATAATACATGCATTTGAGTATTTAAATAACTTATATATCCATTGCTAACCTTTAATCCGGATATAGACTTCTCACATTTGGATATCTAAAATCTATGGAAATTGATAGAATAGTTTGAATTTCATATTTGTATACTCCATTAAAGATTTTCCTTATATATTTTGGACAATCTACAAAAAAAAATAGGAAATCAATTCAAATTAAATAATAGGAAAAAATAATTTTGAGGGACACAATTGAAACAATTTTACTAAAAAACCTATAAAAACCATAAAAATCTAACAATTAAGATCAAGAAAAACAAAATGAAATATTTCCAAATTTGTTAAAAAATAAAACTAAATGATTATCAAACGTTGAAATATAGAAAACAAAGAATCGGAACCAAGGCCTATAGAGCTTATGTTTGATCGAGGTCATTGATGCTTGGCCTGATGTGTATATAGGAACATCATAAGTGGGAACATCCTTCGGAAAATAGAAGGAAACACGCCTCTTTGTAGGAACAATATATCTAGGAAAATTACAGAACAAGAAGAGATGTCGCAGGCATTGTTAAAAAACAAAACTAAATTATTATCAAACGTGAAAAAAAAACAAACAAACAAAGAATCCCCATTATTTTATGACACACTCATAAAATACTAGGGGATTGTTGTAGGCTATAACTGTTCCACAGGGGATATGAATGTGGGTGCCCATTGAAAATGCTAACATGTGTTGGGGAAACTCTCATGGCTATTGATGAGCATTCTTGTTCGCTAAAAATAATAACAAGTTTTCCTAGAAGTAGCAAATATTATTTGTAAGTGCACACAAAATTATTCAGCGGGATTCGGATTGGACCATTATATTTTTTTCATCCATCTCAATTATTTCAAAGTTGAAAAGTGGAGGAATCAGCTCTCAGGACCATTTTTACTGGTTAGACCCAATTTGGCAAATTGTTGTCTGAAACATTTTGGGAGCATTTTGAGACATCAAATGATGTTTTTGGGGGTAAAAATTTATCACTTCAATGTGGAACCTTTATTACTTATTCTAAACATAGATAACTTTCCAACAGTGTAAGAATCACATCAAGTAGAGTATGTATGTGAATGTTATGTCACTCAGAAGTTGACCTTCCTATTTTCACCACCATAATTCGAGAGGATGTCATGTCAACCCCTATTATTCATGAAAAATGGGCTTGCCACATAATTATGATGTAGAAGACTCTAGAAGAGTATATATTGTAACTCTGGATAATATTTGAGGTAGTCAAACCTAACCACTAGTAGGTTATCGGGTTGTGTTATAACCGGACCACTAGGAGGAAAAGGGGTCCCATTCTTTCAAGTGCGTTTGTTCCATAGCTAAGAAAAAATATCCAAGAGGGATAGGAGATAGAGCATACAGAGAGGATTTATGCATTTTACTAGCCCACATGCCACAAGCCATACTTCTTTGTACTTGCAGACATTTTCTTTTCAAAGAAAGAGAGCAGAGCGACCTCACCTTCCAGCTGGGATTTTCTCTCGAAAAAGTGTCCCAAGTCATATCATGTGTCAAATGTGTGTGTGAAATTTTGTTTTAATTGTTCTCTACTTTATGCATAATTTTAATTCACATGCATACACTATTAACAATAATCTATAGATCTGTAAATTTATCAGGAAATAAAGTTGTAATAGTGTATATTTTTGAATTTTTTTATCGGATCTGTTGTAACCAATTGTCCAATGGAATATCCATGGCATTTTACGAATCACAATAAATGAATTTTTTTCTCAAAGTATTAAATTATCAAAGAAGCGCTATGATCTAAGCCATGCACACATTAATTTTAGGTACAATCAAGATAGTTACTTCCCAACAGTTCAAACATGGGAATATGCCAGCATCAACAAAAATTGTCCCATATACAGTTAGTTCCTGAAAAAGCCACCACAATATGTTTAGAAAAGAATACACAAATCGATTTTTACAAGAACTATCACACATGATAATAGCGCAATTAAGTTATCACGTGAGATTTTAGGTTATATGTTGAAGTAAACAATTTTTGGAGATCAACAAAAAGATATATAAATAAAGGAAAAGCATTGCTTTCCTAATCTTCTACAAGGCTTATATTCCCCAAGGTATAGACATAATCACATGAATATTATAAGTTCAAACTATATTGTGTAGAGATATAAATATTGTGGTAGGAATATATCCCTTTCATGATTCCAAGCCAAGGGCATTCATACACTATCGAAGATAGCGAATCTCAAAATTTTACTCCGTGAATGATCCTTTGATTGCAAAATCCAAGTGTCGAGCACCGAGTGGAGAGCACTGTGTGGCGACCAATCAGGTATGAGCAAACCGCTTTTCCATCCTATACTCTACGCACAGCGACCATAGTCATCTAGGTCTGGCCTGGACGAGATACATGTTCGTCAATCTCATCCATAATCATCGTTTTACAATCTAGACACTTGTCAACCCTTCGTATGAACGTGATATTTGTCTCTCTGTAATCCTTCGTGCAGGGTAGTTGCGTGTTTTTCTACCTTCATACGTGCCCTCTCATAGTTTCGCCATACTTATCTATCATAGCCTAGCCTCTATTTTTCCTTTTTTAACCTGTCTACCAGAGCTGGTGCGATTTTCTGGCTGTATGGACTCACATCCATTCTAGGAATGACTACTATTTTAGGTAGTACTACCTTTTCATCTTTTTTAGACTATTATTTACTCTATTTTTCTTGCTGAGCGGTTCATGGTGCTCAGTGCTCAACACTCAGAGAACGCTCATGCCTCAGGAAATATGATCCAATGGGGAGATTCATCTGGGAATCTATTATCCAAAATAATTTCATTGATGTCCTGCCTGTTGATCAGGGACCAACTTGGGACAATGGAAGATCCAACAGCTCCTATCTGGCGAAAAGAATAGACAGATTTATTTTCCATGAGCGACTGATAGAAAAATATGGGCCTCCTACTATGAACATCATTCCATCCTTCATATCCGATCACCGGCCCATTACCTTTCAATGGAAATATGTTGGACGCAGATTTGGATATCCCTTCAAGTTCAATCGTACTTGGCTTGCTGATGAAAATTTCAATAAATTTATAAATGATACTTGGAAGCAATATCCCAAGCAGGTAAAGGACTCTCCCCGGCATTTCATTGACCGCCTGCAATCCCTTCGAATGGAGGTTAAAAAATGGCAAATTGAGAAAGCGGCCTCCAATAAAAAGGAGCTGAAGAACATATGCAAGGAATTAGAGCACTTATCTTTACTTCTTAAAAATCCCTTCATGCCGACCTCCATCAGAAATCGTATTTGGGTCTTAGAAAAAAGAAAACAAAAGATTTTAGAAGAAGAAGAAGCTTCGTGGAGGCTCAAAAGTCGTGCATTATGGCTCAGAGAGGGAGATCAAAACACCAAGTTTTTTCACAGGTTTGCTAATAAGAGAAGGGAGACTAATGCTATTTGGGCGATCAAGGATGAGCAAGGAAACTCTCACTCCACACAGGAGGCTATCTCTAGAGAGGCTGTAAAATATTTCAAAAAGGCATACAGCGCAGATACTGTCTGCGATTTCGAGGATATTCTATGGGGAATAGACCCATACCCCACTATGTTTGATGAAGGTCTAAACAGTGCTCTTATTGCTGAAGTTACAGAAGAAGAATTATTGGCAACAATGAAAACATTCCAGAAAGACAAGTGCCCCGGGCCGGACGGGTGGACCATCGACTTCTTCATCCACTTCTTTGAATTATTTAAGGAAGATATCCTCAAGATGGTCGAGGATTCGAGAACACAGGGTATCATCAGTCAGAAGATCTCCTCAACATATATCGCCCTTATTCCTAAGAAAAAGCTCTCATCCTCATTTTCAGATTATCGGCCCATATCATTATGCAATGTATTATACAAGATCATATCTAAGATTATAGCTATTCGTATCAGGAACACTCTATCTCTTCATCTGTCCACAGAGCAACACGGGTTCCTTAAAGACAGAAATATCTTAGAAGCAGTGGCTCTCACCTAACAATGCTTACACTCAATGCACAGCAGGAAAATAGATGTGGCCCTTTTGAAAATCGACCTAAAAATGGCATACGATTGTGTGAGCTGGGGCTTTATAAGATGCCTCCTGGATAGGATTGGCCTAGATGTCAGGTGCATTCGATGGATCATGGCCTATGTGGTGGATGTAAACTTCGTAGTCCTCATAAACAGTGTCCCAACTCCCTTTTTCAAAGCGGCCAGGGGTTTACGTCAGGGCTGCTCCCTATCTCCACTTATCTTCATCCTTGTCATGGAATCTCTGAGCTTACACATAAAGATAGTGATACAACAAGAGAGATATATGCCTCTCCCCATTTGCAAGGATAATTACATGTCACACTCACTTTTTGTCGATGATATCCTTCTGTCAGCCATTCTGTGCAGATCTACATGGATATGTATCTTTGAAATATTGGAGAGATTCCAAAAAGCCACCGGCATGTATATCAACGACTTAAAATCTTCTTTCCATGTCGCTGATGTAAATGGTGATACAATCACATTTTTAGCAGATCTTTTCCACATCAAAGCATTTCCTATCATGAAGGGTTTCAAATATCTTGGATTTAACTTGAAACCTATGAGTTACAGAGTGGCTGACTGGTCGTGGATTCCGGACCGGTTCTACAAGAAAATATCTACATGGGAATACAAATGCTTATCAATTGGGGGTCGCGCCATTCTTACCCAATCCGTGCTGGTACAAATCATGGTTTATTGGGCTCTCCTTTTCTATATCCCTTCATCTATTATAAACAGTTTAAATAGAATGATAGCCAATTTCATTTGGGGTGGACAGAAGGAGAAGATTAAATATCATCTCAGCAAGCTTTCGAAGCTGACTCGGCCAAAAAACATGGGAGGTTGGGGCATAATGGATTTACACTCCTTCAGAAGAGCGCTTCTATGTAAATCAATGTGGAAAGCGATTATGGGAGAGTCCAACTGGAGCAAAACTATCAGAGCTAAGTATATGGATGACCTCGACATAACATATTGGTACAGACAGTGCTCCATTGGATCCGCCAACGGCTCATTCATCTGGAGAGGCTTTAAAAGATTGGAGCCATTTTTCAGAAAAAAATAAATAAATAAAAATTGATTTGGAAATTCCAAACAGGATCCAATATCATTATTGGTATCGATGAATTCGCAGGTGTGGGAGGAACGATCCATATCTCCCCTCATCTTCTGAGATTTTTACATAGCAGGGGATATTTCTTTTGGGCCAATGTTATTAAAAAATGGGATGGTGCCATCCCAATCTGGAAATCTGCTTCTGATATGCAATTGACCGGTGCTCTAGAATCCCAATGGAACGCTATCACCCTTTCCCTGCAATCGTGTGGTCTATATCACTCGTTGGACAGGGATTGCATCATTTGGAAAGGTCTCGGCGGCACTTCGGTTGTTTGTGCAAGGCATATATATCTCCATATTTTACTAACAGAATTTGATACTTGTGATAATATCTTTCTGCCAGCGTTCTGGAAATCTAGATGCCCTTTAAAAATCAATATTTTTGCCTGGCTGGTTTTTCATAACAGGAATCTCACTTGGGAGAATCTCCAGAAGCGCAAATGGTGTGGGCCTGCTATATGCTCCCTCTGCAGATCGAATACTGAAAATAATTTACATATTTTCCTACAGTGTCCTCAATCCCTGTTGATTTGGCAGCACTTATCTGCACACTTTGGCTTCGCCATTGTCAATGCTCCTTCCATCTATGAGGCCTTCTATACATGGAGCAACATGTGTTGCAAGTGGAGGCCGATCCCTTTGATTACAATCTGGGCCATTTGGAAATGGCGCAATCGAATGATTTTCGACTCCAAAAGGGAACCGTTTTATATAGTCTTCGAATCTATCCTTTGTTTATATGAAGCGCTTGCTCGGCCTTGACTCCCCACAGTCAAACAAGGAAAGAACCAGCAGCCCATCGATATCTATGAATATCCCTGTGCTTTTTTTGATGGCGCTGCCCAGCATGACACATGCGCCTGTGGTGTTTATATAATTCCAGAAGAAGGTCAAGCTTTTGATATACATTGGAACAGAGGACCTGGAACCAACAGCAAAGCAGAAATTATGGCCCTGGCCGGTCTCATTTCTTTCTCTGATTTCCTTGGCCTCAAAAACCTTCATATTTTTGGAGACTCCAAAGTCACCATCGACCATGTTCTGTCCAAAAATAACATAAAAAATATACACCTCTCTGGCTGGTTGAACAGGCTTGAGGCTTTGTGGCACAACAGGAAGGACTACACCATCTCCCACATCGCCAGGGAAAAAAATCGGAGAGCAGATGCTTTGTCAAAGCAGGGACTATCATCGCCGCAGGGCATATGGAGGCTGCAGATTACAGTGGACAACACCTCCTGCCAGATCCAAGACTTTTCCATGCCGGGTACATAATTCTCTATTTTGTGATGTCAAATCTGGTATGATTTCTGCTCCCCATCTTTTGTCTCATAAAAATGTTGTTTTTTCATACATAACATTGGCTCATGGGACTGATTCTTGGAATTCTATATGAAGATATGTCCATTATGCAATATTTTCCTCATGACCTCTATGTAACAGATCTAACAAGGATACATATATCCTTTCTCCTTGAGGTTTTTGTGCCATTTTTCTCTTATCAGATCAGATGCCCCATATCTACATTGTTGTACATTCCTGTTTTGGTTGAATATAATATAACTATATAGATTTTTTTCATGCTGAAAAAAAAAAGGACTTGAATATGTATATTTTTATTTTTTTTCAATGGTGGATGAGTATATTTATGGAACGAGAAGCTTTATTTGGCAACTTTATCATTATAAATGATAAAGAAGGGCCAAAATCATGATGTGGAAGTTTCCCATAGCTTAATCAACGAGAGCATTGGAGACACTTGAAAAGGTTCTACTTAGGTGCATAGGTTGTAGTGTTAGGAACTTGCTAAAGAAAAACATGACACTAAGGCAACCAATTGAAAGTCTTTTTTGTGACAATAGCTTTCTCAAAACAAGTTGTAGCTATATAGAATGAGTAGCAAAAGGAGATATTAAAGGGGTCATGCTACTGCAATTTAACAAAGAAACACATGTGGCACCATTTCCATTTGTATGGTCATGGTTCTAGAACTATATTAGTAGTCGATGATGAAATTCAGACTATTAATTCTCCATTTTCTTCTTTCAGTACTCATTCTTTCTTTGTATGGATCATTTTAATTGGTCTTTTGAAAAATAAAACAATGATAATGAAGCACTAAAAGTTAGGAGGGGTGTGATAGTGGTGGATGGAAAAGTTATTGATTTTTTCTATCCTCGAGGTATATATCTTGGTTGATATCATGAGCCACTTGAGGACCATTTTCCTAAACAAAAGCATTAGATATTTTGAATAGCTTCAAGTGAAGATTGTGAATTTTAGATCACAGTCATCTTATTTATTTTAGTGCACCAATTAGAGATTAAAGCACATGAACTCTATGGATATTTTTAAGGATATTCAATTTATATAGGAGAATTGTTATGAATATAACAACAAATGAATACGATTTTAGATTTGTGAAAGGGTGGAGATCATTTTTTTTAAAGTGTTGGATTGTAGTTGGTTTATATTATGGTCTATATTATAAGTCATTGTATTCCTCTCGTGGATAGATGATGGTTCGGAAAAATAGCAACACAACTATTATTATAATGGTGAATATATAGCCAGTCTACAAGAAAAATGGTCATTTTCAATCAAGTTGCACCTCATGCATTGGAAACACCCACAAGTAAAGCAAAGACCCAAAGCGCTTTAAAAAATGTCAGTAACAGAAAAGGATTAATTTTAGAGATAATTTCGGTTAAAAAAGGAATGCAAGTAAAATCCATGCCTAATGATCTTAAGGGTATCATTATTCCATTTGCCACTAGTTTTTTGTGGATGGAAGCTTCAAAGGGTGGTTGCATGATGGAGGACATGTTCATTCATTAGTGGAAACTACTATTCCTAGATTTGGTCATTTTAAATTTGGAGATATATGGTCATAGCTTAATGTTGTTGGAAATAAGAGTAGCTTTCTTTGGTCTCATTATTTGTAGTAAACCACTCATTCCCATATTAGTTAAATTTGACATGACTCTTTGATCTCATTCTTTGCCGTAAACCACTTATTCCCATATTAGGTAAATTTGGCATGACTTCCCTTTCTGGCAATTTATGGAGCTTTTTTGGGACAATTCATGGAGCTTTTTGGTACATATTTAACAAAAATGCTAAACTTAATTTGTTTTTATCCCTTCAAAGAGATGATTGGTCCCTTGGAGAAAAAATTAAATCGAAGTTTGGAACAAGTGGAAAAGGCAATACTCACTATTGTTTTGTAATTGTTTATCTATTTTAAAATATATAAAGAGGTGAAGATTCCCCCTATCCTTTGGGATTTAAACACAAGGAAAAAATTTATAATGAGTTTTGTAATGCTTATTAAGATTAGGCATAAATCCAAGAAAGGTTGCTCAAGCGTGGGTGGAGGTGTTGGTAGGTGTGGTATTTGTCCATAGTTATGTGCATAGAGATCCACACCTTGGCAATTTCTTAGTTTTTTGCATTCCATTCAAAAGCATAGCTTTGACTTAGTTATTTTTTCATGGCATCACTAGAGAATTTGAATGAAATAAGGCATTTTAGCAAGGCACTAAAATTTCTAGGAGAACGAGTGGAGCTTAGAGGTCGTAGTAGAAGGATTTCGTGTGTTTATCAAGTTTGCAGTCGTTAATTTTGTAAGGGATCATCCACAAACCTTGAAGTTGTTGTTTGGAGGTGAGGTAAGAATGCTACACTTTTTCACTACCCAAAATGTTGAAATAGAAGTTGAATTGACTCAAATATTCAAAAGTTGAAAAGTAAAGTTTATGATGTTGTTGGTTTATATGCCAAAGGTGTAGATTATGGAAAGGAGCAACAACCAGGAAATGTAACAAAATAAAAAGGTCGAGGCTAATAGGGGAATTAGAAGAGTATTTAATGACAACAATTTTGCAAGGTGTTACACATTTGATCAATGTGTAGACCTCAAATTAAAATCAGTTTGACTAAAAATTAAATGATGATTTTAAAGTTAATAATATATATATATATATATATATATATATATATATATATATATATATATATATATATATTGTGATTGGTTAATTAAGTGAAGGTATTATTGTGTAATAATTTTCTGGCCACCATCATATATTTGCAGGTGGGTTTGCAGACTAATCCTAGGATTTATTTATTAATTGTTTGATTAGTTTTATCAATTAAATTTTACTTAGAGATTAGGTCAGTGGACATGAGGCAATGATTTCTGGTAACCATACAGTGAACAAATTTTTTTATGGGACAAAGTAACATCTTCAAACCAAACTCTCGTACTCTCTTTTTCTTAAATGAATTTTTTTTCTTCTATCATTTTATCATATCAATCAGACAACCATATATTTAAGTACAATTTTGAATGGCATACATTTTTTAATTCTATTCAATGTGAAACTGCAGAGATCACTATGATTAAACACATGAATTAGAGTTATGAATTGAATTGAGTTGAATGATTTTTAATGACATCCACGAGACCTCGCGGTCTAAGGGACCACCCACTGTTACTTAATCCATTTTCATATTTTTTCTATGTTGATTATGTTTTTATGGATCTTGAGTAAGAAATTTGTTATTTCATGAAGCCTTGTCTCCTCAAAAGGCTCATTGTGGTTGTCCACCTTTTGAATGTTATCAAACTAACAACAAATAATTTCATACACTGCAGTTTCTTTGATAAAATGTCATTTTGTTTCTACAACCCCTCTGCTATAGAAAATGCAAGTCCGTTCTTCCCATTCTTCTTTAGGGACCACCCATCTACCAATTTCACATCTTAGATGATGGGAGCTAGTCCTTAGAGTGTAATTAAAATTTTAGCTTCTCTCTTAATTGAGGAACTCAAATACTCTTTATCGTCATGTTTCCACGTTGGGTTAAATTCTTTGACATAACATGATTTTTTTTTTGCCTACCTGCTTGGTCCACATGGCAGTCCTAAATTATAGGAAAAATAAGCAAGCTTAACATCAGACTTCGTAGCAACATATCTTTTCAAAAGAAATGTTAAGAAGATTCAGACATGGAAACAACGAAGTATTAGATAGACATGTTACAAGAGTTTTGATTTTGCATATTTTTCAACGAGAAAGATTAAAGAAACATGTACAATGCTTAGTTTCTATGTCGGGACCGATAGTTAACTGATACCCTCGGATCCTTCTCGTCGTATAATGATTCACTGGGCTCTGCAATCTATGTGTAGAAATTGCCATGAAATTTCAGACTTAGCTTATGTTCCTAGAAATGTACAACGCCTGGGTCATAGTCATGCTTGCAATAATTTTTTAAGGTTCTTGGAAATTGCACTTGATAAATTTAGTCAGCATATGGTTGTGAAAGTCATGTGTACTTGCAAAGAGAACTACATGCTTACTAAATTATGATAAAGATGCATTAAGTTGTATATTGATGAAACTTGATGTCACTTGTCTCAATTTAATTCTAATCGAACTACCCATCCTCAAATGTCTAAATAATTTGAATTTCTCGACTATAATATTGTTAAATTTTTTAGATGATGTTAAAATTAAATATTTATGTTTATATAATTACATTTCATAAATATATAATTAAAGTAAATCAATAATAAAATGATTAAATATATGTTTTATCAAATATAATTTAAAAAAAAAAAACCATATTTAAATTTATATTATTTAATAAATATATAATAACAAAACCTAGAATTCCTATATATATATATATATTAATCTATTTTAATATAATCTAAAGAAGAAAATGATTTTTCAATTAACAATAATATTTATAAACCTCGCGTGCTCCCTTTTATCACCTCCATGCTACCAAGTTCAATGCCTATACTATCAATATCAATGTGGTTATTTAGTGATTATTACTTAAGGCTTCAACAAATTAAAAGGAACACTAACTTAGAGACCAGCACCAACACTTTTGAAAGGAAAGATGTACATGTATAAATTTTCAAAGTTCTTACATTTCAAAGTTCAATAATTAAACTAAGCAGCAAGGAACGTTAGCTATACAATCTTGTTTTATAGGATTATCAAAAAATTAAAAAAAATTGGAACATTTTCGAAACATTTAATGCAAATAATTAAACTTCTACAACCATTTCTCTATGTTAACCATTTAGTTACATAAAGGAAGACTAAAAATTGACATGCAATAATGGATAAAGGGGAGAATGGAATAATCTGAGAGGGTCAGAATTTTGTAGCCTTCGAGCTGGTGTTCCTCTAAAGCTTACAATGCCACCATACGAACTAAAGATCTAGGAGTGTGCCACTGGATTCACCTCTTATGTTGTAGAAATTGTATTTCTCTCAATTATTATATATCTCCTAATAAATCAAAAACTCTTATTTTGAGTATTTATGAACCATAGGATAACTTTGTTTCAATTATGCGGATTAATGATCTAAACTTATTCTCAGTGTTGTCTTTTTAACAATTTTCGAATATTATGTCAACCAATGACTCAACATAAATGTATGTTATTTTTCATGTCATGTATTGATTTGTTTTAAATTTTCGAATGAGGTGTTCATCTTTTAATGTTGTGGCATGGGTATGGTATAACTCATGACCTATTTAGTAGAAATGGATGTCTATCTTAGAAAATAAGGTTATCACAGCTTTATAATTATTATTGAACAATGGGGTTCATGTCAAGGCTCTCCAATATGCCTTTTTACATCTTGTTGGATTCACTTGAATATTATCCATATGTTTTACATCTTATCCATACAAGTTTATGATGGTCAACCTCTTGAGCATGTTTGATATTTTAATGTAGTTGTTGAGTGCCAAAGATTGTTATCTCATTCTCATGAGCATGTTTGATATTTTAATGTATTTGTTGAGTGTCAAAGATTGTTATCTCGTTATTATTAACTCTGGAGAGATTTGTTTTCTTTAAAATTCTTAGATAGCTTTCATTTTATCAATTTTATATTTTTGTAATATGGGATAATGATGTCTAATGGAAAGACACAACTTGAGGCTTAAACTGAAATGGATATTTTCCTCCACAAGGTGCCTTGGCCCTATTCTTTTCTCAAAAACAACCTAAAGAATGACACTTAAAATTAGATTAGTTGAATAATAAACTACATATACTTGCATATTTGTCCATTAACACTCTCCTTGTATATTAGCTTGGATATGCACATGAATCCAACCTTTAAAACTCTATATTAAACATACAATTAGGATATGTAATTTGCAACACTTTCTTGAAACTAGCGTTGAGGATTAGCTCAATTGGTCGAGTCCCTATCATTAAAGCACCTATGCAATTAAGAATTCACAGGTTCAATTTTGTCGACACTCTCAAGTTCAAGCTCTATAGTTGAACCAGCAAGAAATAATCCCTTCGAATGGATCTGTCTGATACAAATATTTCGTGAATGTAACAATTGCCAATCTCTAATGTCCATAAATAATACAAAATTCAAAACAAACAAACGAATAATTACATCACTTCAATTCTATTCCAATACAAAAAAAATCAATAAACAATTAATTAACATTCGAAAGCCCCCATTATTATTTGCTATTTGTTTGCTTTTATGCATGGTATCTAATTTAAAATATATCATGAATCCCCTATTAATAAACTTCTAACTACAAAGGCACTTTAACAATGTACATGTTTCTTTGGGGTAACTAATCATAAAATTTGTACCCAGTGTTAAAGCATGGACATCTAATTATTGAGTTAGGATTGACCCGAGAGCCTCACAAGTCCAAATTCGATACTATAAGAATTATAAGAAGTCATAATTGTCTTAATTATTTCCTTAAAAAAATGGAATGATATCACATGCAATTAGAAAATTGAAATGATATTAACATCTTATAAGTCCAAGTTATATATATATAATGGGAAAAAATATAGCTAGTATTTTTATATATTTGTGAAAAGAAAAAGTAAAAGACAGCAAGGAATTCTTTCTTGTAGACCAGTGGCATCAAAATCATTTTTGTGTTTTCTGGATTGAGCCATGTGTTAATCGATGGAGACGAGAATCTGCTTTGGACAGAGAACAGAGCAACGTGGTCAATGTTACGATGGAGAATGATTTGAGTACCCAAAAGTGCTCTTCCCCAAAGCTAAAAAACATCCACAGATACTAAATATTCAGTTCCAATTGTCAAACCTAAATTCATTGTTCTCAGCAGTGGAGCAGGCGAAACGCACGACGTCAAGTCCTACTTGTCCACGTTGAAAGCCAACAATAAGCGACAAAAAAAATCTAAAAATCTTATGTGGCGGCAGACAAATCTAACTACAATATCGTGAAAAAAAACCTCACCATAAAAAAGCCTTCGACTTGAAAAAATAAATCATGATAAAATATGAACATATTTTTCTATCAAAAATATATAAAACTCAAATGAATATTAAATCAAAAAGCATTATCTTTCCTCAAAGTGGGTCGTAATTCATGATAAATAGTAAATACAATCCATAGCTTTTTCACATATTTTTTACGTGTCTACAATTGCACTTTACACAAATAACAACCACTCATGACATATGCCAAAAGATTATAATATACAAAATAGCACATAGTTAAACTAATCATACAAATTCAAGGATTCATCCAATGACGAATGGGAAACTTGTCTCAAAAAAATACTCTTTGAATGGTGTAATAAATTCAGATTTAGGATCATATAGATTTTTTTGATAAAAGAAACTTCAAAAATATATGTAGCTAAATCCAATTCAAAGGCAAATAATGTGACTATAGCAAAGATAGAAAACAAATGACATTTGCAAAAGCCCTAATATTTATCAGAATTATGCATGGGAAACTCTATGTGAAATAAGTTAACTATGATAAATCCAGTTTTGGTGATTTCGAATTTGCTTTATGCCATTGTCAAAAGATTATTGTTCAATTTATTTCTATATAGCGTATATATGACAAGAGTTTGAATTTACATCTTTTTTAGTCTCGACCATATAAAGTATTATAGCATTTAGTTGTTGTTTTGTAAAGCACTATAATATTTGTCTCGCATCAAAGTGCCTTGACTTTTTAATATTTTGTTTAGTTTTTTGTAATTTTAACCAAAGTTTCTAGAAAATGTTTAATATTCTTATTTTCTAGTAAATTCAAAAATAATTTTCTAATTTTTTGAAAATGTTATTTCTAATTTTCTATTAGCTAAGCGAGCTTTGATGGGACATAATTCCTCTAGTGGAAAGTGTTCTATTTTTGGTATTTGTCAGTGCTTGACAAATAATTTTAAAATCGAAAAAAGACTAATGAAATGATATTTTAATGTCCATGAGACTAAAAATAGTCTATGGGACCATTAGTTCCCTGCTTTTCGCCTTTTGCAATTCAATCATTTTCTTATTCAAATTGATGATGAGTTGGCCCAACCTTCCAACAATCCCTTCACTGAAAAGATAATGTCAAGAAACTGATGCTAACATATTCCCATAACTTTCTCTGGTATCTTTGAATGCATCACATTCCAAAATGAAATGTTTTTCTGATTCCACTGCCCGAGAAGGGCAAAATGTACACACTCGTTCTTCCCAAGCTTCTTTAGGCCTTTTCCACCATCTTGTTTCCACCGAAGTTGATGTGAGTTGGTTCTTAATTGAGCAATAAGAATCTTTTCCCTCCACGGAGTGCTAACTCCAATGAACTCATTTTTTTTAGATCACATGTAAGATTGAATTCCTCAATGTAGTACTTCTTATTTCTACCCAACTCTTTTCCCCATACTCGTTTATGAAACTTCTCCATAACAAAATTATTTAGCTCCCGCTATTTCTGGGATAGGCATTGAGCTAGATATTCCATTTTTGCATCCATGTGTAGTTTTCTTTCATCCATGTTTTCTTTCTTTCACTCATGCCTTCATTGAAGATAACATTAGGTCATCTACCTACTCCCATTTGCTAAATTATTTTTAGATATCTTATGAGTCGCATCATAGTAATTGCTTCGATGGGAGTTCCTCCTATTTCACTCAACAATATCTCATAAGGTACCGAACTTTTTATTTTGAACTTGCTCATGATCAAGCGTTTTTGTATTGTCTCAATTTGTTTCCATTTTGAGACAGGGGTGCTGCTAGCCCACAATTCACACCCATATAGCATCAGTGGACAAACTAAGAGTCCAAAAAGCACTTTAATCATTTTCAAATTCCATAACTTTGCCTCTCTACATTTGTTTTGAAGAGCATATAATGCTTTCCACCCTCCTAAAATTCTCTTCTTTCTACAGTCCTCCCAATTAAGTTTGTTGTTGAAATCAATCCCGAGGTACTTGTACTCATTTACTTCTTCAAGAATGTTGCCTTCAAAGAAGAACGTATGCTGGCTTTGCTTCCTTTTATTAGAGAAAATCATTATTTTGGTCTTGCTAGTATTAACTTGCATCCCCACTGCTCTACAAAAATTCTCAAGGGCATATAGGTGCATTTGCAATCCATGGGCCGATTTAGAAATCAATACAAGATCATCAGCATATAAAATAAAATTTATCACAAACTCCCCCAGCTGAACACCATCTCCACCTTGCAGATTTAGCCACTCTTCCAGTTTATCAATATATAAACCAAAAAGAGTAGGGGGTAGAGGGCAACCTTGCTTGACTCCAATGTCACTTCTAAAGTTTTTTGAAATACATATTGAGGTTCTAATTTTGACTTTCACCTCTTCATAAAGTCTATGGACATTGCTGTATAATGCAAAGGAATTTCAAATTCTTCCATTCTATGCCACAACTTATTTCTAGGGACTGTGTCAAATGTCTTTGTGAAGTCAACAAAGCAGCAAAATACCTCTTCTTTGTCCTCCAAAACCTTTTCAACAATGTGTCTCAACGTGATACCATGGTCCACTGTAGAATGCTTTCGCCTAAAACCTGTTTGTCCTCTTGCCCTCTTTTCTAATTTTGTGAGTGGTTATTTAATAGATGAGTGCTCTGACACTCACACTACCACTGGCACTGTTATACTACTACTCTGCCCAATGATGTCAGAATTGACGTGGTTGCAAGTCCTTCTTAGACGAAGAAAGAGGGGAACGGCTAAATGATAACAAATCTTCAATTGATATTATTTATGGAGCTTAACCTGAAAAATTAAAGTGTGAAATGTACAATGTATAAAAAAAAATTTGTGTGCAAAGATTTGGTTGTGCTAGCTTTTACTAAGTGGAAAGCTCTGCAAAATCAAACCTCTGCCCACTACTTTAGTGTAGTTATTTGTGAGACCAACTCTACTTTATACCATTGGAATCATTTTAAGGATTTGCTCACCTCACATTAAATCAATTGAAAAACCAATAATTGATCTAGTTATGTATGTTATTACTATAGAATCAGTCCTAGAGCTTAAACGGATCTAAGATCTAAATACCGTCAAAATATTATAAATATTATATTTCAGTTATATTTGTTAAACAAAAACAATGTTCCCATCTTATCACAATTTTATCGTTCCCGTGTTGGTTATATTTTCTGTTGTTTGACATAAAGTAGAAAATACACATTATATTGTGTGATTTTTGCATGTATTTTTATAATGAATTCAATATGGAATCGATGATACGTTTCTTCTTAATATTCTGTATTTTTATAATGAATTGAATATGGAATCGATGATGGAGAGTGTTTTTTCTCAATATTGAATAAAACAACGGTCATGTCTCTGTTAAAAATGTAATGTTTTGTACTAAATAAAATGAAACTCACTAGTTAGCTCTACGAAAGAGAGCCTGAACCAGAAGAGTCTGACTCTGCAGAACGCTCTACATTGTCCATGTACATCACACATTATATAGTAATCATAGATTTAGGGAAGTTAGAATCATAACCTAAAAAATAGAAACTAATTCCTATCCTGAGGTCTCGTGAACCAACTCACTATTCTAAGATATTCTCTATTATCTCTAACACTCCCCCTTAATGGAGAAGGGGTTCACAAATATGCCTAACATCTTCCTAAACATTTCAAACTTGATAAAATGTCTGCAACATTATCACATGTATTACAATATACCAAATGGATTTCTTTTGATTGCACTTTCTCCTTGATAATGTGGAATTGTGTATTCACTTTATAAAAAGGAACAAGAAATGGTTTGAAGATTTTAAAAAAATCAACTCACTATTCTAAGATATTCTCCATTATCTCTAATAGTCTTATCTAACATTGAAAGAGGTTGTAATCTACGCCATTAGATAAAGTTATAAATTTGATAATTTCAATGCCGAACTAGAAAAATGTGCAACCATTTAATTATTTTACAAAGTATTAATTCAAATATGTGATAGTCTTTAAAATAATTATTTTCTTGGATAGAATTAATAAAGCTCTATCTAGAAAACCAGAAAAAGCATATAGCCTTTGCCGTAGAAGCTTAGCAGAGGTCCCTTAAATTAATTGAAGATATAGCCTTTGAAGTAGAAGCTTAAATTAATTGCAAAGGTCCCTTAAATTAATTGAGGTTATTATATTAGTAGTAGTTTTAGATTTGAAAAGCCTAAAGTTTTAATGTGTGCGGAAGTCCATATTAAAAACAATGTGACTAAGTTTTTTGTGTGGAAATTCCTGGGACAATAAACTTTCGCACAACATTGTTCCGCACTTATGGCTCACAGATTCTTAATATAGTTTGGTTGATTCGATTTGTCCAGACTCCAAAATTCTATCACCAGCCATGCCTTTAACCAACTTATCATATGAATGTGAACACTACGATAAACTTTCACATCTACCTAGACGCGACCAGCAGTCATGGAAGCAAAACTTTTTGAATTTATTTATTTACCAAAGTCGAAAATTCCAAAAGAAATTAAAGAACAAGTATCTATCGCAAGTCGAGTCAATAATAATACCAACTCTTAACTCCAAAGTCGTACTTGAATATGAATCCACAGCTGGAAGTGTAGTCAGATTTGTCAAAAAACTTATAAAACCGAAATTAAAATGAAGATGATTGCAGAATAGGAGAATGAGCATTTTGTATTTAACGCTAATAATAACGCATCAAATTCACTTGGGCTTACTAAGCGCTAATCACATTTATTTATATTTTTAGCAATTACCTTAATACATTTTCATATTCTATTATTTTTTACCTTTTATTTTCGAAATATTTATAAATATATCATCATGACTTAAAGGTTCAACTCTCTAGAATCCCTTAATCCCCTCGCTTAATATATCCCTTGTTGCAAGATGACTAGAATGTAAGTATGCGTCGAGTGTATTAAAAAGTATACAATATGGTTAGAAATAGTAATTACTCTCGCTTGTGGAGTTAGTTAAAATTTAAAGTGTCAGTTCACTGAGTGATTATGTGATTGAGTGTTTCAGTGTTGAGTCAAGTCAAGTGTTAGATGATTTTTAGTGTGTCAAGATATTTTAGGCAAGTCGCTAGTTGGAAAATATTTAAATATCCTTCATCGGGTTCATTGTAAGAATCATGTTTTGTCTGGTCAATAGAAGAGAAGCAACTCGAATTTTATATGTGAATAATCTTTGTTTTGTTTCCTCTGCCCTTTCCAACAAATTGATATCGGAGCGAGGTTACAAAGAGGTAGAAAAAATAGATTAACAATCCGTATGAGAAAACAAAAAATATTTTCTCTCCATTAATGCTATAACGCACCTTATAGATTATACACCGGGCGTACATTGATTTTGTTAAATACCACATTACTGTTGAGATTAATGTAAAAACTGTTCAAACCGAACCCTAGATTAGCATTCTGTTCCTGGTTTATAGGATTTAGTTCAACTTCCTTAAATGTGTGATTGTTATATATATTTTGCATGTAATGTATGAAGAACAGAGCGTGTATTGCATTTCAGAGGCCGTCTTTGTTTCACACCTGTAAGTTACTGAGTTGTTTAATAAAATTGATTCTTCGAATTTTTGACATGATATCAAAGTGACAGGGCTGAGCGAGCCTGTACCCTGAGTGGAGAGAGGCCGGCACGTTTGAGGTGAAATCAACGTGTTTTCTAATATGACAATCGCGCCGATTTCAGCTCTTTAATTGGCAGCACGGCGCGGGTACGCATCAAACATTCGCGCCGACCTTGAGGTGAAAAGACTGCGTTTTTTGTCTTTGCATGCTGCGTGGCTTTTGTTTTAGTGTGGTGGGCTGCCGTATGAGAAGAGGACAACTGCAAGCGCGATCCAAAGCCCGTGTAAAATTGAAGCCCGCGTGGATCTCTGTGTGAAATTGAAGTCGCATGGAGGAGGCCGCATTGGATGCCTGGAGGTGTGCAGCGGGTGGACGTGTGCATCGATCAGAGGCCGCGTCTCACGTTGTCATTATACAGCCACTGCATCGTGTAATTTCGTATGTGATTCCATTGAATCCTGGAGGCCGTTAAATCCATGTTTTTTTTGTCTGCGTTGAATCCAGTATGATTAAAGATTGGTCGAAATGCATTTCAAAATTGGAAGAATGGTGTAAGAGAATTTCGATTGGTGTTCTTTCAATTCGATTGGAATTTATTTTTTAAAAAGTTTTTTTTAATTAAAGTTTTAATTCTTTAATCAAAAAAGGAGGGGCTCGTTATAGCCATTTGCCCAAAGAGGGGGTTTGTTTATTTGATAAAGGAGGGGCTTTTTTATTTAAGGTTTTTTTTTATTAAAGAATTGAAAGGGGTTTATTTTTTAATTAAAAAGAAAAGGAGGGGCTTTGTATTATTTTGAGGGGTGATGGTTTAAAATGGGGGAATTGAAGTAACTTTTTTTTTAGGAAAAGGGGGGTGATTGAAAAAAAAAAGATCTGGGCTTGTTTTTTTTATCAGGCATTTGAGACAGTGGTTTTTTAAAAGATCCTAGTTTTTTGTTTTTGTTTTTGTTTTTTTTATTAGGGTTGAAGTTTTTTATTCATTCAAGATGAATAATCAAGTAGCAGAAGCTTACCTAAATGAAAACAACAAGCTAGATAGATCCAATTACTTTGGTTGGAAATTCCAGCTACAAACCCTGCTTGAAGGACACAATGCATGGACGATTGTAAACAATGATGAGGTGAAGCCAAACCTCATTGCAGGAGGAATAACAGCAACAATCCAAGACTGGGACAAGCGGGAGACTAAGGCGAGAATGCTCATAAAATTGTTAGTTAAATATTGCATTATTCCCCATATCCGTGATTGCAAGACTGCACCAAAGATCTGGAAGACACTCAAGGATCTCTATGAGGTCAAGAACACCAATCGATTGTTGTTCCTGAAGAGCAATATTCTCTCCATTAAGATGGAGCAAAATGAGACAGTTGTAGCATTCATTCCGTGGATCAACGAGATCAAGAACAAGTTGGGAGATATCGGTGAAGTTATGTCAGATACAGATCTGGTCACGATTACCATGATTGGTATGACTGACGAGTATCATATGTTCATCATTAGCTTGAATGCAAGAGAAAAAGCTCCAGTATTCAATGAATTAGTAGGGATCCTCATGCAAGAGGAGGAAAGACCACTGACTCATAAACCCCAGAGTTCAGATGTGGCCTTAATGACGAAAAAGAAGCCCTTCAGAGGAAAGCCAAATGCAGCACATAAGAGCAGTGCATCCCCACAGAGAAAGATGCCCTCACCCCAAGGTACATCTTTCAATAGAAATGACTCTGCGACCAAATGTTTTTATTATGGTAAAATCGGCCATATAGCCAGATATTGCATGAAAAGGAAGTTTGATGAAGGTCGGAAGTGACATAAGCAACATGAAGGTCATTTTGTTGATGAGGAACACAGTCATAACATCAGACTGTTCATATTTGACTATGCACTTTCGGCTAAGGAAGATGAAGCAGATACCTGGTTTGTTGACTCAGGTGCATCCATCCACATGACAAGTGATCAAAAATGGATCTTGGATAAACCTCTTAAGTCTTCAATTGTATCTAAAATGGGAAAAATATGCTTCAAAGTCTCGCATCACAACCTTTTATTGCACCGGAGAAACACATGTTTAAACTGTGGAAACAGAGTATCAGGGGAACCATGTTGCAACGCAGCATTAATACTCAAGGACTGTTGGATCCAAAAGGTCAACAGACAAGAGGAAAACATATCAAAGAAATTGCATCGAAGAAAAGCCAAAGCGGAGTATAAAGGACCGTAGCCTTGAGGAATTGTGATAGCGATCAACGCGATATAACGTGGGCTGTTGATTGAGTGCGCAGATCAACGGTGGATATGACAACAAGATATATCACATCGCAAATTCCAAAGGGAGGACTTAACAAAGGCTTACAGGCTTAGCGATATGCGATGGCCGCATTATCGCATCGCAATGAACCATGGGGCAAGGACTAGACCCATAGACTTTAACACTTGTGATGAGCGCTTTCATCATAGTCGTTAGATCGACGAAAGGAATGGATGGTTGTGATTGAATCGGCGATCAGAACGATCGGGGTGATCGGTGATCAGAGATTGGGAACGCAACAGAGAAAGGGACCATTGAGGTAGCGATACCGTTGATGCGCCGATAGCCGATGGGGCCGATCGAAGCGATCAGGGATCGCAGATCGACGAATCACAATGCCAAGGGACCATGCACTGAGTGAAAGGCGATATGCGACATGCCCAGACCCGACGATTTTATAAATGCGAGTTTAATGTTTTTGAGTTTCGGCTTAAAGCATTGCAGTCGGGTTTTTCCATGTATTTCATGTATTTCTGTGTATTATTGAAAATGCTCTATTTCGAGACTTTATCACACAGAAAGGCCAGATGGTTGGGTTACCCATGCCTGCCGGTCCCTTTCGACTGTAAAATTGTTTCTATTATGAATATTGCTCCACGTTGTAAGCGTTATCCCTATAACAGAGAACGTGTCATAAAGACCAGCAAAGAGAGATGAAGCGATAGAGAGAAGAAAAGACAAAGCCAGAAGAGAAACGACAGGGCATTCCAAAGGATCCTTGGGAGGTAGCGTTACTCTCTGGGCTCGAGAATCTCGAGCGAAAGCTTTATATATGTATCCCATTATTGTATTAAGAAGAGGCAGGGGAAGGAAAACTGATAACTGTAATTTCCCATTATATGAAGACATAATATAGAGGTTAGCACTGAAGGCTTGGACCAGGAGATGTAGCCAGGAAGTCTGGTGAACTCCTTGATTATTTGTTGTGTTGATGTGTTGAAATGTTATGTTTTCTAATTGTTAAATTTCTGTATTATTCGCAATCTTTTCTATCCATTGCACTAAATAATATAGGCATTCCTGCACATGAGTCTGTAATACCTTTATTTCCTATTTTAAGATCATTTCAGATCAAGTGGTATCAGAGCTTAAGGTTTTGTTAAGGTTAGACAAGCTTGTGTTGGAATTTGAATGCTAACTAGATTGAAGCTCAGACTAGGAGAAGGAGCACTTATTGAGGCTAATTCATAGATTGGAAGAGTCTATTCTGAATGGCAAAAGAAGCTCCATTGGGATCAGAATCTCAATTTATAGAAAGTTTTAAGACACTCCGAGCCATGGTGGAAGAGATGTATCTGGAGTTTAAGAAGGGTCGAGGTGAAAGCACTGCAACACCCAAACTAGACAAAGGAGTGGAGGAACCTTTTCTAGCTTTCCCTCCAAAATGCAAAGGGAAAGGGTAAATGCCTCCTCCACCATCTCCTCCATCATCACCTTCATCATCCTCATCATCTTCTAGCTCTTCTAAGAAGAAGAAGAAAACTTCCTTAATCAAATTAGATGTGAAGTTTTATTTTCCAATTTATGATGGAGAACTCAATGCAGAAAAGCTAGATAATTGGATAAGAGAAATTGATGTATATTGCAGGGTACAGAACATTGATTCAGAAAGGAAGAAGATTCAGCTGACTAGCCTTCAACTTGGAGGAACTGCACTAGTATGGTGGGAAAGCAAGACACAAGCCGATCTGCAAAAACATGGTAAAATTATTTCTACCTGGAATGAATTTGTTTCTGCTATCAAAAAGAAATTCAATCCTTTAGCTTACATGTAGTAGGTAATGATGAGTTGGTAAACTCTTCATCCGTTGAAGGGTAAAAGTGTACAAAGTTATACTCAGGAATTCAGAAAGAGAGCTTTAACTCTAGGTATATCATTAGATTGACTTGAGACTTGATTGAAGTATATAGGTGGTCTTCATAGCTATTTAAAGCATACTATTCTCATGTTTAATTCCACTAGCTTAGATGATGTATCAGTTCAAGCCACACATCTAGAAGCTAGAGGTAAGAATGTAAACCCAGAGGTTGGGGGATCATCTAAATATTTTGTAAGCAAGAGCAAGGAAAAGAAGAAACTGAAATGGAAGGAGAGGAAAGCAAACACTGTAAAGAAGGATAAACCTTCATGCACTCGTTGCAAGAAAGAAGGACACGATGAGGCACATCACTGGTTTTTGCATCTAGAATGGAAACCTAAGAAGTTCAGTGGTAAGAAGAAAAAGAATGTTGCTGCTATTCAGCAGGACTTGGGATCATATTCAGGTGATGAAACAATAGTTACAGCCACAGGGATTAAAGGTAAAGATTCTGAAGCATCCACGAGTAATTCTGCACAATTTGTTGATAATGAAAATAATAAGAGGGAAAGAAATGAGCTTTTTCGTATTAGAGTGATTTCCAAGCATAATAAGATTGATACTTTATTTGATAGTGGATCACAAGTAAATTTGATTTCTGAAACAATTGTAAAGAAGTTGGAATTACAAACAAAACCTCATGAGAAACCATATCCATTAGGTTGGGTGTGTGATAAAACAAAGCTACAAGTAACGAGACAATGTAAACTTAGGTTTGCTATTGGATCAACATTTGTAGATGAGGTTGAATTAGATATAGTTCCATTGGATATATGTGGTATTGTTTTGGGAATTCCATACTTGTATGATAGGAAATTTATTTTATATAGAGTTGAGAATAAGTATCAACTCACTAAAGATGGAATAGAATACATTGTAAGAGCTCATAAACTCAAATATAACTATTCTCTCATAAACTCGGGACAGATGAAAAGAATTGTGAATTCAAGTAAGCAATTTTTACTAATGGTTGTAAAGGCAAAGGATCCTGAAAAATCCAATGCATTTGAAGGTTGTGATTCTAAACAGAAAGCTGATTTAGTTAAAGTTGTTTCAGAGTATGATGTTCTATTTCAAGAACCAAAAGGTCTGCCACCCAAGCGAGAAATAGTACATGATATTTATTTGCAGCAAGATACTCCATTACCTAACATTGGAATGTATAGGTTGTCAGCTTTAGAGAATGCAGAGATAAAGAAGCAGGTATAGGAATTTCTCAATAAAGGGTTTATACGACCAAGCACATCACCATGTGGATCTCCAATCGTGCTGGTGAGAAAGAAAGATGGTTCATGGAGAATGTGCATTGATTATAGAGCACTAAATAAAATAACGATCAAGAATCATTATCCTCTTCCTCGTATTGATAATTTATTAGATCAATTGAAAGAAGTAGTTTACTTTTCTAAGTTAGACTTGCGAAGTGGCTATCATCAGGTCAGAGTTGCAGAACAGGATGCATGGAAGACTGCTTTCAAGACAAAGCAAGGACTGTATGAATTGTTGGTTATGCCTTTTGGCTTAACTAATGCCGCTGCTACATTTATGAGAGTTATGAATGATGTACTCAGACCATTTATTGATGATTTTGTAATTGTTTATTTAGATGACATTCTTGTTTTTAGTAAGACATGGGAAGACCATGTAAAGCAGACTTTAGATGTTTTAAAAAGAGAAAATCTCTATGTAAAACTGTCAAAATGTGAATTTGGCAGAACATCTTTAAATTATTTGGGTCATATTGTAGAGGGTGGTGAATTGAAGATAGATCCCTGTAAGGTTGAAGTCATTGTGAATTGGCCTAAACCCAAATCTACTACAAAGGTTAGGAGTTTCCTTGAGGCAGCACAATACTGGAGAAAGTTTATTGCTAACTTTTCTTCGATTGCAGCTCCATTACATGCTTTAACAGGATTGAAATAGGTGTTTAAGTGGGGATGCAATTAGTAGAAAGCCTTCGACACCTTAAAAGAGAAAATCAGTACAGCACCAGTACTAACACTTCCAGATCATCAACATCCATTTGAGATTGAGACAGATGCCAATGACTATGCCATGGGAGCGGTGTTGATGCAACACGGAAAACCCATATGCTATCATTTTGATACATTTACTTCTGTAGTAGTTAATTATCTCACATATGATAAAGAATTGTATGCATTAGTACAAAGTGTGAAAAAGTGGAAACATTACCTAATGGGTAAAGAAACAATCATACATACAAATCATCAACCACTTCAATATTTGCACTCACAAACTAAATTGCAGCAATCAAGACATTATAGGTGGATGGGTTTTCTACAGCAATTTCATCTTGTCATCAGATATAAAAAGGGAATACACAATAATGTTGCAGACATGTTATCAAGACCAATCATAAATGCATCTACTATACTTAAGCATAACTCAGTAATGCATGAAAGTTACATTGAACAATATGCTCAAGATGTAGATTTTAAAGATGTATATGCAACTTTAAGTCATGGCAGCAAGTAGAAGAATTGGATTATTATGTAAAGGACCAAATCTTATATCATTTGGGAAAGTTATGCATTCCACAAATTGAAAGAGTTAACATAATTCGAGAAGCACATACTTCTTTCATATCAAGTCATTTTGGTGTAAGTAAAACAGTTACACAATTGCAAAGGTTCTGTTATTGGCCAAGAATGCATGAGACAGTTTCTAGATATATCAAAGGATGTACAATGTGTGCTACAAGCAAACCAAGTAATAAAAATTTAGGCTTGTACGCTCCACTTCCAATTCCTTCTCGTCCTTGGGAAGGTGTTTCCATGGATTTTGTTGGGGGATTGCCAAAATCTAGGAAAGTTCATGATTATTTGTATGTTGTTGTGGATAGGTTCAGTAAAATGTGTATTTTGATACCATGTAACAAGCAGGTTACAGCTGAACAAACAACAAAGTTGTTCTTTCAGAATGTATGGGTTCATTTTGGGTTACCCACTTCTATTGCATATGATTGAGATTCTCGATTTGTTGGGAAGTTTTGGTCAAGTTTATGGGATTTGATGGACACCAAGTTGAAGAAGAGCACAGCATTTCATCCACAAATAGATGGTCAGATAGAAGTGGTCAACAAGACAATGATTCAGTTGCTCAAAGGCTATTGTAGCAAGCATCCCAAGCTTTGGGATGAGCATTTGTGTTATGTGCAGCATGCTTACAACCATGCCAAGCACTATTCTACTCAGAGATCTCCTTTTGAGACTTGTTTTGGTTTTATACCAAAGTCTCCCTTGGATTTTGTCTTTGGTAAAGACATAGCAGTTGATGGACACAGTGATGTGGACAAAGCAACTAAGTTCATTGAACAAATCCAAGAAATTTACCAGGCAGTACAGGAACAGCTGGAAAGAAGTCAAGCCAAGTACAAGGCAAGACATGACAAGCATCGAGTTGAGCATAGTTTTCAAGTTGGTGATCAAGTCTGGTTGTATATCAACAAAGACATAATGCATGGTGAAGGTAAGAAGCTAAAACTAATAAGGTATGGACCTTTCAAGATACTTGATAAAATTGGTGAAAATGCTTTTCGCCTTGATTTGCCAGCTTATATGCAGATCTATTCAGTCGTTAATGCAGAAAACTTGAGATTGTATGAACCTTCATTGATTGAAAATCCTGAAGAGCAAAATCAGTTGCCTTCTATTGGGGATTTGTTGCCTGAGTATCTCAATGAGTAATAGGAGGACACAGTTCTAGAAAGGAAGGTAAGAACTACGCGTCAAGGGGATGTTGAGTACATGAGAGTGGGACCCAAAGGTTAAAATCCAAGTAAAGCACGATGGATAGAAGTTAGACAGGTGAAGGAGCAGTATCCTCACTTGATCGATGCCTAAAAACCAACTTTTGGTGGTCCAAAAGCTTTTTTAGTGGGGAGGCATGATCCAAAATGGATCCTAGATAAACCTCTTAAGTCTTCAATTGTATTTAAAATGGGAAAAATATGTTTCAAAGTCCCGCATCACAACCTTTTATTGCACCGGAGAAATACATGTTTAAATTATGGAAATAGAGTATCAGGGGAACCATGTTGCAATGCAACGTTAACACTCAAGGACCATTGGATCCAAAAGATCAATGGACGAGAGGAAAACACATCAAAGAAATTGCATCAGAGAAAAGCCAAAGCGGAGTATAAAGGACCGTAGCCTTGAGGAATTGCGATAGCGATCAACGCGATATAACGTGGGTCGTTGATCGAGCGTGCAGATCAATGGTGGATATGACAACAAGATATATCGCATCGCAAATTCCAAAGGGAGGACTTAACAAAGGCTTGTAGGCTTAGCGATATGCGATGGCTGCATTATCGCATCGCAATGAACCATGGGGCAAGGACTGGACCCATAGACTTTAACACTTGCAATAAGCACTTTCATCATTGCCATCGAATCGGCGAAAGGAATGGATAGTTGTGATTAAATCGGCGATTGGAACGATCGGGGTGATCAGAGATCGGGAGCGCAACAGAGAAAGGGACCATTGAGGTAGCGATACCATCGATGCGCCAATAGCCGATGGGGCCGATCGGAGCGATTGGGGATCACAGATTGGCGAATCACAATGCCAAGGGACCATGCACTAAGCGAAAGGTGATATGTGACATGCCCGGACCCTACGATTTTATAAATGCAGGTTTAATGTTTTTGAGTTCTGGCTTAAAGCATTGTGGTCGGGTTTTTCTGTGTATTTCATGTATTTTTGTGTATTATTGAAAATGCTCTGTTTCGGGACTTTATCACACAGAAAGGCCGGACGGTCGGGTTACCCGCGCCCGCCAGTCCCTTTCGACTGTAAAACTATTTCTATTATGAATATTGCTCCACGTTGTAAGCATTATCCTTGTAACAGAGAACGTGTCATAAAGACCAACAGAGAGAGATGAAGCGACAGAGAGCAGAAAAGACAGAGCCAGAAGAGAAATGGCAGGGCATTCCAAAGGATCCTTGGGAGGCAACGTTACTTTCTGGGCTCGAGAATCTCGAGCGAAAGCTCTATATATGTATCCCATTGTTGTATTGAGAAGAGGCAGGGGAAGGAAAACTGATAACTGTAATTTCCCATTATATGAAGACATAATATAGAGGTCAGCACTGAAGGCTTGGACCAGGAGACGTAGCCATGAAGTCTGGTGAAATCCTTGATTATTTTTTGGGTTGATGTGTTGAAATGTTATGTTTTATAATTGTTAAATGTCTGTATTATTCGCAATCTTTTTGATACATTGCACTAAATAATATATGCATTCCTGCACACGAGTCTGTAATACCTTTATTTTCTATTTTAAGATCATTTCAGATCAACAGGGAACAAATAGTGGTTTGAAGACTTCAAAGAGACCAACAGTGGAGCAAACATCTATCTTGGCAATGATAAAGGGTACCAAATCAAAGGTTATGGTAATATTCCTGTTGTTTTGCTTGATGGAAATGTTAGACATATCCACAATATGATGTATGTACCAGGGATAAAAAATAATTTGATCTATGTTTCTACTATAACTTATCAAAAGCTTAAGATAGAGTTTTATAAATCATATCGTGTCATTAAAGACCTATTAGATTGTATGAAGCCTATTGCATCAGGTATTCATTTGGGTGGATTGTACAAGCTAAATATCAAAAGTCACCACATCAAGCATTGGCATCATCTGCCATGACTACAGTAGACTTATGGCACCAGAGGTTCGGCCATATTAACTTCAATGACTTGCGGCTTTTACAGAAAAGAGGTATGGTTGAAGGTCTTCCTGTTTTAAAATCTGCTCATATTGATTGTGATGCATGTGCACTGGGAAAGTTGCACAGAGATGAATTTCCTATGAATCCTGACAGAAAGAAGAGAGATATACTCGAGCCGTACACACAGATCTATGCAGGCCTATGCAGACAAGATCGTTAGGTGGTGCATACTATTTTTTATTGTTTATTGATGACTGTACTAGATTTACTTGGGTGTATTTCCTTAGGAAGAAGAGCAACACTTTTGAATACTTCAAGGAGTTCAGAAGTATGGTTGAAAAGCAGACAAGTAAATGCATCAGGATTCTCCGCTCGGATCAAGGGGGAGAGTACAAGAAAGCTTGTGTACTCAAATACTGCAAAGATAATGGGATACATTAGCAGTTTACAATACCCCACACTCCTCAACAAAACGGGGTTGCAGAGAGGAAAAACAAAACCCTTGTGGAGTGTGCTCGCAGTATGTTGAAAGGTAAGAATCTTTCTAACAACTTTTGGGCTGAAGTGATTAATACTGCAGTATATCTAAAGAATAGGAGTCCAACAAGAAGTTTAGATTTTAAAACTCCTTTTGAAGCTTTATTTGGTTATAAGCCTATAGTTATGCATTTGAGAGTTTTTTGCAGCAAAGCCTTTGCCCATATCCCAAAGGAAGATAGAAATAAACTTGACTCAAAGGCCATCAAATGTATCTTTGTTGGATATTGTACAGAATTTAAGGCTTACAAAATGTTTAATATCTCTACTCATAAAGTGTTTGCGAGCAAAAATGTAGTGTTTCATGAGCAGGTTAATGATGGAAGCCATGAAAGTGCTAAGGAAGAATGGCACGTGCCCTTGTTGGTTGAAGAAGGAAGTGATGAATCATGTGACAGCAATGAGCAGCAGCAGATGCAACAACAACAACAACATGAAATGAAAGAAGATGATGTAGTTGTCAAGTCAAGCCCAAAAAATGATGATCATATAAGGTTTGAAGCTACCCCACCACTTAGGAGATCAGGTAGGAAAGCTCAGTTTCTAGCAAGATATAGGGAAAATGCTTTTATAACTAGTATGGTGAATGTTGTTGAACCCTATAGTTATAAAGAAGCTAGTCAATATAGTGAATGGAGGGCTGCTATGGAAGACGAATATGAATCAATTCTCAGAAACAAAAATTGGGATTTAATTAAACTACCTAATGGCAAACAACCCATAGGATGAAAATTGCTATATAAGCCTAAATTTAAAGCAGATGGGAGCATAGATAAGTATAAAGCTAGGTTGGTTGCAAAGGTGTATTCACAGCAAGAAGGCATAGATTATGATGAAACATTTGCCCCTGTAGCTAAATTAAACACAATCAGAATGATAATTGCTTTAGCTACCAAACACCATTGGATGATTCACCAGCTAGATGTTAAATCTGCATTTTTAAATGGGGACTTATAAGAAGAAGTCTACTTAGTGCAACCTGAGGGGTTTGTCAAACAGGGCGAAGAAAATCTAGTTTATAGGTTGAAGAAAGTGTTGTATGGATTAAAACAGGCACCAATGTCATTGTATGAAAAAATTGATTCATTTTTCTTGCAGCATGGTTATAAAAGAAGTAAAAATGACCCTAATCTTTATACCGTGTTTGATAAAGAGGGGAGAATTGTTTTGATTTCTTTATATGTAGATGACCTAATAATTACAGTGAATGCTGATGATCTCATTAAAGAAATCAAAGAGAAGATGTCATAAGTTTTTTAGATGAAAGACCTTAGAGAGCTACACTATTGTTTGGGTTTGGAAGTCTGGAGGGATTCTAGACAAACTTTTCTATCACAAAGTAAGTATGTAAGGAGCTTACTGGAAAAGTTCAGAATGGATCAATACAAAGCTGTAGCAGTACCTTTACAACAAAACTTAAAATTTCAGAATGATGATGGATCTAAGGAGGCAGATGCGACGTTGTATAGACAACTGGTTGGGAGTCTTATCTACTTAACTACAACTAGGCTTGATTTGGCTTATGCAGTCAGTGCATTGAGCCAATTTATGTCAAAGCCCCTTGAGATCCATTGGGTTGCAGCTAAAGGTGTTTTAAAGTATCTCCGGGGAACCTAAGATTTTGGTATTGTTTATACTAATTCGTGTGATGTTAGATTGATAGGTTTTTTAGACTCCGATTGGGCTGGAAATGTAGATGACGGACGATCCATAACAGGCTATGCATTCAGAATTGGATCTGGGGTCATTACATGGAGTAGAAAAAAGCAGAACAAAGTATCCTTGTCTTCTGCGGAAGCTGGGTATCAAGCTATGTGTGCAGCGACATGTGAAGCAGTTGGGTTGAGGAGACTTCTTCTTGATGCTGGAGAATAACAGAAGGTTGCAACAATGATCAAATGCGACAACCAAAGCTCCATAAAACTTGAAAATTATCCAGTATTTCATAAGAACACAAAGCATATCGATACACAGTTTCATTTTGTCAGGGAGAAAGTTCAGTCAAAAGAAATCCATATTGAGTATTGCAATAGTTGTGACAAAGCTGCTGATATTTTTACCAAACCTCTTGGTAGAATCAAATTTGAGTTGTTTAGGGAAGTGTTAGATATATTTGTGAATCCATTTCTCCATTAAGGGGGAGTGTTGAGATTAATGTAGAAACTATTCAAACCGAACCCTAGATTAGGATTATGTTCCTGGTTTATAGGATTCAGTTCAACTTCCCTAAATGTGTGATTGTTATATATATTCTGCATGTAATGTATGAAGAACAGAGTGTGTACTGTAGAGGCAGTCTTACAGGTGGTGTTTCACACCTGTAAGCTGCTCAGTTGTTTAATAAAGTTGATTCTTCGAATATTTGATAGTTACAAAGGGTGAACTTATTGCGATATCGAAACACATGGGTTTGGTGAAATTTCAAAGCATTAAGCACTATCGTTGTTCTACCAATCATGTAGAGTGTTAGTCGCATGACCTCATCATGAGAATCCCATTAGTGTAAAAAATACGTGGAGTTCCATAAGGTTTTCAAAGGTGTACTTCAAAGTCAACAAGGTCACGTGGGTAGTTCTTTTTTGGAAGGGCACGAAAATTAGAAAAGATCACGATATTTATTCAAAGGTCAAATTCGAGTGGTCCTCTTAATACGTGAGGTTGTATTAAAGTTTTTTTCAAAGGTGTGTTGAAAAGGTTTTTTATTAAAGTTTATAAAAACAAAAAGGCCTTTTGAAAATGGATTTGAAAACAATTTTTTAAAGTTTTTTTTAATTAAAAAAAAAAAAAAAACATAAAATTTGGGATCTTTTTATTAGTATGAAGAAATTTTTACAGAGTTTTTATTGGCAAGAGAATTTAGGGCTTTGTAAAGTCCATCAATTTTTTATGTTTTGTCAAGCATGACAATTTTTTTGGTGAAGATTGTGCCTTACGGGGGCGCATATTGAAAATCATATTTTTTTTCAGGGGCGATATGGAAGATAGCGGCATGTAATCAAAAAAGTAGCTATAAGAAAATTAATGACAACAGTCATGGGTCGCAAAGCGCAACTAAAGCATATGAAGAAAAGAAATCGAAAAGAATAGGTATAGATTGTTACCATGGTTAGAGAGGTTTAGGTCGTAGCTGAGGAACTGAGAAGTCTAGCAGAAGACAAAGAAGAAATCGAGGGTGATTAGTGTAGCTTTGATTTTCTGCCAGCTCCTATGTTTATAGGTGAATATTTTTATCATTGGGTTATCAAGATGCTAACTTTTCTTAGAGCTAAAGAGTTAATTGAGTATGATTCTAATAACCCATATGGTATGTGATGCTTTAGCATTCAATTTTATAAAACAGGCACTAGATGAGCAGTGTTTGTGCAAGGTAGAAAAAGCTAAAACTTCCAAGGAAGCATGAAATTTCCTGGAAGCAGAGTTTGGTGCAAGGGAGAGTGACATGCAACAACAAGTTATGTCACAAGCAAAGAAGTCATTCATAGATCTGAGAGTATATGAGCAAGACTCTAAGAGGAAAACAGAGCTTGGAAAATCCCACTCAAAAGTGGATGATGGTTGTCAAAACCATAAAATTGAAACCCATTATACAAGTATGCATATGGATGAAGAAGATGCAACAAAGATTGCAGAGAGAGAAGCAGGAGCCTCTGTGTGTGAAACAGAGAAAGTGAAAATAAATGCTCAAGGACTCCACTGTAACATGGATGATACAGATGATGTTGAATCCCATTGTGCTAGGACACATGTGGATGATGACTACAAAGTGATATGTGAATTGGTGAATCCAGCCACAACTGGTGGATTTGGTGAAGTTAAAATTGTCAATGAAATTGACAATGAGCACATGCATGCTCGGATATCCCACCATAGTGTGGATGAACATTATGTTGATGATATGTGTGGTTTCTTTTTTGAAACAGGGATTGATTGTGACAATATGGTAAGTGCAATGTTTGATGAAACATTGAAGGTTGAAGTTGCCACTGTAGCAGCAAGATATGAAGTAGTTGGAACTGCTCATGAAGCAGTATGTCATCTAGTAGTAGTTTATGATCAAGAACGGGATAAAGTGATTGAAGAGTTTTTGATGAAAATATCCACTAACAGCATAACAGTGGAAGACAACCTCCATGCAGCTGAAAAGAAGGCAGATGTAGAGCAGGAAGCTCTCACTGAAGAACATAATAAAGATGTTTTTAACATTGTTTTTGAATATGCAGGTGTTTAGAATAGCATGGGCAAAGAAGTTGAAAGCAGGGTTGTCAATAAGTTTGATGCAAATTTGAATCTCATTGAAGAATGGATTCATAAACCAATAGAACAAATTGATGTGAGTCTTAAAGCAGTAGCTGGAATAAAAGAATTGAATGAAATGGTGCAAATGATCTTGAGTGTGTAGATTATAGGAAAAAAGAAGAAGAGAAAAGAAGAAAGTTTGAAGATGCAATGTTATGGCAACAGTCCATAGTTAAATGAATATTTGAAGAGGAAGTTGTAGAAGACATGATCCTATTGTTTTTCAGAAAAAGTTCAAAACAAGTCAAAGAAAAATTGTAGCAACAGCAAGTGAATAAAGCCTATAGCAAGAAATTTTAACAGATAATGAAGAAATTTCGAGGATATAGAATCTGGAAGCAAAGAAAAAGAAAATGCAAAGTTCTTGATTCATTGTAAGCCTAGCTGAGACATAGACTAGCAGGCATGTTTATGTGATAGTTGAGTCATGTTGATTCATGTTGATTCATATGGTCATAATTAAGGGGGAGTGTTAGAAATAGTAATTACTCCCGCATGTGGAGTTAGCTAAAACTTAGAGAGTCAGTTAACTGAGTGATTAAGTGATTGAGTGTTTGAGTGTTGAGTCAAGTCAAGTGATAGATGACTTTTAGTGTGTGGCTTCATGTGGATGCATGTCAAGATATTTTAGGCAAGTCGCTAGTTGGAAAAGATTTAAATACCATTCACCGAGTTCATTGTAAGAATCATGTTTTAAGTGATCAATAAAAGAGAAGCAGCTCGAGTTTTATGTGTGAATTATTTGTGCTTTGTCTCCTCCACCTTTCAACAAATATTTTCTTGGAAGTTGTTTTTCCTGCTAGATTCTAGGCATGATGACAAATCGATAGAAGCAAAGCAACAAAGAACATGTCACCATATTACATATTGAAGACGTTCTTTGAAAAAGAAGATCCCTTAGCTTTTCGTGATTTTGGTTTTCTAGAAAAGCTTTTAGAGGTTATATTTGTCAAAGTGATGTAAAATCAAGAAAACAAAAGCATTTGGAGGTTATATTTGTCAAAGTGTTGTAACATCAAGAAAATAAATAACATGGAAGAGGAGGTCAACTTTTAGCCTCTAAATATTATTATTATTGGCTAATTAGCGCACTGTAGGATGCTTAGGATTGGTTTAGGTGGTGATTGCTTAGGTGATATTAGCTGGTAGTTCATGTAGATATAGGAGCTTGTCTTAGGTATCGATTTAGGTAATCATGTGCTATTGATGGGCTCAAGGTTAGTGGGTTTAACCAAATGGGAAAACTTATGCTTTCAAGAATTTGGTATAAAAATATGCTATCACATGAAAAGCAAATGGATGATAGAGCTCACATAATTATGTTTCAGAACTAGAAATGGCTATTACAACAAACCCGAGATCGCCCTAGTTACAAATACACAGAATATTAGAACATGCAAACAATGCTACCACGTGTTCTTCCTCCGGAGGACTATTTTACAGGTGAGCTTGCAGCGACAGGAGGCTTGACGCAATGATGCTCCCCTGAATACACTAAAGCATAAGCAATTATGCCTAGCAACAGGCGCAAAGAAACCCTGAAGTTTTCACAATCGATAACTGTGGTGGTGAGTGACAGAAGGAGCCTCCACAACCATATACAAACACTGTGAAGGGTTTGGAAACTATAGGAGGTGATAGAGGGCATGAAAGCAGCCATGTGCACCTACAACTCCATCGTCATCACCCTCCACCAAGCAGGCAAAGACATTGATGGGGTTTCTTTACTCAATTTAATGAAGCAATCTAGTGTGAAATAATATGATCTACTCTTAGCTCAATTAGGAGTGAGGTGTAAGTTATAAAAAATTAATAAGAGTTCCTGCACCTCACAAAAATTACAAAACATCTTGTTCATATTGAGAAATCTAATAGTTATTACAGTTAGTGAAAAAATCTTTCTCACTTTAGAATTATCTTACGTTAGTTCTCTTTCTAGATGTACGTTAGTTTCTCTTTCTTTAAATAATCATGGTAGGGTGGTGATAACCCCTGAGCTTATCTTGATTATTGATTCATTGAATATTCTGCAATTGGACAGACATGGCAAAGAACTTAACAATCCAAAAACGATGGCCCGACGTGGGATGCTTTCTCTGAACTTAGCAGATAGTTGACTACCCAACAGAATTGGCAATCGCATAAGTCTAGTCAAAGTTTCACGTAAGAGATGGATTTGGATGCAATATGTTTCTAGGTTTCCAGTGGGCCATTTTGTAAATTATAAATATAACACTGCTATCATTTATGATGAGTAGATAATTATAGAAATATATTTTTTCGGCCAAATCTACTTAGTGACCACGTCAATTTGAAAAATGATGAGCGAATGAACATAACAATTTTCTTTCAATATTTCCTGTTGTTTTAGTGGATACCCACTACTAAGAGGAGTTGATTATTTAAGAAATCCACGAACTTCAAGACAATGTATTATACACTTAAATATTATATAAACAACGGGAGGGAAACATCGGTAGTTTTGCGCGTTAAAATTTGGCACCAATGCACCAAGGGATCACATTCGCGTCTTCTCATGTAATTTCCCACCAAATATAGTCATCGACTGGAGCTGTCTAGGGTATGCTAGTCAGCTCCACACATTTGTAATTTTTTAATTGTGCCAAGCTTTAGCTCTACACTAGCAAAGCTCCACACACTAGCACCCCCACACATTACCATTCTCCGCATAAACTCGTTTTGCGCAGCTTTCGCACCAGGCACATTACCATTCTCCACACTCCCGAGTTTGTAGGAAGAGAGATTAACTATAATGGATTGCAGATTTCTGTGGTTCGGTTTTTTAGAATCTGAACTCGGATAATCCACAGTTTTCATTTTTCTTTGTCGACGTTTCGAGTCTAGACCAAGAGTCATCATCAGGACTTGATTACAAAGGAGAGAGAGAAAATGTGTTAATAAATAGGGTTTGAGGATGAACTGTCAAGATTGAGAACCGACCAGTTTCATGCTGGATTATTTATAACCTTTCTAATATATATTCTATTAAGGTTCTTTTTTAATTTTATTTATTATTTATTATTTATGGATGATTATTATAGTTATATATTAATTTTCTTTTAAGTGAATAGTTTTTGTAATAAGATTTTTGTTTATAAATGATGATTTTGTTTTAATTATTTGTAACTTATGGTAATTATGATAATCTTATTTTAAATTTGTTACAAGGTTTCTAGGAGAATTGAATTAAAATATTAGGATGATTTCAATGTTATAATATTTCTAATTTTTTGATAAATAAAGTTATTTTAAAATTATACATGAATATAATTATAATAAGTATTAAAATAAACATGTATAATAACCATACATGTTTATTAATTAAAATACTTATTAAACAAGAAAATAATTATATTCATGTATAATAAATAAAAATTAAAATAACTTTAATTTATCAAAAAATTAGAAAAATATTATAACATTGAAATCATCCTAATATTTTAATTCAATTCCCCTAGAAACCTTGTAACAAATTTAAAATAAGATTATCATAATTACAATAAGTTACAAATAATTAAAACAAAATCATCATTTATAAACAAAAATCTTATTACAAAAACTATTCACTTAAAAGAAAATTAATATATAACTATAATAATCATCCATAAATAATAAATAATAAATAAAATTAAAAAAGAACCTTAATAGAATATATATTAGAAAGGTTATAAATAATCCAGCATGAAACTGGTCGGTTCTCAATCTTGACAGTTCATCCTCAAACCCTATTTATTAACACATTTTCTCTCTCTCCTTTGTAATCAAGTCCTGATGATGAGTCTTGGTCTAGACTCGAAACGTCGACAAAGAAAAATGAAAACTGTGGATTATCCGAGTTCAGATTCTAAAAAAGAGATTAACTATTAAAAAGCTATTAGTTCAATTAATGTTTAATTAATTACTTTGGCACTGACTACAATAGCTTTTTGACAAGTTTGACAGGTTCAAGTGGATTCCTCTTACATTAGCGGCTTAGATTCTCTTCATAGATACATATAAATTTTAGTTTATTAATTCCCTCCAGTATCTACTCACTTCGCTATTCAAAGGGGTTCATCTGGATACTCTTACGTGGATTTGTATGTCAGCATCATCAGCACTAGAGTTAACCGGATTCCTCTATAGGATTGGGCCAAGGAGATATAGATTCGATAGGACTTCACCCCACATATGACGATTCTTTGTGGCCTCTTACAGCTTATGGTAGGGATATGCTTTGAGGCCTCTTATAGCTTATGGTAGGGATCCCTATCCAACCTTACTCTTCAGTAAGGAAGTTCGAGAAGGCTATTGGGGGTTTTATATATTGCTCAAGGCTGGCGATAGCAAGTTCTCCTTCTCAATCATGAAGAACCAGCTTAACATCTGACATCGGTGATACTGCCACCCAAAAACAATGCTCAAAAAATTTCTCTACCCTTTGGCTCTTCAAAATGTTTTTTGCTTTCTCATGTCCATAAAGGAAATTACTCGAGGGTCATCTTCCTTCAATATTAAATCAATGATGTTTTGAATGTCATTTTACATGCCCACAGGTGACAACTCTTTTATAGGAATATCATTATTTACAGTAATTTGAAGCCCGAAAAAGCAACTTTCTCATTATTACCACCCTTGTTTTCAAAAGGTAGCATTATCAACGTTGAGGCTTAACCATGGCCAGAACACAGATGCATGAGCATAAAGCATTGGTAACCGTATTATGACAAGTTTACTACCTCCTATGCAAATCGAATTTAATGGGATGAAGTAATTTTTTATGAATAATAGGTAGCCGAGGCATAGCTATTTAGTTCCGTGAACAAGGAATAAATGGGGAGAATATGTGTTCACCATGACCCGAACACTTCTATATTTCTAACGAGAAATATGAGTGCACTTTACTAACAATACAGGTTGTGCTCTGAGACTTATTGCTAGTGAGAAATATGAATGCCCTATACTAAAAATATAAGTTGTACTCTAAGATGACCCTATTATTATTTAAGGTGCCACAAAATGTAGATCCATGAACCTATCTCTTGCCACACCTTCTTCCTATTATTTCAAGAGGGGTGGGAGACTGGTGAATTGGGAAAGCGAAACAGTGGCAGAATCCTTCAGTACGAAAATGATATTTGTTGTTGCATTGTTGGGTATTGCAATATATGTGGGCACAAACCCATTTCATCTGAGCCCCATTGCCCATTTCCTTGACTTTAAACCATATGCAGTCGAATCCCTGCCATTGTCGCAGCTTTCTCAGCCCATGGACGAGTAAAACAAACCTAAGAAGTTTGAGATCAAGTTCTTGAACGAAGTCTAGGGACCAAAGAGCATCATGTTCGATCCTTAGGGCAGAGGACCTTACACTGGTGTAGCCAATGGCTGGATCATGTTCTGTAACGGTTATCAATGGTTGGAATTCATTGTGACGTCACTCAATAGGTTGTATCTAGTTCTATCTATTTTTACTATCCCACGTTTTGTTTATTGGCAGATTAAAGAATTGGGTTATGTCAGGTCTTGAAAGCTTAAAAGGTCATAAATGATTGATTACCACAGATTTTTCCTGGTTTTGGGCTTCTAAATTGAAAAAGTATTATGGGTCTCTGAATCTTGGAATTGCGATTTGAACATACCCCAAGATTGTGATTTAAGCAATGGCTAGTTTGTTGGATTCCAGTAATTACGAGCAATTTGAAGGCTTCATATATAGTTCCCTCAATAATTCCCCCCCTTCTCAATCCAATTCAGGCTTGAAACCCATTACAGCATGTTAGAAAATTTTAAGGGGGCAAAGGAGAGGAGTCTGACTTAGAAATCACCGCAAAGCAACTTCAGGTGCTGCGAGAATATCACAACCACACAGGGACTTAATTAAATCAGAAATTTTATGCACAACAAACAGAGTAAAACAAAAAAGGTTGCGTTAAATCTACTTGTGAAAGATTAATACCATAACATAGCTAGCCACACTTTATATTATATGTCAAAACATAAGGAAATTACATTGGAGGCTGCAGCTCCAAGTGAAAACACAAAAGACTTACTCCGATATCACTGTGTTGCGAAGTAAATATCTGTAAAACTCTGTAAAATTGGTTTTCTTTTCCTCTACGATTTTTATATTATATGTCAAAACATAAGGAAATTACATTCGGGTGATAAATGGACACTGCAGCTCCAAGTGAAAACACAAAAGACTTACTACGATTTACGCATCATTGGGTTGCGGAGTAAATATCTGTAAAACTCTGCTCTCTAACTTTCCCAACTATGAAATGAATTTTACATTCATATTTATCTCAACATACAAATTTGACATTAATAGATGACAGAAAATAATTAATACGCAACATGGGCGATTTTACATAGTAATTGGTTTTCTGAACTTGTAGGTGTTGTGGGGTGTGGGCAACAGTCGCTACTTTCCCATATCTATTTACCAAAATTTATTAAATGCCTTAAACTCTTTGTTGTGTGCGGAATGGTCAACATTATACTTCTTCTCTGACTTTAGTCCTCTCACCTACAAACAAAATCACAACCATGCAGTAGTTGATTGGGCAAGCATGGTGTTTGTCAGTGTGTTTAAGGCATTGGCTGGGATTAATATTTCCAACACTCCTCTTTAATCACAACTGTCATCATTTACAATTGCCAAACATTCTCTAAGATAAACAAAACTTTCACGTGCCAATGGCTTTGTGAAAATATCAACAAATTGTTCCTGTGACCTACAGTGTTGCAACACAATTTCATCATTGTTAATCAACTCTCTGATAAAATGATATTTAGCATCAATATTCTTGGTCCTCTTGTGAAAAATAGAATTCTTTGATAATGAAATTGCTCATGTGTTGTCGCAGAAAATAGTTTTCATTCCCTATTGGTCGTGGTGAAGATCCCTCAACATCCTTCTCATCCAAACTTCCTGACAGGTTGTTGCTATTGCGGCGACATATTCAACTTTTGTTGTTGATAATGAAACTATTGGTTTCTTCTCGGATGCCCATGAAATGGCTCCGGAACCCAAATGAAAAACATATCTCGACGTGCTCTTTCTATCATCGACACTTCCTGCCCAATCACTGTCAGTGTAACCAACCAACCTAAAATCATATGTTGCAGCATTCTGAACACCATAGTGTTTTGTCCCATTGACATACCTTAGGATTCTTTTCGTTGCTTGCCAATGTGTCTCCTTGGGTGTCTCCATGAACTTCGACACCAAACTCACTGCATACATTATATTCGGCCTAGTGGCGGTCAAATACATCAAGTTGTCTATCATGCTTTTGTATAATGTCGGATTGACATTGCTGCTACAATATTCTTTGCTCAACTTCAACCCCATGATAGTTGGAGTTGGTGTAGGCTTGTTGTTATGCATTTTAAACCTCTCCAAAATGTCTGCTACATACTTTGTTTGAGAAATAAAAATGTCATTTTCTGTTTGCTTCACTTCTATGCCCAAAAAATATCTTAACAACCCCAAGTCGTTCATTTCAAATCCATTATTCATGACTTGTTTGAAATCAACGATGAGGAAATCATCACTCCCTGTAAAATTCAAATCATCTACATATAAGATGACAATAAGAATCTTACCATCGCTCTCTTTGATGTAGAGGGTAGGCTCTCCGTCACATTTGTCGAAACCATTGTCCAACAAGTAGGCATCTATCATGTTGTACCATGCATGCGGTGCTTGCTTCAGCCCATAAAGAGCTTTCCTCAACCGATACACTTTGCCTTCTTTTCCTTCTACCTCATAACTAGGCGGTTGCGTAACATACACTTCCTCTTTCAGCACTCCATTCAAGAACGTTGATTTTATGTCCATTTGATACACTTTCCATTTATGTTGCGCAACAATTGCCACAATTGTATGCATTGTCTCCATCCTCACGACTAGCATGAATGTCTCTACATAATCTCTTCCATGCTGCTTCTTGTATCCTTTGACAACTAGCCTTGCTTTGTGCCTTTCAATCTTACCATCGACATTGCTCTTGGTCTCATAGACCCACTTCACTCCAATGACTTCTTTTCCTTGCGGAAGGTTCAATAACTCCCATGTGTCATTCTTTAATATTGCTTCTATTCTTCCTCCATTGTCGCAACCCATTTTTATTCTTTGACTGCATCCTCAAAATGGATTGGGTCATCAACATGACAAAACAAAGCAAATAAGGAATTCAGACCAACGCTGCTATGAACTTCTTCTTGCTCACAAATTTCATTTAAATTTCTGAATTTTGGTCTTCTTATGTTTGTTGAAAATGGGCTTGATATGTCACTTGGTGTTGTGCTTTTGTTATGAAACAAGCTCACAAAAAGATAGAAAAGATAGATCAACACCTTAGAATTCAGCCTCTTCGAGGGGGCAACCTCCTTTACATTACACAAATGAACAATTCTTGGATGATTCAAATGACAAAACTTCATTTCTATATATAGGAGTCTAAGGGGTCACAATATAACCAAGCCGACCTAACAATAATAATATAAAGGCACAAAAATAACAATAGAGGGATTCTATGGGGCACAATAATAACAATATGGGGACAATGGGGGCACAACAATAATAATAAGGGATACAACAATAGTAATGGGGGAATCACTAGTATTATAGGGACCCACCATGCCCCTCTCCTTCAAAAAAGTGTAGTCCTCAATTCTTGAGTAGTTCTTGATGCTTCTGTATAGAGTTCTCATCCTCCCATGTGGAATCTTCAACGGGTAATTTCTTCCACTTGATGAGATACTCTGAAATTGATCGATTTCGTAGATGTCGAGTTCTTGTTTCTTTGATTGCTTCAGTTTCCAATATGATTTTTCCTTCCTCATCAAGTTCTGGCAATATTGTTTGAACTGGAAGTTTGTCACCTATAACCTTCTTTAAGCATGAAACATGGAAAACTGGGTGCACTCGGGAAGCTGCAGGAAGCTCCAATTTGTATGCCATAGTACCTATCTTTTATAACACCTTGTACGGACCATAATACTTTGGTGATAATTTATTATCCTTCTTAGCTTGCTTGAGTGACATTATTTTATATGGTTGTAGCCGTAGGAATACCCAATCACCTACATTAAAACTTCTTTCGCTACGATGTTTATCTGCCTGCTGTTTCATTCTATTCTGCGCCAAGGTGAGTTATTCTTTAAGAGTTGGAGAACTTGTTGTTGATGCTCGATGTAATCTTCCATTGCTTGAACCTTAGAATTTTCTCTTAAATATGATGTGATGGATGGTGGATGATATCCATAAAGTGCCATAAATGGAGTCATTTTTGTTGCAGTTTGCAAGGAAGTGTTATACCACCATTCATCCAGAGGCAATTATTTGACCCATTGTGTCTATTTATCAGATACAAAGAAACGAAGATATCCTTCCAAACATTTGTTTACTATCTCAGTTTGCCCATCAGATTGAGGATGATAAGATGAGTTATGAGCTAACGGAGTACCAAGACAAGAAAATAATTTTGTCCAAAAATTTCCAATGAAAATGGGATCTCTGTCACTTACAATAATCTTTGGGTTTCCATGTAGCTTTTGAATTGTTTCCATAAATGCAATAGAAATTGTACTCGCTTTAAATGGATGAGATAATGCACAAAAGTGTGCATACTTGGTAAGTTTGTCAACTACCACCATGATAACACTCTTTCCTTCAGACTTGGGTAAACCTGTGATAAAATCCATTGAAACCTCCTCCCAACATTGGCTTGGAATGGATAAAGGTTGTAATAGTCCTAGGGCCTTAATTGTTTCAACTTTATTTTGTTCGCAAACCAAACATTTCGCCACAAACTTTTGAATATCCGATTTAAGGACATCCCAAAAAAAATCCTTCTTAACCCTATGGTAGGTTTTTAGAAATCCTAAGTGCCCTCCTAAGGGAAAGGTGTGCAATTCCCTAAGAATCTTTTGTTTGAGTTGGGAATTCTTACATAGGTATAAATGATCCTTGTACCATAAAAAATCATTTTTCCAGCTAAATGTATTAAATGTATTGGGATCTTGTTGTATATTTTGAATGTGCCCACACTTCCTCATCATTCTTCCATTCATCCCTTGCTTCGTTTATCCAATCTGGTTGGATAATAGAAATGGCGCAAAGAAATGCTTCTACATCCTCATCCTTTCTTGAGAGTGCATCTGCCACAACATTTTGCTTCCCTTTTTTGTAGATGATTTCAAAGTCATAACCCAACATCTTTGTGACCCATTTTTGCTGCTCTTCTGAAGATAATCTTTGTTCTAAAAAGTATTTAAGACTATCATGATCTGTTTTTACCTTGAAGTGTCTTCCCATTAGGTAGGGTCGCCATTTCTTAAGTGCATGTAGTATTTCCAACATTTCCTTCTCATAAATAGATTTGTGTAAATACTTTCCTTTGATTGGACGACTTTCGAAAGTAATGGGTCTTTCTTCTTGCATTAAAATAGCACCAATTCCATTTCCTGAGGCATCACATTCCACAATAAAGGTTTTTGTGAAGTCTGGTGTAGCTAAGACTGGTGCTTGGTACATTGCCTCTTTAAGATGTTTAAAGGCCTTTGTTGCTTCTCGAGTCCATGAAAATGCATCTTTCTTCAATAATGTTGTTAGAGGTGCTAATATTCTCCCATAATTCTTAACAAACTTGCGATATTACCCTGTCAACCCAAGAAATCCTCGTAGATGCTTTATGAATGTGGGGATTTTCCATTCCTTAATGGTTTTAATTCTGCTAGGGTCTACCTTAACACCTCATGAGATACAATATGACCTAGATATTCCACCTCTTGTACTCCAAAGAAACATTTGGATGTTTTTGCATATAATTGTTTCTCCTCCAATAGTTTGAGCGCCATGTCAACATGTTGGACATGATCCTTCCAAGACTTGTTGTAGATTATTATATCATCAAAAAATACTAACACAAATTTTCTAAGGAAGGGTTTGAAAATGGAATTCATCAAATCTTGAAATGTAGAAGGTGCATTAGTAAGGCCAAAAGGCATGACCAAAAATTCATAATGACCCTCATGAGTTCTAAATGTTGTTTTTGGAATGTCTTCAGTCTTCATTCTGAATTGATGATATCCTGAACAAATATCCAACTTGGTGAAGTAAATTGATCCATGCAATTCATCCAATAATTCACCAATGACAAGAATGGGAAATTTATCTTTAATAGTGAGCTTGTTCAGCTCCCTAATCTGGACACATGTGCCATGATCCATCCTTCTTGTGGACCGGTACTACTAGAGCAGAGAAAAAACTTTGACTAGGTTGAATTATACCAGCCTCTAGCATTTCTACAACCATACATTCAATTTCACTCTTTTGGACATACAGATATTTGTAAGGCCTGATGTTTTGAGGAACACTTCTTGGAATCAAATTAATAGCATGATCATGATCACGAATAGGTGGGAGGCCTTTAGGAGTCTCAAATACCTTGGAATGATTGTCCAAGACTTTTTGAAGATTTGGAGAAATGGATGATTTCAATGTGGGGACCTCTAGTGAACATAATTGTGCAATTATGCCTCGTTGTTTTTTCTTTAGAAGCTTTGTCATTCTATAGAGCTGATTATAATTCTCGGTTTCCCTGTGATACCCCTTAATTCAACTCCCTTTCCTTCTGAAGAGAATTTCATGAAAAGTTCTTGAAAATTAAAAGCTATTGTACCCAAGGATTGTAGCCATTAGACTCCTGATACAACATCAGCACCACCCATTGGAATGGAAATTCTTGAGCTATTCAATACATATTCTCCCATGGATAACTTGATTTTATGGCACTAACCTGAGCAATTTATGGTTCCTCCACTTGCAACCATCACTTGACACTCTGGTGCTAGATATAGGAAGCAATTCAATTCCTTGGCTATCTTACAATGAATAAAATTATGGGTACTTCCCGAATCAATCAACACTATTACCTTTTTCTTCTTGATATGCCCTTCTATCTTGATAGTTTGAGGAGTGGTAATTCTAGCCAATGCATTACAAGATATGGTCGAATTCATTTCTTCTTTTTCTAGGGTTTGTTCCTGGTGTATATCCTCTTCTTTTGATGTTTCTTGTTCCTTTTCTTCCTCCTCTTCACAATCTATGTAAAATAATTTCTTCTCGACACGCTGATGACCTTTAGTGTATTTGTTATCACAACTGTAACAAAGCCCTTTTGCTATTTTTTCTTCCAATTTTTGTGGTGTCAACCTTGTAGGTTGTGGATGGCTATGGGCAGCAACACTTCCATCTTTATGATTGTGAGTGGTAGGCTTTCTTGTTGCCATAATTTTTCTTTCCATTTTTCTTGCCAACCTGAATTCCTTCTCCAATGAATCTGGTTCCCAAAGGTGAACCTCATGTTGGATGTTATCTTTTAAAGTCCCTATGAACACATCAATCCTATGCTCCTCTGGAATATATTTTACCCTTATATTCAATTTTTGGAAGTCCTCAATGTGCTCCATCATTGAACCCTTTTGTTTGAGATTTATCAATTGGCTAAAACAAGTGTTGCTTTTTGTATCCTCATAATGTGTTATTATTTCATTCGTAAAAATAGCCCAAGCGACAATTTTTTTACGAGAGAAAAGCCATCGATACCATACAAACTGATTTGGTTCCAAATAGAAAGTTGCAATGCGTACCTTTTGTGTGTTTTGCACATTATGGAGATTGAAAAATTGCTCCATCTGTAGTATCCATGTTCCGAGATCCTTGCCATCAAACTTCCTCATATCGATCTTTGGAACATGGTGGTTCTTTGATCCAACATTAGAGTCTATGAAATCATGATTAACATTTATTTTTTTTTCATCATGAGTTTCCTTTACTACCCTTTCGCCATTAGTAAGCGTTTCTTGTAGAAACTTTGTCAAATATGTCTTCAAATAGGTCTTCAAATCTTCCATGTCGTTCTTTAAATCATCCATCTTAGCTTCTACACCATCCATCTTAGTTCCACGCCGTCTATCTTAACTTCTACGTCTTTATTTAAACCATCCATCTTATTTTTTGTTACTTTTTGTGCGAGTGAAATTTGTTGCACTTGGTCTCGTAATTTTGATATATCATGTTGCATCTCTTCCTCTTCTTCATGAGTCATGCTAGAGCTTTTAGGTTTCTTACTAGGTGTTTCCATTTACTTTCTTCAGGGCATCAATTACCGATAATAATGCTTCACTATGCCCTTTGAATTCCTTCAAACTAATTTTTCAAACCAAGATTATGCAAAAATTTAAAAAAATAACTACACATCTTTTTTCACTTTGTAGGAGCTCGATATTGAATCTGATGTATCTCTAGAATTTTGGATCTCCCAAGTCTGAAATTTCTTCCTACTATAACCTTCTGAGTAATATTTCTAACCCCGCAAGCCTAATCAAGATTAGATTCTCCAATGAAGAGTTATGCCAAATCTCCCATAATGACCTGAGTATAGACTGGTTCAGTAGAGTGAAATTTTACGACGTACCGTGGGTCACTATTTCAACCTTAGGTTCTGAAAATGATACTAAAAAAAACTACAGTCCCTCCTCTTTCTGTAACATCTTACGAAAATTCAATCTGATACTCAGATCGAAAGTTATGACGATTTTCCCAAGGTGACCTGTTTGGAATGTAATTCGGGGGTCTGTAAAAACCCTAAATTCCTTAGATTATATCTCTGAAAATATAGCAATATAGGATATGAAATTCAGAGCCAAGGTTCAAAGTGATTTCTTCTCAAATGGGTTTTTTTTAGCTTCTGAAACTTTGTATCGAAATATTTATAGCGAACATTCCACGATGACCTATTTGGAGCAACGAAACCCTAGAATCCAAAGCTCTGATACCAAATGTTATGAAACCAACTCACAAAAAAATAGAAAAGATAGATCAACGCCTTAGAATTCAAACTCTTCGAGGGGGAAACCTTCTTTACATTACACAAATGAACAATTCTTTGATGATTCAAATGACGAAACCTCCTTCCTATATATAGGAGTCTAAGGGGTTACAATATAACCAAGTCGACCTAACAATAATAATATAAAGGCACAAAAATAACAATAGAGGGATTCTATGGGGCACAATAATAACAATATGGGGACAATAGGGGCACAACAATAATAATAAGGGATACAAAAACAATAGTAATGGGGGAACCACTAGTATTATAGGGACCTAACAGCTTTGCGACATGCTTGCAGAAGCACTTGCTTGACTGCGCGACATTGTCCTATTATTTGTTGATGGTGTTCCTTGTTGCCTACTTTGTTGCACTTGAATATGAGTAGAGGAAGTCACTGTTGAGGAATTACTTGTTGCTGTCAATTCCTCTTTTTCCTCATGTGGTATACATGCTTTGACATTGACTGTATTTTCTAAACTTCCATCCCATGCTTCCTCTTCTATGAACTGCACATCTCTATTGATTATGACCTTCTTGGTTGATGGATTGTAGAGCTTGTGTGCTTTGGATTCATCACTATATCAAACAAATATGCATTTCTCCCCCTTATTGTCCAACTTCTTCCTTAACTCATCCAGGACATGTGCATATGCCACACAACCAAAGACTCTCATGTGAGTGACACTATGCTTTATTCCACTCCATGCCTCTTCAGGGACTAGTTTCTAGATGCTTTTGGTTGGACATCTATTCAAGATATATGTTGCACAAGCAACAGCTTCAGCCCAATAATCATTTGGAAAATGTTTTGCCTTCAACATACTCCTTGCCATTTCCATAATGGTCCTATTCTTCCTTTCCGCTACACCATTTTTCTAAGGTGTATATCTTGTTGTAAATTGCTTGTGAAGTCCATGCTCCCTACAAAATCAAAGGAAATCATTTGATATGTATTTGCCACCTCTAACAGTCCTAAGGACTTTGATTTAGTGTCTACTTTTCTTCTCAACAAGAGCTTTGTATTGGCGAAAGCGCTCAAACACTTCACTTTTCTGTTTTAAGAGATAGACCCATGTATTCCTTGTGTAGTCATCTATGAAGGTCAATAAATAGTGATTACCGCCAATTGATGGTGTCTGCATTGGTCCACATAAATATGAGTGGACAATCTCCAAAGGTTCCTTTGCCCTTACTGACTTTCCTGCTGGAAATGTCTCTCTATGTTGCTTGCCCAAGATACATCCTTCACATAGGCTGTCTGGTTTTTCTATGAGTGGCAATCCCTTCACCATGCCTTTCCTATGCAGCAAATTCAAACCTCCAAAGTTGAGATGTCCAAATCTCAAATGCCATAACCAATTTTCATCTTTGATTTCTGCTTGAAAAATTACTTGTGTGGCAGCTGCCTCTTTTCTTCCATTCTCTTGTGATTTCATTGATAGTTGTGCTTGTGCGCCTTCTTCTTTCAAATCTAATCTTATCTTTAGGGGAAACATTATATTGTTTGTCATCTGAACCTTTGCAATCAGTTGTCTGCTTGGAGGCCTATCCAAAATTGTGCACTCATGATTTTTGAAAAAGACATTGTAGCCCTTTTGCATGAGTTGTCCAATGGTTATGAGGTTATGCTTTAGACTGGGGACAAAGTAAACATCTGAGATGCACTTCTTCTCCCCCTTCTTTGTTAGGATATTAACTCTTCCTTTTCCCATGACAGAGACTTTTCTATCAGTCCCTAATGTCAATTTGGATTTCACACTTTCATCTAGATGGGAAAACATTTCTATGTTCCCTGACATGTGGTTGCTACAGCCTGAATCTAGATACCATGTATCACTTTGTTTTTCTTGTGCTACATTACAAGCTAAAAACATGCTATCAGGGTTCTGATTTTCTTTTGTAAAATTTACACTTGGTTTGTCACTAATGTCATATTGCTTCTTTCTACATTCATTTGCATAATTACCATACTTCTTACAGTAATGACATTGAACTTGAGATTCATCATACCTCTGACCTTGTGCTTGATTTTGGATTAGGCCTTGACTTGGATTTTGATTGCTGCCTGTGGTGAAGTGAAATTATAAATGTGGACACAAACAAATCCCTCTAGCCTGATAATGGTTCTAGCCACAACAGATACATTCTATGGAAGATTTCCTTAGGTTAGAACCAATTAAGAGGGCCTACCTCTTAGTCCGCTTATCCTGTTTGATGATGTCCTTGCTTGCTCGCTCCAGCTATCTCTCGCTTCCTTCTTCAAGTACCTAAAACAAGTAAACAATAGCAGACAACAAACGTGATAATAGACAAATTGTAATTCAACCTACTTAACAAGTCAAGAAACATTAAGCCATGAATATGTAAGATGATAAATCATGTAGGAAATCAATCGATAGTTGCATATATTAATATCAAAGAGAGATTACAACCATTTGTCTTGACGTTGCAGTCCTCCTCTAACAATACTAGGTTCCCACACACTTATACTAGCATTCCATGATGGTCTCAATCAACAATAGTTTTAATGCTCTTCCCTTTAGGCTTCACTCCAAACCAAATCACACTTCTCCCTCACACAACTAGATAGCTACAACTAGTAATAGCTTGCTATCTACTCCAAACCAAAATAGCATTAGCACACCAATATCCACACTAGCTTGTGCTTGGTAAGAAGGGAGGTTTATATAGGATGAATGGATGGGATATGGATCATTTTCTCATGGGAGAAGGGCTTATCCCTTGTAGGAATTTACAGGATAAGTTCCTCATACAAAACACCAAAGGACACTGCTCACAAATAGATCACAAATCAATACACCAGTACTGTTGACGTGGTTAAAACCATCAAAGAGGGAAACAGTCCACGGCTTGAGCCAACATGGACACTTCAGGCAATTTATTAATAAAATAATGAAAATTTACATAAGCTTCTCTCATGAATGGTTAACCTACAAATGACCCTCCATGCTCTTTAAATAGAGATCATGGACCAATCAGGTGTTAATCTACGGATCAATTGTCAGTAATACCGAGGAGAGAATGAACCATTGGATCACTACATATCTTGACCGTCGGATTGTAAGTTACAAAAGTACACAGTAAAGAAACACACTTTACCTAACTCTACACTAGACGAAGTTATACTTAACTATTTCCTATGTGTCGGAATATCCTAACACCCCCCCTTAAGAACAACTTGGGATAGGATTGAAGGATGTACAAATATGACACAATAGGAGAAGGAAGGAGGCATTAGAGCCTATCCCCCTTTAGTGACAACTTCCTGACCTCCAACCATAAATCGAAGTTTAGTAAACTTCGCCTCTGTGAGAGCCTTTGTAAAGATGTCTACAACTTGATCATCTGTTGAACAATATTGCACTTCAAGAAAATGGTCATGAATGAGCTTTCTAATGAAGTCCATGTGAAGTTCAATGTGTTTGTTGCGCTGATGTTGGACTGGATCTTTGCATAGTTGAATGTCACTTTGATTATCACACCAAAGTGTAGTCGGATGCTGCTGCTGAAAGCCAAACTCTAATAGGATCTGACGAAGCCACAAGGCTTCCTTACTAGCTTCTACGGCACCACGATACTCTGCTTCTACTGAAGAAAGAGAAATTGCACTTTGTTTCTTGCAAGCCCATGTAATAGGTCCTGAACCAAGAGTGAACACATAACCTGCAGTAGACTTTCGATCATCAGGGTCACCAGCCCAATCAGAATCAGTGAAACCAACCAATAGAGGATATGCTTCTGCACCGTAATGAATCCCAAACTAAACTATACCTCGAACATAATGAAGTATTCTTTTAGCTGCTTTCTAATGAATTTCATGTGGGTTTTGCATAAACTGAGCAATAAGGCCAACAGCAAAGGAAAGTTCAGGACGAGTATGGGTCAGATACAAAAGTTTTCCTACAAGTTGACGATATAAGGTAGCATCAACTTCAGGGGAAAGACAAGTGACTGAAAGTTTGGCTCTAGACTGAAAGGGAGAAGGGGCTGGCTTACAGTCTTCCATGTGAAAATGGCGTAGAAGATCACATGCATACTTGGATTGGGAAAGGGAAATACCTTCCTTGGATTGCAAGACTTGAAGACCAAGAAAATAATGCAAGTGTCCTAAGTCTGTCATTTCAAACTTCTTTTTAAAGCTGACTTCACATGGTTTATAAGGTTGGGATCACTACCAGTAAGGATAAGATCATCAACATAAAGAACAAGAATGATAAGAGACTTGCCCACTTTCTTGGTGTAGACAATATTGTCAGAATGACACCTAGAAAATCCAGTTTCTAAAAGAAAGCTATCCATTTTGGCATACCAAGCCCGAGGGGCTTGCTTGAGACCATAAATGGATTTCTTAAGCCGAACTACAAGGCTAGAGTCTATTTTTATAAAGCTAGTAGGTTGTTCCATATAGATTTCTTCATGCAAGTCCCCATGCAAGAAGACAGATTTAACATCCATCTGATGGATTTCCCATTTGAAAGAGGCAACAAGGGAAAGAACAAGGCAGATAGAGTTCATTTTGGCAACAGGGGAGAAGGTTTCAATATAGTCAATGCCTTCAGCTTGTGAAAAACCCTTAGCAAAAAGATGAGCTTTATGTTTATCAACTTTTCCATCTGGCCCATACTTGGTTCTGTAAACCCATTTGCATCTAACAAGTTTTTGTCCCTTTGGAAGGGGAACAAGATCCCATGTATCATTTTCCAATAATGAACGATATTCTTCATTCATAGCTGCGTCCCAATCTAGATGGCCTGAAGCTTCTGCAAAGGTGTCAGGATCTTAATTAGTTGAAGCTTGAGTCGGTAAAGAAGATGCTCTATCAAAGTGAGAATGTGTACGTCGCTGATCTGTAGGATCACTGGCAAGAGCACCTGCTGCATCTCGAGTAGCACGAACCCATTTTGGAAGCTGAGGAGTTGAAGGAGGATCCTGAGAAGGTGGAGGAGGATTTTCATCCTCGCTGTCATCATCTAAAGAAGAAATATTTTCAGAAGTAGAAGGGATAGAGAGAGGTGGCACATTCGCCGAACTAGGCTCGTAGGCCGATATATTTTCCACAAACTTTACATATCTTTTAATGATAACATTTTTGGACTTAAGTGGAATAAGTTTGTATCCTTTGACATCTTCAGAATATCCAACAAAAATACATTTTTCACTCTGATATACAGATAGAAGGTTGCAGGATAAGGTTGGAACACATAATACATCATTAAATTGACCATTGTCTATATGAACAGTTCCAGTCCCTACAACACTAAGATATCTATCATCACCAACATATATATTTTTGGTGTTACAATCATTTAAAGAAGAAAACATGACTTTGTTTTTGGCCATGTGATAAGAAGTTCCAAAATCAATGAGCCACTCATGATAATTAGAAGAAGAAGATACATTTAGTGCATATCCAAACCGAGATGTCTGACAACCACATGCAGAAAGTGTTATTCCTGAAGATGAAGTTTAATTTGAAGAGTGCTCCAAATGGATGTTATGCTTCTTCGTTGTTGCTTCCAAGGCTTCCATCTTCTTAAAGCATTTGGATTCTAAGCGGCCATCTTGATTACGAAAGTAGCAATGTCTATCAGTCTTCTTCCCTTCGTTTTTATTTGCCTTATCATTTTGTTGAAATAATTTTTCATTCTGAGACTGAAATTGCTTAGGACCCTTGTTTGGTTTAGGACCATTCTTTTTAGGATACAGCTTCTTAGGATTCTTTGAATTTGGTTGCTGCTGGGCGGCTAAGGCTTTCTTAGAAGAGTTTCCAAGATTAAGAAGACCAAGGTGTAAGAGTTTTTCTTGTTCTCTTATTAAAGAATCACAAAAGGCATCAAAGTAAGGGGACTTGTAGTCTTGTCCTTGAGAAATGAAGGCTTCTCTTGTAGAATGGAAGGTGGAAACAAACACAGAGTAGGTTGGTCCCAACTTAGTAAGAATGGAATAGATAAGGTTACCATCTTCTTTCTTAACTTTAAAACCTTCCAAAAGAAGTCTAAGGGTCTTGAACTTGGACAGAAAATCTTCAATGGAAGAAAAATTATTGGGGTCCAATGTAAGCAACTCATTTTCGAGTTGATGGACTCTAAGTTCATTTTTAATTCCAAAAACTTTAGTGATTTGTTTCATTGCTTCATTAGAAGTATCAGGTTCTGCGATATGGAATCTAAGGTCTAGAGAAATATACATCCCTATCAACACACGTACTTGATCTTGCCTATTTTCCCATTTGGCTGCCTTATCTTCATCTTTCGGTTTGCTTTCTTGGCCTGAGGCTATTCTATAAAGACCTTTACTTCTAAGTAAATCCACAATGTAGGACCACCATTGGAAGTAGGTGGTGTTGTCAAGAATAACTTGGCATGGAATTTCCATTTTAATAGAAAATGAAGCTATAGATGCTAAAACTAAGTGTTCCAATGGAAAGATCTCGAAAAATTAGGCTGATTAAAAAAAACAACTTTGAAAACGGCTTTCGGATGAAGAAGTTATGGCTTTTTGAAGAAAAGTTGTTGAAGATGCCAACGAAGTGTGGGAATGTGCAGGAATGAATGATAATGTTATATTTTAAAAAATCCATCACATTTCCAAACTTAATCTAATTATCTCACTTTTTAAAAATATATATATATGACTCACTTTTACAAATAAGTGAAAGTCACTTTTACAATGGTACTTTATGAGCTACCCACTAAATTGTAACTTAAATAAAAGATAAAGAGACTTTAGAATTATAAGTGACTCACTTTTTATAATGGGTGAGAACACTTTTACATAAAGTAACTTTAAAACATAAATTACATGTGATTTTTGAAAAAGTAACTCAACAAAAAAAAAAGACTTGAACTCAAGACCTCTATTCTCATAAAGTAACTTTGGACTAAGTGAGCTAGTTTAAAAGGTTAGTAATTTTTGGAAAAGAGGAAGGGGTTTTTTTTCTTTTTTTTTTGTCACCGAAGCTTTGGGGTGCATGCTTACTTCAGAAAGCTATTTTTTGCCTATAAAACAAAAAACACAAAACTCAAAACGGACATACAAAAAAAACAAACCTTATGGTTTGAAGTTAGCTTTACCTGGAAACTAACAATTTTCCTCAATGTTTCTAATTTTTCGAGATCACACTAAGGTGTGGCGGAAAAAAGAGCATATGCATGAGGAAAAAAATTCATTTTCCGTTTCTGATTTGCCCAGATCGCAAAGATTCGCGGGGCAAAGACCATACGCAGAAATGAAAGGTGTATATCCGGTAATAAAAAACAAATAGATAAATAAACCAAAATAAACAGAGAGAAAATAACTTGAAACTACAAATAAACATTGTATACCTCCAGATATTAAAAATGACGTAGCTAGGGCTACCGGAAACCTTTTCGCGTAAAACAAGAGGGGTTCCTCACTAGAACAGATGCTCCTAACACAATAGAGAAGTCCTCTCGGCCCAAAAGCAGTCAGAAACAGTAGATTGCGACTTTCGATGGCGGGCTCAAAATATATATGTTTTATTGTAATGTCCCGGCGGGTTTGCTATATCAAAAGCCCTTCATATATATATATATATATATATTTACGCAGTTTTATATGTATTTCTATTATAAAGGATTATAATAGAAAGGTCGGACCCAAAGCGTATATATATTATGATTTATAAGCCCCAGCGGGTTTGCGAGGCGTACGAAAAGGCAGATTTCAAGCTACAAGCAGGTTTTCGGGCGGAGCAAAAACGGAAAATGGTTTTTATTGGAGCTCACCTAATCCCACTTATCATTCAACACGTAGCAGTCGGGTGGAGAGAGAAAACCGCCCATTTTGGATGGCTATTCTCCGGGCTTATGTCCCACCCGAAATCTTTGTAGACCGTCTGATCTGCTAAGCGTAAATCTACGGTGGGGATCTATCGCGGGAAAGGTATGCCTTGATAGTTGTGCGAAGCTCATATTAAAAGTGGAAAAAGCATGTTTTATGGCATATTTTCATTATAAAAGCTATATAATAGAAAAGCGCAAATATGAATGATTCATGCATAAGTCCAACACTATCATAGTTATGCGGCTTAAGGGTGCGTAAAGTTAAATTTGCAGTGATATATTAGGCCAATTGCGATTTGTGATGGAAGTTAACGGAGCACTGAGCGGGAGGATTTGACAAGTTTATAAAGCAAGATTAACTCTTTTGAGTTCCGTATTAATCAAAGGTTCACGTTAATTTCGTTGTGTAAAGTGGAAAATCAGGGTTAGAGCTGAATCTGAAGAGGAAGATAGTCGAGTATGTTTTCTTTTTATATTAGCCAATCAAAATGCCTATGTAAGCCCAGGATTACACAAGCTAAATGCATTTCATTACGGCTAAAACGAATTAAGCATCATTAGGGCATTTATAGAGGAATTCAACAGCGGATTAACAGAGCAAGCCAGCAGTTATCGTCCCCTTTTGAATTCAATTATGTTCCTATTATTTCATGTTCTTTGAGGTGTATTTTACCCTCTGTAAAATTTTGTAATAGTTTTTACTTCATATAGTTAGAGAAGCAGTTAAATAATTTGGGCAGTTTCAGAAATCAATAACTGTTCCACAATGTATAGAAAGAGTAAAATTTACAAAGAAAGGGTTCGAACTATGGAGAACCCAGAGACGAGGCCACTGTATTCCTGATACAATCGTTGATTAATGAAACCTTCTCTATCATGTGTCATGTTATGTTTTCTTCTTTCAAGCATAGTAATGAAGCTGCAGGTCTTTATTTGCTTATGTAAATAAAGTTAAAATTCCTTAAAAGAGCACTCCTATACTTGAATTTTCCACCTTCATTTCTAAGTTATAGATAATAGTTTCTATGAAAGACCAGTATATTATCTTTAACTTCTCCTTGAGTCTCAAATAGTAGTTTTTGTGTTAAGCAGCATATTGTCTATGATTCAGTCCTCATTTTCATAATTCTTCTAAGTTACAGATAGTAGTTTCTGTGAAAAACCAACATATTATATTTAACTTCTCCTTCAAGGTTTCTTCACTCATCATTTATATCTAGCAACAAATGGCATTCTGAAATGTTCCGGTTATACATGTATAAGGGTTAAAGACCAAGTTTTCTAGGTCCTTCATTTGAGAACACAACAAACAATAAGTGACAATAAATAATATTTATTAACGTCTTAAGCACAATTTCCCTACAGCCTAGAAATTGGTTTCTTAAGGTACAACAAATACCATGTAGGAATTTACATGGTAAGTTCCTTAGACAGAACACCAAAGGACACTGCTCACAAACAGATCACAGATCAATACACCAATATTGTTGACATGGTTAAAACCCTCAAAGAGGGAAATAGTCCACAGCCTGAGCCAACATGGCCACTTCAGGCAATTTATTAATAAAAGAATGAAAATTTGCGTAAGCTTCTCTCATGAACAGTTAACCTACAAATGACCCTCCATGCTCTTTAAATAGAGATAATGGACCAATCGAGTGTTAAGCCATGGATCAAGTGTCGGTAATACCGAGGAGAGAATGAACCGTCGGATCACTACATATCATGACCGTCGGATTGTAAGTTACAAAAGTACATAGTAAAGAAACACACTTTACCTAACTCTACACTAGAACAAGATACTTAACTATTTCCTATGTGTCGTAATATCCTAACATCCCTTTAGGTAGTTCCATCATTATAGGGGAAAGGAGCCCAAACTGACATCCTCAACCCCATCCGGCCAAACCATTTATCAGAATTCCGTTACGAAGCTTCTAGATCTGGAAGCTTTGGCTCTTTATTTAAAAAAATTTCTATAACAGGACCAACACAACTGGAACACAACTCATGTCGCTCCAATCGGTACGAATGATAGTGCTAATCTCTACACATCGGCGTGGGGGAGACAAAGGTCATTAGCATCGGTCTTGTAAACTGGGCAAAACAGGAGTTTCATGGGAAATGGTGCAAAAGGGAATTTATCTGCTCATGAAGAGGGACACAATGGGAGTTTCTTCATGAAAGCAAAGCATGCAGATTCATTGTAGAGGTCCTCCAGGATCAAGGAATGGGGAGTACAGGGACAGTGACAAAAAGTTGTGTAACAGATGCCCCCTAAAGCATGAAGGCCGAGCTAGAGTGAGGGATGAAATGATTTCTAAATCAGTGTGGGGAACCGGCCTGCCGTTGGAAAACCTGCAAGAAAGTACGGATACATATACATAGACTGAGATCTCTGTCAAATGATACATGAATTGTGGCATGGATGCAGCCATCCAGAGAATGATCATGTAAATGGATCCGGGTATGGGCGCAACCATCCATCAAAGAGGATCATAACGAAACAAAGGTATGGTCAGAGCCATCCAATAATGAGAAGGATCACATATGATAACTCATGGTCTAGTCGTAGCCAGCCATTCGAGAGAGGCATGTATATCAACATAACCATGTCACATCACTTCGCAACCTGGACTTTTTGTCATCTGAGTCCAGGATCTTGTGCTCCAACACGACCCGATCAAAGTACAAATTCTAACATGTGAAAAGATGTGTTGACGTCAAACATGCTAGAAAGTCGCTTGATTACCAGTCAATGATGTAAATTGTTAACAAGTGCGAGAGAAACCACCAATAATGACAATGTACTCAAGGTACTATCAATACAATTCACAGAATGTGGATGGAGGAACTGAAGTCGAACACTTGTGAAATCACTCGATCAAAAGCCAATGATGTGAACTTGTTGTCGAGTGCGAAGAACTTGCCATTAGGGCATGCAAGCTCTAAGGTACTGGAAGGGAGTCTTTCAGTCAACTTCCCAGATAATGAGCTTAAGTCGATGGGAAACGACTGTGTCGAAGGAGGGCCATAATGTTTCCCACATCATCGACACGAGACGAAAGGATGCAAAATGATTTTGGGTGATGCGGAGAATTAGAGGTAAGTGTAACTGCAGAAGGACAACTCTTGAACATATCGACAACACAACTGGAAGTTTGGTAGCTTTTGGATTCATGGGATCAGTGGTCATGATGATGTGGCAGAGATGAAATGGAAGGCAAAAAGGAATGGCCCAAACCCAAGAAGGTCAACGATACAAAAGAGGATATTCCAATCTGACACGAAGTAGAAAGTGTCATGTTCAAGAGTGAGTTGCTGACACAACTGATAGATTTCCAAATTTCCCCCACCATTTCTGGTAGGTACCCCAATTATTTTTAATTGCAAGCTTGAAGGGGATAGCATATGCTTGCATTGTAAGTTCATCCTTCGGACGAATCTGACCTAGTAATTTTAATGAGCCCTAGGAAGGAGAAGCTCATGTTCGTCATGATGACGAATCCTATGTCGTTTAATAGTTTAAGGAGTCCGACAAAGGTATAACTTAATATCTTTTTCATGTTTAGAGAGTTTGAAAAAGAAACAGAAAAGAAACTCTAGATGGTCCCTTTTCATACATTTGTGTCTCTCGAGCCCAAAAAGGTAGAAAACGATACTGAGAGAACCACTTGACCATTTCAGTCAAGGAGTACCTTTTTTGTAAATAATGCCTCCCGGCCTGAAAAAGGGGTAAACTTATACTGGGCACATGACGTTTTGCATCTGTTAACGAGTTCGAAACAACAAGGGCTCGACCATCTTTTCACTTTGAAAGGGTCGGAAAAGACCTTGAAAGTGGACCCCCCATTTTATTCTCTTTTACGAGTCAAAAAGGGAAAAACACTCGGCGATATTTTCATCTTTTATGAGTCAGAAAATAGCTTAAAGGTGACTTGCCCTGGAGGAACGAGTGGTATAAAGGGTAGCAACTAGTTCCAATAATGGTGGAACCACTCAAAACATGTAATGGTCAAGAGGTTGGCTAATAAAACCACTCATCGTTGCGGTCCCTCAGGAAAGGAAAAACAACCAAATGAAAGCATATGATTGACCAAAGAGATGGTGGTGATCGAATGAAACAACCAAGGCTCATCTAGTAGAAATTAGCTGATAAAAATGGCAATCACGAGATGTAAATTGGGCATGGGTTCATTTTTACACAAGCTTGAACCATGGAGAACTTTGCTTGGATTCTGTTTCATGTTTACAGAAGCTTGAAACGAAAAACTATGTTGGCCATAAGTTTTCATGCCCCCAGCATAATGACTCAATCAAGGTACATGCCCCCCAAGCTTCATTTTAGTCAACTAGGTGGATAGAATGAAGGTTCACTTTCGAGGTCCTGGAAAGACTCGACTGGGATTTTACGAGATCTTAATCAAAGACTCGATTTTGGAAAAGGGAGTTGCTTCATTTTTTAACGAGGTTGACACAGTAAAAGGACTATCCTCGGACCCTTGTTTCATTTTTTAACAAGCTTGACACAAGAAAAAGAACTATGCTCACCTCTTGTTTCATTTTTTAATGAGGTTGACACAAGACCAGGAACTATCCTCATCCATCTGTTCATGGACCATACGAGAACATGGCTCCCAACAGGTCTTCACTAGATGTACGAACCACACTTTGGGAGGAATGCATGTCATTTAGTACCAAAGACAAATCGGGTTCCAATGCCCCCAATACATAATGTTCTATACCATTTGTGTGATCATCAGCAGATGTGGATACAGAACGGGTAGCCACATAATTAACCTATGGTGGGGAAGGTACTGCTTTCAAACAAGAGCCGATAGGGGATGATGGTTGGAAAGGAGGTGCCTGGTAACCAATGAATGACAATTTATTAATGGTCACTATTCTCCCTTTGTGCGGAAAACAAACCACACAGAAAAGTGAAGAAACAAGAACTCCCATGATATAAACATAGTCGCATCCAAGGAGAAGATTGAAATCTAAGGGACCTTGGACTACCGTCACTTCTATATAGATGATCTTTCCTCCCAAAGTAATAGGGAACTTCAGAAGGATCCCTACGGGTTGACTCATTCCTCTGTTGAAAGCCAACATATTCTGAGTGACAGGCACAAGCTGTGGGGAGCCCAAAGCTTGCCAAGCAGTAGAAGACATGATGCTAACAAATGCTCCTTCATCTAATATAGTGCCATGTACTACCATATTATAGGCTTGTACTGTGATCTGGAAAGGCACATAAGATGGGATGCAGAAAGCAGTCAATGGCCCCCAATCGAAAGAGACGACAGAACTACTTGGTGGGGGTATCATATGATTTTCCCCATGTTGTATAGGAATGGGAGAAGGACTCTCCTAAACAATCGGGATGGGAGGGTCACTCTTTGATTCATGAGAATCTGAGGAGACAAGGAGAAAATGAGCAGTATGATCACCACTCTCTTCCGAAACAGAGTGAGCAATTGGTGGCGGAACCAAGTTGACACCCTTTTCGACCAATGGTTGGTCAGGAGCAGACACAAGAGAGTCTCGCTCAGGAAGAGCAGGATGGGCAAGAGATGAATCCAAGTCAATCTCTTTACCAACCAAGAGAGGGTTAGAAGAAAGCCTCTGATAACCAACAAGAAGTTGGGGTTGAGGAGTTGTAAGGTTTTCCAAAACTTTGGAAGCTTTATCCATAAGAGGAAAAAGGTGAATAAGATGCTTCCCTTCACATAACCTACAGGGGAATCTAATCCTCCCTTTCTTCTTATCATCGCTAACCGAGGGTGCAGCATCGACATGATCTCCAAAGGTTGATGGGGATGGTTGATTCAAATCTTGAGACCATACCTCTAAGACTCTGGGAATGCCAGGACAGTTTCGAAGGAGATGGTCACCCTTACACAACCTGCAAGGGAATTTAGCCTTCCATGGAGGATTATAAGGTTTGTCTATAGGAGGTGCATTTGGAGTAACAACTACACGGTTGGACTCTCGCTTATCTGAATTCTTCTTCGTCATCTTCTTCTTCTTCTTCTTAGCCTCCTGGTTACTAGATTTGAAACTTTCACCATGCGAAGTAGAAGAGGAGGGTGAAGAAATAGGGGAATAAGGTGAGAGGTCAACCTTAGAATCATCGTGACATGATTCAAGTGAAGGAGATGGCAGGGCAGGAGTTGGGACACTCAAGATCACTGAGGTCGAAAACAACCAGACAGGTAGACCAATGGTTAACCCAAGAAGGGACAACGTCACCATATAAGGAGCACCAACATTTCCAAAAGAAGAAAAAGGACTAGGATTCCCATCTAAGGGGAACCCTTGACTGGTAGACTTTGGGAATGTTGCCACTGGAATCGACCCTAAAGAAACACTAAGGAAGATAACTTTAACCAGGAATATTTCGCGGGCAATTAATTTTAAGACACTGAAACAAAACTTTTCCTTTTCATATTTTAAGAGTCAAGAAAAGGATGAAAGGTGACTCTAGTTGCTTTTGGAATTAACGAGCTTGAAAGGACAAGTTCTCAATGATCTTTTCAAATTTAAAGAGTCAGTAAATATCAAAAATGACTGCTCAGGGTACTCTAGGCATAAAGGATTACTAGGTAACTGTGAACTGCAGAATACCTCCCGGCGAACAGAGAAGTACGGGAAGGCAATCTCCTCGAATGGTGTGTTTGGTGTATCACGTTTACAAGGCGGCAAACTTGGCTTCCTACAGATAAAGGATTGCAGACCTAGTAGGGTCTCCCTTTATATACACGAAAGTATGGGGAGCATAAGTCCATACTAGCGTTGTCTAATGCCGGAGTGAACGACCGTTGCTAGGTTTAAGGACGCCGGAACACATCTCTAGCCTAGACCACTAAATGTGAGCATTAAGTTTCAATGCTTCCTTAGGTTAATTCAATAAATTTTAACGGTTGATCTTGAATTAGGTTTCAATTAAAAGGCCCTAACACTGTCATTTGACAAAACTTGTACATGCAGCTATATGAGAAAAGAGATCTTTTTCTTCGATGAAAGTTAACACTAATTGAGGGATAGAGAGCACACAATCAATGCAACGATCAAAGAATGAAAACTTTCACTTATGCATGTCCTAAATTCACTTAATCTTCCTATAAAAACATACGAAGTTTCATTTCATTTCCAAGCCTATGATGATGCAATTATAGCTTCTCAATAACGCTACTAATGCAATATTTTCACTTAAGTAAACTAGAATGATGTTATTCTTTTCATAAAATGCAAAATGAATCTTTCACATAAAGCACTTTAATGAAAATTTTCACAATTCCAAACAAACAAGCATCAATCAAATCCAAAGCATGATAAATGAAACTAAAAGCAACTTCTTCCCTGAATCGAACAAACCAAACACATAAATGCTTCAATCGACAAACCAAGCAATGTAATCTATGCTTGGAAAGAGAAAAGAGACACTCAAAATAAGAGAACAAATGAGACTCTTTCACTCATTCAATTGAAAACAAAGCATCCTAGTCACTTCTGGGAGGAAGAAGAGAGTCTGAGGGTCAAGACACACTGGCACTGGAATGGGAGAAATTATGACTTTTTTCTTAACTCAGAGACTGGAGCGACTTTTGGGCCAAAATTAGCGCTGACCGACATGACTAACCAGTACTACAACTAGAGCTGATGGCCTGATCGGCGCGACTGTTTGGCCAAAAATAGTGTTGATCGAGGGATTCAAAGAAAAAATAAAAAATAAATTCACACAGGGCCAGACTTAACACATCAAAGGGTGGGCTAAACCAAGCAAGCACACAAAGCAAGCTAAATGAAGCTCTCTAGTTAGGGAGAAGACGGTCTAAGCAGCTTACAGGGTAGAAATCATGAGAGCAAAACACATTGTCCAATATCGGGGGACAAACCCTAATCTTCACTTACAGGCATCAGCGTGACTGCTTAACTAACAACAAGCGCCAGAGGTCGGTCGACGCCACTGTTTCTCAGCATATCGTGCTAATCAGCATGACTGTCAACGAATTAAGCGCGCTGATTAAGGGAGCTAAGGAAAAAAAAATTGAAACATAGACCAGATCTACTACTATGAATTTCAAACATAGGCTAGTAAGCAGGGGAAAAGAAATAGAACCAAAGAGAAAAAGTGGAACTAGAAAAGTTCACACAAAATCATGAAATCCAAGACAAACAAAAGGATTTGGATCCCCAGTGGAGTCACCAATTTGTGGTGAAGTAAAATTATAAGTGCGGACACAAATGATTTCCTCTAGCTTGATAATGGGTCTAGCCATAATAGATACATTCTATGGAATATTTCCTTAAGTTAGAACCAATTAAGAGGGCCTACCTCTTAGTCTGCTTATCCTATTTGATGATATCCTTACTTGCTCACTCCAGCTATCTCTCGCTTCCTTCTTCAAGTACCTGAAACAAGTAAACAAAAGCAGACAACAAACGTGATAATAGATAAATTGTAATTCAACCTACTTAAGTCAAGAAACATTAAGCCATGAATATGTAATATGACAAATCATGTAGGAAATCAATCGATAGTTGCATATGTTAATATCAAATAGAGATTACAACCATTTGTCTTGACGTTGCAGTCCTCCTCTGACAAGACCAGGTTCCCACACACTTCTGCTAGCATTTCATGATGGCCTCAGTCAAGAATAGTTTTAAGGCTCTTCCCTTTAGGCTTCACTCCAAACCAAAATAGCATTAGCACACCAATATCCACACTAGCTTGAGCTTGGGAAGAAGGGAGGTTTATATAGGATGAATGGATGGGAGATGGATCCTTGTCTCATGGGAGAAGGGCTTATCCCTTGAGGTATTTCCATCATTATAGGGGAAAGGAGCCCAAACTGACATCCTCGACCACATCCGGCCAAAGAATTTACCAGACTTCCATTACGAAGCTTCTAGAGCAAGAAGCTTCGACTCTTTATTTTAAAAAAATCCATAACAGGACCAGTGCGACTGGAACATAGCTCAATCGCTTTGGTCAATGCAACTGATAGTGCTAATCTCTACACAGTGGCATGGGGGAGACAAAGGTCATTAGCGCCAGTCTTGTAAACTGGGCAAAAAATAAGTTTCAGGGGAAATGTTGCAAAAGGGAATTTATCTACTCATGAAGAAGGACACAATGGGAGTTTCTTCATGAAGGCAAAGCATGTGAGGTTCACTGTAGAGGTCCTCTAGGATCAAGGAACAGGGAGTACAGGGACAGTGAAAAAATGTTGTGTAACACTGCCCCTTCCACTTGAGCTTGAAGGGATGCTTCTTCCACCTTTGTGTGGGCTTCTTCCTCTTCCTCTAGGATATGATCTTCCTCTACCTCGACCTTGACCAAATGAAACTTGTGTCTTGAAGGCATGCTCCAATGAGGAGGTTGTTGCTCTATTCAGTCTATGTTCATGAGAAATCAGTGATGCATGAAGCTCGTCCACTGAGAACTGTGAGAGATCCTTTGTCTCTTCTATGGCCACAACAATGGCATCAAACCTTGTTGGCAAACTTCTAAAAACTTTCTCAACTATTCTTCTTTCTTCAAGTGTCTTACCATGAGACCTGATTTGAGTAACCAACCCAATTACATGTGTAAAAACCGAGTATACATTCTCAGACTCTTTCATACAAAGTGTTTCAAACTCTCTTCTCAACATTTGCAATTTTGTTGTCTTGACTTTTGCCATGCCTTGGTAAGCTGTCTGGAGGGTGTCCCATGCTTGCTTGGACTTTGTTGCTGTTGCAACCCTTGGGAAAATACTTTCATGAATTGCTTGAAAAATGTAGAACTGGGATTTTGCATCCTTCTTCCTGTTATCCCTTAACAAATCCCTTTCTGCTTGAGACAAGGCGTTGTATGTTGCTGCATCTATTGGTTCTTGAAAAACATTCTCCACCAAATCCCAAATGCTTTGAGACGAAAATAGGGCCTTCATTGTAATATCCCAATAATCATAATTTTTGCCATTAAACTAAGGTATCTAAGGATTAGGCAAGCTTGTGCTTGATGTTGCCATTTCTGGGTGAAAACAAAATAAACAAATAAAAAATAAAATAAAAATAAAAAAATTCTACTTGCTAGTAAATATGCTCAAAAACAATCTACCCTCAAAACAATTTTTAATTGCTAGTAAAAACACTTGTTTTTACGCTAACAAATTTTAACCTGCTCTGATACCATGTTAGAAAATTTTAAGGGGGCAGAGGAGAGGTGTCTAGCTTAGAAATCGGTTGCGACAAAGTCAACTTCAGTTGCGGCAAGAATATTGCAACCACACAGGGACTTAATTAAAAGAGAAATATTACACACATCAAAACAAAGTAAAACAAAAAAGGTTACGGTAAATCTACTTGTGAAAGATTAATACCATAATAAAACTAGCCACACTTTATATTATATGTCAAAACATAAGGAAATTACATTCACGTGATAAATGGAGATTGCAGCTCCCATTGAAACACAAAAGACTTACTGCGATTTACGCATCACTGGGTTGGGGAATAAATATCTATAAAACTCCGTAAAACTGGTTTTCACTCGCCCACCAATATTTCCTCCACGATTTTCTCCTCACTACCTCACAGACTCTCGCTCTCTAACTTTCCCAACTATGCAAATGACTTTTACATTCATATTTATCTCAACATACAAATTTGACATTAATACATGATAGAGAAAATAATTAATATGCAACATGGGCGATTTTACATAGTAATTGGTTTTCTAAACTTGCAGGTGTTGTGGAGTGTGGGCAACATTCGTGAAGTGAATGCTTGCCCATATCTATTTACCAGAATTTATTAAATGCCTTAAACTCTCAATTGTGTTATGAAATCGTTAGCGATGTGCTTATTTTCTGACTTCGGTCCTCTCGCCTACAAAGAAAATCACAATCGTGCAGTAGTTGACTGGGCAAGCATGGTGTTTGTCAGTGTGTTTAAGGTGGTGGTTGGGATTAATATTTACAACACAGCATCCACAACTGTGTGTGAATTCACATAGTCGATGCCTCACTAACATGCCCTTACCAACAGTTCCACATCGACACTCATGCATTTTGGCACGTTGTTAACGTGAGGCGTGAGGGAATCAAAACTATGACGGATCTTGCATAATAACTTCACAGGGCCTATTATGCAATAAAACGATAGCCTATATTTTTAGTGAGCTTATGCCCTTCTATTTCTGGATTATACTTATTAGTCCCTGCCTTCGGCATGAGGAACTATAGCGATCACTTGATCGTTGACCCACTTTGACTCGCTTATGAATCTAGACATATCCATTTTCTAAACCAAAGTTTTAAAAAATATTAATTAAATTGAAATTTTAAATACAATTTATTTGAAGGTTTATTGGCTGATGAAATTTGAGGTCTTATTGCATAGTTTCCTTGCGCATTTTCCTATCTGTACGGTAATTTGGTTAATTTGTGTCTTTTAACCAAATTTGTCACAAATAACATTCTTATTGTTGAACTAATGCTAGAAGTAATTCCAGAATTAGTCTTCTAATATTAAATGTTAAATAATATGCATCGCTATATTACAATATTTAAACAAACTTTTGTCGCCCCCACTGTGATGGCAGTTTTCACTTCCCTATCAACATGTCACTTCCCTATTAACATGTGAATCTTTAACTCTACAGTTTCCACACCTTTCTTTACCACTGCCACACAATGTTCTTTGTTGCTTCACCACTTGACCACATTTCAAATTTATCCATATCTGAACCAGTTCTTGAGTCCTTTATGCCTTCCTATTGGAGAGGAGGATGGTAAATGGCTGAGAATGCAATACCCTCTGCAATCTCAGAAGAAACAAAAAAAGAGATTGAGGAATCATTACACAACTTATTCTCAAAAGGCATGGGGATGTAGAAAGAGGTTTAGAGAAAGGCACAACCTTAGAGGAAGCCCAAATAATACAGAGAGAGGGTAGAGGTAGAAAGAGGTTTAGAGAAAGGCACAATCTCATAGGAAGCCCAAATAATACAGAGAGAGGGCAAAGGTAGGGGAAGCCCAAATAATACAGAGAGAGGCAGAGGTAGGAACAGAAGCAAAGATTGCAGAAACATTACCTAATCGCCCAAATAATACAGAGAGAGGCAGAGATAGGAACGCAAGCAGAGATTGTGGAAACATGAACACAAGTAGAGATTGTGGAAACATTACCTAATGCACTGCTATTGACTATGTGTGAGCCAAGATTTCTTTGGAGATCTCTAGAGACACGAGCAGGTGGATGAGTAATGCGGAAGAGAGCGACACAAAGTCCATGGATAAACTAGTGGAATAAAGTGAAAAGAATCATCATGGAGGAGCTTCCCTTGTGCTGACTAGATGTAAATCTAAACCCCTTAGAGCCTCTACTGCAGAATCCCTAAGTTCCATAGCGATAAATTCCATATTGATAAATTCATGCCATTGCAAGGTTGAAAGCAGTTATTTTTTGCTAAGACTCCTCCATGATTATAATATTTCATTTTTCTCCAAACACATTAACCTGGCAAATGCAACCTCGCTGATTTTACCCCCACACACTTGTATCTTTTCACTGGACAAGTTGATCCACTAGCATTTACTGCAACATGTTTCCCTGACGCCTTCACCTATGTTCTAATCTAGCTTCCATATCAGTTTCTACCATAGCCCCTAAACCAGTGGATCTGCTTCCTATGGGATTCTCAAACAGTCTTCGCGACCTCCTCTTATTGATTATGATTAAGGAACTTGTTTGCTAAATGGTGTGGGTGTCATAAGACAACAGGGGTGGAAATGGTAATAGGAAAAATTGTAATACATGGTTGGAAATGGCTATGCATGTACCTCAAATTATCACAAACCTTCATTAACCATCAACCAACCATAGAGATCACAAAATTAGGTGATAGAATATGTCTTGCATGGGCCCATCTGTTGACCACTTGTCCACACTGGCATAGCATGATCATGCATGTGTATCTTGACCATAAATGTGTACTTTTTCCCTTCCGTGTGTTCCTCATACTTGTCCTTGTTTTAATGAGGGTTATAGTTTACTTATTAGTATTACTTGTTCCTTATATTAGCCTATTAATTTCTTATTATAATGGAAGCAATTCAAATTTTAAGGTTAGCATGAATTATTACATCGTACTCCTACATAAGCCTCATAATAGCTATATCTATAATATTATAGCCCTTATTATTAGTGTATATCTATAATGCCGACTAATTATTACTAACTAAGGACCCCTACTTAATTAATTAGTAGATAACTGATTAAACAAGAGTATACGATTATACTACCCACCTAACTAATACTAACTAATAATAGTATATCTAATATACTCCTAGTGCTAATGGCTAATGTTTTCTTATTCTCATAGCCTATTCTAAAGTGTATTACATTGATGTTTTTTGTGATTACTAACTACTAGTAGTATAGTTAATATATTCCTGGTGCTAATGGCCAATGTTTTCTTATTTTGATAGCCTGTTCTAAGGTGCATTCTATTGATTTCTTTTGTGATTAACTATTGGAGATCATTTATTAGATGGAATTTAGGTAGTCAATCATCTGCTCAGTACAAAGAAAGCATCCAACGTCAGGCCATCACTTCTAGATTATTAAGTTATTTATCTTTATCGTTGGCACCACGTGAACTGAAGTGGAGCTCAAATATGCTATTCATTAAAACAAGTTATTAAATACTCACGAGAAGCGATGTGCCATAGCCCCTCTCGGTTATTGTTTAACCATGCAGAGATGTTCCATGTGAAAGTGTAAAATAAAGAAGACATAAGAAATATTGGTAAATTCAATACAATTGAGTACTTCAGGTGGCACATGCATAGTCCATGACTATTTGGAACATCCAATAGTCTCTTAAGTTGATCTGAAATTGAAAACACCTTGGACAAGAGCACTCGTGAGAGCTTGTCAGTAAATACCCCTACCTTCTAAATCATTAAACATTATGGTGTCATTAATCATAAGCAAATGTGTTAAATGATATGTGGCCCACTCAGGTTGAACTTTCCAATAAAGGTTTCTATAATTAATATCGGGGTTTGTTTAAACTTTTAACAATGTGCAAAGAAGGTGATTGTGCGGGAGTGCAGAGAAAACACTTTCTCTGCACTCCCACACAATCAACTTCTCTGCACTAAAACAAAGATCCGCACTCTGCACATCTTATTTCAATCTCTACCTGCTACCACTGCACTCAAATATCCTTTAAGTTATTTCTCCATGAACCTGGATTTGGTTAATACGACTATAATATATTATTATATGGATTAACAAAACTTTGAATGCATGAACCTCGAGTCATTAACATTGTATCAAGCGTATTAACATAATATTGGGAGTATGAGTGACGATATTTTAAAACACTTGGATTGGAGTAAAAGAATTATTTTTCATTTGACTCACTAAAAATATTTGCAGGTGTTAAAATTTATTTGGAATTCCCCATTTTAATGTATTTAACCATTTTCTTATGTCGTGGTCTATGACATAATGAGTGTTATAAATCTACATAATGGTTGTGTTGAGGAAGTGGTGTGGAGGAAGTGTGTTCGGAGGACGTTGTGTGGAGGTGGTTGTGTGAAGGAAGCATGTGAGGAGATGGAAATGCGAACCCCAAAAAGCATGGATTTAACAAATTAAATAGTGGTAGAGGCAAGGACTATTCTACATTGTAGTTATTCCTCTTGTTTTTTAATGTAAAGGTTGTATTTGATATTTTACTTCATTTGAATAGATAAGAGAGACAACAATTTATAAGGCCAAACACATAACAAAGAACAAGGAATCAATATCAACAAACAATGTATATAGTGAATAGTAGAAATGAATTTTATGTGCAGAGACATCTATATTTAAAGCATTGAATGTTAATAGAGTGGGAAAGGATGAGAGAGGCATTAAAATGAAAATGAAAAATGAGTGAAGGGACATTACAGAGCTATAGATTTGTGATATTGTAATATTTAGTTCATTTAGACAACAACAACAAAAAAAAATCCTCGTCAACTTGGTTTAAACCCAGTAAAGGATCCCCTTTTATTAAAATTGAACCAATGATTCAATATAAAATTTAGTACAGTCCTATAATGTAGTACAAAAATCTTGGCATCTTATCAAATCTACATTAAAAAGGGATAGAATTTGAAGACTAAATTTAACCAATATGAAAATAAACATATTTACATTATCATCATGCAATGTGTAGGTTCACAGGAAGGTCAATATCCATATAAAACAAAAGGGCAAATGGTAGACATAAAAATGTAATAGACCAAGGAACATAAAAGATGAAGCCTTGGAAAATTAAACAAATTTGATTATTAAGTTCCTTCACTATTAACTCATTGTTATTACTACTTTTACATGTCGGTTCTATCATAAATCTTGTCCATCATTTTGTTGTTCATATTGTTTCAATGAATTTCAAGAATTTTTGTTTTCTACACATAATCTTGCAATTTGGAAATTTGGAAGTTAGTGTTTTAGAAAGAAAATTACGCCCTTTCAACAGTCATGGAAAAAGGAATAAAGTTGATTTCAATTCCCCATGTGTTTTTTGGATCTCAATGGTAGGAATAGCAAATGAGGAACTATTGTGACCATAACACTCCCCTTAAATTTTTTAAAATTATGGGTCCTTGCAGGAATTCGGTTAATGTCATTGTAGTCTACCTTGTTTTGTTTTGAATTATTTTGACTTGTTTCGGTTTTCATTTTCTATGGCTTCATTGCTATTGTCTCCCTACCCACTTTCAAATGGCAAAGATTTCTCTTCATTCTGATTTGCGGTTGAAAAACTGTTTGATCAAAGTTTGACTCATTTTCACCTCCTAGGCATTAAAATATGTAAATATGTATTTGTTATTTTTTTATAAATTGTATAAGTTAATATAAAATGTAAATAATTTTTTATTAATTTTGTTAATTTATTCATTTATTTAGTTATTTATTTTTAATAAAACTATGTGAATATGTATAAATATAATAATTGTTTATTAAAAGGCCCAAGGCCTAAAACCACTAAGTTCAAGCCTTGTATTAAAACCCAATAATTATTGTTGCCTTGGCTTATATATATATATAAATAAGCTTGAATTCTATAAGAACCATCATGGTCGAGAGACTTTCATTTTCTCATTTGAGGGTTCTCCTGTCCCCAACTTGAGGGGGGTTCAATAGTCACTCGTACAGAGAAGGGGGGAGACCCCCACCTATAAGGTTCCACATGAGAATTCCTCTACACTAATCTAACGTCTCATTCACTCTCCCACATCAATGGTATGTGAGGGTCCTTAACTGTCACGGTTTAACTACAGAGGGGAGGCCCCACTTAGATCCTTGCCATCGATTTACTAAAGTGATATCCACCATTCATCTCCTTGGTGGACTCACACTGTTGGGTTTTCCCCGCCTACTTGGCTCTCTTTCATTGTTCCACAACATGCTTCCTTGACTCCCACTTTACATGTCATCTTAGATCTAATCATTCCGGTTATTTTCTTAGCGTGCATCACTAACACTTCATTTCATTAATATCAGAATATTGAAATATGCTTACAACCAGAATGGAAATAAACTAGCTCGGGCGATGGTAGCTTATCTCTCAGAAGAGATGTGGCGGCTATATGTCTCTGAATTGTGTTGCAATGAGGGTCAAAGGCCTATTTATTATTGAGAAACAATGGAAAACCCTAAACATCCAAAAACCTAACCCTAGGAGATGGAGCGCCAAAATTGTGGGCCCCATTTGGGTAAATTGGTACATCAACTTCCCGAGGTCGTAACTTTGGAATATGATCTCCGTTTGGCTATCATTGTTGGGTTGTGTTATATTCTTTCCACGACTAGCCCACGTAGTTAACAAGGGATTTAGGGGGGGTGGAGTGCCCCCTTTGTTGCGCAGATTGCGTAGCGGGGGGGGTCATAGGGGGTTTGAGGGGTGCAGGTAACCCCCTTCTATGGGGTCTGGGGAAATGCCCCAGAAAAATTTTCTTTTTGGACCCTATATTAGGTTGGGCAGACCTACATATGGTTTTGTGCATGATTTTCACGCATGGTTTTGGATGCGATAGTTTTTGGTCCATGGTTTTGGATGTGATGGTTTTCGGTCCATGGTATTGGATGCTTCGGCATGTATAAATATGTATTCTAACATTGAAAGGAATATAATGAAAAAATCAAGCTAGTAGTCCCGATTTTGGGATCCAAGGGAAAATCTCCATGTATATGTGTTTTATGTGTTATGCTCTTGCATTGTTTATTTTCTACGTTTTAGAATTCGTGTGTAGGTAATTTTTGTATGGGGTTAAAACCTACATTTGGTATCAGAGTTGTTTTGGCTTCAAGGGGACGCCTTTGTTGCTGAGGGGTTTTGCTCGGGCCTGTGGTAGACCCTGTTCAGTGGGAGATCTGCGAGATCAATTCTGGTGGTGAAAGAAGATGACGAGCAGTGGAAAGATAGAGATCGAGAAATTTAATGGTTAGAGTTTTGAGTTGTGGAAACTCAAGATGGAGGATCTGTTGGTGGATAAAGATCAGTGGATCGCAGTAGATCCGGGTACTAAACCAACGGGAGTGTCCGATGAAGAATGGAAGAACTTATATCGGAAGGCAAAGAGCACAATACGATTGTGTGTCTCAGATTCAGTATTGCTGAATGTATTAGGCAAAGCTACGGCGAAGGCTTTGTGGGACAAGTTAGGGACTTTGTACCAATCTAAGTCTCTGGTGAATAAACTGTTTCTGCGAAAAAAGCTATATAACCTGAGGATGAAAGATGGAGACTCGGTGATAGATTATCTGAACGCATTTAATACTGTGGTAAGTCAGTTATTATCTGTTGATATTAAAATTTCAGATGAAGATAAGTGCATCAATTGTTGAGCTGAGGCTTTTGTGATCCATATCAAGATTGAGAAAAGTTCTTCGGCATAAATCACATGATATAATATTTGTCGACGCGTTTCGAACCAACAAGTGTGGTTCATCGTCAGGACAAGTTTCGAACCAGATAAGTGCATCAGTTTGTTGTGTTCTCTACCATATTCGTGGGATAGTCTGGTTATTGCAATAGGTAGTAATACAACTACCTTGCATTTTGATGAAATAGTCTCATCCTTGCTGACAAAGGAGATGAGACGGAAAAATATGGAGAGCCAGAATGATGATGCCTTGTCTGTACAAGGACGGTCCCAGAACAGAAACAAAAGCAAGTCATCGAGTGGGAGATCCAAATCTAGAGGGAGATATAAATCTCCAGGAAAACCTGTAAAGGTGGTGTGCTGGAAATGTGGAAAGGAAGGGCACTACAAAAGGGACTATAAATCTAAATCTCCTGATAAAGGAAAGGGATCTGATGATGCTCCTTCTGCAGAGGTGAAAACCACCTTAGATGAAGGTGGGGATGTGTACATGGCTTCTTTGAGTACACATGTAGATCATGAGGCATGGTTGATTGACTCAGGTGCATCCTTTCAATTCACTCCCCATAGAGAGTGGTTCTGCAAGTATGAGAAATACTATGGTGGTGATGTCTTCTTAGGGGATGATAGGAAGGCTAGAATTGTTGGTCATGGAAAAGTAAAGTTGAAGTTGCAAGGTGGAAGGGTTAGAACACTTTCGAGTGTTCTGCATATTCCTGCATTGGCCAGAAATCTGATTTCTGTAAGCAAGCTGGATGATGCATGTGTAAAAATAGTGTTCAAGAAGGATATCTATAAGATGGTTCGCGGAGCACTGGTATTGATGTGGGGAGTTTGGATTGGAAATTTGTACAAGCTACAAGGTAGCACTGTTGTTGATGGGTGCAATAGCTCTGTGGTTCCTGAAAGTGGAGCAGAAAATCTAGTGGTCTCTGGAGAGAAGACCATGTTGTGGCATCAAAGGCTTGGACATATTGGAGAGAAGGGCCTTCGAATACTTCATGGTAAAGGTATGGTAGAAGATATGAGTAATAGTGATTTTGATTTCTGTGAAAATTGTCTATATGGGAAGCAAAATCGGGTGAGTTTCCCCTCTGGTGGTAAGAGGGCGAAACATATATTAGAGCTTGTGCATAGTGATGTGTTTGGACCTGTGAAGGTTCCATCACTAGGTAAGTCTATGTACTATGTATCATTTATAGATGACTTCTCAAGGAATACATGGATATATTTCCTTAAGAAGAAATCTGAAGTCTTTGATAGGTTTAAAGAATTTAAGGCTCTGGTGGAAAACCAAATAGAGAAGAAGATAAAGGTGCCGAGGACAGATAACGGTGGAGAGTTTTGCAGTAAGGAGTTTGAAGAATTCTGTAAGAAGTGTGGTATAGCACAGCAGAAGACTACTCCATATATACCTCAGCGAAATGGAGTTGCAGAAAGAATGAACAAGACGTTGATGGAAAGGGCAAGAAGCATGCTCAGTGGTTTCGGGTTAGGACAAGAATTCTGGGCAGAGGCGGTGGAGACAGCATGTTACCTGGTCAATAGATCACCTTCATTAGTGTTGGAGGATAAGACTCCACAAGAGGTATGGACTGGTAAGAAACCCTCTCTTTTACATCTGAGGGTATTTGGATGTGATGCATATGTACATGTTCCAAAGGAGAAACGAACCAAGTTGGATAGTAAATCTGAAAAGTGCATCTTTATTGGGTATAAGGATGGTTTAAAGGGTTATAAGCTCTGGAACCCAGTAACAAGGAAGGTGGTGTACAGCCGAGATGTGGTGTTCAGAGAGGTGAAAGATAGAGTTTGAGCTTAAGGAGGAAGAATCAGACTCTACAACGGAGGAGGAATCAGAAGATGAAGAGCCACAAACTCCGGGTGTGAGAAGATCAGTTCGAGAAAGAAGGCATCCAGAAAGGTATAGTCCATCTTCTTTCTGTTCAAATTTTGCTTTATCTATTACTCATGATGATCCCAGAACTATGAAGGAAGCAGTAGATTCATAGGATGGAAAACTATGAAAAGAGGCCATGGTTGATGAAATGGCATCTTTGCACAAAAATGAGGCTTGGGATCTAGTGGAGTTGCCAGATGGAAGGAAACCCATTGGCAGCAAATGGGTGTTCAAGAAGAAGACAAATGCAGAAGGAAAGGTGGAGAAATACAAAGCTCGGTTGGTAGCAAAAGGTTATTCCCAGGTGCCGGGAATTGATTTTGGTGATATTTTTTCTCCTGTTGCTAAGGTAACTTCTATTAGATTACTTTTATCTGTTGCTACTGCTTTTGATTTTGAGGTAGAACAGATGGATGTGAAGATGAAATTTCTTCACGGGGATCTGGAAGAGGAAATCTACATGAAGCAACTTGAAGGCTTTACGGTGAAGGGTAAGAAAGAACTGGTATGCAAGTTAAAGAAGTCTCTATATGGGTTAAAACAGTCACCAAGGATGTGGTATCAGAGATTTGATACATTTATACTGGGACTTGGCTTCAGCAAAAGCAAAGCAAATCATTGTGTGTATTTTAAATTAATTGGTGACCGTGTTATTTATTTGGTCTTGTATGTGGATGATATGATGCTAGTTGGAAATGACAAAGAAATTATCCAGGATTTGAAGACACATTTGTCCTCCAAATTTGACATGAAAGATCTTGGTGCCGCAAACTATATTTTGGGCATGGGAATTAAAAGAGATCGGACAAAGAGGAAGCTCTAGTTAAACCAGAGGAAGTATGTCGAGACAATATTGCATAGGTTTAATATGCAAGATACTAAACCGGTGAAGGTTCCTATTCCTGTAGGTGTAAAGTTATCTGCTAAACAGTGTCCCAAGACACAAGAAGAGGAAGAGGACATGTCCCATGTTCCATATGCAAGTGCAATCGGTAGCCTGATGTATGCGATAGTCTGTACTAGACCAGACATTGCACATGCAATGGGAGTATTGAGCAGGTTTATGTCAAAACCAGGGAAGGAGCACTGGACAGAAGTGAAGCGGGTTTTCAGGTATTTGTGTGGAACTAGTGATTATGGTTTGTGCTACCAAGGAAGACCAAGATTGGACAGAGTGTTGAATATTCGTGGCTTTGTTGATGCAGACTGGGTTGGAGATCTAGATCAGAGAAGATCTACAAGTAGGTATGTGTTTAACCTATTTGGAGGTGCAGTCAGTTGGATGAGTAAGAAACAATCTGTAGTGGCACTATCAACTACAAAGGCAGAATACATGGCAGCCACTCACGTAAGCAAGGAAGCAGTTTGGTTGCAGAGATTGTGTTCAAGTATGGGGTTAGTATAGGGAGCTATAAGGATAGACTGTGACAACCAAAGTGCAATTTTCTTGGCAAAGAACCTTGCATATCATTCAAAGACAAAGCACATTGATGTTCAGTATCACTTTGTGAGGGATATGATAGAAGACAAAAAGGTGTTGCTACTAAAGGTGGACACTTTGAATAATAATGCAGATGCATTGACAAAATCTATGAGCTCTGAGAAGTTATCTTGGTGTAGAGAAATAATGGGCGTTGCAGGGCTGGATAAATGACTAAGATCTCTTGTGGCCCCTTGTGGAAAGAAAACAACAAGTGCGAGAATGTTGGGTTGTGTTATATTCTTTCCACAACTAGCCCACGTAGTTAACCGGGGGGTTAGAGGGGGGTGGAGCGCCCCCTTTATTGCGCTGATTGCGTAGCGGGGGGGTCACAGGGGGTTTGAGGGGTGCAGGTAACCCCCCTTTATGGGGTCCATGGCAGTGCCCCAGAAAATTTTGCTTTTTGGACCCTATATTAGGTTTGGTGGACCTACCTATGGTTTTGTGCATGGTTTTCGCACATGGTTTTGGACACGATGGTTTTTGGTCCATGGTTTTGGATGCGATGGTTTTTGGTCCATGGTATTGGATGCTTCGACATGTATAAATATGTATTGTAACATTGAAAGGAATATAATGAAAAAATCAAACTGGTAATCTCGGTTTTGGGATCCAGGGGAAGATCTTTGTGTATATGTGTTTTATGCATTATGCTCTTGCATTGTTTATTTTCTATGTTTTATAATTCGTGTGCAGGTAATTTATGTACGGGGTTAAAACCTACAACCATAATACCTTGTTTCAAATATCTTGACGAATAGACGAAAAAGAAACTAGTAAGCTAGTTTGGACATTTTTGGTCTCTCCGTTTTCCCTAAAAATGTTGTTTAGGGCCTCAAAATGGCTCCTGAAGTTTAGGACCCGAAAAAACTGCCAAAAATAGTAAATTGTGCTACAATTAAGGAAATTGAAAAACTGAAAGAGAGAGCATTGGGGGTCCGAGTGGAATAGGTGGGTGGCCACCAATATCCACCTAGATCATTCCTCCCCCCTTAGGAAGCAATGGTCCCCATTACGTTGAGTGCCTCCATGAGATAGGGAAACTTTCGTTGAACTTGGTCCCTGGTGAGCCACTTCCCTTGGTGAAGGAGTTGGCCAGCTTTGACAACCTGATATAGTTAGATATTCTATTGGCAAGTGTTCTTGATCTGTGTGTCCATGATCCGATCAATTGTGGCCTATTCCATGCAGTCTGGGTTTAGCTCTGTTGGTGTGAGTTGTTCTGCAACATCGGATGTGTCCAGCAATGGTGGAAAGTATGGCTGAAGGCAGTCTACATTGAACATTGGGTGCAGACCAAGGAATGGTGGAATGCTAAGCTCGAAGGCATTATCCCCTACAGCCTTGGTGATGGTGTATGGCCCATATCGGAGCGGGCGAAGCTTGCGGTGGGGTCCAGTGAGGCGCTCCTTCTGCAAATGTAGCCAAACTTTGTCGCCCACCTGGAACTTGTGTGGCACTCGATGCTGATCATGGCACTGCTTATACTTAGAATTGGCTCTATCCAATATATCATGGACCTGCTGGCAGATGTGTTGAATGCGCTCAATGAAGTTGTTAGCCCTATTGGCTTCAGACTAGACATGATTCAAGTCTACATGAGTAGCTGCAAATGGTATGGCCACATCAATGGGACATAATGGATGAAAGCCCAACCATACCTGAAAGGGGCTATGGTCCGTTGAGATGTGGAGAGCTCTTTTATGGCTGTGATGGACATAGGGGAGGATTTCATTCCATGTGTGTGGATGCTTCGAGTTGTACATGCGTAGAATGTGTACGATCATCCTTTGACAACTTCTGTTTGGCCATCGGTTTTGGGATGGAAAGTTGTGGACTTAGTAAGTTTGGTATCCAGCATCGAACATAGACTTGACCAAAATGCACTTAGGAATCTATTGTCCTGATCAGAGATAATGGACTATGGGATCCCAAAGTGTACCCACACTCTCTCAAAGAAGATCTTAGCAGTGGCCTCTACTGTGATACTCTTCTTGCAGGCCTCCATAATGGCCATCTTAGAGAATTTGTCGATGACCATGAAAACGCAGTCATTATTGTGCTTAGTAGAAGGAAGGCCCGACATGTAATCCATGGAGATGGATTCCCAAGGTCGACTAGAAGTAGGCAGAGGAGTATATAGGCCTTGCTTCTTGATGGTTGGTTTGGCAATGGCGTAGGTAGTGATGGATTTAATGTACCTCCCAACATAATGATGAAGGTTCGACCAATAAAAATACTTCTGCAGTACTGCCATTGTTTTCTCTACTCTGAAATTTCCAGTGACCTGACTGTAGTGCGCCTCCCAAATCATCTTGGCACGCTCACTTGAAGGAACATAGATGTGTCCCAGGTGGCATAACAGTGCATCCTAGAGGTGAAATTTTTTAACTTTCTTACCTTCCAGGAGTGTCTGGTATGTGTTTTTGAATTCTAGATTGCTCTTGTAAATATGCAGCCACCCTGAAGTCTCGTGCCCAAAGAGTCGAGCACAGTGATCAACACCATGACCAGTGGTCGGATGAGGCAATATGCAACATTATTGGTGTTGCCCTTCTTGTACTTAATGTTCAAATGGAATTGTTGTAGGTATGTGGACCATTGATGGAAATCGTTCTACAACTTCCCTTGTGTCTGTATGAACTGCAGGGGTCGGTGGTCTATGTGGATGACCGTTTCCTTCCCTAGAATATAATGCTTCCATTGTCGACATGCCTGCACAATGGAATACATTTTTTTGTCATAAGTGGGATACTTTCAGACTGTGTCTGAAAGTGTCTCACTTTGGTAAGCCACTGGATGCTCTTTTTGAGTAATAATTGCACCAATAGCATAGTTGGAGGCATCCGTCTCAATCTCAAATGGTTGTTGCAGGTTTGGTAATGTGAGCATTGGTGTAGAGTAGAGGCGATGCTTCAACTCAGAAAACACGTTTTATTGGGGTTCGGACCAAAATAAATTTGCTTTCACTCCACCCTTGGTGCCTTGACTTAAAGGCCAAGTGATATGGGAGAACCCGAACACGAACCTACGGTAGAAATTGGCAAGACCCAGAAAGTTGTGGAGCTCTCTTAGAGTGGTTGGGGCTAGTCAATCCCGAATGACTTGTATCTTAGCTGAGTCCACATGTACACCCTGCTCATCAATGATGTACCCCAAATATTGAACCTGGGTCATGCCAAAAGTGCATTTCTCCAAATTGGCACACAGCTTGTGTTGTCACAGGGTTTGAAGGACCTATCGAATATGGCAGAGGTGCTCTTCCAAACTCTAGTTCAAGATCAAGATGTCATCTAAATACACCACCACGAATGCATTGGTGAATGGTCGCAAGATGTATTCCATCAATATCATGAATTTTGCGGTTGAATTTGTCAACCCGGAAGACATGACCAACCATTTGAAAAGACCCTCCTTGGATTTGAAGGAAATATTCCACACATCAGAGGGTTCGATAGGCACATGGTGATAACCAGAATTCAAGTCAATCTTGCTCAAATATTTAGCCCCCTTGAGCTGGTCCAGAAGGTCATCAATCAGTTAGATTGGGTATCTATTCCAGATAGTGATCTTGTTCAGTGCCTGATAGTTAATACAAAACCTCCAAGTCCCATCCTTCTTTTGTAATAATACAATCAGACTCCCAGAGGGTGATGAGCTTGGCCTGATGTGGCCTTTCTGCAACAGCTCCTGAATCTTCCTCTTGATCTCATCATTCTCTAGAACATAATGTCGATAGATCTGTCCATTGGGTAGCAACGCGCCTAGGGTGAGATCGATGGAGTGCTTGGCCTGATAGTGCAGAGGTACCCTTATAGGTGAGGCAAAAATGTCCCTATACTCCTCCACAACCTTGTCCATTTATTGCTGCTCTGCAAAGGAGACTTGTTTGGAAGTCATGGCCACAACCTTCTTCTTGCCTTGAGGTCGAATCATAAGGAAAACAAATTTCCTGGTCTGGGAAATGATCTTACTGCATTTCTTTGCAGTGATCAAAGAGATCGTAGTAGGTGGGGCTACATTTGGTATCCTGTACAACTTATTGCCCAAATTAATAATCACAGAGCAAGGTCTAGACTCATATACAGCATGTCGCTTCCATAGGTATGGTTTTCCTAATAATACATCACAAACTTTAAAGGAGAACACAGTACCTCATCCGTGAAGGGATTGATCTTGTAGGGAAGGCGACACTGATAGCTGATGTGGAGATCTCATCCTTGGTGAAGCCACCCGATGGTATACGGTTGTGGACGTGTTGTCATTGGTAGACTCAGCTGCTTCACGACCTCTACTAAAATGAGGTTCTTTTGGCTCCTGCAATCGACAATGAAATGCAGTGGAGAACCTTTCACCCACATTTTTGTAAGTGGAAGAGGCGTTCCCCCTCCTTTGGATCTTCAGTCTCATTCTTCTGGATCTTGGTGGTGGCCACGGTGGCACTAGGCTCCGCATCAATGATCTGCTTCCTTTTATCATTCCCCTTGTCAGGTTTTGACTTAGAGTTGGAACATGCATCTAATTCGGAAGCCTTCAGCTCGGCCACTAGTGACTACTTGGCTCGAGACTCACTTGTGTTGTGAGTGGAGCTCTTATGGAACTCACACCATTTTCTCATGTCCTTCTTTATCTTCATAGTGTTGTTATTTTCTTGCGGCTTCGGCAGGTTGTCCTGGATCACCCAAGGTGGGTCACCCCGCCTTGGCTTTGGCCTTTGATATGTGGTTTGGGGGCACCTTTTCCTTGCTTCAGATTCGTAGATCCAAAGTCTCACTTCTTTTGTTTAAACTTCTACTCAATCTTGACAATGTATCGGTATGTCATGCCGAGCGAGGAGATGTCCAAGAACTCCATCTCGTCCTAGATGTACTTGTGTAGACAGCCACAGTACTTGAGTACCAAATTCCGCTCAGAATCCTTGATACCCAACTTCGTGCTGAGTGTATGGAAAAAATTTGTGAACTTAGGCACATCTTGGTCCCTTCCCTACCGTAGCATGGTCCACTTTATGTATTTATCTTCATAGCTCCTGACAGGGTAATATTTTTCCTTAATGGAATCTCGGAAAGAATCCCAAGAGCGTGCGGCTGAAAACAGTGAGGATTCCCTCTTGTCCTTTTGTTCACAGTAGATTTCCTACCAATCCTTGATGTGTGGGGGCGCTTTGAGAAGTGAAAAAGTAATATTTTCCTGACTGGAAAAGTCATGAACTGAAAAATATCCTTCCAACATATCAACCATTTATCTATGATGTTTGCATCTATCTCGCCCTCAAATATGGGAGTATCAAAGTTAACTTGTACCTCAAAAGGAGTGGCGCCTCCAGAGTGGCTGTTGGATGGAGATGTGTCACCTATGGGTAGTTGTTGAAGGATTTGGGCAAATTTATCCATCATCGCATTCCTCTGTCGCTTGAGGACTTCCTCAAGCAATATTTTGAAAGGATCTCCTGCCCCCTCGTCATTCTTTTCTTCCACCATGGGAGGTCGTCAGGGTTTATGACGCTAGTATTGCAAAGGTTCAACTAGATCGAGCCCTAACTCCTTATACCTTGACCTCGTTGGGAACATGCAAAGAAAAATAGATAAAGAGCATACCGCTTTGATACCATTTATCAAAACTTAAACAGGAACACAGAAAGTTACACATATAACCATAAATACATAAATGCAGCAGAAATAACAGTTCATTTCATTAATATCATAATATTGAAATATGCTTACAAACATAATGGAAATAAACTAGCTCAGGTGATGGTAGCTTATCTCTGAGAAGAGATGTGGTTGCTACATGCCTCTGAACTATATTACAATGAGGCTCAAAGGCCTATTTATTATTGAGACACAATGGAAAACCCTAAACATCCAAAAACCTAACCCTAGGAGATGAAGCGCCAATACTGTGGACCTTGTTTGGGTAAATTGGTACATCAACTTCCCGAGGTCGTAAATTTGGCATACGATCTCTATTTGGCTATCATAATACCTTGTTTCGAAGATCTCGAAGAGGAAGCCGAAAACATCATTTTAGGTCTCTTTGTTTTCCCTTAAAACGTCATTTAGGGTCTCAAAATGGCTCTGGAAGTTCAGGGCCTGAAAAACTGCCAAAAATAGTAAATTGTGCTACAATTAAGGAAACCAAAAAACTGAAAGAGATAGTGTTGGGGATCCAAGTGGAATAGGTGGGTGGCCACTAATATCCACTTGGATCATTTAGTTCTCAGGGTGATGTAAGCATGATGCATGGGCCCTTCTCCATATGTCTGACCCTCCTAATTGCTTTTCCATATGTGACTTGACCCTCCTTTCGATGTCACCCTGATTGTTTTTCCTCAGTGAGATTGTAATTCTCCTCCCTTTTGCCTCTTTGGGATTTCACTCCCAGAACACCTCATCATTCCTCATATTTATGGCTTAGTCTCCTATTCACCCATGTCATGCCTATTAAGCTCCATTTGCGACATCACCCTAGAGCTCTCTTTCTATGAGATTTTGTTGCGCCTTCCCTTGTTTTTCTGAGATAGACTCCCGAGACAACACAACATTTCACCTTAACTTTCCAAATTATCACCCCCTCCATGTTCCATCCTCCCATTGGTCCTTAGTTGTGGTCTCCTATGTGTTCCATGCCACGTGTCCCAAGGATCCTTCCCCAACAATTTCCTTAGGAGTATTCCCTTATTTCATTTGTGACCTTTCATTTAGGTTGAATCAGCTGACATCTCATCAAGCACATCGCTCTCATCTACCAATTAGACTCTACCACGTCATCTTGGATAATTCCAAGTCATCTCGATAAATTTTATGTATTTTTTCCACATGCACAGGATGGGTCAAGTTTTCTGCACGGTTAGCCATTGGTTTTACCATATGATTTTTGGGCCAAAATTCTAGCCAAAGTCTCCTCCACTATGGATTCCACTTATACATATATTTCAATATAAAAGTGTAAAACTATATTAATTCTTGTAGCTTTGTTTCATCATATCAATGTGGGATAACTATATTATAGTTATTTTTTAATTTATTGTATCACTTGTTTAGTATTTGTTAGCACCCATTTGCAGGTTTGATTGCATAGGCATCAACACTCAATAGTGATTGATTATCTATCATATCGGCTTGGAATGTGATAGATTAGATAAGAAATATCCCAAAAATCCCAACATTTTTTTCAAAGTTGCTATAAAGAGAATCAAATCTCATCCATTTTGAGATCTTATCTCAATAGCAGGCCTACGCAAAGAAGCACTATTTGATAATAATTTTCAATATCTCTAGAGAGTCAAATTGAGGTTCCAGGTGACAATTATTGATTCATGTGCAGAGCATAACTAATAAAGGAAGGCCAATGGATACTAATCAATTAATGGAATACTAACAAAGGAGGAATGAATCGATCTAGCTAAATGATTATAGCAAGATAAAAGGGTAAGAAATAGGGCTGAATTATGAAAACCCAAATCTGATCGGAGAAAAGGGTTCTGGATCTATGACCTAAGGGTAATGAGATCTACATATTTTATAAAAGAGGCCAAATTCGACAGAGGGAGAGAACTATTGCATTGTGCTTTGTTTCTTTTATTGAATTTGGGAGATAAAAAAGTTATGTAGAGAGAATAGAACTTATTGCAATTTTATCATTGTCTGTCATATTTAAAGGGAACGGAATTCGATTGCAGACCTCCTATCTAAGGAGGGTTTACAACAAGCTATGGGTATCTGGCGCATAGCAAAAACTGAGAGGGATTTGATTTGTGTGTCAGATAAGCCTCCATTCTTACTATGAAAATATTTTGGTTTACTACTATGATTGATATATAGTTGATTTTTTCTTTTTTATTATGCTATGTATACACAGGGGTTAAAAAATTGATACTTGAAAAGTCTCTAATTTTTGTAATACTATTTAAACTGCTTCTTCCTGTTTGGATTGTTTTCCTCGAAAATTATGAGGCCCAGGAACATTCTTTAGGTATTTTTCTTCCTTATTGGGTTTGAATAGTATTTTTGTTTCTTTCAACCCAGAAGAACTGCTCTATGTTTACCATTTTCGACATACAATACATTGAATTCTTAAATGCATATACAAATTTAACTTTTTACTGCCTTAACAGAAAGTTTGATTTTTTCCTTGGAAAAAAAAAAACTTATTGCAGTATTGTAAATGGGGATGTTTTCTAAAGTTTGTGGATCTGAAGAATTTTGATTTCTATAGGAAAGGGGTCATTGCATTATTATATGACCAATTACTGGAGAAAATCAATATTTTAAAGAATGTACAAAAGCTAAGGGATTGTGTATCGAATGATAAGTTTACTTTTCATTGCTCTAATGTATGATTTGGAGACTCATTGTTAACTCCTTTATGTTAATTTATTTCTTATTTTTTTTGTCCAATTAGTATATTGTTGTCATTGCAACAACGACCCTCCAAATTTGTTTCCTTATTCAATTTTGGAGCCTACATGAACTATTGTTTCAAGCTATCTTGTGTCACCTTGTTATTTTCTCATGTTTTCCATAGTGTCGATCATCCTTTCAACATATTTGAGTGTTGCTTTTCCCCTAGGTTAAAGTTTCTTATGTGTCATCTTCTTATCTTTGGAAGTACTCATGTCGTCTTTCTAAAGATTGGAAAAGAACTAGATTTTCTTTGACTTAGTGTTAACTTTTGTTGTCGTTGTTACAATACCCTCCAAAATGTTGGCCTACATATAAATTTATGAGCCTACTTTAACCTTGTAAGTTTTCACTTCTAGTAGTACGGGTCATTCCATGAATATCCTCTAATTTTTCTAGTCCCTTGTTGAAGAAAACCAAAGTCTCGTATTTTGGCATGGGAAGTGTCACACGTCGCAAAAGTGGAGTTGTGGTTCATTTCAAGGGGTAACTTTGGTGCCAATGAGTCCTACTTATCATGTAGACATGCATTAGACTTGTTGTAGCTTTTTCTATCTCCCTTTCCAAGATTCTTCAAAAGATGTAGAAGCCTCCTAGAGACAACCCCCGGGTTGAAGGAAAGCATTAGTGCCTAGGGCATCCTAGAGGAGTGACTTTGAGGATTCTCTGAGGTTTTCCACCACACTCCATATGTCACATAATTTTAAGTAAGATAATTTATAGCTTGGTTCAATAGCCCTTCACCAAGGTAGACTCAAGAAGGCACACAAGTATATATACATACGAGTAGATATGACTCATCTCAAGGAGGAATGTCCTGATTCTGGTGGCCGACACACAGCAAAATGCAGCTTAATATTTTCGTTGTAGTAGAAATGAAGAGGAGGAAAGAAAGGAAGGAATTTGATGCAGAGGGTTGGATAAAACACAAAATCCTAAGCAACAAGTTCTAGTAGAACTATGGAAGAGTGAGGAGGTGAAAATGCAGAAATAGTGGAGCACAATTTAAGGTTTCTAACTCTATACATCATGGAGACATTTTGTCACCAAATAGCATCAGTAAATCTATGCTCACATGGGTATTGTAGGCTATAAAATAACACAAGTAAATCTACCATATAGACAAGTATTGTTTGCTACTTTGCAACATATATACAACCATAAATGAGAGTGAAATTTGTAGCTTCATTACACTATTTCAGAGGAGGAAAAACATACATGAAATGACATACAGAGGGGAAAACATACTCCACATTACTCCGCTTAGAATCAACAGAACTGCTTCATTAATATTTGAAGATAGAGTCCAAATCACCATTCCATCATAGTTAACATTTGTATAAGCCTAAGCACCTCATGAACAAGTAAATTGAACCAAAAGTGGAACCGCTTTATCTGCAAACAGAGCTCAGAACTTACAAAACTTACAAATGCAGAATTTTGGAACCATTAAAATGAGTTCTTCCCCCTATTTACAAGGATAAGGGAAGCTTGAAACAATAGCTACAAAATATCTCAGCGATGCCCTAGTTATCTGATCAACTAGATGTCTCAGCATGTGGAGGCTCTACTACCCAAATGATTACAACAGACTTGATTCTTTCTTTAAAATGTAGAAATTACAGAATAACAAAAATTGGGAAAATTGAATGATGGTCATAGAAAAATATCTCCATTCCATTTCCTATGATTTCCTTTGATCAGGCCACAGCTCTGCCATGGTTTTCCTCCATAGTTACCAGATGATACGCCTGTTGCTTTCTCCCTTAACTACTTGAATTCCCCACTTTTTGAAGTTTAAACGATCAACTATGGTGACCTCGATGATGCTCTGTAATCATAGCTACTGAACCATCCACTTTCCTACACTATAGGCTATATCATCGGAACCTGATACATCTCATAACTTCTTATAAAAGATCGTTATGATAACACAAAGTTCCGATCACCCTTAGCTCCTTTTCTATTTGCCCTCTTCCTATCTACCCCATGGGACTGGGTGTCGTGACCTCAAGCTCAGTGCTTGGTGTTAAAACCTTTTGGGTTCCTATTAGGGCTTATATCTCTTTGTGATTCGTTCTTCACCTTTGGTTTTATGGATGGTCATGACCAAGTTCCACATATATCAAAATCCCTCTTCATTGTAACTCTTTCTGAAAGGGTTATGATATTTTCAACCTCGGGTATTCCTCCTTAGCACTTGGGTACTTGAGACAGCCCAGTGCCCTTGGTCCTTTGAGGTATTTGTGACCAATTGCTAATAGATATCGAAGCACCTCTCATCAGAAGTTTTTCAAAAGAAAATAAAAAGAGTTTTGATGGCCTCTTCCTCTGATATGCAGACCTTTGAAGTGACGTCATGTTGACATCCTCATTTCCATGTGGTGCCTCTTGGGTGGTGACACGTGTCACCCAGATTTTTCCTTTTGGGCCCTCCAAAATGTTGAAAATTCTTGCCACATGTCCTTGTCCCTCCATATCATGATGACATAATTTACCCTGTCACTTCTCGGGACCAACTACCTGCTGCCATGTGTCCAATTTTGAGGAGAGAGAAAGGATCCTTAGGGCCTTTGGTTTTGTGTTGGTTTCTTTTATACTTTCATGACACAACACCAGTGTACGTCATAAGCCCTCTTTATCATAACTTTTCCAAAATCGACTTACACAGGAGTTACGATATTTTCCTCCTTGATATGGCCTGTAGCACTCAGGTGCTAAATCTTCCCTTGGCTCCGGGTTCTATGGATATCTCACGACCATGTGCCAATTTGTATTGGAAGCCCTCTTCATTGGATTTTTTTATAAAGGAGTCCTGATGCTTTCAATCCTCGATATTCCTGCTTAGTGATGGTGGGTTCCGCCCAACTCTGCGCCCTTAGTCCTTTGAGGTCTTTGTGACCATGTGCCAGTTGATATCGAAGCCCCTCTCATTGGAAACTTTTGAAAATATATTTAAAATGGTTTTGATGCCACTGACCTCTAATATTATGTCCTCCGATATGGTTTCCTTCCATGGAAAATTTTAGGGGTTAATGTTCGCCCAATGGGCTAATTTTCCATGATTTTTCCACAAAAAAGATTCGCCAATTTCCAATTTTTATAAAAGATTATTCGCCCAAATTTTAGAATATAAAATTATTTTACCTTAAAAATCACCAACATTATATAGGGACTATATATAAAATCATTATAAATTTGAATAATTTTACAAATATATCAATAAGCATTTTATAGTTTGCATATTAGGGATTAGTGAGATTCACCAATGTTTTTAAACTTCAAGAAAATTTTCCATCCTTAAAATTTCCCTTGCTTCCTTCTAGTCTCCCCGATATCAGGCTCCGATGTGATCGGGTCCCGAACTGCAGCGCTCCTCTTTAAATCTAGGCTTTCCTCTTGGATTTGAAATTTAAGCTTTGGTTTTGGCCTCCTCCTCGAGCTTTCAGCCTCTGATATTTGTTCTCCCTTTGGCCTTTTTCACTTCGTCTCCCCTTTTTGGACCAACATTTGACATCATTTGGCACAATTCAAAAAAGTTACAGTAGGTGAACACATTGGCTCCAATTGGGGATGGTGCCTTGCTGACAAGGTCTTGCGAACCTGTAGACTAGTAGCCTTCAATCCATTAGGCATGGATTTATTTTATTCAAGTATATAAAAACAAAAAAAAACAACTCCAAAAATGTATAGAATTACTGGTATCTACAATGGCTCACAGGTATGTACAGCGAGTCAAAATGGACCTCTTTAGTGTTGTAAGTAAAGCTTGAGAAACTTCCCATTCACAGGCATCTCAAGCACTTCACCATCCAAATTATCTAGCAAGAAAGTATTGTTCCCATTTTCCTTAGTAATCTTGAAAGATCTAAACCATAAGGGATCAAATTTTCCGTGTTTTCCTTTATCCTTGTTTGAAATCCCACCTAAGCACCAAATACCCTGGTTGTAAGGTTCTGTCTTTTTCTTTTCTGTCAAACAGGGCCTTCATCTTTTCCTGATACTGAATCAGATTTTGAGTCACTTCCCCCCTAGTTTCTTGAAGTTCTACTAGCAGATTAATCCTCCTGGTTAGAGAATTTAGCTCTTCATCCACATCCTATATAATTCTGGCCATTGTCATTGTTAGTTGTATAGAGAAAATTACAGCTTTACCATACACTAATTCAAAAGGAGATTTTCCAGGCGACCTCTTAGTAGTAACTCTATTTTCCCGTAAAGAAAACTTCAGTTGTGAATCCAAGTTTTTCTGATTTTTTGATATTGTCTTCTTAAGAATCCTTACCAAGGTTTTATTTGATGATTCAGGCAATCCATTTCCCTGTGGATAGTAGCCAGTGGAGTGACCCCCATGATTTTATACTTCTGGAAGAAATTTTGTTGTATAGGTAAATCCTCTCTGTGGATAGAGACAATCCCTCTAGCCCAATGAGTGGGTCTCACAACTGAAGTGACAATCTACTAGACACTTTCCTAAGCTGCAATTGAAAAGAGAGATGAAGAAGATGGTCTACCTCATTTTAACGCTATCTCGATCTCCTTTGTTGAAGACCTTGGATCACTTGTGTCACGGGCTCGTTCCTGCTGCTCTTAGTGTTTATGCACCTGCACAAGAGATCAAGACAAAACAAGGCATGCAAATACAAATAGAATATTCAAAAGCGACCTACTTACTTGATGAAGTAATGTTAAGCTAAATGATACATGAGCATACACATTTACGGAAAATGAACCAGCAGTTGTATATTAATAGAAAATAAGGGGAAGCATACAGCCAAGCCTTGATGTTGATAGGCTCTCCTTGAATGAATAACCAAGTTCAAGATAAGTTGTCCAAGTACTCCTTCTCCAAGCCAAATGAGTAGCATATAGGCACAATCTTAGCATAAGGGTGCAAATAGACATAGACCAACCATTTGGGAATGGGAGAGGATGAATATATAGGCTGGGAAAGGGAGTTAGGATCTCTCCAAAGATAGGAGTAGGCCCTTATCTCAAGGAGGTAGCTCATAGGGATAATACCAAGAGGCCAAGTTGGGAGAATTCAACCTCATCTATGCCAAACAACCTCCAGCTCGCTGCTCTGGAAGCTTCTAGATCATGAAGCTTCTCATCCTCTTTGGGAAATTTTCCTTTTTGGGATCATCGTGGGTATACAAGTGAACAGAGAGATGACATCACTGGTCAAGTGCAGTGCAACAGGTGATCATCGTTGTTTTAGTCTCATAAGTAAGATGATTCTCAAATTAGGGTTTTAGAGCTATTTCTTTTAGGGAAATCTCAAGGAATTTTCCAATCAATGTCTTAGGAAGGGTCTGAATTGCATAAATGAATAAGTACACTTCATAATGGTCATTTTTCGGGGACTTCGGGGTATGTCATAGGGAAGTGCAGGAGGTGTGAAAAAATATTGTGTAACAGATGACCCCTAAAGCATGAAGGCAGAATGAGGAATGATGGTTGAGATGCTTTACGAGCTTTTGCAAGGACGAGGACAAACACTGTCAGGAGACCTGCAAATCAAGGACGCATATACATATACATATCTAATATCATGAATCCATGATATGGCCACAACCATCTAGATGATAAGGACTATAGGAAAAGGTCCATGGTATGGGTGCATCCATCCAAATGAGAAGGATCATCTGTGAATCTAAGATCTAAGGTATGGACATAGTCATCCGATATAAAAGGATCATCATAAATGTAAATTCCCACGATATGGTCACAGCCATTCGTATAGCATAAACATGTGTACAATCATGAATAACATATAACTCCACGTAGCCTGATTCATATCAGACAAGAATCAGGGTCTTACGCTCCATCCCAAACCGATCAAAGTATGAATTCTAACATGCGAACGAATGTTTTGAAGTCGAACATGCTCGAAAACCACCTGATTATTAGCCAATGATGTGGACTGTTAACAGGTATGATAGAAACCACCAATAATGACAATGGATATGAAGGTATGACAGTACAATATGTGAATGTGATAACTAAGCTGAAGTTGAACACTCATGGAATCACCCGATCAAAGGCCAATGATGAAAATCTATCATCAGATGCGAAGAACTTGCCATTAAGGCATGCAAGCTCTAAGGTACTGAAAGGGAGTTTCTAAGTCATCTTCCTGGATAATAAGTTGAAGTCGAAAGGAAGTGACCCATCGAAGGAGGGCCATGATGAGTCCCCCATCATCGACACGAAACGAGGAATAAAATGGAAAGAAATGAGTAGGATCCAAGATTGTAGAAAAGAGTCAGACAATGTATAGGCAATAGACTGTAGATGGGACTTCTCTTGAACATATAGGCGACACAACTCCAGAGTGTGGCAGAATTTGACTCAAAATAGGACGAAGGGTCATAATGACGAAGTGGAATGATCAAATGAGAGGTGAAATGGATTACCAAAACCAGGAAGGACAAGTGACTAAGTGAGTCTCTCCCAAACCCGACACGAGAAACAGATGAGTGTCATGTTCAAGAGTGACATGTTACCTATACAAGAGATGCTTCACTTTCACTCTTTCCCTGCTATTTCTAGCGAGTACCTCTTTATTTTTACACAATATTGAAGAGGATACCATATGCTTGTTGTATAAGTTCACCCTTTGGATGAATCCATCCTAGTAAGTTTTACAATTCCTAGGAAGGAGAAACTTGGTCTCGTCATGGTGACAAGTCTTTCATCGTAAAAAAATTTAACGAATCCAATGAAACAATGACTCAGTATCATTTTCATATTTAGATATTTTGAAAAATAGATGAAAAAGAAAACTCCATCATGTCCCTTTTCATAATTTTCCCCTCGAACCCGAAAAGGTAGAAAACAATATTCGAGAGAACCTCTTGACCATATCAACCAAGGTGTACCTTTTTCGTAAATAGTCAATCTTAGCCCAAAAAAGGGGTAAACATATACTGAGATGCTGTCAATAAATTTATTTTAATGATTTCAAAAGGAAAAGTACTCGACAATCTTCTCATATTTCAAGAGTCAGAAAAGAGCTGAAAGATGACTCTTCCTAGAGGAACGCATGGTATGATAGCAACTAGTTCCAGTAATGATGGAACTACTCAAAACATATAAAGGTCAAGAGGTTGCCTAATAGGAGCACTCATCGCAGATGTTCCTCAAGCAAAGGTAAAACAACCAAGTGAAAGCATATGATCATCCAAAGAGATGGTGACGATGGAATGAAAGAACCAAGGCTCATCTGATAAGAATCGGCTGATAAAAATGGCAATCACGAGTTGTAAAGTGGAAATGGTTTCATTTTTACACAAGCTTGAAACATGGAAAACTATGCTTGAGATAAGTTTGCATTCCCCCAACATGATGACGCAATTTAAGGTACATGCCCCCCAAGCTTCATTTCATTCACCTAAGTAGACTGATGGTTACTAACAGGTGAATGGAATGAAGGTTTACTTATGAGATCAAGTGAAAGACTCGACTAGGATTTTACGAGATCTAATCAAAGACTCAAATTTGAAGGGGATTTGTTTCATTTTTTAACAAGCTTGACACAGGAAAAGAACCATGCTCATGACACTTTGTTTCATTTTTTACCGAGCTTGACACAAGTAAAGGAACTATGCTCATGGAGACCTAATTCATTTTCTAACAAGGTTGACATAGTAAAAGAACTATCCTCACGGTCCTTGTTTCATTTTTTAACGAGCTTGACACAAGACAAGGAACTCTGCTCCAAGACCTTTAATCACAGACCAAAAGAGGCCATGGCTTCCAAGAGGTTCTCATCAGATGGGAGAACAACACTCTGGAGGGGATACATGTCCAGGGATCCAAATGAAAAAATCAAGCTCCAATGCCCCTAGTACATGGTGTACTACATCACCCACTAGTTCATTAGCAAATGTGGGTATGGAACAGGTGGCCACGTAATTAACCTCTGGTGGGGGTGATATAGCTTGTTGTGTTGAAGTAAAATTATAAGTGAGGACATAAACAAATTCCTCTAGCCCGATAATGGGTCTAGCCACAATAGGTACATTCTATGGAAGATTTAGTTAGGTTAGAACCAATTAAGAGGGCCTATTTCTTAGTTCACTTATCCTGTTTGATGATGTCCTTGCTTGCTCACTCCAACTATCTCTCGCTTCTTTCTCCAAGCACTGAAACAAGTAAACAACAGCAAACAACAACCATGATAATAGACAAATTGTAATTCAACCTACTTAACGAGTCAAGAAACATTAAGCCATGAATACGTAAGATTACTAAACATGTATGAAATCAATCAATACTTGCATATATTGATATCAAAGAGAGATTACAACCATTGTCTTGACATTATGGTTCTCCTCTAACAAGACCAGTTCCCACAAACTTCTACTAGCATTCCATGATGGCCTCAATCAACAATAGTTTTAAGGCTCTCCCTTTTAGGCTTCACTCCAAACCAAATCAAACTTCTCCCTCACACAACTAGATAGCTACAACTTAGAATAGCTTGTTGTTTACTCCAAACCAAAATAGCAATAGCACACCAACATTAACACTATATCACTAACACTAGCTTGTGCTTGGGAAAAAGGGAGGTTTATACAGGATGAATGGATGGGAGATGGATCCTCTTCTCATGGTAGAAGGTCTTATCTCTTGAGGTAGTTCCATCATTATAGGGGAAAGGAGCCCAAACTGACATCCTCGACCCCATCTGGCCAAACCATTTACCAGACTTCTGTTATGACTTCTGTTACGAAGCTTCTAGAGCTAGAAGCTTCGGCTCTTTATTTAAAAAAAATTCCATAAGAGGACCGGCGCGACTGGAAGAAAGCTCAGTCACTCCGGTTGGTGCTAGGGATAGTGTTAATCCTTGCATATCGGTGCAAGGAGGACAAAGGCCATTAGCATTGATCTTGTAAACTGGGAAAAACAGAAAATTTTGGGAAAATGGTGCAAAAGGGAATTGTTCTGCTCATGAAGAGATACACAATGGGAGTTTCTTCATGAAGAGTAAGCATGTAGGGTTCACTACAAATGTCCTTTAGGATCAAGGAATGAGGAGTACAGGGACAGTGACAAAATGTTGTGTAACAGATGCCCCATAAAGAGTGAAGCCCAAACTAGAATGAGGGATGAAATGCTTTATGAATCAGTGTGAGGAACCATAGTCTGTCATCGGAAAACCTGCAAGCAAGTACAGATACATATACATAATTGAGAACTTTTTCAAATGATACATGAATTGTGGCATGGACACAGCCATCCAGAGCATGATCACGTAAATGGATCCAAGTATGGGCACAGCCATCCGTCAAAGAGGATCATAATGAAACCAAGGTATGGTCGCAGCCATCCAATAATGAGAAGGATCATATATGACAACTCATGGTATGGTCGCAACCATCCATCTGAAAGAGACATGCATATCAACATAATCATGTCACATCACTTCGCAACCTAGACTTTTGTAATCTGAGCCCAGGGTCTTGCGCTCCAACACGACCTGATCAAAGTACAAATTCTAACATGTGAATAGATGTGTTGGCATCGAACATGCTAGAAAGTCACTTGATTACCAGCCAATGATGTAAATTGTTAACAAGCGTAAGATAAACCACCAATAATGACAATGGTCCTCAAGGTACTATTAGCACAATCACGGAATGTGAATAGAGGAACTGAAGTCGAACACTCGTGAAATCACTCGATCGAAAGTCAATGATGTGAACTTGTCGTCGAGTGTGAAGAACTTGCCATTAGGGCATGCAAGCTCTAAGGTACTGGAAGGGAGTCCCTCAGTCAACTTCCCAGATAATGAGTTGAAGTCGACAGGAAGCGACCATGTCGAAGGAGGGCCATAATGTTTCCCACATCATCGACACGAGACAAAAGGATGCAAAATGATTTTGGATGATACAGAGAATCAGAGGCAAATGTAACTACAGAAGGACAACTCTTGAACATATCGGCAACACAACTGGAAATTTGGCAGCTTTTGGATCCATGGGATCGGTGGTCATGATGACGTGGCAGAGATCAAATGGAAGAAAAAAATGAACAGCCCAAACCCAGGAAGGTCAATGATACATAGGAGGATATCCCAACCCGACACGAAGCAAAAAATGTCATGTTCAAGAGTGAGTTGCCGACACAACTAATAGATTTCCAAATTTCCCCCCACCATTCCTGGCAGGTACCCCAATTATTTTTTAATTTCAAGCTTGAAGGGGATAGCATATGCTTGCACTGTAAGTTCATCCTTTGAACGAATCCGACCTAGTAAGTTTAACGATCCCTAGGAAGGAGAATCTCACGTTCGTCATGACGATGAATCCGATGTCGTTTAATATTTTAACGAGTCCGACAAAGGCATAACTCGGTATCTTTTTCATGTTTAGATAGTTTAAAGAAGACACATAAAAGAAAACTCCACATGGTCCATTTTCGTATTTTTGTGTCTCTCGAGCCTGAAAAGGTAGAAAATGATACTTGAGAGAACCTCTTGACCATTTCAGTCAAGGAGTACCTTTTTCGTAAATAGTGCCTCCCAGCGCGAAAAAGTGGTAAGCTTATATTGGGCGCACGATGTTTCGCATCCGTTAACGAGTTCGAAACGACAAGGGCTCGGCCATCTTTTCTCTTTTAAAGGGTTGGAAAAGAGCTTGAAAGTGGACCCCTCATTTTATTTTTTATGAGTCAAAAGGGAAAAACACTCAGCAATCTTTTCATATGAGCTTAACAAGTCAAGAAAAGAGTTGAAATGTGACTTGTCACCATTGTTGAACATCCATCACCTATCACTGCGCAAAAAGGTAAAGTGTATTATCTAGTTCTTGAGGAAAAATAAGTTAAAATATTTACAAAAACCTAATTTTTACATGAAAAAATGAATAAAAAGGAGAAAAGTAAATATATTTTTACCATTTACCGTTTTAGCTTTATGTGAAAACTTTTTACTCACTTTTTCCGTAATTTTTCCGGAGCAGATTGCGGGAGATCCGGGAGGTCAATCACCGAGCCGCCAGTTACAGGTAAAAGCCGAAGCCCTGAGCTCCATTTCCATGTTCTTTATTTCTATTTTTAACCATTTTTTTAGTTTTTTGAGGGGGTTTTTGAAAAACATTTTTGCCCTCGGTCAGTGTGACTTCTGGGCACGGAATCACATCGACTGAGGGTGATTAACAAAGCCAACCGCGTAGTTTGGCACAACTATTTTTGAAACAAGCATGTCAGCGCCGTGAATAGGGAAAAACCTTATTTTCTCAAAAAATCATCGTTTAAACTCAAATTTTATGGGCTAAGCATGATTTTTGACTCAAATTAATGGATTTTATAGGAAAGAATCATTGAAAATGGTGGACTGGAAAGAACGAAAGCATGAGGATGTTGACACCCAGGCAATGAATGACCCAAATTGCCTGGAAGCTTTGAGGGCTTGCGGGCTCCTCAAATTCTTTCTCACACCAGGGATGCGGGCCCAACCCGAGTTGCTTCGGTACCTGATTAGTCTTTGGGACATTAATCGGGAGATATTTGTCATTGGTGACCATTAGCTGGAGTTGGAAACTTCATATATATACTTCATCACTAAACTGTCTCGTCGAGGGGAACCAGTGAACTTGTATGGGTCACGACCGATTGCGGCAAGCATATCTTCATTGCTTACTAAACACTATCCTGAGGCCCTGAAATCGAAAAGTGGGAAGATAGAGATTTCCAGTGTTCAGGATCTGACACTGAGAGTTCTATTCTTGACCATTAACAGAGTGGCAGGGTCCTAGGTGGAACATGAGACTAGCAAGTTGAAGTTCCTTTATGCTATCGACTGTACAGCTCCTACGATCTTCAACTAGGCTGAGGCCATGAAGATCAATATCAAGCGCCAACTGTCCAAAGCCAAGGCAGGGAATCTGAAGCAATTTTTCTTCGGATCGGTGCTTGTGACCTTCTTCTTGGAATGGGTACCACTGTTCCAGTATCAGCTGACTGAGGTAGATCATCCTCTGCCACGCAATCCGCAAATGGCTCGCTAGAGTCATTTGATGCCCAAGATCACTAGGGGGTCAGCACATGTCATACCGACCTGCATTCTTTTCATGGCTACGATGACAGAAAATCGTCATGGAGGACTGGACATACAGTGGCACCGACTTCCGTGGAGATCCAGATATGCCCTTACCAGATGGAGAGGATTTCGACGATGAAGGTAAAAAATCAAATTTTTAAATTTGAGATTTTTTAATTGTTTTTGGGTATATATGTGCTTGTAAAATTTCTCTCGTTAATGCAAACGTTGGACCAGAGCGGCTTGTTGGGATGTCCCCAATAGCCAGGCGTGTCCCCAATAGCCAGGCGAGGAGGAGATCTTGAGGAACCTTGAGGGGTTGACTCGTGGCATCCCAGAGTATGCTCGAGTAGGAGACATTCCTCATCAGTACAAGAGACACAGGGTGGGAGTCTCGGATCAGATTCGCTGATTGCTGACTCGGGTTGCATGAGTCGTATCATGCTACCATGATCACCATGCTGATTAGTTCTTAGGTCCATCACTTACATTTTTTAAGGTCTGCGTGCCACGGATATATGAGGCCTGCGAGCCACCGATGTTATTTTGGACACGCATATTATTTTTTTGGGGTTCTGATGTATCAAACATTATCACCATATATATATATATATATATATATATGCTGTATTTTCTTGCCTACCATGGTACAAATGGTTTCTTTTATATTTTCACATGTTTTGTAAATGTTTATCCAACTCATGATTAGCTAATGCATATGTCAATGTATTCATGCGTCTAGGAATATGATGACATGTAATGTAATAAAAATGTCTTTCCAATAGACGGATATAGAGATACATTCTCAATATTTGAGGGTTTCTAACAGAATATTGCCCATTGAGTTGAAGGACGACAAGATGTGAATCTAGGTTGACAACCAACTCTCTAATGTCAAGAGCAATGGCTTCTGACAACAGTTCGATGACCGCATTGTATTCAACAATGTTATTAGTTGTGCGACCTAGACAGGTACCTTGAAGGTCAATCAACTCACAGTTAGGATTATAAATAGCCCATGCCGTGGATGATAGGTTCCGGGTACTATGGCAAGCACCATCAACGAAACCAATGTGGAGAGTCGCAAACATTTGCAAAGCAAGAAAAGCATAGTAAACAGGAAAGCTGTTTGAAAACTACCACACAAAACCACACTGCACAAAAATGAATGACACACTAATGTACACAAGTAACCATGCAAGATGACCTAAGCATAGTACTTCTTGAGAGAGTCCATGCTGGGACTCAGGTAATCAATCAACATGGATGAACACTGGAGTTTTACTGTTGACATGACGAGTAAGCATTGACTCGGCCAAATAATAGAGTAGAACTCATATAAGGCTTTGCCCCCATGCCCCCTAGGTGAGGGAGGGTTACGAGTCAGAGGACAATCGGTGAAAACTCGAGGAGGGTGAAAAATCTTGAATCCATGAAGGGATAAAGGAGCCCTCAGTTGAAAGATCTTGACCATGTCAGGATAAACTGACACGTCAATAAGTAGCTGAGAAGAAAATGTCTCAAGACACATAGCCATGATCGTCGGACGAGGCAGGAACGAGGAGTGATGATGAGTATCGATCCAAGGCGGTTCCTCGAGAGACATGACTTCCATGATACCTTCATCGGCAAGGAAGGTCTCGGTTAAGGGATCAGGCAATTCCAAAGTGCCAAGCCATGGGGATTGAGAGTACGTATCGAGAGAGGTCTTCGACATAAAAGAATCAGAGGATGTAGAACTCGAAGCCAAAACAATTTCCACATAATTGACTTCGACGGGACTAAGCGGCATAACCTCGCCCTAGGTATCAACAAGATCTAGTGAAGGTATGACCCAAGGATCAGATTTGACCGAGATCATGTTGATAGAGGCAACATGAGGAGGTGGGAGTGGAAAAATTCCCATTAAGGCAGAATCTTTGAAAAGACCTGCCCCCACACTCTCATAGGGAGCACCAGTGTGCTTGACGTACGGAACATTTCCATTTGAGGAGGAAGAGGCAAAGAAAGACAGCTGGTCAACAGTGACAATCTTCCCTTGATGGGGAAAACAAATCACGTGAAATAAAGAAGAGTCCATGGCATGCATGGCATGGGTCCAGCTTCAACCGAGTAGAATATTATAGTTGAGATTGGCGTCAACAATTTCTACCTCGACTTGCATTGTCTTGCCTTCCAGAGTGATGAAAAGGTTAGGTAAGACACCGAAAGGTCACGAATCACACCCATCGAAAGCTTCCAGAGTGTTCAAAGATTGGTTCAAAGTAGGAGAACCAATAGCCTTCCAGCATGCGGTTGACATGATGCAGGTGAAGGCACTGTTATGAAACTAGCTCACAAAAAGATAGAAAAGATAGATCAACGCCTTAGAAATAAGCCTCTTTGAGGGGGCAACCTCCTTTACATTACACAAATGAACAATTCTTAGATGATTCAAATGAAAAAACCTCCTTTCTATATATAGGAGTCTAAGGGGTCACAATATAACCAAATCCGACCTAACAATAATAATATAAAGGCACAAAAATAACAATAGTGGGATTCTATGGGGCACAATAATAACAATATGGGGACAATAGGGGCACAACAATAACAATAAGGGATACAACGACAATAGTAATGGGGGAATCACTAGTATTATAGGGACATAACAGGCACCTTCATCGATGACAGTCCGATGGATGGTCTTCTCATTGATGATTACCTGAATAAGAAAGGCAATCTGATGAGGAAGATGGGGAACATGGTTCTCTAGATTGAAACATATCAAATTGGAATCGGTGGGATCGATGTCCCCGATAGTTGACATCAAAGATTTCCACTATGATGGGCATCTTTGGAGCACCTTGAGGGTCGACATAGCTGACGACGTCTGAGCCAAATCCTCAACAATATTATAGTGCTAAGCGTCTCAGGCATTGGGATTATACAATGATTTCCGCAGCACACCTCGAGAGGGTGGCCATATAGCAGAGTCAGGGTTAGGGCACTCAATGTGAAGAGGGCTAGAACTTGGGGCAAAAAGAAGAAGGTGCAGCTTCTTTCTCCTTCCCAGTTGTTGAAGCAGAAGTTTGATAATCTTTTGATCTAGTAGCCACATTAATAGGCATACTCATCATGAACACTTGAGATCCGGAGGAAGAAGATTGGGGTTGGTCTACCATTTGGGTTTTTTGAGATGAAAATGGTTCTTTGAGGATAGCGGGGGTCCCTTTGAGCAAGTGGCTAACTTCAGATCGTTGTGGGAAATCCTTAGTGTAGTGATCTTCCTTGCAAATGAGACAAGGATACTTAGGTTTTTGTTGCAAATATTCGCTAGCAGACGATTTGGGAGGACCCTGTTTCGAGGCATCGACTTTACCCTTGCCTTTGCCTTTCTTCTTTCCTTTCGAGGATTTTTCCACTGCGGTAGACTGGGTAGTGTGGACCTCTAAGGTTTTACCAGGGCCAGGTGGATTTTGGGACAAACTATTAGGAACAGTATTTGAGACCGACTTCTGTTTGGAAGAAGTTTTAGTAGGGGTCTGGGATACCGAACTAATAACTCCATCAACGGGAGGTACAACTTGTGACTTTGATGCGGTGTGATCGGATGATGGTGGTGGAGCATTGGCTAATAACTCATACAAAGTGCTATATTAAGAATAAACTAGATCTAAGTACTAGGCACGAGAAATGGCTTAATCTTCGGTAATGCATCCACCCATAGCTATAACACGAGAAATTGGGGCTATGAATGATTTGGTGAACCATTCAGTGTGCAGCTGATCAACAATCTCAAATTTGATCAAGCGATGTCTACGTCTCCATTCATGGATGTGATCAGAGATGTGTGTCGCAGTATCTTGCTTAAGAGATGTGAGCAAATAGGTTCCAGTTTCATAACGAACCGGAAACTGAAAATGCATGAGGAAATCCATGGCTAAAGAGTTAAATTCATGGTAAGTACTTCAAGGCAGCTTGATGTACCACTTAGCTACAGCGCCTCTGAGGGTTCGTTGGAAAATATAGAGACGAATGGAATCGTCAATGTATGAGTTTGACGAGCACCAGAGGTGATATGTCATCACATGGGCCTGAGGATCTTCTTTAGCTTTCCCATCGAACTTTGGACAATCACTTGGTATCTTGGACGACACTAGAGGCCAGTATGGTGAATGAAGGATTGGATCATTCGTAAGGCGAGATACATCTGACAACTCGACCATAGCCAAGAATGGAAATTGAGTGTTAAAAGGCATGGGAAGTCGATAAGCGGGTCTTAACGGAGGAGCCCATCCCTGCTGGTAAGGATTTTGACCCCACAATGGGGGATTTTGGCCATATGGCATCTGAGGTGGCCACCATTGTGGATTACCTTGACCATAGAGGGGATTTTGACCTTGAATATCTTGGAACTGTCCGACCATAGGTTGTTGATAAGCAACATATGGGTTGAAAGGTTGTTGAGCCTGTTGACCTTGGACATATGGATATTGGACCTGTTGTCCTTGAACATATGGGTGGTGAGCCTGTTGTCCCTAAACAAGAGGATTTTGGACCTGTTGTCCTTGGGCATAAGGTTGATACACTTGTTGCCCTTAGACATAGGGATTTTGTACCTGTTGCCCTTGACCAAAAGGATTTTGAACCTGGTGACCTAAGGCATTAGGGTTTTGTACCTGATGCCCTTGGCCGGTAGGATTCTGGACCTGTTGACCTAGGACATTAGGATTTTGAGCCTGTTGCTGCAGGACTTGACCTTGACCCTGCCCTTGCAAGGGTTGACCCTGTTGATATGTATACAAGGGTTGTTATTGCCCTGGTTGGTTTTGATGTTGCAAGGGTTGACCTTGCGATTGCAAAATTTGTCCCTAAGCCTGCAGAGGTTGGCCTTGTGAGGACATGGGTTGGGAGGTGTGCAGAGCATATTGCATCTGCTTCTTCACGATTTGCTGCAATTGTTGCAAGGGTTGACCTTGCGGTTGTTGCAGTTGACCTTGTTGTGGGATAATTTGCCCTCGCGGTTGTGCAAAGAGCCCTTGCTACAACAAAGGTTGCCCTTGTGGTAATAAAGGCTTCCCTTGTTATTGTAGAGGTTGTCCTTGTTGTTTCAAGGGTACTTGAATAGTGCCCAGGAAATTTCCGAACTGAATCTGGCCATAGCTAGGTTGAATGTACTGCTCAGATTGGAGGGTGTAAGGTTGATTAACCATCCCTTGAGATCCATATGGAACGTAAGGAGTTTGGTATTGGACCTGATCCCCATAGGGCTATTGATATTGAACATTGCTTGATCCAGACGGAACCTATTGGTATTGGACATTGCTTGATCCAGTTGGGTCACTGGGGTTGTGAATAATGTCGGAAGATGGCTAGTTCATACCAAGCATATGAGCTTGTAAGCCACTCACATTGGTGGCACCTGACACCATAGAAACATTCAGGTTTTGCCCCCCAGGCGGTGGCACAGCCTGGCCACTGACTAGAGGGATGGAGGAACTGACAGAGACATTCTTCGAAACTATCAGTTGTGCTTGACGAGTAACTGGGATTGACGATACAAGGGTATTTGGAATGGTGGGTTGCACCGGGACTGAGGTAACAGCCTGTTGGGAAGTCATGTTCGCAACGAACAGACCTGACGTAGGCATGGCGCCTAATGCCCAAATAGGGTTATGGTAAAGTGATGAGGCACTAGGTGTACCTGAAACCAACTGTGCCAAAGACACATAGTTGGGTGGCAAATTGGTGGGAATACCCCCTGAATAGGGGAAACCCTTAGGAGGAAAAGGCAGCTCTTCCTCCTCAACAATGTGTGGAGTAGAAACTTCGGACTCTTCTGGAGAGGTGACTGGAGCATCGCCTTCGAGTTCCATGTCTGGAAATAAATGACGACGAATGGCCGAACGAGTACAAGGGGATAGTTCCAATGGAACACCTGGCTGGTCGTATGGACTGTAAGGATGCTACAGTGATATCACAACAGGGTCAAATAGAGGGTTCGGAGGATAAATAACCAGTCCAAGCTGACCGTCAGTGGTCGGCGAGTCCTCAGGAGTTTGAACGGGATTGTCCAGAGATTCTAGGCCAAGATCAGCAGATGACCTAGTATCGAAAGTAGGCAGAGGATGAGATGACAAAGGTTGAATACTCAGAACAATTCTGAGTTCAACACCTTGGTCCTCGAGTGACTCTGGTAACTTAGGAAATGGCTCCTTAAACAATATTTCAAACGAAGGAGAGGAAGAAGAATTGGGTGAACTAGATGGTTTAGCCATGATGACCTTGTCTTAGTCGATTGAAAAATTAACTTCAAGGCTTTAAAATGTTCTTTAAGGGAAACTCATGATTTGGTCTCAAAAAAGACTAACAAGGTGTTTTCAAATCGTGGGCAATCAATTATTAAGACGCATAAAAGACTGGTGCTCTTTCATTTTTTAAGAGTTGAGAAAGAAACAAAGATGACTCTATCACTTTCGATTGGAAACGAGCTCGAAAGGACAAGTGCTCGAATGATATTTTAAGTTTAATGAGTCAAAAATATCAAATGATTGCTCTAGATGATCTAGGTAAATAGGATTACCAAGCAACCATGAACTGCAAAATACCTCCCGGTGAACCGAGAAGTACGAGCAGGCAATCTTCCTGAATGTTGTGTTCGGTGTATCATGTTTGCAAGGCGGCCGACTCGGCTTCCTAAGGATAAAGGATTACAGCCTAGAGGGGTTTCCTGTTATATACTCAATGGTACGGGGAGCATAAATCCATACTAGTATTGTCTAATGCCGAAGCTAATGACAGCGGCTAGGTTTAAGGACGTCAGAAAATGTCTCTAGCCTAGACCTTCTAGATATGATCGTTAAATTTCAAATACGCCTTAGGTTAATTGAATTCATATTAAATTTTATCTTGAATTTTGTTTTAGTTTTTCAGGTCTTAGTGATGCAACTCAAAAAACCTTAAATGCAACTAAATGAGACAAGACCCTTTCAATTCGATGAAATGTCTACACTAGAGAGGGTAGAAACTTCTCAACCAAATGCAAACAAACAAGCAACTGAAAATGAAATGATCTTTCACCACCTTACTTTTTGAAAAATAAACTAATGAAAAATGCATTCTAATTCCTAATTTCCTGACAATAACATATCTAACAGTTCTTTCAAAAGCAAAAAGAGTTATTTTCCTTTTCCAAATGCCAATGTAATTCTATTCTTTCAATGATGCAAGCTATCGTAGCGCAATGATGCAACGAACTAGAATTTCACACTTTTTCATGAAACAACGAAACAAACTTTTCACATATAATTCTTCAGTGAAAAAGTTCTCAAGACAATAAGCTCTTCAAGCAGATGAACACATGAAAAGAGAAACTCATTCATACTAATGAAACACCGACTTTACCAACCACAAGATAAGCAACGTAATCTATGCCAGAAAAGAAACGTTTAGGTAAGCAAATGAAAACTTGTGTAAAAGTGGTCAAAGTCATAAAAGGACCAAAAACAAAATGCAAGGAGTAAGTACACCTACAACCCGACTTACTGAGTTCACAAATTGCTAAATGGACGACAAACCAGATGCCCTAGTGTCGCTGACCACTCAATGACTCAATCAATAAAGTAGAAAGATGATAAGTCAACAAGCAAACACAACCAAACAAAAAGTAGCTTTCTAATCAGGGAGAAAATGGTCCAAAAGGCCTACGGGGTCAGAATCGCAAGAGCAGAACACACTGGCCAAGATTGGGGTCAGGCCCTAATCTTCACTTACAGGCATCGGCATGACTGCCTAACTGAAAAAAAGCGCCAAAGGCCAGTCAGTGCGATTGTTCTCAGCAGCTTGTGGTGATCGGCACGACTGTCAGCGAATTAAGCGCGTTGATCAAGGGAGTTAAGGAAAAAAATAAAAAAATTGAAACAAGGACCAAATCTGCTACTATGAATTTTAGACTCAGGCCAGTAAGCAGGAGAAAAGAAACAAAACCAAAGGGAAAAGTGGAACTAGAAAATTTCTCACGAAATCATGAAATCCAAGACAAACAAAAGGATTGGGATCCCCAGCGGAGTCGCCAATTTGTGGTGAAGTAAAATTATAAGTGCAGACACAAACAAATTCCTCTAGCCCGATAATGGGTCTAGCCACAACAGGTACATTCAATGGAATATTTCCTTAGGTTAGAACCAATTAAGAGGGCCTACCTCTTAGTCTGCTTATCTCATTTGATGATGTCCTTGCTTTCTTTCTCCAGCTATCTCTCGCTTCTTTCTCCAAGCACCTGAAACAAGTAAACAACAGCAAACAACAACCGTGATAATAGACAAATTGTAATTCAACCTACTTAACGAGTCAAGAAACATTAAGCCATGAATATGTAATATTACAAAACATGTAGGAAATCAATCAATAGTTGCACATATATTGATATCAAAGAGAGATTACAACCATTGTCTTGACGCTGTGGTTCTCCTCTAACAAGACCATGTTCCCACACACTTCTGCTAGCATTCCATGATGCCCTCAATCAATAATAGTTTTAAGGCTCTCCTTTTTAGGCTTCACCCCAAAACAAATCACACTTCTCCCTCACACAACTAGATAGCTACAACTTAGAATAGCTTGTTGTTTACTCCAAACCAAAATAGCACTAGCACACCAACATTAACACTATATCACTAACACTAGCTTGTGCTTGGGAAAAAGGGAGGTTTATATAGGATGAATGGATGGGAGATGGATCCTCTTCTCATGGTAGAAGGTCTTATCTCTTGAGTTAGTTCCATCATTATAGGGGAAAGGAGCCCAAACTGACATCCTCGACCCCATCCGGCCAAACCATTTACCAGACTTTTGTTACGAAGCTTCTAGGGATGGAAGCTTTGGCTCTTTATTTAAAAAACTCTCCATAAGAGGACTAGTGTGACTGGAACAAAGCTCAGTCACTCTGGTCAGCGCTAGGAATAGTGTTAATCCCTGCATCTCAGTGCAACGAGGACAAAGGCCATTAGCGCCGGTCTTGTAAACTGGGAAAAACAGAAGCTTTTGGGAAAATGGTGCAAAACGGAATTGTTTTTCTCATGAAGAGGGACACAATGGGAGTTTCTTCATGAAGAGTAAGCATGTAGGGTTCACTGTAGATTTCCTCTAGGATCAAGGAATGGGGAGTATAGGGACAGTGACAAAATGTTGTGTAACACTTGCGCATAAGAACCATTTATGGATGATGGTTGATTGGGAGTTGATTTAGGACCAATGAATGTAATTCGATTAATGATCACAATGCTTCCTTCATGCGGGAAACACATCACTCGAAAGAGGGAAGAAACAAGAGCCCCCATGACGTAAACATAGTCATGGACAAGGAGTAGATTAAAATATAAAGGGCCTTGGACAACCATCACGTATATATAGACAATATTTCCTCCCAAAGTAATTGGTAACTTAGGAAGGGTCCCTAATGGTTGACTGTTTCGCCTATTAAAAGCTAACAGATTCTGGGTGATGGTGACAAGCTGAGGAGAACCTAAAGCTTTCCAAGAAGTTGAGGACAGAATACTAGTATATGCAACTTTGTCTATGGTTGTGCTCAGTACAACCATATGGTAATAATGTATTGTAATCTGGAAAGGCACATAAGACAGAAGACAATATCCTGCTAGTTGACTCCAATGTCACATGGTTCGGGTTCGACAATGATTGGGTTCAGTTTGAGTTCGAATTTTTTGATGAGGTTCGCTATTAGGTTCATCTATATATATAAACATATATTAATTTAAAATGAATTATAGGATAAAATAGTAACAAATCAACATCAATAAACATAAAATATGCTATCACAAACTTGGAAACTGCAAGGCTAAAATACAAGCTTGAGTTGTGACATGAAGTTATGAGTTTTGATCTATGGACTTGGTCATTGGCTATGAGGTTCGATGAGGTTCGTCGAACCTCAAAACATTTTTGAGGTTCACCAAAATTTGAACCTCAAGGTTAAAGTTCGATGAACCTTGTGACATAGGTTGAGTCCAACCAAAATAAGTGACTAAACTACTCAAAGGGGGTGTCGTAGGAACGTGATAATTGCCTCCTTTCTGTATGGGAACTGGAGAAATTCTCTCATGCACCTCGGGAACGGGAGGATTTTCCTCTAGTTCATTCAAAACTGAAGAACCAGAAGAACCTGAGTAGGACAAGGTTCACTCTCTACCGAAAATATATGGTTAACTGAAGGTGGATTCAGGTCTACCATTTTCTCAACCAATGGTTGGTCGAGAATGGACTAATGAGACTCACTTTCAGAGAGAGTGGGGTTGACCAAAGATAAATTTTGATCAATCACTGGATCAACTAGTGAAGGATAAGGGGAAGTATTTCGATACCCAATCGAAAGATGAGGTTGAGAAGCTGTAAGGTTTTCCAACTCTTTGGAAACTTCATCTATAAGAGGAGAAAGGTGAATGGGATGATTACCTTCACACAAATTACAAGGAAATTTGACTTTTCCCTTTTTCCCATGAGCTTTACTTGTTGAAGGTTTATCACCAGCATGATCGCTAGAGGCTGATGACAAAGTTCGATGTGAACCTGTGGACCACACTTCTAAGACCTTGGGAATACTAGGACAATCTCGAAGAAGGTGGTCACCCTTACATAACATGCAAGGGAATTTTACTTTCTGGGGTTGGTTGGAATATTTTTCTACATCAGTTGCATCCATAGAAATGACTTCTTGGTTTCCCCATTGCTTATTTTGTTTCTTCTTCTTCGTCCTCTTCTTCATCTTCTTAGCTCCCTGGTGACTAGAATCCAGACTTTCACCAAGCGAAGAGGAAGAACGAGGTGAAGAAATAGGCGAAGAAGGTGAGGGGTCAACTTTAGGATCAACATGAGGTTGATGTTGTTCAAGTGGAGGAGAACTTGGTTGAAAATCAGTTTGGACACTTGGAACCACCGAGGTTGAAAATAACCAAACTGGTAGAAACCACCGAGGCTGAAAGTAACCAAACTGGCAGACCAATGGTCAAGCCAGGAAGGGACAACATTGCCATATAGGGAGCACCAATTTTTCCAAAAGAAGGAAAAGGACTAGGATTCCCATCAGAGGGGTTTCCTTGACTGGTATACTCAGGAAATGTTTCCATTAGTATCAACCTAAGATCTACTAAGGAGTATTTCCACAGGAGTTGATAAAAGGATGAAAAGGTGACTCTAGTCGCTTTCGTTGGTTTAACGAGCTTGAAAGGACAACTGCTCAATGATCTTTTCAAATTTAAGGAGTCAGAAAAGATTAAAATGACTACTCAAGTATCTCTCGGCGAAAGGGAGTACCAAGTAACCGTGAATTGCAATATACACCTTAGCAAATAAATTTACCAAGGACTTGACGTACGTGCAGGAAATCTCCCCGAATGTTGTGTTCAGTGTATCACGTTTACAGGGCAGTAGACTCGACTTCCTATGGATAAAGGTTTGCAACCTATGAGGGTCTCCCTTTATATACTCGACGGTATGGGGAGCACAAGTCCGTGATAGTGTTGTCTAATGCAAGAGTATTGCGAACAACAGATGTTGAGTTTTATAGACGCTGGAACATGTCTCTAGCCTAGACCACGAAGTATGAGCGTTAATGTTTCAAATTCTCCTTAGATTCATTGAGGTAAATTTTAAATTTAATCTTTGAATTAAGTTTCAGTTTTAAGGCTCAAAATGATGTCACCTAAACCCCTATGATGCAACTATATGAGAAAAGGAAAACTTTTCATTTCAATGAAATCTAGAGTAATCAAGGGAAGAAATTTCAATCAATAATGCATCAAACAAAGCACATCATGCAAAATTCCTTCCACTAACTTTCACTTTCATCTTCCAAATGCAATGCCAAAAGTAAAAAAGATTTTCACTTTTCACTATCCTAAATGAAACTTTTCGAAAGCAAAATGATTTTGACTTTACTAAGATGCATTTATATGAATTATGTTTTTCTTTTCATTTTGAATGATTTTATGCACCTAATACAGTTTTTAGCTTTCAAACACCAAAAAATGTGATCTATTTTCAATGATGAATCTCAAAAAATAACTTTTCAATTCAACTAATCTAATGCATTTTCACGAAAAGTAAATTTTGAAATACAAGCTAAAACAAATGCAAAATGATGTTTTCAATGATTTCCACAGAAAACAACACTCAATCAATCAACAAAACAAACATCTCAATGACACCAACAAGCAGCAAGTGATGACCAATTAACTAGAAACTCTAGAACTCAATCATATTTCACTTCAAAGCCAATGAGACAAATTTTTCAAATTAATCAAGACAATCAATCAAAAACTGACAAATCCAAGCATACAGGATAGGAAAAGACCTTAGGGGCCAAGACACACTGGATTCTAAGGAAGAAACCTTAAAAATTCTCACATTCAAGGATCATCGCTACTTTATATACCCAAACCCTTGATGATTGGGTTATCATCGCTACTTTCCATACCCAAACCTGTGATGGTCAGGATCATCGTCACTACTTTGTATAGCAAAAAGAGTGATGATTTCAGCGCTACCAAAAAATGAAGAAATATTTTTTTATCGCAATTGTAAAGGTAAAAACATGATTCCATCACACCTGTTAGAGTGAAACCCATGATGGGTGAGGAATATGGGAAAAAACAAAAAAAGATTCCAAGAAACAATCCAGATTTAGCACTCTAAAGTAGTAATCAGTGATGGTATAAACCTAGACTGATGCAGACAAGTCGAGAAATCGATGGTTGGTCTAACTCAACACAAAATCAGGATGAAGGATTGAATGGAAAGGATCATAGCGTCCCCAGTATGGTCGCCATTTTGTTGTCCAGGTAAATCCTCTCTGCGGACAGAGACGATCCCTCTAGACTAATGAGTGGGTCTAGCAACCGAAGTGACAATCTACTAGACACTCTCCTCAGTTTCAATTGAAAAGAGAGACGAAGAAGATGGCCTACCTCATTATGATGCTATCTCGATCTCCTTTGTTGAAGACCTTGGATCACTTACGTCATGGGCTCGTTCTTGTTGCTCTCAGCGTTTATGCACCTACACAGGAGATCAAGACACAACAAGGCATGCAAATACAAATATCATATTCAAAAGCAGCCTACTTAACTGATCAAGGAATGTTAAGCTAAATGATACATGAGCATACACATTTAGGGAAAATGAACCAACAGTTTTATGTAAATAGAAAATAAGGGGAAGCATACAGCCAAGCCTTGATGTTGATAGGCTCTCCTTGAATGAATATCCAAATCCAAGCTAAGCTCTCCAAGCACTCCTTCTCCAAGCCAAATTAGTAGCATATAGGCACAATCTTAGCATAAGGGTGCAAATAGACATAGACCAACCATTTTGGAATAGGAGAGGATGAATATATAGGCTGGGAAAGGGAGTTAGGATCTCTCACTCCTTCTCCAAGACAAATGAGTAGCATATAGGCACAATCTTAGCACAAGGGTGCAAATAGACATAGACCAACCATTTGGGAATGGGAGAGGATGAATATATAGGCTGGGAAAGGGAGTTAGGATCTCTCCAAAGAAAGGAGTGGTCCCTTATCTCAAGGAGGTATCTCATAGGGATAATACCAAGAGGCCAAGTTGGGAGAATTCGACCTCATCTATGCCAAACAACCTCCAACTCACTGCTCTGGAAGCTTCTAGATCATGAAGCTTCTCATCCTCTTTGGTAAAATTTCCCTTTTGGGATCATCGTGGGTATACAAGTGAACAGAGCGATGCCATCGCGGGTCAAGTGCAATGCAACAGGAAATCATTGTTGTTTTTAGTCTCATAAGTGAGATGATTCTAAAATTAGGGTTTTAGAGCTATTTCTTTTAGGGAAAGCTCAAGGCATTTCCCAATCAATGTCTTAGGAAGGATCTGAGTTGCATAAATAAGTACACTGCATAATGGTCATATTTCAGGCACTTCGGGGTATGTCACAGGGAAGTGTAGGAGGTGTCACAAAATATTGTGTAACAAACTCATAAACTTGGTAGATTTAAAAACTTGAGCATTATCAATGATATTCTTCCTTGGGCAACTGAACCTGGCAAGGATATTCTCCTCCATGAATTTGAGAACCATGACATTGCTTGCATTTCTAGTTGGGACTGCTTTCACCCACTTAGTGAAATAATCGGTGGTCGTAAGAATCCACTTGTGTCGACCGCTAGAGGGTGGGTGTATTTCCCCAATGAAGTCTAAATCCCACTGTCCGAAAGGTTCTTCAAGAAAAATAGGGATTAAAGGAAAAGGTACTAATTTCTGTCTTTCAACAAACAATTGGCACTTCTCACAGGCATGAACATATGCATGTACCTCACCAAATAGCTTGGGCCAATAGAAAATTTCTTTGAGAATTTTATGCGTTGTATCTCAACAACTATAATTCCCCACACACACAATTATGGAACTCATCCATCACTTTATAGATCTCTTCTTCAACCAGGCATAAAAGTGAAATCCCTATGGGGTCTTTCCAATAGAATTGTCCATTTGAAATGACAAATTTATGAGATTGTAGACTCAAAGATTTGTATTTAACTTTATCAAAATTGACTGGACAACTCAGAAAAAGTAAATAGTGGATTATATGCTTATACTTGTGTGGTACTTCATTTGGATTTTCTTTGTTGTTGTCTTGACCTTATGATGTTCCTCTTCTCTTGGGCTTTCTCCTTCCTCTATTAGAAAATTTATACCCAAATCTTGGCAGTTCAATTCGAACAATACTTTATCTAATCCCTACCCCTTGATCAACCTCGTGGGTTTGATCTCCAGGTCATATTCTTGGATTTTAGCAATCCATTTACCTCTTTTCCCCTCTTTGTCACCTTGTACTAGAATGTCTTTCACATATGTTGTAGGAACAGAAGTTGTTATGCTTGATTGCAGGACATATATTTTGAAGGTCTTCAGGGCCTTGACCAAGGAATAAGCTTGATTCTCCAAAAATTTATAATTTAACTTGCCATCCCATGGCACCTGGCTGAAAAAATTTATTGGTTTCTCATGTCCTTCATTGTTTTTGTGCAATAACACAGTAGCCACTGTATGAGGAGAAGAAAAAGAGAAAATGAAAAATGGTTTTAGGTAGTCAGGGTTGAATAATACAGGAGCTTCTGCAAAGGCTTTTTTGATTCTGGAGAATGACTCCCAAGCTTCTTCAGTCCATTTTACCTCCCTATCCTTCTTCAACATCCCTGTAATTTCTTTAATTATCTTAGCATAATTGGGTATGAACCTCCTCAAAAAGTTGATTATGCCCAAGAAAGTTTGGATTTATTTCTTATTTCTCGGTAGTGGGATGTTGTTGATGGCTTCCACCCTCTTGGGATCTATCTTCACCCCCTCTTTTGCCACGATGTGTCCTAGCAACTTTCCCTCACTTAGAGCAAACTGAGACTTCTTAGGATTTAAAGACATGCCATATTTTCTGCATTTCTCAAAAGTGAGTCATAGATGTTCGATATGCTCCTCATCTATTTTTTAAAAAACAGTGATGTCATCTAGGTAAATTACCACAAACTTATCTTGTTCTCCCACAAACGTTATATCCATTTCTCTCTGAAAAGTGTCTCCTACATTAATGAGGTCGAAGGGCATTTGGGCATACATGAATGTTCCCAAGGCATGGTGAAAGTAGTTTTATTTTGATCCTCAGGATGCACATCTACTTAATTGTATCCATAAAACCATCCATCATAGACATACAAGCAGAGCCCACCAACTTTGCAAAATGTAGTTCATTTTAGGCAATGGGTAATTATCCTTTAGTGAGGCCTTATTCAGATTCCTAAACTTGACACACAACCTTATTTCCCCGTTATTCTCCCTAACATGAACTAGACTTTCCACATAGTCTGAATACCTCAGAGGTACACTAATTTTATCTTGGAGCAACTTCCTCACCTTTTTCTCAATTGATGGAAGTAATAAGGGGTTAATCTACCTAAGCTTTTGTTTGTATGGTTCTGCCCCACTCTTCAAAGGAATTTTATGTTGGATGATATTAGTATCAAATGTTTTTAAATCATCATAAGACCAAGAAAACACATCCATATATTTCTTAAAAAGATCCAGGTACTTTTGTTTGTATTCCTTGGGAACTCCTTTGGCCAACTTAATTATCCGGGGATCCTGATCTAAACCAATATTGTAGTCTTCCACCTGTTCTTCAAATTCTTGCTCAGTTGGCTTGGCAGTCGTATCATTTGAGTTGAACAATCTTTCCAAGGGAACCAAACCTCTGGGGATATTATTACCTTTCAATTTTAAAATCTTGTGCCCTATGATGGTTTCTTCCCACTCGGCATGTTTCTCATATATCACTTTCTCTTCCTCTTGATCAATCTTTGAGCTTGAGAATTCTCCAACAACCTCCATGAATCGTTTGATTTGTTATGCATCTTCAAACACCTACCAATACTTAACATTTTCATGTATTGAAGGCCTATATCTGACTTCAATTTCGTATCCGAGCAAGGTTTTTTGAGGAGGCTTGAATTTACTGGCAGCTATGGCTAAGGAATCAGCCATCGGATTTCCATCTCTAGGAAAAAATTGGATATTAAAAGCTAATAAAAATTTCTCAATCAGATCCCATACCTCATTTTGTTAGGCCTTCATAATTGGATGTTTGGTTTGGTATTGACATTGAATTTGTTTCACCACCATCTTTTACTCCCAAAACACTGCCAAGAACCCAATGTTGAGATTTATGGCAGCTTGCAGACCTAACAACAAAGCTTCATATTCAGCAACATTATTTGTGGCTTCAAACTCGAACTTGAATGAGAGAGTGATCAAACTTCCTTCCATGGATACCAACAACATACCTGCCCCATTTCCTTCCATGGAATAAGCACCATCAAAGTATAGCTTCCATACTTTGTCACACTCCAGTGATTGTTGGTCTAGTCAAACAAAACATTCCACCTATGTCTCATCCATGATTTGATCATCTTCCTCTAACAGCAAACAAGAGAAATATTTCTCTTTAATTGTCTTCACAAGTCTCGCTTCCCTATATAACCGACACTCTTCTCCACCAAAAACAAGAATGGTAGCATATGTTAAATCCATTTTAATAGATCCTCCAATTTTCGATCCCCATGATCTGGACAAGAGCATACCAAACCTCACAGGGATATCAACCACTACAATATCCATTACAACACTCTTCATAGGGATCTAAGCCAAATTGACCACCAGGTCTTTAATCAACCCTAGAAATTTTACTCTCTTGGAGTCAAAAGAATACAGATCTTTATATGGTCTTGTTATTTGCAGCCCCAATTTCTCCATAACAGACAATGGCATCAAATTGTGAGAAGCTCCTGAGTCAAGCATGCAGTTATGTAAGAGAATTTCATGAATTACCAAATTGATATAGAAAAGGGGAGTAGAAGGGCCTTGTTCCTCAACATGAGTTCCAAATACAACCATGGGTCTTTCTTCTTGGAGGTTCAGGTTGTCTTGTAGAGGAGCTATGGTGGATGGATACATAAACCGAGACACCTGGGATTTGTAATTTGGTTGTTTCAACAATTCATTTAAAGGAACAAAGATTTTTACCTTCTCCAGCTCCCTTTGAAGATTAAAAATAGAAGAACTCCTATCAATTATGACCACATAAACATGCTTTTTTTCTTTATCACAGACTAGTGTGGGTGGTAAAGGTGAATGATCTGTTTTAAAGACCTTGGGCTTATGGAGGATCAAAACTAAAGGCTCTTTATTTTTGGGTGAGGCCTGGTCTAGATGCTTCTTTCCTTTCTCTGCTGGTTTCAGAGGATTGGGGGGAGAGGATTCCTTATTGTGGTCCTGCATTCTAGATATTTTCCTGGAAGATCTAAGATCATATTTCATGTGCAAATGTGCTTACATGAAATCGGAAAATTGTCTGTAGTATTTTTCAATCTCACCATCATCTAGTGGTGCATCCAAATCATCCCCTTCTACTTCATTGGCCTCTATTTCATTTTCTCCCTCTGAAAGAGAAGAAAACTGATTTTCTTGGACTTCTATTATTTCTTTGGAATTTTCCTCTAGATCATATTCTAAATACAATGGAGGTTGAATGTGATCTTGTTTCTCCCTTCTCTCCCTTTGCAAAAGCTACAAAGGAGGTCTCCTATACTGAGGATTGAAACTTTGGTTAGGAGCTGGTTGGATTTATTGAGGAGGATTTTTGTTTTCTAACTCTAGTTTCATGAGCTTGTTAGACATGTTTCTTATCAACTTGTTCATTTCCTTGATTTTATGCTCTTGAGTTTCCTTTCCTTGGTTTGAGGAGCTAGCTTCCTCTTTTCCCCTTCTCCTATCTCCATGATTGGTTCTCCCTCTCCACTTCCTAGTAGAGGTGAAATTTGCTTCAACTTCTAAAGCATCTATTTGAATCTGGTCTAAGAAGTGAGACTTCCTTTCTCTAAGATTGAAACAAAATCAGGTTCAAAGGCCCTAGCAAAAACCAATTTAACAACAACCAGTGGAGGTTTTATTTCAGCAGGGAGACTATTGTACAATTTGTTAAACCTTTTTATGAATTTTGACACATCTTCATTATGTTTTTTCTTCATATCATTGAATTCAGTGAGGATATACCCATGGTCCCTTTTCTCTCCCAATTTTTGCATGAAATAATTCTCCATCTCCTCCCAGGTAGCAATTGAAGCATTTGGTAAGGCTATAAACCATTTCGTGGCTTCCTTGTCAAGAGATTGGACAAAAATTCTTAACACCACATCTATGTGTTCTACATTGAGGTTTTCTACAAATGCACAGAAATTTTCCACATGCCTTCGTGCTGAAATGTTATCTTCCCCTGTGACTCTTGGGAATAGCTTGAGATAGTCTTGTGGCATACCATTCAAGGGTTGTGGCAAGTCCAGTGGGGCATAATTGTTCAGGAGAAATCCTAGGACAACCATATTGAGCAAGGGAGGTGGTAGAAGATTTATTACAGGTCCTTTCTGAGGGCATATCTAAGTCGTAGCGGACTAGATCTGGGTTGGGAAGTTATTCACACCTTGTGTGGGTCTGTTTATAAGGATGTTTTTAACTTCTTCAGCTTCAGGGGAGAGATGAAATGAGAAATAGGGTGAACTGACAGAATCTTCTTCATTCTTTACTCTAGAAGGAAATAAGCCAAACAATACACAATGTTCTTCAGGATATTCCAAGACTTTGGAGGCAGACTCAGGGTAATTTATCACATATTTTTTAGATCTAGTGGATGATATTTCTAGAAAAGATCTTGTGGAATCTAGAGTAACATCGGTCCATGCTTTCCAAATCCTATGGGATATGATTTTCTCAGGGTTTAATATAGGAGGAGTTTTTTGTTGGCTTGTATCAAAGTGAGTATGAGGTCTCCAGAAATCCAGGGTGCTCAAACTAAGATTCAGATAGTGGAATCACCAAGGTGAGAGATCTTCAACCCACACTTCCCTTGCTCACCTAACAGAGGGAATGTAAAAATTGTCGTACCCAAGGAAAAATATTTTGATTCGTTCCCCGGTAATAGTGCCAAAAGATGTTGTAGCTTTTACTATCTCCCTTCGCAAGATGCATCAAAAGATGTAGAAGCCTCCTAAAGGCAACCCCCAGGTTGAAAGAAAGGGGCAGTGCCTACGGCATCCTAGAGGAGTGTTTTTGAGGATTCTCTGATGTTTTCTACTACACTCCATATGTCACATAATTTGACATAATATAATTCAGAGCTTAGTTCAATAGTCCTTCACTAAGGTAGACTCAAGCAAACATGCAGATATATATACATACAAGTAGATACGACTCATCTCAAGGAGGAATGTCCTGATTCTGGTGGCCGACACACAGCAAAATGCAGCTTAATATTTTCGTTGTAGTAGAAATGAAGAGGAGGAAGTAAAGGAAGGAATTTGATGCAGAGAGCTAGATAAAACATAGAATCCTAAGCAACAAGTTTCAGCAGAATTATGGAAGAGTGAGGAGGTGAAAACACAGAAATAGTGGAGCGCAATTTAAGGTTTCTATCTCTATACCTCATGGACACATTTTTTGACCAAATCTTATTAGCAAATATGTGCTCATACAAGTACTTCATGCTATAAAATAACACAAGTAAATTTGTCATTTACACATGTACTATTTGTTACTTTGCAACATATATACAACCATAAATGGGAGTGAAACCTACAGTTTCATTACACAATTTCAGAGGAGGAAAAACATATATGAAATGATATACAAAGGGGAAAACATACTACACATTACTCTACTTGGAATTAGCAGAAATGCTTCATTAATATTCCAAGATAGATCCCAAATCACCACTCCATCACAGTTAACATTTGTATAATCCTTAGCATCTCATGAACAAGTAAATTGAACCAAAAGTGCAACCGCTTTCTCTGCAAATAGAGATCATAACTTACAAAAGTAAAATTTGGGCCTCTAGAATGCAGAATTTGGGAACTAGAAAAATGAGTTCTTCCCCCTATTTATAAGGAGAGGGGAATCTTGAAACAATAGCTACAAAATATCTTAGTGATGCCCCAGTTGCCTAATCAACTAGCTGTCTCGGCATGTGGAGGTACCACTGCCCAAATGATTACAACAAAGTTGATTCTTTCTTTAAAATGTGGAAATTACAAAATAACAAAAATTGGGAAAATTTAATGATGGTCATAGAAAAATATTTCCATGCCATCTCTTGTAATTTCCTCTGATCAAGCCACATCTCTACCACGATTTTCCTTCACGGTTACTGGACGATACGCCTGTCACTTTCTCCCTTAACTGATTGAATTCCCCACGTTCTAGAGCTGGAAACGATCAATTGTGGTGACCTCGACGATGGTCTGTAATCATAGCTACCGACCCATTCACTTTCCTACACTCTAGGCTATATCATCGAAACCTAATACATCTCATAACTTCTTATAAAAGATAGTTACAATAACACAGAGTTCTAATCACCCTTACCTCCTTTTCTATTTTCCCTCTTCCTGTCTATCCCATGGCATCGGTTGTCATGACCTCAAGCTTAGTGCTTGGGTGATAAAACCTTTTGGGCTCCTGTTAGGGCTTATCTCTCTTTGTGATTCGTGCTTCGCCTTTGGTTTTATGGATGTTCATGACCAAGCGCTACATATATCGAAATCCCTCTTCATTGTAACTCTTTCTAAAAGGGTTATGATACAACCTTTAGTATTCCTCCTTAGCACTTGGGTGCTCCAGAAATCTCAGCGCCCTTGGTCCTTTGAGGTCTTTGTGACCAAGTGCTAGTATATATTGAAGCACCTCTCCAGAAGTTTTGCAAAAGAAAATAAAAAGTGTTTTGATAGCCTCTTCCTTTGATATGCATACCTCTGAAGTGACATCATGTTGATGTCCTCATTTCTAGGTGGCGCCTCCTGGGTGGTGACACGTGTCACCTAGGTTTGTCCTTTTGGGCCCTCCAAAATGTTGAAAATGGTTGCCACATGTCCTTGTCCCTCCACTTCATGATGACATAATTTACCCTGTCACTTCTCGGGACCAACTACCTATTGCCATGTGTCCAATTTGAAGAAAGAGAAAGGATCCTCAGAGCCTTTGGTTTTGTGTTGGTTTTTTTTGTATTGTCATAACCCTCTTTATTGTAACTTTTCCAAAATCGACTTACACAGGAGTTACGATATTTTCCTCCTCGATATGGCCAATACCACTTAGGTGCTAAATATTTCGTTGGCTTTGGGTTCTATGGATCTCTCGCAACCATGTGCCAATATTTATCAGAAGCCCCCTTCATCAGAACTTTTTATGAAGGAGTCCTGATGCTTTCAATCCTTGATATTCCTTCTTAGCATTGGGGGGTTCTGCCCAACTCTATGCCCTTGGTCTTTTGAGGTCTTTATGACTAGGTGCCTGCTGATATCGAAGCCCCTCTCATCGAAAACTTTCGAAAATATATTTAAAATGGTTTTGATGCCACCGACCTCTGATATTACATCCTTTGACATGGCTTCATTCTAGTCTCTCTGATATTGGGCTCTGATGTGATCTGATCTCAAATTGTAGCGCTTCTCCTTAAATTTGGGTTTTCCTCTTGGATTTTAAATTTAAGCTTTGTTTTTTGCCTCCTCCTCGAGCTATCAGCCTATGATATTTGTTCTCCCTTTGGCCTTTTCTACTTCGGTTCCCCTTTTTGGGCCAATATTTGACATCATTTGGCACAATTCTAAAAAGTTATAGTAGGTGACAACAAGACTCATTCCCAAAGTTTCATGCACTTTCGCACTAGTGTCGTCAATGTCATCACAAAGTACATCCTAAGTGTCACACTTGGAATAGGTTGTTGTATTGTTGTCACATTTAGGGGATCATGTTTTTCTTGTGTACTGAGTGATCAATGTTGTGTCGTCTATTGTTCTGAGTGTGTGATCATGTATGATCCTCATTTACTTTTACCTTACTGATCCCACACTTAGTCAAATTGGGGAAAGTTCCTGCCCAATCATCTTGACTTCACTCAGTCTCCTAGAACTATGTAATGCACAGTTCCTGCCTCCAAGGACTATGCATTATGCAGTCTCAGTGTTCAACCTTGGCCCCTTAACCTCCACAACTGCACAGTTCACCTTCAAGTCAGCCTCCTTTTGCGCATTTTGAAATGGAAAGCCTCAAGTTGTCACCCTGCCTCCTTGAGTTTTTCAATTGCACAATTCCTAAGCATCTCTCCCTCATGCATTGTGCATTGGGTAGCTTCAAGCCTCAAGATTGCCTCTCTGAGATCCTCAACTGCATAGTCTCCCTATCTAGACCTCCAAAATTGTGCATTTCGTAGTCTCAAGCCTCAGTTCATCACTCCTAGTCTCTGGAACTATTGACTATGCAATCCCTAAGTCAACCTCCCAATCTAGCACCTAATTCCAACTCAATCAACATTTTCATGAAGCAAGTTAGGCTAGGAGACTTTCGAGATGATTTCATCTTATCATGAGTGATTTTTAGTTGTAGGTACTATACCTTGTCATGACAGGATGATGATGGGGGAGAAGGAGGAGGAGACCATGATAGAAGACATCTATGAAGTTGTGAAGACAATATGATTATTAAACAAAAGATGAAGGGGCACCAAATTGCAACAAAAGTCAAAAGATCAAGATCACAGTGAATACTCCCTATCTTCAAGCATTATGAAAGAGGAAGTGAAATAGCATGGACCATCTCTCAAGAAGACAAAACACAACAACATGAAGAGTGGTTTGACATTGCCACATCATCATCAAGTTCATTTCATCAGTGTTAAGTCATGTCTTGTCAAGGTGTCACTTCAAGGTATCAGTGAGTCATCATGTGCCACATTATTTGTGGATGTAATTATGTAATTTTCCAATATTATGAGAAATATAATGTAAAGTGGAATTCCAAGATTCATCTATAGAATGTGAAAAGACATATAGAAGTCAAAGAGTCACATGGAGATTCGAAAATTTAGTTGGAAGCTCAAGAGTCACAAGCTAGGAGAAGAGTCATCTCATTTGTTATATATACACTCTCATAGCTCAAGCAAAGGACTTTTCATCTTGGCTCCTACCACTAGGCATTAGAGAGGAAGTTAGTTCTTTTGGAGAGCAAGTGGCAGCTCTAACGCTCCACTATTGGAGCCACCGATGTTCATTTTTTAACTATATATCTTGTAACTTTTGCTTAATAATCGAAGCTCGTTGAGTTGGCACACTTTCATGCGTATATCGTAAATATTGTAAGACTATTCTTTGAATGTTTGTAGTGTACGTTGTTGTTATTATGTACTAAATAAATTGAATTATTTCGATGGCTTTGGTACTTATCTTATTGAATGTGTGTCATATATGTTTTAATGATCCTTACTGCTAAGTGAACTATTTCGTTGGTTTTTTAATGATTCCTTATATGTATATGCTCATGTGTCTTTATTAGATTAATATTATTACTCTTCCCTTAAAGTCTCAATGTTCTCCCCTTTCGGTGAAAGAACCTAGATACGTTCTACAATTGAACATGTCACAAGGCATACTCACTTGTTCCCTCAAAACTACATGGTCATGTCTCTCATGTGCTAACCATCGCAGCCAAGGAAAATATTTAAGAATCATGGCAGTCAGGCCTTAATTCTGGAATGTCTCCTATTTGAAACGGTGTGAAGTCTAATTGGGACTTTTCATCAGGGATACCCCCTTACATGTTGGTGCGTTCCAGCACCGTCAATATTCTGGTGTTAGAAGGAGGGAAACCACCTTTTTATGGCTAATAACTCATCACATTTTAATCATTCATCTTCCGTGCAAGGCAGCAACATTATGAGTTCCACCCTGACTCCTATTCCTGAATTAGGATGGTTTTTCCCAACTTGGTCTGGAGTTAGCATATGAAGTTACTTAAGACCAACTCTGGGCAATTTAGCCTATTTCCTATCAGTTTACAAAATCTATCAGTTTTCTTCATGTCACACATAGTCTTCCTCATCACCCGAAAAAGAAATAAACAACTTGTACTAGTGTATTGATTATGTCAGTGGGAGATTTGGTTTTTTCCACTCTTAAGGAATTAGCAGAGTCTTCAAAATAAATAGTACAGCAAGAGAAAATTCCAACTATTAACAAAGAATACGAGGAAGATTTATTCTTTCTGACGAAGAACAACCGAGAGTTGATTTCGAGTTTAACAAAGGTTTGAACGGTGAAGGAGAAGGCTCATCGGATTCATAAAAGGAAGATGAAGACATGGATGACCAACAGTTGGATTAGATGGCCCAAGGGCCACTTTCTCTTCTAGATAGTATTCATATAATGTCAAATCATCCGAAGAAGTTGTTATCAAAGTTTGATCCTAACAAGAAGACTAAGGCAGAGGACCATATTGGTGATTTCTACATGCATTTGTGAATGCTAGAGGTACGATATCACAATTTTTATTTTAGACTCTTTCCTTTTACTATAGAAGGTAGAGAAGTAGTATGGTATCATAGTCTTCCTATTAATTTAGTCCATGGTTGTAGGGAGTTTAAGAAATTGTTCTTGGAAAAGTTTGTTGATGACAAAACTCTTATCATGTTGTTGAAAGAAATTGGAAATATTAAGATGGGAGGAAAGGAGAAAGTTAAATATTTTAATCAGAGGTTTAACTTTATACTGAATAATTTCCCCACAAATATGCAGACTAATGATTATATCACTATAGATTATTACATGTCTACCTTTCCAACTAACATTTTTGTTTTCGTCAAAAGAGCTACAAAGGAGACGTTGGCTTTAAACTTTGCAAAAGAAATTGTTGTAGAAAAATACTTGTGTTCTATTGGAGCCATTAATGACGATGAAGATTCTAAGCACTCCAAGGAAGTTAGTAAAAATACCCAAGCCTCTTCCAAAGCTAAAGAGAAAGACTCATTTGACATGGAGAGCTTGACCAAGTCTGTGAAGACACTTACCAACGAAGTATCATAACTCAAGATGAGTTCAAGTGAAGCATCAACCAGCAATAATAGTAATGCTCAACTAAAAAATATATATATATATATTCTCAAAGTTATAACATAGTGTTCAACATCGAAAGTTTGGGCATGGATAATCTTTGCACTTCCCATCAAGAAAAACATTCTAAGAAAACATGCTCATAGTGGAACCATAACATGAACACCATGATGACCAATCTTCTGGACACTCTATTAGTGTAAGAACAGTGTGAGCATAATGAGGAAGAAAATGAACCAACCATAGTCGATGAATATTCTAGTGATGGGCACTCAGTTAATATGCTTGGTATTATATACAACATTGATAAGAAGAGTGTTGATAAACCACCAGTGAATGAAGCTCCTCCTCAACAGTCAACTAGCCATTATAATCTAAGGAGAAAGGGACCTATTTCTGAGAAGAAGCTAAAGAACTAGTCTTTATGAAGGTTCCTTCCACCCTTTAATCCAGCTAAGAATTTTCAAAGAAATTTAGGAAGTGCTCCATATTCTAAGATCACTTCTACCAACAATAGAAGCAAGTCCACCACTCCTGAAGTGTGAAAAAATCCACACCACCCGATTCATCAGCACAGCCCGTTCAGATTGAGAATATTGATTACAACATTGTGGGTGATATGAAAATATCTCAAGCTAACATCTCACTCTTTAAGCTTGCAAAGATAACAAGTTAGTGAGAACTTATTTTCCAAGCACTCTCATCACACTCATTGGCATGTAAGGAAGTTTTTACTTCTCTAAAAATGACTGGTAACTCTCGCGATATAATGGAATTTGTATTAAATGTTGTTAATTTGAATTCTAACGCTACCTACCCCACGTTTTTGTTAACTTTAGAAACCTTTAATTATAATGTCCATAATTGTTTATTCAATTCTAGTGTATCTACAAATGCCATGACATTGTCCGTCACTAAGAAAATTAGTGCCAAATGGGAGAAAATTGATGCATGAATGATTCAACTGGACAAATCATCTATCCATGCCATTAGTGAACTTATAAATGTTTTGATTCATATCTCATCAGATCACAAATTTGATCAGTGCATAGATATTTTGATTGTGGACATTCCTAAATCCTATGGATTACTTTTGAGTGGAGATTGGTCCAACAAGCTCCAAGGATACTTTGTGACAGATTGGTCACATTTATGGCTTCCATATAAGGGAAGGAATAACTAGATTCGAGTAGAAAGCAAGCCATACATGAAACATACTGTGACACCACTTGAGGGTCATAACAATCTAGTAGGCTTTGTAGACATCATTTTCAGAAATTTCTTTCTAGAAGTAGATCACAGATCTAATCTTGCACATGTTTCACCAGATCCACCAGATACATTGTTGGAACTCCTTCCACGAAATCCAACTGGAAAAAATAAATTTTATATAGTAAATGTAAATAGTAGTAGTGTAGGACATAGCTCTAGTTTTGCTAATATCTGAACTTTGTATTTTGATGGTTCCAAGGCACAGGAGGGATATGGAGCTGGTTTTCTTTTAGTAGACCCATGACTGAAAAAAACATCTAATCTCTTATTTCTTGGAATTCAAGTGCAAAAATAACATTTCCAAATATGAAGCACTCATTCTTGGTTTGAAGAAATCCATCGATCTCAAGGAGAAAGTGCTCAAAGCAATAGGTCACTCTGAAACTGTCACGTGATAGGTATGAAACACGATACACTGTGTGTCACCTAATCTCAATAATTATCAATAAGAGGTATGGAATTTGATTTTGCATTTCCAAGCTTTTAATATCATTATTGTTCTTCGAATTCATAATGTTGTTGTTGATACATTAGCAAATGTTGTCGCTAAGTTGTCTCCTTTAAAGGATGGATTTTCAATTAGGATTATTTATAGGCCATCTATTCTAGATAATATTACTAATTTTCATGTTTTTAGTGGCAACCAACAGATACTAGATTTTATGGAAAACATTGATGTGTTCAAAGACACAATGATCAATGAAGATGAGAATGAAAGAGAATTACAGGGGTTAGCACAAGCGAGCAGAGGAAATCCCATGACCAAGGGTGTGGTACAACTTGAAAAGTTGTACGACCTGCAAAATCGGTTCAAGGGACTAGTCAATACAAAGACCCATAGCTCTACACTCTTACGCGAACAAGTAAATCTTGGAACAAAGAAAGATCCAAAATTTGTGAATATCGGTACTTGTTAAACGCCTCAAGAGCGGCAAGATTTTATCCACCTTTTCAAACAATATAGATATGTCTTCGCATGGACGTGAGACGATTTGAAAACTTATGATATGTGAATAATCTAACATGTGATTCCTATCAAGGAAGGGGACAAGCCTTTTCAGCAGAAACTAAGGAAAGTTTGTCCTCCTCTTGAGCATCTCATCTAGAAAGAGTTGAGAAATTTGTTGGATGCTTGAATCATATTTAAATTTTGTCATTCAACATGGGTCTCAAATCTGGTACCCATAAGAAAGAAGTCTAGGGAAATTCACCTATGTGTTGATTTCCATAATTTGAACCGAACCTCAGACAAAGCCAATTACTCGGTGTCGTCTATGGAACATATTTTGCAAACAGTATCAAGGTAAAAAATGTTTTCATTGCTGGATGTTTTTTCAGGATACAGCCAAGTTCTGGTGGCAAAACTCGATGGACATAAGACTACTTTTAGAATGAAGTGGGGTACTTTTGCTTTCAAAAGAATTCCTTTTGGTCTTATCAATGCAAGAGCTACCTTCCAACGTGCAATGGAAATCACTTTTCTCAGATTGATTGGTCAGCGCATTGTGGTTTACTTATATGACATGACAATTTTTTCAAAGAAAAGATATGACCATTAGGTAATCTAAAGAAAATTTTTGAGCAATGTCACAAATACAGGATATCATTAAATCCTAAGAAGAACATTTTCACAATGTCTAATGGAAATCTCTTAGGCCATATCATCGTGAAATATGGTATCAAAGTATACCTATAGAATGTCAAAAAAATCACTCGAATTCCCTTCTTAGTGAGTAAAAAGGTTATGTAGTCCTTCTTAGGGAAAATCAATTTCCTTCGCAAATTCATCTTATACTATGCACAGATCATAAAACCATTGCAAAAAATGATAAAGAAGATAAGGTCTATAAATGGGATAAAAGGGAAAAGGATCCATTTATTCATATTAAGCAAGCGATCATAGAATCTCCCACATTATACAGTCCAAACTTCAGCAAAGATTTCTTGTCGTACACCTTTGCTTCTGATAATTCTCTTTTGGTCATTATCATACAAAAGGAGATCAAGGGAATGAGTGGCCTATTTCATTCATGAGTTCCTGCTTGCAAGGACCATAATTAAATTATCCTTCCATTGATAAACAAGCTTACACAGTCTATAAGGCGGTAAAACACTTGAAACCTTATCTTTTGAAGAATCATGTTATTATCTTTGTGCCACACCCAATGGTCATATCATTTTTTGTTCAACAAGAGGTGGGTGAAAGAAGAGCAAACTGGATGACTAGCCTACAAGAGTGAAAACTTGAGTTCAAGACAATTCACACTATAAAAGGCCATAGTCTATGCTAGCTAGCAGCAAAAGTAGCAAGTGCGTTGAAAGATTATTCTTTTAGCCAGGAGCAAGAAATCGAAATGTATAATATCAAACAAGCCACCCCCACTAATGCAACCACTACTTGGTACGCATATGTGCGATGGTATCTTGAGCATGGTACCTTTCCCTTGCACTTATCGGCATAGAAAAATAGGGCCACAAGATTTAAATCTCTATCGTACCAATTGGTACATGGAGTGTTTTTCCGAAAGCACAATAACGAGGTCCTACTTAGATGTTTGGAAGCACTTGATTCAGAAAGGGTATTGTGTAATTTACATGATGGAACAGCAAGAGGACATTATGTGAGTGATACAATTACACACAAAGTTATGCGAGTTGGTTACTATTGGCCCACATTATTCAGAGATGATCATGCGTATGCCTGCAAGTGTCCAGTTTAGAAGAGATGTGATAGGCATGATAGAACGTAAGTTGCCCCATTGTAGCCCATCATTGTAGAAGAACCATTCCAACAATGGGGCCTAGATGTTATTAGTGAGATCTTTCCCCACTCACCAAAGTAGCACCATTATATTCTCATTGCCATATATTACTTCACACAGTGGACAAAAGCAGTTCCCCTTAAGCAAGTGAATGATCGGGATGTTGTTAGTTTCCTCAAGCATAACATTATTACCAAGTTCAACATTTTGACATCACTTGTTTTAGATAATGCAACTTATTTTTCATCGCTTAAACTTTATGATTTTGCATTAGAAAATGGCATTGTATTGAAGCATTTATCTAACTATTATCCATAGGGTAACAATCTTGTATAGTCAACCAATAAAAACCTCATCTGCATTATCAAAAATATTGTTTACTCTGAACTGAGAAATTGGCATAATGCTTTGGTGAATGCTCTAAGGGTTGATCATGCCATGCCTAGACCCTATCTCAAAACCTCTCCTTACTTTATGGTGTATGGAAAATAAGCCATCCTACCTCTGAATATTTACATGCCTTCCCTTCAACTTTTAAAAGAGTCTCATCTTAAGCCTTGTCTTTTAGTTCATAGGATAAACACCCTTTTTAAATTGTGGGAAGGAAGGAGGAAAGAAAAAGAAATATTTTCTCTCCATCAATATCGTATCAAGATATGGTTTGAAAAGAAGTCTACTAGGAAGAAGGAATTTAGTGTGGGAGACCTGGTACTGAAGTGGGATGAGTCCCACAAAGAGAAGGGGAAGCACACTAAGTTCCAATCCCTATGGATCGGAGCCTATCTTGTTCATGAGAAACTTGGTCACCACACTTGTCGTCTTCAATATTTGGATGGGAAGATGGGTTCACTTTCTGTCAATGGCCAAGATCTTAAACAATATTTTCCATATTTGTCTAGGGTTGTGACCCTACTCTTTTGTACATATTATTTTCATGTCTATAGTTTGTGTTATTTGTTTTGTCATGTTGAGTCCTCTCCATTTTTCATGTTTTGTGAATAGGACATGTGTGAAAGTGTTTGGTTTAGTTCCAATATATGTCATAAGATTGAAAAGGGCCTTGTGACATTGCAACATTTGGCTAACCTCAGTCCTTCTTCTTTGTCTTGGTTCATATTTTTTGGTCAATGATGTTTTGACAAAAAATATGATCCATTTGCAAGGAAATATTTGTGTGAAACCATGATACTTGCATCTATTCTAGGAGCCTCATTTCTAAGCTCGGTTCTTTTGATTCGATGATTTGCATGCTAATACAATTTAGTAGAGAAGGACAAGGGGAAATCTATAATGAGTACATTAATATCAGATATATATATATCCTTCATTGAAGGAACAACCTATTATGCTATCAATAAGTCAAGATCCCTCTTCCACCCCATGAAATAATAATTTCCAAAGCACAGTCCTATAAAAAAAAAATGAAGGGTAAATGAAGAGAAAGGCTTCTTTCGTGGAGATGTGAAGAAATTAACTTTGTCGAGCACTGTTCAGGCTCGCTGGTAGTGAAGCAATGCTTTTGTTCCTATAGTGACTATGTTGGAGTACTATCTAGGCCTGTTGGTAGCAAAGCAAAACTAGAGATGAAAACTATGACTATGATCATTAAGCTCACAAACATATTACCCTTCTCCCAAATCGAAACAATTATGATTTAGATGATCAATGAATGTGTTCAATCGAGAAAGGAATGAAGGGGACCATATCTATAACTGGGTAAAGTGGGGAAGCCAAAGTAATCTGAAATATGAATCAATACTTCCTAAGAAACTAGACTCTGCACAAAAGTTGGACCAAGGCACAGAAGTTAGCGTTCTTCCAGTGTGTCACCAAGTGTTGTCCCTGCTACAACACCCTCCAAAATTTTGGCATACATTTAAATTTTCGAGCCTAATTTAACCTTGTAAGTTATCGCTTCTAGCAGTAGGGGTCATTCCATGAATATCATCTAATTTTTCTAGTCCTTTGGTGAAGAAAACCAAAGTGTCATCTTTTGGCATGGGAAGTGTCGCATGTTTCAAAAGTGGAGTTGTGGTTCATTTTAAGGGGTAAATTTTGTGTTGATGAGTCCTACGTATCATATAAACATGCATTAGACTCATTACCAAATTTGTATGCACTGTCGCACTAGTTTCATCGCAAAGTACATCCTAAGTGTCACACTTGGAAGAGGTTGTTGTATTGTCGTCGCATTAAGGGGATCATGTTGTTATTGTGTATTGAATGATCATTGTTGTGTCTTCAATTGTACTAAGTGTGTGATCATGTTTAAGTCTGATCCTCGTTCACTTTTACCTTATTGATCCCACACTTAGTCAAATTCAGGAAAGTTCCTACCTGATCAATTTGACCTCACTCAGCCTCCTAGAAATGTGCATTTCACAGTGTCAACCCTCAAGCTCATATCTTGCCTCCTGGAACTATGTATTGTGTAGTTCCTGCCTCCAAGGACTATGCATTATGTAGTCTCAGTGTTCAACACTAGCCCCTTGACCTCCACAACTACTCAATTCACCTTCCAGTTAGCCTCCTTTCGCACATTGCATAATGGCAAGTCTCAAGTTGTCACACTGCCTCCTTGAGTTGTGAAATTGTGCAATCCCTAGGCATCTCTCCCTCATGCATTGCGCATTAGGTAACTTCAAGCTTCGATAATTCCTCACTAAGCTACTCAATTGTGCAGTCTCCTTATCCATACCTCTAGAACTACTCATTGTGCAGTCTCAAGCCTCAGTTCATCACTCCTGGTCCCTAGAACTACACACTGTGCAATCCCTGAGTCAACCTCTCAGTCCAGCACCTAGTTCTAGCTCAATCAACATTTTCATGAAGCAAGTTAGGCTATGATATTTCAGGACTAATTTCACGATTTCCAGTTTCAGGTACTATACCTTACCATGACAGGATGATGATGGAGGAGATGAAGGAGGATACCATGCTATAATACATCTATGAAGTTGTGAAGATAAGTTGATTATTGAACAAAAGATGAATGTTAGGATATTCTAACACATAAGAAATCTTTACAAAGGCTCTCACAGAGGCAAAGTTTACTAAAATTCGATTTATGGTTGGAGTTCAAGAAGTTGTCAGTAAGGGGGTATAGGCTCTAATGCCTCCTTCCTTCTCTTATTATGTCATATTTGTACATCCTTCAATCCTATCCCAAGTTGTCCTTAAGGGGGGGATGTTAGGATATTCCGACACATAGGAAATAGTTAAGTATAACTTGGTCTAGTGTAGAGTTAGGTAAAGTGTGTTTCTTTACTATGTACATTTGTAACTTACAATCCAACGGTCATGATATGTTCTAGACATGAAGTGATCTGACGGTTCATTCTCTCCTCAGTATTACTAACACTTGATCTGTGGCTTAACACCCAATTGGTCCATGATCTCTATTTAAAGAGCATGGAGGGTCATTTGTAGGGTGACTGTTCATGAGAGAAGCTTATGTAAATTTTCTTTATTTTATTAATAAATTGCCTGAAGCGGTCGGGTTGGTTCAGGATGTGGATTGTTTCCCTCTTTGAGGGTTTTAACCATGTCAAGAACATTGGTGTATTGATCTGTGATCTATTTGTGAGCGGTGTCCTTTGGTGTTCTATATGAGGAACTTACCCTGTAAATTCCTACAATTAAGGGGCACTAAATTGTGATAGAAGTCGGAAGATCAAGATCACAATGAAGACTCCCTGTCTTCAAGCTTTCTGAAGGAGGAAGTGAAAGAGCGTGTACCATATCTCAACAAGACAAAGGATAACAACATGAAGAGTGGCTTGACATTTCCACATCATCATCAAGTCCATGTCATCAATGTCAAGTCATATCTTGTAAAGGTGTCACTTCAAGGTATCAATGAGTCATCATGTGCCACATTAGTTGTGGATGTAGTTATGTAATTTTCCAATATTATGATAAATTTAATGTAAAGTGGAATTCCAAGAGTCATATATAGAATGTGAAAATTCATATAGAATTCAAAGAGTCACATGGAGATTTGAAAGGGGGGATCAAGAGTCATGAGGGAGGAGAAGAGTCATCTCAATTGTTATATATACAGTCTCATAGCTCAAGAAAATGAATTTTCACCTTGGCTCCTACCACTAGGCATTAGAGAGGAAGTTAGTTCTTTTGGAGAGAAAGTGGTAGCTCTAACACTCCACTATTGGAGCTAGTGATGTTCATTGTAACTATGTATCTTGGAACTTTTGCTTAATAATTGAAGCTCATTGAGCTGGCACACTTTCATGTGTATATCGTAAATATTGTAAGACTATTCTTTGAATGTTTGCGGTGTATGTTGTTGTTATTTTGTACTAAAGAAATTGAACTATTTTGGTGGCTTTGGTGCTTATCTTATTGAATGTGTGTCGTATATGTTTTAACGATCGTTACTGCTAAGTGAACTATTTTGCTGGTCATTTAATGATTCCTTATATATATATATATATATGCTCGTGTGTATTTATTAGATTAGTATTATTACTCTTCTCTTAAAGGCTCACTTTTCTCCCCTTTCGGTGAAAGAACCTCGATACATTCTACAATTGAACATTTCACAAGGCATACTCACTTGTTCCCTCAAAAGTACATGCTCATTTCTCTCTTATGCTAACCATTGCAGCCAAGGCAAATATTTAAGAATCATGGCAGCCAGGCCTTAATTCCAGAAGGGCTCCTATTCCAAATAGTGTGAAGTCTAATTGGGACTTTTCATCGAGGAGACCCCCTTGCATGTTGGCAGGTTCCATAACCATCAACACCTTCTTCACTTGACATGCATATTACACAAAATCAAGAAAGAAAATTTTACTCCTATAGAAAGTGCACTTTCTAAAGTTAACAGTTACACATGCATTGTTGGAGGAAATTGCACCTTCTCAAGCTTGAGCGCACTTCTGTCTCTCAGTGGAGCACACTTCCTTCTCCTAGTGAAATGCAATTCTTGTCCACAAGGAGACTTCCTTCCTTGTTAATAGAGACTGCACCCTCCTTTTCTTCAACTACACTGCATTCTTTGTCAACAGAAAGTGTGCCCTCTTATCTTCCACACATGTTCCCTTCCTTCTTTGCATGTTGAGTGCATTCCTAGAAAATAAGGCCCCCCTCCACTTAATGCAACTAACTCACTCATCAAGTGACAAATGGCGAGCATGCATCAACTTGCTTTGCATGTAATTTTTCTTTGTAAGTATCCCAGTTCATCATTCATTCTCACAATTATTGTTCACTCTAGGATGAGTGAATTTTCTCACCAAAAGGAGTTCTTCATCAATCTTAGTCACAAGTGGGTGGATTCTCGGTAAGTTTTGCAAAGTGTTGTTTTTTCTTGCTTCCATTTTTTTTAGTGGCGCTTTTGTTTTCCTTAGTGGCATTTCAATATGTTTATGCATATGAAGTGTCATTTTCATCCATACTTTCCCCTACAAGTGTCATCTTGCTATCACAAGTAGCCTTTCTATTGACTCTTCACATTCCATGACATTTCATCTTCTATTCATGATTGCAACAGGACTTATAAACACTTACATCCCTTCTCTTTCATTATTAATGTGTTATTAACTTGTTGTTGACCTTCACTTAGTTGTTTTGAGCCTATTTTTGGCCATTGCATACTTCTTAAAAATAAGGAGCCTCTATGATTTGAAACTGTGCCTGACAAAAGAAGCTCCCTTTCAGAGTGCGCTTACGGAAAATAGAGGCCCTCTATGATTTGAAATTGCACCCAACAAGAAAGGCTCCCTTCCAAAAGCACATAGCACATTCATAAGACATATTGAGGCATCTCTACCCACTATAATTTTGCCCTACACCCTCACTAGGCCTCCCTAGCACACTACGCACTCCCAAGAAACAGTGTGTCCCTCCATGCTCATTGTGATTGTGACCTGTGCCCAATAAGACTATCTCTCTCACACACACATATGCACATGGCACATTTCTAAGCCTCGATCAAGACTTGTCTGTCCATTATGATCCTAATTTGTGCCCTCTCCCTTGCCTTGGCATAGTTCGCACTTCCAGTGGCTAGTTAAGCCACCCTGTCTCACTTTTAATAGGCGTGTGCTCTCAGATTGCCCAAAAATTTCCTTCATCACTATATTTTGAATAGTTTGTATGCAATAGTTAAGGGATTTCTTGAAACTAATTATTGTTTTCCATGACTGAATTTCCACTTTCAAGTGCTCTAGATACAAGATAAATCACTCTCTCATCATTTTTCAAGACAATGCCTCCTACCACTCGAAAATCTACTTCAAAGGAAAGGAAGCTAGTATCAAGGAGGTAGTGGAATATACTAAGCCAGTTGTCCCTATCTTATAAGACATACATTCCATCATTGATAAATCCTTGGAAGTATCATGGTAGGATATTAAAGATGCTTTCACATAGAAGGAATTCCCATAAAACTTGGAAGATAGGGAAGTGTACATAAACATCAAGAGGCCCATAATACATAGACTGGAATGCAGATTCCCAGTGATGTCGCGTGTAGAAGCTATCGAATGGATCTTGTTACATATGGATAGCAAGAATCTTGTTCTTAGCAGTGAAAGCAGGAATGAGATCACCACCTACCATCTTCATGGAATAAATTCTTATTACAAGATGGTAACTCCTAAGGAATATGCAAATACTCGGTTCTATGTGACTTTGGAAAACTCGAATACCATGGAAGTCTTCAAGTCATGGTGGAAAAATCTTGCCAAATTCTTCCAGAAGCCAACTGCAGTCTACAAGACCAAATCTTTGGGAAATGTTTACTAGTATCTCATGGAAATGTGTTGCATATCACATGGGAAAAAGAATGCAGACCACTTTGAGGAGAGCTTGGATTTTCTACTCAACCTGATGGTTTCTAGAGGAAAAGTTTTCAACTGGGATGATATCCTCTCCCATGAACTACAGCTTAACATACAGTAGGACAAAGCAGCATTACAAGCTAAACAAGCACAAGAATTTTGCATGTCTACTTATCTGTTGGATGGGGTCTATGCTCGTTATGAGTTCACTAGGATGAAATGGAACTGGACCCCTCACAAGAAGTTGCATGTCTACTTCCATTGCAGACTGTTATCAGAAGTCATTTTTCAAGGAGTTTATTTGAAACTAGTTGAGCACTTCTTTATAGTACTATACAAGATGATATTTGAGATTAAACCTCCTTGCATGATAGATTAGGTGAAGGAAGCACTCTATGATATTTCATATCGGTTCACTTCACCACAAGGCACATATATCAGATGTTTCAGGTGTCATACCACCCCCCACCTTATGCCAAGGTATGTAACCAAAAAAGTGGTCTTGTAGGAGGTTTCCTACGAGTTGAATAATGGTTTTTCTATACAACTCCAGAGAAGGAAGAAATCCCCTTGGCCCTCTTTTCCTTATGGATTGGAATTTATGAGCTTAAGAGCCTTAAGGGGGTTGAAGCCAAAATTCAAGAACTTAGGCATCTTCACTTTGGAACAACGGGTTTACATAGATATGATTCCAAAAAATTTTGTAGGAAACATTGTAATAAGATACAGTATACCTAGCCATATGTACCTATGACCATTCCAGAAGATGAAAAGATCACGAATTTGAACAATGTGCTGAGAAAGAATTATCTAGGAGATGAGGCAAGAACCTCCCATGTTATTCAAGTATCATATGTATAAAAGGAGGAATTTCAGCAAGAAGCAGCTGCCCAAGTGGATATTATGGCACCAAGAAAGAGGTTAAAGCATAATCCAGTGGAATAGAGTAGTAGAAATTTCAAGGTTGATCCCATGTGCAAAGGTACAATTGAGGCCAAACAGCAAAGGAAACAAAGGGAATAAGAGAATTGGCTAGACGAATAATGCAGAAGAGAGGAGGAGCATTTGTAGAAGGAAGAAGAAGAAAAGAAGAAGCAAGATGAGATGAGAAGAGCAGAGGAACTACGAAGAAAACAACAAGAGGAAATCTTGCAAAAGAATAAAGGAGATGAATAAATGAGGATAGGAGAAGAAGAAAGGAAAAGAATAGCATAAGAAAAACAACAGAAGCAGTCACAGAAAGAGAAATGAAGAAAAAACAAGAGGAGGAATCCAAACAAGAAATGGAGGAAGAACGGATGGCCTGTGAAATGTAAGTAGAGATAGAGGAGGAGGATGTCATTGAACTAATTGAACTAATTGTAGATTAACCTAACACTCATTCAAAACCTCCTCCCACAGTTGGTTGTCTCCCATTCAATGAAATGGGAATTGTTCCTCCACTTAATGATAAGGTTATGGATGTATCCATCTTTACCTTCGACCAGTTAAAGAAGAGGATTGTACAAGAAAGGTGAAGGTACTTTCCCAATTATATTATTCATCCAGTCTCCATATCCACATAAAAGGTAATAGCATCCAATGCTAGGAGAAATCCCCAAGCATTCATGGCAGAAAATGTCACTTTGTGATAAAAAAACAAGATAATATATAGCATCTTATTAGTGAAAATGCATGATTGTGGAAGGAGCTACTTGTCGCAAAGAAATAGGTTGATCATCTTGTCACAGAGAATCAATGGTTAACTTCCACTAGCATCAGCACGATAGAGTTATAGTGATCCAAATTTGAAGAATTGAAGCTAATGGAAGACACCATGAAGCACGGATATAGTGAGATGGTCCTATTGAATGAAGTAGTGACACCCCTAGTAGAAATTTAGAAGAAATCTCAAGAGATCTTGAATGTTTTGAAGGTTACAGGAAAAGTTGTAGATTTGATGCAAGATTGGGGCGCAAAGTATCCTAATTTTCTTTGAGTGGTTCATCAAGAAAGATAGATTGGCAGATGAGATGGATAGAGAACAGTTAAGTTTACATACTAATAACTACACTCACCTTGATGAACAAGAAACCAACACCATAGTTGCTTATATGTGACTACATAGTAGTTTAGAGTCTCTAGTACGAAATCATAAAGTACATTTTCTAGGTGCACTTGGAGAAATAATAAGCGAGGATGTTATCATGCAGGTGATTAAAAGGTTTATTGAAAAAATCAAGCAAGCAACAGATCAAGAAGGCTTGGAGATCACCAAGAATGTTATTATACAGTATGAAATTGGGCCAATTAAAGTTCACATGGAATTATCTTGGTTGTGGAGTAGCATACAATCAAAATCAAAATCCATATTATCAGAGGAATTGGAGGTGAAGATACGATATGTTGCATATATGCCCTTAAAAGTTAAAGTTATCGCAACAAAGTATAAAGTTTGGCATTCTTATATCGCAAATGAACTTCGTGTTCAAGCCATTAATTGCTTTTTTCCTCCTACATGAGGAATATTTTGTCTTATTACAGTTTTGTCGTACATAGCCACCATTTTGATGTAATTTTTCTTTTATGAATGCTAAGTCCAATGTAAAAGAAGTCCAGGAGACACATGTGGAATGTGAAAACTCACATATAAGTCCATATGTTGTGGAAGTCAAAGAGTCATGAGAAGGCTCCAAGGTCATTAGCATTTGTTATAAATAAGCCCTCATAGCTCAATCAAAGGGCTTGGACTTTTAGATATTTTTCCTTGGCTTCTCTAGTGGTGCATAAGGGAGAAGATCATTCTTTTGGAGAAGCAAGTTGTAGATTCATGTTCCACTATTGGAGCTAGTGTTTCATCAACGTAACAGTATACTTGGATCTTTCATTAACTGTCAGAATCTCTTGGATCCAACAGTCTTTCATGCATGTATCAAAAATATTGTAAGAATATTCTTTAGATGTTTGTGGTATATTTTGTGTTATGCATACTAAAGAGAAAGAACTATTTCGTTGTTTTAGCTATGAATCTTGTGGAATGGGTGTTATTATGCATTTATATGATCGTTGTTATCTTGTGAACTAATTTGTAGGTTAATCAATGAATCTTTCCATTTTATCTCGCGTGTCTCTCTTAGGATGGTACTAATACTTTTCTATTAGATGTCCGTCTATTATCTCTCTCACATGGAGACTCCTTTTACACCTTACACTTGATGCCTCACAAATCTTATATACTTTCTACCCCAAAGTTATGTGCATGATTTCTTTTGTGTGTTTTGCAATCAAGGCATCCCTTTAAGATCACTTGAAATGTTGGTAGGACCTTATATTTGGATGGGGATCCTACACCAAACAGTGTGAGGTATAATTGGGACTTCACATCAGGGAGACCCTCTGTATGTTGGCGATATCCAACACGTCAACATCCCAGTGCTAGAACAAAGGTGAGATGACAAGTTGATCTTGTAAAGTCTATTTGAATCTCTCATATTAAATGGCTTCATCCCAAACCATAATCCCGAGGTGTTTTTCAAGGGCTTTGGATCTTTAAATCCAACGGAATTTTTACATAACTTGTCACATTTAAGTTTTGATGGTAAGGGTCAAACAACTGTTCTTGATTATGTGGTTGAATTTGTTCAATTCTGATTTTCAAGTAGATTTTATTCTGAGGACATTCTTGCTAGGTTGTTTACCCTCACATTAGAAGGTCATGCCAAGCAATGGTGTTATTCTCTACTTTCCACCTTTATTAATTTTTTAAGCAACTGGTTATGTGCTTTTTCAAATTTTTGACAAGTATGAATATCAAGATGTTTATAATAGAATTGATTAGCTTAGGGTGAAATCAAATGAATATTTAGAAGAGTTTGTCGATTGATTTCTTCACATGTGCTATGAATTTATATATGAAGATGTGGATTGGGAATCTTTGGATGAGAAATTTCAGTACTTGGTTAGGATTTCAAGAAAATATTTTCAATCAGATCTTTTGGATAGTCGTTCCCAAGAGGAACCTCAACCTTCTAAGGAGGAATCTACTACTCCTTTTATTCCTTGTCCTCTTCCTTTTCATGTACCATGTTGGGTTCCTCCTATTGACTCTATTAAAGTCTGAAAATCTGAAAATCTAATCCATGAATCTAATTCAACAACCATTCCTAACTATGAGGATTCCATCTATGAGGAGTCACTCTTTCTATCTTCTCTTTCTCAAGATAATGATTCTCCCTATTCTATCAATCATTCATCTCATAGTCTTGATAATCAACCTGTCGACCTTGAATCCTTTAATCATGTTCGACCCTTGGACAAACACTATCTTGATCATCTTGTTTCTATGTGGTTGTATGATTGTCCAAGTTTTATGGATGAATCTTTGTTTTCACGAGAGGACTTAGATTTGCATAATTTTCAAGTGGAGTCAGATTTGATCATTAAAGAGTTTATTTCATGCATATCTATTCCCACTCGCCATACCTTGTGTCTAGATATTGGTAGTGAGTTAGTAAGTCTAATACAAGGGAATGAAGGTTTTCAGGAAGATGATATCTTTATCATTGATGATTTCTATGGAAGCCTTGCAAATTTGTTTGATGAAAATAAACCATTCCATGAATATTTTTATTCGGGCAACTTTGATTTGGTCCCTTTTGTTAATACAAATGAAGAAAGTTGTTCAGATATAGAATTGACAACGTGTGCAAAGTTTGATTTTTCATTTTTTGAAAGTTCTGAGTTTTCTCAGGAAGTTGAGGCACTTCAATCTACATTGATGGTTATGTCAAGTCCTCGTTATCCCAATGAGGTTTTTGAATTTGGTTAGATCAAAGTTTTCTCACAAAAGTCCATTATTAACATTCTTTCATGGGATGTGGATTCATTCTTAAGGGATGTTCGATATCTTCATGTTGAATTCCTTATCCCTCGAGATAAGAGCTATGATCAGATGCATAAGCTCCAAATAACTTATCTGTATTCATGTGAATCTTAGGTCCGGAACTTGGAAACAAAGAATGTGCTCAATGATGGTTAAATATTTCGACTTGACACCCCTTCGTCTTCTTCCATCACCAGATATGATCCTCATATAAACACTTATCATTTCCAATCTATATGTGATTCACAATCTAATCTTGATCTTGAAAATGATTTGGGTGTCTCCATAGTAAATTTGTCTTTGCAAGGTTTTCAAGCTGGTTGTTTTTATGACCATGTTGTAGATTGGTTAGTAGGTTCATACCTAATGAGTTCAATGGGTCGTAACAAGTACTTTCATGTGTTTAATAAAAATTTGTATGGATATGAGTCAAAGAGGTGTTGTTGTAGTTTATGTTACTTTCATATGTCTCATTACCATCAGATAGAGCATTAATTTACCTTACATCGCCTTGCTTGCACTTAATACCTTTTTTTCTTGTGCAAATGTCATGGTTGTCTATGTTTCTCGTTGCACATTATGTTTTTTTGGTTTCACTGGATGTTTTGACTTAAGGGTTGGGAGGAGCTTCTATGGTTGCATTGGAAATTTCATTATACTTAGTTCTAACCTTTTACCCTTTCGTTTAGGCCAGGTTTAGTTGCATTTAGTTAGCTTGCATTGCATTGTCTTCTTTTCATCTTCATTCCATTTGTTCCTTGGTTTGCTTTCTTTGTTTTTGTCTTTCATTTGAATAACACCGTCCATGAAAGTTGTTTTGTTTTGAGATTTGAGATGATGTGGCTAAACTTTGGGAAAGGCAAATTGTTGTGATGTGCAACCCTTGGCTAACATGTTACTTTCCTTATTTGCTTGGGCCTTTACATATTTCAAAGTCAATGATGTTTGGATGGAAAATGCGATCCATTCAGCTGGAAAACCATATGTAGAACCATGATGCCCATACCTATTTAAGATCTTCATTCCTAGACTCGGTTTGGAAATTGAATCTGTTTTTCTTTTTGATTCAATCAAGTAGAGAAAGGAAAGGGGAAAATCAATAGCGAGTAAATCAATATCAGAGTTATATATAATTATATTTGAAGGAACAAACTCTCTTGCTCTCAATAAGATGAGATCCCTCTTCCACCCCAAAAAAATAATAAGTTCCTAAGCACATTTGAGCCCATGAAATAAAATAAAGGGTGAAGAAGAGAAAGGCTTCCTATGTAGAGAGGTGAAGCAAGCAACTTTGTCGGGGTACTGAATAGGCTTGCTAGCAGTAAAGTGATGCTTGTGTTCTTATAGTGACTCCATCGAGGCACTGAATAGGCCTGCTAGCAGTAGAGCAACACCAGAGATGAAAACTAAGACTCTAATTATATTTAACTCACTATTACTAATAACCCTCTCCTGGATTGAAACAACCCCAAGTTGGTAAGATTTGTAATGTTTTTGACCGAGTAGGGAATAGAGGACACAACATCTATAATCGGGTTGAATGGTGAAGCTAAGGAAATCCACTGAGTGAATCAATACTTCCTGAAGGACTAAGACTGTGTGCATAGAGGTAAGACCCATACAGAGAAGTTGGAGTTTTCCTAGTGTATTGCCAAGTGTTGTCGTTCCAACAACGACCCTCCAAAAAATTTTCCTTATTCAATTTTGGAGCCTACATGAACAGCCATTTCAAGTTATTTTGTGTCATCTTGTTATTTGTTCATGTTTTCCTAAGTATCGATCTTCCTTTCAACATATTTGAGTGTTGCTTTTCCCCTAGGTAAGAGTTTCCTTAGTGTCGTCTTCTTATCTTTGCAAGTTCTCATGTCGTCTTTCTAAAGATAAGAAAAGCACTAGTTTTTCTTTGACTTAATGTTAACCTTCTTCACTTGAAATTCATATCACACAAAAGAAAGAAAGCGCAACTTTTTCTCCTAGATAAAACACACTTTATAAAGTTAAACATGCACTGTTGGAGGAAACTGTGCCCTCTCAATCTTGAACGCACTTTTGTCTCTGAGTGGAGCACACTTCCTTATCCTAGTTAAGTGAACTTCTTGTCCACAAGGAGAGTGCACTCCTTGTTAACAGAGATTGCACCCTCCTTGCCTTCAACTGCAATGCCTCCTTGTCAATAGAAAGTGTGCCCCCTTATCTTCCACACATGTGCCCTTCCTTCTTTGAATGTTGAGTGCATTCCTAGAAAATAGGGGCCCTCTCCACTTAATTTAACTAACTCACTCATAAAGTGACAAGTGGAAAGCATGCATCAACTTGATTTGCATGTAAATTTTCTTTAGAAGAAAATCAGTTCATCATTCATTCTGACAACTATTTTTCACTCTAGGTTGAGCACATTTTCTCACCATAAGGAGATCTTCATCAATCTTAGTCACAAGTGCGTGGATTCTTGGTAAGTTTTGCAAAGTGTCATTTTTTCTTGCTTCTATTGTTTTTAGTGGAGATTTTGTTTTCCTTAGTGGTGTTTCAATCAATTTTTTCATATGAAGTGTCATTTTCATCTATACTCTCTCCTACAAGTGTCATCTTGTTATCACAAGTAACGTTAATGTTGACTCTTCACATTCCATGACCTTTCATCTTCTAGTAATGATTGCAACACAACTTATAAACATTTTCAACCCTTCTCTTTCATTGTTAATGTGTTGTTAAATTGTTTCTGACCTTCACTTAGCTATTTTGAGCCTACTTTTTTCCATGTCGCATTTCTAGAAAACGAGCCTATGTGATTTGAAATTGTGCCCAGTAGAAGAAGCTCCCTTTCAGAGCACACTTCTAGAAAATAGAGGCCCTCTATGATTTGAAATTGTGCCCAGTAAGCAAGGCTCCCTTCCAAGAGTGCATAGAACATATCTAAGACACAATGAGGCATCTTTTCCCACTGTAACTGCACCTTGCCCCCTCACTAGGCCCCCATGACGCACTGCGCACTTCCAAGAAGTAGTGTGTCCCTCCTTTCTCATTGTGATTTTCGACCTACTCCCAACAAGCCTATCTCTCTCTCACATGAGTGCATGGTTCATTTCTAAGCCTCAATAAAGCCTTTTTTTTCCTATTGTGATCTCGATCTGCACGCTCTCCCTTGCCTTGGCGTAGTGTGCACTTCCAGTGGCTAGTTAAGCCACCCTGTCTCTCTTTTGATAGGATTCTGCTTCGAGATTGCCCAGATCTTTCCTTCATCACTATCTTTTGAATAGTTTTCATGTAATAGCTAGGGGATTTCTTGAAACTATTTGTTGTTTGCCATGAGTGAATTTCCACTTGCAGGTTCTCCAGATATAGGATATATCACTCTCTCATCATTTGCTAAGACAATGCCTCCTACCACTCAGAAATCTACTTCAAAGGAAAATTCAAAAGCCAGTATGGAGGAGGTAGTGGAATATAATAAGTCGAATATCCATATATTATCAGACACACGGTGCTTCAATGAAAAATCCTTGGAAGTATCAAGGCATGATATTAAAGATGCTTTCATGCATAAGGTATTCCTAGAAAACAAGACAGGGAAGTATACATAAACATCAAGAGGTTCATAATACGTAGAGTGGCATGCAAATTCCTAGTGATGATGTGTGCAGAAGCTAACGAATGAATCTTGTTACATGTGGATAGAAATAATCTTGTTCTTAGTAGTGAAAGCGGGAATGAGATCCCCACCTACCATCTGCATGATATACATTCTTATTATAGGATGGTAACTCCTAAGGAATATGTGAATACTCAGCTCTATGTGACTTGGGAAAACTTAAATACCAAGGAAGTCCTCAAGTCATGGTGGCAAGAGCCTGCCAAATTCTGCTAGAAACCAAATGTACTCTACAGGAAAAAAAAATCTTTGAGAAAGGTTTACTAGGATCTCATAGTGATGTGTTGCAAATTACATGGGCGGAAGAATGCAGAATACTTTGAGGAGAGTTCTCAACTAGGCTGATATCCTCTCCCATGAAATGCATCTTAATATATAGAAGGACAAAACAGCATTAAAGGATAAAAAAGCACCATAATTCTATATGTTCGCTTGTCTATTGGATGGGATCTGCACTCATTATGAATTCTCGGGATGAAATGGAACTAGTCCCCTCATGAGAATTTGTTTGTCTACTTCCATTGCAGACTGTTATCGAAATTTAGTTTTCTTGGAGTTTATGTGAAATTGGATGATCACTTCTTTATAGCATTGTACAAGATGATCTTTGAGATTGAACCTCCTTGCATGAAATATTAGGTGAAGGAGGCACTCTATGATATTATATATTGGTTCGCTTACCCACATAGCACATGCATTAGATGTTTTGAGTGTTAGACCGCCCCTCACCTTATGTCAAGGTATGTGACCAACAAGGTGTATTGCAGAAGGTTTCCTATCAGTTGAATAATGGTTTTTTTGCACAGCTCTGTTGTACTATATAACAACCCCCCCATTTATATGAGTAATAGTTAATATTTGACATATAAATGGGGACCCTTTTAAATTTTTAGCCTTTGAAAATAGACGCTAACTCTTCAAATTTTCCTTAAAATCCTTCAAAAAGGAACTCATGCTTAAAGCTCTTACCGCAAACCACATCTCGTAGTTTTCCATGTAACAATTGTTAACATTCCATCAAAAATCCTGAAATGTGATATGCGATGAGGTCCCCGCTACGATTTTCCGATCACCACACTTTAATAACACGCGATCGCACTTCGCAAATCACAAATTGATAGAGCATGCCATTGTGTCACCCCTTAAGAATTTGTGAAATGCGATATTGTGGTTCTTGCAATCGAATTTCGCATTAACTCCGAATAATGTTATATGGAAACGTTTGAAAGTTGTGATTTAAAGCGTGAAGCATGGGGAAGTTGTTGAGTTTTAATGTAATAGTGAGTGGTTTGATAGAGTGATTAATGTTTAGCAGCTCAAGGAGAGGAATTGATGTTTTCAATTTATGGCTAGTTAACACTGAAATCTCATGTAAAATCTTCCCACGATTCAAAGTCATTTCAAAGAACTCTCTGCCTTAATTTCCCTCCATTGTGTGCACTAATATATCTCTTTCATTTTAGGCAAGCCTCAAAAGAGATGTCATTGCAAAAGGTAATGCAAAAGCAGAAGAAGTAGAGCATCACAGAGTCTGACGTATCAGAGATGTCGCCTATATTCTTTGATACAGTTTGCAGTGCCAATGGAGGAGTGACGGCATGGGAAGTCATATACAACAGACTTGAAGATGAGCGTCCTAAAATTACTATCATAAAGGCAACGACTGACTCAATAAAACCTTCGGGGGTCCAATTCAAAGATGTTGCTTATTCCTTCCTTCACAGAATAGGAGCAAGAGCGAAAATACTCCCATACACTGATAGGATTCGATGGGTGGTCAAAAATCTCAATATTGAAGATAGGCAATTCAAGAACTCGAAGATGGAGCTAATGGGTTCATTCAAATTTGAAGACCTGAAGCAAATGTATCATATACCTGACCCTTAGGACATATATGACAAATCATACCTAGCCAACTTCGCAAAGAAAAATGAAGAACCTTTCAAGATGATCCAGGGCTAGAGGTCCTAGAGAACAAATTCAAATATGATAAAGCGGGTATGTATCCCGTAGCTTCTTTGGCAAACCCCTATAACTATGCAGCTTCTACGTTATGTAGGTTATATGGATTACCTAATAATACCAAGTTTTCCATAGAATGGATTACTTTAATTGATGCTTGTGTCAATTCCCACATAATGAATTAGGTCACTATCCTATCTGATAATCTAGCCACTGGCATCTCCAAGTATCATTAGAAGAGATCCTCCTCCACAGAGAAACTTCCTCCATTTTATTTTAGTGCCTATATCATGGATGCCATCTGTTTTTGTACTACATTTACAATCATGGGTTGGAAGTGGACTTTGCAAGACCCTTACCCCATCCATATCATCCACAAACAGATTTGGGAATCCCATTATATACCCCATTTTTATAAAGTATGCCATGGTGATATTTTACCATTGCATTAATTTATTTTTAATAGGAAAGCCCCCAGTTTTTATAAAAAAGTCACTACAGACCTTCTCGTAGTAGGCAAGTATTTTGCTGAAGAATGGTTTACATATATCAGAGTTTTTCACAGTACAACGGACCTGCATGTACTCCCTCTGTATGTCTCTGATAAGCTACTAGCAAGAGAAATAGCTCACCAAACTATGGTAAAGGCTTAACCAAGACCCTAAAAGATAACAAAAAGTCATTGTGGCCATCCTTTCCCATTCGGTGTGGTTCTTTTTCGTTGGCAAATTTCAACTATGCAACCAAAGAATCACTAAGCCTAGAGAACCTCAGGCTCCATACTCTTCTTAAGAGGCAATTCGACCCAGACAAGATAGCACACAATATTACTACTGCAGTAAAGATTAAGCCCTTTAATCATGAGGCTAATGATTTCGAAGATCTTTTACAATCGGTTGAATCATTCGAATAAGTGTTTGAGTGGGCGAAGACCAATTTAAGTCCTAAAGATTTTGAAAAGTTATAGGAATTCAGAAATCAAAGGCTTGAAACAATTCCATTGCATTTGTCAAGAGCTAATGACAAGCCCACGCCTAGTGTAACTATTAACAGCGAAGGACCAAATTCTAGCACAGAGTCTCAAGTGGATACAGGGAAAGCATAGGATACAGGGAAAGCCCAGGACACAGAGAAGAAAGAGGAAAAGAATGAGGATGGAAACACCCGAGATCCCACCAGGGAATGAGCCGATGGACATAGTCTGGAAGGATATTCCTTCCAATCCTACTAAAAATTTGACTAGACTGTCGCAGTTTACAGGGGCATATGCAACCTCCACCATGGATAAAGCTACAGAGGTATCTATTTTGTTGAGGGAAAGGGAAGAAAATATAGCGCAACTCGGGCAACAGCTTGAGATTGAGAAGGCAAATGTGAACAAGAAAGCTGTTGAACAACTAGCCCAATTGCAGCGGAATATGGAGGTATTAAAGATAAGCCATGAAGTAGACATCTATGCAAAGAACATGCAAATCCAAGGATTGCAAGAAACCATGACAAAATATGAAGATGTCCCTACTGTCGATGAATTCATCAAAGAGGCACTAGAGCTAAATTCCCTTCTATCAAAATAACAAGATCTATTTTTCCAAAGAATGTCGCATGTCGCTCCTTATCTGATCACCAGTGATTAGTTAATGGATAAGGCGATTGACCAAAGAACTGAATTTAATGATTTAAATACAAAGATCTCTGAATTCATTGAATGGAAAGAAACTGAAGAAGGAAGGAGAGATAATCTGCCCGAGATTGAGGAGACACATAAGGACATTTTATTCACAGATTGGGATGTGTGGATCAAGTAGGCTGAATTAGCAGTGGCAAGAGTAGCAGGAGTGGCAAAGAACATAGTAAAAGCAGTAAATTATACTTTTCACACTACCAACTTGATGAAAGAAGGTAATCCAAAGACGCTGCCAGATTTGAATGACTTGGATCAAAACTGGAAGGAAAATGTGAAAACCCAAAGGGAAGCAATCACAAAGTTATCAAAGACAAACTGGGAGGCATATTGGCAATTCCTTGTCAAACCTCACAGCCAAATCATGACGCTCAATTGTTCACTCCACTCAACTCAAAGGATGTTGCCACCTCTCACAAATGTTATCTTCGCAGGACAGGTCAGAATGCAGTTTGGGGCACCTCCTCAAGTGAAACCGATGTCCGATATATGCGATCTAAAGGAGAATTTGGCAGAGAGAAAGTCATCTTTTTAACCTCTGCTCATCAAATCACTTTTATTTTTAGAGTTAGTTGCTAATTAAGAGGAATTTTGTTTGAAACCTCCTCAAATATTTTGTATAATCTATTTTTGAATTTTAGTTAGATAGTATTTATACCCTTCTCATGCATTTATAGAAGGGTCCAAAATTTTATCAAAAACATTTGCAAAGAATGCACTTCTGTAAGTTTGTGAATGCCTTGATGAAATTATCGAACATGGTTGTTTCTTTTAAATATTAGACTACTTTCCTTTGTTGATGAACTATTGTATACTTGGAGAATAATTTGATTTGAAGAAAGGAGTTGATCAATGTCATTAGTCAAATGAGAAGAACCTCACACATATGGTACTTTTATCTTGTATGATTAGTTCTGTTTTTATTTAATTAGTGATAACATTTCATTTTCATGAATTGTATATGGAATATGTTCTTTTTGTTATGCGTTAATTGCACTACTATATGATGCTTAGCTAAAAGTGTTTGTTTTCATATATAATCATCAGATATGTGTGATATAGTTTATACATTTCTTTGACTAACTATTTAGTCAAAGAAATTATCTTTACATGTTATCATCTTTTTTTAATGCGTGAATTATCTTTATTATCGCATGTAAAACATATATCTTTTTAGATCGCATATCACACAGAATACCCAGGTTTATATTATATTAAGTTAGCTAGAGATTTGCATGATAGAATAGGTCATTTAGTTATCATTATTCTTATTGTAATCGCTTCAAAAACACCCATTCTCATTTTAAAACCCACATTGGGAAGTTGGTCCCATCATCCCCAGTCGGAGCCACCACTTCAAACGGAAAAGGGGTTGTCTTTAAGGTGCGGACCGAGTGGTTATCCCCCATGTTAGAGCAGTAGAATTCTGAGGCTTCAACAAGCTCCAAAGGAGGAAGAAAGCCCCTTGGCCTCTTTTCCTTTACGGATTGGACTTTATGAGCTTAAGAGCCTTAAGGTGGCTGAAACCAAAATTGAAGAATTCAAGCGTCTTCACTTTGGAACATTGGGTTTTCATAGATATGATTCTAGAAATCTATGTGAAAAACATTGTAATAAGATATAGTATACCTCGTCGTATGTACCTATGAACATTCCAGAACATGAAAAGATCAGGAATTGGTATAATGCGCTAAGAAAGAATCAGCCAGAAGATAAGGCAGGAACCTCCCATGTTACTCAGGTACCAAATGTACAAATGGAGGAAGTTAAGCAAGAAGTAACTACCCAAGTGGATACTATAGCACCTAGAAAGAGGATAAAGCATAATCTAGTGGTAGAAAGTAGTAGAAAGTTCAAGGTTGATCCCACGTGCATAAGTGAAATTGAGGCAGAAAAACAAAGGAAACGAAGGGAAGAAGAGAGGAAGTTAGAAGAAGAACGCAAAAGAGAGGAGGAGTGTTTACAGAAGGAAGAAGAATAAAAGAAGAAAAAAGAGGAGCTGAGAAGATCCAAGGAGCTACAAACAAAACAACAAGAAAAAATCTTGCAAAAGCATAAAGCAAATGAAGAAATGAGGAGAGCATAAGAAGAAAGGAAAAGAATAGAAGAATAGGAACAACAGAAGTAGTTACAAGAAGGAGAAATAAAGAAAAAACTGGAGGAGGAAGTCGCACAAGAAATGGAGGAAGAATGGATGGGCCATGAAATAGAAGCAGCACTAGAGGAAGAGGATGTCATTCAACCAATTGCAGATGAACCCAGCGCTTAGTCAAAACCTCCTCTCACAGTTGGCCATATCCCATTCAATGAAATTGGAATTTTTCCTCCACCTGATGATAGGTTTATGGATGTATGCAGCTTATATTCGACCAATTGAAGAATATGATCATATAAGAAAGGCAAAGCTACTTTCCCAATTATCTTATTAATCCAATCTCCATATCCACAGAAAAGGTAATAGCATCCAATACCTGGAGAAATCCCCAAGAATTCATGGTAGTGAATCTAGATTTTGCGACAATAGCACAAGATAATAAAGAGTATCTTATGAGTGAAAATGCATGATTACGAGAGGAGCTAGCTACCATAAAGAAACAGGTTAATCATCTTGTCACAAGTATTCAACTATTGTCTTGCACTAGTATTAGCACGAAAGAGTTATAGTCAGCTATATTTGAAGAATTGAAGCCGATGGAAGACACCATGAAGTAGATATATAGTGATTTGAGCCTCTTGCATGAAGTAATGGCACCCCTGGTTGAAATTCAGAATAAATTTCAAGTGATCTTGAAGGTTTTGAATGCTATAAGAAAAATTGTAGATTTAATGTAGGATTGGGCACCAAGTATCCTAATTTTCCTAAGTGGTTGGTTAAGAAAGAAAAGTTGTAGCTGAGTTGGATAGAGCACAGTTAAGATTACATACTCTAAACTACAGTGAACAAGCAACCAACACCATAGTTGCTTATATCTGACTAGATAGTAGTTTAGAGTCTCTAGTACATAAGCATAAAGTACCTTCTGTTAGGGTCCTCTAATATAGTGATCAAGGTATGTTTGTCTTGATATTTATCTTGAGGGATGTTGTAACTTTTTTTTTACTTTAGTTGTTTTATCTTTTTGAAAGAAAAATAAAAAAATAGAAAAGAAAAAATAAAGAAAGAAAGAAAAATAGAAAAAGAATAAAAAAAGGGGACAAAAGAAAAATATATGAAAAAAATAAAAATAAATGTCCCAAATAAAGCGTGCTAGTTTAAATGTTGCACTAAACCATTTGTATTTATTTTAATCCTTTTATTATTGGAGGATTATTTTTTAAATAAAGCAATGATTGGATGTTTTGTCCTTTTTGATAAAGTGATCGCATGAATCAACGGATAAGATTGTCCCCGCCCGGATCAACGGCGAAGGACAAGTTTGAGACCCCTCACACTTTTGAAAGTTAACGATGGGGGCAGGGGGTCCAAAAAGTGGCTTTTTGAAACCATGAATCATACGTGGAAGCCCCACGATGAGTTCGGGGCCCCCTTCTCCGAAATAGCTTACCACCTACCCCCGCCCCCCCACCCCCCCCGAAAATAGATTTTCCCACTCCCACTCTCACTCCATTCAAATTCCACCACTTGTCATTCTCCTTTCTAACCCCACCATATAACCTTTTAAACCATTAAATTTCCCTTCCAATGGTCATATGAATGTTTAATGGGTAATGTTTCTTGCCAACGTCTAATTTACCTAATGAGACACGCCAAAAATGGTTGTTTTACCATTTAACCATTCACCCTCTCATTTAAAAGATACACATTACCCTGCATACATTCCTTTCACTATTTCATTTATTACCAGTGTAGGTTCAATCCCAAATTTCGCAAGCACACCATCGTCCTCCTACACCAATAATTGTTGCGATCTGGTAATTTGATTCCCTAGCTTCTAATTTGTAGTCAAAAATGTTGTCCCCTAAAGGAAAATCGAAGTTGGTTGTAGAAAGCCCTACATTGCCCCTTATTATAAACCTTGATGAACTTTTCCTAGTCGGCACACAGTATAAAATATCAGAGACCCAATGTGAGTTTGATCTTTATGGACTCCACAACTCGAAAAACCAAAAGTTCTGAGATGTCATTGATGAATTGAGCATTTGGGAATCATTCTTACCTCAATTAATTTTTCCCCAAACTCATGTACATGGTGTCATCTCAGATATCTCCCTAACCAGAGGGTTGTAATTGCCCAAAACAATGAAACTCTATTTGTAATTACACCTGAAGCTATTTGTCAAGCACTCCAGATTGATCCTCAAACTCCCTTGTATCCTTTTTCCACTGATTCACTCATGGAGATATATCAGAAACTCACTTTCCCTCAATGAGCCCGTGTTTTTGAGTCCTTTTGGTCTGAGAATTCTGAGTTACCTAGAACTAATCCCCCATATTATGCTTCAATATTTCCTGAAATGTCAAAGCAAGTTATTTCTATGGTCGCTTTCTTATTAGGTTATCCTACATATCAATGGGTAGATGAAGTAATATTTGGATTTTTATCAGTGTTCTCTACTGGTCAAAAACCCTCAATCATTTTCAATTACAGCTAGTTTCAATCAGATGTTATTCATGATCAATTTTAGAAGTTTAATGCTAAAGGTGCATTCAAATGCCAGTCGGTTCTTGTATATTTGTTGTTATTTCATCAAGCAGAGATATTCAAGTTTCAATTACATAATGTGGATGCACATGGAAGATTGCGGTCAGTCATTCAATGGAATTCCTTGGTGAGGAACAATTCAAAAGAACACTCCTTGAGTAATTTTGTAGATCAGTTTTTGCATCTGTCCTTATTTCTTCTTACCAATGATGTTATACCAAGGATTTCAACAGAAATCAAGAGAGTTTTACATCTTACCGAGCAAGCCAAGATTGGAGACTGGTGTATTCTACACATAAATTAGGATATATGGATGTGAACTCCCTCCTTACAGGTTGCCAGATTTTGTGTCAATAAGAATATTTTCCTTAGAATACATCAAGAAAATGATGAATATGGATGACTAACATTTTGTATCAAGAAAGCAGAAGGCACGGTTTAAGATGAAGGCACAGATTGTCCCTTTCATTGTCAATACCAGAGCAGCAGCCAAGGAGGCAGATGTTTTACTGAAGAAAATGAAATTTAAATTAAGTTTCACATGGTATTATGATCCTTTAGGGATAATTTCAAAATTAAGAGTGGAGCATAGGACCACACCTTATGTACATACACCTAGACCAAAATAGAGAAATATGAAAATCAAGAGGAGTGGATAGAGAATATACTACAGGAAGCTAAAGAAAAAAAATTTAGTCAGAAATCCCTAAAAACTCCTATCTCAAAAGAAAAATAAACTAAAAGGTCAAGGGAAAGTATGTCTCCTACAGACTCAGAATCTCAAGCTGTAGACTTTCTAGTTTTCAAGAGAAGAAAGAAAACAAACACTCAGGAGGAATCCTCATAAGAAAAAGGCTCACATGAGAAAACTATAGTTGTTCTAATAGGTTTTCCCACTAATTATTTTGCACATATTGAAAAACAATGGAGCTTGATGTGTCTTGTTCTTCTCAGATGGCAACACAACAAAATATTTTTGCCAGGTACAGAGAGATTAAGAGGAAGAATGAAGCATTGAAGGTCACAACTTATTCAGAATTCTGGAAGTAGTCTTCTACTACCCAGCACAGACTGTTGTCTACATTTGACATAGAGAATCTTCTGGTGTCAGTTCTTAGTTGTCGTGTCAAAAGATGTCCAATCCATAAAAGTGCAGAAGATTACAAAACATTTGTCTTTTCTTTTAACACCAAGAAGATTCATGCAATTGATCAGATTGACTTGCAAAAATAGGCTGGTGAGATGACATATTCAACATTAACAAGTTTAGCCATGGCATCCTCTAAACTACAAGCCTCTCTAAATAATATTCATTCACAACTGAAGATGGAAAGAATGTCATCCTTGGCCAAAGACACCATAACTAAAGCTCTTGAAGATTTGGTGATTAAACGAGGATATAATCCTAGTGACATTAAAGCATCTGAGGAAATGATAAAAAACGACAATGCTGGTATTTAAGCCCTAAGAAAGCAGCTCAAGATTCCAACTATAGAGCACCTATAGGCCAAAGAAATTACTAAGCTGGAAGTAGAGAAAGAAAATTTGTTCAAGTTGGTAGTTGAGAAAAATGTTCAAATTCAGAAGATGGAGACAGATATGGAGATAATTTTGAAAGAAAATGAACAATTAGCAACCATATGTACATCAGCACAAAAAACAATGGAAACAACCTGAACAGAAAGAACAAAGTCGACCACTGCAGATTCCTCTGAAAAATTAGCGAAAGCTTTGGGAGATTTATCATTGACCAACAAAGAAAATGAAATATTGTTAGCATAATTGAAAATAATGGAAGAAAATAAAATTAAAGCTGACAATGCATATTTAGAAAAAGTGTAAAAAAACTTCAAGCTTACTCAACAACTTGAAAAGTATGAAGGCCAATCATTAATAGTACAAATATTGGTACAAGCTAAGCAAAACATATGGTAATGTTAATATCACATAGCTATGGTCATCCTTTCAAATTATATTTGAGCAAGAAGAGTTAGTACAGAATGTCAAGGTAGCAATTGAACAAATAAAAGTTGAGATCGAACACATGCCTACAGAATCACATAGAATCATCAAGGTGTTGAACTCAAAATCCAAGGATGAGCTCGAAGAATTACAAATTCAGGACAGAAGAGACACAGTCATGGAGGTAAAAGAATTTTAACAAAGAAAAACGTATGCTACAGCTAGAAAACAAGTGTAAAGAGTTAGAGCTACAAGTAAGAAGTTCAACAAAAAATTCAATATATTACAGGAGAAAGGGCTTCCACCTTTGAGAGCTTCTAATGGAAAATTGATTCCACTAGAAACTTACTAGGACTAATTGTGAAGCATAGCTAGGATAAATCTAAATTTTCCAAAGTAAGAGGGATAATAAGTGGACAGGATTTCAATGAAGGTTTACAATATGACTTGTTTTTCCAACATGAAATTCATCACTTGTTTATTAATAAACTAAATGTTGAAACATATATAGAGGTGGATGAAAGATTTAGAAACATGGTAAACTTCCCTATTCTGAGTGAAAATAGATGGGATAAACTACTAAAGCTCATCGAGTAAATCAAGCAGAATTCTAGTGTCTAGTGACAGAAAAAATGGAAACAAAATCCTAAATATTAGGAGCAGTCAACATAAGAGAAAAATTATAGCTACAGCCATCAACAACAATCCTCGAAGTGTGTGTGGTGAAGTAAAATTATAAGTGTGGACACGAACGAATTCCTATAGCCCAATAATGGGTCTAGCCACAACAGTATATTCTATGGAATATTTCCTTATATTAGAATCAATCAAGAGGGCCTACCTCTTGGTCACTTATCCTGCTTGATGATGTCCTCGCTTGCTTGCTCCAGCAATCTCTCGCTTCCTTCTTTAAGCTCCTGAAACAAGTGAACAACAACAGCACACAAACATAATAATAGACAAATTGCAATTCAACCTACTTAATGAGTCAAGAAGCATTAAGACATGAATATGTAATATTACAAAACATGTAGGAAATCAATTGAAAGTTGCATATATTAATATCAAAGAGAGATTACAACCATTCGTCTTGATGTCACAGTCTTCCTCTAACAAGACTAGGTTCCCACACACTTCTACTAGCACTTCATGATGGCTTCAAACAACAATAGTTTAAATACTCTTCCCTTTAGGCTTCACCTCAAACCAAATTCACTTCTTCCTCACACAACTAGATGGATACAACTAGTAATAGTTTGCTTGTCTAATTCTGATTTTCACACTAGTCACTAGTTTGTTCTTGGGAAGAAGGGAGGTTTATATAGGAAAGATAGATGGGTGATGGATCCTCTTCTCATGGGAGAAGGACTTATCCCTTGAGGTAGTTCCATCATTATAGGGGAAAGGAGCCCAAATTTTCATCCTCGACCCCATCCAACCAAACCATTTACCAGACTTCCGTTACGGAGCTTCTAGAGGTGGAAGCTTCAACTCTAATTTAAAAAACTTTCCATAACAATACCGGAGTGACTGGAACACAGCTCAGTCGCACCGAATGGCGTGGTGAATAGTGTTAATCTCTGCACATCGGCGTGGGGGAGACAAAGACCATTAGTGACAGTCTTGTAAATTGGGCAAAACAGAAGTTTCAGGGGAAATGGTGCAAAAGGGAAATGATTTGTTCATGAAGAGGGATATAATGGGAGTTTATCCATGAAGGAAAAGCATGCGAAGTTCACTATAGAGGTCCTCCAGGATCAAGGAATGGAGAGTACAGGGACAGTGACAAAATGTTGTGTAATAGTTTGTACAGAACATATAAACCAATCCAGAATTGCTACTATTTAGTTCTATTTTTTGAAATATATACATCATTTTAGTAGATATTATTTTTGTAATAAATTTTGTTTCAAGTCTGAATATGTAACACCCTCCCCCCACATCTACCCAAGCAACCAGCCAATCGGGGTAAACATGCAACGAGAGGCTACTATGATATGATTCAACCTCCTAGGTAACCTTAAGGAAATGGAATCGACGAAAACACAACACACAAACCTCCCTTAGGTGCTTCAGGACCCCCAGGAGCTAATCCACCACTCTAAGTGCCCAACCCCTGAGTTAACCTAAAATTTAAATGAATTAAACTCAGAGTCTCTCCCATGAAAATGGATGCATGTGACTGTAAACCTATAGTTGCTCCCACAATTCCTACAAGGGAGAGACTGCAGTCTCGCTCAGCCAGTTTTGTGCCAGAGACTATGAGATTTAAGCCACTTTTTCAAGGCTAGCCTCCAAATCAATGCCTAGAACTTGATGAGACTCTCTAAAACATTAAATGACACCAAGGCAAACCCTCTAAAACAAAACTTGATCAATGGATTGACCTAACCAAGCCTAACCATGACAAACATTTTGTCAAACACTTGGTAAATATGCAACCTAGAGTTGTAAATAACATATCTCAACATAGGGGTCTCATACTTATCTGAGATTCGCTATGAAGCATTGTCTCCTTATCACATTAGCTTCCATTTCATCCATTAGGCCATAGATACATTGATCATTCAATAAAAAGTAAGAACATGGTGAGATCAATACATAACTGTTGGCATAAAATACATACATAACCAACATAGTAGGGACAGAAATACCAATGAAATCACATTCATATAAACCACATATAATCCATCATAATGCACATAGAGATACAAAGAGAAATATTGTTTCATTACTGATGAAAAATCCAAACCCGGGATGGGACTTCTACGTTCCACCCAACTGTAGAATGGTTGAGCCAAATATTTCTTCAGTCATTCACCCTCATGCCATATTCCAAGTATGAATGTGGGATATCATAGAACACATCAACCAAAACTCATCCAAGGCTTCTAGAGGCCATCCACCTCAACACATCAAACAGTGATTCCACCTCACAGTTGGACATCACAAAACCATCATTAGATTGGTCTCCATCCAAGCCTTCCAGGGCTTCTAGAATGTTTGTCCAACCAAGGCTTCCAGAACTAGTAACTCAACCCACAACTTATACAGGGATTCCAGAGAATTTTTCCAACCAAGGCTTCCAGGACTAGTAACTCAACCCACCAAGGAATTCCAGAGCATTTATCCAACCAGGGCTTCCAAGACTAGTAACTCAACCCAAGTTGTTACAAGGCTTCTAAAGTGTTTGTTCAACCAAGGCTTCTAGGACTAATAACTCAACCCAAGCTAAGGAAACATGAGAACCAACCAGAAACAAATGATGAAAGTAAACCACAATCACCATGGCTATCCAGGAAATGGAAAGGCTAGCAATCCATTTTCGATCCAAGGAATCCTCCATGCCAATGACAGATCACAACTAATAATTGCCAAAACTAGTGAAGAAATCATACATGCAACTCGGTACCTACAAGAAGATCTGATGTAGTTGTTGATCTCAATGCCCTCTTGTGATTTCCTTATCTTCCTTTTCCTTCTTGCTCCAAGAATCCAAGTATGCCACACCCTCCAAGAGTGCTCCAAGAAAGTTATAAGTATCCAAGAGTATGAGAGAGAGAGAGAGAGAGAATAATGAGAGAGCTCCAACACTGAACTCACCAAGTCTTGCCCACTGACCCTCAAAATCCTTTTTATTAATGAGGCCTTTGTTTTCTTCATTTTCCTTCTCACATGCAACTTGTGACCTTTCACCTTCCTTTTCTCCTAATTTACATTATTTTCATAAATAAAATGTCAATAAATTCCTCATGCCTTTCCAAGGCCTTTTCCATTGCCTTTGCTAATTTCCTTATCCATAATAAACCCATTAGGATGTTTCTCCCACCATTCAGCTTGGAATATGTGTCCCATTAACCATGGCCTTATATATTTTTACATGGAATTTTACCAGGGCTATTACAGAACCCTCCCCCTTGGGGGGAACACCATCCTCGATGTTCAACAACACTTATAATCAACAAGACTGCTGAAAATAAAACATACTACCCATGGAGATTTATAACACAGCTCATTTTAGTATTTACAATGACCATCTGCTAAAACATGACAAACATACCATTTACTGGAGATTTATAACACAGTTCATTACGGTATTTACAATCCACATATACACATACACATTTTCTTAAACTAGCAAATAACCATATTGTCTATGGAGCTTTATAAATCTAGCTTGATACAGTATTTACAATAATAATCACATATGCACATTTTTTCAACCAACAAATAGATAGATATGATGCCTACATCTGTAACAAAGGAATCTAGAGGCTTACACCTCCACCCTCAAAGTAATACCAAGATTCGCCTCCTTCCTAGGAAGTCCAAAATCCACTGCAAAATCAAATCTGCATCCAATGTTCAGCGCTAGAATCCTGCACCACTTGTCCTCTAAGTGAACAGTTATTGGCTCATTGTTCCAAGGCGCACTCCTAATGTGCATTTGATTCCATCTAGAAATGATAATGACCAAAAACAATCCATCCATGACCTTCCCTTCTCTGCTACATAGCCCCTTGGGCACTCTGGTCACCCCTTATGTGCAGTCGCTCACCTTCCAAGTTCCGTTGGCACCCCCATCCTGGGAATTCCATCCTTTGGGAAGGATTCCTCGCATCGGAAGATACAAAAACCAAGGCATATCCCTGCCTCAAAACCATTATACTAGTCATAGCATGCTCATGACAATCAATGGACATTATTGGGCACTAGTGCCCCATAATGGCCCTGCTCCTACAGGATTTACCAGCATATTGCTTCATGTTTCAATTCCTTTGTTGTTGCTACTAATTCTTGCAGTCAATTTCGGCAACTCAACCGAGCATTTCATGCATTCTTGTACCAAGCACATAACTTCCATTAGATTTAAAATAAATTGAAATAAATTCACATCATACCTCATTGATAGCTCGTCAATAAGGTACATTGGAAATCATGTTTGCTTCCTGTCACAACAAGTCAAACTATCATATTTGACCAACTCAACATGTATAAAAATATCTCATCAGGTTACCTCAAAACATAACCATCATAAACCACATGTAACCATCATAAACCAGAATCATAATTCACATGTAATCGTCATATACCATAATCATAAATCATATGCATAGTAAAACTAAAATACAATATAGATACTTATCCTTCATCGATCCTTACTTCTGCCATTGTTATTTTGTACACATACCGGATCAATTTCCACACCCAGTGCTTTCTCCTCCACCAAGTGCACATACGCATAGTGTGCATCACACACATACAACCACACATGCCATACAACACCATGCAACGCATGCACCTATATCTGACATACAACACATACACCTACACCCAGTGTACATATATATACATGGACAATGTAAATTAGAAGACATTCATCTACACACAACATGTGACACCACAAAATGCATATGCGTACACCCGATATATAACACAACTCATACACCTGCATCTGGTGAACAACTCAATGCATGCACCTACACCTGATGTACAACATAACACAAATGCGTGTCTAGAGTGCAAAACAATGAATGCATATTTCATGATACCATGACTACACCTTGCACATACATAGTACCACATGCCCGCAACACAGCATGTATGACATGCACTCAATCCCACGCATACACTAGTACCACATGTACCAAGCACCACATGCCCAATGTGTTCACATCATCACATGTACACGGCACCACCTGCACAACATGTACACAACGCCATATGTACATTGCGCCATTGTAAAACGTGTACACAATACTACATGTACACAGTACCACACGCATGACATGTACGTGACGGCACATGTACACTGTAACGTATCTCCTGAGCCTACCCATAGAAATAGCTTATTAGGCTCCTATTCTTGTAATTTTTTCTTTGTTTACAAGCAATATTTGACCTTTGTATTATGTAATATCTTTATCGTGGCATGAACAGTATAATTCCTGTCACTATACTCATTTCTTAACAGTTATACAATCTCATAATACCACATCCTTCTTTTATGCTTTTATCGGATCTATGGTGGGAACCCTTAGATCCATTTAAACAACTTATATATCAGTACAATCATTAAGTATGAAGGACTAATCATGGAATGCAACCTATAGAATCTTCTGATTAATCCACACTGGCATTAATGGAGTATTATCTTACGTCTACTATGGCCAGCTTGGCCATGCATCATTATTATAATTAATCATAATCAAGGTATTCTCACCAACCCTTGGTTCAACATGCATAACTAACTAGACTACCCTCATTGGAAGCAATTCATCTACTTATGCAATTAGAAGCATGATCCCCTAAGTGTCCCACATGCACCAGAGTTACCACCTGATGTTAGATTCAATAACTATCTTAACACTATTATATGACCATTTCAGAATAATGACTTCATAGAGACATTACGAAAATCATTAACATCAACACAATGTAGTCATCATTTTCCAACTCCTTAAGCTTAGTCAAAGGAATACTGACATGCACATCAAGCCCACAGTAGATGCAATCATTCCATAATGCATAATACGAAGCATAGAAATTTCTAACCTTAGGCTAAGAATTGTATATATTTAATACCTCCAGCATAAAGTCCACCTTCGAGGAGACACATAAGTTAAAAGAGTAACAACATATACATTATTGCATCAACCCACATATTTCATTCCTCTACTAAATTTGCCTTGGACTACATTAATGTCAATGCATCAAATTATCTTATAAAATCCCCCCATCACACAATAACTTTACTCATATATAATAGCCAGTCGATCATGAGTAATCTAACTCTTTGACACAAGTATTAACAGCTAATTACTATGATTCCACCACTACTCAAACACTTTAAGTGTCACATACATAAGACTGCAGTTATTTCCATACAAATAACACATCATCTATATAGTTGAGCTACATGATTTAATCACTTCAAAAGAAAGAAATAAACATAGGGGTGAGAAACCAACATACAAAACATTCCACACATATGAAGCCAACTAAAACATCACTTGGAGAGTGGAGCACCACCACCCAACCATGAATCACCTCTGATTCCCCCTAAGCTAAGGTTCTTGCCATGGATCAACTGCCTCCAATTGATCAATGCAATGGGTATTTAATACCCTCTTTCATGATATAGTTTCCATTAGCAGCGTCCTGCTTTTATGGATTTTTCCATTTTCCTAGGTCTTTTTCAAAAAAGCTCGCCTTTATCTCCCACGAGGCTTTTCCTCATAAAATCTTTCCTTTATCTCCCACAAAGATTTTATGTTTTTTCCTTGATGGATGTTTATCTCCAATCCATCCAAGCTTATCTAGAATCACATCTAGAAGCTTATCATGAAAGATTTATCCCTATCCCATTCCTCAATGGGATTTGGCAAGAATCTCATCTCTTGGTGTCTCACTTTTCCAAGTGATTTATTTATTAATTTATTTAATAACATATTTGTTTTCCAATATTACATATTACACCTATCTTTTCCCATCTTAGGTTACAATAGACTAACACACAAGGAAGGGGTGTTACATACTCCCCCCTTAAATTTCACACCATCCTCAGTGTATCACTGCATCATGTCCTCGTTCATAGGTAGCTAGTTTCCGAATCCACAACTCTCATGGCCTTGCCATCTAATGCAAGTCTTTCGATGTATATCGGTTACAAGGAGTGCTCCCAGCATATCTCCAGCCATGGCTACCTATAACATTGTTTTCAAACAATTTGAGAGAAATTATAGATGCAAAAATTTAACTATGATCAATATCATGATTTGTTACTCAATACTACTAAAGCAGCTATTGCTCATTATTCATTTTATCTGAAGAATGCATGTTCTCTCCCTGCATTCTTCTAAGCCTTTGTGCTCTTGTCGAACACTTGCTTTCTGTAGCTCCTCTACATACAACAAATCAACTGGCATATTTGCATAACATATCATAATCAGGTTAGTTTATATATAATCATAACCACATATACTCATCATAATCATATGTATGCCATACTGCAATTAACCATGGTTACTTATCCTTGAACCACTTCTTAATTTCCTTCTTTTGTGCAACCTCTAGGTTGGTTTCCCTACCAGACATCTACCCAATGTCTTCATGCATACCTGCACACAAGGTGTATTATACACACCGATATACATATCATATTTCAATCATGTAACACATGTAGTCATACGGGTACCGTATGTACTGTTTGTACATAGTACCATTTGTGCTACAGCCCATCATACCATCCTCATGGCATCACCTACATGACATAAGCTTTATCCACATGTTTTCCACTATGTTAGTATCATGCCAAACATTCCTTTATCTATTTCTGGTAAATAGAACAACTGTGCTTAGTTTATAAGGAATTTTCATGAGCATGGTTCATTTCTGTAACCAAAGAAAATTTTATGTCAAGTGCAAATCATTTTCTGATTTCATGTGGTTGTAACACAATATCAGTAGTATAGTATTGTATTCATGCATATTTTCATCTTAATCATACCTTCTGCTTAATGTTCTAAAGCATACTATTAACTCATAGATTTTTGAAGTTTAATAATCATCATATCAATACTTCATTCTTAAATAATTCATCTTGTGTGATTTACTATTGCCCTTTTTATGCCTCAACAACTTGTTGGCCATGCATAATTTAGTGTAGATATAATCTCATTTCCCCTTCATGAGTTATACACCCTTTTAGTTGTAGGTACTTATGATCTCAGGGTACTTACATGTTAACACCTCCAATTTTATGAATTCTTGCATGGTTTATGTAACATTTCTTATGTTGTCTTATTCAACCCAGATACATTATCAATGCAATCTAACAAGAGAGTCTCCCAAAATTTCTTGGTACAAAATATGCATTTCCATTGGTATGATATCAATCTGTACCATTTAATTAATCCATTGGTTCATAACATACAATTTGTGCTTCTTATTAATTACCATGGTTTTTATATTGTTGTACTCAAGGATACTTATAGGTCCCACTATGCACATCCAATGAAAGATGCATATGTCATGGTATATAATAACCTGTTAAATTTAGGTTCCCCTTAATCACACTTTCTTCCAACCGAAGAACAAATCACATTCCAAATGCATTGTATATAGATGCATTAATCAAAGGATTAAATTGAAAGACAATTTGTACAATTACATAGTCTTATACTATAACATGTTCTCACAATCTTAACACTATTTCATGGAAACCTTTACCATGGTATAATACTTAGGGTGGAACCCACTTATTTAACCCCCAACCTCTCATGAGGTATATAATTTCCCTTTGGATTTTTACTTATGAACCAGTTACCTTACTAAGGTTTAACATTTCCTTCTTTATATAATCATCCCCTCAAGTATTAGGTGGGATTTTTATTTAGCCATGTCCTTTCATAGAAATTATACCATTTATAATTTAATGGTAGAGCTCATGGCCTTAGAGCAGTGCCTAGAAATCCTGATGGAGTCAAATTTACATAATGCCATCATTGAAGCCGACTCTGAATTGGTTATTAATGCAGCCAAGAAAATTTGCAATGGAACGGCCCCTGGAAAAGTGTCGAAACATTGGAGGCTCTCACATGTCTTTCATTGTATTCATTCCCACTTGCGAACCCTGAGAACCATTAGCTTCATTCATGTGCGAAGAAAAGCCAATATGTTAGCTGATCGTCTTGCAAATGGAGGGGTGCTATGTAAGGAAAGTTATATTTAGTATGACTGGGAGTCTTTACCCTCTGGTAAACTACGGGATGATTGTCAATGACAGGCAGCCAAAGACATGGCGTATCTCCAGACCATGAATAATGAGCAGGAGGAAGACTAGTGGGAGTTGAAGGAACAGCATAAACCCACAGTGAAGAGAAGCACTAAGCGATGAAATAATGATGCACAGGAGGCGTTAGATCATGTAAGATCAACGGACATATATGGTGGAAAAGATTAGCAGGACTAGGAGAGGGTGGAAGGCCTTGAGCCTGGTTGAAGTGCCGCATTAAATCCTGACCATCGATCTTAATTCCAAACGATGACATCACATGTAACTATGGGGGTTCAGCTATTTGTAACCCGTGTGCTAGTTGAATGGCCGCAGACCGTAGGTTTTAAGTGCATCTACCATCGATTGGATATCGGGTGCTAAAGTGGTTGGAGGTTAAGTCTAAGAGCAGACCTGAAGTTTTATGGACCAAGGTTCATAATCTATTTCGGCTCCGGGAAGTGGTTAAGTGGCGAGCAGGTTCCTGATGCGATGTTGTGACAACCGTCGGATCAAGAACCAGATCGACGGTGGGGTTTTTTCGCAAATCGCATTCGGTCAAAGAGTCGGGTCAGCGTTAAACCCAGTTTTGCGATATTGCGATACTGCGATATTGCGATATTGCGAAATTGTGATGTGCCAAGGTTGTGATATTGCGATATTGCGATATTGCGAGGTGCGATGTGCCAAGGTTGCGATGTTGCGATGGATTATGGACCGTCAGATCAAAGGGTTGAATGAACGGTGGCGGTTAACTCTCGCTTTTCGCAGGTATCAAGTGTTGGCGGCTTGCAGACCTAAAGTTTTATAGACCATGGGTCATTTTCTATATCGGCTCCGGGGAGTGGTTATGGGGCACACAAGGTCTCGTTGCAATGTTGCGACAACCGTCGGATCGAGAACTAGATCGACGACGGAGATTTAATCACAAATCGCATTCGGTAAATGAGTTTGGTCAGAGATAAACCCAGTTTTGCGATATGTGATGTGTCGAGGTTAGCGATGCTGCGATGGACTTTGGACCATCAGATCAAAGGGTGGATCGAACGGTAGAGGTTAACTCTCACATTTCGCAGGAATAAAGTGTTGATGGCTTGCGGAAACTGCGATGGGCGATATGTCGAGAAGGGGTTAAAGCATCTAAATTGGTTTTTGTGTGTAATGTTTTGAGTTTTGTTGACCCTGTTGTTGGTTTTTCATCAACGGGTCTGCCTTTTGCTGGTCTTTACACTTGTAAAGACGTGTACCATATGTAATCTTGTTTTTTCGGTTAATTGATGGCTCCACTCTTACTTGACCAAAAAAAAAATTATACCATTTATAATTTGTTTTTTTAACATGATGACCATAGTTTAATCTTTGACCAGAATCAATTACCACATATTCTCTAATAAGTATGGTAAATTTCCTTTCTGGTTTTATCATAGTCTAGTTTTATGAGAATTGTGATTCTTTCACTCATGAAGGCAACATATGTAAGTGTGCCACTCAAGTAATCATATCTTCCTCCTATATGCATTACTTGTTATCGATCTTAAACATTGTGTTAATCTGATGACCAAGCTTTCCCATGGTTATCTATTATTTATCTACCCTGCTCCACATATTTGCAAGCATAACTTTTTTTCAAGGCTTAATTTTTGACAACTTATAATGATTTAAGTTCTTCATCTAGGAGGAAACACAATAAGGAAACTCATGGTAAACCTCCACTTAGCATTGTTTTATGCAACATAGCATATCATCAATTCTTTGCTGGTCTTTACACTTGTAAAGACGTGTACCATATGTAATCTTGTTTTTTCGGTTAATTGATGGCTCCACTCTTACTTGACCAAAAAAAAATTACACCATTTATAATTTGTTTTTATAACATGATGACCATAGTTTAATCTTTGACCAGAATCAATTACCACATATTCTCTAATAAGCATGGTAAATTTCCTTTCTGGTTTTATCATAGTCTAGTTTTATGAGAATTGTGATTCTTTCACTCATGAAGGCAACATATGTAAGTGTGCCACTCAAGTAATCATATCTTCCTCCTATATGCATTACTTGTTATCGATCTTAAACATTGTGTTAATCTGATGACCATGCTTTCCCATGGTTATCTATTATTTATCTACCCTGCTCTACATATTTGCAAGCATAATTTTTTTTCAAGGCTTAATTTTTGACAACTTATAATGATTTAAGTTCCTCATCTAGGAGGAAACACAATAAGGCAACTCATGGTAACCCTCCACTTAGCATTGTTTTATGCAACATAGCATATCATCAATTCTTCATGCAATATTTATATACCATAACCATGCTTATTTAAACAAAATCTATCATCATCATTTTTAAGTCACTTGCTCATTATGGCGCATAGCCTTCAATAACAAATTAGTTATAAGATTTTCCACATGACAGTAAGGATTAATATCCTTCAATTTCCTTATCCAACCTCACTCTTAAACATAATCATAAGTTTTTCATGCATACTTTGCCTATTTATCATTGGCACATAACAACCCATGCATGTATGCTAAAAAAATATAACCTCAAATATAGTTCAAGCAACTCAATACCATACATGGATGAAAAAGTCAAATTTCTACATTCTATGCATATTTGTAAGCATCACTTTTCAAAACTTAAATTACTTTTGATAACCTATATAATAATAAAAAATTTAAAATTCCTCATTTATGAGAAACTTCCATAAAAATACTTATTAGCATTTTAACTCACATTCCACTACTGTCGCCACCTGCGCAGTACAACACCCATCTCATGGAGTACAAGTCTTTGGAGGTTATTACCACAACTCCTAATATTTAAGCAAGGTAAGAGAACTATTCATCATAACCATCACATCAAGTTTAACAACATTAATTTATACCAGGTTTTCCTACTCAATTCAATCAATCTATAATTAAATAAAGGCACCTAAATGGTACACCTCTCCAGGTTGAGAGTATAAAGGAACCCAACATAATTTAAACCAATTTTAGTATTCCCATGCTTTGTATTACTCTTTACCTTACTCTGCTCCTAGCTCTTGACACTCTATGCGAGGTTGGGTGTTGATGCAAACCCTTGCTCTACACCAGGCCCCAAAGAGTGGCCAGGATTTATGAGTATTCTAACTACTAGATGTCCTTCTCATACAGGTTCAAAGCTTCAAATCCGGGATCGATACCTTAGCCTCCCACGCCTTATGATGAGATAGTGGATTCAAAATTTAAAATCTTGTCTGATTGCTCAGATCTAGGAGCTACAACTTCATCTTCCTCATCTTTTTGTGCGGTTGTGGTCAGTTCCTTCTGACATGGGATGATAGTTTGATAAAGTACAATTGGGCTAAGCCCATAAATAAAACAAGTTCAAGTGAGAGCTATTAAGCAGAGGCACAATCTTCTGTCGGGTATGCGTTTCGATGAAATGTTTGTACTGTGAGATGAAGCCGATGTTCATACTTTTGTGCTCCCAATCCACGAGTTCTCATTTGGTTGTGGAATGGAAGAATTTATGTTCCTCCACGATGATAACACAATCTTGCCTCAAGTCTTATGTACCTTGATTTTCTTATCGGAAAATGAGGAAGAACAGAATATTGAGTGAAAACTATGATGATGATATGTGTTGTAATGATGCTTAAGATGACGACACAAGTTGTAACGATGCTTCTGGAGATCAAATTCTGCGTTTCATCTTATTTAAATTACACAAAACCACTTTTATAAGCTGTGTTTCATCTTATTTACTTACCCATTGAAGAGGCAACACTTAATACACTCTTAATACAAACACTTTTCATCCAATAAAGTATTTACACAAAATCACATACCGTGATCTTTACTTGCCAGAACCTTTAAAAAAAATTATTGGTTTGAATATCAAGTTCTTATTTATTTATTCAATGTCGTGGTTTCATGGTTCAAAGTTAAGGGAGTCGTCAAATAAAAAGTGTCTCACAATGTCAAAATATGGATTCGAATGATTAATTCCAGTCAAGATTGGAAATGATAATAAACTACTCCCTTTTTATTCCGAATTTATATTCTTTTGAAATTTCAAAGAAAATAAATATAATTATAATTAAATCAGTACATAAGCGAAGCAGGTTAGGATGACCTTTCATAGCCTTGTAACTATTTTTCATAAAACCCAATGTATTATTAAAGATACTTGAGAGCAGGAAAACTGCCATCTCCATAGAATCCCTTTGTTATGAGTTATGTTAAACTCACTCTGTCAAAGCACGTAGTGCGCATTCACCCTTGTATACGCAGTGCCCAAAATTTTTCTCCTAGTGTCAAGAGTTTGCAGACATCAAATCTTCCATAGACAATATTCGCAATGTCCAAAACGTTTTCAAAATAGTTTTTATAACATGTTGTCCATGCATATATAAATATCAAGCTTGCTCAAGCAAAACCCAAAAAAAAATGATCAAAAAATAAATGCTTACCTATGTTGTCTGCAGAGCGTAACGAGTTCTACCGAGACCGAGCTTGCTCACTCATTTTTGAGCGGCCTCCTTCTTATAGCCTCTTAAACCACTACAGAACTCAGGTTCAACACTCTCAGCTATAGAGAAAGGTAATTCATTTAGGATCAAGCTGGTTTATTTAATGTTGTGTAACCTCTACGGATACGGTGGGGATACAATGGCATGGAAAAATAGAAATCAAGGTGATCATAATGAAGTCAACTCAGGGCTACAGCAGAGATCTCGTCTTCCTAATTCCAACGGCACAAATGGCACTTCAATCCGAGTTTGGATGATGGAGTTATTGCTAAAAGAAGGATCCTTTGATCCTTAAGAAAATGAGGATTTTCCTTTGAAAATGGGTCTTAAGCCTTTAATGCCAAATCGCAATCAGAGGTTGCATAGAGGTGGACTTAAGTGAGAAGCAGTGGAACCCTCGATCGCCGATCTCCGATCAAATCGGATCGGCTGATTGGAGGCAACCAGATCGGAGGACTTATATGTATATATCGGCGAGCGAGCAGCGCGATCGGCGATAACATGATCGGCGATCATTATTGGAGCGATATATGAGGGAACGCCGATGCGATCGGCCGATGCCGATATCGGCGATCGGCGATCGTCGGTTGGTCATTCCTGATAACCAGGACTGGACACCCTCGGTATGTCGATTTGCGACCTCAGGTTGGACCTAATATGGAATATGCGCCCGATTTAATGATTTTTGAAGTCCGGGTATATGGTTTTGGGGCGTATTTTCAGTGTTTTTTGAGATTTTTGAAGTCTTATCACTTCAATGATAGGAGGCCATTTAAAGAGGCGGTTGCGCCCGTCGATCACTCCACGCTACTGACCTCTGAATGGGATTCTGTCCAAAGCCCTGATCTGAATGGGATTCTGTCCAAAGAATCCATTATAAAGCCATGACAATTGGAAAGAGCGGGAGGAGGCATTTGTGACAGGACACCATTTCGTTGGTAGGAGGTTGAGAGAGAATTTTCGTCTATTTTAGACAGTTTACACGACTCCAGCCCCTTTCATTGTTGCGGGACGCTTTGGTGCTGCTTACCTCTCCATCTCAGGCATCCATTTCACAGGCCATCTTGCAAATTAGAGGTATAAGCCTCTTGTGGACAGTTGATGATTGTAATTCTCTTTTCTTTCATGCCATTTAATAAGAAAGGCCTCCCCATTATTGAGCTGGGCCCGAAGACGTACTCCTAATTGGAAGAACTGCGTTATCAAGCCTTGGTGTCCTCTTTTGTGCCTTTTATGTGTTTACTTCTTCTTTTCTTATGTGCACATTTTTGTGTTAAGCTGTAATTTTACATGTAATTCTTTTCTATACATCTATAAGTGAAAAGGTCCTGGATCAAGTGGTATCAAAGCAGGGCTTTTTAGATGTGAATTGCATGTTTGTATGCTAACAAGAGGCGAAGGAAATCTAGAACATTTTGATCCAGAGGCAGGGCATGCACCTCGGAGAAGAAACATGGCTTAAGAGGAAGCTCGTATTGAAGAGGAGCGTAATTTCAAAAAGACTTTCTATTAAATGGCAGAGAATACCAGCAGAGGAGAGAAATCCAGAAGGACAAGGTTCAGCACATGGGAATGGTGGAGAAGACCCCCCTCCTTCTCCTTCTGGTAGTGAAGGTTCTTCTTCCCCTTACCACCATAATCAGAGAAATCCAAAGGATGCATCTAAGAAAACTTTTTTTAAATTAGATGTTAAAAATTAGCATCGCGCCAGTCTTAGCCTTACCTGATCTCCAACAACCATTTGAGATCGAAACCGATGCCAGTGGTTATGCCATGGGAGTTGTACTGATGTAGCAGAAGAAGCCGATTTGTTACCATTCTGAGAAGTTTTCTCAACCTGTGATAAACTATCCCACCTATGACAAGGAGCTTTATGCCTTGGTGCAGAGTGTGAAAAAGTGGAAACACTACCTGATCGGCAAGGAGACCATCATCCATACAGATCATCAGCCCTTGCAGTACCTTTAGTCACAAACCAAGTTGCAGCAAACTCGTCATTTCAAGTGGATGGGCTTTCTTCAACAGTTTCATCTGGTAATAAAGTATAAGAAGGGCACTAGCAATAAAGTGGCCGACATGCTATCTTGCCCTCCTATTTCTGCTTCTGTTATTTTGCATAATGCTTCGTTATTTTTTGAAAGTTATGCTGAACAATATGCTAACGATGATGACTTTAAGGAGGTTTATGCAAAACTAACCCATGGTTCACAGGTGGACAACTATCACTTGCAGGGGAAATTATTGTATCACCTTGGTAAATTGTGTATTCCCACAAGAGAAAGAGTACATGTAATTCGAGAGGCCCACACCTCTCTTGTGTTTGGACACTTTGGCGTCGAGAAGACTTTATGTCATGTACAGAGATTTTTTTTTTGGCCTCATATGAAAAACATTGTGACTTGCTATGTAAAGGGTTGTGTGATGTGTTCTATTTCAAAGCCCTCTAATAGAAAACTTGGGCTCTACACACCACTCCCTATTCCGAGTCATCCATGGGAAAGTGTGTCAATGGACTTTTTAGGAGGTTTACCTTTGTCTAGGAAGAGTCACGACTATTTGTATGTCGTCGTTGACCGTTTCAACAAAATGTGTATTCTTATGCCTTGTAGATAGCATATTACTGCAGAGCAGATTGCTTCTCTTTTCTTTCAGTATGTTTGGGTCCACTTTGGATTACCCACATCAATTGTGTTGGATCGAGACTCTTGCTTCCTTGGGGAGTTCTGGACCAGCTTGTGGAGGATGATGGACACCAAACTAAAAAGAAGCATGGAATTTCACCCGCAGACCGATGGGCAGACAGAGGTTGTTAACCACACCATGGTACACTTATTACGAGGCTATTGTGGGAAACATCCCAAGTTGTGGGATGAACATCTCCCCTATGTACAGCATTCCTACAACCGAGTAGTGCATTCATCGACACAACGTTCACCATTCGAGACATGTTTTGGTTACTTGCCAAAGGACCCTTTTGATATGGTCTTTGGAAGGGAGGATGGCTCCAGTGGACGCAATGATAGGCACAAAGCTCAGCAATTCATTCAGCGAATCCAATTGATTCACTAAGAAGTGCAAGAGAAATTGGAAAAAATTCAAGCTCGTTATAAGGCTCGACATGATAAACACCGAGTCAACCATCAATTCCAAGTGGGTGACAAGGTGTGGTTCCACATCAGCAAAGATAGGATGAAGGGGGAAGGAAAGAAATTGTGGCCAATCTGGTATGGACCATTCACCATATTGGAGAAGATTGGGAATAATGCCTTTCATCTTGACTTGTCGGTATATATGCAGATGTACTCAGTAGTGAATGTGGAGAACCTGAAGCTGTATGAACCACCTTTGATCATGGACATTGATGAGGTGGGCACAGTTCCTACCGTCGATGATTTTGCACCAGAATATCTCGATGAGTTGCTCGAAGACATCATCCTCGACAAAAGAACCAGGACTTCACGGCGAGGAGATGTAGAGTACCTTCGAGTTGGATTCAAGGGAATGCATCCCAGCAAGGCCAGATGGCTAGAGAAAGAGAAAGTGAGGGAATAATTCCCTCACTTGCCAATTGACTAATGAAAAGCTTTTAGCGGTCCAAAAGCTCCTCAATGGGGAGGATTGATCCAGGTGGATCTTTAGATACAATGGCATGGAAAAACTCAGAAATCAAGGTGAGCAGAATGAAGTCAACTCAGAACCAGAGCAGATATCTCATCTTCCTGATTCCAACGGTGCGAATGGCACTTCAATCCGAGTTCGGATGATGGAGTTATTGCTAAAAGAAGGATTATTTGATCCTTAAGAAAATGAAGATTTTCCTTTGAAAATGGATCTTAAGCCTTTAAGGCCAAATCGCAATTGGAGGTCGCATAGAGGCAGACTTAAGCGAGGAGCAGTGGAACCCCCAATCATCGATCTCCGATCAAATTGGATCGGCGGATCGAAGGCAACCAGATCGAAGGACTTATATGTATATATCGGCAAGCGGGCAGTGCAATCAGCGATAACACGATCAGCGATCATTATCGGGGCAATATATGAGGGAACACTGATGCGATCGGCCGACGCCGATATTGGCGATTGGCGATCTGCGGTCGGTCATTCCCGATAACCAGGACTGGACACCCCTGATATGCCAATTTGCAACCTCAAGTCGGACCCAATATGGAATATGCGCCCGATTTAATGATTTTTGAAGTTTGGGTATATGGTTTTGGGGCGGATTTTCAGTGTTTTTCAAGATTTTTGAAGTCTTATCGCTTCAATGATAGAAGGCCATTTAAAGAGGCAGTTGCGCCCGCCGATCATTCCACACTACTAACCTCTATAATGAACCAGAAAAGCCCCGATTTGAATGGGATTTTGTCCAAAGAATCCATTATAAAACCATGACAATTGGAAAGAGCGAGAGGAGGCACTTGTGGCAGCGCGCTATTTCATTGGCAGGAGGCCGAGATAGTATTTTCGTCTATTTTAGACAGTTTACATGACTCCAACCCCTTTCATTACTGCGGGACGCTTTGGTGTTGCTTACCTCTCCATCTCAAGCATCCATTTCACAGGCCATCTTGCAGATTGGAGGTATAAGCCTCTTGTGGACAGTTGATGATTGTAATTCTCTTTTCTTTCATGCCATTTAATAAGAAAGGCCTCCCCATTGTTGAGCTGGGCCCAGATACGTAGTCCGAATTGGACGAACTCCGTTATCAAGCCTTGGTGTCCTCTTTTGTGCCTTTTATGTGTTTACTTCTTCTTTTCATATGTGCACATTTTTGTGTTAAGCTAATTTTAAATGTAATTCTTTTCTATACATCTATAAGCGAAAACATCCTGGATCAAGAAATCAGGTTCAACACTCTCAGCTATAGAGTAAGGTAATTCATTTAGGATCAAGTTGGTTTATTTAATGTTGTGTAACCTCTACGGATACCGTGGGGATAATCATTATCCTTTCTTTCCGATTTTACCCTGTCCTGCTCGTGATTATCGCAAGGGTAAGATAACGTTTTATGGATCATCATCTCATCCCATCTTCTTCACCCAATGGATAGGTTCTTCCAGGAAATCAAGTAAACAACACTACCGCTTTCTGTGATCCCTCCCACATCATTTGCTTTGGCTAACTCACATACTTCCTCTTTATGATAAAGTAGACACAAAAAGCAGTATTTAAAAGGGAAACATCAGTTTAGAGCTTTTCCAGTGATGTTTCTAAAAGCGCGAAGGTGAGCTTTGAAGGTGTGGAAGTTATAGCAACAATGTTGCTTTCAGCATCCTTTTCTTAATTCATTAGCACAATTAGGAAACCTGCGGCTTTTTCCATCCCTTCCTCTAAAAAAAATTAGAATAAAGGCCATCATTCCTACATCTGCATGGCTTTATGGCCGTTAGACACAGATTGTAGATAATATTTATCTTGATCCTCTTACAATTTATGATTATCCATATATGATATGCATGACCTTCTATCCATTTTTGGGGTAAATCTTATCCGCAACGAGTACGACGATCAACGTGATTTGAGAGGGGGTCTTTGAGAGGGAAAGTGATGTCTTTTGCAATGCCATTGCTTTATTCCATGCTTTTAGAGCATTCCCTTTATACGGATTCTATTTCAAAACTTGCACAAAAGGCAATGTTAAAAGTCCAATTTCATTGTTATGAATCACACCTAAAACCTAAAAATTCCTCAACTTCCCAGCTCAGCAAGTCCAAACCTTTCTCAAGGAAGAACTACACCAAGAAAAACTACAGCAAATCAAAACCCTTTGTCAAAGAAGAAATATGGTAAATTAAACCAGCAAGATGACACCCTTTATATTGACTTGGCCGCAAGAAAAGATTTTGTTCTGTTCCACAGGCCTGAAAACGATTCCAGAGAGAGACCAATCACTTGCTAGAGAGAATTTCTCACAACTGGATTGTTACTGACTTACTAACAGCTAAGATGTTGCATACATAACCGATATTAGGTTGTTGAACTCCAATCTCATTATTAAATATTAACAGATATCATTGCGCGTAATTACAACTCCCACGAATGTTAAACACCAGATGCAAGATTTATATATTCTACATTCTATATGCGCTACCTAAGAAAATGAACATATTTGTTATATAACTCGGTAGAGTTAGTACGTTCCTAAAGAGTTTAATGTTAAATTGACTATGAAGAGTCAACAAGAAGTCAATGCCCATAAGTTTTCATTTTTACTATTCAAACTAGAGCTATTGTATAATCCCATAGGTGGGCACGTTTCCTGCATCAACCCCTCATAATTTAACCAACGGAGATGCCCATATGAATTATAACTATTCTACAACTCCATATCCCAACATGCATATTTTACTATTCGGTTTTTATCTCAGCATGTCGATTGTACATGCCATAATTTAATCAATTAAGACCCACATAAACCCCCAATAATTTTAAATGAAATGATATCGAGTTATATATATATCAAATTTAACATATATATGTTATTGATCCTTCAATAACCATGTTAATGTTTGGATTCTTCTTCAAAGAATCTTAATTTCCCTTGGTGGCGAGAAATTATTATGAATTTCATATGTTTAAATTTCTCAGATAAATTTTGGGGTTATTGTTTTTATAGGAATTTTATAATCAAACCCATTAACGAAACTTTACGAAGGTGGATGAATCCATAGGCCACAAGGTTTGAACTTGGACTCTGTACCATTTGTAACATACCTCCTGAGCCTACCCAGAGAAATAGCTTATTAGGCTCCTATTCTTGTAATTTTTTATTTGTTTGCAGGTAAGATTTGGCCATTGTCTTACGTAATATCTTTATCGTGGCATGAACAAGTATCATTCATGTCACTATACTCATTTCTTAACAGTTATACAATATCATAATACCACATCCTTCTTTTATGCTTTTACCGGATCTACGATGGGAACCCTTAGATCCATTTAAACAACTTATATATAAGTACAATCATTAAATATGAAGGACTAATCATGGAATGCAACCTATAGAATCTTCTAATTAATCCACACCGACATTAATGGAGTATTATTTTACGTCTACTATGGCCATCTTGGCCATGCATCATTATTATAATTAAGCATAATCAAGGTGTTCTCACCAATCCTTGTTTCAGAATGCATAACTAACTAGACTACCCTCATCAGAAGCAATTCATCTACTTATGAAATTAGAAGCATGATCTCCTAAGTGTCCCACATGCACCAGAGCTACCACCTGATGTTAGATTCAATAACTATCTTAACACTATTATATGACCATTTCAGAATAATGACTTCATAGAGACATTACGAAAATCATTAACATCAACAGAAAGAAATAAATAAACATAGGGGTGAGAAAACAACATACAAAACATCCCACGCATATGAAGCCAACTAAAACATCACTTGGAGAGTGAAGCACCACCACCCAACCATGAATCACCTCTGATTCCCCCTGAGCCAAGGTTCTTGCCATGGATCAACTACCTCCAATTGATCAATGCAATGGATATTTAATACCCTCTTTCATGATATAGTTTCCATTAGCGGCATCCCGCTTTTATGGATTTCTCCATTTGCCTAGGTATTTTTCGGAAAAGCTCACCTTTATCTCCCATGAGGTTTTTCCTCATAAAATATTTCCTTTATCTCCTACAAAGCTTTTATGTTTTTTTTCCTTGATGGATCTTTATCTCCAATCCATCTGATGGATATTTATCGCCAATCCATCCAAGCTTATCTAGAATTACATCTAGAAGCTTATCATGAAAGATTTATCCCTATCCCATTCCCCAATGGGATTTGGCAAGAATCTCATATCTTGGTGTCTCGCTTTTCAAAGTGATTTATTTAATAACATATTTGTTTTCCAATATTACATATTACACCTAGCTTTTCCCATCTTAGGTTACAATAGACTAACACACAAGGGAGGGGTGTTACATACACAGCGCCACATGCAATACATATACACAGCACCACCTGTACACAGTGCCACTTGTACAACATATACACAGCACCACATGCACACAGCACCACTTGTACAATCATTCACACCTCAACATATGTACATAGCACCATATGTACAACATGCGTGCAACACCACTTGTACATAGAATTGCATTTCCAACATGTACATAGCATCATTTGTACACAACATTGCATATCCAACATGTGCATAGCACCATGTGCACACAATACCACATATCCATCATGCACACATTATAATATGTACACAATACAAAACATGTACATAACACCATCTATACCCAGCACTGAATATGCAATATTCATACAACACTATCTGTACTACACCATGTACATAACATTACATAATCAACATGTACACACACTAAATATACACCACACTACATGCACACAACATCACAGGTGAAACAAGTACAACATATACGACATATGCACAATAGTCGTACCACACATCCAAAACCACACTGACTCTTTACCAAGAAACCTTGCTTCTAGTGTCTTATCCATGCTTGTCCCAGCATGCCGCAGACCACATTGCTTTCACTTTGCTGATGTATCCCTCGGTATAACATGTCCATAACATAATCATAGGCATAATACAAGCATACAATATAAATTCATATTCACATGATACTGACCTAATATATTTGTCACGACTATTCTTCCACTTGATTCCTCATAAACCAGGAAACTCTTCATGTCATTCACCTACATAAGCAATCATTCCTCCACTAGAACGATTCCTAATGACCCTATTGGACAGTGACATAGATACATAGACACATACATACATATACATAAACATTAGCATAAAACAATCACGATCCATGATGACCCTGTCAGATAACAACATACATACATACATACATATATGCATGTAATCATTAGCATCAGGCAATCATGATCACAAAATAAATACTAGATATCAAGGTGAAGGTTAAGAGAACTTCCTTTATTCATGCAAAACATTGAGAACCACCATTCCCAACTTAGTCAATCAATCTTACATCTCATGTCCATTTACTTTACCTTTTCTAGTTACCTTTCTCATGTTCGTACTGCCACCGTCTGTTTACGACAATGAACCCAACCAGTCCAACCGAATGTCATAGTCTTACCTTCCGTTGTGCTTACTCATGCACAAAGATTCATCTAAGTTCTTAAATTGTCTGTTGGGTGCCACATAACTCTCCCTGAGCTCCATCAACTTTCCTCTTCCCCAACCAATTCCCAAGACACTGAAAACATAAAAGATAAGACAAGAAACAACTTGTTATCACTGAGCTAAAAGAGTTGGTTTGTGTCAACCTTCAACCCAACATAACTATTTCAAACCACTTTGACTGGTAGTTAGCCCTTCCAATCTAAGAGGGATCTCTCAAAACACTTATCAAGTTCACTTTAATCAACTCAAAACTACATATGACTAACTCTGATTCATTTTTATATGGTTTACAGGTGAAGGAAAATGTGATGGTTGCCACCATTGGGCATGGAATCAAATAAAATAAAATCATTAGCAAACAATCATGTTAGTCTGTCCATAAGTTTTTCCATGGTTTTCATCATGCTATAAAATTTCACATCTGAAGATGAAGAAGGTTGATCTTCCTCCTATCCTTCTAATAATTTCATCACTAGAACTCCAAGAGAGCTAGGAAACACAGTTGTGTACTTCATCACAATTCTGTAGTGGGATAGGTATTCAAAGAGACAGATTCACTATGGAAGTGTCAGGAAATTTTGTAGAAAACCCTCGGTTTACCTAACTGGAGTTGCTACGAATTTCTGTAAAAGTGACCAAATGCCAATCATGAACAAATAAGCCCAACACATATGGAAGTTTGGAAATGAACCTTTATGATTGACCCCTTTTGAATTTATATGGACTCCACATCATGACATGATGACCAAAAACACTATGATCATGAACTTTATTCTGAGAAAATTTGAAAACCCTAGCTAATTTGACCAATAGACTTCACAAACTATTCCTAAGTGTTATCATGGATAACACAACCAAGAAGGAAACTATGAAACCAATAATGACACCACAATCCAAGTAGCATGGCCATGCACAAGACGCAAACAAAACTTCAATCAAGCACAAAAAGCACCAAAATACCAAAAGCAAAAGACTAGCAACAAACACCATGACTCAATCCCCGTAGTTCCCAAGGAAATCTCAACCCGAGCCTTCTTCAATATTTCATGGTAGTCTCTTGCCATGAAATCCCCTACATCATACTACCATAAACACATAATTGTTATTGCATAAATAAATATAACAATATACCATTTATCTTACCTTGTTCTTCCAATCACGTTGCTTGCAACTGAACACATCCAAGCCATCTCTCAAGGGACTCTAATTCCCTCCGCCTGTAACTAGAAACTAGCTAATATACATGTCAAGTACATATTCATGAATCTAGCACATATCCACATAATTTCATACAAATCAAGGTTAGGAAGACTTCATGTATGTGAGGCACTCATTCGTTTGGAATTAGGGTTTCCAAACATAGCCAAAGGAATTCTTACCCAATTCCTTTCTTTTACACTTTTTACCTTGTTGAAATTGAGGCTTACTATGTACTATCACATCACCCAACTGTTAGTTATATAAACATATCAACTATTACTTTGTCATACTAATACCAAGCATGTTTCTTGCAACTGTTTACCCATGTCAATCACACATTCCAAATACCAAGACAATCATATCTATCAATTTGAAATCAACATTTACGAACAATCATGTTATAATCCATAGTAAACTCATAATCATTAGACATAATGCTACAATTGTCAACTACATTCAAGTACATATCAACTGTCTCAACACATATGTGCTAGTACAATCATCTCAAAACAAAGATCATTGGAACACATACTCGTATTATGCAACTCATCAAAATTTCAACCAACTTGCAAACATACCATGTCAAATAAATACACTAGATGACATAATAGACACCAAACACTCAAACACCAAATAGATTACATAATCAAACATTCAAGCACTAAATAGATGACATAAGGAAGATTGTACCTTAATGTATCTGAGGGGAGGCTATCTTGTCTACAAAATCAGTCTAGTTAGCAAGATATAGCTACACAACATATCAACTCAAACCTAAATCATGATATCCATAGCAGTAACTAACTAGCATGTTCACATCATAAACTCATAACAATTTTTCATTCATGCATAACAATCACATATGTACGATCAATATAGATTAGTACGACACCATACCACAAATATGTCAACTCAGACCTGAATATTGCAACCATAACCATCTGCATAGGTCAAACTAGGTTAACACACTACATATAACATCAAGATTTTCAATGCAATGAACATAACCATCATGCATATGACCAATCCCAAATAAAACATCAAGATCTCAATGAAATAACCCTAATTATCAAGTTAACTAACATATAGCAACAATCAGTTAACATATAACATGCTCATCAACAACCTATGACCTAATCATCAAGCTAACTATCATATAACAACAACAAGTTAACCTATAGCATACTCATCAACAACATATAACATGATCATCAAGTTATCTAACATAAAACAAAAAATCAATGCATACAACCACAGGTTACTACCATCCTTGACTATCCAACACATGTGCATATAACTACACTGATCAACTAGCATCTATCATGAATGTAACCATAACATTAAAATACATGTACATAAACATAATGTATATAAACCTAATGCATATAAAGATCCTTAACTTGCATGCATGCAAAACATACCATACATGTATGGCGATCTGCTCTTACCCCAAATTCTAATGTTGCAACCTCACTTTGATAGTCTGCATCTCCTGCTCTATCTCAGCCAACACATTAGCATCATAAAAACCAATAGCATCATGATGACTTAAATTGCATACAATGACTTTAAAAGGCATATTTGACCTACTATGCATGCATAAGTATAACCAAGACCATACATGCATAACAACTAAATATATACATATAACACATGAGTACAAAACCATATACACACCATTCTAGCTAGAGTCCATTCATTAATGTATGACCATACCAACTACACAAACCATGACCTCATGCATGAAAAAAACAACCACCTCATGTTCACTTGATAATATGTGATCAATGACATGCATAACAATGCATAATCAACCATACACACATGAATACATACTCCACGACCACACCCTCAACCTTCACATGGTGACATCACTACAACCATGGTCAACACCATGCAAATGCAACAAGCACATGGACTACATGCATAAGGAACACATATGCAACCAACATGAATGCATGACCAACACACAACTCAGTCTAAGGGGTGAACCATGCTCTAATACCACTATGTAACACCTGCCTACCACATCTACCCAAGCAACCAGCCAGTCGGGGTAAACAAGCAACGAGAGGCTACTACGATATGATTCAACCTCCTAGGTAACCTTAAGGAAATGGAATCGACGGAAACAAAACACACAGACCTCCCTTAGGTGCTTCAAAACCCCCGGGAGCTAATCCACCACTCCAAGTGCCCAATCCCTGAGTTAACCTATAATTTACATGAATTAAACCCAAATTCACTCCTATGACAAGGCATGCATGCAATTGTAAACATATAGTCACTCCCACATTGCCTGCAAGGGAGAGACTGCAATCTCTCTCAGCCAGTTTTGTGCCAGAGACTACGAGATTTAATCCACTTTTTCAGGGCTAGCATCCAAATCAATGCCTAGAACTTAATGAGACTATCCAAGACATTAAATGACACCAAGGCAAATCCTTTAACACAAAACTTTATCAAGGGCTTGACCTAACCAAGCCTAACCACAAAAACATTTTGTCAAACACTTAGTAAATATGCAACCTACAGGTGTAAATAACAGATCTCAGCATAGGGGTCTCATACTTATCTGAGATTTGCTATGAAGCATTGTCTCCTTATCACATTGGCTATCATTTCATCCATTAGGCCATAGATACATTGATCATCCAAAAAAAATTAAGAACATGATGAGAGCCATACATAACTCCTGTCATAAAATACATACATAACCAACATAGTAGGGATATAAATACCAATGAAATCATAGTCATATAAACCACATATAATCCATCATAATGCTCATAGATATACAAGGAGAAATAACCTTTCATTACTGATGAAAAATCCAAACTTGGGATGGGACTTCCACATTCCACTCGACTGTAGAATGGCTAAGCCAAATCTTTCTTCAGCCATTCACCCCCATGCCATATTCCAAGCATGAATGTGGGATCTCATAGAACAAATCAATCAAAACTCATCCAGGGCTTCCAGAGCCCATCCACCTCAACCCATCAAACAATGATTCCAACTCACTATCAGACATCACAAACCCATCATCAGATTGGTCTCCATCCCAGCCTTCCAGGGCTTCCAGAGCGTTTTTCCAACCAAGGCTTCCAGAGCGTTTTTCCAACCAATGCTTCCAGAACTAGTAACTCAACCCACAGCTTATACAGGGCTTCTAGAGCATTTTTCCGACCAAGGTTTCCAGGACTAGTAACTCAACCCACCAAGGTATTCCAAAGTGTTTTTCAAACCAAGGCTTCCAGAACTAGTAACTCAACTCAAGCTGTTACAGGGCTTCCAGAGCGTTTGTTCAACCAGGGCTTCCAGGACTAACAACTCAACCCAAGCTAAGGAAACATGAGAACCAACAAAAAAAAACAATGAAAGTAAACCCACAATCACCAAGGCTATCCAGGAAATGTCAAGGCTATGCAATCCATTGTCGATCCAGGCAATCCTCCATGCCAATGACAGATCACAACCAAGAAACCACATGCATGTGCCATGCATGCCAAAACTAGTGAAGAAATCATACATGCAACTCGGTACCTGCAAGAAAATATAATGTAGTTGTTGATCCTAATGCCCTCTTACGCTTTCCTTCTCTTCCTTTTCCTTCTTGCTCCAAGACTCCAAATATTCCACACCCTCCAAGAGTGCTCCAAGAAAACTCAAATTATCCAAGAGTGTGAGAGAAATAGAGAGAGAGAGAGAGAGAGAATATTGATAGAGCTCCAACATTGAACTGACCAAGTCTTGCCCACTGATCCTCAGAAGCCTTTTTATTAATGAGGCCTCTATTTTCTTCATTTTCCATTACTTTCCTTCTCACATGCAACATGTGACCTTTCACCTTCCTTTTCTCCTAATTTCCATTATTTTCATAAATAAAATGCCAATAAATGCCTCATGCCTTTCCAAGGCCTTTTCCATTTCCTTTGTCAATTTCCTTAGCCATAATAAACTGAATCAACACCCATTAGGATGTTTCCCCCACCATTCATCTTAGAATACGTGTCACATCGACCGTGGCCTTATATATTTTTACATGGAATTTTACCAAGGTTGTTACAAAATATTTTTGAGAAATATTCTATAAATATTTTGTAAAAAAAGTAGAAAGGTTTGATTTATGGAGAAAAGGGAAGTTCTTTCCTTTGATTGTAAGTTGGGAGTTTCATTGAAGTAATCAATTCAGCAATACAGAGGCATTTTGTTTCAGGATTCTTGTGTCAAATAAATGGTGATGTCTCTCTCTTTGTAAATTTGTCTTTCCTTCTAGTTTATACATGGATGCACCTTCTTAATTGTTTACAAGAAGATTATGAGTAGAATTTACTCACAATACTCTGCTCTGGCTTGTTAAGCAATCTAAATGTTTTCCTTCTAAAATTAAATATAAAATTCATCTTTGTATGCTTTATATTTAATAAATCCTCGTTCTCATTCATATCATCCATATCACAACAACTTTGTAAGGTCCAAGAGTTTGCCTACCTCGCCTGTTTTGAACTGCTATGTATATTTTTGATTGATTGCTGAAAATCCTTATGACTCCATGCTTAATGGACCTCTCCTTCGTCCTATAACCACAAATTTAAAACCTATCTTTTGATATTCATAATTAGCCTAAAACCTAAGACTTTGATTGAAATTTCAGATAGAGAGAGCCCTCTCTAGGCCAAAATGGCTAGATTCTAGTACAAAAGAGGTTTGTGGTTAACTCTGAATTTTCCTCCTCATCCTAGGAAAACTACAGAGTGCTAACACCTTCTATGGGTGCGGTTTCAAAAATAAGAAGCATGGATGTTATCATGCAGGAGATTAAAAGGTTCATTGAACAAATCAAGTAAGCAAAGGATCAAGAAGGCTTGCAGGTCACCAAGAATGTTATTCTACAGTATGAAATTGGGCCAACTAAAGCTCACATGAAGTTATCTTGGTTGTGGAGTAGAATACGATCAAACTCCAAATCCATATTATCAGAGGAATTGGAGGTGAAGATGTGATATGTTTCAAATCTTCCCATCTGATTTAAAGTTATCATAACGGAGTACAAAGCATGGCATTCTTATATCACAAATGAACTCCATGTTCAAGCCACTCAATTTCCCTTTCCTCCTACGTGAGGAATATTTTGTCTTATTATAGTTTTGTCCTATATAGCCACCTGTTGATGGTGCTAGACCCGCCAACATTCAAGGGATCTCCCCGATATGAAGTCGCAATCAAGCCTCACACCATTTGGTGTAGGAGTCCCATCGGGTATAAAGGCCTGATTTCCAAATCCTTAAAGATTTTCCTTGGCTCTAGTTGTCAGCACAAGAGAGTGATGCAATGGTGTCTTCAAAAAGCAAGGTAAGTGTGCCTACTGAGTGTGCAGTTGCAACTGTGTCGAGGTTATTCTACTGTAAAGGGTAAATAAAAGTGAGCCTCTAAGTGAGAGGTAATTGTACCACCCAGGAAGAGACACACATTAACCATAAGGATCAATCTAACATCCAGCGAAATAGTCCATGGCGGATGCAATGGTCGTTACAACCAACAAACAAGGAAAGATAAGTCTAGTATCCCATGGAATAGTCCACAAGGATGGGACATCAATAACAACCATTACATCACATTCTCAATAAAATAAGCACTAAAATAATTGAAATAGTTCAACTATCTTAGTACATGTGAAAGCAAACATGAAATACAAACATCCATAGAATAGTATTACAAACATTCATAGTCCATGCATGAAGAACATGTTTGCCTTAAAAGGCTTCTATTATTAAGACAAACTTCCAAGAAACATGTTTACCATGCACATCACTAGCCCTAGTAGTGGGACATTGGAGCCACTCCTTACTCCTCAAAGAGCTAGTTGATGTCTCTAATGCCTTGCAGGAGGAGCAAAGGTCAAAAGTCCTTTGCTCATACAATGACGGGTATATATAACCAAGGGGTGATGCTTTCCCCTTGTGACTCTTTGACTACCCTCATGACTATTCAACTTCCTATGACTTTTCAACTTACATGACTCTTCATATTCATGTGTGTCCTTTAGACTTCCACTTTACAATACATTTGAATACAATATACATGGTCCACAATAGTCATGTGGCATATGACTACTCATGACATGACATAACATGACACTATTGACATGGACTGCTTGATGACGTGGCAATGTCAAGCCACTCTTGCTGTTGAGTGTTGGATGTCTTCTTCGATATGCTTTCTCTTCTCCTCTACATGGCTTGGTGATGTGGAGTCTTCAATGATCTTAAGTCTTCGATGGTAGTTGCAAACTTGTGTCCCTTTGCTTTCTCTTGATAGATCCACTTGTGAGTCTAGCTACAAGAGAGTCTTTATGCATGATTCCTCCTTCTTCTCCTTCTTCATCATCTCGCCATGACTTGATAGTACACTTGTTCGTACAATTCACTCATGACAGGACGACATCAATCCGAAAACCCCCTAGTCTGAGATGATACCCATGAACTGAGTCCGAGACAAGTCACAAACTGGGAGAAAGGGACCAGTGATTGTGCATTGCATAGTTTCATCATATAGGGGGGATCTTGGGCTCTGAGACTACACAATGCGCAGCTCAAGGAGGCTTGAAAGATAGAACTATGCATTTTCTGGAGGCAGTGGGGTCCAACTAAGGGAAAGGACACTAGAGGAAGCATCTGCACAGTTTTGGAGGCCAATGGAGGTTGGGCTTTTATGAATTATGCATTTATAGCAAGAAAGGAAAAGGATTGATGGTTGAAGATGTGAAGTGCGCATTTCAAGGAAAACTAGGAGGCACAATTGTGCAATTCTGGAGATCAAGGGAGGCTACTGGACTAAGGAATTGCGTAGAACAACAACCCTGAAGGGTAGGGGCTACGAACTGTGCAGTTCCAGGCAATAGGGTCACATCTTAGAGGGCTAATACTATCCGATGTGCAGTTCAATAGAGACCCAATAAAGATAAGTTTCTCGGCTGGGAATATTTTACAAAAATGGCTAAATGCGGGAAGGGAGATGGACTTGTGAGAATCTCAACTGTGATCACACACTTAGCATACTTTGACAACACAACAACATAGATCATTATAACACACAAACAAAGTGTTCCCCTCCATGTGGCTGCCTCATGACAAGATACGACAAGGGCAACACTAAAGATAGACTTTATGACGATTGTGATGACACTTGTGCGATAGTGTTGATCAAGACTTTGTGTATGAATGTGACGGATGTTTACATGGTTGGGACTATTATATGATATTTTATCACATTTGATCAACCATCCTCCTAATGGGATCATTCACATCATATTCCACCTTCACATCATCATTGCACAAAGCCCTATGCGTGACTCTCTCATTCCACATAGTTTTTCCCCTGAACTGCATCATCTGAACTAGTTTTAGGAGCAACGCACCCTGGCCTCTTGCTTGACAATGTTCACCTACAAGTTTCTCCACTATGGCCTGTGTTGATCACCTACAAGTTGCTCTCCTTGCACCTACGTTGGTTCTAGAAACTCGGGAGAAAGAGAGATAATCCTGAAGCCTCCATTTCCAGAAGCTTCTAGGATCTTTTGTAACCATTTACCTCAGATAAAAATTTCAAATCTTATCCTATCCTACCTTGTATTTTCCATCCCTTATACTGAGATATCATCCTCCCATCAAGATTGAATCTCAATCCCAAGATTCGTAAAAGTTTAAGAACTCCCAACTTACCTCACTCCTCTTTATATTTACAGCCTTCCATATTCAAGAGGTTGGATTTTGGAGAGTGATTCTACCCGTATGTTGTTGTTGTAAGAGTTATCCTTTCATGCATTTAGGGTGATTGGAGGTACAATTTGTGACAAAGGAAGGACAATTAAGCAACTTGAAGGAGTTCTTCTACAAGATCGACACCTATTTATGGTTGTAACTCACTCCCTTTATATCAATACAAAGAGTTCTCTTGTTTTCATATATGCGATGTCGTTATTTCATATATTTCAATACCATGTTGATTTGTTGAATGAAGTAGACATATCATGCTACATAGATCTCATAGTTTCTTGGCTTGTGTTCCTGAGCCTTCTCTGTGCCTACATTACACATCACATGAGCCTTCTTTGTGCCTATGTTGCACCCCACCTGGTGCCTGTTTTGCAGAGCACTGGTGTCTCTTCTGCACCTACGTTGATCCCTGTTTTTGGACAAATTTTGCCTTGTTTGCTCAGTGTTGATTTCATCAGCCTACTTCCAGCTGGCCTTCCCTACTTCTTGAGTGTCTTTTGGTCTCTCTAAAGCCTCCATTTGGTTTTCATTTGTGTTTGATTTCCTTTGGTAAGAATTGGTTTCAATTTTTCTTTGTTCTTATCATTGAGTCGCTTTCAAACTTGTTTCGTTTGACCATTGATTGCTTGGATGAATTGTTGTTCTAGTCCTCATTTTGAAAAGTGCATTTGAATCAGTGATTAGAATTTACATCTTAGTTTTCCTTATTTTTGAAAATTAAGTGTGGTGAAAAGAAAAAGTATTGCATTAACATTTATGGTTTTGCTATATTTATTTAGGAACAGTTTCATGAAAAAGGAATTTCATTGAGCATCTTATTTGTTGCATTTTCTCTGTTGCATATTATTTGTCTCTTTCCTTCCTTATCTATATTTTCATTGAAGATAAATATTCCATTTCCTCATGCCATATTTTCATTTTAGGGAATTCAAGTGAATTCCTAGTGAGCCATAAAACTGAAACTTATTTCAATATCAACTAAAAATTTAATGAATCAACCTTGGGAGAATTTGTAACAATAATGCAAACACATAGAGGTCTAAGCTAGAGACGTGTTCTGGCATCGTTAAACGTACGAGTTGTCATTGTTTTCCAACATTGCATCCTGAGGATGAAATCTCGTTCCACGTATGTGATTGTATAAGATTGTACTCCACCTACGTTCGAGTATATTGGTGGCACTCCACGCACGTAAAGTATATGGGAACACTCTCATCGAATGGTTACGCATTAGAGAGAGCTACTACAAACTGCACTCCCACGTACAGTCGTGTATGTTTTGGGAGTCCCCAATAGGTTGTTATCCATCTATAGGTAACCGAGTTTGTCACCTTGTAAGCCATGATACACTGAACACAGCATTCAGTGAGATTGGTTATTGTACGTTAAGTCCTTGGTTCACCAAGGTGTATATTACAGTTCATGGTTGCTTGGTAATCCTTTATGCCTAAATTGCCCTCTTTTTCATTTATTTATTTTTGTGTTAATAAAATTTACTATCCAACATGGAACAACAAGATCCCCCACTTCGTCATTCGTGTAGAATGAAAAATAAGCCTCCTCTTCCACCAGAGGCTACTCCTGACTGTTGTTAGAAGCATAAAGGAATCCAAACTACCAAATCGGGAAAATTGGGAACTAATTTTGGTCATCCTCTTGAATCTGATCAACTAGAATCATCTGTCCCCTTAAGTACCAAACATGAGATTACTTCTACTCTTTTCGATGAAACTGACACAACCAATACTGAATTACCTAAGACTTTGTTCCCTGAGGTTATACAATCTGACCTTCCTGAGTCAGAAACTTTATTTCCTGAGGTCATTAAACCTAAGGAGCCTCATTCATCTTTGCATGTTACTTTAGGTATTTCATCCTCTCTTCCATTGTCTTAGACAGATCCACCTAGTATATATCTCGTTCCCGACAGTGAACCGCTTCCACCTAGACTTGTGAGTATCAAGGAAATCCCACAAGAAGATCATCATCCTTCTACTCATTTGGAGGGAATTTTCCTTTTTCCGACCCATCGGTTTCTTCCTCCTCCACCTCCTGAATAAAATCCTTTACCTGGTTCTTTTGACTTACCCACAAATTTCACGCAGCAATCAACATTGGTATTATTGACCATGACTGGAACTGATATGGATTTTCAACCTACATCTACCACTATGGTTGAGACTTCAAATTTCGCTTCTACACCTATGTTTTCGACATCACCATAGGCACATTTGTATGGTGGCCCGTCTGTCCCACCAAGTTATCAGTACTTATTTGGTACCTTCTCTAGTGCATCTTCCAGTTTATGGAAATCCCCCATGTCATCCGCTTCGGGAATTTCGTATGGCACTGCTCTTATGAGTGTTGCTCAGCTTGTTCCTTCTCCTTCTCCTACACCGACAATTGAACAGCAGGTTGTCCCTTATTTTAGTGGGCAATGTCTTCTTCAAAATCCTGACTATCCTTATGTTGGGTACCCTCCGTAAGGGGGGGAGTTGCCTCCATCATCCCCTCCTCCTCTGGGAGGGGGGAACCTATTGTTGGTATACCCCCAATTGGTAACCAACCTTATTATAGTCCTCCTTATCATGGGATGGATGCTAGTGTTTGGCAGCCTACTTTGCCCATTCAACCATGGTCGATGGTGGGTTCATTGTTTGGTCCCAACTTGTGCCATCATCTCAAGTTCCTATTCCTCAATTTGTACCTCAACAAACTCAAATTCATGTAACTCAACATGTACAGGTTGCGATTGCATCTCAACCCATTCCTTCAGTATCTAGTACCTCTCAGGTCCCACTTACTCATCCTTTACAAGTTCCTTTGCACAAGGTATTCCTCAAATTCCAGTAGGATAAACTGTTTACGGTATGAAACAGCATCAATCGAACCCTCTTTATCATGGGACAATGCAAATCCCCAGTGGGTAATAATATAGACCTTATCAAGGTATTCCTCAGGTGCCTTTTCAAGGCCAGCAAATTCATGGTTATCCTAGAGCTGGTCAACAAGGTCACTTGTATTTTGGCTATCAAAATCCTCCTTATTCTAGTTGTAACTAGGTTCCTTATTTCCAGAACCCTCCTTATTCAGGAATGCAAGTGCCTGTTTCCTAGGCTATTCCTTCATATCCAGGTAACATCCTCTGTTAAAATTTAATCGACAATTTCTTTTTTTCGCCACTCTCAAGTTGTTAGATTTGACTCAGCTCACCAATGATCCCATCGCTCATTGGCCTTGGTGGTCGATTATTCCTACTAAATTGCCTTTTGATATCCCTAAATTCAATGGGAATCTAGGAGAAGACTTGTCGACGCATGTCGTGGTGTATCATCTATGGTGTTCATCAAACTCCCTCAATAATAATTCTATTTGACTTTGTCTTTTCCAAATAATGCTTATGGGTACCGCTGCTAAATGGTATATTGAGTTACCTAAAGCTTCATTCCATGATTTCAGTACCTTAGCCACAACCTTCCTCGCGCATTGCCAGTTGCCTATCAGATATGAAACCTGAACGAAACTATTAACCAACTTCAAATAATCAGATTCCACTCACATTTCAGATCATATTCATTAGTGAAGGCATTGTTGTCGGTTGGTCAAAACTTATGTTCCCGATGAATTGCCCGCAGAATTGTTTACCAAATCTCTATCAACACCCATAAGAGAAGATGTGGTCAAAGGTGGAGTCGTGACTGAAGACCAAGTAATTGCTCATGCACAATATTTGGATTTAGTTTATACCCAATATAGCATGCTCTACGATAAGATACCAAATGCTCTGATACCTTCGAATATTGTTCCTCCTCTTAGGCCTGGTAAATAATCTCATGTTGTTGATGGAATTATTGGTTCTACTAACAAGCAGACGATGAGTAAACCATGTGTTATTGCTCCACCCGCATTTGCTCAAAACCCTCAGTCCCACCCTCCTGTGGCTTCTCCTTCCAAGATAAATGTCATTTCATCTGATAAAGGCAAGTCTCAATAGCAACCTAGAAGCAAGAAGAAAGGAAAAGGTAAGAAAAAGAAAGATCCATGTCTGCAGGATAAATAAACAAATCAGTCTTCTGATGAGAAATGGAAGCCTCGATATCCTTGCTTGATTTGCAATGAGGAGCACTTTACATGTGATTGTCCTCACCGCATTGAAGTGAATCAATTTATTAAGTCCTCCACCTCTCCTATAGTGTTGACTGACCTGTTTCCTAATAAAGAGACTCATATGGTTGCTCGCGACCCATATTCCTCTAACAAAATTTTGATGCTTTCCTCTTCAAAGCTAAGATCTTATGTTTTGGTGGCTACTCGGAACAAGGATTATGGTAATGTGAATCTACTAAATGTTCAGGCTACTGATCAACCTGCTAGTTCGGCACCATCCTCGTTAGATCCCACTCCATCATCAATTCCTACTAAATTGACTATTAAACCTCCAAAGGGCATTATTCATAAGTCATCTTTCAACCCTCATGCAAGAGCCACTCAAAATTATAACGTAGTCGAATACTTGGCTAAGTCACCATTTGCTATGTTGACTCTTGAGGTGTTGCGGAAATACCCTACCCAAAAGAGTGCTTTACTTTCGGCTATCAGATGTGTGGATCCATCATATTCCAACCTTGTTGTTTTCTCTCATGAAAACTATACACCTCGGATTCCAGCTTAGTTGGATTTTATAATCCAAGTCGTCATCCGTGGTAAGAAAATTCATCGTTCTATCATGGATGAGGGAGCCTTGACTTGCATTATGTCCATGTCTTGGTGGGAGGCGATTGGTTCTCCCCAACTAAGTCAATCGCATACTACATTGAAATCCTTTGACAAGAGAACATACAAACCTTGTGGGATTTTGAAATCCCTGCAAGTTGAATTAGTGGCGAAAATTGTGTCCATAAAAGCCGAAGTTATTGACAGACCTCTCAATTACAATATTCTATTAGGAAGTATGTGGGTTTATGCCATGGTTGTTGTCGTCTCGACTTACTTTTGTATGATTACCTTTGCTCATAAAGGCAGGATTGTAGCCATAAACCAACTCATCTTTTTCGCCTCTGATTCACATGTTACTGGAAGTGTCCCTATTGTGGGGGAACCCTACAGTCTTATCAGCATGTCAGAGTTTGAGTATTGAAAGATTCTTTGCTTGTGGGGACCTTTTCACTCCCTCCTCCTCTCCTTCCCGACAGCTCACCTTCGGTAGCCTATATCAACATGATATCGTCTTCTACTACCCTAGCCAATCCATGGATTGTACCAGATGAAACTGACATCCAATCTTTCGGTGACCGGATGTTGCTAAGCCCCATTGAGCTAGATTATGAATCCATTTATTTGACTTGTGTGGTTTCCTCTTTTGATTTGCTTAATTGGGTAGATAGATCGTTGGACTATGGTACGTCTTCCAATCCTTTCTCACATATATTCCCTACCGATGAAAGAATCATGGAAATCATGATGTCAGACGATGTGTCGTGGAACGAAGATCACCATCATTATTCCCTACCTGATTCCATTGAATATATTCTTAGTGATGTATACTCGCTCAATTCTGTCAAACTTTTTACAAATTTCATGTCTATTCATGAGGTTGATTCGAAAAATAACCGTTCGAATATCAAACAAATGATACCCCTTGAAATTTCCATCAAGTCAGGTGTTGTCGAAAATCTACACATTGCAGCATCTTGTTCTCCATCCGAGATCGAGATTTATCGAGCCCTTTTTCATGAGTTTCGAGTTGTCTTTTCCTGGACCTATGAGGAGATGTTAGATATCAACCCAAATATAGTTGTACATGAAATTAAGACATATCCTGATGCTAAACCAGTCCAGAATCACCTCCATTTAGTCCATCCAAAGAAGGTTGTTGGTATTAAAGCTGAAGTTGAAAAACTTCTTCAAGTTGGTTTCATATACCTTGTTCCTTTAACTGATTGGGTGTCGAATGTAGTTCCTATCATGAAGAAACAGGGCACCATTCGAGTGTGCGTCAATTATCGGGATGTGAATTGTGCATGTATGAAGGACAATTATCCCACCCCATTTATTGACTAGATTGTTGATGACTGTGTTGGTTGCGAAATTTATTCGTTCATGTATGGATTTTCGAGCTACAATCAAATCAATACTCTCCCGGTGGACCAACCTAAAACTACTTTTATATGTCCTTGGGTCACTTTTTCCTATAGAAAACTCTCGTTCAGTCTAAATAATGTTGGGGCCACGTTTCAACGTGCCATGGATTACGCTTTTCATGATATCAAACACATTGTTCAACCATATTTGGATGACCTCCTTGCTCACTCAAAACATCGGACTGATCATCTGATGCATCTTCGGGCTATTTTCCTTCATTGTAGACATTATAATATTCGACTTGACCCACAAAAATGTGTGTTTTGTGTCAGTTTTGGTTGACTCTTAGGTTTATTTATGTCGAAACATGGAATTTGTATTGATCCATTGAAAGTACAGACAATTGTTGATTTGTTTTCACCTTCTTCACTTGTTCAACTTCAACAACTTCAAGGGAAAACTAACATCCTATGAAGATTCATCCCTAATTGCACTGAATTGACCAAAGGATTCACTCGATTCCCTTCCATTGGGATGACACAGCTTAGAAAGTGTTTGATGTCCTGAGAGATGTATTGGTTTGGGCATCTCTGCTATATCCCCTTGACTATCAGCGCGATTAATTTTTGTATCTTGTTGTTGCCATTTCTACTATAGAAATGGCATTGGTCCAAGAAGATGATTTAGGGACTGAACATCCCATTTACTATCTGAGTCAAAATCTTAACAATACTGAGATCTGATATTGCCACGTAGGAAAGTTGGTTTTGGCAGTCGTTCAAGCCGTCCAAACATTTTTGCCATTACATCTTACTTCGAAAAACCATGGTCGTTTTAGATTGCAACCCTATCACATAAATTTTGTCACGTCAATTGTTGGGGGGAAAGTACTCAAAATGGATTGTCATATTACAATAATTTGACCTGGAGTTCATCAAATCAAAGTCGAATAAATCCTTAGTTTTCGTGGAACTAATGTGTGATCTCCCTTCCCCTGATTCGGAATCTACATCTAAAGATTTTATTCCTGATGAGTCATTGTTTCTGATCTCGTCATCGTACCCCTGGTATGGAGATTACATGATTTATCTCTAGACCCAGAATTTTCAATCTACTACCTCTCGCTCAGAGTAGCGACGTATTCATAACCAAGCGTGAAATTATGTCATTATTGGCGACACCCTTTACCGTTGTGATATCGATATGATCTTATGAAGGTGCCTCACACTTGAGGAGGCTGATAAAGTCTTAAATGAATGCCACTCAGGGGCATGTGGCAGACATTTATCTGGTTATGCTACCACCCATAAAATTTTATGTGCTGGTTACTTTTGGCCTACCATCTTTCAAGACTACATCCTTGTTGTCTAGAAGTGTCATACGTACCAGATATATGATTGTAAGACCCATGCTCCACCCACTTCATTGCATCCTGTTGTCGGTGCTGGTCCCTTTGAGAAATGGGATATTAACTTCATGACATGTAACCCTCACTCGGCCTGGGGCATGGTTATATTATTGTCACTATTGACTACTTTACTAAGTGGGCTGAGGTGATGCCTACATTTAACAACATTGGAAAAATGGTTGCATACTTATTTTTCAACCACATCATTGCACGGTTTGGTGTTCCACAAGAAATAGTTACGGATCATGGAAAACATTTCTGGAATCATATGATGATCAAACTAACTACTAATTTGGGACTTTCCCATGAAATTTCCACTCCCTACTATCCTCAGGCTAATGGACAGGTTGAGGCCATCAACAAAGTTCTTAAGACGATGCTTCAACGCATGGTAGGGGTCCACAAATCGAACTGGAATTTTCTCATTTACGCTGCTTTGTGGGCATACCGAACCTTAGTCAAGATGGCTAGTGGATTTACACCCATTGAGTTGGTATATGGTCTGGAAGCTATCCTCCCAATTGAATGCAAAATTCCATCATTGAAACTAACTATCAAACTTCTTCCTGCCACTTCCATAGAGGAGGAGTGTCTTTTACATCTGACTCATTTAGATGAACCCTAACACGATTGATCCGGATTTAAACAAGAACGCAACAAATTATAGATATAACCATAAATACAAATATGTAGTAGAAATAAAACTTCATTTCATTATTATAAAACACTGAAATATGCTTATAAACTAAATGGAAATAAGACTAGCTCGGGCGATGGCAGCTTATCTCTTAGAAGAGATGTGGCGGTTACATGCCTCTGAACTATGTTACAATGAGGCTCAAAGGCCTATTTATTATTGAGAAACAATGGAAAACCCTAAACATCCAAAAACCTAACCCTAGGAGATGAAGCACCAAACTATGGGCCCCATTTGGGTAAATTGTTACATCAACTTACCGGGGTCGTAACTTTAGCATACGATCTTCGTTTGACGTGCACAATACCTCGTTAGAAATATATATCTGAGGACTACAACTTTTGAATGACCAACATGGTCCATCACCCATGTTGGTCCTGATTTTCCCAATAAAACGTCATTTAGGGCCTCAAAACTGCTTCGGAAGTTCAGGACCCGAAAAACTGCCAAAAATAGTACATTGTGTTACAAATCAGGAAAATGAAAAAATGAAAGAAAAAATGGTGGGGGTCCAAGTGGAATAGGCGGGTGGCCATCAATATCCACTTGGATCTTTCCTCCCCACTTAGGAAGAAATGGCCCCCATTACGTTGAGTTACTCCATGAGATGAGGAAACTTCTGCTGAACTTGGTCCCTGGTGAGCCACTTGCCTTGGTGAGGGAGTTGGCATGCTTTGACAACTCGATATAGTTGGATTCTTTTTTGTCAGGTGTTCTTGATCTATGTGTCCATGATTCGATTAGTTGTGGCTTGTTCCATGCAATCTGGATTTAACTCTGTAGGTGTGAGTTGTTCTGCAATGTCTGATGTGTCCAACAATGGTGGGAATTATGGTTGAAGGCAGTCCACATTGAACATTGGGTGCAGGCCAAGGAATGGGGGAATGTTGAGCTCAAATGAATTGTCTCCCATGACCTTTATAATGGTGTAAGGACCATATCAGAGTGGTCTGAGTTTCTGATAGGCTCCGGTAAGGCGTTCCTTCTACAAATGCAACCAAACTTTGTCGCCCACCTGAAACTTGTGTGGCACCTTATGTTGATCATTCGTTGCTTGTACTTGGCATTTGATTTCTCCAAAATTTCGTGACCTACTGGTAGATATGTTGGATGTGGTCAATGAAGTTGTTTTCCTTATCGACTTCGGACTAGACGAGCCGAATCTGCCTCAGTAGCTGCAAATGGGATGGCCACATCAATGGGACATAATGGTTGGAATCCCAAGCCCACCTAAAAAGGGTTGTGGCCAGTCGAGCGGTGGAGACCGGTTATAGCTATGCTGGACATAGGGGAGGCTCTCATCCCATGTGCATGGATGCTTTGAGTTATACATGTGCAGAATGTGTACCATCATCATGTTGACGACCTCTGTCTGGCCATCAGTTTGGGGATGGAAAGTTGTGGAGTTAGTGATATTGGTTTCCAGCATCGACCAGAGACTGGACCAAACTGTACTGAGGAACTTGTTGTTCCGATCTGAGATGATAGACTGTGGGATCCCAAAGTGTACCCACACTCGTTCAAATATTAGTTTAGTAGTGGCTTCTACTGTGATATTCTTCTTGCAGGCTGCCATAATGGCCATCTTTGATAATCTTTCGACAACCAAAAAACACAATTGTCTCCATGCTTAGTATAAGGAAGGCCCGACATGTAATCCATGGAGATGGATTCCCAAGGTCAACTAGGGGTAGGCAGTGAAGTATAGATGCCTTGATTCTTAATGGTTGGTTTGGAAATGGTGCAAGCAGTGCAGGATCTGATGTACTTCCCAACATCCTGTTGAAGATTCATCCAATAGAAATACTTCTATAGTACTGCACTGTTTTCTCAAGCCTAAAATGCCCAGTGGCTCGACTGTAGTGTGCTTCCCAAATCATCTTGGCACGCTCACTTGAAGGAACACAAAGGTGTCCCAAGTGGCATAATAGGGCATCCTGGAGGTGAAAAGCTAGAACTTGTTGACCCTCCAAGAGTGTCTGGTATGTGTGGCCGAATTCTAGGTCGCTTTTGTAGAGAAGTGGCCAATCAGAAGTCTTGTGCCCACAAGAGTTGATCACGGTTGTTAACGCCATAATCGAGGGTCAGCTGAGGCAATCTGCAACATTATTGGTGCTACCCTTCTTATAATTGATATTCAAATGGAATTGTTGCAGGTATGTGGACCACTTCTGATGGCGATCATTCTGCAACTTCCCTTGTGTCTATATGAACTGCAGGGGTCGGTGGTCTGTGCGGATGACCACTTCCTTCCCCAAAATGTAATGCTTCCATTGTTGGTAGGCCTGCACAATGGAATACATCTATTTTTCATAAGTGGGATACCTTCGAACTATGTCTAAAAGTGTCTCACTGTGATATGCCACTGGATGCCCCTGTTGAGTAAGGATTGCCCCACTAGCATGGTCAGAGGCATCTATCTCGATCTCAAATGGTTGTTGCAAGTCTGGTAATGTGAGCACTGGTGCAGAGCAGAGGTGATGTTTCAACTCTACGAATGTCTTCTGTTGAGATTCAGACCAAAATAGTTTTGCTTTCGCTCCTCCCTTGGTGACTTGACTCAAGGGCCAAGTGATATGAGACAATCCCAACACGAACCTGCGGTAGAAATTGGAATACCCAGAAAGATGAAGAACTCTATCAGAGTGGTTGGCACTAGCCAATCCCGAATGACTTGGATCTTGGTTGGATCCACATGCACCCCCCATTCATCAATAATGTATCCCAGTACTGAACATGGGTCATACCAAAAGTGAACTTCTCCAAAGTGGCACACATCTTGTTTGTCATAGTGTTTGGAGAACTTGTTGGATGTGGTGGAGGTACTCTTCCCAACTCCGGCTGAAGATCAGGATGTCATCCAAGTATACCACTACAAATGAGTTGGTGAATGGTCGCAATATGTCATCCATCAGCCTCATGAAGATTTCAGGAGCATTCGTCAACCCAAAAGGTATAACCAGCCATTCGAAAAGGCCCTCCTTGGCTTTGGAGGCAGTTTTCCACACATAGGAGGGTTCAATTGGTACCTAGTGATATCTGGACTTCAAGTTGATCTTGCTGAAATATTTTTCCCCCCTTGAGTTGGTCCAAAAGGTCATCAATCTGTCGGATCGGGTACCTATTTTGAACAGTGATCTTGTTCAATGCCCAATATTCAATACAGAGTCTCCAAGTCCCATCTTTCTTATGTACCAACACAATTGGGCTCCCACAGGGTGATGAACTCAGCCAGATGTGACCTTTCTACAGCAGTTCTTGAATCTTCCTCTTGATTTCGTCGTTCTCCAGAATGAAGCGCTGATAGATTATTCCATTGGGCAACGACACACCTAGGGTCAAATCAATAAAATGTTTGACCTAACAATGCAAAGGCACCCCTACGGGGGGGGTGAAGATGTCCTCGTACTCCTCCACGGCCTTGTCCATATGTTGTTGTCGTGCGGAGGGACCCTGTCTGGAGGTCGTGGCCACCATATTCTTCTTTCCCTGAGGGCGTATCATCAGGAAATTTGTAGGTTTTGGAAATGAGCTTACTACATTGTTTTGCAGTAACCAAAGAGATGGCGATAGGCGGTGCTACCTCTGGTATCCTGTACAACTTATTTCCAAAAGTAACAATAACAGTGTGAGGCCTTGACTCATACACAGCATGTCGCTTCCACAAGTATGGTTGGCCTAATAATACATCACAAACATCAACGAGATAAACATCACATAATACCTGATCCATGAAGGGCTTCATGTTGTATGGAAGACAGCACTGTTGGCTCACGCAAAGATCTCATCCTTATTGAAGCCAGTCGATGGTGTACGGTTGTGGGTGTGATGTGGTCAGTAAGCCCAACTGCTTCACAACCTCTTCCAAAATGAGGTTCTTTTGTCTCTCGCTGTTGACAATGAACTATAGCGGGGAACCCTTTACCCACATTTCGGAGTGGAAGAGGCGCTCCTCCTCCTCTGGATCTTCGGGTTCCTCCTTCTAGATATTCGTGGTGGCAACGATGGCGTTGGGCTCTGCATCGATAATCTGCTTCCCTTCTTCATTCCCCTTGTTGGGTTCTGACTCAAAGTCATAACATTTATCTAATTCTGAAGCCTTCAGCTCAGCCACCAGTGACTGCTTGGCCCGACACTTACTTGTGTTGTGAGTGGATCTCTTATGGAACTCACACCACTTTCCCATGTCCTTCTTCGGCTTCATGGTGTTGTTCTTTGCTTGCGGCTTTGGCGGGTTATCATGGGCCACCCCACCTTGGCTTTTACCTTTGTTCTGCGGTTTTGGGTCACCTTTCCGTTGCTTCGGATTCGCGGATCCAAAGTCTCACTTCTTTTGTTTAAACTTCTGCTCGACCTTGACGGCGTATCGGTACGTTGTACCGAGCAAGGAGATGTCAAGGAACTCCATCTCATCCTAGACGTACCTATGTAGGCAGTCACGGTACTTGAGTACCAAATGTTTCTCAAAATCCTTGATACCCAACTTCGTGCGAAGGGTATGAAAACATTGGTAAATTCTGGCACATCTTGGTCCCTTCCCTGCCACAGCATTGTCCACTTTATGTATTTATCCTCATAGCTCCCGATAGGGTAGTACGGCTCCTTGATGGAATCCCAGAATGAATTCCAAGTGGGTGCAGCGAAAAATAGTGAGGTCGTACTTTCATCCTCCTGCTCACAGTAGGTTTCCCACTAGTCCTTGACGTGGGGGGCGACTTTGGGAAGAGCAAAAGTAATCTTTTCTCGGCTGGAAAAATCATGCACAAAAAATATCCTTCTAGCATATTTAACCATTTATCTAAGGCATCTACATCTATTTGGCCCTCAAATATGGGAATGTCAAAGTTTATTTGTACCTTAAAAGGAGTGGAGCCTCTAGAGCGGTTGTTGGATGTGGATGCGCCGCCGGTGGGCAATTGTTGAAGGATTTGGGCAAAATTATCCATCATCACGTTCCTTTGTTTCTCGAGGGCCTCCTCAAGCAATATCTTGATAGGATCTCTAGCCCCCTTGTCTTTCTTTCCTTCCCCCATGGGAGGCCATCGGGGTTTGCGAGGCTGATCTTGCAAAGGTTCAACCAGATCGAACCCTGACTCCTTATATCCCCACCTCATTGGGGACATGCAAATAAAAACAAAGAAAGAGCAGACCGCTCTGATATCACTGATCTGGATTTAAACATGAACGCAACAAATTACAAATATAACCATAAATACAAAGATGCAGTAAAAATAGCACTTCATTTCCTTATTATCAAACATTGAAATATGCTTACAAAATGAACGGAAATAAGACTAGCTCGGGTGATGGTAGCTTATCTCTCAGAAGAGATGTGGTGGCTACATGCCTCCGAATTGTGTTACAATGAGGCTCAAAGGCCTATTTATTATTGAGAAACAATGTAAAACCCTAAACATCCAAAAACCTAACCCTAGGAGATGAAGCGCCAAACTATGGGCCCCACTTGGGTAAATTGGTACATCAACTTCCCATGGTCATAACTTTGGCATACGATCTTCGTTTGATGCGCACAATACCTCGTTAGAAATATCTATCCGAGTACTACAACTTTTAAATTAGAAGCAAAGGTGAGAGACTCATGTTGGTCCCAGTTTTCCCAAAAACATCGTTTAGGGCCTCAAAACGGCTCTGGAAGTTCAAGACCTGTAAAACTGCCAAAAATAATAACTTGTGCTACAAATAAGGAAACTAGAAAACTAAAAGAAACAATGGTGGGGGTGTAAGTGGAATAGGCAGGTGGCCACCAATATCCACCTGGATCAATTATGTTGCTATAGCTAATGAATCTCATAAAATACGCATCAAGGCGTAGTATGAGAAGAGTGTCAATCCATGTGTATTCTCGAAAGGATACCTTGTCCTGCTATATGACCAAGAGTCTAATAAATTAGATTTAGGTAAGTTTCAACCCATGTGGTTAGGTCCATACATTGTCAAGCGAGTCCTTGCAAAAGGGGCCTACAAGTTAGTATATTTGGAGTTCCCTTGGCGCAGCCTAGAAATGGGTTGTACCTCAAAAAATGCTATACTTGATCTCAAGTGTAGTTTTCATTGTGTACATATTGTCTATAGGTGTGTTGAGTGTGTTTTTAGTGTGTCTTTTTAGAGTTTTACACGGTTCTTTTTTATTCCCTTTTATGTTTGGTTTGCAGATGTCGGTATCTTTTGAAGCTTTCATCAATTACACTTATGGTGCCAATTGTAGCACTCTAAACCTATCTTCCGTGGCATGGGATATCTTTTCTCCAAATGGCGAGTTAGTGAGTTTGCAAGGGATTTGTATTGGTCACTCCACCAACAACATCATTGAGTATAATGCAGTGGTTGAGCTACTATCTGACGCTATTATACATGGTATATGTCGTTTAGTCGTCATATTTGACTCACAACTCGTAGTACAACAACTTTCTGGTATATATTCAGTTAGAAGTCTGTTATGAAACCAGCTCAAGAAAAGATAGAAAAGATAGATCAACGCCTTAGAATTCAGCCTCTTCGAGGGGGCAACCTCCTTTACATTACATAAATGAACAATTATTGGATGCTACTAATGAAAATACCTCCTTTCTATATATAGGAGTCTAAGGGGTCATAACATAATCAGAGCCGACATAACAATAATAATGTAAGGGCACAATAATAACAATAATGGGCTTCTATGGGGCACAAGAGTAACAATATGGGCACAACATGGGTACATCAATATAATAAGTGTGTTGTACTAATAACAATAAGGGGTTACACTAGTAGTATAGGGGCCTAACATGCCCCTCTCCTTCAAAAAGCATTGTCCTCAACGCTTGAGTAGTTCTTGATGCTTCTGTATAAAATTCTTGTCCTCCCATGTGGAATCTTCAGCAGGTAGGTTCTTCCACTTGATGAGATACTCTGAAATTGATCGATTTCGTAGCTGTCAGGTTCTTGTTTCTGTGACTACTCCAGGTTCCATTATGATTTTTCCTTCCTCTTCAATTTCTGGCAATATTGTTTGAAATGGGATCTTTTGCAACTTTTGAATAAGTGGCCATACTTCTTTGTCCTTCTTCCATTCATCCCTTGCTTTGTTTATCCAATCTGGTTGGATAATATAAATAGCACAAAACAATGCTTCCACATCCTCATCCTTGAAGAGTCTTCCCATTCGGTAAGGTCGCCATTTTTTAAGTGCATGTAGTATTGCCAACATTTCCTTCTCATAAATAGCTTGCTTGAGATGTAGCAGTAAAAATACCCAATCACCTACATCAAAACATTTTTCACTACAATGTTGATCTACCTGTTGTTTCGTTTGATTTTGCACCGAAGTGGCGTTATCCTTTAAAAGTTGGAGAACTTGTTGTTGATGCTCGATGTGATCTTTCACTGCTTGAACCTTTTTCTTCTTGATATGTCCTTCTATCTCTGGAGTTTGAGGAGTGGTAATTTCTTCCAACCCTTTATAAGATATGGTCGGATTCATTTCTTGATGCTCGATGTGATCTTTCACTTCTTGAACATATTTCTTCTTGATATGTCCTTCTATCTTGATAGTTTGAGGAGTGGTAATTTCGAACAATGAATTACAAGATATGGTTGGATTCATTTCTTCTTTCTTGATGTGATCTTTCACTTCTTGCACCTTTTTCTTCTTGATATGTCCTTCTATCTTGAGAGTTTGAGGAGTGGTAATTCTTGCCAATGCTTTACAAGATATGGTCTGATTCATTTCTTCTTTCTCTGGGGTGGGGTCCTGGCGTATATCTTCTTCTTTTGATGTTTCTTGATCCTTTTCTTCCTCCTCTTCATATTCTATGTAAAATAATTTCTTCTCATCACACTTATGACCTTTAGTGCATTTTCTATCACAATTGTAACAAAGCCCTTTTTCTCTTTTTTCTTCCAATTGTTGTCGTGTAACCCTTGTAGGTTGTGGAAGGCTAGGAGAAACAACACTTCCATCTTTATAGTTGTGAGGGGTAGACTTCTTTGTTGCAATAATTTTACTTTCAAAAATGTCACAAAGCCTTTTTACTCTTTCCAATTGTTGTGGTGTTGCTCTAAAGAAGGTGTTGCTCTTTGTATCCTCATAATGTGCTATCATTTCCTCCGTGAAAATTGACCATTTAACAAGTTGTTTACGAGAACAAAGCCCTTTGTACCATAAAAATTGATCTGGTTCTAAATATGAAGATGCAATTCATACCTTTTGTAACATTTGTACACCATGTAGATCAAAATATTGCTCCATCTGAAGTATCCAATTCACTGGATCCTTGCCATCAAACTTCCTCATCTTGCTTTTTCTTGATTTTAGGAGCTCGACCTTGAAACGGCTATAACTCTGTACTTTCGGATCTTTAAGTTCTAAAATTTTGACCTATAGTATCCCTCTGTGTCCTCTTTCCAATGCCACCAGTCTAATCCAAATTGGATTCTCCAAGGAAGAGTTATGCACAATCTCCCAAGATGACGTGATTATAGACCTTTCTAGAAGAGAGAAGTTGTATGAAGTGCCACGTGTACAGTTTTCGATATTTGGTTCTGAAAAAGATATAAAAGAAACTACAGTCCGTCCTCTTTCTGTACCTTCTTACAAAATTTCAATCTGATTTTCAGAGAGAAAGTTATGACGATTTTCCCCAGGTCACCTGTTTTGAATGTAATTCAGGAGTCTGCAAAAATACCAAATTCCTTAGATCATATCTCCACAAATATTGCGCGAAAAGCTCTGAAATTTGGACCCAAGGTTCAGCGCGATTTCTTCTCAAATGGGTTTTTTTTTTTTTTTCTGAAACGTCACAGAAAAAAAAGTTATAGCGAAAATGCCACGATGACCTGTTTGGAGCAGCGAAACCCTAGAATCCAAAGCTCCAATACCAAATGTTATGAAACTAGCTCAAGAAAAGATAGAAAAGATAGATCAACGCCTTAGAATTCAGCCTCTTCGAGGGGGCAACCTCCTTTACATTACATAAATGAACAATTATTGGATGCTACTAATGAAAATACCTCCTTTCTATATATAGGAGTCTAAGGGGTCATAACATAATCAGAGCCGACATAACAATAATAATGTAAGGGCACAATAATAACAATAATGGGCTTCTATGGGGCACAAGAGTAACAATATGGGCACAACATGGGTACATCAATATAACAAGTGGGTTGTACTAATAACAATAAGGGGTTACACTAGTAGTATAGGGGTCTAACAAAGTCCCACCATCTTACGCATCATTTTAAGAGTACGCTTTCTAGAAAGACATTTTGATTTCATACAATGTGAACACATTTCTAGAAATCTAAATACATTGACAAATGCCCTAGCTAATCATGTTTTAGATAGAAATTTGCAATGAATGTAATCAATTTTTAATTCACATTAGAAATCTAAATTTCTTTAGTGCCTGGATGGTAGTAGGATCATTTACTGCATTTAAATTGTATTCCTTGTGTTCTTTTCCTCTCCATATGAAAGCCATTTTGCGTAGATGAGCCTCTGAAACATCAACAAGAGATTCCAAAAAACTTGTCAATTTTTTAGGGAAAAATATAAACAAGCTTTATATTTGCACCCAACGCACGCCAAAAGAGAAAACCAGAGTGTCGCACCTATGTCTGCAGTGCATAACTACCTAGTGCAACGCACTTTTTGACCGTTTGGGCCTATGTTGGTTCTAGGGAAAAATTTTGGAACCCCAAGGACCTCAAAAACTAAGGAATTTTGCTTGAAATCACAAAATGGAACCACTGAAGGAAAGAGAAAGGTTTTAGCTCCTACCTAGAAGCAACAGTACTCGAAATCATCCATTGGATTGGTCGTAATCAGTTGCAGAAGATCGAGGGCAAAAGTACTTGGAACTCTCACTATTAGAGGCAAATGTGAAATGGTAAAAATGAACAGTCATTTTGAGTATATATGGTCATATTTTTCAATATTTTGTTCATATATAATATTTTGACTTAGTGATGATTCATTTTTATTGTGAAACAAGTATGTTTAAACCTTTTTCTTTGTTCTAAGCAGGTCGACAACTATTAACGGATTTTTTTGTGCTTTACACAGGTGATTTTGACTGAAGAGTACACTTTTATCTCTTTTTCAAACTCTTTAAACCTATGAAAAAGGAACCCCTTGGAGTCCTCTTTGAGTTATTTTCAGACTCCCAAAACATGAAAAGATTATCAAGCACTTGTTTTTTCAAACTCGTAAAAGTAAATGAAAAGATGTCTACTCAGTATAAGTTTAACCCTTTTCCGCACTGAGATAGACTAACTATGAAAAAGTAATACCTTAGTCGAACATGGTTAAGAGATTCTCTTGGGTATTTTTTTCTACCTTTTTGAACCTAAGGCACTACCTACAAAAAGAGACATCTGGAGTTTTCTTTTTCACCTCTTTTTCAAACTTTCTAAACATGAAAAAGATGTAGAGTTTTAACTTCGTTGGACTCGTTAAAACATCAAACAACAATGGACATGTCAAACACGACAAGGTTGAACCACTCCTTCTTTGGTTCGTTAAATATACTCAAAGGGATTCATTCGAAGGATGGACTTACAGATCAAGCATATGTTATCCTTCTCAAGCTTGTTAAAAAATAAAGAGGTACTGACCAGTATGGTTGGGGAAATTGGGAAAACATGGTACTCCATTTGTTAATGGAAATGAGTCGCTCTTGAACACGACACTCTTCCACTTCATCTTCGTGGTTGTTGGGTTGGGTAATCTGCTTGTCTTTCGGTTCATCATACCTTCACAGAACCTCCATTTTGAGTTTGGGTCAATTTTCCCAACTCCATTTCAGTGTCACCATTCTGCTCAAGAGAATTCATTCAACTTATCTATGTTACAATACTCTTAATCATTCATTCCATGTTTTCCTTTCCTAGTCCAGTTCCATGTCAGCATCATTCTGTCTCAATCATCATACATGTTTCATGTCGTTGATGGGAGATATATCAAGGCCCTCCTACGACGGGTGACTTCCTGTTGACATCAACACATTATCTAGGAAGTTGACTTAGAAACACCCCTTGGTACTGTTACACATCATTTTGTCATTGTCCCTGTACTCCCCATCCACGATCCTAGAGGACCCCTATAGTGAACCTGACATGCTTTTCCATCATGAAGAAACTCCCAATCTTTCCCTTTTCATGAGAAGAATAATTCCCCCTTGCATCGTTTCCCAAGAATCTTCCTTTTATCCCAGTTTACAAGACCGGCGCTACTGAGCAGTTTCCTCCTCGTGCCGATTTGTAGAGATTAAAACTAGCCCTCGCGCAATACGGAGCAACTAAGCCCTTTTCTAGTCACGTTCATCCTCTTTTGGAAGGTTTTTTAAATAAGGAGCCAAAGCTTCCATGTCTAGAAGCTTTGTAATGGAAGTCTGGTAGATGGCTGGGCCTGATGGAGCCGAGGAATTCAGTTTGGGCTCCTTTCCCCTATTAGGATGGAACAAACTCAAGAGATAAGACCAGACCTCCTCCCATGATGAGTGGAACTATCCCCCATCCATCCAAGCTATATAAACCTCTCTTTTTCCCAAGAAAAATCTAGTTGGAGTTTTTGAGTGAGTTTGCATAATCAGCAAGTCATCTATAGCTTGTAGATTTCTAGTGTATGTTTGAGGGAGAATAGTGTGTTTTTGGTTTGGTTTGAGACTAGAGGGAAAGAGGCCTTAAAACTTCCATTGTTGGGGCTATCCATGAAGTGCTAGCAGAAGTGTGGGAACCCGGATGCGTCAGAGGAGACCAGAAACATCAAGGCACCGATTGTAATCTCTTTCTTATTTATATAAATGCAACTATTGATTGATTTCCTACAATAAGTGTCATTTTACATCTTTATGGCTTAATGTTCCTTGACCTATTAAGTAGTTTGAGTACAATATTGTATGCTATCACGTTTGTTGTTGTTGTTGTTGTTTGCTCGTTTTAGGTATTCAAAGGAAGGAAACAGAAGATAGCTGAAGTGAGGAAGCAGGATCATCACCAAGCGGAATAGTATTCAAAGAGGTAGGCCCTCTTAATTGATTCTAGCTTAAGGAGATTTTCCATAGATTGTTTGTTTGTGGCTAGACCCGCTCTCTTGGGCTAGAGGAATTGTTTGTATCCGCACTGAGAATTTACTTGCACCACAAATTGGCGACTCCATTGGGGAGTCAATCCTTCTATTTGATTGATTGTCATTTTATGGCTTTGTGTGAATTTTTCTAGTATCACCATTTCCCTTTATTGTTCTCTGTTTTTCCTAGTTTACTACTCTGAGCCTGAAATTTATAGTGGCAAGTCTGGTCTTAGACTTTGAATTTTTTTTCCTTGAATCCTCGGTCAATGCGTTTATTTTTCTGACAGTCGCGCCGATCAGCGCAAGTTTCTCAAAAACAGTCGCGCCGACCCCCTTTTGGCACGTGTTTTTATTTAGGGAGTCACGCCGATTCCTGTAGGTGAAGATCATGGTTTACCCTAAGTCATAGCCAGTGTGTCTTGCCCTTATGATTTCTGTCTCTCAGCATGTTTTGACTGTATTCTCCCTGATTGGAAAGCTCTTTTAGATTGGTTTATATGATTGGTTGATTTGCATTTTCTTCACTTGGTTTCTTGAGTTCTTGAATGGTGTATAACCCGAGGGCATCTAGATCGTCACCCATTCACTTGTTTGCGTGCTCAGAAAGTCAAGTCGAATGTCAAAGTTTCTCCTTGCATTTCGTTTGATTAGTCCTTATGTTGCTTTGATCTCCATTTAACAAGTTTGAAAAGTTTCGTTTGGTGTTTAAGCATCTCTTTTCGGGCATAGATCACATTGCCCATCTTGTTTTTGGTTCAGTCTTTGCTTCATTAGTTTGAAAGGAATTCTCTTTTGTGCTTTGTGTTTGCTTGTGATTGATTGTATTGGAAATATTTCATTGAAGTGTTTGTGAAAGATTCATTCTGTCATTTCATTGAAAAATACATAATTCTAGTCTATTGAATAAATTTGTTATGTTAGTTAGCACCATTGAAGGCTAGAATTGCATCGTCACTTGCATTGGAAAAGAAATTATTTCTCTTTACTAGTGAAAGGGCTACTTGAAGTGTGTTTGATAGGAAAATTAGGAATTGGAAAGAGTTTCTCATCATTTTGTTATCAAAAGTGAAATAGTGAAAAAATCATTTTGCTTTCAATTGCTTGTTTTGTTGCATTTGAGTGTGTTTTCTACTCTCATTAGTGTAGACAATTCATCAAATTGAAAGGGTCTCATCTCATTTAGCTGTATATATGTGTTTTTCGAGTCACATCGATAAGGCCTAAAAACCGAGACATAATTTCAAGATAAACTCTAAAATGTACTCAATTAACCTAAGGCGCATTTGAAATCTAACGATCACATCTTAGAAGGTCTAGGCTAGAGACGTGTTCCGGTGTCTTAAAACCTAGTAGTTGTCGTTCGCTTCGGCACTAGACAGCGCTAGTATAGACTTGTGCTCCCCGTACCATCGAGTATATAAAAGGAGACCCCACTACGTTGCAATCCTTTATCCATAGGAATCTGAGTATTCCACCTTGTAAACATGATACACCAAACACAGCATTCAGGGAGATTGCCTGCCCATACTGTTATAGACATTTTTGTGCCTAACAGCATGGAGCATGAAATGTCAATAATCTGAGGGATCCAAAGTCCCTAAACATGTTGTTCTTACCCTTAGAGGAACAAGGTCAGCAAACCACAGCACTGAAAATCAGTTCTCCACCTGAAAACACTCAAAAACAAGCTATTTCTGGATCATGTCAGCTGCTCCACTGAGCATCTGCGCTGAATGTCAACTGCTCCACTCTGTACCTGCGCTGAATGTCAAATCTAATGAAGGCTACCTGCGTTGGGCGAGATTGGCCAAGTGGCACAGTCATTTTGCAAGGTGTCAATTGCCCAGGAAGCTTCCAAACTGACACTTGGGTCAAGGAATTCGCCTTGTGATGAGTAAGAGGGTCTTGATCTCCAAGTGGAAGCAAGAATCTCCAAGTGGACTCAAGAACTGAAGATTAACTAAAGTGGGAGAGGACACTAGTCAGCTTCATGTCAGTCTCAAGCTGACTCATCCTTTCTCCAAAAACCCTATATATAGAGCTCTCTCATGAGGTCTAGGGGGCTGGAATTTTGTGCAAGTAAGGAAGTGCTGTTGGTTTGTGTATAGAACTATTGGGTGATTGCTTTGAAGGAGGTGAAGAGGAGATTTCTTTCTGCTGGGAGGTGTTGCTGGATTGGGCCTCTTATGGTTGTAACACTCTCAGAACTTTACTTCTTCCATTAATAAAGCATTTGAGGTTCTTCTATATGCATGTGTCTCTATGGCGAATTGATGCTTGTATATTTGATTTATTCTAATCCTTGAATCAGTTATGGATGTATGCTTCTTGTAGTTTCCCTTTCTTGTGCTTTTGCAGGATCTTTGTGTAGCTGGGCCAGTTAAAGAGCAAGGAGTTGGGAGCAAGCAGCAAAGAGGGAAGATTGGATCAATCATTAGCGGAAGATAACGGTTAGTGGATCTCTTTCTCCTCTCTCTTACATCTCATAAAGAAGTAATCTTAGATAACTTTGCATTCGGTTGTTGCTGAGGTACTATCACCCTTAGAGTGGGATAGGGTCATTCCGTATTGGATACTTTTCCCAACAACAAATTGGCGACTCCACTGGGGAACGTATCTTGTTGGTTGTTTGTGTTTTTGCTATTCATTTCATAAACAAAGGGAGTACCGAATCGAACGAATTCAAATACAAAGTAGAGGGCAGCTACTCTAGCTCAGTTTCTGGGCAAGTTTATGATTTGAAGAGCTGATCCACAAGGACTCTAATAAGCTCTTAGTGATAGCTTTTCATCCTCCTTGTCATCCCTTAGTGTGTCCTTGACTGATAGCTTCTGATTTGAGCAAAAACTGTGAATTTTTTAGCAATCTGTGACCCGGAAACCACCAGAAACGAAAGTTTTGTTCTTCAGTGCAGGCTGTACAAAGGCTGTTTGCATTTCAGCGCAGTTCCCGAAGGGGCTACCTGCGCTGAAGGTCAAACAGGCAGTGTTCCACCTGCGCTGGACCAGTCCTGCCTTGTGCTGCTGGAGTTTCCTACTGGTTCTTGCCTTGTTTTCACTCTTGTTTTTGCTGTTTGTTACCAGTCAGTGGGCCTATCTGAAACCAACTTTCCTTGTCACTATTCCGCCTCAGTTGTATAAAGAAACTGTGTTTGTTCTTTGTGTATTTCTTGTACATTTACAGTTTCCCATAACGAAAGTGAACTAGTCTTGCTGTGACCTCTTAGATCTAGACCTGTGATAAAGTGTCGTTTTGGTCTTAAGGGTTAGTTTGTTTGCTGTTCATAGCTGATTGAGATTTTGCTTTCGTCATTTGGTTTGAATTTATATATATTTCTAGTGTCGAAACAAGTAAATCTTAAGGTGTCTTTTGATTTTGGACAAGCTTGTTTGCTTTCACTTGAAATTGAATTCAAAACTATACAACAGCTTTCTTTTTTGTATTATCGCACAAACATTAAGAAAGAGAAAAGAAATACCTGCATCTTTGCATTTTGCATATAAGTTTGTATGTTGATTTAGGGAAAAAGTGCATTAGCGAGTGCTCTTTGATCTGTGTGAAAAGATTTTGTCTCTCTTTTCCCTCAGTAGTTAAGATTTTCATAAGTCAAAAAGATTGAAAAAAAAAAGCTTGCTTCTCATCTTAGACTGCATTTAGGAATTTGTATCAATACATCTCGTGGTGAACCTTCAAAGGCAAACTTTAAAAAGATCAACTTAAAATATATTGAATGAACCTAACAACGCTTTGAAACATAACGCAAACATCTAGAGGTCTAAGCTAGAGACGTGTTCCGGCGTCGTTAAACGTAGTGACTGTCGATCTCGACGAAGGTGGGTGATTCCTCCTGAGAGTCGGTGGCACTAATACGGACTTGTGCTCCCACGTACCGTCGCGTATATATTGGGAGACCCCTATAGGAATAAAGCCTTTATCCAATAGGAAACCGTGTCGGCCGCCCTACTGATCGCAATGCAGTGAACACAGCATTCACGAAGATCGACCACTCGTACCGTAAAACGTATTCTGTGGTTTTGCGAAAGGTTTGGCACACCCTCTGCCTAGATCTCCAGAGCAGTTTCTTTTGGCCTTTTTCAAACTCTATAACTGAAAAAGTCCAACGGAGCATTTGTCACTTCGGGCTCGTTAATACATCGAAGGAGACTAGAGTCATCTTTAGCTTTTTCTCGACTCTTAAAAAGTGAAAAAGCAAGTTGTGTCTAAAAGCGTCTAATAAAATTCATTCAATTCGAAAACACAAATTTCCCCTTTTAATATTTTAGTTGATCGAGTAATCCGCAATCGTGGAAGAAAGTCAATTGAAACCCCGTCGTTCGCGGAGGCTTACGAGTCAACCGTCTTTGTCCCCGGAATCGAAAACAGTACGGGCAAAGCGAACTCGTTTAACCGGTTCAAAATCTCCTTTGAAAGTTAGAACAAGTGTTCCTACTACATCCGAGGTTCCGGTTACTCCTAACATTTCTGGAAACCCTGCCTCTATAGAAGAAGTTCAACAGCCACAGAAGGACAGTAATATTGATCCTAGTCTGGGGGCAAATACTTGTGTAACTGAACCAGTTCCATCTGTAACCGGTCCAGAAAGTTTTGTTCCCCAAACAACTGTCGTTGTCGAAACAACCACTTCTTCGGCACCAGAAATATTTTACGGACCTGACGGTCTTCCTCTTCCACCGGGTTTGATTGCGATAGAGGAAATTGGAGAGGATCCGCAAGCAAGTACTCCAACTCATTTTGGAGTAGGGGTCACTCTCTTTCCTTCATCAGAGGTTAATCCACCACAAGTGGAAGTCCCTGTAGAATCGCTAGGCAATCTATTGGATAGACTTAAAATGTCTGAACAACCGTCATCATCTAGGACTGTGTCAAATGACACAGCGACAGCAGAAGCCCCTGCCGTCACTCCAACGATGTTTGCCGGCATACCAGCTGTCCCAACTAGCTCTCAACAGCTAGAAGGAGTCCACCAAGGGACTATTTCGACAGTATGGTCTGTTCCAGTTTGTTCATCCGGAGCAATACCCGGTAATTCTTATGTTGAGACTCGACAGATTGATTCTCATGGAGGTCAATTTGGGCCATCTAGTCCTCAAGGACTAACAATCCCTCTGAGTTCCGGATTGCTACCATACGGGGGGCAGTATGCCCTTTCATTACCTCCTCCGGGAGGATATCCATATGGCAGTTCTCAACAGTATTCTGGTTATACTGGAATTGCATCAAGTAGTTGGGTACCTATGCTACCTCAACAACCAAGGATTGTATATTCTATGCAACAGTGTGTACCTGTGACGAACATCCCAACCACCCCGGCTATTGTAACCGTGTCCCAAGTTCAAGCGATACCTGTTACATGTCAACCTCAGATTTCTCAGGTTGTAATGAAACAGTCGCTTGACCATGGGTCACAACCACAATCGCCAACTGGTGGGACGACACAAGTACAAACGGGTACAATTACCCCACACCTTGGTCCAATGGTTAGCATGGCGCAACAGAACATGGCGTCACAACCATGGCTTGTACAATACCAACAACCGCAGTTCCAGCAAGTGTACCAAGGTTCTGAGCAGCAGATCTTTGCGAACAGTGGACAACCGTATATCCAAAACGGTCAAAACCAACCACTTTACAGTGGTCAAGTCCACCAGCCGTATCAGTCATACCAACATCAATTACATTATGCGGGTATGCAAAGACCCACTGCTCAAGCGATTCCATCGTACCCTGGTTACGCTTCGCCTAACCTGAATCAACAGTTACCATTCGTGGCAACTTTAGAGTTACCCGATTTACACCGTTTAACAAACGATCCAATTGCTTATGCCCCTTGGTGGCCAGCGATTCCTCATAAACTTCCATCTGACATTCCTAAATTCAATGGAAATCCAGGTGAAGACCCGTCGAATCACGTGATGACTTTTCATCTGTGGTGTTCGTCGAACACCCTTAACGACGATTCGATAAGACTTCACCTTTTTCAGAGGACGTTGACAAGTCCAGCGGCTAAATGGTATATTGAATTGCCAAGAGCCTCTTTCGACAACTTTAGTTCCCTAGCCACGACTTTCTTAACCCACTTTCAATTACCGATAAGGTATGAAACGGGAACAGAAATATTAACCAACTTCAAACAGACAACTGCTACCCACATATCTGATCATATACATGAGTGGCGTCGTCGTCGTAGGATGGTGAAAACATATGTTCCCGATCAGCTATTAGCTGAATGGTTTATAAAGTCGTTACTTCCGGCTATTACGGAAGATGTGGCCAAAGGGGGAGTCGTAACAGAGGAGCAAGTTATTGCTCGTGCGCAGTATTTGGACTTAGTTTATACTCAGTCCGGCACACTCTATGACAAAATACCTGACGCCCCTAGACCGGAATTTTCAATTCCTCCCCCTCCTAAATCAAATAGTGACTCTCATGCCGGTGACGGCGTGATTGGCACGGCAAACGCGAAATCGATAAAGGCTTCGTCAAAGAAAGCCCGTAAGAATTCGGATCAAAATGCAAAAGAATAAATTCTTGCTTCGGAAGTAAATGCCGTATCAAAAGATAAAGGCAAAGAAACCAATCAACCAGGAAGCAAGAAAAAGCAAAACAAAGGGAAGAAGAAGAAACAGGGTGAATCATCCCCTAGAAAAAATTCTTCAAACCCTCCTGGAAAAGGGAAACAAAATTATCCATGTCAAATATGTGATGATGAGGATCATTACACAAAGAATTGCCCATTCAAAGCTGAGTTAAAGAGGTTCTTTAAAAGTTCCCGAACCTCAGCTGTGTTAACTGATCCGTTTCCCAACCCAGGTCAAAATCTGGTTGATAGTGGAAATGCTTCCCCGTCGCAAGTCCTTATGTTGTCGGTTTCGAAACAGCAGAATGATGCTTTGATTTCGACAAGGAACAAAGATTATGGGAATCCTCAGGTATCGAACGAAAAAGGTAAAGATCAACCAAGTAGTTCGACAACAACTTCGACAGAAGTTGTAACGCCCACCATCCCTGAATTAACAATAAAACCGCCAAAGGGTGCAGTACACAAGTCGACGTTTAATCCTCGCGCCAGAGCGGCGCAGCATTATAATATAGTGGAAGATTTGGCCCAATCGCCATCTGCTATGTCGACTCTTGAAGTGCTACAAAATTGTCCAACCCAAAGGCAGGCATTGTTATCGGCAATTGGTGGGGTTGATCCTAAAGATTCCAATCTTGTATCCTTTGATCACAAGGGATATGATCCTCAGTTACCAGCTCAGCTAGCTTTCCTTATTCAAGTGAAAGCACTCAACAAAACTATTCACAGAACAATAGTTGATGAGGGAGCCTCGACATGTATTATGTCAATGAGTTGCTGGAAAACTTTAGGATCTCCAACCTTGTCGCGATCTTCGACGACATTAAAAGCCTTCGACGGAAGGACTTATACCCCTTACGGTATCCTTAATAACTTGAAAGTTGAGCTAGGAGGAAAGACAATAGAAATTGATGTGGAAGTCATTGATGGAAATCTTGACTATAACATCCTACTGGGTAGACCATGGATTTATGCCATGGCAGCTGTCGTGTCGACTTATTTTAGGAAGATCGCATTCCCGTTTGAAGGAGGGATTACGATCGTCGACCAACAGAATTTCCTCCCTAATGGTTCACAAGTTACAGGAAGCATTCCCATGATCCATGAGAGCAACCATTCAATTCAAGATATCGGAGTAGGATTATTGAAAGACCCCACATTGATGGGAACTTTCGCGCTACCACCTCCTATTTATATAGGAAATGTACCGCTTGTAGCAACCTGCAACATGATATCTTCCACGAAGGTCAACATGGATCATTCAATGGTTTTGCCCCCAAGCCCTTTAGAAATATTGTAGCAATCAATGTTTCAAGCATGGGAGGCGAGCCCAAATCAACGCTCCTCAAGCGTTTGGGTAGATAGAACTAGAGAATATGGAACCCCATTAGATCCTTGGTCGAAAGTACATGGGACTGACGAAGGAATCCTACAATCAATGATGATTGAGGGGGCACCATGGAATGATCACCACCATCGTTCCCTTCTTCCGGAATATGAAGAAGATACTCAAAGTAACCTCTATCACCCTTCAGTATTTGAATTCCTAACGAATACTGTAAATACGGTGGATTCTGAGTGAAACCTGTCCAATATTGAAGAGACTATAGCCATAAATATCTCGACCAAGACAGATGTTGTAGAGAATATTTATGTCGGCAAAGGTTGTTCCCCTTCAGAACTGGAAATATATAACGCTCTTTTTCGCGAATTTAGAGATGTCTTTGCTTGGTCATATGATGAAATTCCAGGCATTGACTCGAGTATAGTTGAACATGAAATTAAAATGTATCCTGATGTCAAACCAGTAAGACAACGGCTTCGGCAGGTGCACCCGAAGAAAGCCGCTGCCATTAAGGTAGAAGTTGAAAAACTTCTCCATGCTGGATTCATCTACCCGGTTCCTCTAACCGATTGGGTATCGAATATTGTCCCTGTTATGAAAAAACAAGGGACGATTAGAGTGTGTGTCGATTATAGGGATGTAAACCAAGCTTGTCCTAAGGACAACTACCCTACACCCTTCATCGACCAGATAATTGATGAATGCGCCGGATGTGAAATCTTTTCATTTATGGATGGATTTTCCGGGTATAATCAAATAAATATCCGCCCGCAGGACCAGTCAAAGACTGCATTTATTTGTCCGTGGGGCACATTCGCTTATCGAAAATTACCCTTTGGGTTAAAGAACGCAGGGGCGACGTTTCAGAGGGCAATGAATTATGCCTTCCATGACATCAAGAACATTGTTCAACCTTATCTCGACGATCTTCCGGCTCATTCGCGAAAGCGGACTGATCATCCGCAGCATTTAAGAGCGATATTTCTACGTTGCCGACACTACAAGATAAGACTCAATCCGCACAAATGTGTGTTTTGCGTCGGCTCTGGTCGATTACTTGGCTTTGTAGTCTCTAAAGATGGGATTCGTCTCGACTCCTGCAAGGTTCAGGCAATCATTAATTTGCCTCCACCTTCAAATTTGCTTCAGATTCAGAAACTCCAAGGGAAAGCAAACTTTCTGAGGAGGTTCATTCCAAATTACGCAGAACTTGCTAAGGGTTATACTCGTCTTTTGAAAAAGGATGTACCTTTTGTCTGGGACCAGGTGGCGCAAGCTTCCTTTGATGCTCTGAAAGATTGTCTAGTAAAAGCATCATTAATGTACGCCCCGGACTATCAAAGAGATTTTAACCTGTATCTGGCTGCAGCAGATACGACCATTGCGATGGTTTTAGTTCAAGAAGTCGATGGAATTGAACATCCTATCTATTATTTAAGTAAAAACTTAAACGATACAGAAAGTAAATATTCTTATGTTGAAAAACTAGCGCTTGCAGCTGTTCAAACGATTCAAAGGTTTCGACATTATGTCCTCTTTCGGAAAACTACCATCTTGTCAGATTGCAACCCCATGACATATATACTGTCGCGACAGTTGCTGGGGGGAAAATATTCAAAATGGATAGCAATCCTTCAAGAGTTTGATCTGGAATTTGTAAAATCCAAATCAAAGAAAGCTCTAGTTTTCGCAGAATTATTGTGCGATCTCCCATCGTTGTCCAACAATGAAACATCGGAAGAGTCAATCGTGGACGAAAATTTGTTTCTGATATCTGTAAGCAATGAGTGGTATGGGGATATCATAGTTTATCTCCAAACCCAAAAGTTCAGGCCTAACACCTCTCACTCCGAACAAAAACGTATACGATACCAAGCAAAAGACTACATGATCGTCGGTGATACACTTTACCGTCGTGGTGTCGATACAGTTCTGAGGAGGTGCCTTACCCATGAGGAGGCCGAAAAAGCCCTGAATGATTGTCATTCAGGCGCGTGTGGGGGGCATCAGTCTGGATATGCAACAGCACAAAGAATCTTACGAGCAGGATACTTCTGGCCAACCATGTTCAAAGATTGCATAACCGCAGTCAGAAGTTGCCATGCTTGTCAAATCTTTGATAGCAAAACCAGACGACCACCCGCACCTTTACAGCCGATAGTTGTTGTTGGGCCCTTCGCCAAGTGGGGCATCGATTTCATGCAATGTAACCCCACCTCGACCGGGGGGCATGGGTATATTATAGTCGTTGTTGACTATTTTACCAAATGGGCCGAGACGATGCCTACATTGGATAACACTGGTGAAACAGCTGCCCTTTTCTTTTTCAATCTTGTAGTCGCCAGGTTCGGCGTACCACAGGCTATAGTCACAGATCATGGGTCGCATTTTCGCAATCACATGATGGTCAAATTAGCTGCCAAGCTAGGGCTATCTCACGACAGCTCTACCCCATATTATCCGCAAGCCAACGGACAAGTTGAGGCAATCAACAAGGTCCTGAAGCGTATGTTACAAAGGATGATCGGGGTTCACAAAAGAAGGTGGCACCTAATCCTGTACTCAGCCTTGTGGGCCTACCGAACGTCGGTAAAGAACGCAACCGGGTTCACACCTTTTCAATTGGTGTATGGCCTGGAAGCAGTCTTACCGATCCAGTGCGAAATTTCGTCGCTTAAACTCGCAATTGATCTTCTCCCCGGAACCTCAGAAGAAGAGGCTCGTTTCTTGGAATTAATCTAGTTGGATGAAACCCGTCGTGACGCCGCTTTGGCTAACGAAGCTCATAAGAAACGAGTCAAGGCTCAGTTTGACAAAAATGTCAAACCCCGTGTCTTCTCGGAAGGTGAGTTGGTCTTGCTTTATGACCAAGAATCCGATAAATTGGGAGCAGGTAAATTCAAGTCCTTATGGATGGGCCCCTATATTGTTAAAAGGGTGTTAGCAAAAGGAGCCTACGAGTTGATGGATTACGATGGAATTCCACTGGCGCAGCCCCGCAACGGGTTGTACCTCAAGCGTTACTATGCTTAAATAGTAACCTACATGCTTTTGTTGTATTTTGTTTTCGCTAAAGTGTTTGTTCTGGTCGAGTGATCCACCTTTTTTCCGTTGTAGATGTCGAACCTTCTGGAGACATGTGTTGGATATGCCGACGGAGCGAGTCGTAGTTCGCGGAACCTGTCCTCCGCAGCCTGGGCCATTTTTGATCCAAGCGGCGAGTTAGTAAGTTTCAGAGGTGTATGTATTGGGCAATCAACGAATAACATCGCTGAGTATAGCGCGTTGATAGAACTACTCTCTGATGCCATCGCACGTGGCATACGCCGACTAATTGTCAGGCTAGACTCACAGCTCGTAATACTACAACTCAATGGTATATATTCTGTTCGCAATCCAGCTATTTATCGCATGTTCCTAAGGGTTAAGATCTTGGAAAGACGATTTGATTCAATTCAATATCAACATATTTCAAGAAACTTAAACACATTAACTGACTCATTGGCAAACTATGTGTTAGATAGACATTTGCAACATTTATAAAAAGGACACATCATCAAAAAATTGTACATATGGATCACGTAAATCAACCAGAGTAAAACCCGAAAATCAAAATATATAAGCTGTTTATATAAGTTCATACATAATGTTCTGTAACCAAGACAAAATTGGTCATATGACCTAAGAACTCAAAAAGATGCTAGGGGGCACCCTAGCCTAGTGGTGCTCATGATAGTACGTCACGGCCTGTGCAATCATGCGCAAGAGACGAGTCCATCGTCTAGGCACACCAATGGTATGTCGCTGCATCTGTAAAGGTAACTCGTCAATCTGTACATCCGGAAGGCCACGAGTAAGGCTCTCAACCTGCTCCTGCACAGCTGTAAGGGTCTCGGTGTCGTCAAGATCGCGAATAACAACTCTCCTAGCAGGCTCCCCTGCCGGGGCAGCAGCTGGCGATCTCGGACGAACTGCTGGACGAACAGGACCAATATCTGCATGCACCCAAGAGTACAATTAAAAGTCTTGATAGAATAAAGCACAGCAACATTATGAGTAAGAACAATAAACAGTAATATGGTCAAAGAGTTTACCAATGGCACCCCACTGCTCGCCATCCAGTAACACCAAATCCGGATCACCTCAGAAATCCATACCCACATATGGATACTCAGAAAACGCCATCTCCTAGCGCTCGAACCACCTAAAGAAGGCCTCAGTGAAAGTAATCTGAGGTTGACCTGCATGCCTAGACATGTGGTCAACCCACCTCTGCATGCGTGGCTCGGTCGGAGAAGGCAAGTCAAGTATGATGTACTGAGGCTGCATCAGTGGGATTTTCTCCAAGGCGAAGGCAGTTAGGATAGAACCAAATCCAAAGTTCTTCAGCTTCCCGTCCTTTACCTTGGTCAATTGACTTTTCATCTGAACAAGTACTGCATCACACCAGTTGAATACTTTCGGTTGGAGACACTCCAAGGCGTGCTGCATATAAGACCTGTTGGCAACATGTAGAGCTGCGCTGCCGGCCATCCTACCAATAGTGAACAGAATGGACCTGAGAGCCCGATCAGTAATCTCTCGGATAACAATCTTGCCGTCTCTGCTCGGCTGAGAACCTTCCCTGCAGTACTGGCGGACATAATCTCTGGTGGAATCAGTCCCCCGGGCCGTACCTGATAAGGAAATGGGGGCACCTCGTCTTGACAGTCCAGTCAAGAAGTACATGTCCTCTATGGTCAAGGGGATGGTCTTCCCCCTAATCTGGAACACTTGGTTAACAGGATCCCAAGCATCAAGCATATACTGCAGTAAAGAAATCTGTGCTCTCATGCTAGAGATACGGAAGAACTTCAGCAGGCCACAGTTCCGCAGCGCGTTCACCGTGACCGGGTCATGGAGGGCAATCATGTCCTCCTCTTCATGTTCTCGTTCTCGCCATGTAAGAGACATTTTGTTCAAAGTTCCCTGCAAGGCAAACAAGAGAAAGAGTAAGTTCCTGATTTTGATGAAAAACTGGCGAAAAATCATCAAAAAATGACCTGAACACTCAGTTTTCTGAGCCCAACGCAGGCAAAGAGTGTCCCTCCTGCGCTGAAGGTCAGGCTACCTTAAGGCAGCTTGACATTGAGCGCAGATTTCGAAAGGGGAACCTGCGCTGAAGTTAGGGCGATTTTGCAAAACCCCTGGGGCTCAGAAACACTGAAAAACAGGCCTAAAACTGGAAAATGAAACCATGAAAAGAAAGAGCTAGTGTTTAGCTCCTACCTGGTCCAGACGGCGCCAAAAATCGTCCGCAGAATCTCCCGGAATCAGCTAGTGAAAATCAAGGGGGAAGAGGCACCTCCAGAGCTCCAACAAACCAAATGCAAATGAAATGGTAAATGAGAGGTAAAAACACCTTTTAATGGCTTTTTACACAGTTTAAAGTGAAATATTAGGGTTATAATCTCATTTTCATGCAAATATTATTCATTTCTAACAAAGTTTGTTGCAGCAATTGAAAATGCAGTACTATATTTGGAAAAAGAAAAAAGCTAGTAATGGTAAAAATCAAAATTTGACCATATAATCGAGCAGTTTTAGCATAAAGTTCATGCTCGTTAAAAAATAAATAAAAGCAGTGAGCAATGTTTCCTCCAGAGTTTAAGCTCATTTTTATCTAAAAAAGGAACCTATCCCGGTAAATAACCTTTTTGATCGTAATTTTATCAGCCATAAAAAGCCTTGGTCGTGTTTGCACCTGTCACCTCCACCGTCATTTGGCCGATCGTTCACCTCCATATGATTGTTTACCCATTTTGAGGAACAGCTGCGAAGAGTGATTTCACCTAGCCATCCTTGTGACACTGCCGTGATTGGAAAATTCCAACCTGTACCTGGAATCAGTTGCTATCCCTGTTTATCACTCGTTCCTCAAAAGACGAGTCTTCTTTGAGCTCTTTTCATCTGACTCATAAAATATGAAAAGTTTGCCGAGTTTTGGCCTTCCAGCTCGTTAAAGTGACCGGAAGAGCTATCCCTCCTCTAAATTTTAATCTTTTTGGACCTGAGGGATTATTTCACAAAAAGATCGAGCGCTTGTTTTGTTCGGCTCGTTAAAAGTACCGAAAACTCATCCCTTCTGTATTGTTTTATACTTTTTCGGACTTAAGGGATTAGATGATGAAAAAGGAATTTTTGGAGTTAACTTTCTGTACCTTTTCAGACTCTCTAAAATTGAAAAGGACCGAGTTTTCCTTGTCGTTAGACTCGTTAAAATGATTAAATAGCGACAAACTTGTCTTTAGACGAGAACGAGTTTCCCTATCGCTAGGCTCGTTAAAACATAGCGATGGGCTTGCCCGAAGGGCAGGTTATAGAACAAGCATATGTTATCCTCCTCAAGCTTGACAAAAATAAAGAGGTACTGGTCAGAAATGACTGGGGAAAAATTGGGAGAACCTCAAAGCTTCAATGGTAGCAAGTCGCTCTTGAACATGACACTTTGTCCTCCGTATCACATCGGGTTGGGTTGTTTCATTCACCGGTCTCATCACCATGGTCCTTGCCAAACCATCCACATTTGGGGTAATGCTACCGATCCATCACATCAGTGTCGTTATATGTTCAAGAGATGTGTTCAGAAAGAGTCAACCGTGTCCCATCCACTGCCATACATTATCCTTCATCCACCCATGATCGCCACCCTGAATCATATTTCACAGATTGTTTTCACCTCCACTAAAATCATTAACTCCGTTCCATGTCACTGATGTGGGATTCATTAAGGCCCTCCTTTGATGGATCGCTTCTTGTCGACTTCAGCTCATTATCCAGGAAGTTGATCTAGGAACACCCCCCCCAGTACTTTGAAGCTTGCATGCCTCAATGGCAAGTTTCTCACTTCCGGCGACAGGTATACATCAATGACCTTCGACCAGAAGATTTTGCATGGTGTTCGACGCCAAGTCCTTTATTCACACCACGTGAATTGTACTGCAGTACCTTGAGGGTCATTGTCATTATTGGTGATTCCTCTCGCGCTTGTTAACGGTTTACATTATTGACCGGTAATCAAGCGATGTCTTTCCATGTTCGACTTCAACGTAATTCTCACATGGATCGACTTGTACTTAGAGTAAAGATCGAACGAGATTGAAGACCCCGGATCTAGTTTCATCCATCCGGGCTGCGATATATATTCAGGAAATATAAAGACATTTGTTATGTACATCATTGCAACAGATGATCATCCTATTCAAAGGATGATAATTTCAGCAGAGAATTATCAGTCTACCATCAGACGATCGTCTGTTCTATGTACCAAAATGAATTTATAAAGCTGAGCATGGGAATGCCCGCCTCAGCTAGATCATGAAAGCAGAATGAAAAATAATGTATCGTATTGTATTTTATTACAGGGCACCTCTCAGCGATTGAATGAACTTCGGATCCTCCTGATAAAGCATTTCACCCGATAAACGACCTCATACTTTAGGGGGCAACTGTTATAGACATTTTTGTGCCTAACAGCATGGAGCATGAAATGTCAATAATCTGAGGGATCCAAAGTCCCTAAACATGTTGTTCTTACCCTTAGAGGAACAAGGTCAGCAAACCACAGCACTGAAAATCAGTTCTCCACCTGAAAACACTCAAAAACAAGCTATTTCTGGATCATGTCAGCTGCTCCACTGAGCATCTGCGCTGAATGTCAACTGCTCCACTCTGTACCTGCGCTGAATGTCAAATCTAATGAAGGCTACCTGCGCTGGGCGAGATTGGCCAAGTGGCACCGTCATTCTGCAAGGTGTCAATTGCCCAGGAAGCTTCCAAACTGACACTTGGGTCAAGGAATTCGCCTTGTGATGAGTAAGAGGGTCTTGATCTCCAAGTGGAAGCAAGAATCTCCAAGTGGACTCAAGAACTGAAGATTAACTAAAGTGGGAGAGGACACTAGTCAGCTTCATGTCAGTCTCAAGCTGACTCATCCTTTCTCCAAAAACCCTATATATAGAGCTCTCTCATGAGGTCTAGGGGGGCTGGAATTTTGTGCAAGTAAGGAAGTGTTGTTGGTTTGTGTATAGAACTATTGGGTGATTGCTTTGAAGGAGGTGAAGAGGAGATTTATTTCTGCTGGGAGGTGTTGCTGGATTGGGCCTCTTATGGTTGTAACACTCTCAGAACTTTACTTCTTCCATTAATAAAGCATTTGAGGTTCTTCTATATGCATGTGTCTCTATGGCGAATTGATGCTTGTATATTTGATTTATTCTAATCCTTGAATCAATTATGGATGTATGCTTCTTGTAGTTTCCCTTTCTTGTGCTTTTGCAGGATCTTTGTGTAGCTGGGCCAGTTAAAGAGCAAGGAGTTGGGAGCAAGCAGCAAAGAGGGAAGATTGGATCAATCATTAGCGGAAGATAACGGTTAGTGGATCTCTTTCTCCTCTCTCTTACATCTCATAAAGAAGTAATCTTAGATAACTTTGCATTCGGTTGTTGCTGAGGTACTATCACCCTTAGAGTGGGATAGGATCATTCCGTATTGGATACTTTTCCCAACAACACATACTTCTTGGTTCGCCGAGAGGTATTCTGCAGTTCATAGTTACCTGGTAATCCTTTTTACCTAGATCATCCTAACTAGTCATTTTGATCTTTTTGACTCCCTAAATATAAAAGATCACTCGAGCGCTTGTCCTTTCGAGCTCGTTTCAAACTAAAAGTGATAGAGTCACATTTTGCTTCTTTCTCGACTCTTAAAACATGAAAGAGCACCAGTTTGTTTTTACGTCTTAAAAAATTATTGCCCACGATCTTATAACATTCTTGTTAGTCTTTTTTTAGACCACATCATGAGTATACCGTTAAATACATTTTAAAGCCCTTGAAATCAATCTCTCTTTTGGTTACTTGAGATAAAATCATCGTGGTTGAACCAACTAGTTCGCCTAGATCCTCTTCCTCTCCTCTGTCTGAAATATTGTCTGAGGAGCCTTTTCCTGAATTTCCACAACCGCTTGAGGACCAAGGTGTTGAGCTTAGAATTGTTCTGAGTATTCAACCTTTGTCATCTCGTCCTCCCCTTTTAGATACTGGGTCACTTTCTGACATTGGCCCAAAATCTCCGGATAACCCTATCCAGACTCCCGAGAGTCCGCTGACTTCTAAAGGTCAGCTTGGACTAGTTGTTTATCCTCTGAATCCTTTGTTCGATCCTATTGTGATATCACCACAGTGTCCATACAGTCCGTACGATCAGCCGGGTATTCCTTTGGAATTATCCCCTCAAACATCTTTGGTAGTCCGTTGTCGTCTGTTTTCACCCATGGAATCAGAAGGTGAAATCCCAGTCTCCTCTCCGGGTCACTCGGAGGTTTCCACTCCATGCACAGTTGAGGAGCAGGAATATCCTTTTCCTCCTAAAGGTTTCCCTTACACGGGAAGCATTTTGACTAGTGTTCATCCTGAGTTACCGCATAATTACATGACTTTAGCTCAGTTGGTTTCGGGCATGCCTACTGCCTCATCACTATATCATAACCCTATTTGGGCATCTGGTGCTATGCCTACCACAGGTCCGTTCATTCAGAACCTGACCTCCCAACAGACGGTGATTTTTATAGTTACTTCAGTCCCGATGCAACCCACCATTCCAAATCCTCTTGTTTCGTTGGTTCAAGTAACCCATCCGGTTCAACCGACGATCTCGAGTCATGTCATTGTCAGTTCTTCGATCCCTCCAGTAAGTGGGCAGGCTATCCCACCGCCTGGGGGGCAGAGTCTGAATGTTTCTATGATGTCTGGCACAACCAATGTGAGTGGCTCACAACCTCACATGGTTGGGATGAACTAACCCTCTTCGGGTGCCATTTCAAATCCTATTGGTCCTGCTGGATCAAGTAATGTCCAGTACCAACAATCCAATGTTAGTCCGTCTGGGTCAAGTCATGTCTAGTACCAACAGCCCAATGTTGGTCTATCTAGGTCAAGTCACGTCCAGTACCAGCAGCCCAATATGGCTCAAGGTCAGTACCAACCTCCTTATGTTCCATATGGTTCACAAGCGATGGCTAATCCACCATACATCCCTCAGCCTGGACCTTATGTCCAACCTAGTCCGTGTAGAAAATCTGTGATAGGTTAACCTGATAATGCAATATAAATCAAAGCAAAATACTATAACATACTTCTACTATCAATTTGAGCAAGCTTAAAGATTCGAGATGAACAATACAACCAGAAGAAAAAGAACCAATGGCACAATACACATGAAAATACTTTGGGGAAATCCTCAAAGAAAACCCCACACTATTGTATTATCATACATGGTGGAAATAAATAGGAATTATACAAAGCCTTAGCTCTCACAGCTAGCCATCTCTCAGTACAATCCTCACAGATGCTCACAGGAAATCTTGGCTTCTCTCCAGCCTTCCTCTCTTCCCTCCAATCTCCTATTTCCTTGTGTTGTTCCTTGTGGATGATTAGCCCATTACCAAGTGGAACACCAAGCCTTCAAAACTGCGCAATCCTCAAGCATGAATCCTTGACTGCATGCATGAGTTTTCTCCATGAGAAAACACATGCAACTGATAGTACAATTTCCTTGAACATTAATCTCAACTAGGTCTTTCTCAGAATAGACATGCATGAGTTTCTGATGAGGGAATCTTCAGTTAACTTGAGTAACACTAGTTGAGTGCATTAATGCATCAACTGACTGTTAACTCACTATTAGTTCCTCAAATAGCTTGGAACTAATTTAACTAGACTTAACTCAGTAAACTGAGTTAACTAATTACAAATCAAATATAACTCAATCTTATCTCCTTAATTTAAGGGATAACTCTTGCATGACTTCAGAAAGACTTCTAAATTGAATTTATCCAACTAATTAATTTAAAATAAATTAATTAATTAATTCCAAGTAGTTGTTAAGACTAAATTCGATTTTAATTCACAATTTAATTCAAGTACAAATTAAATTGGAATATTATTGTTGCCATATTTCAACAGTCCGTCCGTCGCGCCCGATGGGTATGCCCAGATACAGTTCGGAAACTTTCAAGCTGTCATTCCGGGAACTGTTCAAGTACCTTTGTAGCAGCAAGGACAGCTCCTGCAGCAGTAAGGGAAACCTTCATTGCAGCAAGGGCCATCCATGCAGCAGCAACGCCAACCTTCGTTGCAGCAAGGGCCATCCATGCAGTAGCAACACCAACCTTCGTTGCAGCAAGGGCCATCCATGCAGTAGCAACGCCAACCTTTGTTGCAGTAAGGTCCATCCATGCAGCAGCAAGGCCAGATGATGTTGCGGCAAGGACAACTGCAACAACCGCAAGGGAAACCCTCATAACAATTGCAGCAAACCATGTAGCCGCAAATGCAGTATGCGCCGCAATCCTCCCAGCCTATGCCTTCGCAAGGTCAACCTCTGCAGCCGCAATGACAGCCTCTACAGCTGCAAGGTCAACCTCTACAGCCGCAATGACAGCCTCTACAGCTGCAAGGTCAACCCTTGTAGCCACAAGGTCAACCGAGGTAGTAGCATCCCTTATACTCATATCAACAGGATCAACCCTTGCAAGGGCAAGGCCAAGGTCAAGTCCTGCAGCAGTAGGCGCAAAATCCTTATGTCCAAGGGAAACAGTTCAACCTCCTTTTGTCCAAGGACAACAAGTCCAAAATCCTTATGTCCAAGGACAGCAAGTGCAGCATCCCTACGTCCAAGGGAAGCAGGTCCAAAACCCTTTCATCCAAGGGCAACAGGTCCAAAACCCTTATGCTCAAGGACATCAAATGCAAACTCCATATGTCCAAGGTCAGTAAGCTCAATAGCCTTTTAACCAGTATGTTGCTTATCAACAGCTTCTGGCCAGATAGTTCCAAGGCTTCCAAGGTCAGAATCCTCCTTACGGGCAAGGTAACCTATAGTGGGGCAAAATCAAATGCCATATGGACAAAATCCTCCACTATGGGGATAAAATCCTTACCAGCAAGGATGGGCCCGCCAGTTGGGCCTCCTTATCGACCTCAACTGCCTTTCAATACCCAATTGTCGTTCTTGGCTACGTTGGAATTGCCAGATGTGTCTAGACTCACGAATGACCTGATTCTTCATTCGCCATACTAGCCTCCAGTTCTGTCCAAGATTCCGAGCGATTGTCCAAAGTTTGAAGGAAAAGTGAAAGAGGATCCTCAAGCCCATGTGATGACATATCACTTTTGGTGCTCCTAGAATTCCTACATTGATGATTCCATTCGTCTTCTTCTTTTCCAACGAACTCTTACAGGGGTTGTAGCCAAATGGTATATCGAGCTACCTCAAAATACATATGATGACTTTAACACTCTCACCATGGCCTTTCTCACACATTTCTAACTGTCGGTTCGCTATGAAACTGGAACCCATCTGCTAACATCGCTCAAGAAAGACATTGCGACTCACATCTCCGATCACATCCATGAATGGAGATGTAAGCGTCATCTGATTAAGTTTGAAATTGTTAATTAGTTGTTGACCGATTGGTTCACCAAATCATTTGTCAACAAAATTGTTGAGGACATTTCTATGGGCAGATGCGTCACAGAGGAACAAGCCATCACGCATGCCCAGTATCTAGACCTTGTCTATTCATAGTCTGACACGTTATATGATGTGTTACTCGATGTGCCTAGACCATCATCTGATCTGACGACATCTAAGTCTCCAGCCACATCTCTTGTTGATGGATTAATTGGTTCAGTGACTCAGGCCCTACAAAATCTTCTTCTAAATAGAAGTCGGTCTCCAACACTACTCCCAATGATTCCTCTCGCAATTCATCCGGCCCTGGTAAAACCTCTGAGGTTCACGCTATCCAATCTACCGCAGTGGACAAATCCTCTAAAGGTAAGAAGAAAGGCAAAGGTAAGGGTAAATCTGATGCCCCAAAATAGGGTCCTCCTAAGTCGTCTGCTAGTGATGTTTCCCAACAGAAACCCAAGTATCTATGCCTCATCTATGAGGAGGATCACTATAGTAAGGATTGTCCCAGATGGTCTGAAGTTAGTCATTTGCTCAAAGGGACCCCAGCTGTCCTGAAAGATCCCTTTCCATCCCAACAAACTCAAATGGTAGACCAGCCTCAGTCATCTGCTTCCTTGGGTTCACAAGTGTTCATGATGAGTACCCCAATCAACATGGCTACCAGGTCAAAGGATTATCAAACTCATACCCCGTGAGCAGGGAAAGAAAAAGAAGGTACCCCTTCTTCTTCCACCTCGTCCAGTTCTAGTCCTCTCCATATAGAGCGACCTAATCCTGATTCTGCCATTCGACCACCTTCTCGAGGCATGCTTCGAAATTCCTCGTACAATCCTAATGCTCGAGCCACTCAACATTATAACATTGTTGAAGATTTGGCTCAAGCACCATTAGCTATGTCTTCTCTCGAGGTCCTTCAAATTTGTCCTTCTTAGCGGAAATCGTTACTATCGGATATTGGGGGTGATGATCTAGCTGACTCTAATCTCATCTGTTTTGACCTGGAAAACCACGTTCCACGTTTACCTCATCAAATTTCCTTTCTCATTTAGTTAATCATAAATGAGAAAAACATTCATAGGACCGTCATCGATGAAGGTGATTCTACCTGCATCATGTTTGTTGCTTGTTGGAAGGAAATTGGTTCTCTTACTCTGAACCAGTCCCCTAACACTCTGGAAGCTTTTAACAGGCACGATTCACAACCATTCGGTGTCCTTTCCAACCTTGCCATTACTTTGGAGGGTAAGACAGTACATGTCGAAGTAGAGATCATTGACGCTAATCTTAACTACAATCTTCTACTCGGATGGAGATAGACCCATGCCATGCATGTTGTAGCCTCCTCCCTTTTCCGTGTGATTCATTTTCCCCATCAAGGGAAGATAGTCACAGTTGACCAATTGTCCTTCTTTGCCTCTTCCTCCTCGGATGGCAATGTTTTGTATGTCAAGCACACTGGTGCTCCTTATGAGAGTTTGAGGGCAGGACTCTTTAAATATTATGCCTTTACGGGCATCTTTCCGCTCCCACCTCCTCATGTTGCCTCTATCAACATGATTTCGTTCAAATCTAATACTTGGGACATTCCTTCGCTGGATCTTATTGATACATGGGGTTAAGTTATGCCGTTAAGTCCCGCCGAAATTGATTATGTGGAAATTGTTTCAACTTCACATTTGGTATCCTCTGATCATCTTGTTTCGAGAACATCTCTCGATGCATATTCTCAATCCCCATGGCTTGGTTCTTCGGAATCTCCTGATCCCTTAGCCGAGACTTTTCTTTCTGATGAGAGTATCATGGAAGTAATGTCTCTGGAGGAAGTACCTTGGAATGACACTCATCATCGTTCCTTGTTTTTACCTGGTCATGTCTACTTGTCTCGAGGAGTTCTCCTCTCAGTTCCCATCCCTACCACTTCAGACGCTAATCATGACTCATGAAGTTTGGTCGGAAGGGAACATGGGTAACATTACCCAAACGATGCCAATTGATATTTCTGTCAAACTTGGTGTCGTTGAAAATGTCCATATCGAGGTAACTTGTTCTCCATAAGAGATCAAGATATATACTCGTATTTTCCAAGAGTTCCGGGATGTTTTTGCGTGGTCATATGAAGAAATTCCTGACATTGACCCAAGTATAGTCATCATGAGATTCAAACTTATCCTCATGCGAAGCCTGTTTGCCAACGTCTTTGTCCAGTGCACCCTACAAAAGCAACCGCCATTAGGGGTGAAGTTGAAAAACTTCCGAAAGCTGGATTTCTTTATCCGATCCCTCTTTCGGATTGGATGTCGAATATTGTACCGGTGACAAAGGAACAAGGCACTATTAACATTTGCATTAATTACCGTGATCTCAATCGTGTATGTCCTAAGGATAATTACCCCACTATGTTCATTGACGAGATCATTGATGAATGTGCTAGGAGCGAATTCTTTTCCTTTATGGATGGTTTTCTGGCTACAACCAGATAAACATTGCGTCGATTGATCAAGATAAGACAGCCTTTATCTGTCCATGGGGGACCTTCATGTACAAAAAGCTCTCTTTTGGCCTTAAGAATGTTGGGGCCACATTTCAGAGAGCAATGTCTTATGCATTCCACGACATTCGAAACATCGTCCAACCTTACTTGGATGATGTCCCCGCTCATTCTTGTAAATGCTATGATCACCCTGATCATCTCTGACAAATTTTTCTTCATTGTAAACACTACAACATTCAGCTGAATCCACATAAATGTGTCTTCTGCATCGAATCTGGACAACTCCTTGGCTTTATCATTTCGAAAGAAAGAATTCACCTTGATCCTCTTAAAGTCGAGGCCATAATTAATTTACCCCCTCCATCTTCATTGCATCAACTACAGAGTCTGCAGCAAAAAGAAAATTTCCTCCGTCGTTTCATACCGAACTATGTTGAGCTAGCTTTAGGGTTCACCCGTTTTCTCAAGCAAGGAACCCCGTTTGTTTGGGATGAGGCCACTCAAAATTATTTCAATGACCTAAAGACTGTCCTCATCAATGTTCCTTTGTTGCATCCCCTGAACTATCATCACAATTACTTCCTTTATCTAGCTGCAGCCTCTAGTACCGTCGCTATGGTGCTGGTACAGGACGATGACGAAGGCAATGAACATGTTATTTACCATCTTAATCGCAATATACTCGACATTGAAATGTGTTATGCTCATGTCAATAAGTTGGCTTTGGCTATCATACAAGTTGTTCAATGCTTTCGGCATTACATTTTACTCCGCACTACCACTGTGATTTCGAAATGCAACCCCATGACCTACATCCTGACTTGTCAGTTGCTGGGGTGCAAGTATTTGAAGTGGATTATTATCCTCCAAGAATTTGATTCGGTGTTCACTACTGCCAAATCTAAGAAATCATTGGTCTTTGCTGAGTTGATTTTCTCCCTTCCCTCTGTTTCTTTCCCTGCTGGTGTCGATGAGCAGCTACCGAACAAGACTCTTTTCTTAATTAGAACTCTCAACCCCTGGTACAGTGATATCATCTTATATCTCCAGACATCCACCTTCCAATCTGTGTTGACCAAGGATGATCATCGATGCATTCGGCATCAATCTCAACCTTACCGTATCATTGGAGATACTTTATACCACATCAGTGTCAATTCAATTCTTCACCGTTGTCTCACTCTCGAGGAGGCTACGAGAGTCTTGAATGACTGCCATTATGGCGCAATTGGTAGTCATCTGTCTGGATATGCTACTACTAAAAAATCCTTCGCGCTAGTTATTTTTGGCCCTATATCTTCAAGGATTGCATCCTTGCTGTTCGCAAGTGCCATGAGTGCCAAATTTATTAGTGTAAGATGCGTGCCCCACCCACTCACCTACACCCCGTTATTACCATTGGTCCTTTTTCCAAATGGGGCATCGACTATATGACCTATAACCCTCGTTCAGTCGGGGGGCATGGGTATATTATCGTTGTTGTGGACTATTTCACCAAATGGGCCGAAGCGATGCCTACATACTCTGCGGACGGTAAAACGGTGGCTCAATTTCTATTCAATCACGTTATTTCCAAGTTTGGAGTGCCTCAAGCCATTGTCACCGACCATGGCTCCCATTTTCAAGATTACATGATGGATGAGCTTACTTCTATGTTGGGCTTGCACCACGATGGCTCAACCCCGTACTACCCTCAAGCAAATGGCCAAGTTGAAGTTGTGAACAAAGTCTTGGTTACGATGCTTCAGCGCACCATTGGGATGCACAAGTCAAATTGGCATCTCATTCTCTTTTTAGCTTTGTGGGCTTACCGAACCTCGACCAAGGACACAACTAGATTCACACCGTTCCATCTAGTCTACGGTCTGGAAGAAACTTTACCGATTGAGTGCGAAATTCCATCCCTCAAGCTGGTTGTCGAACTTCTCCCCAAGACCTCACCTCAGGAAGAGCATCTCTTGTACCTAGAATGACTTGATGAGACTCGTTGTCTTGCTTCTTTGGTCATCGAAGCACAAAAAAAGCGGGTCAAGTCCCATTTTGATCAGTTTGTCTCTCCTCGAGCTTTTTCTAAGGGTGATTTGGTTCTTTTGTATGATTAGGCTAATGATAAGCTGGGGGCAGGAAAGTTCGAACCCATGTGGCATGGGCCCTACATTGTTAAACGTGTGTTACAGAAAGGGGCCTATGAGCTTATTGACTATGAGGGAAATCCCTTAAACAAGCCCCGAAATGGGCTTTATCTCAAAAAGTACTATGCTTAGGTCATCTTGCATGGTTTCTTTTGTACAATAGTGTGTTATTCATTTTTGTACTGCGTGGTTTGGTGTGTTGTTTTGCACGCAGCTTTCTTGCTTATTATGTTTTTTTCCTACTTTATAGATGTCGGTGTCTCCTCACATCGGTTTCGTTGATGGTGCTTACCGTAGTACCCAGAATATATCATCCACAGCATGGGCCATTTATGACCCCCATGATGAGTTGATTAATCTTCAAGGTATATGTCTAGGTCGAACAACTAATAACATTGCTGAGTATAGTGCAGTTATCGAATTGTTGTCAGAAGCTATCACTCTTGGCATCCAGGAATTGGTTTTCAACCTTGATTCATAGCTTGTTGTTCTTCAACTTAACCGGCAATATTCCATCAAAAACCCTTAGAAAGAAATTTTGATTACATTACGTATCATCATATTCCTAGACACATGAATACATTGACAGATGCATTAGCTAATCATGTGTTGGATAGACATTTGTGAAACATGTAAAACTCAGAAAACAAAAACATTTGTACCATAATAACCAAGGAAGTATAGCATATATATGTGTGTGCCGGTAATTTTGTCATACATCAAAACCTCAAAAAATAATATGTGTGTTCAAAATACATCGATGGCTTGCAGGCCTAAAAAATGTGGAATGCTAGACCTATGCACTAAACATCATGATGCTCATGGTAGAATGTAACTGCTTGGACCACGCGAGTCAGCCTTCGGCGGATCCGATCTGATACCCCCATTGTATGCCTCTGGTACTGGCATGGGATATCACCCATCCGGTCATACTCTGGGATCCCATGCGTCAATCCCTCAAGATTCCACATGATCTCCTCCTCATTGTCGCTTCCCTCCTGATATCGAGTGACCTCGAACTGCCGAGAAACGCGCCTGGCAATCGGTGACATCCCGACAGGGCATTCTACGCCAACATCTACATTCATAAAATCAAAATGTCATGAACGCATATATCTCAAAACAATAAAAAAACATCAAAAATTTAAATTGTTTGTTTTTACCTCCATCATCATAATCCTCCCCCTCTAGGAGTGGCATATCTAAATCTCCACGGAAGTCGATACCGTTGTAAGGCCAATCCTCCACTATGATCAGCTGTCGTCGTAGCCACGAGAAAAAGGCGGGTTTATAGGACATATGTTGGCCCTCGATAATCCTAGGCATCAATGCACTCCAATGGACCATCTGTGGGTCTCGTGGAATCAGCGATTCCACCTCAGCCAGTTGGTAGTGGAACAACGGAACCCACTCTAGGAAGATGGTCACTAGCACAAAACTGTAGCAAAACTACTTCAGGTTTCCCGCCTTAGCTTTTGATAGCGGGCACTTCATGTTGACTTTCATAGCTTCCGCCCAATTGAAAATAGTGGGTGCCATACAGTCGTTAGCATACTGAAACTTTGACTTGTTGGTCTCATGCTGCACTTGGGCCCCAGCCACTCTGTTGATCATCAGCAGTAACACTCTCAACACAAGATCTCGAACAGTCATAATCTCTATCTTGCCACTTTTTGACTTGAGTGCTTCTGGGCAATGTTCTGCAAGTAGCATGGTCACACTTGCCCCAATCAGCCTTGACCCATATAGATTGACTGGCTCCCCTCTCCGAGATAGTCCTGTGATGAAATAAATGTCTGAAGTTTCCAACTCCATCTCTTGGTCACCAATGATGAAAATTTCCCAATTCACGTCCCAGAGACTGATCAGATACCGTAGCAATTCGGGTTGAGCCTGTAGACCTAGTGTAAGGAATAATTTGAGGATCCCACAGTTCCTCAAAGCATCCAAGCAATTTGGGTCAGCCATTGCTTGAGTGTCAATATCCTCATGCTCGTGTTCCTTCCAATCCACCATTTTTCACGATTTTTTCCTGCAAAAACCATATAATCAAGTCAATAATCATCTTTAGCCAGATAAATTTGGGTTCAAATAGAAAAATTGAGCAAAAACAAGGAAAAAATTTGTTCACAGCGTCGACGTGACTGTTTTAAAAATAGTAGCGCCGACAGCGTAGTTGACAGTTTTAGCAACCCCCGATCGGCACGATTCCATGCCCGAAAATCACGCCGACCGAGGGTGATTTTTTTTTGCCAAAACCTCCTCATGAAATCCAAAAAATGGTTAAAAACAGGTGAAATAAGTATGAAAATGGAGCTTAAGGTCTTGGCTCTTACTTGCAACTGACGGCTCAGCGAATGACCTCCCAGATCTCCCGCAATCTGCTCCAGAAAAATTAGGGCACAAGTGGGTAAAAAGCTCTTCACACAAAGGTAAAATGGTAAATGGTAAAAAATAATTACTTTTGCCTCCTTTTATTCATTTTTTCATGAAATATTAGGGTTTTTGAGTATTTTTTACCTATTTTTCCTCAGAACTGGATAATGCATTTACTTTTTTGTGCAGCAACAGGTGACAGATTATCGATGATGGTACTGGAGTCACGTTTCAACTCTTTTCTCAATTCGTAAAACTCAAATGAAAATATTGCCGAGTATTTTTCCCTTTTTAACTCGTAAAATAGAATAAAAATGGGGGGTCTGCTTTCAAGCTATTTTCCGACTCTTTAAACATGAAAAGATTGCTGAGCTCTTGTCGTTTTGAACTCATTAAAGGCTGCAAAACGTCGTTCACCCAGTATACATTTACCCCTTTTTCGGGCTGGGATGAAATATTTACAAAAAGGGTACTCCTTGACTGAAATGGTAAAGCGGTTCTCTCAAGTATCGTTTTCTACCTTTTCAGGCTCAAGAGACACAAATTTACGAAAAGGGACCATGTGGAGTTTTCTTTTACGTGTCTTTTTCAAACTCTCTAAACATGAAAAAGGTACTGAGTTACACCTTTGTCAAACCCGTTAAACCATTAAACAACATTGGATTCGTCGCTATGATGATCGTGATCTTCTCCTTCCTAGGGCTCATTAAACTTACTAGGTCGGATTTGTCCAAAGGATGAACTTACAGTGCAAGCACATGCTATCCCCTTCAAGCTTGCGATCAAAAATAATTGGGGTACCTTCCAGAAATGGTGGGGGAAAATTGGAAATTCTATTAGTCGTGTCGGCAACTCACTCTTGAACATGACACTTTTTGCTTCATTTTGGGTTGGGATATCCTCCTTTTCATCATTGACCTTCCTGGGTGTTATAGACATTTTTGGGCACTGCAACCCTAATCATAAATTTCCATAAACCAAGGGCTCTTAAGTCCCTAAAAGTGTTGTTCCAACCTCTAAAAGAACAAGGTCAACTGATTACATCTTCTCCCAGAAGTTCTCCATGAAAAACTACTCAGAACTGGTCAAAACTGGACCATCTCACCTGCTCCATGGTCAAAGTGCGCTGCATCCCACCTAAATACACACAGGAGGTGCGATGCATACTGAAAAGCCCTTCTATGGGGTGCGATGGGCGAGAGTGGACAAATGGCAAGGTCAATCTGCAAGGTGGAGGATCATGGAATCTTCCAGAAACTTCTCCTGTGACACTTGCCTCTCTGCATTCGCCCAGGGATGAGTAAGAGATCATAAATCTCCAAGTGGAATCAAGAACTATCAGAGAGAGGACACTAATCAAATCTCAAAAGCTAACTCACCCCCCTTGCAAACATCTATATATGGATCCCTCATCCCAGAGATCTAGAGGCTGGAATTTTGTATCTTGTAAGGAAGTGCTACTGGTTTCTTGGTGTAACATCATAGTGTTGGGTGATCTAAGCTTTTCATGAGGTGAAGAAGGGCTTTCTTGCTGAGAGGATGATGCTAGGTCAGAACAATTGGTTGTAATCCTCTTTGCTATTCTTGATTATTAATAAAGCTATTCAAGTTTTCTTCCACATTCTTGTATGACTGATGATATATGCATTTGTGTGGTCAATATATATCTGGTCCTATATTGTTTATGATAATAGATCTATGTTCTTGGATAGTGTTATGTTGCTTTGATTCTACAGGTGCTCTTTGAAGCTGGGTAGACGAGGAAGCGAGTGGCAAAGATCTATTAGAAGGGAGAGGAATCAAGCAAGGAACCAAGCGCAAGACAGAGGTTGGTCTCCTTCTTTCCCCTCTTATATATTTCTCATAAAGGAAAATGAAAGTGGTTTTAGTTTGTTTGTTTCTAAGGTAGCTACCAGCCTTAGCGGGACTAGCAGATCTTCATAGACACTAGATTTCCCGATAACACTGGGTTGGGCCGTTCATTTTGCCTTCCATTTTATCTCTACCATGTCATCATGACCACCGATCCTATGGATCCAAAAGCTTCCAAACTCTGGAATCATGTCGCCGATATGTTCAAGAGTTAGTCCCTCTACAGTTACACTTACTCTTGATTCTCTCTATCATCTAAAATCATTTGCATCCCTTTGTCTCGTTTCGATGATGTGGGATACATCATGGGCCTCCTTTGACACGGTCTCTTCCTATCGACTTCAACTCACTATCTAGGAAGTTGACCGAGAGACTCTCTTCCAGTACCTTAGAGCTTGCATGCCCTAATGGCAAGTTCTTTGCACTCAATGACAAGCTCACATCATTGGCTTTCAATCGGGTGATTTCACGGGTGTTCGACATCAGTTCCTTTATTCACATTTCATGAACTGTGTTGTTGGTACTTTGATATCCATTGTCATTATTGGTGGTTTCTCTCGCACTTGTTAACGGTTCACATCATTGACCGGTAATAAAGTGACTTCCTAGCATGTTCGACTTCAACACATTCATTCACATGTTAGGATTTGTACTTTGATCGGGTCGTTTGGAGCACAAGACCCTGGGCTAAGATTACACAAGTCCAAGTTGTGAGGCGGTGTGACATGATCATGTTGATATACATGTCTCTTTCAAATGCATCACTGCGACCATACCATGAGTTGTTATATGCGATCCCTATCATTATTGGATGATTGCGACCATACCTTGGATTCGTTATGATCCTTTCTATTGGATGGCTGCGCCCATCCCTTGGATCCATTTACATGATCATTCTCTAGATGCATGTGTCCATACCATGATTCATGTATCATTATTCAGAGTTTTCAGTGATGCATATGTATATGTGCTTGCTTGCAGGTTTTTCAATGACGGACTCTAGTTCCTCGCTTCCACTTGTAAAGCATTTCACCCCTCACTCTAGTTCGGCCTTCACGCTTTAGGGGGCATCTGTTACACAACATTTTTTCACTGTCCCCGTACTCCTCTTCCATGATCCTAAGGACCCCTAGAGTGAACCTAACATGCTTTCCCATCATGAAGAAACTCCCAATGTGTCCCTCTTCATGAGCAGAATAATTCCCCTTTACATCATTTCCCAAGAATCTTCCTTTTATCCCAGTTTACAAGATCGGTGCTACTGACCAGTTTCCTCCTCGCACTGATTTACAGAGATTAAAACTAGCCCTCGCGCTGTATGGAGCGACTTAGCCCTTTTCCAGTCAATCCTCTTTTGGAAGGTTTTTTAAATAAGGAACTGAAGGTTCCATGTCTAGAAGCTTCGTAACGGAAGTCTGGTAGATGGTTGGGCCAGATGGAACTAAGGAAGTCATTTTGGGCTCCTTTCCTCTATTAGGATGGAACAAACGCAAGAGATAAGACCTTCTCCCATGATGAGAGGAACCATCTCCCATCCATCCAAGCTATGTAAACCTATCTTTTTCCCAAGCAAAAGCTAATTGGAGTTTTTGAGTGAGTTTGAATAATCAGCAAGTCATCTATAGCTTGTAGCTTTCTAATGTATGTTTGAGGGATAATAGTGTGTTTTTGGTTTGGTTTGAGACTAGAGGGAAAGAGGCCTTAAAACTTCCATTGTTGGGGCTATCCATGAAGTGCTAGCAAAAGTGTGGGAACTCGGATACATCGAAGGAGACTAGCAACGTCAAGGCATCGGTTGTAATCTCTTTATGATTTATATAAATGCAACTATGATTGATTTCCTACATGAAGTGTCATTTTAAATATTTATGGCTTAATGTTCCTTGACCTATTAAGTAGGTTGAATACAATATTGTATGCTATCACGTTTGTTGTTGTTGTTGTTTTCTCATTTTAGGTATTCAAAGGAAGGAAACGGAACATAGCTGGAGTGAGGAAGTAGGATCATCATCGAGCAGAATAGCATTCTAAGAGGTAGGCCCTCTTAATTGATTCAAGCTTAAGGAGATTTTCCATAGATTTTTTTTTGTGGCTAGACCCGCTCTCTCGAGCTAGAGGAATTGTTTGTGTCCGCACTGAGAATTTCCCTGCGCCACAGTACCTTGGTGCTTGCAAACATCAATGGCAAGTCTCCTTGCTATCGACGACAGGTTTACATCATTGTCCTTCAAGAAAAATATTATGCATGGTGTTCGACATCAACTCGTTTATTCACACCATACGAGTTGTACTTGAGTACCTTGATAGCCATTAACATCATCGGTGGTTTCTCTTGCATCTGTTAATAGCTTACATGATTGGCTGGTAATCATATGGTGTCTACCATGTTTGACTTCAGCTCATTGATTCACATGATTAGACTCGTACGTTGGTTGGTCGTATGAACGAGATAGAAGACCCCGGATCTAGTTTCCGCCATCCAGACTGCAATTTCAGGATTATATAGAGATCACTATGTATAATGGCCATGATCATACTGATATCCACCCAGTCATGGGTCCACCACCAGTCAGCAGTGGACATGTATTTTGATCATTATACATGTAATGTTAGCTTATATATTGAGTATGGGTATGCCTCCCTCAGCAAAAGGATGTCATGATGTAAATATATTGTAACAAAAGATGAAGCTCACTAGTTATTCTTGATCCTGAATTGCCACAAGGTAAAGCACTTCAGTCATCAGTCATCATCTCTGACTTTGCGCTTTAGGGGTCACTCTGTTATAGGTTATTTTGTCACATCTGATAAATCATCCTCCTAATGGGATCATTCACATCCTATTCCCCCTTTATCATCATTGAACAAATCCTTATGCATGACTCTCTCATTCCCCGCAGATTCTACCCTAAACTGCATCATTTGAGCTAGTTTTAGGACCAACACACCCTGGCCTCTTGCTGGACAGCGTTCACCTACAGGTTGCTCGACGATGGCCTGCATTGATCACCTATAGGTTTCTCTCCTTACACTTGCCTTGGTTCTATAAATTCGGGAAAAAGAGAGAGAATCTTGAAGCCTCCATTTCCAAAAGATTCCAAGATCTGTTGAAACCATTTACCTCAAATAAAAATTTTGAATCCTATCCTATCCTACCTTGGAGTTTCCATCCCTTATCCTTAGGTCTCATCCTCCCATCAAGAGTGGATCTCAATCCCAAGATTGGTAAAGGGATAACAAATCCCAACTTACCTCACTCCTCTATATATTTACAACCTTCCATATGCAAGAGGTTGGCTTTTGGAGAGTGATTCTACCCTTATGTTGTTGTTGTGAGAGTTAACCTTTCATGAATTTAAGGTGATTGGAGGTACAATTTGTTACAAAGGAAGGACAAGTCAACAACTTGGAGGAGCTCTTATACAAGATCGACACCTATTTATGGTTGTAACTCACTCCATTTATATCAATACAAAGAGTTCTCTTGTTTTCCTATATGTGATGTCATTATTTCATATATTTCAATACCATGTTGATATGTTGAATGAAGTAGATATATGATGCTACATAGATCTCGTAGTTTCTTGGATTTTGTTGTATGGTTGTGCAGGTTCTAATTTTGGAAGTTGGAGCTAGGATTAGAGCATTCATGCCAAACAAGGAGAGAAACATACGACAGATTCCAAGTTGGTTTCTTCCCCTCATCTACTTACTTTAAGGAAAAAATTGGGTCCTTTTTTCATTCTATTGTTCTAGGTTAGCCACCAAACCTAGGGGAGATATTTATGTCCGCAGTCATAAATCCCGCATAACTAAGACAATTCATATACACAAAGACCGACCTTCGAAACCACCAAAAAAGGCTCGCAAACATTATACGACACTTAAACATGCCAAAAGATGACAGTTAATCCAACATGCAAAAGGGGCCAAAGAAATTCAAGAAAGCTCATGAAATGTGCTTAAGTGTTTGCAACAATCAAGGAAAAGACCAAGGAAGGCTCTGAAATTTGGGTGAAAGCCAAAATTTTGGAGGGTGTTGCAGCAGCAACAACACCACCATTTTGATGTAATTTGTCTTTTATGAATAATAAGTCCAATGTAAAAGAAGTCCAAGAGACATGTGGAATGTGAAGAGTCACATAGAATTCCATAGGTTGTGGAAGTCAAAGAGTCATGAGGAAGCTCAAAGGTCATTAGCATTTGTTATAAATAAGCCCTCATAACTCAAGCAAAGGGCTTGGACTTTTAGAGATTTTTCCTTGGCTTCTCTAGTGGTGCATAAGGGAGAAGATCATTCTTTTGGAGAAGCAAGTTGTAGCTTCATGTTCCACTATTGGAGCTAGTGTTTCATCAATGTAACAGTGTACTTGGATCTTTGATTAATTATAAGAAGCTCTTGGAGCCAACATTCTTTCATGCATGTATCGTAAATATTGTAAGACTATTCTTTAGATGTTTGTGGTATATGTTGTGTTATGCATACTAAAGAGAATGAACTATTTTGTTGCTTTAGCTATGAATCTTTTTGAATGGGTGTTGTTATGTGTTTATATGATCGTTATTATCTTGTGAATTAATTTGTGGGTTAATCAACTAATCTTCTTGTTTTCTCTCACATGTATCTCTTTGGATAGTACTAATACTTTTCTATTAGAGGCATGTATCTTATCTCTCTCACATGGAAGCTCCTTTTACACCTTACACTTGATGCCTCACAAAGCTTACATACTTGATACCCCAAAGTTATGTGCATGATCTCTTGTGTGTGTTGTGCAGCCAAGGCATCCCTTTAAGATCACTTGCAATGGTGGTCGAACCTTATATCTAGATGGGGCTCCTACACCAAATGGTGTGAGGTCTAATCGGGACTTCACATTGGGGAGACTAACCAATGGCCTCAAATTCTCTCAGCATGAGGTCAGTATCTTGGTCTTGTGGGTCCTACCCCAACTCCATGTTCATCACTTCAATAAGTTGCTCAATCTGTTGATAAAGCTCTCGATCCTACATCTACTCACCCTCTTCTTTCATTGTCATTTGTTCCGAGTCTTCAACTTGTATGGGAGTTGTTTTCTTTGTCATTGTGCCCTGCCTTCTTCTTCCTGCTTCTGCTTCTCTTCTCTCTCTCCCCTTCTTAGCTCCTGCTCTTCCTTCAACTTCTTCTTTGTTTCCTGCAACTTCATTTTTGCTTCCTCCGGCCTTGGATTTTCTTTCTTTCTTCACTCTACCCTCTTTATGCGTTGTTGCCTCTTTGCCTCCGCTTCCAAACTTACTTTCTCAATGAGATGACCTTCTTTGAACTTGTAGCTTTGCTCGGCCTCTGGGTTCTCGAAAGTATTCCTCTTACCCTTGTCCTGCACTGATTTGTTGCTTATTACTGTTGTTGTTGTTGCTTCCTGCAGTGCTGCTACCTGCAAAGCATCTTTCCATGTTGTGGCTATACTGACCTATTTATTGAGCTTGGAGGATTTATAATAGTACCTCCAAGGGTTCTCCTCTTCCCAATAAATTTTCCCATGGATCCATGGATATTACACCTTCGCATAGTGGTTCTTGCAAATACCGTTGGGATCATACGAATTGTAGTCTTTAGTGCTGAACTCGAACTTCACTATCTCCTTAACTTCGACATCCACGTCCTTAAAGCTCTTAATTTGGTACAATTCAATCCGCAAAGGAAGAGCGTGCCATGATGTCTTCTTCCTCCTATGCAGCCCTGTCGATAACCTTGTGGAGATGTGATATGAGACCTCTTGCATGACCAACTTGTCTATGGCATACCTTGGTAGAACATGTGGAAGCCTCTCTTTGACAAACATCCTAATGAAGGTGACACCAAGTGAGGCATACCAATCTGCAATGTTAAGTATTGCCTCCATCGCTTCTTAGGACATGCAAGGTGAATCTTGCTCAAAGATCAACTTGTACACCGGGATAACGAAATTGTCAGACAACCTCACCATAACTCCTCGGTAGATGCAGTCGGAAAGCAACTTGCAATAAATGTTGATGGCATACTCTTTTGGTGTCCATGTCCAACCCATGCTAGGAAATTGATGTTGGGCACATATTGCATCAAGTAAATACGCAGACATGTAGAATCTTGCTTTCTCATCCTTTAACGAATTCCGAGCGTTAGTAACATGGACTTTCAACTGAAGATCCAACATATCTGACTAGTTGAATGGCCTTCCATCATTCACCAACTGGTCCAACACAACCACCCAATTTTCCAGAAAGGTCTTCGTGCTCTCTTAACCATATAATCGACATGCAAATATGATCAAGAATTGATAGGCCTTCCTAAGTGACTTTGTCTTGTAAACATGATTGGGTGTTTCTTTAAACTTTCACAGCTCTTTCACCCATCGCTTTACAATATCTCTAGCATTCACAAAGCTGTGGGTGGCATAGAAAAGTGAGTCCATGCAGTTCACCAGTTGAGGTAGATGATACGTCTGTTGATATTTATCCACCCTGAAGTTGGCAAGTTGTATCCCACTGGCACTGCTCAATGTCATAGTCTCTGGATCTGTGTGTGAGACAATCCAATGGATGATGTTTGCACATGGGAAGGTGGGGTACCTACATGCAACCTTATGTAAGCCTGACCAGTGGACACTGATATAAACCTGTCGATCCTCTATCTTCCTTGAAGTCCCTTGCAAATATATCCTTGATTTCCTGCCATGTTAAATTCATGCCCTTCTCAATGAAAAACTGAGTGTCTGCATAAACTGGAAAATTCACTGACACCTGCTCAACTGCTTCCCCAGTGCTACTCTTAACAATATCCTTTGATGCAGCTCTCTTGGAATCCATGTTACCTGTAAATGCTGGAGATTTTCTCAACAGTTGTTGTACCTGGAGATAGAGAGGACATTCATGGCATGAAAATGTTAGCTTGAAACCAAAAGCACTTCAAGAACAGACCAAGCAATAAACTAGGCAACTGTTGGGAAGGATTGTGTAATCTTGGATCACAGAGGTGACTGGCTGCCAGCTGGAACTGTACATTGCGTAGTCCCCGTAGTCAGTGCGAAGGTCTTGCTGACTGGAACTATGCAGTGTGTAGTCCAGTCTGGGCACAGGCCAGGAGAGACTGTGCATTGCGCAATCTCAGTGGCCAAGGCTCAGGGTTGGCTCCTAGAACTGTGCAGTGCACAGTTGGAGCCAGGGCTGGGAAACCTCTACGCAATTCGAAAATCCAAGGACGAGGCCTTGAGCTCTAGAAATGCGCAATGCATTCTTGGGAAGATGATATCCGGGCCAAGGAAGCCCAGGTCTACCCAAAGGGAGTGAGAAATCAAACAGATCTGAAGGATTGAATGATTTTGAGTGCAGATCTAAGTGAATGATAATGCATGCAAGTGAAACGAGTGCAGGAATCAATCAAACTGAAGGAAAATGAAGCATGTGGAGAGAGTCTCCACAATGGTGACCGGTAGTGAAAAAATTGGGTAATGCGTGCAGTACTTGGGAAAGGCAATGCAAATCTTAAAACAACACTTCTAAAAGCTAAAACAAGTTGAAACACCAGTATTTGTTCAACAAAACAAGTGAAACAACACTCTCACAAGCTAAATAAACAAAAGCGACATAAAAAGAAGAAAAAGACTAGAAAAGCAAGACTTACCCTGAAAATCAATGACGATCGTATCGGAGGTTCCTTGATCTCCTCGAGAACACTAAAGCTCCAAGATCGAATGTGAAAATAAGATCTGGCAATTTCCATTAAATATATTTGATCAATTTAGGGTTTATGATGCGAAGACCAAAACTCAAGGAAAAATCGACACTTGGCGACAGTTTCAAAAATTACTCGGGTGTCTCCTCCGGGATGCTAAAAATAGATCCCTATTTTTTAGGGATGTTTTTTCACTTTTTTCTTTTTTCTTTCTTAGGAAAAGTTAACATGCATTGCACAGAGAGATTGCATGGTTCTAGGATGGACTGGGCAACTCATTGGCTTGTGTACTAAGCAGCTTCTAAGTAATAAGCCTTTGCACAATTTCTAGGTTGAGTGGCTCAGAGCTGCCTCTCATGCTTTATGCAGTTTCCTAGTTGAATGTAAGCTATCAACTGGCTCTGTGCAATTTTTGAGTTGAAGGCTCACTGTCAGATTGGATTGTGTAATTCCCAAGAGAAAGGTTAGTTGCCCTCAGGATTGCACATTTCATTAAGGTAAGCCTGGAACCGAGTTGAAACCAAGTCAAGAGGTCAGCTTGTGGGTTAGAAAGTAAAGCAAGTAAGAAAAAACAAGCCAAAATGCAAAAGATGAAGCTCAATCAAAGCACAAGTACCTGGGTAAGTGTGGGATGAGCTACTGTGATTTAGGAGGGAGGCTCCAAAATGAAGCATAGGGAAAAATTTGGAGGGTGGTTGTAGTCACTACAACATTGGCGACACACCAGTAGAACACCAACTCTCTATATGGACCTTGTTCTGTGTAAAGCGAGTCTAACTCTTCCGAAATCATTATTTGATTCTTTGATTGTCATAACTTCTTCACTAACTTGATTTAAAGATGTAGTCCCTACCATTCTCTTTAACGGCAGCACACATACCAAGCCAAGTCAACTGAGTTGTTTCAATTGGGGATGAGGGGTATATTGATGCACAAGTAATATGGACTATCATAGTTTTAGTTTCATCCCTGGTGTTGCTCCGCTGCCAGAAGCCCTGGATAGTACTCTGATGAAGTTACTTACTTCACCTCTCTAGGCAGGAAGCCTTTCTCTTCTTTCACCTTTATTTTATTTTATTTTCATTTCATTTTTCATTTTCAAAGAACTATGCATAGGCACTTATTTATTTCATGAGGTGCAAGAGGGATCCTGACTTATTGAGAGCAGAAGAGGTTGTCCCTTCTGAGAACGATGTTTATATATACCTTTGACATACTTGTTAAGGCTTTCCCCCTCACCTTACTCTACTTGAATGAGTTGACAAGGGTTATAAAGAAAAACGATTAGAGAAGGTGGTACTAGTTAAGAGTGCAAGCGTCGGTATTTCACCAAGACTCACTCTAAAAGGAACGTATTTTCCATCAAGGTATCATTGACTGGAAGAAATTCAAGACCTTCATAAATAGAGGGAAGAGACAAATAACCAAATGTTGATATTTGTATAAGTCCTCTTATATTTCACCTTGCTTATCTCAAGAAGCCAAACACGGTTTCATGCATAAACTAATCTTGCGTGCATAAGATAACAGACAAGCAAAGGAAAGAAGTAATATGAAAACAAAACCAAGTAAGTAAAAACAAAACAAGAAAGAAAACACTACTTCTACTCCTAAGCTAAGCAGATCATGGGCTAACTCACGTGAAGTGATATTTCCAATGCAGCCACCGGTGCATTGGTTGACCCATGTAGGTGATGGCATGGTTGACGAGAAAGATATTCAAGAAAACCAACATACAGGAAAGATAAAGCAATGAAAACCAGAACTTTTGAAGTTTGAACGCATCCATAAAAAAGAAAAATTGAAAGCATGTGATATGCACTCTACGGACGTATCATGTTGTTGTGTCACATTGCATGTGGAAGACAAGCATGTACATACCTTCGAACATGACAAATGATCAAACATGAAGAAAGAAGAAAATTCCCGCTTCACAACAGTACTTGTCACGTATGACTCCTCCAATGCATGAACAATAGTATCGTTTGATTCTGGTGGAGGATGTGAACAAGAGAGTGATGAGGAACCTGGGGATATTCAATAGATTTCTGATCGAAAGTGGGACTGACCTCAAGGCTACGAGAACCTGACATAACCATCAACTCGGGCTGAAGTGCCTCGACAGCTTAAGGAGTTTCCACTTCATCAGAAGATGGATCATCAAAGACCAATGGCTTAGAAAGATCAACATTAGGTGAATCAAAATCATGATCACACGAATGAGTTAAAATATCATGACAACCACAATCAGAAAATTCAAGATGGATAACACCATCCTCATGATTTGATGAATCATAGAGACGGGTTGATGAGAAACAAAAAAATTCACCCTCAGAGTTTAAAGAAATGGAAGGTGAGGGATATAATGGATTCGGGAAGAAATTATTTTCCTATCTGCAATCAAATGACAGACTCATATCCTGCGTGTTTTGTAAACGATTGGAAATGGAAACATCTTGAGATGAATTTTGACAAGAGGGAACAAAAATGGCAAAATCACAGAACATGTCAGGATAAATCGGACGCGGTGTGGATAGAAGGAGGTCATCCTTCACCACAACTTCTTGTTCAGACTCCCACACATACTCATAAAAAATGATAGTGCAGGTTGGTTGTTCAACACCAACTTCATCCACAACTTGATCCTCATGAACATCACATGTGAAGTCAAGAGCAAATGAACACAACATGCCAAAATCTGGAGGATCAAAGGAACCATTGGATGGAGGCTAAGAAGATGAGACCATGCAACAACCATCAGGCTTGCAGTCCAAATCTACGCAGAAATCTAGAGTAGGTGGTGAAGGAGGAGATGGTGACAGTTCAACAGGTAGGTTAAAAACTTCTCCCACCTCATCCCGCAGAGCTAGAGTTTTTCTATGAGAAGGGGATGGAGGGTCACTTGGGACAGCAACCTTGTCCGTCTCAAATTTAGAAGCTCTAACACTGAGGTATGTTGGGAGGGGTTCGAAAGATTCTAACTCATGTGGATTCTCATATATGTGAACAAGATACTAAAATCTTTCATTAAGAAGTTTACAGTCAACTTAATCTTCTGGATATTCAAAACAGCAATGACGGAAACGATCATAAAAGTGCATAATATATTCGTCGGGTGATTTTCGAAATTTTATAATTTGCGATGAAGTTCTTTACGGTCATAAAAAACGAAAGCACAGCCTAATTCTCTGATCATGTGGTTGAAAGAGTGTAAAGAGGTTGCGGGAAATGTGTGACACCATTTCTTAACGCATCCTTCGAACGTGTAAGCGAACAACCCACAGGTAATGTCGTCTGAGGGAACTTCATTCCTATCATAGAAACCCAAAAAGGAAACTACGTGGATTACAAGGATTCTTCGCTTTCGCCATCAAATTTGAGTTGTGACAAGTTGTTGTAGCAGATACAACCACCCTCCAAAATTTTGCCTTAGCTTCGTTTGGGATTCTCCCTACCAACCATCCTAGCAGCATGTCTTGCACTGTCAAGTACATGAGCTTCATTTGTTTTCTAGCAGCTTGCCATCTTGTGCATGATAACTTGCTTCACTCCCCTCATAGGCTGCCACCCCGGACTTGGTCCAGCTGCTAGCTAAGAAACTCCTTCAAGAAATTGTGCAATTCTGGAGGGGAACCAGCCTTCCCTCTAGAAATTGCGCAAATATGACTGGCAGCCTGCTGGGCCCAAAAACTGCGCAATCCTGTCAAACATCCTTCCTCTAGAAAACTACACAATCTGGCCCAGTAATACTGCTTAGCCCATAAATTGTGCAATCCCTCCAGACAACCATCCCAGCCTCATCCCCGAAATTGCACAAAAATCTCCCTCAGTCAAGCAGGCTGTTGAATGTGCCTTCAGGTTGACCGGTTCCCTCTAGGATCGAGAAAATTTGACTTGCATGCATGGGCTGCTTTTTCCCGAAATAGAAAAAAGCTACATGCAAAAAGAATCCCTAGATTTTATGGAGCTATTTTTAGCAGCTGGAGGTTACATACAAAGATTGTTTTAGAAACCTTCTTTAAAGTGTCACTTTTTCCTAGATTTGTGGCATGCGCATGATGAGCCTCAAACTTATTTATTTGACGCTTCAGAGCTCATTCTTCACATCGATCTTGGAGCTCTAACATCCCACAACACATCTAGGAGTCTTAGACAAACCCAGCTCAGTTATTTCCGGTTAAGTTCGCTTAACTTGTCATTTGTAGCATTTCTGTCGCTTTTTGTGTTTTGGCTTGTGTGAGTGTTGTCTGCTTGATTTTTGTGAACGCTTGTTGTCGTTTGCATGCATGTTAGCTTGTACAAGCACCATTTAATTTTTCATTAGCATCTCACTGTTGTCGCATGAATCACACTGTTTTGCACAAACGGTTGTCGATTCAGAAACTCGTTTCACACACATGCATGTTGTTTTGTTTTCTAGGTATTACATTCACTATTTGCATGCATGATCATTCACCTCTACTTACACTCAGTATATCCATGCATCCACACCTTCATTTGCTTTCAGTTTCCCGTCGATGGGTCTAGGCAACCTTGGCCCGGACTCTACCTCACCCGGACAACATTGCGCAATTCTAAGAGGGAAGGCTTTGCCTTCCTCCCATAAAATGTGCAATTATGGCCATTCACTTCCCTCCAGTCTTTCTTTGTGCAATTCTGAGAGGCAGTGACTGTTAGCCTAGAAAATTGTGCAATGCAGTCCCTGCGATTGCATCACTTGCCAGCTGAAATTTCACGTTGCACAATCTCAGCACCCAGCAGGCTAGTCTTGATTACGCATTACACAATTCCAGCAGTCGACCAGCCTCCCAACAGTCTGGACTGCCTTTTGTGCAGTTCCGGCAGTCAGTCTCCTGGCCTCCTAGTGAAAATTGTGCAATCTTTTCCAGCAGTTCCCCAGGTATGTTGCATGTCATCCCTCAAGTTTGCTTTGGTTTTAGCTGACATATTTCTTGCCATGCATGTTGCCATGTCTCCATATATAGCAGGTGTTCATCCCTTTCTCATCATTTCAGGATCAATGGCCTCCAAGAGAGCAGGATCAAAGGACACTAACGAAAGCACAACTGGAGCAGCAGTCGAGCGAGTGTCTACGAGTTTGCTGATTTATGAAGACACCATGTTGATCGTAGACAAAGACATCAAGATGAAATGGTAAGAGGTCAATGATGCATTCTCAGGCACATTTGGGGAAAATATTGAAGACCACCAAGTCTATGTGAACATTCACAAGTCTAGCTTGTACCGAATTGCATGTAGGTATCCCGCGTTCCCATGCACGGACATGATACATTGGATCGTCTCGCACACTGACCCTAAGACTATGACATTGAGCAATGTCAGCGGGACAGAGATTGCTACCTTTAGGGCACAGTATTATCAACAGATGTACCACTTTCCGAAGCCAATGATCATCATGGAGACACCCTTCAGCATACCCAGCAGTGATGCCAACTGTAGGGATATCTTAAAGAACTGGGCGAAGGAGCCAGCCAAATTCAGGATGACACCCAATCAAATTTACAAGACGAAGATACTGCAAAAGGCGTATCAATACTTGGTCATCTTTGCATGTTGCTTGTATGGCCAAGAAAGCATAGAGACCTTCCCACGGAGTTGGGTTATCGTGTTGGACCAACTGGCCGGTGAAGGCAACGCATGCAACTGGTCGGATATGTTGCTTCACAGGATGAAGGAACAAGTAACAGGATTTCGACAGCTGCCCAAAGTTCAGCAAGAAGAAATCTACATGTCCACCTATATCTTGGATGCAATTTGTTCCCATCAAGAGTTACCAAGCATGAAGTGGGCATGGACATCAGCGGAATCCTCTGTCAATACATATTGTAAATTGTTTTCTGAATGCAGCTTCAAAGTGGTTATCACACAATTGTCAGATCATTTTGTCACCTCGGTGTATAAGATGATATTTGAAAAGGATCACCTTGCATGTCGAAGGCAGTAATGGAGGCACTGATCAAAATAGCGAATTGGTATGCCTCACTGTCCAACACCTTCATATGGATGTAGAGCATGGAGAAGTCTCTACGTGTTCTACCGAAGTTTTCCATGGACAAGCTCGTCATGCAAGAAGTGTCATACCACATCTCAGCAGGACTGTCAGCTAGGCTGCACCAGAAGAAGAAGGCACCTTGGCCCACTCTTCCTTTGCAGATCGGGTTGTATGAGATATGGAATCTCAAGCATGATGATGCTGAAACAGAGGAGATCAAGAAATATCCTTTCGACGCCCGAAGCTATAACCCGTATGACCCGCATTGTTTGGTGAAGGATCACTATGTGAGAGTATAGTTTCTGTGGATTTACGGGGCATTTCATTGGGCGTAGGAAGACCCATGGAGATATTGTTACAGCTTCTCCGAGCCCAATGAACCGGTCAGCATCACTGTGGAATGGTTAGCGAAGTAGCGTGAAGCAACATCTAGGAGAGCACCAACAGCAGCAGCAGCAGAGGTAAACATACCAGCGTGTGACAAAGGCAAGAGAAAGATTGTTGACAGCGTAGAGGTAGAACAAAGCTGTAAGTTTAGAGTAGACCCACTTGTGCAGAAAGCATCTTTGGCAATTGAGGCAAAAAGGCAACAGTGTGATAGGAGGACCACGCAAAGGAAGAGAGAAAAACAGGGAATGGAGGAAACAGTGAAGGAGTTGCATGAGTTGAAGGAGCAATTCTAGAAGGAATGGGAGTTGCACAGATAGGAGAAGGAAGCACAGCAAGGAAAGGAACAGCAGGGGGAGCAACATGTACAGACAGATGAAATTGTGCCCGTACAAGTAGTAGACTCATATGAATAGCTGGCACAAAGCAGACAGGGTGAGCAGTCGCAAGAGCAGGACTTCGCTCAAGAGATTGAACAAGCACTTGAGAAGACCGATACTTATATTGTCTAGAAAGAGTTAGAACAAGACATCGACCTCATGCCTTACCATCAAGAGGTCGACCCACCAGCTTCACTGGATCCGGAAGCAGAGCAAGTCCCAAGCGACCAAGGAGATACTGAGATCCTTGGAGACAATCCAGAAGGATAGATGCACAACATATCATTCGACGAGTCACGGCATAGAGTTGTGAAATCATGCAGAGTGTCTACTCCAAATGACAACACATATCCTGCACAGTTTGAAGAATGAGTGATCGTGTCTAACATGCACAAGCATCTAGCAGCATTGGCCGATGCTACCAAAGCATATGTCGAAGCCACTAGCTCGAGTGTTCGCTTCTTGATAGCAGAGAATGAGCGAATGGATAAGGAGTTACAGACGGCCAAGCAGGGAGGAGAATTGGTTACAGCATCCGCCCGAGCAGAGTTGAAGAAGGCGATACTGGATGAAGTATCGTCCCTTGAGACAGTCATGTGGGCGTTGTATTCCAGATTTGGTATCGTGCATAAGGTAGTTGTCCATCTCAACATTTGGCAACAGTGATGTGCTAGGAGAGCACGTATCTTATCAAACTTGCATACCGTTGTCAACCAAATGCAAACATGGACAATTAGATGCAAGGAAGCCCCATTACACTTGCCCAAGATGATGAATCCTAGAGTGTTTGAGCTGAAGGCATGTATCTGGAGTTAGATCCGGAATTATGAAAAACTCTCGCAACTCATCACTAGTTTGCAGGCTTCCCATGCATAGGTATTCAGAAGCATGGATGTTGTTGTGCATGCACATGCGATCCCATCTATTTGGATACTCACTGAGGCAAAGACAAAGGCACAAGTCCGACTGGAGCTTGACTCATACTTTGACGAGTTGATGCACATAGCCACCAGCATAGACTTGGTGATCAGTGCAGACACCATGCATCAGTATGTCGTTGGTTTGGCTGCACTCAATACAATGATGCACATCTCATTAGACTAGTTGGACGAAGGAGCTAGAGCAGTGTACCCAGATGCAACAGAGGCAAGAGTTCGTTTCCAGAAAGATGTCACCACAGAGTACACAGACACCGTCACAGACTACTGAGCTTGGCATTAGTTCGCTATTGTCGACCATCACAAGGATGTCGAAGAGTTGGTCTTCCCACAGTTGTCCGAGTCATAGTGATGTCTTGAATGGCTTGCTCAAGCCTATTTTGTCTCACATGGGTACATGTGCAGATTGTATGTAATGTCTTGTCAAGTGGAAGTTCAAGTGTCGATAGTTGAATGCAACAGTCATATAGTAGGTGAAGAGTCATGAGGGTAGGTGAAGAGTCATAAAGGGGAATGTCAAGGGTCACCCCACCCTTTGCTATATATAGTCCCTCATAACTCATTTTAGAGGCTTTTGGTCAACCAAGCTTCCGATAGGAGTATCTTAGAGAAATCTTGGAGAGTATTGTAACGAGCCTTGGCTTCTCCACTGTGCAGAGCTAGTATATCTCTTTGGAGGAGTAGGCAGCAGTGACTGTAACGTTCTGCTATCAGGACTAGTGGTTGGTCATGGTTGTATTGTATGATTGGAACTTTCACTTCTTAATATAATAGAGCCAGCATGTTTCATGCATATGTTGTTATTGTATTTCAGCTAACTTGTTTACTCTAATGATATATGTATCTGTTTTCTTACACATGCACGTATGGACTTTTCTGTATAATTATGTATGAATATTATTGAAATGTGTTGTTGGTTTAACCATAACTTTTGATTTCTAGCTTACTTTCCTTCCAAGGCGATTCCGTACGACCCACTGTTGGGACTCCTACACCAAACAGTGTAAGGTCTAGTTGGGAAGTCTTACTGGGGAGATCCCCTAACATGTTGGCGGGTCCAGCACTGATCCGGATTTAAACAAGAACGCAACAAATTAAAGAGATAACCATAAACATAGAGATGCAGCATAAATAATACTTCATTTCATTAATGTAAAATACTGAAATATGCTTACAAACAGAATTGGAAATAAACCAGCTAGGGCGATGGTAGCTTATCTCTGAGAAGAGATGTGGCAGCTACATGCCTCTGAAATGTGTTACAATGAGGCTTGAAGGCCTATTTATTGTTTAGAAACAATGGAAAACCCTTAACATCCCAAAACCTAACCCTAGAAGATGAAACGCCAAACTGTGGGCCCCGTTTGGGTAAATTGGTACATCAACTTCCCGGGGTCATAACTTTGGCATACGATCTTCGTTTGACGCACACAGTATCTCGTTAGAAAGATCTATCCGAGAACTACAACTTTGGGAAAAGCAACATTCGTCCATGGCCCCATGTTGCTCCCAGTTTTCCCAAAAAACGTTGTTTAGGGCCTCAAAATGGCTCCGGAAGTTCAGGACCCAAAAAACTGCTAAAAATAGTAAATTGGGCTACAATTAAGGAAACTAAAAAGCTAAAAGAAACAATGGTGGGGGTCCAAGTGGATTTGGTAGGTGGCCACCAATATCCACCTGGATAATTCCTCCCTCCTTAGGAAGTAATGGTCCCCATTGTGTTGAGTTCCTCCATGAGATGAGGAAGCTTCTGTTGAACTTGGTCCCTGGTGAGCCACTTGCCCTGGTGAAGGAGTTGGCCTGCTTTGACAACTCGATACAATTGGATATTCTGTTGACGAGTGTGCTTGATCTGTGTGTCCATGATCCGATCAATTGCAGCTTGTTCCATGCAATCTAGATTTAACTCTGTGGGTGTGAGATGTTCTGCAATGTTGGATCTGTCTAGTAATGGTGGAAAGTATGGCCAAAGTCGGTCCACATTGAACACTGGGTGCAGGCCAAGGAATGGGGGAATGCTAAGCTCAAATGCATTGTCTCCCACAACCTTGGTAATGTTGTAAGGACCATATTGGAGTGGTCTAAGTTTCCGATAGGCTCCGGTAAGGTGTTCCTTTTGCAAATGCAACCAGACTTTGTCGCCCACCTGAAACTTGTGTGGCACCAGATGTTGATCATGTCACTGCTTGTACTTGGCATTTGATTTCTCCAAAATGTCATGGACCTACTATCGAATATGTTGGATGTGCTCAATGAAGTTGTTTGCCTTATCTGTTTCGGACTGGACATAAGTCGAATTTGTATGAGTAGCTGCAAATGGCATGGCCACATCAATGGGACATAGTGGCTGGAATCCCAAGCCCACCTGAAAAGGGTTGTGGCCAATCGAGCTGTGGAGAGCCCGGTTGTAGCTGTGTTGAAAATAGGGGAGGCTCTCGTCCCATGTGCATGGATGTTTTGAGTTGTACATGCGCAAAATGTGTATGATCATCCTATTGACAACCTCTATCTGGCCATCAGTTTGAGGATGGAAGGCTGTGGACTTAGTGAGTTTGGTGTCGAGCATCGACCAGAGACTGGACTAAAATGTACTAAGGAACTTGTTGTCTCGATCTGATATGATAGACTGTGGGATCCCAATGTGTACCCACACTCATTCAAAGAAGAGTTTAGAAGTGGCTTCTGTTGTGATATTCTTCTTGCAGGCGGCCATAATGGCCATCTTCGAGAACCTGTCGACGACCACAAAAACACAGTCATTTCCATGCTTAGTGGAAGGAAGGCCTGACATGTAATCCATGGAGATGGATTCCCAAGGTCGACTAGGGGTAGGCAACGGGATATAGAGGCCTTGCTTCTTGATGGTCGGTTTGGCAATGGCACACGCAGTGCATGATCTGAAGTACTTCCCAACATCTTGTCGAAGATTCAACCAATAGAAATACTTTTACAGTACTACCACCATTTTCTCGACCCCGAAATGTCTAACAGCCAGACTGTAGTGTGCTTCCCAAATCATCTTGGCATGCTCACTTGAAGGAACACAAAGGTGACCCAGGTGGCATAACAGGGCATCCTGGAGGTGAAAATCTAGAACATGCTGACCCTCCAAGAGTGTCTGCTATGTGTGGCCAAATTCTAGGTCGCTTTTGTAGAGAAGTGGCCAATTAGAAGTCTCGTGCCCACAAGAGTTGAGCACGGTGGTTAACGCCATGGTCAGTGGTCGATTGAGGCAATCTGCAACATTATTGGTGCTACCCTTCTTATACTTGATATTCAAATTGAATTGTTGCAAGTATGTGGACCACTTATGATGGCGATCATTCTATAATTTCCCTTGGGTCTGTCTGAACTACAGGGGTCGGTGGTCTATGTGGATGATCGTTTCCTTCCCCAAAATGTAATGCTTCCATTGTCGGCAGACCTGCACAATGGAATACATCTCTTTATCATAAGTGGGATACTTTCGGCCTGTGTCTGAAACTGTCTCACTGTGATATGCCACTGGATGCCCGTGTTGAGTGAGGACTGCCCCAATAGCATAGTCAGAGGCATCTATCTCAACCTCAAATGGTTGTTGCAAGTCTAGTCATGCGAGCACTAGTGTTGTGTAGAGGCGATCTTTCAACTCTATGAATGCCTTCTGTTGAGATTCAGACCAAAAGAATTTTGCTTTCGCTCCTCCCTTGGTGACTTGACTCAAGGGCCAAGTGATATGAGAAAATCCCAACACGAACCTGCGGTAGCAGTTGGAAAGACCTAGAAAGCTGCGGAGCTTTGTCAGAGTGGTTGGAGATGGCCAATCTCGAATGACTTGGATCTTGGATGGATACACATGTACCCCCTGTACATCAATAATGTATCCCAGATACTGAACATGGGTCATGCCAAAAGTGCATTTCTCCAAATTGGCACACAACTTGTGATGCCGCACAGTTTGGAGGACCTATTGGATGTGGTGGAGGTGCTCTTCCCAACTCTGGCTGAAGATCAGGATGTCATCCAAGTATACCACTACAAATGAGTTGGTGAATGGCTGCAAGATGTCATCCATTAGCCTCATGAAGGTTGCAGGAGCATTCGTCAATCCGAAAGGCATAACCAACCATTCGAAATGGCCCTCCTTGGCTTTGAAGGCAGTCTTCCACACATCGGAGGGTTCAATTGGTACCTGGTGATATGCTGACTTCAAATCAATCTTGCTGAAATATTTTCCCCCCTTCAGTTGGTCCAAGAGGTCATCAATCTGTGGGATCGGGTACCTATTATGGACAATGATCTTGTTCAGCGCCTGATAGTCAATCCAGAGTCTCCAAGTCCCATCCTTCTTCTGTACCAACACGATTGGGCTCCCACAGGGCGATGAACTTGGACGGATGTGACCTTTCTGTAGCAGATCCTGAACCTGCCTCTTGATTTCATCATTCTCCATAACAGAGCACCCATAGATTGGTCCATTGGGTAGTGGCACACTTGGGGTCAGATCGATGGAGTGCTTGACCTGACAGTGTAGAGGAACCCCCACAGGAGAGGTGAAGATATCCTCGTACTCCTCAATGACCTTGTCCATCTGTAGTTGTCGTGCGAAGGGGCCCTATCTAGAGGTCGTCACCACCATCTTCTTCTTTCCTTGAGGGTGTATCATTAGGAAAACAAACTTCCTAGTTTTGGAAACGAGCTTACTGCATTGTTTTGCAGTAATCAAAGAGATGGCGGTAGGCGGTGCTACCTCTGGTATCCTGTACAACTTATTTCCCAAAGTAACAATAACAGCACGAGGCCTTGATTCATACACAGCATGTCGCTTCCACAGGTAAGGTTGTCCTAATAATACATCACAAACTTCAGGGGGAGAAATGTCACACAATACCTCATCCGTGAAGGGCTTGATGTTGTATGGAAGGCGACACTGTTGGCTCATGCGAAGATCCTGTCCTTCGTGAAGCCACCCGGTGGTGTACGATTGTGGATGTGTTGTGGTTGGTAAGCCCAGTCACTTCACGACCTCTGCCGAAATGAGGTTCTTTTGGCTCTCGCTGTCGACAATGAACTGTAGCGAGGATCCCTTTACCCACATCTCGGAGTGGAAGAGATGCTCCTCCTCCTCTGGATCTTTGGGTTCCTCCTTCTGGATCTTCGTGGTGGCAACGGTGGCGTTGGGCTCCGCATCGATAATCTGCTTCCCTTTTTCATTCCCCTTGTCGGGTTCTGAATCAAAGTCGGAACATGCATCTGATTCTGAAACCTTTAGCTCGACCACCAGTGACTGTTTGGCCCGACACTCACTTGTGTTGTGAGTGGAGCTCTTATGAAACTCACAGCACTTTCCTATGTCCTTTTTCGGCTTCACGGCGTTGTTCTTTGCTTGCAGCTTTGGTGGGTTGTCTTGGGCTACCCCGCCTTGGCTTTGTCCTTTGTTCTACGGTTTGGGGGCACCTTTCCCTTGCTTCGGATTCGCAGATCCAAAGTCTCGCTTCTTCTGTTTAAACTTTTGCTCGACCTTGACGGCATATCGGTATGTTGTGCTGAGCGAGGGGATGTTCAGGAATTCTATTTCTTCCTGGATGTACTTGTGCAGGTAGCCACGGTATTTGAGTATCAAATGTTGCTCCAAATCCTTGATACCCAACTTTGTGCGAAGGGTATTGAAAATATTGGTAAACTCCGGCACGTCTTGGTCCCTTCCCTGCTGCAATGTGATCCACTTTATGTATTGATCCTCATAGCTTCTGACAGGGTAGTATTGCCCCTTGATGGCATCTCGGAATGAATCACAAGTGGGTGCGGCTAAAAACAGTGAGCCTGTACTTTCATCCTTCTGCTCGTAGTAGGTTTCCCACCAATCCTTGACATAGAGGGCTGCTTTGAGAAGAGCGAAAATAATCTTTTCTTGACTGGAAAAATCATGAACAGAAAAATAACCTTTAACCATTTATCAATGGCATCTGCATCTATCTGACCCTCGAATATGGGGATTTCAAAATTAACTTGTACCTTAAACGGTGTGGTGTTTCCAGAGTAGTTGTTGGAAGTCGATGCGTCACCCCTGGGTAGCCGCTGAAGGATCTGGGCAAAGTTGTCCATCATCACGTTCCTTTGTCGCTCGAGGGCTTCTTCGAGCAAGATTTTGATAGGATCTCCTACCCCCTCGTCTTTCTTTTCATCCGCCATGGGAGGTCGTCAGGATTTGCAAGGTTGGTCTTGAAAAGGTTCGACCAGTTCAAGCCCTAACTCCTTATATCCCGACCTCATTGGGGATATGCAAAGAAAAACAGAGAAAAAGCAAACCGCTCTAATACCACTAATCTAGATTTAAACATGAATGCAACAAATTACAGAGATAACCATAAACACAGAGATGCAACGGAAATAATACTTCATTTCATTAATGTAAAATACTGAAATATGCTTACAAACAGAATTGGAAATAAACCAGCTAGGGCGATGGTAGCTTATCTCTGAGAAGAGATGTGGTGGCTACATGCCTCTGAACTATGTTACAATGAGGCTCGAAGGCCTATTTATTATTGAGAAACAATGGAAAACCCTTAACATCCCAAAACCTAACCCTAGAAGATGAAACACCAAACTGTGGGCCCCGTTTGGGTAAATTGGTACATCAACTTCCCGGGGTCATAACTTTGGCATACGATCTTTGTTTTACGTGCACAGTATCTCATTAGAAAGATCTATTTGAGAACTACAACTTTGGGAAGAGCAACATCAATCCATGGACCCATGTTGCTCCCAGTTTTCCCAAAAAACGTCGGTTAGGGCCTCAAAATGGCTCCGGAAGTTCACGACCCGAAAAAACTGCTAAAAATAGTAAACTGGGCTACAATTAAGGAAACTGAAAAGCTGAAAGAAACAATGGTGGGGGTCCAAGTGGATTTGGCAGGTGGACACCAATATCCACCGAGATCAAGCACCGTCAACACAAGTCATCTATAACATCCACTGGCGCATCGAAATCATGAGCGTGAGAAAAACATGTTAGGGTTGATATTGTAATATAAGTCATGAATGGTGTGCAGAAATTCAAAACAGACTTCAAGGACTTAGCTTGTCATTTTTCCCTCCTTCTAGTGCCAGAAAGGTTGACGGTGCTGGACCTGCCAACATTCAGGGGATCTCCCCGGTAAGAAGTCCCAACTAGATCTCAGACCATTTGGAGTAGGAGTCCCAGTAGTGGGTGGTAATGTAGTGCCTTAACCGCAGTAGCGCACATAGATAATTATGATGACTTTGGTTGGAAGCAAGTGTGTGACCTTGCAGCGAGTCAAGTGAGATGCATGGGGGTTCTAACAAACGAAGGGAAAAGGAAGTGTGTCCCTTAGAATCCTGTAATAGTACACAACCTGAAAGTAACACACAAGCGGAATGACATCACAAGTTGAAATGTGGAATAGTCAACAAAACAAAGTGACAGGTTAATCCAACATGAATTCAACAAGATTCATACAATTGCATACAAAGTAGTTCATAAGAAAATGTGTAAGTTAAACAACATACATTGCTAAAGCAACCAGAATAGTCCAACTATGATAACAACATTTGCATGAAAGCATGTTGGCTCAGTTATTATTATAAGTGAAATTTCCATCCATACATACACCATTGACAGCCACTAGCCCCAATAGTGGAACATTACAGTCAAGAACACCTGCTCCTCCAAAGAAGTATACTCTCTCTACTTTTTGGAGAAGCCAAGGCTCGTCACAATACTCCCAAGCCTTCTTTAAGCCTAAGCCTAGCCAAAATCTTGGCTCCAAAAATCCCTTGCTATGAGTTATGAGGTTCTAATTATAACAAAGGGTGGGGTAACCCTTGACATTCCCCTTTGTGACTCTTTGAATACCCTCATGACTCTTCAAATTCCTTTACAAATAAGTCATTACATTACATAGTGATTGTTCACATTCACATTCCACTAATGACACCTAGAATTTCACTTACAACATATGTACAAATAATATACATTTTTCACATGTACCCATGTGAGAAAAAATAGGCTAGAGACAACCTAACAAGACAAAACACTATGACTCAGAAGTTTGGGGAAAGACCAACTCGGCAACCTCCACTTAATGCTTCTCAATGATGTATTGATACCAAGCTTGGTACTATGAGATGATGTCCCCGAACTACTTGCGGGTGTCTTTCTGATAGAGGACTCTTGCCTCCATAACTTCTGGGTATATGGTCTTGGAGCCTTTGTCCAACTCATCCTAAAGCATGTGTCACATGGTCTTGACCATGACAGGACCACCAATGTAATTCTTCATGTTTTGTGCGCTCAGCTCCAAGTTATTTTTGGTGGCCTCTCACCTTAGTTGCTCCATGTACCTGTCAAACTCTAGCCGGACTTGGTTCTTGTGCTTAGCTTCGATGAGGGAACCGATTGACGGGATCTTGTGCGTTCTCACCATGACATCCAAACTCTTGTGCAACCGTGCATATGAAGCTTGTATGTTGTTGACAAATGAGGCAAGCTTCTCATAGCTTTGGATCAACATTTGTCCCCTTGCTTTGTCTAGCTCTCCCTACGGCTTCATCATGTTGGGCAAGTAAAGAGGGGGCCCTTTGTACCGCATTGTCCACTCTTGCACATGGGCGATGGTAGCATGTATGTCCATGAGAGTTTAGATAAACCTTTTGCCTTACTGTTGAAATCCATGCAGATGGAAAACCCCCTTATGCACAGTGACGAATCCGTCATAGAGATTCAGCGTTGTAGCCTCAAGTGTTGATACTTCAGCAAGTATCTATTTCCTGATCTCTACCATAGCAGAACTTGTGCTCTGCTCTCTGGATTGTTCTGCCTCTTGCCTAGCCACCTGCAAGTTCTTTGTCAATTGTTCATTCTCTACTAACAGGAACTTGATATTTGATCTCATGGCTCTTGCATAAGATGAGGTGGTATCAGCCATGGCAACTGAATACTTTCTGACATCTGACACTATCACCCTTTCCTTCACGAATATAGGTGATGTGTGATCATCCGGGAAATGGTTTTTCCATGCTTGTACAATCTTCTTCTGCAACTCATCGAATGATAGACAATACACATCCATCATCGTATCATCATTAAGGAGAACAAACTCTCCTTGCTCGCTCGGGACTCATTATGACACTGGAGGTGGTGGAGATTGAGCAGTGACCTCGGGTGCTCTCAGCATGAGGTCAGTGTCTTGGTCCTGTGGCTGCTGCCCCAACTCCATGTTTGTCACTTCAATCAGTTGCTCAATCTGCTGAGCAAGCTCTCGATCCTGCATCTACTCACCCTCTTCTTCCATTGCTACATGTTTCGAGTCTTCAACCTGTATGGGCATTGTTTTCTCTGTCATCGTTCCCTCCCTTTCTTCTTCTTCCTATTTCTGCTTCTCTTCCCTCTCTCTCATTCTTAGCTCCCACTCTTCCTTCAACTTATTCTTTGTTTCCTGCAACTTCCTTTCTGCTTCCTCCAGCCTTCGCTTTTATTTCTTCCTTAGCTCTGCCCTCTTTATGTGTTGTTGCCTCTCTTCCTTTGCTGCCAAAGTTGCTTTCTCAATGAGAGGACCTTCTTTGAACTTGTAGCTTTTCTCAGCCTCTGGGTTCACAGAAATCTTCCTCTTACTTTTGCTTTGCGTTGGTTTGCTACTTATTGTTGTTGTTGTTGTTTCTTCCTGCAGTGCTACTGCCTGCAGAGCATATTTCCATGTTGTGGCTATACTGACTTGTTCATTGAGCTTGGAGGAGTTATAACATTACCTCCAAGGGTCCTCCTCTACCCAATGAAATGTTTTGTGGATCCATGGATAGTACACCTTCACACAATGGTTCTTGCAAATACCATGGGGATCATACGGATTGTAGTCTTTGGTGCCAAACTCGAACTTCACTATCTCCTTAGCTTCGGCATCTGCATCCTTCAAGCTCTTAATCTCGTACAATCCAATCCACAAAGGAAGAGCAGGCCATGGTGCCTTCTTCCTCCTATGCAAACCTGCTAATAACCCTGTGGAGATGTGATATGAGATCTCTTGCATGACCAATTTGTCTGTGACATACCTTGGTAGAACATGCGGAAGCCTCTCTCCGCCAAACATCTTGATGAAGGTGCCGCCAGGTGAGGCATACCAATCTGCAATGTTAAGTATTTCCTCCATCACTTCTTGTGACATGCAAGGTGGATCCTTCTCAAAGATCAACTTGTATACTGGGATGAAAAAATTGATCAGACAACCTCACCATAACTCCTCAGTAGTTGTAGTTGGAAAGCAACTTGTAATAAATGTTGATAGCAGTCTCTTTTGGTGTCCATGTCCAACCCATGCCAGGACACTGATGTTGTGCACAAATTGCATCAAGTATATACACAGACATATATAATATTTCTTTCTCATCATTTGGTGGATTCCGGGCATTAGTCTCATGGACTTTCAACTTAATAGCCAACAAATCCGACCAGTTGAATGGCCTTCCATCATTCACCAACTTGTCCAACACAACCACCCAATTTTCCGGAAAGGTATATGTGCTCTCTTGACCGTATAGTCAGCATGCAAAGATGATCAAGAACTGGTAGGCCTTCCTGAGTGACTTTGTCTTGTAAACATGATTAGGTGTTTCTTTGAACTTTGATGGATCTTTCACCCTATGCTTTACAATATCTTTGATGTTCACAAAGTTGTGGGTGGCATAGAAAAGTGAGTCCATGTGGTTCACTGGCTGAGGTAGATGATATGTCTGTTGATAATTCTATGCCTTGAAGTTGGAAAGTTGTATCCCACTGGCACTGCTCAATGTTATAGTCTCTAGATTTATGTGTGAGACAATCCAGTGGATGATGTCCGCACAAGGGAAGGTGGGGTACCTGCATGCAACCTTATGTAAGCCTGGCCTGTGGACACTGATATAAATTTTTCGATCCTCTAGATCTTCCTTAAACAATTGAGTGTCTACATAAACTGGCAAATTCACTAACACCTACTCAATTGCTTCCCTAGTGATACTCTCGGTAGTATCCTTTGATGCAGCTCTCTTGGAAGCTGTGTTACCTACCTAGATATTTTCTCAACAACTATTATACCTGGAGATAGAGAGGACACTCATGGCAAGAAAATGTTAGCTTGAAACCAAAAGCACTTCAAGAACATACCAAGCAACAAACTGGGCAACTATTGGGAAGGATTGCGCAATCTTGGCTCATAGAGGTGGTTGGCTTCCAGCTGGAACTGTGCATTACGCAGTCCCGGCAGTCAATGTGGAGGTCTTCCTAATTGGAACTACGCAATGGCAGTCCAGTATGGGCACATGACAGGAGAGACTGTGCATTACATAGTCCAGTCTGGGCACATGACAGAAGAGACTGTGCATTACATAGTCCAGTCTGGGCACATGACAGAAGAGACTGCACATTGCGCAATCTCAGTGGCCAAGGCTTGGAGCTAGCTCCTGGGACTGCACGGTGCACATTTGGAGCCAGACCTGGCAAACCTCTGTGCAATTCCAGAAGCCAAGGTCGAGGCCTTGAGCTCCAGAAATGCATAGTGCATGCTCGGGAAGACAAGATCCCAGCCAAGGAAGCCCAGATCTGCCCAAGAGAAGTGATAACTTGAACAGATCTGAAGGATTGAATGATGTTTAGTGAAGATCTAAGTGAATGCTAATGCATGCGAGTGAAATGAGTGCAAGAATCAATCAAACTGAAGAAAAACAAAGCATGTGGAGAGAGTCACCGCAACAACAACCAGTAGTGCAAAAACTGGTTAATGCATGCAACACTTGGGAAAGGAAATGCAAAACATAAAACAACACTTCTACATGTTAAAGAAAGTTTAAATGTCAGCGGTCGTTCTACAAAATGAGTGAAACAACACTCTCACAAGCTAAACAAACAAAAGCGACAGAAAAAACAGCAAAAGACTAGAAAAGCAAGACTTACCCAGAAAAGAAACGACGATCGCACCAAAGGTTCCTTGATCTCCTCGAGAATGCAAAGATCCAAGATCAAATGTGAAAATGAGCTCTGGAAGCGTCCATTAAATAGATTTGGTCGATTTAGGGTTTATCACATGAAGGCCAAAAATCACGGAAACAGCGACATTTGGTGGCAGTTTCCAAAATAACTCAAGTGTCTCCTCCAGGCTGCTAAAAATAGATCCCTATTTTTAGGGATGATTTTTTGCTTCTTTATTTTTTCTTTTTCGGAAAAAGCTTCCATGCATTGCCAAGAGAGATTACGCAGTTCCGGGAAGGACTGGGCAACTCACTAGCTCATGCATTGAGCAACTTCTAAGCAAGAAGCTTTTACGCAATTTCTGGGCTGAGTGGCTCGGGGCTGCCTCTCATGCTTTGCACAGTTCCTAGATGAAGGCAGGTTGTCAACTGGCTTTGCGCAATGTTGGAGTTGAAGGCTCACTATCAACTTGGACGACGCAACTCTGGAGAGCAAGGTTGGTTGCCCTCAGGATTGCGCAGTTCACTAAGGCAAGCCTGGAACCGAGTTGAAACCAAGTCAAGAGACCAGCTTGTGGGTTAGACAGTAAAGCAAGTAAGAAAACATAAGCCAAAATTCAAAAGATGAAGCTCAATCAAAGCACAAGTACTTGGGTTGGTGTGAGACGAGCTGTTGTGATTTAGGAGGAGGCTCCAAAACGAAGCATAGGCAAAATTTTGGAGGGTGGTTTTAGCCGCTACAACACATCGTCAACATACAAATAATGGATGTCAACACTATTGTTGATTTTTTTGTTTTGTGCTAGTTGATGTTCTGTAAAGCTATCTTTGCAGGTGTAGACAGGTTTGAATTAGAATCAATTGTTGGATTTAAAGAGACTTGAATAAAGTTTTTAATAACTATTTATCAGTTTAACTTTATTTTTGTTCTGTTATAATTATCATTGCATAAAGCAAACTATTTCCTAATGCATTAATACATCTAATTTCAAATTCATTAACTTATTATTGGATTCAAGTATATGCATGAAGTGTTCTAGTAACTATTTATTGTGATAATTGTTATTTCATATTCACATAAATTGTTACAAGTTATATGAACTATTTTTGTAATTTGTTAGGCACACTTTAATCTTGAACTCAATGGAAATATTTTCCCCTTCTTCTTTTTCATCTTACTCATGTTTGGGACAAGGATCTATATTATGTTCTAATAGAGATAAATTAATTTTATTTTATTATTTTCATTTTAGATTAAGTCTGCATCTACATTTAGGACAATTTTAGCAAAGTCTCTTTTTGTAGGAAGAAACCCCGGTGTGGCTTTGTTGAGCCCTTGTTTCAACAAAGGATTACCTTCTTCAAGTAGTTGCAAGAAGGTAACTCCTCTTCTATCTGTTGATAACAACAAGTAACAAGATATATTATTAGATATAAGGTCATGTATATATATTTGTACATATATATTAGTTTAGGTTAGATTAACTTTTAGTTTAGGATAGTTTTAGGATAAGGGTAGCTAGACCCATTTAACGAGTCAAAACTACTAGCCCAAACAGAAAAATAGCCTAAATTGGGGCTTTGGCCGGGTCGTCTCCCTAATATTGATGAAGGTCATTTTTGGCCTTCAACAAGAACATACTCTTGATATTTGATGTTCCTAATATAAAGAGTGATTTATAAGGCCAAACAAGACCTATCCAGTGTTTTACAGTGTAATGATTGGAACTGTAATACATAGCCATGCTAGTCTTCTTACTTTTAGACTGACACGACAATCCTTTGGGCAACCTGCAACTAAATTTGATTACGTTTCAAGTAATATACTCAATGTTGAAGTTCTAAAGAATTCTTAATAGAACCACTTTTTTATTTTGTTTGTTGACTCAACATAAGAGACAAATATAAATAATGTAACTCAATTAAATGAAATATTACTTGTGAATCTATATTCCACATGCTAGCTATATAAAAACATTCCCCTTTAAGGTTTCTAGCCTTACTTGATAAGCTTTCCAAATATGTAACTAGGGGCAAAATTGAGAAAGAAAAGTAGTCATAAGCAAAAGTGAAAGCAACATTTGAGCCACCATCCTGATAGCTCTTTCAGATCTAGCATTCTCATTTTTTGTGGAGTCTATGGATTTAGAGCTAATGGAGGAAATAGTTCAACTCAATCCACCATTACCTTGTTTCACATCCCTACTATCCATATTCCCACATCCTCCAATTTAAGATTGAAATGCATATCTTCTATACTCAATCCTACTCATAAATGCACTCATAAAAAATGGCCCCACTTGAAATCCATATGCGTATAATCTAATTCCATATTCTGAGGAAAAGGGACTAAGGGATATATTAGCTATAAACTATATAATACATACAAGTAAAACAAAATTGGATCCTATGAGAGCCCCAAATGTAGTCCTTGAAGTTCTTGTCATAAGTGAATGTTTTTGGTTATTCATTTTATAGTATTGAAAGCAATAGACATATATATATATATATATATATATATATATATATATATATATATATATATATATATATATATATATATATATATATATATATATATATATATATATATATATATATATAGTTTAGGTGGGGTGGAGTAAGGTAGGGGAGTCCATAACCACCATCTTGTGAAATATTACTCAACAGGTCCTAGTATATCAATCCAAACTCGTGTTTTAGGGTCAAACTAATCACTTGAGAAAGAATCAAAACCCATTATAGTTTACCTTGTACCAATAAGGTAAGCAAAGGGAAGCTGGAAGCATATATGGGAACACATGAAGCATCCCAAGAACTTGAAACATAGATAGGGATACAAGCAAAGGTAACATTTTAGGCATCTGAGATAACATAACCAAGTCCAAGTTTATAAGTAGATCCATTGGTTGATTAAGTAGATTGAATAAACCAAGCAAATATAACTAGGATGGAGGGAACCAAAAAGGGGTTTCACAATAGGAGTCATACCCATAATACCCATACCCACTCTAGTAGAAGAAGTGGACAATGGAATAGGATAGACTAATAGGGATATAGTTTCCCAAATGGTATAGCTAATGGAGATTATGAAACATAAGTTCTTAGTTTGGTCTTCAACTAGCATAATACATAGTAGCCCAATTCGTGAGGTGTAATGTCCCTTTTCGAGAACATAATAAAGGAGCGAATTATTTTAATTATTTAATTTCATCCTAAGGTGATAGTGACTAATGAAATTAAAAAGGGATCATTAAGTGACTAAGAAACATAACCTATAAAGTAACTTTATTATTAAAAAGTGACCCGTGGTATTTGGATCTAAAAAAACTATAAAAAAAGAAGAAGAAGAATAAGAAGGGAGCTCAAGTGTAACAACCCTGGTGAAAATTCCATGTAATAAAAGTTAATAAATGCAAAATAATAACCACGGTTGATGGGACACTTATTCCAAGCTTAATGTTGGGCAAAATCCTAGTGATGGGGATCACTTGTGGTTGATTAATGGCTAAGGAAATTGGCAAAAGTAATGGCTAAGGCTTTGGAAAGGAAAAATGGCATTTTTGGCATAATTATTTATGAAAATAATGGAAATTCGGAGAAAATAGAGGCCTCATTCATAAAAAGGCTTCTAAGGATCAGTTGGTAACCTTTTATCAGTTCAGTTTTGGAGCTTTCTCATTATTCTCTCTCTCTCTCTCTCTCTCATACTCTTAGATACTTAGAGTTTCCTTGGAGCACTCTTGGAGGGTGTGGCATACTTGGATTCTTGGAGCAAGAAGGCAAAGGAAGAGAAGGAAAGTGCAAGAGGACATCAGGATCAGTAGCTACAGTGGGATTCGCTTTCAAGTACTAAGTTTCATGTATGTTTGCCTCACTATTTTTGGCATGCATGACATATGCATGTGGATTTTTTGTCATAATCTGTTGCTGACATGGAGGATTTCCTGGATTGACAGTGGATTGCCTATCCTTTACATTTCATAGATAGTCATGGATATTGTGGGTTTATTTCCTTGTTTTGTTTTGGTTGGTTCTCATGTTTCCTTAGCTTGGGTTGAGTCACTAGTTCATGGAGCCTTGGTTGGACAAATACTTTGGAGCCCTGTAATAGCTTGGGTTGAGTTACTAGTCTCATATCCTTGGTTGGACAAATGATCTCGAGCCATTGGTGAGTTGAGTTACTAGCCCTAGAGCCTTGGTTGAACAAACGCTCTGGAGCCCAGTGACAACTATGTGTTGAGTTACTAGCCCTAGAGCCTTGGTTGGAACAAACGTTCTGGACCCCTGGATGGCTAGGATAGAGACCAATATGATGATGGTTTTGTGATGTCTGGCCGTGAGGTGGAATCATTGTTTGATAGGTTGAGGTGGATGGCCTCTAGAAGCCCTGGATGGTTTTTGATTGATGTGTTCAATGAGATCCCACATTCATGCTTGAAATATGGCACGGGGGTGAATGGATGAAGAGAGATTTCACTCAGCCATTCTACAGTCGAGTGGAACATGGAAGTCCCATCCCAAGTTTGGATTTTGCATCATCGGTATGAGGTTATTTATCCTTGTATTTATATGAGTATTATACTGGATTATATGTGGTTTATATGGTTGTGATTTCATTGGTATTTCTGTTGTTATCATGTTGGTTATATATGTGTTTTATAACATTATCTATGTATGGATCTCATCATCTTTTTACTTTTAAATGATTAATGTATCTATGACCTAATGGATGAAATGGAAGTTGATGTGTTGAGGCATCAATGTTTCTTAGCGATTCTCAGCTAAGTATGAGACCCTTATGCTGAGATCTGTTATTTATACCTGTAGATTATATATATTCATGATATGTTTGACGAAATCCTTGTCATGGCTAGTAGGGGTCCAGTCAAGGTCTCGTTCAAGTGATTGCATTTATATTTACATTTCCTTGTTATTTTATTGTTTTGAAGATGTGATTCAATTCTACGCAGTGACTTGGGCTCTAGGCCTAAAAAAGTGGCTCAAATCCGGGGGACGCTGGCACAACACTGACAAAAAGATTCCTTGGACCCTGGCTTGCAGGCCTGTGAGAGCGTCCAAAGGTCCCTAGACGTTGGAATGCCCATAGCATGAGAGCGTCTAGAGGTCAAGTAGGCCAAAATGTATGTGGGACCCAGGGGTTGGTTGGCAGAAAGGTTGGGTTGGTTCCTAAGGGTCCTAATGCTAATGTTGGATATATGTATGGTGTGTTTATGTCAGTTCCACTTCCTTAACATGACTTAGGAGGTTGAATCATATCATAGTGGCCTCTCGTCACATGTTTACCCTGGTTGGACGGTTGCTTGGATAGATGTGAGAGGAGGGTGTTATATCAAGGGGTATGATTGATTATTTATTTTTGAAATTGTATCAGGAGCTCTAGTAACTTAATGTGTGAAGGGAAATGTTTATGGAGATCCTAGTTTCAATGACGAAACTATACACCCTAGTTGGTGGTGACTAGCTTCGGTGGTGAAACATCCACCCTAGCTAGTCCGAAGGGGGAATAATTTTAGGTTATCCATTGGCACTTAATGGAGGAAGGAGGATACAATTGTAGCAATTTCGAAGAGTTCAGAGAAATAAATTGCTAGCAGTTTGCATCACCATTAGCTAGTCGAGTTTCCAGTAATTCGATTTCTGCATTTAGAAAAGGTTGTTAGCTTGTAATTTCTTGATATAATTAATAAAATAATTGGTTGAGTCTATTTATGTTTATTTTTCAAAATTCTTATTTGGAAGAAGATTCGACTTGTGATCCCATTTGTGACACCATCATCTTGAAATTTATTCCTAAGAAACTCTGAGACAACGTTGTGGTTAACAGATATTTCAAAGAGGGGTCATGGGCGTTTGCTATTGAGATAGTGGGAGTTATTTTGTTGTCAAATTTGTACGTGGAAACATCATCTTCACCAGGATGGATCATGGAGTTAAGTAAGGCAACACGATATAACGATTTGAATCATTACAAAGTTCTAGAGTGAAAGAGAACCATTGAGCTTCTTTCTGGAAAAAAAAGGTATTATTTCACATATGGTGGAGATATTTCCTAGGAATAAATACAATATGAGTTTTCTTTTGGAACAAGTTGACGATGGCTACCACGAACTGGTGGCGATTGTGACTTTTGATGGAGATCATTCAGATTGTTTCCATTAGAATAATCCTCTGGTAAATGGCATCTATGAGCCTAAGAAGGTGACCTTCGTGACTAAATTTGAACAGATCTATATTGCATCCTATTTATTATATTATAATATGAGGCTTGTATATAGGAGGAGAAGTGATACATTTTTCAATTCAGTAGGTTCACAAGGTTCTTCCAATATCTTTTCTGTTGGGCGTAAGGGTAGAAATATCAATGACACATTTATTAATCATATTAATGTTCTGTCCAAGCTAAAGGCTTTGTGAAGGAGGTGATTTCCCTATATTGATGGTTTAGAAATATATTTCATTACAAGATATAGAGCATCCTTGGGGGCTCAATTTCATCCTGTTGATTGGGTTGCAATACCTAGTTTGCCAGCTCCTTCAAACACTAGCCGAAGAAGAATTGATTCTTTCAAGCATGAACCATCAATTAGGAAATATTTGATACATTTTTGTACATTTCTTGCTGCAATGTATGCAAAGTAAGAGGAGCAAGCTTCCGATAGTGATAATGTAGGAATCTCAAAAGGTCTTGTAAAATCATTGGCCAAAAATACTTGTGTTTGTAGTCAGAATGCCTTTGCTAATCTTGGCTAGTTGTATGTCCAGTGAGATAATTTTGAAGAACCAACCAAGTATTTCAACTGTACTTGATGAGGTTGTGCGATGCAAATCCATAGATAAGTTAAGTATAATGAAAAGCTATGGGGGTTCTTCCTCATATGTGACAAAATGGTCTGAGTCTGTTCCATAAGAGAAATTAACTACCAATGTTGTTCCTACTTGTGGTATCCAACATGAACATTCTTCTATGGTGAGTAAACATAATGTATATTCCTTTGCATCTACATGTGTTGCATGTGAGGTTAATGTGGGCTTTACTAATTTCATGTTGGCTTCTTACTCTATATATTGTTGGTTTTTTAAGACTTTCTAATATGATAATTACTTCTAGTGATACTTTAACCAATTCTTCTTGTGTCACATTTATCATTAATAAATTGCACATATAAAATATCAATAGTGAAACAATAATGGCATTAGGATCACGAAGAGATAGCTAGACACAAAAGACACAATTTTTTACCTTAGGAAAACCCTAACTAGGGAAAAAGCCAACAACCTTTTCTTAGAGAAATTGTATAATTCAACAAGAGATACAATATGATTTCTAGTTAGAAATAGGTCAAACATACCACAACCATATCCAGGTCAAACCTAGTCAACTAGATCACCTTATTGAGATAGCCTCATAAATTTGGTCAACCTGACCTCATAATTTGGTCAACTATGCTTCAAAAGATTTTGGTTTGTCGTCTTAGAAGAATCTCAATTTGTTGCCTCTGAATTTGTTCTTCTAAACTCCCACATGTGAATGTAAGATGAATATATGTGATCGGAATTCATGCCTTGAGGAGGAGGATGGGTATCCTTTATATAGTCATCTCATGAGCCCAAATACATATATCTTTTGGGGTTGGTTGACTTGACTTTTGGTGACAATTTAAATTCAAAATTTCTTCCTTCATATTTCTTTCATGGGTCAACTTGTAGTAGCTAGGAATACTGAACACAACTGCCCCAAAATTAAACACTCCCTCTTAGCCAGGGAGGTATTCATTTTGACTTCTTCAAATGTATCTCATTGTTGAAAAAAATTCTCCATCCCAAGAAAAGGTTGAAAGAGCTTATTTTGTTGATAAATCTATCCACCTCTTGTTCTATTATAGAACCATGCGGAAAGAATCTTGCATCAGAATTATGTAATAGAATCCAGTCACCCACTGGACACATCCTCTTTGCAAATGGATCTAGTCACCCACTGGCCAAAAGCCTTTTAGGGTCAAGACTAGTCCTCGTTCACCAATTATCCAAGTCGTCACCTAGAACCTAGCTAACGCTTGTAACCTATGGCGAAACCCTAGGCTATTACCATTTCTACATGCCAATTTAATGGTAATGTATTTCCCCATCCTAAAGGCAATTACTCAACCTACCTAGGGAGCACTCTGGGCCTTAATGCTCTCTAGGCCATTCTCCTTAGCCAAATTACATGGCCGCTAGTCAAAAATTTGACCTGTCAATATCCTGACATAGGAGAATGTTTTCCCCTTGATGCTATAACATCAACACTCCCTTTAACCATCAAAAGCATTCTCAACTACTAAGTTTGTCCAAAAAGTATACAAACTTCACCCTGGGATAGAGGATTTGTGAGAATGTTAGCATCTTGCTCAACTATAGAAATGAATTGGAGCCTCATTTATCCCTTATGTACCATGTCTCATATATAGTGGTACTCAATGTGCTTTGACCTATCATCATGGTTGTCTCTTACACTAGATCAAATAATCCTACAAGTAGCTTACACTTGCTTCGCAACTCACCAAACTAGCTGCAATATACAATGTTGAGTGTGACAAATGTCAGCTTCCTACTCATCCTGAAACAACATACTGATGCGATCTTCTTGTCTTCTACATTCTTTTCCTGATATGTATATTCTTGCAGTTGTAGTTCATCAATTGATACATATATCAATCCATAACTAACTGTGTCATGCAAATATTTCAATACATGCTTGAGCAATGTGCCTTGCCCCAATCACAAACTAATCAGCTTCCTTCACTGGATTTGTTACCACAGCTACTTTCCAGTCACCTTGACTGGGTGCTTCCTCTGAAATAGATCCTATTGTGGCAACCCTAGCTACTCCTTCTGCCACTTAGCTTCTTCAAATTGGTAACCATGGGAGTGGCCATGGATTGATTATCCATCATCCCAAATCTTTGAAGGATCATGATAATGTGCTTCCTTTGACCAAGGAAGATCTCACCTATATTTTGCCACACTTCTAGGTTCAAGAAGTAATGTACCCAACCAAGATCCTTCATCTTCAATTGAAGCAAGGCTTGACTTCTCCCTCTATCATGGAGACAAATCTTCCTACCACTATTGCTCCCTTTTTCATGTGAATCCTTTTGCTACTATCCAAAACAATTCATGTGATAACAAGGTCAACCAAGACGCATTAGATATCCATCAATCCAAGAATACCATGCCTGAGGTTTGTCAAAATCATTCTTTGGTCTCCAAATATGATATTCCCTCTCAGTACCTCAAATCCCTATGTAGCTCTATGTACACTTCTTCTTTCTCAATTTTTCCATTGAGGAAAGTGATATCCACATCCACCTCATGTAATTTCCAACCCATAATAGAAGCAACAAAAATAACAGTTCTAATAGAAGTGTACCTAACAACAGGAGAAAAAGTCTCCTCATATTCCTCTCCCTCTTTCTCGGAGAATCCTCACAAATCTTTCTTTCTACTTCTCTATGTTTCCATTTACTGCATATTTCATCTTGTAGATCCACTTGTAAATCATGATTGACTTCTCTTTGGCACAATTCCCTCCATCATAGTATCCTTCAAACTTGTTGGTCTACCAACTCCCTTTGAACTAGGAGCTCTTCTAGTCATCAGGTACGATTCTAGAAGTCAGTATGATTTCTCCCTCTTGAACACAAATTATTGATATTGGGAGAATCCCCTTGCCATAAACTTGCTTAATTCTCCCAATTCTTCCATATGCTGCCAGACCCTTGGTAGCCTTCACAATGTACCAACAACCTTCATTAGGAGTTCATGGAAGAAACAATTATGACCCAGCAAAAGCAACAAAGACAAGATACTAACCAAAAATAAAGAAATTAACAAGGAAGAAAGACATAGAGTACTTATTTTTTTATCAAAAGATTGTATGGAATTGTAGCTCCCTCCCAATCCTTTCCTTTTTGCAAAAACCATTGAAATCCATCTGCAAACTCATCATCCTCGTTCTCATCATTATATACTAATGCACCTTATCTTTCCTTCCTTACATGAGCTAGGGTTCCTTCATTTAGCAAAATTGTCGATCTAGGTCTAGATCTAAGGTTTTATCCACAAACCCTATGGATTTCTCATTTGAGACTTCTATTATTATAGGGTTTACAAACCCTAGGCCTTCCAAATTTTATTGAAACCCTTGTAAATCCAATAAAATTTGTCATGTGCAAATTATCTTGTTGTAGTCAATATAGATAGGACAATTTATCAACTCCACATCTGAGTATCTAAAAATATAATTGGAAAAGAATGTTCCATAGAGTTCCCATGCCTTTGCATATGTTATCATTCAATCAGGGATATTCCCATTCATTCCAATTATTAATAATATCAGTCCAAGAAAATGTATCAAGGTCATTGTTTTGCCCCTTTTATTTATTTTCTTATTTTTATTTTTTTGGTGTGGTTCATGGACATCCTGGTCATTGGGTGGCCGCTACGTCCATGGAAATATCTGGGCCGATCAACCCCAAAGGGAATCAAGCCCCGCGGCCAATAACTAGGCCTAACCCTAAGGGCTTCGGGGAGAATTGACCCTGTGACCTCCCGATCAGCGAGGCACTGATTTGACCGGTTGAGATAACCCTTGGGGCTAGTTTTGCCCCTTTTATTGGTTAGCATTGTAAAGAAATAACGCCCTCCAACTATCATCAATAGGCACAATATATTACAAGTAGAGCAATAGTTAGAAATCTCTAAGGAATACTTCATGGAAGTAATGTGTATTTAAAGAGTATGGAATTTCAATGTCCTATATAGCATACTCCAAGGGAACTTGCTCCATCAACAATCTTCAAGTGACACGAACATGGTCCAAAATTATTTTGCAAAATAGTCATCAACAACTTTTGTTTACAGACACAAACAAAATACTTGTGATATCAAAGATGATTTCCCTTGGCCCTTCTAAGTAGCTCGACCTCCTAAAAGCTATTGTAGTAAAAGCAATAATTTTTCCTTTACAAGGACATCTCCATACCTGAAATGACTCAACATTCACAAGAGGATTTCGACGTCCAGAAATTTTTTTTCAAAATATTATTATGACCTCCAAATAAGTCTTCTTGACCTCTTGGAAACTAATGCAATTGACTCCCATAAAAATTGATCACTAAGTCTACTAGTAATTCAATCTCTTGTTGTAGAAGAATATGGTCTCCTTGCTAGATGATTTTCCTCCAAGTGATCAACATTTTAACCTTCAGATAGGATGAATTGGATTTCAACCAGGCCTATACTTGCTCCTGCAACTCGGTTGTTAGAACTCACAATCCTATGCAAATTTTATCCCTTCATTGTTAATATTTTCAATATGGACAATGATATTGGATGTTGACAAATAAGTCATCATTATATTTTTCTTAAATTTACAAGATGTCTGAGATCTACAAGAATGTTACCAAAATAATTTGATCGTAAAAGATATTACATAAAATCCATTGTGAGTGAATCAAGCAATGGTATAGAATCAAGCTTAACATGGAAATTACATTTGTGGGAACACTTATTCGATATCCATGGAGAACTACCTGATCAATTTGGATCAAGCCCTTTTTAAGTGTCAATGACCCCTTTTTGTGCTTCATGTGCCTCCTTCTAGGGTTCTACGGCTTCTTTCCTCTGGTTTTGTGGCATCTCTCAGGTACCTTCTAAAGCTTCTCAACCTCTATGCTATCATATTGAGGCCCTGCTGGCCTTTTTCTATAGGCTTGAGGCCTCTCGGCCTCCTTCTGGGGTTCTACGACTTCTTTCCTCAGGTTTTGTGGCCTCTTTCCTAACAAATTCGGACCAATTTTCTAGTTGCGGCCTAATCCAGTTAACTTCGACCTCTCTTCTAGTGATCTCGATGATGTCTCTTATTTTGATTAAGCCTTAGATCAGACCTTTCCTTGATTGAAGTCCAAAAATAGGGCTCATCTTTTCTGAAGACAAACTTGGTCTAGTCACTCGAATAGAAATCTTCCTTCCAACACAAATCAAACCTTTCCCTTTGACCTCTTCTAGCTGTAGTGCATATTTATCTCTTGCCTTAGGGCTGCCCTTTAACAACCTTGGCTCTAAAACCATGCTGAGTTTTCAAGACTTTTTAATATGATAATTAATTTTAATGATTCTTTAGCCAATTCTTCTTGTGTAATATTTATCATTAAGCAATTACACATAGAAAATTTCAATAGTAAAACAATAATGATAGTAGGATCGTGAAGAGACAACCAAACACAAGAGACACAAAGTTTTACCCTAGGAAAACCCTAATTTGGGAAAAACCCAACATCCTTTTCTTAGGTAAATTGTCCAATTCAACAAGAGATACAATCTGATTTCTATTTAGAAACAAGGTAAAACTTACCACAAACATACCTAGGAAAAACCTAGTCAACTAGATGAAAATTCGGCCTATTGAGACAACCTCATAAATTCAGTCAACCTGATCTTAGAATTCTATCAACTGTGCTTCAAAAGATTTTGTTCTGCACTCTCAAAAGAATCTCGATCTACTACCTTCGAATTTGTTCTTCTAAACTCCCACATGTGAACAAAAGATGAATATATGTGATATAAATTGGTGCCTAAAGGAGGAGGATGAGTAGCATAAATAGTCATCTCATGATCCTGAATAGGTGATCCAAAATGGATCTAGCATGGCCTTTAAGTCTAAAAGGCTTCAAATAGAGGTAAAGGCGGAAAAGGTGCTAATAGTGCAAACCGCATGTAAATCTAAGTTCAGATAAAGAAAATAGAACCAAGTCAAACTTCAGGCCAAAGAGTCAATGGCTACGTCAACAGGACATGTGGAAACCCAGGAAAGAGTGGCGAGTTTATGGTGATGTCAGCGCAGCGGATGATGTGGCAATCAGAGATTGGTTCGGGCATTCGATAATGAAGAACATGGTCAAAGGCGGAGGATTGTCCGATCAAAGGAGATCAACGCATTTTACAACTAAACCTACAAGCAAGCGGATCCAAAAGAGTTTATGGAAAATAAGCTAAACCTTTTGAGTTCCGAAAGGAGGGCAGTAAACGGTATTTCGGGCGGGCTTCAGGCGGTAAGTGGTATTGGAAGGGCTTCACCCGATTCCATACACCAGATGACACTTAGCACACCATAGGAGAGAGAAAACCGCTTTTTCGGGCGGGTAATCTTCGTGCAAGTGGGCCACTCGAAATGGCTGTCAGCCATTGGATTGGAGATCATGGATCAATGGTGGAGATTGAGTGGACTGCTTGATGTTTCAGGTTTAGTGCGAACCGTTGGATTAAACGGGGAATCAACGGTCAAGATCTGATCGGAGATCACTGATCGGGGAAGCTTAAGGGTTGCAGATCATGGAAGCAGCAACCGTCGATAAGCGATATAGCGATAATTCCGATAGCCGATGAGGCGTCGATCGAAGTGATCGGAGATCGGAAGATCGGGGTGTAGCAGAGCAAAGGGGAACAACAGACCATGCAACATTGCGATTTGCGATGGATGCGTGGACCCGAAATATTATAGATGCGGGTTGATGATCTTTGAGATCTGGATTAACCTGTTTTGCAATGTATTTCCTTCTATATTGCATATTATTTAAGTTTGCTCTGTTTTGGGGATTTTGTTACGGAGAAAGGCCAGACGGTGGGGATTGTCGCGCCCGCCTGTCCTTTCGTCTCCAAATCGTTTCTATTTTAAACATCATTATTCCCCACCGTAAGGAAATGATGAACAGAACGTGTCATGAAACACGAATGAGAATGCAGAAGAGAGGCGAAGAGACGGACAGAAGGTTCCAGCACAGAGGAAGGCGTTTTGGGAACCAAAGAGGATTTGGTAACCGTCCAGGGGGTCTGGAGGCGTTATTCTTATGGACTCAAGGAGTTCGAGCCATCTCAAGGATAAATCCCATTGTTGTGTAGAGACTCAGGGGGAGCTCACACATTGTAATAAGCCAAGGGCCGAGATCCAGAGACGAGAGCCAAGAGCCAAGAGCCAGAGACGAGAGCCAAGAGCCGAGAGCCAAAGCCGAGAGCCAAGAGCCGAGAGCCAAGAGCCGAGAGCCAGAGCCGAGAGCCAAGAGTTGAGAGCCAGAGTCGAGAGCCAAGAGCCGCGAGCCGAGAGCCAAAGCCAAGAGCCAAAGTCGAGAGCCAAGAGCCAAGAACCGAGAGCCGAGAGCAAAAAGCCAAGAGCCGAGAGCCAAAAAGACAAATAGCCAGGGATAAAGATGGCATTCTAAGCCCATTGGTTCAGTTGTAAACCTATGGAGTTGAGTGTGGAACTTGTAAAATAATTTAAGCCATAATCCTAAAGAGCCTAGTTGAGTTGACTAGAGCTCACAGAGACGTAGCCCAAGAGGTTTGGGTGAACTCCTAATTATATTGTTGTTATGTGTATGATGTTTATTTGCTGCACTGTTTCACTATTATATGCTGCATATCAATTTAAGCAAATAAACTTAAGGCATTTTGTCAGTTAAATGCAAACTAAAAGCATACACCTATTTCCAGTTCTTTTAATCTTGCAAATTATCAATCATAAGCATAGATCTTGGAAATTGTTTAAGCTTTGGAGTGAGAGAGCCTCTTGTAGGTGGAAAAGAAGCCTTTAGGTCCCCATTTCAGATCAGGTGGTATCAGAGCATCAGGTTGATTAACCCCACCTTCAAAGAAGGTGGTATTAGAGCTTCAAGTTGATTAACCCCACCTTCAAAGAAGGTGATATCAGAGCTGGTTATATCAGAGTAAGTTATACCAAAGCAGGTGGTATCATGATGCTTGATTGATCAAAGCAGAATGCTTGATTGACAGAGCAATCTATATGCTTAGTTGACTTGAAAGGTGTTTGATTGTTTGTAAATTGACTATTGTTTGAGTTTGCAAAGGATCAGGTAAAGCTGCTGTTAGCTAAGTCCAAGAGAGGACAAGAAGGAAGAAGAGTTGAAGGCATTCTTCTTATCCTAAAGGACCTCAAAGCAATCCTTGAAGCCCAAGAGGTATGTTGCAAAAGGTTGCTTGAATAAGCTCTTTGTTAATCTTGTTTGAAGTTCTTTTGTTCATTTTGATAATGACTACTTCTATAAGTGAGTCCTCAAATTCTTCCTTCATCACAAGATTCTTCGATGAAGACATGAAGCAAGACTTGTTCATCATGATGGATATGGTGAGAGAAATGAGTACCAAACTTCGAGAGCAGTTGAATTCCATGAAGGAAGAGAAGCAGTTGCTTTCTGACAAATTACAAGAAATGGAGAGACAACTTCATATTGCAAATATGGATCTGGAAAGGATGCGTGAGTTGGAGACACAACTCCTTGTTGCCAAAGAAGCCTTAGTCAAGTATTAGCTTGAAGAAGAGGTAAATAATTCCAGTTTGTCTTCAATTTCCTCTAAGAATGTTTATATTGGTTCTTTTGAAAAGCATACCAGAGGCATAAGTTCCAAGTTAATGTCCAAAATGGACTATGAAGGAAAAGGATTGGGCAAACATGCACAGGGTATTATTGAGCCAATAATGGTTGAGGAAAGGCCTAAGTATTTGGGTCTTGGCTATGGACAATCTTATGGAGAAAGTTACAAAGTAGCTAGGAAGGTAATTGAAACAGTTCCTAGAAGGAGTTTCATGTCAAGTCTTCTACCTCAGAAGCGTAAAGATTGTATTCTTGGGGAATGCAATAGTTTGAAACATACTTTGCAGGACAAAGGTGTTCATAAGCATACACTTGAACTAGAGAGTTGTGGAAACTCTGAAAGCCTTGAAGAGATTGATGGTGTTCCAAAGGGAGCCACTTCTTCATTTGATTCACCTCCTCATGAAGGTAATAAAGGTGAAAGAGAAAGGTATAAATCTGGTTCTAATCATATTCCTTTTGATTATGTAAAGCATGGTAAATTTCCATATAAGCATGAGAAAAGAATTGCATGTTCCTTTTGTGGTTTGGATAACCATAGTGTTTCTAGATGTTGGAAGAGAATGGCCGCATACAGGAAACTTTTGAAGGAAAAGAAGCAAGAAGCCAAAGGTCCATTGGCCAAGGCAAATCATGTTGTTGAGAAGATGCACATGCGTTGCACTTATTGCCATAAGCAAGGACACATTGCTGAAAAGTGTTGGACTCTGAATCCAACAATGCTTCCACGAAACTTGAAGAAGGTGGAAAGAAAGAATGGCAGGAATGGAAAGAAAGATTCCATAATTGATGTGTTTCAGGATGATTCACATGTTGATGATGATGTGCAGACAAAGGAAACACCTTTGAAATGGATTGGTAAGAAATGGTTAGAGTTCTTATCCAATTAAAGGTTGCATGTCTATTGATATAATGCATCTATTTGCTAATAGAATGCAGGTTGCAGGGTTTTACCAAGAAGGTGAATGAAAAGTTGAGTAGGAGACTCACTTTATTGTTGCAACATCATGTTCATTTCAACTTCGGAAGTACAGTGTACTTAAGCGAAAGTTGAAAGATGAAATGCATGCATGAGAATGATGTGCATGAACATAGGGATGTTGATGATTTCCTTGTATTTGAACATGTATGTGTAATTAACTTGAAGGGTTGATTGCTTTGTTTTTAAGCATGCATGTAATGTTAATGTTGACTTGGAAAAAGTTGATTTGGTCTCCAAGATGGAGATAATGATGAAGTGTTTCATCTTTGAAAAAGAATCCTAAAGTTATTTTTCTACATGCTTGACTTGAAGGGTCAATTGTTTTAAAGGCATGTTTTGTTGGCTTGTTATCTAGTCAATCATTTGTATGCAGATGTAAAGACATGGAGGTGTTCACAAGATGTGAAATCTGTTTCTTTTGATGAAGCAAGAGTTTAGGCCATCCAGTTGTTGTTTGTAATTCTATTGTTGTTAACAGTTGTTGTTGACAATATGTCAAACAGATACAAATGTAAATTTTTGTGAAGAAGATGTAACTTCACATTTGTTTGAGCCACCTTGGATCAATGATCAAGGAAGAGAAGTTCAAACTACCTTCTGTAACCTTCTCAGCAGGAGTTCTACATGAAGTCAAGGAGGAAGACAGTTCTTAACCGGAGGACCAGCACATCCAGGAAGGAAGTGTTCAAAGGCTTTGGTTCAGAGGCACTATGCAAGGCAAGTGTATGAAGGCTGAAAGAAGAGGGTGTTGTTACTCTCATCTACTGTTCAGATCAGTATGTCAGTCTTTTGGGGTCCAAAAGATTCCCAATGGGGAGGCGTGATCCAAAATGGATCTAGCATGGCCTCTAAGTCTAAAAGGCTTCAAATAGAGGTAAAGGCAGAAAAGGTGCTAATAGCGCAAACCGCATGTAAATCCGAGTTCGGATAAAGAAAATAGAACCAAGTCAAACTTTGGGCCAAAGAGTCAATGGCTACGTCAACAGGACATGTGGCAACCTAGGAAAGAGTCACGGGTTTATGGTGATGTCAGCGCAGCGGATGATGTGGTAGTCAGAGATTGGTTCAGGCCTTCGATAATGAAGAATGGGTCAAAGGCGGAGGATCATCCGATCAAAGGAGATCAACGCATTTTACAGCTAAACCTACAAGCAAGCGGATTCGAAAGAGTTTATGGAAAATAAGCTAAACCTTTTGAGTGCCGAAAGGAGGGAAGTAAACAGTATTTCGGGCAGGCTTCAGACGGTAAGTGGTATTGGAAGGGCTTCACCGATTCCATACACCAGCCGACACGTAGCACACTGCAGGAGAGAGAAAACCGCTTTTTCAGGCAAGTAATCTTCGTGCAAGTGGGCCACCCGAAATGGCTATCAGTCGTTGGATTGGAGATCATGGATCAATGGTGGAGATTGAGCGGACTGCTTGATGTTTCTGGTTTAGTGCGAACTGTCAAATTAAACAGGGAATCAACAGTCAGGATCTGATCGAAGATCACTGATCAATGAAGCTTAAGGGTTGCAGAACATGGAAGCAGCGATCGCCGATAAGCGATATAGTGATAATTTCGATAGCCGATGAGGCATCGATCGGAGTGATCGGAGATCGGGAGATCGGGGTGCAGCAGAGCAAAGGGGAACAATAGACCATGGGACATTGCGATTTGCGATGGATGCGTGGACCCGAAATATTATAGATGTGGGTTGATGATCTTTGAGATCTGGATTAATCTGTTTTGCAATGTATTTCCGTGTATATTGCATATTGTTTAAGTTTGCTCTGTTTTTGGGATTTTGTTATGGAGAAAGGCCAGACGGTGGGGACTGTCGCGCCCGCCGGTCCTTTCATCTCCAAACCGTTTCTATTTTAAACATCATTGTTCCCCACCGTAAGGAAATGATGAAACAGAACGTGTCATGAAAACACGAATGAGAACGCAAAAGAGAGGCGAAGAGACAGACAAAAGGGTCCAGCACAGAGGAAGGCGTTTTTGGAACCAAAGAGGATTTGGTAACCATCCACGGGGTCTGGAGGTGTTATTCTTGTGGACTCGTGGAGTTCGAGCCATCTCAGGGATAAATCCCATTGTTGTGTAGAGACTCAGGGGGAGCTCACACATTGTAATAAGCCAAGAGCCGAGAGCCAAAGCCGAGAGCCAAGAGCCGAGAGCCAGAGCTGAGAGCCAAGAGCCAAGAGCCAGAGCCGAGAGCCAAGGGCCGAGAGCCAGAGCTGAGAGCCAAGAGCCGAGAGCCGAGAGCCAGAGCCGAGAGCCAAGAGCCAAGAGCTAAGAGCCGAGAGCCGAGAGCCAGAGAGCCAAATAGCCAGGGATAAAGATGGCATTCTAATCCCATTGGTTCAGTTGTAAACCTATGGAGTTGAGTGTGGAACTTGTAAAAGAGCCTAAGCCATAATCCCAAAGAGCCTAGTTGAGTTGACTAGAGCTCACGGAGACATAGCCCAAGAGGTTTGGGTGAACTCCTAATTATATTGTTGTTATGCGTATGATGTTTATTTGTTGCATTGTTTCACTGTTATATGTTGCATATCAGTTTAAGCAAATAAACTTAAGGCATTTGGTCAGTTAAAGGCAAACTAAAAGCATACACCTATTTCCAGTTCTTTTAATTCCGCAAATTATCAATCATAAGCATAGATCTTGGAAATTGTTTAAGCTTTGGAGTGGGAGAGGTTCTTGTAGGTTGACAAGAAGCCTTTAGGTCCCCATTTCAGATCAATAGGTATGTCTTTTGGTTTTTTCTTACTTGTAATTCTTAGAGGGTTGACTTGACTTTTGGATACAATTTAAATTCAAAATTTATTCTTTTATATTTCTTTTATGGGCCTACTTGGAGTAGATATGAATACGAACTGCAACTACACCAAAGTTCAACATTGATGAGCATCCACCAGGTCAAGTGCATGTTGGAGGAAATAGAACGAGAGAAAAGCATCATTGAATACTATATAAGGTGCAAACACTGCTTCAGAATGAGGATCTTAATATTGCAAAACTAGTGGAAAGTCTATTGTAGTGGCCATCGAAATCGTCAATCTTGTTTTCTTGAACTCCTCAACAGACACTAAGGTACCCAAGGTGTTAGTGGATACCCACCGGCATTATAATGAATTTTATGTCTTTGTAGCCTTGAAATCTCTTAGAGCGCATGGATTTATGGTTGTTGGTCATGGCTTTTAAACAATTATTCTTTTGCCAAAGTTTCTTTTGGTTCTAGCTAACCTGTAATTCTTAAAGGGCTGACTTGATTTTTGGAGACAATTTAAATTCAAAATTTCTTCTTTTATATTTCTTTTATGGACCTACTTGGAGTAGCTATGAATACAAACTGCAACTACACCAAAATTCAAAACTGATGAGCATCCACCAAGTCAAGTGCATGTTGGAGGAAATAGAACGAGGGAAAAGCATCACTGAATACTATATAAGGTGAAAAATTTGCTTCAGAATGAGGATCTTAATATTTCAAAACTAGTGGAAAGTCTATTGTAGTGGCCATCGAACTCGTCAATCTTGTTTTCTTGAACTCCTCAAAAAACACTAAGGTAGCCAAGGTGTTAATAGATACCCACCGACATTATAATGAATTTTATGTCTTTGTAGCCTTGAAATCTCTTATAACACATGGATTTATGGTTGTTGGTCATGCTTTTAAACAATTATTATTTTGCCAAAGTTTTTCCATAATGATTTTGTAAGGAGAGGAGAAAAATCGTCTAAATTTTCAAACTCGTTAGATTATATGCAAAAAGATCTAGAGGAGGATTGAATAAGCCTTCCTGTAGAACAACATTGTGGTGATATTTTCCATATTTTTGGTCTAGTATCTTCTAGGGAGATTGTTATTTCACCGAGTCTACCTAATGTAAGAATTCGGGAGGTTAATGATCCTTAGGAATTGAAGCATAAAATTGATAAAGATAAAGTAAGTCGATATACACAATTTATAAAACCAAAGCCCCCATGGCCGAGAGAAGGAGAACTTTGTTCAGGTCAAGAGAGGGGGTTTCTTGGGATTCAAGTGCTTATGCATCCTATGATAATTCCCATGAAGGAAACTCTTACTGAAGATTTAAATGATAAGTACCAGGCATAATACAATGCAGGTGGAAAAATTGATCAATGTGATTTACGGTCTGGCCTAAGCATGGTAAATGCCAATCATAACATTGATTTCAACCACTCTTGTGATCATTTAGAAAATACAAATTCATCACACATAAATTCTCATAAACTATCATTGGAAGCTCTTGTAAGTTTCGTTGAAGCTTGTATCTCTTTGAGAATGATTGAGGGAGATCAACCCAATATCTTTGAGTCTGAATGGGTTCAGTCAGCCTTAGATGCCACTGAAAAAGTTAGTGATGAAGGGTTTAGTTTGGAGCAAGTTACATAATATGTTGATGGAAATCATATTGAGCAACCAGATGCAATGTGAAAACATTCAACTGCATCGAAAAGGTCAAAGCAATTGATCATATACGAGTCATTGTATATTCTAAGAGTGCAAAATATTTTCTCCATATGTCTTCTAGCAACAATGGAGATAGTAGTAAGGTTGTTGATGTAAATAGTAATTGAATTGTTGGTGAATAGAGCAAAATAAATGGCATTTAAAACAAGCGTTTATAGGAAAATGAGGGGTTTTGTAGACATTCAATAATTCCTTCCATTAGCATAGACATACAGAAATACATGAGCATGGTTGTCAGTGATATGCATATAATGTTAGATAGGAATTTCCTTAATGATTTTCACCAATATTTAAAGTCTCAAGCCAATCATTCTCAGTTGCTAATCATAGAAAAAAATATGTTTAGTTTTCATGTTGAAAACACAAACATAGTTGTGAATGTTGATATATTACTTATTGCTAAGCTTCTCTTAGGTAAACCCATAAAACAACTATTAATATGGACCCATGGAACCTTTCTTGAACTAATAATCATTAATTGGACATTATGAAGAGACATTTTGGATAGTTAGCCAGCATCTCCAAATGGATTTACCTCCATAATTGATTTTTCTTGGAACAATGTTTTCTGAGTAGTTCTATTCAAAGTTTTGATCTGCTTTTGCATAGTTGGGAACATGTGCAAATCAAACTTTTTAAGAAGCTTGTTCTTGGAAGTCTCAAGTTGAACATACTCTTGCACACTATGCTGCCACCTGAGAAAGGTAGTGTATGGTTTGCAGACTATATATTTCTTTGTGTTGAATATTTAGTGTAGCTTGGATGTCTTTCGGAGGAGGTTGTAATATTACAACCATATTTTGTACTTGATGCAAGGTACTCTATAGGTAACACCCAAGAATTGGTCATTAAACCTAGTTAAGTTGGATCACTTAGAACTAGGCAGTTTCTAATTTAGCGTGAATATGGGAACAAGGAATCTTTAGGTAATGGGAATGTTAGTTTCCCAATGTGGCCTTGGGATCTAGGAATTTTTATGAGAGGTAATGATGTTGAGTTCAATTGTGTTAGGATGGTACAATAGTCATATGTCGAAGCATTCTACAAATATATTTGGCATCTTAGTATTGATATGCAGATTCAGGATCATATGCAACAGGGATTCTCTAGGCTTATTTGGGACCCGCGAATACAAGTTTGGATTGCTTGGGACAAACAATCTCGAGAAGGGAGCATTGTAATGTCCCTTTTCAATAACGGAAGCAAGGAGTGAATTAATTTAATTAATTAATGTCATTCTAAGGTGATAGTGAGTAATTAAATTAAAAAGGGATCATTAAGTAACTTTTGAATTAAGAAATAAAACTTATAAAGTCACTTTATTATTAAAAAATGACCCATGGTATTTGGATGGGGAAAAACTATAAAAAAGAAGAAGACAGGAGTTCAAGGGGTATGATTGACTATTTTTTTTACAATTGTCTTTGGACCTCTAGTAGCTTACAACGTGAAAGAAAGCCCTTATGGAGATCCCAATTTCGGTGATGGAACTATCCACCCCAGCTGGTGGTGAGTAGTTTCAGTGGTGAAACGTCCACCCTAGCTATTCTGAAGGGGGGATAATTTTAGTTTCCCCATTGGCACTTAACAAAGGAGGGAGGTTCTAATTACAACAGTTTTCAGGAGTCCAAATAAATAAATTAGTAGCAACTTGCATCACCATCAACTAGCTAGGTTTCTAGTAAATCAATTTTTGCATTTAGAAAAGTCTATCGGCATGTAATTTCTTGATATAAGTAATAAGATAACTAGCTAAGTCCATTGTTTCTTATTTCTTTCCTATGTTACGATGGTTGGTCTATTTCATTAGCAAAAATATTTGCTAGTGACATTCATAAACAAAGCAATTGGAAGAATTCATTTACCATGGTATTTTTTGTTTACTGGTTGTGTTTGTTGGTTATTTGTCATTGACCCTCCATATTTATTTATTAACAAAGTATTTCCTGAAATTATGAGTGAATTAAATAAAAGAGTTATTACATGATGTGGGGGGTATAGCCAATGCCATATTTAGTAGGTGGGGACATGGTCTGGGGAGTGGAGACAATGGATTCTTTGGTCACAAAGTAAAATCCATACTTGAAGGTATGGATAAGAGAAGCATCCTCTTAGGTTACATATTCAATTTTATCACAACAGTGAGATTGATAGCCCATTTTAGATTATCTAGTTGTGGAAGACACAAATGCATTATAGCCAAAAGTAGATTACTTAACATACCTTCTAGATCCTTTACTTTGATTTCATATTTTGGGAGAACCTAATACTACTACAAGATTTATTATGTAAATCTCTTATACACATGAAGTTACTTTTGCAAAGTACTCATAACCAATTTCAGATCCACTAGTTGTGGTGCCATTTATCAATACCAATGTGAAAAGGGTAGAACATGTTAGTAGTATGTGTCAACTGGAACTTAGTCATTAACTAGATTTCGATCTATATTTGGATATGTTCCTAGAGGGTATAAAACTAGAGGATTTGGTACTAAATGATTTGAAAGTGAATCTTCAACCACAAATAATGCCTATACCTCAGGTTCTACTTTTGGAATTCAATTTGAAACCATACAAAGAGAAGTCAAGATCGATGAAGATGCTAGGAAAACTACTATTTTCTATGCTTCAATGGGTTCTAAGTAAATAGGTCGTTTGATTGCCAAAGAAATTTCCTATTCTCTACCTACCTTTGACTTTATTGTTGGAACTCAATCAAATCAATCTCAATCTACTTAATTTGGATATTTAACAATAGAAAATGGACTAATAACTAACATAATCAATTTGATATTGAATTGTTGGCTTCGAAAATAGATCAGATGCCTGCTTTGATGTACTAATGCACATCTTAGAAACAAAAGTAGACACATATCTACGGAATTGAGCAAGTGAACCATACACATATTAGCACATGTTAAAAAGGGAACCCTTAGCACCTTTATACATTTTAGAAACAAAACTATATGTTATGTGTAAAACCTCGGGAGCCTACAACCCTAGTTTCTCTTTGGCATATTGTTGAATCGCGGAATTGGGAAGGCTTGAAAATGACCCTCATTGAATCTTGGATTTTGCATAAGTTTTTTTGGGGGGTGTTTGAACTAAAGTATGGTTTCTTGGATTTGTAGGGGGTTGAAGAGCGTAAAAGTAACCCACCTTAGAAGAAACCTCTCTATCACTTTAATAAAATCCAATATCTCAAAAATATCTATTATCAACATTGCAACTCTTAACTTCAATGCATTAATAGCTACCCTCATATGCACAATGTGAAAAGTTGCCATCATCTAACTACCACACTCCCACTCTGGGACTCAATGTAAGCATAACTATGCACAAACACTAAAGTTTTAGGAAATCAAATTTTCACAAAAACCCCCTTCCCCCACCCCAACACTCACTCCCCTCTCCCCCCTGCCCCAACAACACCCACCTACCAAAAAAAAAAAAAATCTCCCAACCAAACCATGGTTGGGAAAAATTGGACTTATTATATCACTTGAATAATAGGTTGGACCAACCATTATATGTTCTTTGTAGTAGTGATCAAATTTGAAGAGTTACTCTTAATTTCAAGTTGAAGCATATATATTCATTCAACTCTTTTATAGTGAAAAGTTGAAAAGTAGTTTCACTTCAATTGAAAAGAGTAATCTAGGTAAACATTTCAAAAAGGAAAAATAGTCTAGATGAAGTATTGCCCTTCCAATTATTTAAATATATCACTTGAAATTTCAAATGAAAATAATAATAACTATACTTTGTAATTTCAAAATGGCCTTTTGATGGGTTAAATATATATTACTAATAATAAAAATTCATAAACATTGGGCATTGTTTTATTTGGAGAAATTTCAAAGTGTTAAGAATGACAGTATAGAACTTTAGACACAATCTGATTCGGATTTATACAGGAACGCAACAAATTACAAAGATAACCATAAACACAGAGATGCAGCGGAAATAATACTTCATTTCATTAATGTAAAATACTTAAATATGCTTACAAACAGCAATGGAAATAAACCAATTATTGCGATGGTAGCTTATCTCTGAGAAGAGATGTGGCGGCTACATGCCTCTGAACTGTGTTACAATGAGGCTCGAAGGCCTATTTATTGTTGAGAAACAATGGAAAACCCTAAACATCCAAAAACTAACCCTAGAAGATGAAACGCCAAACTGTGGGCCCCGTTTCGGTAAATTGGTACATCAACTTCCCGGGGTCGTAACTTTGGCATACGATCTCCATTTGACGCGCACAATATCTCGTTAGAAAGATCTATCCGAGAACTACAACTTTGGGAAGAGCAACATTAGGATCCATGTTGCTCCCAATTTTCCCAAAAAAACGTCGTTTAGGGCCTCAAAACGGCTCCGGAAGTTCAGGACCCAAAAAACTGCTAAAAATAGTAAACTGTGCTACAATTAAGGAAACTGAAAAGCTGAAAGAAACAATGGTGGGGGTCCAAGTGGACTTGACAGGTGGCCACCAATATCCACCTGGATCATTCCTCCCCCCTTAGGAAGCAATGGTCCCCATTGCGTTGAGTTCCTCCATGAGATGAGGAAATTTCTACTGAACTTGGTCCCTGGTGAGCCACTTGCCCTGGTGAAGGAGTTGGCCTGCTTTGACAACTCGATATAGTTGGATATTCTGCTGGTGAGTGTGCTTGATCTGTGTGTCCATGATCCGATCAATTGCAGCTTGTTCCATGCAATCTGGATGTAACTCTGTAGGTGTGAGATGTTCTGCAATGTCGGATGTGTCTAGTAATGGTGGAAAGTATGGCGAAGGCGGTCCACATTAATGTACTGAGGAACCTGCTGTCCCAATCTAAGATGATAGACTGTGGGATCCCAAAGTGTACCCACACTCGTTTAAAGAAGAGTTTAGCAGTGGCTTCTGTTGTGATATTCTTCTTGCAGGCAGCCATAATGGCCATCTTCGAGAACCTGTCGACGACCACAAAAACACAGTCGTTTCCATGCTTAGTGGAAGGAAGGCCTGACATGTAATCCATGGAGATGGATTCCCAAGGTCAACTAGGGGTAGGCAGCGGGGTATAGAGGCCTTACTTCTTGATGGTCGGTTTGGCAATGGCACAGGCAGTGCATGATTTGATGTACTTCCCGACATCCTGTCGAAGATTCGACCAATAGAAATACTTCTGCAGTACTGCCACCATTTTCTCGACCCCGAAATGTCTAGCAGCCCGACTGTAGTGTGCTTCCCAAATCATCTTGGCATGCTCGCTTGAAGGAACACAAAGGTGACCCAAGTGGGATAACAGGGCATCCTGGAGGTGAAAATCTAGAACATGCTAACCCTTCAAGAGTGTCTGGTATGTGTGGCCGAATTCTGGGTCACTTTTGTAGAGAAGTGGCCAATCAAAAGTCTCGTCCCCACAAGAGTTGAGCATAGTGGTTAACGCCATGGTCGGTGGTCGACTGAGGCAATCTGCAACATTATTGGTGCTACCCTTCTTATACTTAATATTCAAATGGAACTGTTGCAGGTATGTGGACCACTTCTAATGGCGATCATTCTGCAATTTACCTTGGGTCTATATAAACTGTAGGGGTCGATGGTCTATGTGGATGACCGTTTCCTTCCCCAAAATGTAATGCTTCCATTGTCAGCAGGCCTACACAATGGAATACATCTCTTTGTCATAAGTGGGATACTTCTAAACTATGTTTGAAAGTGTCTCATTGTGATATGCCACTAGATGCCCGTGTTGAGTAAGGACTGCCCCAATAGCATAGTCAGAGGCATTTGTCTCAACCTCAAATGGTTGTTGCAAGTCTGGTAATGTGAGCACTGGTGCCATGCAGAGGCGATATTTCAACTCTGTGAATGTCTTCTGTTGAGATTCAGACCAATAGAATTTGGCTTTCGCTCCTCCCTTGGTCACTTGACTTAAGGGCCAAGTGATATGAGAAAATCACAACACGAACCTGCGGTAGAAGTTGGCAAGACCTAGAAAGCTGCGGAGCTCTGTCAGAGTGGTTGGAGATGGCCAATCTCGAATGACTTGGATCTTGGCTGGATTCACATGCACCCCCTGTTCATCAATAATGTATCCCAAATACTAAACCTGGGTCATGCCAAAAGTGAATTTCTCCAAATTGGCACATAACTTCTGTTTCCGCAATGTTTGGAGAACCTATCGAATGTGGTGGAGGTGCTCTTCCCAACTCTAGCTGAAGATCAGGATGTCATCCAAGTATACCACTACAAATGAGTTGGTGAATGGCCGCAAGATGTCATCCATTAGCCTCATGAAGGTTGCCGGAGCATTCATCAATCCGAAAGGCATAACCAACAATTCGAAAAGGCCCTCCTTGGCTTTGAAGGCAGCCTTCCACACATCGGAGGGTTCGATTGGTACCTGGTGATATCCTAACTTCAAATCGATCTTGCTAAAATATTTTTCCCCCTTCAGTTGGTCCAAGAGGTCATCAATCCGTGGGATCGGGTACCTATTATGGACAATGATCTTGTTCAGCGCTCGATAGTCAATACAGAGTCTCCAAGTCCCATCCTTCTTCTGTACCAACATGATCGGGCTCCCACAGGGCGATGAACTTGGATAGATGTGACCTTTCTGCAGCAGCTCCTAAATATGCCTCTTGATTTCATCATTCTCCAGAACAGAGCGCCGATAGATTGGTCCATTGGGCAGCGGCGCACCTGGGGTTAGATCGATGGAGTGCTTGACCTGACAGTGCAGAGGAACCCCTACGGGGGAGGTGAAGATGTCCTCGTACTCCTCCACGACCTTGTCCATCTGTAGTTGTTGTGCGTAGAGGCCCTGTTTGGAGGTGGTGGCCACCGTCTTCTTCTTTCCTTGAAGGCATATCATCAGGAAAACAAATTTCCCTGTTTTGGAAATTAGCTTACTGCATTTTTTTGCAGTAATAAAAGAGATGGCGGTAGGCGATGCTACCTCTGATATCCTGTACAACTTATTTCCCAAAGTAACAATAACAGCACGGGGCCTTGATTCATACACAGCATGTCGCTTCCACAAGTATGGTTGTCCTAATAAAACATCACAAACTTCAAGGGGAGCAATGTCACACAATACCTCATCCCTGAAGGGCTTAATGTTGTATGGAAAGCAACATTGTTGGCTCATGCGAAGATCCCATCCTTGGTGAAGCCACCTGATGGTGTACGGTTGTGGATGTGTTGTGGTCGGTAAGCCCAGCCACTTCACGACCTCTGCCGAAATGAGCTTCTTTTGGCTCCCACTTTTGACAATGAACTGTAGCAGGGAGCCCTTTACCCACATCTGGGAGTGGAAGAGATGCTCCTCCTCCTCTGGATCTTCAGGTTCCTCCTTCTGGATCTTCGTGGTGGCAATGGTGGCATTGGGCTCCGCATCGATAATCTACTTCCCTTTGTCATTCCCCTTGTCAGGTTCTGACTCAAAGTCGGAACATGCATCTGATTTTGAAACCTTTAGCTCAGCCACCAATGACTGCTTGGCCCAACACTCATTTGTGTTATGAGTGGAGCTCTTATGGAACTCACACCATTTTCTCGTGTCCTTTTTCGACTTCACGACGCTGTTCTTTGCTTGCAGCTTTGGCGGGTTGTCTTGGGTCGCCCCGCCTTAGCTTTGTCCTTTGTTCTGCGGTTTGAGGGCACCTTTCCCTTGCTTCAGATTCGCAGATCCAAATTCTCACTTCTTTTGTTTAAACTTTTTCTCAACCTTGACAGCATATCGGTATGTCGTGCCTAGCGAGGGGATGTTCAGGAATTCTATTTCTTCCTGGATGTACTTGTGCAGGAAACCGCGGTATTTGAGTATCGAATGCTGCTCTGAATATTTGATACCCAACTTTGTGCAAAGGGTATGGAAAATATTGGTAAACTTCGGCACGTCTTGGTCCCTTCCCTGCCGCAGCGTGGTCCACTTTATGTATTGATCCTCATAACTTCCAACAAGGTAGTACTGCTCCTTGATGGCATCCCAGAATGAATCCAAAGTGGGTGCAGCTGAAAACAGTGAGCATGTACTTTCATCCTTTTGCTCGCAATAGGTTTACCACCAGTGCTTGACGTGGGGGGCTGCTTTGAGAAGAGCGAAAATAATCTTTTCCCCACTGGAAAAATCATGAACAGAAAAATAACCCTCTAGCAAATTTAACCATTTATCAATGGCATCTGCGTCTATCTAACCCTCGAATATGGGGATTTCAAAATTAAATTATACCTTAAACAGTGTGGCATTTCCCGAGTAGCTGTTGGAAGTTGATGCATCACCCCTGGGTAGCCGCTGAAGGATCTAGGCAAAGTTGTCCATCATCGCATTCCTTTGTCACTCGAGGGCTTCTTCGAGCAAGATTTTGATAGGATCTCCTGCCCCCTCACCTTTCTTTTCATCTGCCATGGGAGGCCATCGGGATTTGCGAGGCTGGTCTTGCAAAGGTTCAACTAGTTCAATCCCTAACTCCTTATATTCCGACCTTGTTGGGAACATGCAAAGAAAAACAGAGAAAAAGCAGACCGCTCTGATACCACTGATCCAGATTTATACAGGAACACAACAACTTACAAAGATAACCATAAACACAGAGATGCAGCAGAAATAATACTTCATTTCATTAATGTAAAATACTAAAATATGCTTACAAATAGCAATGGAAATAAACCAACTAGGGCGATGGTAGCTTATCTCTAAGAAGAGATGTGGTGGCTACATGCCTCTGAATTGTGTTACAATGAGGCTCGAAGGCCTATTTATTGTTGAGAAACAATGGAAAACCCTAAACATCCAAAAACCTAACCCTAGAAGATGAAACGTCAAACTGTGGGCCCCGTTTGGGTAAATTGGTACATCAACTTCCCGGGTCGTAACTTTGGCATACGATCTTCGTTTGACACGCACAATATCTCGTTAGAAAGATCTATCCAAGAACTACAACTTTGGGAAGAGCAAAATTACAATCCATGTTGCTCCCAATTTTCCCAAAAAACGTTGTTTAGGGCCTCAAAACGGCTCTGGAAGTTCAGGACCCGAAAAACTGCTAAAAATAGTAAACTGTGCTACAATTAAGGAAACTGAAAAGCTGAAGGTGGGGGTCCAAGTGGACTTGGTAGGTGGCCACCAATATCCAGCTGGATCACAATCACAAAATCAAACATTTTTGTGGATGTCTATATAAGAAAGGATGTAATCCATATGTCCATGTGATGCATGAGCATTACATCCTATATTCAGATTTTTAGCATAATCGAGTTATGCTTAACCATAAGAGTCATGCTCAATATATATCATTAGAAAAGAAGAATTTGTAGTAGATTTTGATACCTTTGTTGGAAGGTGATAATTCTACCAAATACCATAAAAGTGATGAAAAGGCCTTACTTGCTTTATAGTCTTTTAGGAACATGATCTAGTATGACTACATCCATTGCTTACTATTTAGGTTAAGATAATTATGATTTGGAGCTTCCCAAGATCCATAGAAACATGTAATTGAAAGAAATTACTCATCGAGACCACCAAGTATGTCAATTTTTGTTGAGGATGTTGATTATTCAATTTATCCCTCTAACCATGTGAAAAATGCATGAGATAGTATGATTTTAGAGCATAATCCCTGATGCATAAGTTCCATGATAATAAAAGTCATGGTACCTTCTCCCTAGATTTCTTAAGATTCCTACTCAACTTCAAAAATGTCGATCCAAGCATTAATGCTACAAAAGATACATCTCCTTGAACTTAGTCTTGGCATTAGATCGTAGGTCCCTATAATACTAGTGTAGCCTCCTTGTTGTTATTGTTAGTGTAACCCCTTATTGTCATTTGTGTACCCATGTAGCCCCCATATTGTTATTGTTGTGCCTCATAGAAGACCACTATTGTTGTTGTTGTGGCTTTACATTATTATTGTTATGTAGCCTCTAATTATATTGTGACCCTTTAGACTCCTATATATACCAAGGATGTCTTGTCATTTGTATCATCCAAGAATTGTTCATTTATGTAATGTAAAGGAGGTTTCCCCCTTGAAGAGGCTAATTTTCAAGTCCTTGATCTATCTTTCGTTTTGTTTTGTGATTTGGTTGCATAACATTAGACAAGGGGAAAGAGAGGTATGGTGCATTCTCAAAATATTTGCAAAGAATTGTCACACTAATGTCAATGTTGCTAGAGACAAGACGAAGAAAGTGAAAGAGTGTTATAGACAAAGATGCATACAACTGGGAAAAACGGAATGATCATTCTATAAAATGGAGTGAGGATTTGATAAAGCAATAATTTAAATATATAGAATCACAATTTTCATTGTTTTAATCCCAATTGAGGTTTTGTGATGTTGACAAGCTTCATTTTGTGCAAGTTCACATCTAAACTTAATCAAGAATTTACAGGTTAGGGTATTTCACCAAACTTAACAGAGTTTTTAAACCCAGACATAATCATTATTAATTTTAAGTGAAATAAAGAAAAATGTTGCACTATAATTATATAACCTTCAACAAACATGTACAAGATTGGTGGATTGTTGAGATATTTACATTCAATTCTTAATTATGTGTTTTGTTCATAATATATATTATATTAGTAAGGATGCCATGAATTGAATACTAAGTGGTTGAGAGGCCCATTACTGTGTTGAAATAATAATCATATTAGATACCAAAGCTATAACTGTGTCTTGAATTTTAATAGTCAAACACATAGCATTATGAAATTACTAAAATAATTATAAATCAACATGTTAGATACTATTAGAGAGATGGAATATATACACATGAAAAAAGAGTGATCACATGATGTCCCCTGGTTTACTTAATTTCCAGTGTTTGCTTTTCAAAATTGACATTGATCAACTTGTTTGTAATTAATCTTACTAATAAGTTCCAAAGTAATTACGGTTTGTTTCCATCATCTATGACTAATTGCTTTGGTTTTTTAAAGAGATAAGAGTGGAGGCAGAGATAACAAAGGAAATGGCATTATAGTGAGTGTCAGAGGCAAAGGTAGTAAAGAAAATGGCAATATGACATGCCATGAATTACATACTAAGTCGTTGAGAGGCCCATGAATGTGTTGAAATAATAATCATATTAGATACCAAAGCTATAACCATGCCATGAATTTTAACAGTCAAACCTTTAATGCATTAAAATAACCATGAATCAACATGTTAGATGTTATCATAAAGATGGAATATGTGAACATAAAAAGAAGAGAGATTACATGATATCCTTAGGTTTCCTTAACTTTGATTGTTTTCTTTTCAAAACTGACATTGAGTAATTTGATTGTAATTAATCTTAAAAGTAAATTTCAAAGTCATTACAATGTGTTTCCATAACCTATGACTAATTATTTTGGTTTTTAAAGAGGTGAAGATAACAAAAGATATAGCATTATGGCGTGATTTGGATGCATCATTATATTTTTTTTATCCATATTGATGCTTTTAGAATGGAAAAAAGTGGAGGAATCAATGCATAGGACCATTTTCATTGGTGGGACCCAGTTTGGGAAATTAGGGTCTAAAACTTTCCAACGACATTTTGAAGCAGTATACAACATTTTTGGGGGGTTAAAACTTTTATGCTTTAGTGCATAACCTTATTTTCCTATTTGACACATAGATACCTTTCCAACGATGCAAATAGCCTTAATCAGAGTCTATATGCAAAATTTATGCCACTCAAAAGTTAACCTTCCTATTTTCACCAGCATAATTCGAGAGGATGTCACGTCAACCCCCATAACTCATGGAAAAATGGGCTAGCCATGTGATAATGATGAATACAGCTCTAGAAGATTCAATATTGTAACTTTGATTAAGAGATGGAGTTAACCTAGCCACTAGTAGGTTATCCGGTTATGTTATAACTAGACCACTAGGAGGAAAGGGGGTTCCATTCTTTTAAAGTGAACTTGTTCCATAGACAAGTGGAGTAGCTGAGAGGGATAGGGAGAGAGCACACAGAGAGGATTTGTGCACTATGGTAGGCTATGGGCCACGAGACTTACTTCTTTGTATTCACAACCATTTTCTGTTCAGATAAAGAGAGTAGAGCGACCTCACCTTCCAGCTAGATTTTCTCTCGAAAGGGTTTCTTGGGATATATCTGATGCCAAATGTGTTTTGTGAGTTTGTATTGCTCTCAAATCTATTTTTTTCATCAATTTTAATTTTTATGCATATGCAATAAATAGTTTTTACAGATCCAAAAATCTAAAGAGAAATAAACCCAATTAGATCCATTGTGATAAACTATCCTATGGAATATCCATGAAGTCTTACAATCATATTGGTATCAGAGTGGGTTTCTTTGTTTGTATTGTGGAGATTTGCAAGGAATCAAAATCGACCAAGCCAAAAGTCATGAAACCTTGGCCATGGCCAATAAATCTGTGAATAATCACCCTAATGTTGTAGAGGAAAGGTTTTCGCAGTTGGAAGCATAAGTTATTGATATAAGTCGTAATTTGGATCTCCTCATGGATGGTCTAAGCAATAAGCTTGGGCTATTCATAGAAGATGGGGGTTCTAATGTAGAGAATCTTTCAGAGGGGAGATCAAGAGATTGGGAAGAAACAAAGAATGAGGCAAAAAAGGACCTGAAAGAGATAAACTTAGTTCGAGTGTCATGAACCATTCATAGTCCCTATTAAAAATGGAAGTAAAGGGGTTAATATAAAGCTATACCAAGTTGAGATCGATGCTTTGAAGCTATATCATCGGTTAAACAATTAGAAGTTTATTTCAATGTCCATCACATAGAGGAAGAACAAAAGATTTAATTTGTGTGGCTAAAATTAGAGGGCCATGCCTTGATTTGGTGGGAAAGCCACACTGTTAGTGTAAAGTTTTTGGAGAAGTGTACCAAAACCCCCTTACATAAGTTATAGGTGACTTATAACCCTAACAATAAAAGATGGTTGTGCCTATGCTTCATATCTGCAACAAAATGTTAGAAAAACCCTACAAAAAAAATATGACATGCAAATAGAAATATATAACAGCAAAAATATAAGTGCGATAACCAAATGGAGAATGTGAAAGATCAATTTTATTAATCAAAAATAATACACCTAGTGAGGAGTGATTATAGAATTGGGCCCATAGATCCCACTCCATGGGATGGGTCCTTCTTGATCTTGCGCTTCTACAATGCACTTCTCTCTCTCAATATGTGGTATGCAATGGGCAAAAAAGAAACAAAGGGTGCTTGAACTCAAGTGGGAGCTCAAATTTTATGAGATGATAATAGGGATGATAAAAATGGTCATGGTGAATAATGGAGAGAAAACCATCTATTTATAACAAAATATTGAAATAGATTGAGATTAGAAAATAATAAAATATTATTGACTAAATAAAAATCTAGCCATTGTGAATATTTTATTATATTTTTTTAGAGAGAAAAGACATTCAAAATGGTCAAATATCTTTATTTAGAAAGTGGTTGAAGTAATTAACAAATAAAATTAATCACTTTGTGAGGATTAAGACAAATATGAATTTGAAATAATTATTAAATAATGATTTAACAATTATCTCAAAAGGAAAATAGGGAATAAATAAGGAACAATAAATAAATAACGATTTATTTAATTATTCAAGGTGATTAAGTCAAAAATGAGAAGAAATAATTATCAAATAATGATTTAATAGCTATTTCTAGAGAATATTAAATAAATAATACTTTATTTAACTATCCTCATGGGTTTTTGGATTTTAATGAAAAATAATTTAGGAAAAATGGTTTACGAAATTATTTCCTAGGGTGAAAGTGGGTTTTACCATGGAGAAACTCATCCTACATGATATATTTCGATCAACCTAGTAAGAAATGACTAGGTGAACATTTTTTGGATAATAACGGATTGCCCCCAATGTAAGAGTGTCAAGAGAAAATCGTACGACCAAAATACATTGTAGTTTTCACTTTCACGAAGCACCGAAGGGGGAGAGAGAGAGAGAGAGAGAGAGAGCATTGAAGAAATGCAAGGAAGGATTAATGATGGAGGGGGTGAGACCTACTTATCTAGTAGCAGTATTCTTTTATTGGTAAGTACATAATCTCAAATGAGGTAGGGGAGGTATACCCATACCCACAAGATATTTGAGTACAAAAAATAATGACGTGCCCAATAATGTGGGTTTGAGCAACAGAGTACATGATACATGATATGTTGGCATCAATGGGCCAGAAAGTGATACAATGATACAATGAGTCCCATATACATAATGTGCTTGGAAAACAGAGGTCGGGATTGGATACAATAACATTTGTTTATCTAAGTACATGAGACATAATGCCCCCCCCACCCCACGCTGAGAGGAAGGGGAGAACACAACCAAAGAAGCCATGTTGAATAGAAAAGGCTCTGAAGATTTGAATGGACTATCTAAATGAGAAGCACATGTTGTGGGCTCTAGGATCAATGAAAACCGAGTCAGTCAAATCAACAAAACAACATCAGAGGTTGGATCATAATGTGTTTCCATTCGGGCATGTGGGGGGATACCTAAAGGGCCACCCCCTCATGAGTTCTGAAACAACTCACGCACACCCAGGAAATGTTGATACAATCTGTTGGATCACCAGACCATCAAGTGTATGATTCTCAAATGTGCGATAATGAGTTGGAGTCGAGCACGCGAGAAACAACCAATTCAAAGGGAAATGATGATTTAATTTGCTTGATCTGAAGTTCTAAACAATGATGAAAGTTGTAACTAAGGTGCACTATCCTCTAAACCACTCTCCTGGAAAAGATGTCTTGAAGTCGACAGAAGAGGGCCTGCCAGAGTTGAGGCAACGATGATTCCTCAACAAAGGCATGAGGGATATAGTAATGTGACTGATAGACTAACACTAGGGATGGTGATAGAGGAATGATAGGAATAGTGGATAAATGACTTCCCTTGTTAGAGCATGACATGCATGGTTCACCTGACAACAATTGACTCAATTCCAGAGGGGATGGTCAATTACTCAAACATAGGCTTTTCAAATATAGATCAGAATAGGTGGAGGAAAAATGTGATAAAAATGGTATGAATGTGACGCAAAGAGGTAGAATGTACTATAACAAGACTTGATGGGAATCTAAACAGACTCCATGGATGCAGGGGTGACTCATCTCTAGTGCTTTGAACAAGGGTGACTCTATGATCCTGCCACATGGGGGAGGCCCAAGGGGACCATAAAAACATGAGTAAATAATGGTTACCCATGAAAAATATCAACACCTAAGCTGACAAGTGCAAAGGCAAAGTGGTGCCAGATTACAAGGGACTCATATGAAGAGATCTTATTTTCATAGACAGTAAAATGAGATCTCATGGAAAAAATGGCTTCCTGACGAAGTTTCAAATTATCAAAAACGAGGAGAGACCAAATATAGTGCTCGATGAGAGATTTCCAATCGTGTTTATGGTTCATCAAACCAAGCTATGGTTTGCTCATAATGGTCAACGAAAAAACTAGGTTTTTCCCTATAAAAGGGCTTCTTGCCCCAAAATCCAATTCATTTGCAAATTAAGTTGTTGGAGAATTTGGAGAGGAGGAGTAGGCCCTAAATCTTACCGAGTTCATAGAAAACAAACTGACCATTGGAATTTGGATCTGCGACTTTCAGGTGGATAGCCTAACCCTACTCATCAGTTTTTGTGGATTAGATTTCCATATTAGGGCTTCAGTGGGATGATGGAAACCCTTTATCATCCTCACGATCGCAATGCACCTATTGGGCCTTTTTCAAGCTATGGTTTGCTCATAATGGTCAACGAAAAAACTAGTTTTTTCCCTATAGAAGGGCTTCTTGCCCTAAAATCCAATTCATTTGCACATTCAATTGTTGGAGAATTTGGAGAGGAGTAGGCTCTAAATCTTGTCGAGCTCGTAGCAAACAAACTGACCATCAGAATTTGGATCTACGACTTTCAGGTAGATAGCCTAACCCTACTCATCAATTTTTGTGGATTATAATTCCATATTAGGGCTTCAGTGGTCTAATGGAAGCCCTTTATCTTCCTCACGGTCGCAACACACCTATTCGGCTTTTTTCTGCATCCTGGGACATAGAAAAGGGGCTGAAAAGTGTGCCCAACGCATTTTTTGGAGGAAAAACTGCGCCCTGGACCTAAGGGAGAAACAATGTTAGGGGTCTCCTAGAAACTGAAGCTGAGGTCTAGAAATGTATGCTATGACTTTGAACTAACAAAATATGATGGGATTTTTCAAGTATGGCAGAGTTAAAGTTGGTATGGCAAGAACGAGACTTTGATGATCTTTGCACTGAGTTTCAGGGGAACCAGGCTATCAAAGGGGCTTTTGCACAGTATGGATTCCTCAAGTTCTTGGATAACCCATCGATGAGGGTTGGTGAACCAATTTTATCCTGTACTGTGAATTATTGGGACCCGTATCAGGAGGCGTTCGTGATATAGGGGCATAGGATCGATATCAGTATCCAAGACATATACATTTTTATACGATTGCCACCCTTGGGGGTGGTGTGAGAGATACATCGAGTGTTGCCTCATGGGAGGCATATTGGGGAGTTTGTGGATCATCATTGTGTCCCATGTACTCGGGTAAAGGACACAAGTATCCAAATATATTATTTGGAGAGACTTGAGACACAAGCTACAGTCACAACAATGGTGCAGATCTTTAGTAGCCATGCCTTCCACCTCATCACTCTAGGGCAGATGATGCTAGTAGAGAATGTATTGGGAGGGACCTACTATGGCTGGGCCCAAATGCTGCTGACATCGTTGAAACATCAATTAGGTTTATTCAGGAGGTGGACCAATGATAATTATTCATTTGGGAAAATTTTGTGCTCATTCTTCTTTGAGAAGAAGCCCACCATCCGACCACATGTGTAGATCCATGATGGGGGCCCACAAGAGCCTGGGATGCACCATTGGGGGAAACTACTATGACGGGTTGGAGAAGGAGGAGTTGGGCGTGTGTTCCAAACTGAGTTTTTTTCTCATTGGGATCAGATTCCATTCTATATAGACGATCATCCATATAGTGGTATGAACTTCAAGAGGGATCTTGAGCCACCACTTCCACTAGGACGAGCATGGGGACCATATGGTAAGTGATAGTTATTATATCTTGATCACTCGTATAGTTTAGAAAATATATGTATGTGGTACAAATTTTCAAACTTGTGGCGAATATAGCACCGGTGAAGCTAATAGGATATGCAGGCCGAGCTGCAGAACCTAGAGCTACAAATTAGAGGGGATCGACATCATAACAGAGGCCAAATAGTGATTCATTACTAGAGGATATCTCTCGTAGGTTTGACTTAGTAGTGACCGGTGTGATAGAGAGTGGGTGGCATGAGATGCAAGATCAGTACACAGATGAGTGTACGAGTCTTCCCTCTGAGTGGCGAGCTATCATCACGCTATCATGAGGCACACAACTATGGCTGGTTAGACAGTTAGAGATTTACGAGTTGGAGGAGTGGCCCCATTGGCATGAGACCCTCTAGAGGATTGTGATTAGGCATAGAAGCATAGGTGCCCCCATTTTTGTATGTATGGTGATAAAATATTATGGACATGCCAGATGTATTTAGTAGTGGACTCCAAACACTATATGATGGATATTTTGATACATAATATGGTTATGCATTACTTTCGATGATGTGGTTCCCCATTTGTTTGTTTTATGGATGTCTTCTTATGGGAAGAATGGATAGGTGTACTTGGGGAAAGACAATGGTGGATTGCCGATCTCATGTGGTACTGCATATATGAGTCAAATCGACTAAATTTCTAGGTTTGCATACATGGTGTCACCATACCAAAGAGTGGCTTCAGACACAATGAATATATGCTCACCTAGACGATGTCGGGGTTGAACAAAAACAATTTCTAAGGTACTAGGTTGTTGATGGAAAATGGACGAATTATTAAGTGGATCATCCCAATGGTGATCTGGAGTGATATGAGACTCTAGAATTTATTCAGCATGGGGAAGAATGATGGGACTAGAGTCGACACTACCAGATGCATTAGGAGGGTTGGGGAGAATTTGTTAAAAAATGTAACTATGTTTGGTCTTCAATAATGTACTTGAGTCATTATGAAATGTACTGGCAAAAAGAATAAAGAAAATGATTTTTATTATTGTTACAATGACTTATTAAAGCATGGGTTTCATGCTTGGGTCATCATTATATTAGTCAAAGTCCCCATTGTGGACTCCTAGGATTAATATTGAGTTTATAGAGTCATTATACATTCGAAGAGACCCTTCTTGGGATTTTGAATCATGCAAAAAGGTTTTGTATCAAGTAAAACATGAATTATGTACCCTCCACATCATGTCGGCCTAAGAGAGATCAAGTTGGCATAAGGACCCTCATTCGACCCATTATAAGCCTATATACTCAAGGAGGTCGAAGTCATTTGGAGCACTCACTCTCAACCAAGTTCGATATCTCAAGAAGAGTTGGAGAAGTGCGAAGTCTGTTGTCGGGAGTTGGAAAGAAGTGCAAGTTTGGGGGAGTCTCTAGAGAAGAATTAAAATCAAACTTTTTGTGCCTCTCTCTCTCTATTTCATAGTCTGGGTTGGGAGATTGAAGTCTCCTAAGATTTCATTGTGGCCCGAAGTTGCAAGTTGTCGGAAGTTGCTGCCTAGTCAAAGTTGATGGAAAAGGTCAAAGATCTGGGAGGCTGACATGGTGTGGAGGGAAAGTATGGTCTTGGTCTAGGGTAAAGAGTGTCAAAGAATACTATTGAAAGGAAGAATTATATTGACTGGGTTTTCCCCTCGAAGGGGGTTTTTCCCTGGCATGTGCCTATATCTTGTGTCTCTTGTTTTGGATCTTCATACACATATAATATGGTAATCGCTTGATGAAATATAAGATAATAAAGAATTAAAAGAAGCCAAAACACTCAAAGTAATTATCAAGAAATGAGAATCAAATCCTAATATAGTATCTTTGATTTTCCAACATGGTATCAGAGCTAAGGTCAAGAGAATTTGAAGATCACTTTATTGGCATGGATTCTCCCTTTATGATGAAATACATAAGATTAGGTTACAACACTGCTGGAAGATGGATCAAGAAGATCATATACGACTTATTCAACAAGTTCAAGAGTCAAGGATTCTTGGTTGCCCTTACAGGTTCTCTTTCTGATGACAATGCATGGATCATTGATAGTGGAGCATCGAGACACATGACTGGTGAAAGCAAGCAACTTCACACACTATCAAAGGAGCCATCCTCTTATGCAGTGGAATCGGGTGACAACAAAATCTATGTTCTTAGAGGCTTGGGATCAACATCATTAAAGCTGGATAATGGATTGAAGTTGCATATCAACAACATTCTCTATGTTCCAGGTTTGAAAAAGAATTTACTTTATATTTATTGTTTAGAAGATAAAGGGGACAAGATTTCTTTTGTTGATGGAAAAGTATTGTTTGGGGAAAAGAATCTAGCATTGATAAAGCTAGGGTTTTTGGAGCTTTTGAAGGAAGCCTTTACCCGATTATCACACCATCTCCTCAAGCTTTGGTTCATATGGAAATAAGTCCCATTGAACTATCGCATTGAAGGTATGGTCATGCTCATTATAGATTCATCCCTACTCTTAGTCAATTGGTTCATGGTGTTCCTAATATGAAGTTAGATCATGAAGGGATGCTCATTGGGGAAGCATACTAGAAAGCCATTTCACAATAGTGAAACTAGGTCTAAAGAAATATTAGACCTCATCCATTCTGATGTCTGCAGGCCTATGTCTGAAAAATCACTTGGAGGTCATCTTTACTATGTAACACTCATTGATGATCATTCAAGGAAGACATGGCTCTACCTACTCAAAAATAAATATGAAGTATTTGACAAGTTCAAGGAGTTCAGGGATGAAGTGGAAACCCTAACCGAAAGAAAGATAAAGACTCTAAGGTTTGACAATGGTGGGGAATACACTTCTAAAGAGTTGATTACATATTGTAAGGATGTAGGTATTAAGAGGGAGCTCATTGTTCCCTACTATCCTGAACAAAATGGATTGGCTGAAAGGAAGAATAGGTCAATTGAAGAAGGCATTCAAACTATGCTCCTTGATCAACACCTACCGAAGTTCTTAAGGGGTGAAGCAACGATGAGTGTCATGTACATTCAAAATAGAAGTCCTCGTAGGAGTCTTGATAATACTACACCTGAAGAAGTATTCACAGGAAATAATTCAAGTGTGGATCATCTCTAAATCTTTGGAAGTCCAGCATATATCCATGTTCCAAAAGACAAGCGAAAGAAGTTGGACTCAACAAGTATCAAGGGAATATTCGTTGGTTATAGTCTTTCCTCAAAAGCATATAGAATTTACATAAAGTAAGGAAGACACATTGAAGTAAGCATGGATGTCATATTCGATTAAAATCAAGCTTACAAGAAATCAAAGGATATTCCTATTGATTATGATGACGAAGAAGTTCCCGTATTTGAAGAAGAAGAAGTTCATCATGAGAAATCTACTACAAATGTTGAAGAAGAAGGACCAAGTGAGCCTATTCAATTGGTGGTTGTCCCAACCACAAGGAACAGACCAAATTGGTTGAAAGCTACATTAGAAGATGTTGAAGGACATGAAGTTGCAAAAGGGTCCTCCAGGGAAAGTAAGAAGCCGAAGAGATATTCTGGCTATACTGCAGATATGACAAATTTAATTGAAGCTTAACCATCTACATTCAAGGAAGTTGAGCATGAAGAGGTTTGGAAGAAAGTTATGCAGGAAGAATATAAATCCATCATGAAGAATGGGGTTCGGGAGATCGTTCCTAGACCTAGTGACAAATCGATTGTCACATCGAAGTGGATCTATAAGATCAAACATGTTGTTGATGGAAGTATAGACAAGTATAAAGCAAGGTTCTTCGCAAGGGGTTTCACTCAAAAGGAAGGTATTGACTATGAACAAACCTTTGAACCTACAACAAGGTACACTACCATTAGATATTTGGTGTCATTAGCTGCTACAATGGGTTGGAATATCCATCAAACATTTCTAAATGGGACCATTAGTGAGGAAGTGTACATCGAACAACCCGAAGGATTTAAAGTGAATAGCAAAGAATCTCATGTTTACAGACTCAAGAAGGCCCTATATGGTTTGAAGCAAGCACCGAGGGCATGGTATGCAAGAATGGATGCATATCTACTTAGAATTGGGTTTGTGAAGAGTACTATTGATTCGAATCTATACGTCAAGGTCGTGAATAGTGAGCCCGTCATTATTTTACTATATGCAGATGATCTATTCATCACATGTGTAGAATGAAGGATTCAAGAATGCAAGAAGATGTTGGCAGTTGAATTTGAAAAGAAGTATCTAGGACTGATGCACTACTACCTAGGTCTAGAAGTATGGTAGAGGCCTAGGGAGATATATTTGGGGCAATGAAAGTACATCATCAAGTTATTACAGAAATTTTGGATGAAGGATTCCAAGCCGATGACCACTTCTATGATCACCAACCTGAAGAAGTTGAGGAGATCTGACTCTAGTCTCGTGGATCCTACCTCATATCGACAGTTGGTGGGTTCCCTGATGTATCTAGTAAATACTAGGCCATATATATGTTTTGCAGTGAACATTCTTAGTCAGTTTCAGTTGGAGACACATCATGATCTCTGGATAGCTTCCAAACATGTATTGAGGTATCTTCATGGCACTATACATCACTGCCTAAAGTATGATAGTAAGGAATTCAAGCTAATTGGCTTCACAGACTTTGATTGGGGTGGCAGTGAGACTGATGGAAGGAGAACTGCTGGAGGATGCTTTAGTCTGGGAACTACTATGATCTCATGGATGAGTAAGAAGCAAGATCTCGTTGCATTGAGTAGTTACAAGGCATAATATGTGGCTGCATGTGAAGTAGGAAAAGAGGTTGTTTGGTTAAGGAAGCTTCTGACAGATTTGTTCGAGAAGTCTCCAGGTCCTACCGTGATAAACAATGACAATCAAAGTTGTATTAATATTTCTGGAGATCCCGTGATTCATTCAAGCATGAAACATATCAATAATAAGTTCCACTTCATTAGGAACTTGGTGCAGGCTAGGATCGTGAAGTTAGAGTTTGTCCCGGTAGATGAATAGGTAACATACATACTGACAAAGGCTCTTCCTAATAAGAAGTTAGAATATCTAAAGAACCTATTAGGTTTGGTAGATACTAGTGATTATATTGATGATAAGAAAATGGAAGAGATCTTTTGAGGCTTTGCGAGTGAAGCATTTCCTGGGGAGACATCAGGCCAGCACTCTGTGTTGATGTTAGGATCCCGAAGTTGAAAAGGTGGTGTTGGTTATTGAGCTCTATTTTGGATACACAGCTGTATGTTTTGGTTGGTGGTTAGGAAATGAGCCTGATGGTACCTAGAGGGGCTAAAATATTGAGTCCACCTTAGTCCCACTTGGATATATTTCCCTGGTCAGGAATCTATTCCATGGCATTGCGGTGCCTAAATTGTTGAGTGACTGGTTTGATAGATTTCCCTGGTCAGGAATCTAGTCCATGGCATTGCGATACCTAAAAGTTATTCATGTTTTCATATAGTTTCAGATCTTCCATTATATATATACATTATGAATACTTCCCTAGTTAAGAGGGAGTGTTTAGAAAATGTAACTATGTTCATTCTTTAATAATGTGCTTGAGTCATTATGAAATGTACTTGTAAAAAAGAATAAAGAAAAGAAATTTTATTATTGTAACAATGACTTATTAAAGCATGGGTTTCATGCTTGGGTCATCATTATATTAGTCAAAGTCCCCATTGTGGACTCCTAGGATTAATATTGAGTTTATAGAGTCATTATGCATTCGAAGAGACCCTTCTTGGGCTTTTGAATCATGTGAAAAGGTTTTGTATCAGTCAAATATTAATTATGTACCCTCCACATCATGTCAGCCTAAGAGAGGTCAAGTCAGACTAAGGACCCTCATTTGACTCACAAGAAGCCTATATATTCAAGGAGGTCGAAGTCATTTGGAGCACTCATTCTCAAGCAAGTTCGATATCTCAAGAAGAGTTGGAGAAGTGCGAAGTATGTTTCTGGGAGGTGGAAAGAAGTGTGAGTTTGGGGGAGTCTTTAGAGAAGAATAAAATCTAACTTCAGGTGCCTCTCTCTCTCTATTTCGTGGTCTGGGTTGGGAGATAGAATTCTCCTAAGATTTTGTTGTTTCCAGAAGCTGCATGTTGCTCAAATTTGTTGCCTAGTCGAAGTTGATGGAAGAGGTCGAAGATCTGGGAGGCTGACATGGTGTGGAGACAAAGTCTAGCCATGGTCTAGGGTAAATAGTCTCAAAGAATACTATTGAAAGGAATAATTATCTTGACTGGGTTTTCCCCTCGAAGGGGGTTTTGCCCTGGCATGTGCCTATATCTTGTGTCTCTTATTTTGTGATCTTCATACACATATAATATGGTAATTTCTTGACAAAATATGAGATAATTAAGAAGTAAAATAAGCCAACACACTCAAAAGTACTTATCCAAAAAGGAGAATCAAACCCTAATAGAATATATTTGATTTTCCAATAGAACTGTTTCTCCCGAACTCTCAAAAGTGGATGCCACATTACCCAAACATTGTGTGGCAATGTTATGGCCACAGGATAAATGTGGTTCAAATTCATGGGTTCGAATTGAGGGTTGATGGAACCAATCATCATCATGGGAGACATGGTTCACATACACAACGTCTCTTATGGGAGACAAATGACAACTGGATTCAAGGTCCACCAATGTTGAGACCAGAGTGTCTTCAGAGGATGGTTCTAAAACACAGTTAGAAACTCCTAAGGAGCCTAAACAAATTGATCCCATGGATAATGAAAGGTAGAGAATGTGTGTTGAATTATCCATCATCTCGACATCAGGAGGGGGAATCAAGATGGTGGGTTGAGTAACCTCCTGTCCTGGCAAAGCACTAGGGCCAGAAACTGTAGTAGAGGAGAAGTACAGTCACTACGAGCGACATCTAACTCGCAAAGCACTTGAAGTGTATCACAAAAGTCTTCAAGATGGGGACAATGATGGGAATAATTTCCATACTTATCACACAAATCATATGGGTTATTCATGCATAAGGTTTTGTTCTTCTTGAAAAACTCAGGTAAGGTAACTTGGACCTCAGGAATGTCAGGGTCGGGAAAAGTATCAAAGACCACATTCTTAGTATGGGAAAGCTCAGGACAATTATTAGTGATGTGCTTAAAAACATCACACAAATCACATGGAGGAGAAGGCTTTATAGGTTTAGGAGGAGTGGGAGATGGTTAGGTTACCTTGTCTTTGCTTCCCTTTTTCTAGGCTTTTCCCCCCTCACCAAATTCTTTTGCAACATGAGTGGCTTCCTGTTGAGGTTGTCGCGAAACTGTAGCAAAGGAAGGGGTGATAGGAAAGGGTTGAACCAGAGTCAAATTCGTGTAAGCTTTAAGTTGGTCAAGAGGAGTGTTTGCAGGAGGATCAATGTATGAGACTGGGATCCCTAAAGTGATATTAGGAAGAATCGACATAGCCATTACAGGAGTGGAAAAGATTCTAGGTGGCAGGAATAAGAAAGGTATATGCCCGGAGGGGTAGTGTTGGCTTGGTGGGGCCTGACCCAGGTTCAGCATTAGTTAGCCAAACAAATCCCTACACTACTAACTCTTTCGGCATCAACCCGCGGAGCGCGGACCGAAGTCTCACCCGAAGCAGTATGGGGGGATGCTGGAACCAAGTTTCTGCACCCTGAGATGGTTGTGATGTCGGTTTATTCCTTCTATTCCTGCTCTCACGTAGGTCGTTAAGTTCTAGGGCTCTGTCAGTCTAGCCCTTTATTCCGCCCTTCAGTACCTCCGCAAAGGGGTATGATTGGCCTTCATGTAGCCCTAACCTGCAGTTTAGGTACTTTCGTGCTGTTAGGGCAATGTACTATGCAGATTCCCAAACTTGCTTAAGTGTCTTACTTATATTATTAAACAATCACAGTTAGCGTCGTGTAAACAGATGTCCTTATTTGCGTTCAATTATCCAACGTAATTACATACATTCGCGCGTCACATAAGTATTATAAATTAAATTCATATACAATATGACAAGATGTATTGACAGGAAACAAAGACACAAATTTGCAAAATGCTTCTCTTTATTGATATCTTCAGATGATTACAGACTCTATCCGCCTTGCCCACACAGCTGCAGGGGTCCACGCACTCAGCTGTGGACTTCCACCCTAGGCCTCTGCGCACTCAACTGTAGAGCCTCTACCTACACTAAGACTAGAAACTTAGACATCTCTCCTTATCGCTCAAGACTCCTTCTACAACCTATGACTCATCATAACTACTTAGAGCTTACTTACTTAGCTCTTTTTATACAATCCCATGGTCCACGAAGAACCCTTTACGACTCATGACACCTTCACGATCCGCAACCACAAAATGTGGAGTCTTTACAACTTTATTACAAAATTGGACCCAAAACATGGGCTTTTAGCCCCAAATCTATCCTTGGGGGATCCCGTTCCCAACAGGCCTCCAACACAAACATCGTGACTTGCCCTTGAGTCACTCTGTAGGCACGGAGATCTTAGCGCGAAGACCTCCCAGCTCAACCCTTATGACCACAACCTCTGCAGTGCACTGTGTCGCTGCCTGCTTCGCGTCTTTCACCATTTGCGCAGTCACTGCTCCTGAAATGTCGACCTGAAGCTTTTGATGAGTTTCTTGCAGAGTCGCAAGCTTTCCTTCAATAGAGTTTGTGACCATGAAAGCCTCATCCAGCCAAGGCTTCAGTCGTGCCTTCAGCACTGCTTCCTTGTGCAGTGTTGCATCCACTTGTTCCTTCAGCTACTTGGCCTCCTGCAGCTTCACCAATCTCTATGTGAGAGCGATGGTTCGCATTGTGTCTTTGACCTCATCATAGCATTGTTGTAGCTCACGCGCTTCTGTCTCCAGCCATTGTACATTAGGGTCCACATGCAAGCTTGTTAGGACCTCAAACGACTTCTCAAAAAGTTGTGTGCAGTCTTATATTGCACTGTCAACTGGCGTTATTGCCTCTGTAACAGTGGTTGCATGCTATTCCTTTACTTCTATCAGGGTTGAAGGTTGGGCCTTCAACTGTAACTCAGTGATCTGCAGGTAAAACTCCAACTGAACCCTTGCCATTTCTGTACGAGCGTCGCATACCATTGTAGCCAGCTTGCGGACGTGCACCTCAACTAGTTCTTCCTAAGAAATGGCCAACTCTGGGACCATTCGACATGCCTCCTCGACGACCTGCATTATACGCTTGTTTTGGTTGGTCGACTCGGTCACAGTGGCGGTGGAAGAGTCTCGCTGTATTACCATCTACTCATTATTAATCCGCTGCTCACTGATCACCTGTAAGGCGTAGTGCTCACGGGCCTTCAACTCTGCAATCACTCCATCCTGTAATAGGTGGAGTGCTTCACTAGGGAGTGCTACCAAATTCAACCCTACTCCCTTTAGAGTGCTGATAGTGGGCCTGTCAACTTCGTTTTTCATGGTCTGTGCTCTATCAGGGAGCACTATCATACTAGAGGCATTCGCGCGCAGCATCTCGGCAACTTCTGAAGTGTCAATAGAAAGGCTGGTAGACACCATGCCAGTCGGTGACGCGTGGGTCTGCAACTCCTAAAAACCTATCTGGATAACCCCCAAAATTATTTGTTGTTGCTGCTCAAACTGTTGTAGGGCCTCCGCGGTGACATCCCACACCGTGTCACCGATGTCATGCAAATCGCCCTCTGTGAGGGTGATTGGGTCCAACGATGTCTTAGTGGCTTTGGATTTCTTCCTGGACCCTCCTTTCTCTTGGTCCCTTGGATGCTTGATGCAGGCAGACATTTCCTGTGGGTCCGCGTCGTGTTACTCAGTCTACTCATCCGTCTCTTCCTCTGTCTCAAGTGAAGCCGACCTCGCCCCTTTGTTAGAGCCCCGCTCTATTCCTCTTGTTTGCTTCTCCATATACTAAGTGGCATTGCACTCTGTCTGGGCCTTATCAACAACCTCCTTCTTTCTCTTTTCAGCCATTTGCATCATCTGGAGCTTGGCCTCCTCCTCCTTTTTTTGTGCGGCGGGAGTGCTCCTTCCCACCACCAAGTCTACTGTGGTGCGCCATTCAGCCAACCATCTATCAAGCATTGCATCAATGGCGTCATCCGTTTCCAGGTAAGGCAAGTCATACCATTTCTACATAGGGTCCTTCCGCGCCCTGATGGACAGATGGTGAAAATCTACTTTAAATTCTGCGTAGTCCTGCAGGTTGGAAAACACCATAGGTGACAACTACGGCTTGCGATTGATGGCCATACGGATGTTCATCTAAATCAAGATCCAGAAGATCTTGCAGTCCTTGATGTGTTTCGCATCCTTGGTCACCCATAGCGAAGCGTACTTTGTTGCTTCTAGTAGGTCTGGCACGACCGAAGGGAATTTGTTGTCCTTTGGCAGCTCCCATGCTACCAGCACAATCGACAACAAGAGCCACACGTAGTGGAATGTCTTGCTGAGCTCCTGTGCTTAGCGACAGTTTACTAGGGACTCTCCACGAAGATAGTCCGACCAATTGAACTGGACTCCTTTGGCACACTGGGCTGCTAGCGTGACGACAGGCACCAAAATCTCATCAGCGTGACACTTCCTCATCACCTTCCCTGCTAAAATCTGCATAGCCACCTTTACAACAGGGTCACAAATGTTGGATATGGCATATCGATGTGGCTTCTTTACCAGCTTAAACTTCTCTTTCATGGCCTCTGCGAGGGCCTTCTCACCACCTTTTCCGCCAAATATCATGGTCGAATTTTCTCCTATGTAGGGAAACCGCGTGATCCTGTGGATCAATATGTCAGTAATGGGTATTAGCTCCCCCATCCATAGACACCCATCATGCACCAAGCATAGCAGCTGCTTGATGACCAAGACTGTAATCAGGGTGCGGTTGTAGTGCGGCACCCATAGCATGTTGAGTAGACCAGCCTTGTCTACTCCTCTAAGCCACCTTTGTGGCTCCAATGTGGTCATTCCAGTGGTTGTATCGATGATGCAGTGCATCATCTACTCAGTCACCAGGTGTGGGAACTTCTCATGGTCATCCAAGTCCCAGTCTTCGAGTTTTAACAGAGGAACCTGCCCCAAGCATGGTCCTTCAAAAACAATTTCATCCGGCAGCAGAGGGGTTTGCAAGGGGACCTTGCTCTCGTCGATATCTTTCAGTACCTTGGCCTTGCCCTTGTGCAGAGGGACATACTCAAGCAACCAAGTGATAGGGTCAGCACCCTGGGCTTCAACTTCCTCCACATCTACTCCCACATCCTCATCATCCATCGGGATGTCTTCAATTTCTTCCTCCTCCAGCTCTAGATTGATGGCTTTGCCCTTCTCCTGTGTGGTGGGCTTGTCCTTCGGTGGGTTTCTTCTTGGCGATGCACGCACCGGTATTGCAGGCTGCTTGCCCTTCTTATCCTTTGCGCTCTCCTTGGTTGGGGTGGGCTTTGGTCTCGACATCCTTGGTGATTTGGGGACTTCCGCTAATACTTCGGCAACCTCTGGAGCAACTACTTCTACCTCGCTAACCACTTCCAGCATATCCTCCTCGGTCGTCACTGCTTCGGTGTCCATGGCTATGGCAGGTGTTGACATAGCACTCATCAACAATGCTCGTGATATCTCTGGTAAGTTCTCAAATGCTGGACTCGCTATCAGAGCCTCGAAGAATTCTCAGTTCATGTGTGCCTGAGATCTCAACAACTCAATTCTCAAAATGACAAGTGTTTTTCCCTGGGCATCCACCTGTAATTTATAGGACATTTTGAATTCAAATCCAACCGTTCCCCCCAAATTTGGTTCATTAATGTTAGATTGGCGTTAGATTTTCAAGGATCTAACCCATAAATTATGTCTTAAGTGTTTGCCACCCGCTCCATTTGGTCGCATTTCTACCGTCAAATCATGAACAATGACTTTAACAGTTACTTTCCGGCCAACCTGCACGATTTCTTCCTAGGTAGCGGAGCTCCCTTCGCGCTGCCGCGAACCCTGTGACACTTCTTTGCTTCACACAATCCTTCAATCGTGCAGCTCCCAACCCGGGCAATGTAGTTTGGTGCCTCCTTTCAACTGCCTAAAGCGCTAAGACTGTGCTACCTTCATATAGTCACATGGTCGGACCACCGGTGTATAGCTTCAAGAGACTGCCATTCACCTTTCCTAGAAAGGGATCTCCATTCAATTTGACCAACTGAGTCATTCCTCCATCGGTGATCTCCTTAATGACATAGGGCCCTAACTAGTGCATTCTGAATTTTCCTGGAAATCTATCAAACTTGTTGTCATATAACAAAACCAGGTCATTTACCTTAAAGGTGCGTAGCTTAATGTGTCGATCATGCCATGCTTTTTTGTGCTACTTTTGGACCTGTTGGTGAAATTCAGCTATAAATCTCTCTTCCTCAAGCTCAGCCAGTTGTGCAAGCCTCTCCTCCAAGGCTCCGCGATTCGTCATACTCGTGAGTGTCGCTATGCACAGACTAGGCACAATGTATTCCATGGGCATCACTGCTTCAACACCATATACAAGCCTAAAGGGTGTTTGTCCAATCAATTTCTTGCATGTCGTCCGATAGGCCCATAATATTGCGGGCATGCACATGTCCCAATCACTTCGCTAAGCATTGCATACCTTGGTCAACGCATTCTCCAACACTTTATTAAATGCTTCCACCATCCCATTAGCCTGTGGGTGATAAGGCGTGCTCTTCTGGTGATATACCTGAAATTCCTCCGTCAGCACGTTGATCGTCTCATTCAGAAAGTGCATACCGCGATCACTCATCAAAATATTTGGACACCCAAATCACGTAAGGACATACTTAAAGAGGAACTTTGCAGCAGTCGCACCTGTGCAATCCTTCATAGGTTGTGCCTTCGCCCATCGAGTCAAATACTTCGTCGCAGTGATAATGTACCTCACTCCCGTCTTCTTCCCTTGGGGCTGAATGGGTCCCACAAAATCTATCACCCATTTCTCAAAGGGTTGTAACGTCATCTATGGATTCAGAGGCAACTCATCCCTTCGCGATGGCCTGTCAGTTCTTTGACACACATCACACACTTTGCAGTAAGATTTTGAATCCTGATGGAGGGTTGGCCACCACAACCCTGCGCGTAGAATCTTCTGCGTAGTCGCTCTCCCTGCATAATGTCCTCCCGCGATGCCCCCATGAGCGTCCGCGAGGATACTGCTCCTTTCAAACTCTGGTACATATTGTCGCAATATCTCATCAGACCCCATTTTGTACAGATGCCCGGCAATGACAGAAAAGTCTGTCGCACACACCACTAACTCCTTCTTTTGTTGGACGGTGTATCCTTCCAAGGCAGTTCTTGTCGTTAGGAAGTGTATGATATCTTCAAAATGACCATCTGCGACGCGTACTACAAATAGTTGTGCGTCAGGCAATTCCTCCTCCAAATTAGTGGGCTCTTCCCCTGTTTCGATGCGTGACAGATGGTCTCGTCCCGCATTCAGTCGTCTAGGCTTTACAATAACTTCAAAATCATACTCTTGGAACAATAAGAACCACTTGCAGATTCTCCCCCCAACACATGCTTATTGACTAGCTATTTCAACGCAAAATGATTCGTATACATCTTAAAATGGCCACCCAGTAAATAGTTTCTAAATTTCTGGAGCGCGTATACCATGGCTAACCCTTCGTGCTCGATGTTGGAATAATTCTTCTCCACCTTGGATAACCTTCTACTTGCGAACGCTATAGGATGGTCCAAGTCTCCTCCGCCGGCCTGTGTCAGTACTACTCCCAGCGCTATACATGACGCATCAACATGTACATGAAACTCCTTATTCCAATCTGGGAAGACTAAAATCGATGCGGTGACCATCTTTTTCTTTAATACATCTAAGCTTTTCTTACATCCCTCGTTCTAGTAGAATGTGACATCCTTTTTCAACAACTTCTCCATAGGCGCGATGATATGGGCATAGCCTTTGATAAACTTTCTGTAATATCCGATATGTCCTAGGGTAACCCGCAACTGTTTCACACTCCTCGACGCTTCTAAGTTAAGTATCATCGTGATCTTCGTGGGAACTACCATCAGTCCCTGTCTACAAACCACATGACCCAGCAGGGTCCCAAACAGAACACATAACAGGCACTTCTTTAGATTGAGCGCGATCTGGTATCTTCGACAAGTATCTAGCATCAGGCGCAAACTTGCAACATGGCGTTTCACCAGCCCAAACATAGTCCAGTCATCAAAGTACACTTCCAGGAACTTATGAATAAATTCCTTGAACGCTGCAACGACTACACACGAGAAAATTGCAGGCGCATTCTTCAATCCGAAAGGCATTACAGTGTACTGAAAACACCCCCACTCAGTCGTGAAGTTCGTCTTGCTCCTATCATCCGGTGCGATTTTGATCTGATGGTACCTAGGGAACCATCAATGAAGGAATATGTTTCCTGGTCACCTACATTGTCCAACACTTCATCAGTGAATGGATTCGGGAAAGGATCATGTACACAAGCGTCATTCAAATTCCTGAGATCTATGCATATCCTTATTTCATCCTTCTGCTTCTTTTCCTGTACCACCATTGGGCTTACCTAATCAGATTCTTCTATGGGCTCAATGATGCCTGCTGCGAGCATCTTGTCTAGCTCTAAGTGAACCTTCTCCTTATACTTCGGATTGAGACGATAAGGTCTTTGCTTAACCGGCTTCGCGTCGGGCTTCAACGTGATCTTCATAACACCCAAGTCCCCGATTATCCCTTTTAGATCTGTAAACTTGGTAGGGAACAAATCTTGGTATTCGCGAAGCAATTCAGTGACTTTATCCACCGTCGCGTCATCCCAGTAATCTCCAATCTTCACAAATTTGGGCTCTGCCTCCGTACCAATATTCACCTGTTTCATTTTCAGTGGCGCGGTTATATCAGGATTCTCAATTTACGATCCTTCAACCTCGCGGTGACCTTTTGTTTCAGGGATGTTAATCCTTTGCGGATCCTCATCTTCTTCTTCAGTGGTTACATTATAGCATTCCAATGCGTGACTTAGCTGAGTGGTCCAATCGGGTTGAATCAGGTCCATAGGATTCTATGGTATCCTAAAGATCAATGCTTTCACTTCTTGTAGCACTTCGTCAATACAGTGAAACACATCTTCAAAGCTAAATGTCATTATGAATCCTTCGTGCAGAATATCCCATTCACCTGTACCTTGGCGGAGCTCTATTTCTAAGTACCAGTTTATTGGGATGACATCCAGGGTGTGATAGAACAAGTGCACCCATTCAGGTTGGGGCTTTGCTCCATAAGCCTCGGCCCATTTGGCTAAGTGCACGCGCGGATCATCCTTCCCATCATATTCGTCTGTCATTCACACCTTCAACTTCCCAAAGCGTGTTCTCATCATCTTTCTACACTCACGCCAATCATCAAAGCTACCCTTGTGCGTACCCCACCACCTTGCAGGTGTAGTGCACAGTGCCCAGTCCAAAGCCTGGAAGCGCTACTTCTCTGGTACCTCTCATTTGAATGCATCCAAAAATATATCTACATCATTCAGGACATCATAAGTGGGCAGACTTCTTACCTCTAATGACACACAGCCTAGCGACCGGGGCATCATGTTACAACTTAGCATGGTTACTTCATGTAATCGATTCTACCAGCACTCTAATTCTCCATCAGATTCCAAGGTGCAGGAACTCTCACGATCCCATGTAATTCGTCCATCTGCTGTTGGATTCACCCAACCTTGGTCTCGTGCTGTTATCTTATAGATACAGTCCAAATCATCATCGCTCTCATAATCGCGGACTAGTTTAGTGTAGCGCGATCCTTCAGCAGGATCTAGGGGTACTATTACGTGGAGCGATTTGTTTTCAAATATCATCTTATGCTTCTTAGGTTGATTGCCCTGTTCATATCAGTCGCCCAATCAATTCCAAGGAGTGCAAGATAGGGATTGTTTTCATCCACAATTTCTATTACCTCAAAGTCAGCCAATGCACTTGCGCCTTCAATATCTACAGTCACCCCTTGCAGTTACCCCATGGGGATGATCTTCTGTTGATTTGCCATCCTTAACTGAATCGGAGACCACTGCAGCGTGGGTCTTCCCATCCGTTCCCAAGTATGCTTTGGTAGGACGTTCATGTCTGACCCCAGATCCAAAATAACCTGATCCATTTCGTACTCTCCTATCTGCGCGGTCAGCCCCATCTCTCATCTTGTTCTTCTTTTATGCTTACCAATCTTTCATACCATGCGTGGTTCACCTGGAGTGTTTCCAGCACATTTATTTATAAGCTCCTATAATCCCTTCATAACCTTGCTATTGCACAACAACTTCATGCAGGTTTCTAGGAAGGTTGTAAGCATAGAAGGATCCATTTCCTGATCAGGCTTATCCTTGCTCCCTGAGGTGGAGGCCTGAGCGAAGCTCTTCTTCGCTTCCATGAACATTTCGCTTGCGCGCTCCAAATCAAAGTCAGCCTCCTTCGTCGGAGCTTTACGAACCCATGCGTTGTCTTCGGGCTATTTCCCCTTATCATCTCCTGTTGCAATTCCACTTCGGAGCACTATATTCACATTCAAATCCTCTTCGCGAGGCTCAGACCTCATCATCTACAGGTTCTGAGTTGGCTGAGGTGGTAGCGCCCCTTTGTCACGTATCCTTTCTATCAGCATAGGACAGTCCTTCGTCTCATGATCAAATAGAGTGCAATATTTGCACGACGAACGCATTGGGTTAGTGCAATCACGGGCATAATGTCTTGCTCCTCCGTAATTGTAGAAGATTAGTTGTCCCCGACCTCTATCAGGTCCTCCTCCACCTCGGCCTCATCCGCGCCCCTGAAATCCTATTCGCGCCATCCCTGCGCTCTGGTCAGGGGGCCGCGTTTCTGCCTGAACCCTATAGGCGGGTGTTCTATCCATCATCAATTCATAACTTTTGCAACTGCGCTCATCATGCCCTATTGACCTATAGAAGTTGCAGAACAGTTGTTGTGGTGTTTGTACAAACTTCTACAGCAAATGACAGTTATCCATCATATGTTTTCCTGCTACCTGACATATAGCGCACCACAATGCAAGCCCCGCACTCGATCCTGCTTGGGCCTCCGGCCTCAAAGGCATCGGTCCTCCTCCTATAATATAGTTCGCAAAGACCGGGCAATGGTCTTTGTCATGCCCCTGACCCTTGCATTTCAGGCACCATACCTCTTCATGCACCTCCAGTCGAACTGTCTTGTCCTGCTTCAAGCTTTGCATTTCAATGCAAAGATTTTGCAACTGCGCATGGATCTACTGAACCCCTAGATTCAGATCCTGCATCGATGTTTCTTGTAGTCTCATTTCAATCTCCAAGGCCTCTACCTATGTTTTTATCTTCTGTTGTGACAGCACAACCCTTAGGTGTGGCAAGAGCGAAGCCACGAACCATTCGCGGTGTTGTCCATCTGTTAAGTTCATATTAGCTTCACAGATTTTACACTTCAACCTCTGATCTAATTCCCAAGGTGTCTCGCCTGGTTTCATCGTGATTTCTTTGAACCCCACAATCGACTGTGCCTCGGATTTAGGCCTACTAAACTCTTTATTCAGCGCGGTCTGGATGTCTGCCACCCCAGCGTTTGGGTTATCATTAGAGTACTTGATGTACTAGGTTACCGCACGATCCTACAAAACAATAACCAGTGTTGCCTTCTTCATGTGATCATCTGTAACGCCCTGAGCTTCCCATACAGCTTTCATGACGAACCAGAACTGGTCCGGGTCCTCATTTCCCAAGCCTTTAAAAAAAGGCAGCTTCACTGAATTTTCCATGCTGAACTGCAGTGGAGGTGGAGGTGGTATGGGTGAAGTCGCAGGTGATGGTGGTGAAGTTGGAGGTGGTGTGGGTGGAGGTGGCAGTCACGGGAATCCTTGTCTTATTAACTGAATAACACTTCGTGAAGAAGCCTGCACTACTCCCTCTTTGTCACCTCGTGGAGGTGAAATTAATGGACTATATTCAAGACCCTTTCTTCCTTTGTTCCTATATTTTTTCCGCTTCGTGTAGCTCCAAACATCAAGGTACCTACATAACCCATTTTTCGCACAATAACATCTTAATCCAGGTATTCAAAGACTTTAATTACTTACCTCGCAGACCTTTGAAAAAGCATCGCTTTGCCTCACTGTAGCTAACTGAGCTATCGACTGTGAATTTAGTCACAAATCCTCCTTTGATGTAATCAAGCCACTAATCGACAAGTGGATGATCTTATCCTCATAGGCTTCCAGTCTCTGTACTAACTTCGGGGTTCAGACAATAGGACCATCAAGTCTCCACCTTCCTTGGCTATCTGCTAGCTTCGCGATCCACTCGTATAGCTTAACCGGAAAGGAATAGAAAAAGATCTCGTGGATCTCTGTGTATAGGTACATGTCCAGCCATTGTTCCTTTGTCAGTCACGGATTTATGTTTTCCTGTGCCGCGAATTCGTGGATCTTTCTATCCAACCAGTCTCTGATCTCTTTCTTAGTTAGATTCCAATGATACGACATCACACATCTCTTATGCAGATTCTGATCCCAGCAACGAAACCATTTGTTGGCTTGGTGGGGCCTGACCTAGGTTCAGTGTTAGTTAGCCAAACAAATCCCTACACTACTGGCCCTTTCAGCATCAGCCCGTGGAGTGCAGACCAAAGTCTCACCCGAAGTAGTATGGGGGGATGTTGGAACAAAGTTTCTGCACCCTAAGATGGTTGTGATGTCGGTTTATTCCTTCTATTCCTGCTCTCACGCAGGTCGTTAATCTCTAAGGCTCTGTCAGTCTAGCCCTTTATTCTACCCTTTAGTACCTCCGCGAAGGGGTACGATTGGCCTTCGTGCAGCCCTAACTTGCAGTTTAGGTACTTTCGCGTTGCTAGGGCAGCGTGCTGTGCAGATTCCCAAACTTGCTTAAATTTCTTACTTATCTTATTAAACAATCATAGTTAGCGCCGCGTAAACAGATATCCTTATTTGCATTCAATTATCCAACGTAATTACATACATTCACACATCACATAAGTATTATAAATTAAATTCATACACAATATGAAAAGATGTATTAACAGCAAACAAAGACACATAATTTGGAGAATGCTTCTCCTTATTGATATCTTCATATGATTACAAACTCTATCCGCCCTGCGCACACAGCTGCAGGGGTTCGCGCACTCAACTGCGGACTTCCACCCTAGGCCTCTGCGCTCTCAACTGCAGAGCCTCTACCTACACTAAGACCCGAAACTTAGACTTCTCTCCTTACAACCTATGACTCATCAGAACTACTTAGATCTTACTTACTTAGCTCCTTTCATACAATCCCATGGTCCGTGGACCATGGGTAGATATTTTACAACCGACTTTACTTTACAAAATAAGGGCGAACAACCCTTTATGACTCATGACACCTTCGTGCTCCGCGACCACAAAATTCGGAGTCTTTACAACTTTATTACAAAATTGGACCCAAAACATGGGCTTTTAGCCCCAAAACTGTCCTTGGGAGATCCTATTCCCAACAGGTAGTGATCTAGAGGAATGGATCCTAGATGGGAAAGACCTGGAGGAACTATTCTTGGTTGGAAAAGATCTGGGGGGACACTAGTCGAAGAGAATTGGCCTGGAGGAATTGTTCTTGAAGGATGAGTTGAGTTTGGAGCAGGGAGTTGTTGAGGAGCTAGCTACTGAGAAGATGTGCCAGGTCGCTTGCAAGTGGCTCGTGAAGATTGAAGCATGCAAACACTCGAGCTAGGCTCAAAAGGAGTAGGCGGTGGTCCATAATAATCCCCAAGTAGCATGGAATATTTATAGACTCCAGGGGAAACATTGATAAGAGGGGGAGTAGTCTTATTACCAACCATTGATAAAATAGTGGTTTAAGGAGAGGTCTGAGACTGAGGGTCATTGTAAGTCAACTGATTGATGGTGACGATCTTTCCATTATGAGGGAAGCACATCTTGTGAAAAATAGAGGATGCAACAACTGACATGGCGTATGTGTAACTACGACCCAACAAGATGTTATAGTCTAAAGGAGCATCAATGACTTTGATATCAATCAAGACCGTCTTTCCAGCAACGATGATGGGACAATTCTGATATAAACTGAGGGGTTGCAAGGGGTGATCGTCCTAAGCATGAAGAGTGATAGTGGATGGTGATAAGTGAGGGGAACCAAGTTGCCTCCAAACACTAGCGACCATCACACAAATGGAGGCACCTTTGTCAATCACACACCATTGAAAAATGGCATTTTTTATGGAAACTGGTATCTGAAAGGCAATAGATGAAAGTAGGGGGTGTGTTTCTCTTTATCAACATCAAATACAATCAAACAATCAACAAAGGGATCCAAATCGCCCATAGCAGAGAGTAGAGATTTTCATTAGGATGGTGATCCGGATTTAAACAGGAATGCAACAAATTACAGAGATAACCATAAATACAAATATGCAACGGAAATAATACTTCATTTCATTACTGTAAAATACTGAAATATGCTTACAAACAGAAATGGAAAGAAACCAGCTAGGGCGATGGTAGCTTATCCCTGAGAAGAGATGTGGCGGCTACATGCCTCTGAACTGTCTTACAATGAGGCTCAAAGGCCTATTTATTGTTGAGAAACAATGGAAAACCCTAAACATCCAAAAACCGAACCCTAGTAGATGAAATGCCAAACTGTGGGCCCTATTTGGGTAAATTGGTACATCAACTTCCCGGGGTCGTAACTTTGGCATACGATCTCTGTTTGATGCACACAGTATCTCGTTAGAAAGATCTATCCGAGAACTACAACTTTGGGAAGAGCAACTCCCAGTTTTCCCAAAAAAACATCGTTTAGGGCCTCAAAATGGCTCCGGAAGTTCAGGGCCCGAAAAACTGCTAAAAATAGTAAATTGTGCCACAATTAAGGAAACTGAAAAGCTGAAAGAAACAATGGTGGGGGTCCAAGTGGACTTGGTGGGTGGCCACCAATATCCACTTGGATCATTCCTCCCCCCTTAGGAAGCAATGGTCCCCAATGCGTTGAGTTCCTCCATGAGATGAGGAAACTTCCACTAAACTTGGTCCCTGGTGAGCCACTTGCCCTGGTGAAGGAGTTGGCCTACTTTGAAAACTCGATACAGTTGGATATTCTGCTGGCGAGTGTGCTTGATCTGTGTGTCCATGATCCGATTAGTTGCAGCTTGTTCCATGCAATCTGGATTTAACTCTGTGGGTGTGAGCTGTTCTGCAATGTCGAATGTGTCTAGTAATGGTGGAAAGTATGGCCGAAGGCCATCCACATTGAACACTGGCTGCAGACTAAGGAATGTGGGAATGCTGAGCTCAAAGCATTGTCTCCCACAGCCTTGGTAATGGTGTAAGAACCATATCGGAGTGGTCTGAGTTTCCGATAGGCTCTGGTAAGGCATTCCTTTTGCAAATGCAACCAGACTTTGTCACCCACCTGAAACTTGTGTGGCACCCGATGTTGATCATGTCGCTGCTTGTACTTGGCATTTGATTTCTCTAGAATGTCATGGAACTTTTGGTGAATATGTTGGATGTGCTCAATGAAGCTGTTTGCCTTATATGTTTCGGACTGGACATGAGACGAATCTGCGTGAGTAGCTGCAAATGGCATGGCCACATCAATGGGACATAGTGGTTGGAATCCCAAGCCCACTTGAAAAGGGTTGTGGCCAGTCGAGCTATGGAGAGCCCGATTGTAGCTGTGTTGAACATAGGGGAGGCTCTCATCCCATGTGCATGGATGCTTTGAGTTGTACATGCGCAGAATGTGTACAATCATCCTGTTGACAACCTCTATTTGGCCATCAGTTTGAGGATGGAAGGCCGTGGAGTTAGTGAGTTTGGTGTCCAGCATCGACCAGAGACTGGACCAAAATGTACTGAGGAACCTGCTATCTCGATCTGAGATGATAGACTGTAGGATCCCAAAGTGTACCCACACTCGTTCAAAGAAGAGTTTAGCAGTGGCTTCTGCTGTGATATTCTTCTTGCAGGCCGCCATAATGGCCATCTTCGAGAACCTGTCGATGACCACAAAAACACAGTCGTTTCCATGCTTAGTGGAAGGAAGGCCTGACATGTAATCCATGGAGATGGATTCCCAAGGTCAACTAGGGGTAGGCAGCAGGGTATAGAGGCCTTGCTTCTTGATGGTCGGTTTGGCAATGGCGCAGGCAGTGCATGATCTGATGTACTTCCCGACATCCTGTCGAAGATTTGGCCAATAGAAATACTTCTACAGTACTGCCACCATTTTCTCGACCCCAAAATGCCCAGCAACCTGACTGTAGTGTGCTTCCCAAATCATCTTGGCACGCTCGCTTGAAGGAACACAAAGGTGACCCAGGTGGCATAACAGGGCATCTTGGAGGTGAAAATCTGGAACATGCCGACCCTCCAAGAGTGTCTGGTATGTGGCTGAATTCTGGGTCGCTTTTGTAGAGAAGTGGTCAATCAGAAGTCTCGTGCCCACAAGAGTTGAGCACGGTGGTTAATGCCATGATCGGTGGTTGACTGAGGCAATCTGCAACATTATTGGTGCTGCCCTTCTTATACTTGATATTTAAATGGAACTGTTGCAGGTATGTGGACCACTTCTGATGGCGATCATTCTGCAATTTCCCTTGGGTCTGTATGAATTGGAGGGGTCGGTGTTCTGTGTGGATGACCGTTTCCTTCCCCAAAATGTAATGTTTCCATTGTCGGCAGGCCTGCAGAATGGAATACATCTCTTTGTCATAAGTGGGATATTTCTGAACTGTGTTTGAAAGTGTCTCATTGTGATATGCCACTGGATGCCCGTGTTGAGTAAGGAGTGCCCCAATAGCATAGTCAGAGGCATCTATCTCGACCTCAAATGGTTGTTACAAGTCTGGAAATGCAAGCACTGGTGCCGAGCAGAGGCGATCTTTCAATTCTGTGAATGCCTTCTGTTGAGATTCAGACCAAAAGAATTTTGCTTTCACTCCTCCCTTGGTGACTTGACTCAAGGTCCAAGTGATATGAGAAAATCCCAACACGAACCTATGGTAGAAGCTGGCAAGACCTAGAAAGCTGCGGAGCTCTGTTAGAGTGGTTGGAGAGGGCCAATCCCGAATGACTTGGATCTTGGTCGGATCCACATGCACCCCCTGTTCATCAATAATGTATCCCAGATACTGAACCTGGGTCATGCAAAAAGTGCATTTCCCCAAATTGGCACATAACTTGTGTTGTCGCAGTGTTTGGAGAACCTGTCGAATGTGGTGGAGGTGCTCTTCCCAACTCTGGCTGAAGATCAGGATGTCATCCAAGTATACCACTACAAATGAGTTGGTGAATGGCCGCAAGATGTCATCCATTAGCCTCATGAAGGTTGCAGGAGCATTCGTCAATCCGAAAGGCATAACCAACCATTCGAAAAGGCCCTCCTTGGCTTTGAAGGTAGTCTTCCACACATCGGAGGGTTCAATTTGTACCTGGTGATATCCTAACTTCAAATCGATCTTGCTAAAATATTTTGCCCCCTTCAGTTGGTCCAGGGGGTCATCAATCTGTGGGATCGGGTACCTATTATGGACAGTGATCTTGTTCAGTGCCCGATAGTCAATACAAAGTCTCTAATCCCATCCTTCTTCTGTACCAACATGATCGAGCTTCCACAGGGCGATGAACTCGGACGAATGTGACCTTTCTGCAGGAGCTCCTGAATTTTCCTCTTGATTTCATTGTTCTCCCGAACGAAGCACCGATAGATTGGTCCATTGGGAAATGGTGCACCTAGGGTCAGATCGATGGAGTGCTTGACCTAACAGTGTAGAGGAACCCCTGCGGGGGAGGTGAAGATGTCCTCGTACTCCTCCATGACCTTGTCCATCTGTAGTTGTCATGCGGAGGGGCCCTGTTTGGAGGTCGTGGCCACCATCTTCTTCATTCCTTGAGGACGTATCATCAGGAAAACAAATTTCCCGGTTTTGGAAATGAGCTTATTACATTGTTTTGTAGTAACCAAGGAGATGGCAGTAGGCGGTGCTACCTCCAGTATCCTGTACAACTTATTTCCCAAAGTAATAATAACGGCACAGGGCCTTGATTCATACACAGCATGTCGCTTCCACAAGTATGGTTGTCCTAATAGTACATCACAAACTTCAAGGGGAGCAATGTCACACAATACCTCATCCATGAAGGGCTTGATGTTGTATGGAAGGCGACACTGTTGGCTCACGCGAAGATCCCGTCCTTGGTGAAGCCAACCGATGGTGTACGGTTGTGGATGTGTTGTGGTCAGTAAGCCTAGCCGCGTCACGACCTCTGCTGAAATGAGGTTCTTTTGGCTCCCGCTGTTGACAATGAACTGTAGCGGGGATCCCTTTACCCACATCTGGGAGTGGAAGAGACACTCCTCCTCCTATGGATCTTCAGGTTCCTCCTTCTAGATCTTCGTGGTGGCAACAGTAGTGTTAGGCTCTGCATGGATAATCTGCTTCCCTTTGTCATTCCCCTTGTCGGGTTCTGACCCAGAGTCGGAACATGCATCTGATTCTGAAAACTTTAGCTCAGCCACTAGTGATTGCTTGGCCCGACACTCACTTGTGTTGTGAGTGGAGCTCTTATGGAACTCACACCATTTTCTCATGTCCTTTTTCGGCTTCGTGGCACTGTTCTTTGCTTGCAGCTTTGGCAAGTTGTCTTGGGCCGCCCCGCCTTGGCTTTGTCCTTTGTTTTGCGGTTTGGGGGCACCTTTCACTTGCTCTGGATTCACAGATCCAAAGTCTCACTTCTTCTGTTTGAACTTTTGCTCGACCTTGACGGCATATCGGTATGCCGTGCCAAGCGAGGAGATGTTTAGGAATTCTATTTCTTCCTGGATGTACTTGTGCAGGCAACCGCAGTATTTGAGTATCAAATTCTGCTCTGAATCCTTAATGCACAACTTTGTGCAAAGGGTATGGAAAATATTGGTAAACTCTGGCACGTCTTGGTCCCTTCCTTGCCGCAGCATGGTCCACCTTATGTATTGATCCTCATAGCTTCTGACAGGGTAGTACTGCTCCTTGATGGCATCTCGGAATGAATTCCAGGTGGGTGTGGCTGAAAATAGTGAACCGGTATTTTCATCCTTTTGCTCACAGTAGGTTTCCCACCAGTGCTTGACGTGGGGGGCTGCTTTGAGAGGAGCAAAAACAATCTTTCCCCAACTTGAAAATTCGAGAACAAAAAAATAACCCTCTAGCAGATTTAACCATTTATCTACGGCATATGCGTCTATCTGACCCTCGAATATGGGAATTTCAAAATTAATTTGTACCTTAAATGGCGTGGCGTTTCCAGAGTAGCTGCTAGAAGCCGATGCGTTGCCTCTGGGTAGCCGCTCAAGGATCTGCGCAAAGTTGTCCATCATCGCGTTCCTTTGTCGCTTGAGGGCTTCTTCGAGCAAGATTTTGATAGGATCTCCTACCCCCTCGTCTTTCTTCTCATTTGCCATGGGAGGTCGTCGGGATTTGCGAGGCTGGTCTTGCAAAGGTTCGACCAGTTCAAGCCCTAACTCCTTATATCCCGACCTCGTTGGGGACATGCAAAGAAAAATGGAGAAAAAGCAGACCGCTTTGATACCACTGATTTGGATTTAAACAAGAACACAACAAATTACAGAGATAACCATAAATACAGATATGAAACGGAAATAATACTTCATTTCATTACTGTAAAACACTGAAATATGCTTACAAACAGAAATGGAAAGAAACCAGCTAGGGCAATGGTAGCTTATCTCTGAGAAGAGATGTGGCGGCTACATGCCTCTGAACTATCTTACAATGAGGCTCAAAGGCCTATTTATTGTTGAGAAACAATGGAAAACCCTAAACATCCAAAAACCTAACCCTAGAAGATGAAACGCCAAATCGTGGGCCTCGTTTTGGTAAATTGGTACATCAACTTCCCGGGGTCGTAACTTTGGCATACGATCTCCGTTTGATGCACACAGTATCTCGTTAGAAAGATCTATCCGAGAACTAAAACTTGGGGAAGAGCAACATTAGGCCATGAACCCATGTTGCTCCCAGTTTTCCCAAAAAACGTCGTTTAGGGCCTCAAAACAGCTCCGGAAGTTCAGGACCCGAAAAACTGCTAAAAATAGTAAATTGTGCTACAATTAAGGAAACTGAAAAGCTGAAAGAAACAATGGTGGGGGTCCAAGTGGACTTGGTGGGTGGCCACCAATATCCACCTAGATTAGATGGGAACGTCTGGAGTGTTGGAGAATGTAACTAGGTTTGGTCTTCATAATTGTACTTGAAGTCAAATGTGATATATTTGTCAAAAGAAAAGCAAAAAGAATTTTTATTATTATTGAAATTGTCTTATTAAAGCATGGGTTTCATGCTTGGGTCAAATGTATAGGTCAAGCCTCCATTGTAGGCTTTAAGTTATTGTCAAAGAAGTCTCCTCCACCCATCGAAGTCTCCTTTCTATTAAAATAATCTCCATCAAGTCAACTTCCACAAAGTGATCACATGTCACCCTATATATACACAACTATTCAAATGCTCATGTCAGCTCAATTATATTGGACAACCACTATATATACAAGCACTGGATATTCGCATAAGAATATAACACAAGTTCACATTTCAGAGAACAAGTTTTGATTATATGACACAGATTACTAGCTCAGATCTCAGAGAGGATTGCGGTGAAGTTTGGGTGATCTTAGTGGAAAAATCTCGGTGATCTCAACATATAGAATACAGATTATAGTGGAGACAGCTCAGTGATGTATCACAGTGACTCGATGCTATTTTTGTATCACAATTTCGGTGCTACCTTGGTTTCAGTGCTACTACACTAATCACATTTCAGTGATATTACAATGATGTATTTCGTTGCTATCTCATTACTACCACAATGAATATCTCAGTGATGTAGACTTGGTTCTTCAGTATCTCGATGCTATCTTATTGTTATCACAGTGATAAGTTTAGTGTTATTGCAAGGATCAAAGTATGAAGAAGAATTACAAGGTTGACTTAATGGATGGAGGTAGTCTCGAGTCTAAGTTGTAAGGGTCTTGGTTGTCTCATCTTGAATCTACCGAAGGAAGAATTTTCACTGGGTATTCCCCCTAGGGTGGGGTTTTTACCTGGCAGCGTGACTACATCTTGTGTACTCTTTTATTTGTTGCTTATCATTAGTATTGATGATAAGAAAAGATAAATCGAAAGAACAAATAATAATAACGAAAACATCACAAGATAATGTCATTAATAAGGGAAATCATTTAACTGCCACCTCTATGGATTTTCCAACATGGTATCAGAGCTATGGTCAATGTCAAAGGTAGTTTGAAAAACACTCATACATATTTGAAGTATTCTCAATGAGAATTTACGTTTACATTTGTCTTAAAGATCCCTCATGGTGACAAGTTAAGGCCTAATTCAGAGAAAAGCAGTTTAGGTTCAATACCACAGTGATGAATTTCGGTAAACCCCAGCAAGGAAGTTCGATCTTTATGTAAAGGAGAATTTTTGTTTTCGATGATATAGCAAAGATAACAAGTTCGGTTAAAACAAATGTTTCATTATCATTACAAGGAGCTTAGATAGGGTATAAAGATGATCTCTATGCTTCCACAATTCGGTGAGATGCTCCCACAGTTCGGTGTTATGCTCCCATGCTCTCACAGTTTGCTATTATGCTTCCACATTCGATATTATGCTCCCTCAATTCGGTGCTACTTCAATTTGGTGTTATCACAGTGAAGAAAACTCAGTCATCACAGGACCGAAGAACCAAAGTATAAGGCACCTTAATGAACTGTGTCATCACATAAATCCGAAGTTTGTCCTATGGAAAATGAAATTGGTAGTCCAAGGAACCATCTTGAAGAAAGGACTCTTTGAGGATTTGAGTACAAGGAACCAAGTAAGTATTGTTATCAAATTAGAGGTATATAATCACAAGGAACGTATGTTCATGATTTTTTAGATTTGCAATATACTTAATATTAAATTATTCTTGCTTATAACTAGACTAAAATAAAGATTGTAATCTCTAGGTAACTTACATCCTTATCTTCTAGGGTTTACATGCAATCTAGGATGTCAAATAAAAGGTCTTACTGATGTTTGAAAGAATGAACAACTTATCATAAGATTCCCTCCTCCATGATTATGTAGAAGATCTAACTTAAGAAATTAAATTATGTCCTTGGTATCACATGTTGTGCTTGTAAGTATGTACTACATGTATAAAATATGATGGCTTAACAATTCAAGGAATCATTACCAAGTCCACCAAGGAACATCTCTAGGTATGTCTCAAACTATACACCTTACAATATTTTCTTAAAAGCATGATCAACTTATTTTTGAAGTTTGCATTACATTACTAACATCGTCATGTCTAGCTATCTGGAATCATAATGACTCTTGTTTTGGGTAATTCATCACTTGATAAATCTATTGTCCTCATATTCTTAATTGATTTTATAGAACCATAGACAGTTCTCTGAAAAACCCTAACCTAAGGGTATGTTTATGTTAATGTCTAAAACCCTAAAACTGCTTAGGGTTATTGTGAAATGTTATTTGAAGTTTTGTTAATGATTTCATGTTTAGGGTTTTGGTATGATCATGAAAAACTTTAATTTTTTAGGGTTGAATGATATTGTCTGAAATCCTAAACCTTTGAAATTTTGATATAGTAGGGTTTGCTTTGCTAAGCTATAAAACCCTGTATCCTTAGGGTTTGGTTGGGTCTATAAGCAAAACCCTTGTTATGTATTTAGAGTCCTAGGAATGAAACCCTAGGCATGTATTCATTTGGTTGAAACCCTAGCCTATTATAGGTCGATATATGTCTAACATATTAATATGGCCTCACATATGATGTTCTTATGATATGATGATGAATTCCTAGATATATGTGTTGACCTAAGTGTTAATGGTAAGGAATCCTAGGGTTTAGAAACATGCTCTAGTCAAAGTTTGATGTTCTAGGATGATGCTATTTGACAAATGTAGGGTTTTGCATCTAAACCCTAGTAGTAGTTAAATTCTCTAGTATGTGTGATATGAAAATTTGGAATTTATTGTTGAGATTATGGAATTAAGAAATCTAGGGTTTACATCAAACCCTAGTAGATGCTAGTCATGATGTTGATTAAGTTGTGATTGGTTTTGATTGCTAAAGCTCATGTATAAAATCTAGGATATGTATGAAATACTAGTGAGGAGTCTAACATATGAATTCTAAAAGTTGTTAGATTCATTGATCTGATTTGTTTCTAGGGTTTGCTATATGAGATAACTTGTCATGTCATTGAAAGAATATTGAAACCCTAGATATAATGAGTTGTTAATGTGATTCAGGGCAAGAAGTTGAAGTATTGAAGTATAGTCTCTTGTTGATTATGTTTGTAAAGTCTAAATGCTTCCGTTATTATAAGATTTTGATATGGCTAACTTCATGCTTCTATAATTTTGGTTGTACTTGCTATCTAAGTTGTGCAGGTACATCATCTTCAAGTTGGTGAAGATGATCGTAAGTAAAGTTGATGTGATAAGCATGATATATGAATGACTCTGATAAGAAGGATGGAAGCCATGAAAGATTCTCCGATGTCGTAAAGAAGAAGTAGAACTCCCTAAGTTAAGAGGGAGTCTGGATGAAATCTCCCTAGGTTAAGAGGGAGCTTGAATGAAAGGAATCTCCCTAGGATAAGAGGATGGTTGAGAATATTCCTTGTACAGGAATAATTAGATCCTCTCTGTTTAAGAGGGAGTGACATATATGATTCTCTACTTCATGTGTCATGCACTAGACCAGGACTAACAACTGTAAGTTTTAGTGAAGGCCATGAGTGAGAGAAGGAAATTGGAGAATGCATTTTGAGGTGCTGCTGAAAGAAGGAAAGAAGGATCCGATTGAAGAATATGTTGCTGCATATGAAGTAGGAAAGGAAAAGTGTATGATTCAGGAATTTTTTGTCAAAGATTTGGTTGATAATCCTACTATGAAAAGTTGAGAAGCAACATCAAGTTGTCTGGAAGACCCCAAAGGTTTATATTTGATTATGTACACAAGAAAGTATATTATTGATTGGGGTTTTGTTTGTACAGGTAAATCTCTCGAAGGTTTTGATAGAATGTTGGTTACCAATCAGTTTGATAGGGAGAGATTTATTGTCCTTGATATGTTGGATCAAGGGGTGTTGAGGCTTTATAAGTGAATCATTTCCTAGGAGGACATTTGGTCGACACTTTGTGTTGATGTCTAGGTCTTGAAGTTGGAAGGGTCGCGTTGGTCATTGAACTCTCACACGCACCAGGATCTTTGTGTTGATGCTTAACAAGAAAGCCTGATGGTACCTAGAGAGGCTGAAAGCTTGTGTCCATATTAGTCCCACTCGGATAGATTGCCTTGGTCAAGAATCTAGTATGTGGCTTTACGGTGCCTAAATTGTTGAGAGACCAATGGGTAGATTTCCCTAGTCAGGAATCTAGTCCATGTCATTGCGGTGCCTAAACTTCTTCATAGATGATGTGATTTGAGATCTTCCATGTACATCTTTGATTATATGTAAATATGAATACCTCCCTAGTTAAGACGGAGTGTTGGGGAATGTAACTAGCTTCGGTCTTCATAATTGTACTAAAGTCAAATGTAATATATTTGTCAAAAGAAAAGAAAAAAGGTTTTTTTATTATTAATGAAATTGACTTATTAAAGCATGGGTTTCATGCTTGGGTCAAATGTATAGGTTAAGCCTCCATTGTAGGCTTTAAGTTATTGTCAAAGAAGACTCCTCCATCCATTGAAGTCTCCTTGTTGTTGAAAGAATCTCCATCAAGTTGGCTTCCACAAAGTGATCACGTGACGGCTTATATATACACAACTATTCAAATGCCCATGTCAGCTAAAATATATTGGACAACCACTATATATAAAAGCACTATATCTTCGCATAATAATATAACATAAGTTCGCATTTCAGAGAACAAGTTTCAGTGATATGACACATATTACTAGCTCGAATCTCAGAGAAGGTTGCGGTGAATTTGGTGAATTTTGGCTGATCTCAGTGGAAAAATCTTGGTGATCTTATCATATAGAATATAGATTACAGTGGAGACAGTTCAGTGATGTATCACAGTGATTCGATGCCATTTCTGTATCACAGTTTCGATGCTACCTTGGTTTCGGTGCTACTATAATGATCATATTTTAGTGATATTACAGTGTTGTGTTTCGGTGCTATCTCATTGCTACCATAGTGAATATTTTGGTGATGTAAACTCGGTTCTTCAACATCTTGGTGTTATCTTATTGTTATCACAGTGATAAGTTCAATGTCATTGCAAGGATCAAAGTATGAAGAAGAATGACAAGGTTGACTTGATGGATGGAGTTAATCTCGAGTCTAAGTTGTAAGGGTTTTGGTTGTCTCATCTTGAATCTACTGAAGGAAGAACTTTGACTGGGTTTTCCCCCTAGAGTGGGTTTTTTCCCTGGCGGTGTGTCTACACCTTGTGTACTCTTTTATTTGTTGCTTGGCATTAGAATTGACGATAAGAAAAGATAAATTGAAAGAACTAATAATAATAACGAAAACATCACAAGATGATGTCCTTAATAAGGGAAATCATTTAACTGCCATCTCTATGGATTTTTCAACATGGAGGACATCCAACATTGATGTGGCAGCAGGAGACTACGCCAAGTCATCTACTATACTATATGTATGGGCGGCTTTAGAAGAAGCAACATTTCAACGTAATGGACCTTTGGTGATCTTAGGGTGAACCTCTACCTTAGGTGGAGGGATTTGTAAGGTACCATTTGGTGACGACAGGGGCTCAATGGAACTTTTGGGTTGGGAATTAGTCATTGACTTATTTGGAGGATTTCCATACTGGTGCAATTGAGTCTGGAGGTTGATGTCTTCAGAATTCATCATGAGAATCAGGTTATTACTATTGCTAGATTAGGAAGGTTGGGGAGCTAAAGGATTCTACGTGGGTTGTGCAACCACATATCCTTGATGAGGAAATGGATTTGATCCAGGTGCGGGTGTGACAAAGGACACTTCCAAGACCTTTTACTTTCGTGATGTGTTAAATTGAATTTTTAAAAGAACATTAATGAATACATCTGCAAGAAGAGGAACATGACAATCATCAACACGTGAAAACATAAGCCATTGATAATGTAGTTCGTCCAAGAGGGACTACGTCTCCGGGCCCCAGTGTCAAGATGGTGTAGGACGCTGCATTAAGTGTTGTCAATAGTGATGATGTGCATAAGAGGTGATGTCGCTATCATACAAGGAAAAATGCCCTCACGCAGGAGTGGCTCCAAGAGATGTGGAATAGTCAAAAGGACTCCTATCAGTATGACACAAAACTCATGCATGATGATCATCCCGCCAACATGGCATAAAAGGGATCTCAATGCAAACATGCATGGTGACACATGAGTATCTCATCAACATACAACAAAGGAATCTCAAAACACAACATGATGAATCATGACAACAAGTACATCACACAGATGATTCCGCATCACATCAAGTAGGAATCATGAAAACGAGTAATAAACAAGATCCCACATCAAACATCAAATAGGGATCTGTGCAGCACAATGCATCACAAAAAGAAGTACATGAACACACTACATATACCTCACATCCTGGGGCTATCTGAAGAAGCGGATTTCAAACTGCTGAAGTTGGTCATACCAACACCCTCGCTGCGTCGAATCTCATGGAATGACTGCTCGCACGCTGAATGCTGACACCTACACTCCACTGATAAAAGTGGCCGAAAAATGAAATGTGCAAATGGAAAATCTAAACGCACCATCAGATTTGTGGCATCGAATAGTGCAAAATCGACTGTAAAATTTCTAAATTCTGAGAAATTGAGAATCTGGGGCTCAAGGAATCTTTTAGATTCCCCCTAGATTCCTCAAAGATTCACTCCTTCGGCTTCCCTACAAATCGGCTGCTCATATCAGGAAACTGACTGCGCCATGGGGTTCGTGTCACCGAGAGGTATAAGATCGACATAAAGTTTGTCCAATTTGGACATTGTGAAAATTTCCCCCTCCTGGAAATTTTGCTCCATGGTTCCACCTGCATTAAAAATTAATTAAAAAAATTCTGCCTCATTTTCCGTGCCCGCTCCTGGTTCCTCCATCTCCCTCTGTGCATTGAAAAAACTGAGTTCTTATAAAAACTTTTGGGCAAATATTTTTAGGCCGATAGGCCTTCCCTTGAAAGAGACTTTCGTCGTCCTTTTCTTTCTAACGTTGACACCTGGTGTCCACATTCAGTGGGCATTCAGCAGGAAATTGTTCATGTTTTTCGTCCTTCAGCGAAATGGTAGGCATTTCTGTTATGGTCTTCATCCTTCAGGCGGAATGGTAGGAATTTTTGTTATGGGCGCCAACAACCGATGGATGTCTTCCACTTGATGCCTTCCTCTCATGCAGAGATGGTAAACTGCCCTTCTCTCTCAAAAGCCAAGCACTTCAACTGCGGAGATAACATAAATGGCTACCATTTCTGCTAAAAACAGTCCCAAATGATCCCGATCAGCATAGAGACAAACCACCTATTCTAACCTCAAGACAAATCCAAGACCAAATCCAATACCAAACCTTAACCCCGAATCCATCGACGATTCCTCCAGCTTCTCTACTTCCACACAGGATTCCCAATCAGAGTCAGAGTCACAGCCACAGTTCGATTCAAGGAAACTGTTTTCAGAATCATTCGAATCGGGTTTAATTAAGTCCAACCAGCTTTCTGCAATCTCGTTTTCTTCCGGAATAGCATCCAAAGTGAAATTTCGGATGCGTTCCTTTCTAGGAAGGAGTTGCAGAGTGTGAGTAAGAATTATAGGGAAGCCATAGATCCGACCAGCGACGTATAGGTCTACGGTCAGGATGGACATGGCATCCAAGGACCATTTTGACGAATACTCCAGCCGGCTACTACACTCCACGGTCCATGTCATTTCGGGCATGAGATCTTTGATTAATTCTTGCCTTTTCTCCAACGTTCCAAAGATAAGAGGCTTGTCTCTGAAGTAGACCTCAAAATAGAGGTTGTCACTCGTCCGAATGGTGTCAGTGCCGACGTATGTGATTTCGCCTTCAGAAATTTCATCAGCTCGATTCCGTTGGAGCGCGAGAAATACGCTTGAACACGGCTGGAATCAGCGCCCGTTGATCTTCGGAGCCGTAGGATTGCTGCGAGGTAAAAAATGGAGGGTTAAAGATTCGGAAATCAGTACACTTTCGCTTATTGTAGAAGTATTCATTCTGATGTAGAATACTTTCATGTCAAGAAATTGTTTCCCTGTTTTGGCATGGAATGGACCGTCTGGAAACGGCCGGGAGGTTATGTGGCACATCTTGACACACAATTATGTAGCAGCCTTCGAAAATTCAAATTATCCCACCAATATTTCGACCTCAAGACTTCAGAAACTGCACTGGAATGTAATCTCTGAGCTCCAATTAGTTCGAAGCTCTCATTCGCTTTGAGATCTTGTCCTAAAAGGCAATGATCTCGTGGCCCTTAAATTGATCTTCTAAATGAGCATTCCTGTGAACGATTTAACTTCAGGGCCGTGAAAATATTTACTTACTCTCAAGCCTCCCGTCTTGAATGTCATTTCTGCGGTTCATCTTTCTTTAACGATACAATACACCTATTTTCCTCTGCAATTTATGAAAATTCTAGCAAGAAACCACAAAAATCCATTAGTTAATCCTGCTCAACACGTGGCCATACTGTCCCTGGAAAAATCTAGGCAGGAAATTACAGAGGAGACACAGATCTGATACCCTGATCAAGCTTATGCCAAAGTTAAGCAAAGTTAACTATAGGAAACTTTTAGAACTTTAATTTACCTATCCCCTCTCATCTTGAGATCTTTCAGACTTTTAAACAGGAAAATTAAGTGATGGGTAATATATTGAAGTTCTTTTTCTCTTGAGTTATTTTCTCCAGTTTTATGCTTAATAAAGATCTCAGTTCAAAAGGAGGATTGTTGCTTGTAATTACCATGTAAGATTGTTTCCCAGTCATCCAAAGTTTATTGTCCGTGTTCAGTTCCCTTCTTTCTAGAAGAATATATTTTCACATTCTTATAAAAGTACACAATTTGGTAATATTTTGTTATACAAGAACATATTTTTTTTAATGGATCCTTCCACCTTTGCTTAGTGCATTGGCTTTGAGGCCAGCAAGTTCATAAATTCACTCAACATGTGCCCCTTGCATTTGTTAAATTAAGCTTCCCAATAATCCAACAAAGACTACTCCACTCCCTTTGCTTCTGCAATATTCCTTTGCTCTAGATTCTCACATAATTGCGGCCACCTTTTACCTTGATGAAATTTATTTTCAAAAGAAACTTACATGTTCATGGTTGAGAAAAACAAAGACCACAGACCTTTTCTTGGAGGTCGCAATTTATTCTAGAAAAACCCAAAATCTCAGGAATTGCACTTAAAGAAGCTACTCAGGTTTATTTCACTTAGGTTTGTTATCAGTTAGTTATTAGTGATAATACATAGGTCAATGAGTCAACTAAGTCTCAGATTAACCAAATTTAACCAGAAATGAGTCAGGATCATGTTGTTTGTTAGGAATTTCATAGGGTAAAATGAGCATTCATTGAAAGATTAATTTCTATTTCTCATTATCGTGGAATTCATCATCGAGATGGATTCCCTGTAATGGTAAACGTACGTATTTTGCTGGTAGACCGTGCTTAAGGCATCGTTTTTTACATAAAATTAGTTGCATTACTGGCCCTTCTCTAGCAAATTCTGAATTTGTGAAAAATCATCTTTATTTTTTTGAAAATCTGTGTTCACTGTCTTGCCTCTGAATATAGAAGTTGACCCAAAGTCACCATACCCTATAATTCATTTATAACACTGTTTTTCAAATAATCTAGCTATATATCATATGTGAAATCTAGGATTCCACTGAAGTTCTTTGTTTGTTGCTAAATGATACACAAAGGTGTGATATTCATTCTCTATTTGTAAACTCTATTTGTATTTTATTGTTCTCTATTTGTAAACTCTATTTGTATCTTGTTGTTCTCTATTTGTAAACTCTATTTGTGTTTTATTGTTCTCAGAATATACTTCTTTGTTACTGTTAATAAATAATTCTAATAACAATTCATTGACACCTAAAATCAAAAGTTTCGATAACAACTAAAATCAGAAGTTACAGCTAACAATAATGCTTACATTCAAGGTCTAAATATAAATGATCTGAAAATGAACAAATAAAAAAGAATGCACACAATAACACATGGCCTTTTGTCAAGAAAATTTTCTAGTGGTATAAAAACTCCACCATACATGATACTCTGTTTTACCATAGGAAAATAAGTATGACAGAGTGCTCTGTTTCATATTAATGTGCATTAGGCTACACTGATTGCATATGGAGGATCTCGAGTCCCTTACAGCAACGTCGTGAACTCCCTTTTCACATTTTTCTGTTTTATCTGGATGGAAACTCAATCCTAATTCTATTTCCAATATTAAACAGATATACAACCCACCAAATACACTTCATTTAGTTTCCCACATACTGAAATCTTCAATCTCCAATTGTAGTTATAGTTATTTTCCCCACCTGCAAACTTCACCCTTTAGTTTTCAATCTCAAATCTTGATGTAGTATTCTGGCTAGACATTTTACTCTTAATAAGACAATTTAGAATTTAAATCTTATACGGTATATATCTCAATAGGAAAATTTCCAGAATTTATGTAATGTCATTGTCGAATAATCTGGAATTAAAACTTGAAACTTGCAAGAAATAACTTACGCAGTAAAACCTTGTCATAAACAAATTTATTTCAGAAATTTCATAAAAAAATTATGTCCAATATTCCATAATACCATTCACTGAAAATAATTTACTGGGATAAACCCTATTTACCAAATAAAAATATTCTAGATACAATAAATCATTCAAAACATAACATCGATTCTGAATGGGGATTTTACTGGACATTTAATAATTATTTCAAAACCATGTCTGCCCAATACGAAATAATACAATGAAGCTCCTCGCTGCAACGGCCTACACGGCTCCTGCACAACTGTTACTGATAATGAAGCTTACTTGTGGACCTTGGCTAGACCCACCTAAAACACTGATAGTATTGGGTTTTCGTTGTCCAGCGATCACAATGTCAAATTCTTAACAAAATATACTATATAAATAACAAATTCAGGAGGATCTAAATATCTGGCTCTTCCTCATTTTGAATCTTTTGAAAGGCGGGATGGGAGTATTTTTATTTTTATTATTATTATTATTTCCAAAAAAAAATTAATATATTTTATTTATGTGATTTTTTTAATTTAAATTATTCTTAAGACTATTTTTCCTCTCTATTAACTAGCAATTGTCCCAAAAGGTACAAAGAGAGGCCCATAGGATTATTAAATTAGAATTGTTGAATTTCTCTACAAGAAATGTTGGTTTAAACCTAACGGATGAGCAATTTGAGCTGGCTAAAGGCCTTCTAATTGTTTTTAATATCCCTAGCTACCTCTCGTCTCTAGCTACGCTACGGAGGTGAGTTCAATACCATGTTGGTTCATGGCTACCAACCCGTAGCAGCTACAAGGCCGGCTCTAGCTACCAACCCTATCGGGTAAAACTAGAGGCGAGCTCAGGTCAGGTGGTTGGCCTCCTCCCCTCGCCATACCCTGGATGGAAGGCTCGTTGCCTTACCATAGGTTTTAACAACCCTGGGTTTAAACCCATCCCCCCTCTAACAAGGGTTAAGTGTTTATAACAACAACGCAGAGAGGGCCCAGCTATTGATATAATCATTTCCGGGGTGCGACCATCCCATCTCCCTATTTATTATTCAGTTAGTCATTACTAACCGTGGAGAAGACAAGCTTTAGGGGTTTTACAAAAGTAAGGTCTTTGGTTGAGCCCAAGACCATACCTCACCCTAATGTGAGGTGACCTCACAGGATGCGCGTTAGTATTACATGATGTGTCCAGTGGGATTCCTAAACGGAGTCCACACGAAACTATCCATCAATTTTTCTTTCTTGCTATGATAATACCATGCATCAATTTTTCTTCCTTTATAGTGTTTGTATAAGAGGGACATTAGGACTCTTACAGGATGCCTACGGCGTTCTGGCTAAGATCCACCTCTGAGTTTCTCACTATTGGGATTTCTACATCCCAGATCAGCAAGAATACACTTCATTGTTACTTTTGTATATGAGGCTCATAACCATTATAAATTAATACAAGACAAGTGTGTTACTTTTAACACAACATATATTATTAAACACCAGCATATAACTATGTGTCTATCAATGAACTATATAAACCACTCTTCATTATTTTCACTTTGAACGAGCATACAAAGTGGATCCATTTAACAAATTTTGTGTGGACAATTTTCTTTCTTCTTGGTAGAGTATTTGGATTTTGCTCTATGTATGTGAATAATTCTTTCCAAAGGCAATTTATTTGTGTAGTTGGCTTGCTTCTCCCTCCCTAAGTATTCAATCTGGTTGGGTAGAGAAACATTGTCAAATGGTAGGGGATAGTCATGGTGGTTATTGCCTTGGTCACTAGAAAGCTTCGTAGATGCTTGGCCATCTATAGAGGTTTCTTAATTTTGGGTAATTAACTTACTCTAAAATGAAATAAGACATTCAATGTGTTCCATGTAATATAGATATAAACAAAACATCTAAAGAAAAGTAATTGCACAATGATCCAGTCCAAGAAAACAAGGTTTTCCACAAACCAATTAAGTCTTTCAACCTTTTCGGCCTATTTGCTTATATCAAACATTTGTGCAGGGTTTCAACCAATTAAAATTTCATCAAGTATATGTCTACAAATCAGTGATTTTGGGATCAAATCCCACAAAGCAATTCTATACCTGCTCTTCAAATTCCTTTAAGCTTTTGAAAGCAAAACCAATGAATTATCAATATAATTTTACCATAATAAAAAAACAATTAGAAGGCGTTTAGCCAGCTCAAATTGCTCATTCATTAGGCTTGAACCAACATCTCTTCTAGAGAAATTCAACAATTCTAATTTAATAATCCTATCGGCCTCTCTTTGTACCTTTTGGGACAATTGCTAGTAATAACCTTGTTTGACATGTTGGTAAAATAGGAAAATGGTTAAAGAGGAGTTGGAGGATCAAATCGCACCCCTCCCAATTTTTATTACTTTTTTTTTTTGATGTTTTAAAAATGGGCGTACTGCGTTGTAATGGCGCACTAACTTGGCGCGTTGTATGTATTGGAGTACCATTTCATAAGGGGGCGCATTTAATTGTGTTGACCGTTTTTGGTGGCCATTGCAACGTATTAAGGAGTGGTACATAACATGGGGTGTATATGGTAATAACCACTCCCTGCCAATATATACGTTCAAAATCACCCACCATTCTTTTTACATGAGTCGTTGGTTTTTGAAATAACTATTATAACCATGGAATTATGGTTATATTATATGTGTTGACCGTTTTTGGTGGCCATTGCAACGTATTAAGGAGTGGTACATAAAATGGGGTGTATATGGTTATAACCACTCCATGCCAATATATACATTCAAAATCACCCACCATTCTTTTTACATGATTCGTTGGTTTTTGAAATAACTAGCAATTGTCCCAAAAGGTACAAAGAGAGGCCGATAGGATTATTAAATTAGAATTGTTGAATTTCTCTAGAAGAAATGTTAGTTCAAACCTAACGGATGAGCATTTTGAGCTGGCTGAAATCTACCCCATACTAAACTGTAGAACGTCTCTCGACGCAATAATAATATGTAATAATAACAATAATAAAGTGATAATGATCATCAACAGAAAATAATTAAAGAACAAATAAACAAACCAAAAAAACCTGTCAATTCTATTAAATAAAATAGCAATCCTACCTCTAAAATTTTAATATTATAATTAAACAATTACTCATAACATATAAATTTATTAATATTATATTTAAAACTATCATTATACATGAATCATATGTGTTTTTACCACATATATATCATCATTCTGCAGTGACAAAACAAGCACTAGAAACAGATCATAAATAATTAAATGCATCTCTAAGAATTTTTGGCTTACACATTTCTTAGACCTATACAAACAAATATGGAGTAAAAATTACACAAACAAATATGAAATAAAAAATTACATAACCAAACTCTTAGAATTAAAACATAAAACCTTAAAAACAATGAATATATTAATAGGATAAATTGCGTATAAACAAACTGTTCAATAAAAATGAGTCGATCACAACAATGAAATCTTCCACTCAAGCTTATTTTCTTATGAAATTGGGTAGAATGGAGGCCTCGGTTAAGAAGCAGAAAAAAATCAATAGAATAAAATATAGCTCCCTCCCATGTGACCATGAACTTAAGCTTTTATAGCTAGTAATAGCATGCTACTCAATCTACCAGATCGCCATCAAATGCATCTCTTCTGAATTTTCACGACAAAAATATGCATACCATTCAAAAGCCTCTCCATTTCCTCGAATTTCTCCATTATAAACTATCAATAGTTATATAAAATGTCAATACTGACCGTCCACTTGAACAAAATAAGAATTAAGTGACAGAGTTAGCATCTGGTGTCAAAATCAATTCATAACTTTACACAGACTTACAAGCAGCATAGCTCATGTTCATCACTTTACACAGATTACAACAAGCATTGCTTCAAACGCACCAAATGCCCAATCTCTCAGCTATACAACAGATTATAAATCTATAAAGAATTTAGTTTTACTCCACTCCAATAAGGTGTGGAATGTTATATGCACAAGCCAGTACAACTGTTTATAATTCATCACTTGAGTTAATTGCTCAACGCCATGATTAGTGTGAAATGGATGTTATTGTTAAGATGCTATGCTGAAAGAGCTCACTTTCTTTGGTGTTGCAACCACAAGTGGAGCTTCTAGAGAATTTGTAATAGCAAATTTGTCATGCATAAATTTGCTATCCACATGGATACATCTTTTGGAACAATCTTGTAGCAATAGCAGCTTTTTAGCCCATTCTGGCCCTTGTAACACACATGATCGTTGTTTTTTACTTGACGGAAGTTCCAGATGACAGAAAATTTACCAACAGTGGCAACTACATGGCGCTCCTGCCTTCCACTCTCAGTAACCTGCAGTGATGAAGAGAAATAGATGTCAGAAATTAGTACACTTGAAGAGCTAATAAAGGTTATATTGCAGGCCAACGGTCCTATAAGTTCAATTGCTACATGTTATGAAGTTGAAGTCATTTTTTGTGTACCTTATCCCTTCATAGACAATTGCTAACTTTTAATACATTATTATTTGTTTATAGTGGTGATATTGAAAAAGCGTATGGCCAAATTTTTGTGTATCTGTAAGGCCATGTTTGAAATTTGTGTTTGGGAGAATCAAGACCTATTAAAAATTAATGGAACAGTTTGGGGAATTCATTTTTCTTGAAAGAAAGGTGATGAGCCATGTAGCAACAAGCTGAGAAGGTTTGCCAAGTAAAATAGGATGTTTGGTCTGAAAATTAAAGATGCTATTTTAAAGGCCCCACAAATTACTGGATATTCAACCAGATAATTCGACCAAGCAACAAAACGTTGAAATTCACCATCTTGTGCCCGTTGAAGATCTCAAACTTTGGTTCCAGGTGCAGAGACTAATTTATTTTAGAAAAGGCTAATTGCATGTTGGCCGCATTTCCATACCATTTCTGTACCAGAAATATTACTGTCCAGAAACGACACCAAATTTGGATAGTGCAGTTCATTAAGAGAAACGGATTTGTTGTACATAAAAAACTCTTAAACTTTGAAAGAAGTCCCCAAAAGTATTAATGAAGTTCTGAGCAACTTAGGTACTCTGTTTTTTATTTTTTCATACAATATCACTTCTTTTCAAAACATCATAGTCTAATTCTTCTATGTTTGGTTCTTTCTCAAGCATATTTTTTTTTTATCAATTTTGTCTGGAATCCAGGTGGGATTTATTGAAATCACAAGTTTGGGCCGTGAAGGCGGCTAGTATCCCAAGGGTTTTTCAGGGCACTGAATTGATTTGTGCATTCAAAAATGAATTTTAAACAACAACAAATCACGATATAGTCAAAGATTGTATCACTAGATTGTGTTTGGAAAAACTGGGTTTTAAGCGAATTGAATCCATTTATACATTAAAAAAAATAAAAATTAAACAGCAACCAATAACAATCTGGTCAAAATTTGCATCTCCGAATTCAGATGAAAAAAAACTAAAACTTAGAATAATTAGGCTGTGCCCTTTCAAAAAAACTTTGCTGGTTTAGAAAATGCTTAAATGTGACCAAACACTAGTACAACCCCATGGCTAATAGCTGCCCTGGCTTATAGAAATTTGTTCAATTTTTGGTTTACAATTTTTTTTTTATCAATTTTGTCTGGAATCCAGGTGGGATTTATTGAAATCACAAGTTTGAGCCGTGAAGGCGGCTAGTATCCCAAGGGTTTTTCAGGGCACTGAATTGATTTGTGCATTCAAAAATGAATTTTAAACAACAACAAATCACGATATAGTCAAAGATTGTATCACTAGATTATGTTTGGAAAAACTGGGTTTTAAGCGAATTGAATCCATTTATACATTAAAAAAAATAAAAATTAAACAGCAACAAATAACAATTTGGTCAAAATTTGCATCTCCGAATTCAGATGAAAAAAAACTAAAACTTAGAATAATTAGGCTGTGCCCTTTCAAAAAAACTTTGCTGGTTTAGAAAATGCTTAAATGTGACCAAACACTAGTACAACCCCATGGCTAATAGCTGCCCTGGCTTATAGAAATTTGTTCAATTTTTGGTTTACAATTTTGCGAGTGCAATGGATAGAAACATTCATTAATTTACTTTTCATGAAATGGAAACCAATGATTTTCAATACATACTTTGAAACAAGTAGTAGTTGGAGTTCAAAATTGAACAGGACATTAAAGTCAAATAAACAACATAAGGGGAAGAAAAACAATACAAATCAGAAGACCAAAATGCATATTAGTAACACTTACCCAAGAGAACTGACCACCATGGAACTTATCCTTTCCAGCCAAATGTGCATCCACTGGAGTAAGCTTGAGCAATCTCGGAGCTGGAATCTTGTGCCCCTTCCGCCCAGAAACTCCTGTCTTTGACTGTCCATCTTTAACCGTGAAGACAGTACTGATAAGAATAAGATAGGTATTAGTAGTCCCAAGAATCCACTTCGCATCATAAGTAACATCAACATGTGTGATCGGTGATCCAAGAGCTGGAAACGCTGTTTTTGCCACCCTCATAGATGTTTTCCCATAAAGCCGAATCTTCCCATCACTGGATCCAATCACCACGCATCCATCCCCAGTAGTTGCAAAGCACTGAAAATTTGTACCTCTCGCAAATTGATGACCATTGGCCCAATTCGAAACCGTGTTGTCAGACTGTTGAACAATACCATGCCTATCCCTCATATCCCACCTGCACAGCCTATTGTCATCAAGCCCCATGAAGGTCGACTCTGCAGCATCCAACTGTGCACCCTTGCTAACATTTGTAATATCCCGCATCGTGATGGGAGTCCCATCCTTCTCAAACTTCCATTCTGCCACAACCTGCCCAGTCTCAATATCCAGCTGGTGAACCCTTGCAGCATGAGGCTTGCCCTGCTTGGCAGGGCTCATCAACATCATATTGGTCTCTGCTCTCATGAGAAGACCCTTCTTCGGTGTAGAGTAATAAGACCCATCACCCCCCAAATCCCCCTACCTGAACTTCACAGACATGCCCTTCCCATGGATCCCATGGTGCAAATTCTTGGCTGCCTCAATGCCAGTCTCACCGACCAAAAAGCTATGACCCAGGGCACCCATGGCCAAGCTCTGTATACCACCATTAGTAGCCTCCTCAATCTCTTCATTCAAATCCCTATCCTCGTCCTCCAGCCCCAAGCTCTCCTCTGCATCTTCCCAGACAGAATCATCTGCAGTCTGGGGATTAGCCCACCCCATGAAATCCTTCCCAAACACCTTAACCTTGTTTTCCTCAGTAGCCTTGAGCAAATAAGTATTCTCAAACATACAATTCTGAAACTCTGTAACAAAATCCATGTACCCTTCACGATACAGAAGGCCACCCCATATAGTCATGATCGAAGCCAAGAAGCAGAAAAACCCATTCATAGATACAACAATAACGTGCACGCTAGGAGCTATGATAGTCCAATGATCTGACAGGTTTAAAGCATGGGAAAATCAACCCTCAAGAAGCCACAAATAACTTCGCAATAAAATATAAAATATAAAAGCCTGCATGCCGCCTTCTTCATTTAAGAGTCTTCAGCGCTGGAAACAAATCATTACCTATTTTCCAGATAATTCATAGTAAGATTAAAATTGGCTATACCACAGTATGAAGTCGGCCCCGCTGAGACAGATAAATGTACATTGAGAAATCTTACCTCCAAATCCTGGAATAATCCCAACTTGAAGTTATGGAAACCCAAGCTGTGCTTTTGTGGTTGAAATACGAGCATGACAAGACTGTGTAAATTAAATATATCCATGATAACTCAAAACATGTAAGTTCCCAAAATTCCCGTTCCAAAACATAAAATTACAAGAGATGGACAATCATTGCCACATACCATTGCTAATTCTAATCCACCACCAAGCGCAAGCCCTTGAATAGCAGCTACGGAAGGTTTCTTAGCCTCTATAACAACACCAAAAGGCCAAAAAGGTCAGAGCCAGAAAAAAAGTTCCATCCTAAAAACACATAGAATCCTTTTCCAAACTTTCAGGGGTGCCTAAACATCCATCAGAATCTTAATTTTTTTATGTTAACAATATCAACATATCCAGCTACGTATTACAATACAAGAAAACATGTAGAATCCTTTACCAATACATTGATGAGTTCCTAACTATGCTATAAGAATGCTACTTTTAACTGTACCATCAAATCCAACTATACTCTACAATAAGCCTAGGTATCCATATTTTGGCACATTCCCAGAAAAGCTCAAAATGTCAAGGGTATGATAATTTCACTTTATAGTATTCAAATAACATATGGAAAATAACGATCCAACAAAATGTCTTTTACAAGAATTGATAATGTTTTTTGAAATGACAAGTCAAAGTAAAAGCAACATTCCTCTATCTTATACATTATTTGTGGATTTGATAATAGCTAACATTCCGGAGATACAGTACCCCCACTTCAGCCTTACATATCACCAACAACTTGCAACTTTAGTGAAAAAAAAAAAAAAAAAGCAACATATATAACAAACGCCTACCTTCAATAGTATTGATCATAAGATCAACAGAAACTCTACCCAAATGTGACAAGTTCCCTGCTAGATACACAGTTACAGAGAATTGAATATGAGCAAACATGGAAACCTTTGAAACAATCTGCAACAAAATTTGAATTTTGTATGAAAACTTAGTTTGGCATACCAGTCTGTTGTACTTCCTGGAGAATGTTGATGTCAAAACCACCTGAGAATATGCTTCCATTACCTAACAATGCCAAAACAGAGACATAGACATGAAATCATCTCGATTTTTGAACAGAAGCATTTACATCTCTCTCTATATATATGAATATATATAAAGATTTATAACACCATTGAACATTTAGTACAGTTTCCATCCCTTCTGCAAAGTTGCATACCAGTGACAACAATGGCCTTCACATCATTTCTCCTCATTGCTTTGTCATATTTTTCTTTCAAGCCTGCAAGAATTGTAAATAAAACCAATTGAATGGTTACTACAGATATTAAGTTAAATGGTAACACATATGCTAATGCATTACTTACACCCAGATATCAACACACAAATGCGTATGTCATTAAGCCTTCTCTTTCAATGAACATAAAATTATGACGTAGTCAACTACTTACTGGACAGTAATATGATGAATTTGGTAAGGTTGACCTATGATTTCGAATTGGTATGTGCAAATTAGTAGGCCTTGGAGGATTGGTTTGCATTTTATAATCATTTTAATTTGACCTTATCTGTCCTATCCTCATATGGCAGAGTTGATATCAGTTTGCTTTGGGAAAAAGCCATGATGCCCTTTATTTCCAGCCACAGCACAGTTTCTTTACTGCTGAAGCATTTCTCAGTTTCAATTTGCCTACTGGTGCATGTGATGTTGTTTGCAAGGCATAGGAAAATAAACCTTTTCTGCCACTCCCATGCCATTGCTGACTTGTTGTGGCCCATCAAGGGTGCTCTTGCTGGCTGGGGTCTGATGGACTTGAGTTGTCTCAAATCTGCATATCCTGTGGGGATGTGGTGTTTCCCCTCACACCCCTTCAACATTTTATAGGTAATAGTTAATAGGTTAGTTGTGCTTCCTGACCAGACATATGTCACTCCTTCGCATGATGCCTGTAAAGTTGCAAAGGAATAGTTTGATTTCTGTTTCACTACCAGGCACATGTTGCACTCTTGCATGAAGGCATGTGTCTTCATTAAGGGGTGCAATTTGATTGTGTCTGGACTCTGTACAGCTGTGTTTTGTACGTTACCTGCCCTTTATATGTTTCTATGGGAAAAGCCTTTCTACTATCTACCTTTTTTGCGTAATATGTTCATTGTACTGTATATTTTTTTATCGATAGAACTTGGAGGCGTGTTTAATATATACATGTGTGCACTATCTGGGCACACACGGTTTCTAATCCTAACAGGCATGCTCCTCCCTTGAATGAGATTTGCCAGGTGTGGCTCTTGACTATATTGAATATTATTGAGGTATGCGGATTATGGTATGGTCCTGGCAAGTTACCAGTTCTTCGCTCAAATGTGTGAGGGTGGGTAGAGCTTCTTACAAGGTTTACCATCCAGGTAAAGATAATATATTCCCATTTACGAATAAATAAAGGAATTTCTTTAACCTACCGGCAGATTATGGTATCGTGCTGGCAAGGTACCAGTTCTTCGCTCAAATGTATGAGGGTGGGTAGATATCCTTTCCAGGTTTACCATCCATGTAAAAAAAATAAGTTGCCAGATATAGAATAAATAAAAGAAATTATTTGATTTTATGACGTTTCTCACTGCTAATAATGTGTACTTAAATTGAGGAGGTAGTGCATCAGATGGATGATCTGTGAAAAAAAAATTAAGCTTACCTGACTCTGCAGAAGAGTGTGGTATTTCTGTAATAGTCCAATGCTTCATCCATAAGCTTCTTATGCTCCTTCGAACCTTCAAGAAGACCCCTGAAATAACCCCTGTTCTCAAAGCTTCTCCTGAATGCCTCCCATCCAATATCTCTACTCCTCGCTGCTTTCAGTGCCGAGCTTTGGACTTTAGCAACCCCCGAGCCACTTAGTCCGAGTTCTGCATTCTCCATCTCTTACTGATAATGCGATCTCTGCTGATACATCATCTCAAATCCACAACTTATCTTCATACCCAGTTCCGCCTCCTTGTAATTTGGAGACGACAGAGGCGGTATTGGATAGCAACACGGTGCCTGAAAGGCTTGCTGCACGAACTGAGCATACATGGCCCTTGACATCCTCACAGAGACATCTACCATCTCCTTATTGCACAAAAACTTCTCCATCCGAGACGCCGCCCTCATGGAATCCACGTCCCGTTCATAAAAGGCCTCCACCGCCTTAGAAATCAAGTGCTCATCGTGCTTCAAAACCTGAGCCATGCTCAGAGAAACTCGAACCCTGACCCTATGCATGTTAACCCTAGCTTTATCGGGATGACCTTTAATACGACTGTTTATAGCGTTCTGAACAACATCGCTAGCTCTGGTTTGCACAAAACCACCCGTGAGAGCCCGCAAGGAGTCCCATACTGAGGGTTTCACCGGCAAATGGAACGGAAGCCCGCGGGTTCGAGTCCCGGAGATTGGAATTGAGAGTACAGGGACACGATGAGGTTACAGCGGGTTGAATGATTAGTGTTGCCATATATAATCCTTATCGAAATCTGAAATTGTGTCTAGACATTGTACCTGGAGTTCTTTCAATCGGGACTCGGTTTCTTCGGCTGACATCGAGTCTGGTAATGCGAAGTCTGGGAAAATGGCGTAGAGAAGAGTGTCTGTAACAAATTTGCAGATATTTCTGCCGGCTTCATGGGTGAAGATTCAATAGTATTGATCATAAGATCAACAGAAACTCTACCCAAATGTGACAAGTTCCCTGCTAGATACACAGTTACAGAGAATTGAATATGAGCAAACATGGAAACCTTTGAAACAATCTGCAACAGAATTTGAATTTTGTATGAAAACTTAGTTTGGCATACCAATCTGTTGTACTTCCTGGAGAACGTTGATGTCAAAACCACCTGAGAATATGCTTCCATTACCTAACAATGCCAAAACAGAGACATAGACATGAAATCATCTCGATTTTTTAACAGAAGCATTTACATCTCTCTCTATATATATGAATATATATAAAGATTTATAACACCATTGAACATTTAGTACAGTTTCCATCCCTTCTGCAAAGTTGCATACCAGTGACAACAATGGCCTTCACATCATTTCTCCTCATTGCTTTGTCATATTTTTCTTTCAAGCCTGCAAGAATTGTAAATAAAACCAATTGAATGGTTACTATAGATATTAAGTTAAATGGTAACACATATGCTAATGCATTACTTACACCCAGATATCAACACACAAATGCGTATGTCATTAAGCCTTCTCTTTCAATGAACATAAAATTATGACGTAGTCAACTACTTACTGGACAATAATATGATGAATTTGGTAAGGTTGACCTATGATTTCGAATTGGTATGTGCAAATTAGTAGGCCTTGGAGGATTGGTTTGCATTTTATAATCATTTTAATTTGACCTTATCTGTCCTATCCTCATATGGCAGAGCTGATATCAGTTTTCTTTGGGAAAAAGCCATGATGCCCTTTATTTCCAGCCACAGCACAGTTTCTTTACTGCTAAAGCATTTCTCAGTTTCAATTTGCCTACTGGTGCATGTGATGCTGTTTGCAAGGCATAGGAAAATAAACCTTTTCTGCCACTCCCATGCCATTGCTGACTTGTTGTGGCCCATCAAGGGTGCTCTTGTTGGCTGGGGTCTGATGGACTTGAGTTGTCTCAAATCTGCATATCCTGTGGGGATGTGGTGTTTCCCCTCACACCCCTTCAACATTTTATAGGTAATAGTTAATAGGTTAGTTGTGCTTCCTGACCAGACATATGTCACTCCTTCGCATGATGCCTGAAAAGTGGCAAAGGAATAGTTTGATTTATGTTTCACTACCAGGCACATGCTACACTCTTGCATGAAGGCATGTGTCTTCATTAAGGGGTGCAATTTGATTGTGTCTGGACTCTGTACAGCTGTGTTTTGTACGTTACCTGCCCTTTATATGTTTCTATGGGAAAAGCCTTTCTGCTATCTACCTTTTTTGCATAATATGTTCATTGTACCGTATATTTTTTTATCGATAGAACTTGGAGGCGTGTTTAATATATACATGTGTGCACTATCTGGGCACACACGGTTTCTAATCCTAACAGGCATGCTCCTCCCTTGAATGAGATTTGCCAGGTGTGGCTCTTGACTATATTGAATATTATTGAGGTATGCGGATTATGGTATGGTCCTGGCAAGTTACCAGTTCTTCGCTCAAATGTGTGAGGGTGGGTAGAGCTTCTTACAAGGTTTACCATCCAGGTAAAGATAATATATTCCCATTTACGAATAAATAAAGGAATTTCTTTAACCTACCGGCAGATTATGGTATCGTGCTGGCAAGGTACCAGTTCTTCGCTCAAATGTATGAGGGTGGGTAGATATCCTTTCTAGGTTTACCATCCATGTAAAAAAAATAAGTTGCCAGATATAGAATAAATAAAAGAAATTATTTGATTTTATGACGTTTCTCACTGCTAATAATGTGTACTTAAATTGAGGAGGTAGTGCATCAGATGGATGATCTGTGAAAAAAAAAATTAAGCTTACCTGACTCTGGAGAAGAGTGTGGTATTTATGTAATAGTCCAATGCTTCATCCATAAGCTTCTTATGCTCCTTCGAACCTTCAAGAAGACCCCTGAAATAACCCCTGTTCTCAAAGCTTCTCTTGAATGCCTCCCATCCAATATCTCTACTCCTCGCTGCTTTCAGTGCCGAGCTTTGGACTTTAGCAACCCCTGAGCCACTTAGTCCAAGTTCTGCATTCTCCATCTCTTACTGATAATGCGATCTCTGCTGATACATCATCTCAAATCCACAACTTATCTTCATACCCAGTTCTGCCTCCTTGTAATTTGGAGACGACAGAGGCGGTATTGGATAGCAACGCGGTGCCTGAAAGGCTTGCTGCACGAACTGAGCATACATGGCCCTTGACATCCTCACAGAGACATCTACCATCTCCTTATTGCACAAAAACTTCTCCATCTGAGACGCCGCCCTCATGGAATCCACGTCCCGTTCATAAAAGGCCTCCACCGCCTTAGAAATCAAGTGCTCATCGTGCTTCAAAACCTGAGCCATGCTCAGAGAAACTCGAACCCTGACCCTATGCATGTTAACCCTAGCTTTATCGGGATGACCTTTAATACGACTGTTTATAGCATTCTGAACAACATCGCTAGCTCTGGTTTGCACAAAACCACCCGTGAAAGCCCGCAAGGAGTCCCATACTGAGGGTTTCACCGGCAAATGGAACGGAAGCCCGCGGGTTCGAGTCCCGGAGATTGGAATTGAGAGTACAGGGACACGATGAGGTTACAGCGGGTTGAATGATTAGTGTTGCCATATATAATCCTTAACGAAATCTTAAATTGTGTCTAGACATTGTACCTGGAGTTCTTTCAATCGGGACTCGGTTTCTTCGGCTGACATCGAGTCTGGTAATGCGAAGTCCGGGAAAATGGCGTAGAGAAGAGTGTCTTTAACAAATTTGCAGATATTTCTGCCGGCTTCATGGGTGAAGATTCGAGACCGCCATGGAGAAAGGCACGTTCACCGCACCACACGCAGGTTGGGCACACGTTCCACAATAATAGCGCACACAGTGGCATAACAAATGCGAAACTGCAAGATGCAAAATACCCAAATGTCAATTTGGCTGTTAATGACAGGTGTCAACGTTAGAATGAAAAGGACGACGAAAGTCTGTTCCAAAGGAAGGCCTATCCGCCTAACTATTATAACTATGGAATTATGGTTATATTATATGATTTTTTTTTTGGGGGATTTTATGATAATCATAAAAATGATTTATTTTGTCTTATATGTTTTTTTTGGTCATGTTAAATGATTTGATTGGTTATGGAATTTTTTTTAATATTATATTTTTTTTGTCTTTTTGCAAGAGTAAAAAAACCAATGAAAAGGTGCCACGTGTTAATGGTTGATGGGCTGCTACGTGGGTCTCACATGCTTATTGGATACCATGTGGCACACTGTGGGCCCTTCTTTTCCCCTGTCATGTCAAACTTTGAAGAGCTCTATTTTTCGCATACGAGCTCGGTTTGACGAACCGTTTGCACTGTTGCGATCAGGATGACAAGATCTACGCTTTGATCCTAGTTCAAAATCATTATGATCACTTTGATTTTCGAGCTTCCATAAACCCTCTTTGTCCTGTCTGTGTCTGTAGACCCACCTGGATCAATCCTCCCCACTAAGGAGCTTTTGGTCCTCCAAAAGCATGAAAAATAATTTGCAGCTTCTCTGTACCTTTTCTGCATCACAAGCATCCTGAAAGGTCTTGCTTCCATCTCCTTCACCTTTGTTCTTCGGAGCCTTAAGCGATGAGCTAACACTTGCAACCTTGCAACCTGTAATACATTGTTTTTGCAAATTACATGCTTGATTTTCATGACCAACTAATGACCCAAGCGTCCCACACTTGCCACGGGTTTACATACTCGATGGTCAAGTTTACAACAAGATGGACACAATACCCCAGCTACGAAAACAAGGCCAACATATCATTGTTGCTTCAGCAAGTGATGAAAAACACATCATCACATGATTTATAGAGATAAGGCCAAACACTATTTTCTTGACAAGTGGTGGAAACACGACATCACTTTCACAGTTTATCATGTAACTCAAAATAAGACCAGACATCATTGTTGCTGAACAAGTGATGGAAAACACATCATCACTTTTACATTTTAAAATGCAACAAATGATTTACAAAAGCATGACCATGAAACCCTAACATATCTAGAAACCATTTTTCACTTATCAATGTGAATGGGTTGCCTCCTGGTGGTGGTTTTGCTTGTCGAACAACTGCTTCATCAAGTTCATGCACCTACACTTTGTCTTTAAGGCGTTGCTCTGGATGGAGCCTCCAACAAGTGGCTCTTTGATGGCCACTTCTACTGCAATGACTGCAATAGGTTTTCTTCCTCCAGATCTATTTAACATGTTTCTTTAGCTGATGTTGAGAGGGTCTTTCACGCCTCTTCTTTGTTTGTGTTGCTATTCTTTTTCAACACTTAGAAAATGTATGGTTATGTAATCCACAAAAGGTACATGTATTTCGATGCCAAGTTTTACGCTCATCATTAACAACATGATCATAATCGAAATGAACATTCGAATGTCGAGAGTGGTTATACCTTTCCTTTCCGTCTCTGGTGTAAGTATGGCGATGAGAGCTTGCCTCAGCTCTTTCCCTGCAATGGGCACTGCCATGGGATGATGGGGATGTTTTCCCATCATTCTCTTTCCTCGATGATTTCGACGATGTCTCGGAAGAATCTGACACCTTCAAGCATTCTCCTTTGGTGTATCTCGAGCCTGCAAATTGAGGTCTCTACACAACCTCAAATGGTTGAGTTATGTCTTGGTTATTAACACCAAGTTCTTTTTTCTCCTCGTCCCTCGTCCTTGTAAGGAGCCTCATGTTTGTTCTTGTAATTGGGGTCTCCACATCTCCAACAAAAATCATACTATGTGACTACAAAACCGAAAGGAAATCAACATCTTTTACCTCTTCTGTCGATTTGGAAAGAACTGATGAGGGCTTCTCATTATCTGTTGTTAGTGGTTCGCTAGCTATCTCGGCGCATTCCCCAACTTCCTTTCTGACATACCCATGTCCTGCCTGACGGGGTAATTCTTCTACTTTGATGGGGTTGACAAAGCCTTGGCCATTAATGCCCAAGCCTTTTCCTTCATACCCATTCTCTTCAATAGTTTGGAGCCAATTCCTGTGGTATGATTTTCAAAAATAGCGAAATCATCATCAGGACACATACATGAATTCAGAGAACTACTTTTTACCTCACATGGGTCACACTGCAGCTTTTCCAAGGCCTCGTCCTTTGCTTGCAGCTGTCGTAGCAAACTTTGTTTTTCCTCTTTCTCTTCATGTAGACGCATCTTCAATTCGACGTTCTCTGTTTGAAGACTTTGGTTGTTGTGCTTCAGTTCTTTCAGGGCCTCTTCCGTGGCTTGCAACTGAAGTTGCAATCGCTCCTTTTCCTCTGTCTCTTTCTGTAGATTTTCATACGTTATTTCCACCCTTTTGGAAATTTTGAGCATGGTTTCGTACATCGATTTTTCATCCTCTGTCGTTGCACGTTTCATTGTTCACGCTTGCAATTCACATATACGCAAAGACCACTCTGATACCACTTGATCTAGGTCTGGGTGTGATAAAGGACCCTTCCAAGACCTTTTACTTTCGTGATGTGTTAAATTGCATATTTAAAATAACATTAATGAATACATATGCATGTTGTAAAGAAGAGGAACATGACAATCATCAACACATGAAAACATAAGCCGTTGATAACGGAGTTTGTCCAGAAGGGACTACGTCTTTGGGCCCCGGTGTCAAAATGGTGTAGGCCGCTATATTAAGTGCTGTCAATAGTGATGATGTACATAAGAGGTGATGTCGATATCATACAAGGAAAAATGCCCTCACGTAGGAGTGGCTCCAAGAGATGTTTCGCTACAGAACTCCTAGTCAAAAAGACTCCTATCAGTATGACACAAAACTCATGCATGATGATCATCCCGCCAACATGGCATAAAAGGGATCTCAATGCAAACATGTATGGCGACACAAGTATCCCATAAACATACGACAAAGGGATCTCAAAACACAACATGACGAACCATGACAACAAGTACATCACACAGATGATTCCGCATCACATCAAGTAGGAATCATGAAAACGAGTAAAAAACATGATCCCACATCAAACATTAAACAGGGATCTGTGCAGCACAATGCATCGCAAAAAGAAGTACATGAACACACTGCATATACCTCACATCCTGGGGCCTGAAGAAGCGGATGTCAAACTGCTGACGCTGGTCGTACCATCACCCTCGCTATGTCGAATCTCATGGAATGACTGCTCACACGTTGAATGCTGACACCTGCACTCCACTTAAAAAAGTGGCCGAAAAATTAAATGAGCAAATGGAAAATCTGAATGGACCATCAGATTTGTGGCGTCGAATAGTGAAAAATCGACTGTCAAATTTCTGAATTTTGAGAAATTGAGAATCTGGGGCTCAAGGAATCTTTTAGATTCCCTCTAGATTCCTCAAAGATTCCCTCCTCCGGGTCCCCTGCAATTCGACTGCTCAAATCATGAAACTGACTGCACCGTCGGGTTCGTGTCGCCGAGAAGTGTAAGATTGACATAAATTTTGTCCAATTTGGACACTGCGAAAATTTCACCCTCCTGGAAATTTTGCTCCTTCATGGTTCCACCTACATTAAAAATTAATTTAAAAAATTGCCTCGTTTTCCGTGCCCACTCCTGGTTCCTCCATCTTCCTCTGTGCATTGAGAAAACTAAATTTTTATAAAAACTTTTGGGCGGATATTCTAATGAATTAATTTGGCATGCTGGTAAAATAGGTAAATGGTTAAGGATGGGTCAAGAATCAAACCCTGCGCCTCCCTATTTTTATTACATTTTTGTTTAATGTTTTTTAAATGTCCGTACTACGTTGTCATGGTGCATTAACTTGGCGCGTTGTATGTATTGGAGTACCGTTTCATAAGGGGGCGCATTTTAATTGTGTTTTTCGTTTTTGGTGGCCGTTGCAACGTATTAAGGAGTGATACATAACATGGGGTGTATATGGTTATAACCACTCCCTGCCAATATATACGTTCAAAATCACCCACCATTATTTTTACATGATTCGTTGGTTTTTGAAATAACTATTATAACCATGGAATTATGGTTATATTATATGAATATTTTGGGATTTTAGGTTAATCATAAAAATGATTTATTTTGTCTTATAATATTTTTTTGTCATGTTAAATGATTTGATTTGTTATGGAATTTTTTTTAATATTATATTTTTTTTTGTCTTTTTGCAGGAGTAAAGAAATCAATGAAAGGGTGCCATGTGTTAATGGCTGATGGGCTGCCATGTGGGTCCCACATGCTTACTGGGATGCCATGTGGCACACTGTGGGCCTCACTTTTCCTCTATCATGTCAAACTTTGAAGAGCTCTATTTTTCGCATACGAGCTCGGTTTGATGAACCGTTTGCACCGTTGCGATCAGGACGACAAGATCTACGCTTTGATCCTAGTTCAAAATCATTCTGATCACTCTGATTTTCAAGCTTCCATAAACCCTCTTTGTCCTGTGTGTGTGTGTCTAGAGCCACCTGGATCAGGATTAGTAAGCATTGTCGGCTGCAAATAAGAGGGAAGGTGTCACGCCCCCAATTCTTTTTTCGTTTAATTGGCCGAGTGCGGCACTGCCTAAGTAATTAACATGTTCTATTGTTATCTTACTTTACGAACTACGCCTTAACATTCATCTTCATTCATGAATAAACATAACATTAATGTGCGGAATCCATTAACATTATAAACATTAGCAATAGAACAGCAGCATGAACACATTCATATGCAAGTAAATCTTTTATTATATAAGTATGAGAAATTTTACAAGTGACCGAGAGTTATACTCTACCGGCGTTACAACCGAGTCGGGCGCCCACCCGTGCACGCACACACAGTGGTCTCACCCTCCAACCAACACAATACACAAGCTCCTTTGTCAAGACGGGCGGGCGCGCTCATGCACGACCCTCACCCGAAATACAACCCAAAGCTTCGTTCAAGACTTCGGCGGGCAGGCGCCTTCGCACGCCCTCCACCCGCACCTTCAACCATCCAACCTCGTGCCAAGACTTTCGTATAACCGTGCCCGGCGGGCGGGCGCATAACCTGCGCCTTCGCTGCGGCTACACCTCCTTTGCTCACACCTTTCGTTGATGATTGAAGACCGAAGTGCGATGGTGAAATGCCAACCTCCATCGCATATTTATATGCCTCCTCGTGTGGAGGTCACGCCCTCGGCCAACCCTTCCACCTATCCATCCAACCGTGTGTCTTTACAAACTTTACTACGCCTTTGTTGGTTGGCCCACCCATGGCACGGGACCGCCCACCAACTCGTCCTCCCGTTTGCCTTCGCTCCTCAATCGGCTTGTGGTGAGATCTTCCCCAACTCGCCCATATAAGTGTGGAACGCCAACTCGTCCGCATATAATGTCGCGCCCTTGGTCGCTCCATGTTTTCGCATGATCTTGCTACTTCGCACGGTGAGAGGATGCGCCAGGTTGGCTCGCCAACCGCAGGGCGTTACAGAAGGGGAGGTGGAGCCATGGGATGAGGTCCTATAAAACCAGTTGTTTAAACTTCCCATGCGTAACGCATCTGAGGTGAAAGGGGAAATTCATGAGTATAATGGCCATAAGTCCCATAATAAGCACAAGGTTGATTAGTTCTAAGAACCTTGTTTTGCCTTGGTTGTCCTCCATGTTGTTGGGTTGTGGGATTAGGTTGGTCACCCTTATTGGCATTAGGTTGTGTACCTTAGTTTCATTGATTACTTAAGGTTGTTGGTTCTGGTTACCCTTCCCCTTATTCCTTATCTTGGGGTTAGGGTGATTGGTAGCACTCTGCTGAGACTTAATTCTGTGGAAGTGGTTGTTGCAGTGGAAAAAGAGGTGGAGGCATGGAATGTTGAGGTGTTGGTGTCGTTGCAGCTGTAGCACTAGGCAGTGCATAGGGATAATAAGTATTCGCGAGAACATTTTGGTAATAGGTTGAGTAGCAGTTGGCCCTGGCATCAGCTGATGTGAATGGGAAAATGCATATGATGTGTTTGTACCTTGGTAAGAGTTGACACACGAAGGATTGGGAGGGGGATAAGTAAGCAAAATTGGTCCCCCCCTCGGGGTGACCATAATTCATAGGAGGATGAGAAAATGGTTATGGGTGGGGGTGGAAAAGAGATCCAATGATACCGTTAGTGGCATGAGATGCCCCCAGTGCATTGGTAGCACGAGGCCGAGGCAAATCGAGAAGGATAATATACACATAACCTAATTAGGCATATATCAAATCATATTTCAAGGCTATGTGGAGAGCTTCTTCCTCAGTGTGAGGGAAGTGAGAGGCGACATCTTTACCTATGGGGGCCAAAAGGGTTCTAAAAAACTAGTCCATATAAACACGGTCTTCAAACTCAGGAGCTTTACAAAGGCTCCTCCTTTTGCGTCTGTTACACAGTAATTTGTCACCGTCCCTGTTACCCCTTTCCCGTACTTTGGAGGACTCATTCCGGGACTTGTGAGCAGTGACATAACCTAAAAACACTTGCATTATGTTCCCCTAAGTATGTACTTCATGTTCCCTGAAGACACCTCCTGCAAAATATCCCTGAAAAGTACCCTTTTTCCATTAGCGCGGGTCCACAATGTCCTACCCGCGCCAATCAATGAGATCCTCAAAAGAGGGTGCGACCATTGGCGCTCTGTCTTAGAACAACACCCGCGCCAACCAAGTTTGGTAAAGATTTTTGACAAACGCGCGCCTAGATGTTTTTTCCCTTCAAGTCATGAAGTCTTTTGAGGATAAAGCTCATCTTCTAGATGTCGAGAGTCATCATCTATCCTTGACATCTATCCACAACGACTTTTTGGAGATAATGCCAATCCACAATGGGTGTCCTGATGCATTGTATCTTCTTCCCCTACTCCATCTATAAAAGTCTGTCCTCATGCATTTGACAAGCTAGTTTTTGAGTAATGCTAGTTGTGATAACGCTTGTCTTGAGTGATAGTAAGAGTTTTGAAGCATAGGGAGGTTATGCTGCCGAAAGTCTGAGAGAGAGAAGGTCTATTGCAAGACATGCATAGCTGCTCGCCCAGCCAGAGGAGAGGTTCAACGTCAGAACTTTGGTTGTATCTTTCTCTGTTGATTATTCATTAATAAACGACTACTATTATGGTTCTGATCTTATTGTTCATCATGATAATGTTTGATCTATTTCCTTTCTGACTGAAATATAGTTGTATTTAGTGGATTTTATGCTTGTATTCGCTTTGTTCTTTGCATGTGCAGGTATCCATTCGCGGGGATCGCAAGGATTGTGACCTGCCGGAGCAAGGGAACGGGAGTATCAACTCTTCTTCGACATTAGCGTTGGACTCCAGGTTGGTTCTCATAATCCACTTTCGATTTGCAACTAGGAACTTGCATGGTAGCGTGAATTGATTGTTGCTAGATCCATTTTGGTCTAGTGGGATCGCCTCTATCCGCAGAGGGGATCTACCTCTCCAACATCGTCGTTCTTGCACATGGTCAGAAAGGCGAGTGGTAGAAGTTTGACGAAAGGCAGTCAAAAGTTCAGTACGTGAGTCATATCGAAGAGGTAATTGGAAATATGAAAGGAAAGATTTGGTAAGAGTCACAAAGGTGGAATGAGAGGCACATGGTTGGTCCACATACCATTTGGCAGTAGCTCTAGTTAGAGTGCGTTGGAAGAGACGAAGACGAATGGAGTCCTCGGTAATGGAATTTGATGAACACCACATGTGGAAAGAGTGAACATGATTGGTGGGGTCTTCTCCAAGATTACCTTCAAACTTGGGAATGTATGAGGGGAGTTTGGTGGGCATGGGAGGTCAACTCTGGTCATGGAGAAGGGGATCATTGACGAGCTGACTTAAATCAGGGAGGCTCAAATTAGCCTTCTAGGGAAGCAAGGGTGGATTAGTGGCCATACTTGAAAAGGTTATACCTATGGGGTTACCTTGATTAGGACCTTGGTTACCACCTAGGTTTCCACCACCCATATTAGTGCTTGACATGGTGGCGATGCAGGGTTGGGAAGCTGTGGAATTAGAGGAAGAAATAGAAGAATTAGAAGAACTAGAGTTTGTCTGTGAACTCAATGGAGGACTTGGTATATGAACCCTTACTCGTTGAGCATTGGCGAGAATATGTCCTAAAGGAAACTAGGGGTCAAGGCCACAGAGCCTCCGTGACAAATTCCTAGGGGCGTAATGATTTCAAGACAAATATGACTCAAAAGGCTAAGGGGTGATGATAGGATAAAAGAGTAACAAACAACAAGCAAACACCTAGTGCAATGGAACAAAGTGTAAACTAACTATAATGATATGCTACTCTAATTCAAGCAAATGCATCCTATCAAAGAAAAAACGGCCTCTATCCTAAAGGTGGTCTAAATCCTCAAACAAGTCTTAGTTCTACTATTTTAGATAGCCTTCCAAGAGACTTCTTACTTGACAAAATTTGATCCCCGTAAGCAGAGTTGTCTAGAGAAAGGTGGGGTAGAGAACCAAATGCTTGCCCGCAGCTAGTCCTATCGGGTGTTTTCCTTAGATTAGCCACTAAGGTTACCTTCGTCCCACGGGGGCGGTCAAATTGTGAGCTTCTTGGTGATCAACCATGACATGAGATTCCCTACCATGAGTTGGGTAACCTCAAGGAGAATCACTTGTATCGTGGCTTAGCCTAACCGCCTATGAATCGGGTTTCTAACGTGTTCCGATTTTGAAACGTGGGATGGTGAAGGATTTTAAGCTCCCTAAAATGTCAACTTTCTATGTCTCAATGTAAGAAATCAATGGGTGTTATTGGAAGCTTATCCCACCGATCCTACACCTAACTACACATATTGTTTTGACCCTGTTGCCCAAGTGGGCTTAATCTATGTGAGTTAAGTTATTATTAATGTGGAGTGCTTCAAGTGTTGGCTTGGCGGTTGTAACCATGCTCACGTTCTCTTAGGGTGTGCGTGTGTGAAATATGTGTCAAATGGATGAGTTAAATTTAACATGTTTTGATGATGTCAATGATGCTGAAAATAAAGTGCATAAATTGTAAATGGTACTAAAAATAAACTAAAAATGAACAACAAACTTAAGGACATAATCCCTCACCCAAGAAGGCAATCAAACAAAAAAATTGATGGCAAACAAGCAACTCAAAGAAACAAGAATGGCCAAAAGGTATATTGTCTAAGGGACTAGGATCTAAAAGCAAAAATCTATTAAAAGTGATGCAGAAAACCAACAAAAGATAGAGGCGAGAATGTTGGAAAATGGCAGACAATAAATTGCAAATGGGAGGATACACAAGGGGATCCTAAGAGGACAGACAAGATAAGATTATAAAGGGAATGAAGTGTTGCAAAAACCTATCTAAAATGACTGCAAAATAGTGAGAAAAGTACTGAAAAACAGTGGTTGAAAATGTTGCACACTAGACTCCTCAACTCAACAATTCTCTTCCTAAATGATAGAGGTGTACTCTAAACCATAGGGGGGGTTTTCCTTTCTCAATGAGAAAAATACTAATTGGATACAGGTCTAGAGGTGACTAAAAAAAGAACAAAGTCCCTTCCCGACACACGGGCAACAGTCTTGGCAAAAACTAAAAAAAAACAGTCGAAAAAAATCTGGAAATATGCAAAACGCAGTTTCTGACCTAGAAAGTGTGTCTAGATGTGAAAACAATTTGAAAAGTGCGTTGGAGAGTGAAAAAAAGAGGCCAAAAAGTGTGTTTGGTTCTTGCTTGTTCTGCTCAATATATTTTCTCCAGATTATGTTGTCTCTTGTGCGACTGGTACCTGTGACCTGTGGAAAGATTCAAAACCCCAACAGAAATATAAAATTTTCCAAAAAATTGAAATTGAGAGAAATAAAATAGCTAGAAAAACACTGAAATTAGTTGAAACAATAGTCACCAAGGTTCTGATTCACTACACCACTGGAGTCACCATTTGTTAGTGTAAAGTTTTTGGAGAAGTGTACCAAAACCCCCTTACTTAAGTTGTAGGTGACTTATAACCCTAACAACAAAAGATGGTTGTGTCTATGCTTCAAATCTGCAACAAAATGTTAGAAAAACCCTGCAAAAAAATATAACATGCAAATAGAAACATATAATAACATAAATATAAGTGCAATAACCCAATGGAGAATGTGAAAAATCAATTTTATTAATCAAGAATAATATTCCTGGTGAGGAGTGATTACAAAATTGGGTCTGTAGATCCCCCTCCGTGGGATGGGTCCTTCTTGACCTTGCACTTCAACAATGTGCTTCTCTCTCTCAATATGTGGTATGCAATGGGCAAAAAAGAAACAAAGGATGCTTGAACTCAAGTGGGAGCTCAAATGTTATGAGATGATAATGGGGACGATGAAAATGGTCATGGTGAAGAATGGAGAGAAAACCCTCTATTTATAACAAAATATTGGAATAGATTGAGAATTAGAAAATAATAAAATATTATTGACTAAATCAAAATCTCACTGTTGTAAATATTTTATTATATTTTTTTAGAGGGAAAAGATATTCAAAATGGTCAAATATCTTTATTTAGAAAGTGGTTGAAGTAATTAACAAATAAAAATGATTTATTAATCATTTTGTGAGGATTAAGACAAATATGAATTCAAAATAATTATTAAATAGTGATTTAACAATTATCTCAAAAGGAAAATAGAGAATAAATAAGGAATGGTAAATAAATAATGATTTATTTAATTATTTCAAGGTGATTAAGTCAAAACTAAGAAGAAATAATCATCAAATAATGATTTAATAATTATGTCTAGAGAATATTAAATAAATAGTGATTCATTTAATTATTCTCATGGGGTTTTTGGATTTTAATGAGAAATAATTGAGGAAAAATGGTTTACTAAATGATTTCCTATGGTGAAAGTGGGTTTTACCATGGAAAAACTCATCCTACATGATGTATTTTGATCAACCTAGTAAGAAATGACTAAGTAAACATTTTTTGGGTGATAACACACACAAAGACCTTGAGGTTGGAGGGAGATCCTCTTGTGATTAAGTGGGATGACTTTAAAACCTTCATAAAGTCACAATTTTACCCTATTGGGTATGTAGAGGACTACTGGATCTATTGGCACTACTTCAGGAAGAAGAATGGGCAGAGTGTATAAGTGTACACCATGAAATTTAGAAAGATGGGCATATTGTTGGATATCTCCCCAAAGAACCCAAATGTACTCCTCAAGTATCTAGGGGGTCTACATATCCATCTAGAAGAGCAAGTGATGTTGTTCAAGCCTAGATTAATGGATGAGACTTGTGTATATGCACAATACTTGGAGAGGGGCTTGAAGAAAAGGCAATTGAGTCGATCGAAGCATAAGGAGCAACATAATGCTTCTAATGAGGGGAAGAAGAAGTAGAAAGGGGGGAAAATTAAAATATGGTAGCCACAACACATCAGTTCAAATATCTTAGCCACATTAAAACATCAATGACCAAGCAAAGGAAAAGTGTTGGAAGTTGCATCTACGGCATAAATTGAAGAAGAAAAGGAAAGATAATAATAAGAAGAATCTATAGCCACTGATTTGAGAAACTAGGTGAAAGTATCTTAGATGTGGATGAGAATATTGTTTTTACATTAGTGCAAAAGGAGGTGAATTTTAGTAGCCTTCAACAACAAGAAGAGAAAGAAATGACCAAACTCTTCCACATCAAGATACATGTTAAGAAGACAAATATTAATGGTCTATTGGACTTAGGATCGCAGGAAAATCTCATTGAAACAGAGCTGGTCAACAAATTAGGATTTAAAGTTCATGATAATCTAAGCCTATATCCACTGGAATGGGTAAACAAGGATGAAGAGTTGAAGGTAACAAACCAATGCAAAATTAGATTTTCTATCAATGTTGATTTTATTGATGAAGCAGAAGTAGATGTAATTCCCATTAATATATGTGGGGTGGTGTTTGGAAGTCATGTAATATTCATGTAGAGAGCCAAACAATACCAACTCGTTAAGGATGGAAAATCGTTCACCATCAATGCACACAAAGGAAAGATGGAAATTTCGTTAGTAGGTGCCAACCAAGCCAAGAAACTGATCCATTCCAACAAGAAGTATATTTTACTGTTTTTAAGAGAAAATTAGTTTGCAGAAGAGTTTGTAAGCGGTAAGGCATCCTTGGAGGGGTGTACTAAGAGACATAAACAACAACTAGAAGAGTTTCTACAAGAATGTGTTCCAAGAGCCTAAAGGGTTACCACCCAAGAGGGAAGTGTAGCATGAGATCTAGCTATTACCAGATTCCCCATTGTCAAAAATTATGTTGTATAGGCAATATACTATAGAAGTAAGTGAGGTGAAGAAACAATTGCAACAATTACTGGAATAGGGTGTCATTCAACCAAGTACATCACCATGTGGGTTGTCTATCATCATTGTACTGAAGAAGGATGGGACTTGGCGATGTGTATTTATTACATGGCGTTGAATAAAATTATGCTTAAGAACAAGTAACCCTTGCCTAGGAAAGATGATCTATTGGATCGGTTGTAGCAAGCAAAATACTTCACTAAGCTAGACTTAAAGTCTAGATATCACCAGGTCCGAGTTAGAGAAGAAGATACCTAGATGAATTCCTTCAAAACCAAGCAAGGTTTATAATACTAGTTAATAATGCCATTTGGCCTATGCAATGCACCAACTACATTTATGAGGTTAATAAATGATATACTGCACCCTTTTATAAGTTCATTTGTTATTGCTTATTTGGATGGTATACTAGTAAATAGTGATATCTGAGAGGAGCACATCTCACCCTTGATGCATGTTCTAGAGACATTAAAGAAGCACCAACTACTAGCAAATCTCAAGAAGTGTGAGTTTTCAAAACCGTCTTTGGTGTATTCAGTTTATGTGATAAGTGGAGGAGAGTTGAAAATAGATCTTTCCATAATGGAGACCACCATGAAATAACTGGTGCCTACTAATGTTTTTGAAGTTAGGATTTTCGTTGGGATTGTTATCCTCCACAATGTTCCAGGCTGAAGAGGAGATTGACAGAGGTAACCTCAAACCAAGCTTTCATTTTGGTAGCTAGCCCTACCAAACCAGAGAGGGCTCTCTCTATGAAATCACAACCAAAGTTTGAATGGAATGTAAAAGAATATTAGGCTCAGGTAAGTTTTGAGTTTTTAGGGTTTTGATGTTGGGTTAGGGATGAAAACCAGGTAGTTAGGTCAAAGTATCAAAGGGTTACAACATCAAATACACGGAGGAGCAAGGTAGCAATACTTTTGTGATGGATTTAGGGTTTTGTCGGTGTAGTGTAGGGTTTGAAAGAGTAAAAATGTCTTAATGAGCATGTGCACCATGAATTCATTAATTAAGAATGAAAATTACACAAAATGGTATTCCCATCAAAACAAAGCTTTCATGAAAAGAATTCAGCTCATAACCTTTAAGGAAAATCACTGAAGAAATAAGATATGGAAAGGAGAGATGTATATCATTCATATAAAACTATAACAGAGAAAATACATCATCACAAACTCACTCCACATGAATTCCTAGATAATAATTGCAACTGCTCCTTCGATTTCCTGAATAAAGAGTTGAAGTACAAGCTACAAATGTTCCTACCTTTGATGCCCAACCATCCAAATGACTATGAAAATGATACATATAGACCAAAACAACATCTCCTCTCTCTCATGGGTTGAATCCATGAGTGGTGGAGCAGTTCCCAACATATCTCTAACCATAACCTATTGACTAGGGAGGTTAACAAACTCTCCTCTTAATAGCAAAACTGATACATTTGACCATAACAGACATTTACAAGCATGTATCTACTTCATATTCACTCTAACCAACCTATTTACACCTCATTACATTATTACAACATCAAAAATGACAAATTACATTAGTGGAGGTCGAATCTGGACTAAGTCAACTGAGGAAAGTGACTTTCAGGTGAAAACGCAGCAAATTCAGGCAAAAGCGCAGCGTGCTAGGAGAAAATGCAGTGAAATTGGTAGAAGTGACTTTTGGAGGCCTTCCCGAGGTCCAAATCCTGATATGAAAGATGATGGAGATAGCTATGGATGTCTGATACATGATAGAATCCTCAAGCACTGAAAAAAAAAAAAAAAAAAAAAAAAAAAAAGAAAAAAAAAAAAAAAAAAAAAAAGAAAAGAAAAAAGAAAAAAGAAAAAAGAAAAAAGAAAAAAAAAGAAAAAAGAAAAAAGAAAAAAGAAAAAAGAAAAAAGAAAAAAGAAAAAAAAAAAAAAAGAAAAATTTCTCCTATCCCTTCAAAACTTCATTCTCCCAGAGGTACTCCAAAATGCAGCGAGCTCTTCAAAAAGAGGGCAGAGAGGTGATTTTTGAGTGGTTTTTGGCTTTTTTCACCTACCAGAACTTGTTGAAAGTTTTCTCCCAGGGGCTAGAAGTGATGTAAAAGTGATAAAAAAATCCAAATATGCAAGAAAATTGTCATTTGGAGCTTCCCATCAAAAGTGCAACATGGGGCACGCTACGTTTTTGACCTAGTGATTGTTTCAAAAATTGCCAAAATTTTGGGTTTTATGCAAACATAGGTCTCAAAGATGGAGCCATATATATCTAACCATAAATATTTTTACAAAACCTAGAGAGGTTTATGTTCTTTGGTATCTTATGAACAAAATTCTCCTCATTTTTTCAAAAATACTTTCCCATTTGTTTAGAATCCAAGTTTGAAGTTGGTCACTCAAAAATTGCAAAAACGCAGTGTGCTATCAGAAAAAACAAAACGTGGTCTTTGAGAGGGTGTTTGGAGGCCTTCCTAGAGGGTTTTTGGGTTTAAATTGGTATTTTTGGAAATACTATGATGTCTTATACATAATGGAGTCATCAAGCACTGCAAACACTTTATCCAAACCACCTAAAAATTCAATCGCCCAAGGCTACTCCAAAAGTGCAACAATTCTCCTGTAGCAACTATATTTCTGGCATTTCTCCCAAATCATAATACCTGTATATGAACTGAAGGAGGTTTTTGTTCCTTAGTGTCTTATTGACTAAAACCTCTTTCACCTTTGTAAAATTCATCTCCATTTGGTCAAAAACATACTTTGAAGCAAAATTGTCCCTATGTGCAGCAAATGATTTGTCTCTTGGAATGATTTTTTGAGAACTGGTGAAGACATGATGTCATGTACTGAAGTTGGCTCATACCTACTGATATGACGTCCCTTATGCCTCCTCTGCTCAATAATATCAGAATCCATAGCAAATCCTAGCTCAATGGGAGGGGAAATTAGGGTTTGGTGTAGGGAAAAATAGGGGATTTGGGCAGTTTTTGAAATTGAGGGAGATGAAGGGGTTAGGGGGTCTCTAAATTCTTAGGAAAATTTAGGGAGATAGGGATGGATGTTATGGAGTGAGGGGAAGGGATGCAAAACTAGGAAATATAGTCCTAGTCTAGAAATGCATAGTAGGGACTAGGGTTTGTGAGGAAAAGTGATGAAATGAGGAATTTGATGAGAGAAAGTGTGGGAGATGGTGTATGAAGAGTGTAGGAGGGTAGATGAATGCAAATGAATTTCTCCTTTATATTTTTTCATTTTATGAGCTGAGTTGACCTCTTTTGAGTGGGGATGGGACCCACTTGTTCTTTTCCAAGAATGACTTTGCATGTTTGAACCTTGTTCTTTTGAGCTTTTTATGAGCATTATTACTTTTTGATGCCACAAAACACTTGAAAACATAATTTAGAACCTTTTTACAAAATTTCCTCTTCCATTCATGATGACCTAAGTGTGACATGACCTTTATTTGATTTTTGATGGTTTGACTCCATCATGACACCTAATGGACCATGAAACCATGAATTTGACCATTAAACCTCTGAAATGACCTTTGACCATGTGATGATAACTGACATGATGATTCTATCCACGACTCATGACTCATGACCATCCATGATGGCAGTACCAAAATGACTTTTTAAAACCCTAATCATGATGGAAGAAGGAAAACACCTAAACAAGCTAAACCAGTGACCAAATTTTTATTTGAAAACCTATTGAGACATAAAAATTTGACCTTATAACTTCACCTAAGACATGAAAGAGACCATTTGATCACTGGTGACTCCTAGACACTAACAGGGATAACACAATACCTAAGGAAATTCATAGCTTCATTTTCAGTGGTAACAACACCCCCCGTCCCCGTGCCATAATGATAAGTGGTAAGAGTTCCATTGGGGAAAGAGTTAACAAAGGGTCTTTGAGGGGCTAAAGAAGAATATTAGTCAAGCACCAATTGTGGCATTACCAAACTTATAACAGGCCTTCGAAGTGGAGACATATGAGATTGGGTATGCTATGGGAATGGTCTTGATGTAAGGATGAAGGCATGTATTCTACCATTTTGAAGTATTTTATGGGGCAGTTCTTAACTACCCTGCCTAAAACAAGGATCTTTATGCCTTCATGCAAGTTGTGAAGAAGTGGAAGCACTATGTGATGGCGTAGGAGATAATAATCCACATAGATCACCAACCACTATAATACATGCATTCCCAAAGTAAATTAAAACAAACTAGCCATTACAACTGGATGGGGTTTTTACAACAATTTCATTTAGTGATCAAGTACAAGAATGACAACACAAACAAGTTGGGCCAACATGCTTTCAAGGCCAACCACATCAAAAAACACATCTTTGGGAACTTTGACGCACATAGAGCCATTCATCCATGGTGTATATAAAGAAGCATATTTAGAGGATGGGGACTTCAAGGAGATGTTTCAACAGTGGCAGAGTCATAGTCATGTGTACGATGGTGACAACACTGTTGACTACCATCTTTATCACGATTACTCTACAAGTTGGATAAGTTGTTATTTCTAAAGGTGAGTGATTGTAGTTGATTAGAGAGGCTCACACCTTTAAGGTTGCAGGGCACTTTGGTGTAGGTAACACAATGGTGAACTTGCATATGTATGTGTATTGGTGCAATATGCAAGAATGAGTAGCTAGGTTCATAAGAGGATGCATGTTTTGTTGTACCAACAAGCCTAGTGTCATGCCCTAAATAAATTTGATTAACAAATTGCAAAAAAATAAAGACATAGGGAAAGACAACTTAAGATAAAAGATAATTATGACAAGTGGAGTTTTGGGATCACACACTTTATGATGGAAGGAAGCTATGTAAGAAAGGGGGAAGTAAGAAGAGGGGCATTTTTTGGGGGACAAGAGGAGATACTTGTGAATTCTGGAAACAAAATATTTGGGCTCAGGGGTGGCAAGCTCTTGACTTGAGTCGATGGTTGGGTGAAGAGATGTTTTCCATACCATCATTGTGGAGTTGTTGAAGTGGTAAGAAGGAGTGAGTCAAATTCCAAGGCTTTAGATAATAGGTATACCTTACTTTTATTCTTTTTAGGTATTACACCTAGTAATAGGAAACATGGTTTATATCATCCCTTACTTGTACCCACTTGTCCCTAGAAAATCATTTCCATGGACTTTGTGTGAGGTTTATCGACAATTAGGAAGGGACATGACTACTTATTCATGTTAGTTGGCAGGTTCAACAAGATGTGTGTTATAATGCCCTGTAGAAATACTATCAATGGGAAAGAAGCAACAAACTTATTCTTTGGATGAGTTTAGGTGGAGCAATTTTTTAGACAAAGTCATGGGATTTCTCAGTGCATTCTAGACTATATTGTGGGAGAATGTGCACATGAAGTTGAAGAGGTCTACAACATTCCATCCACAAACAAATGGGTAGAAAAAAGTAGTCAATAAGACTTTGTTGTAGATTTTGAGGGGTTACAATCACAAGCATATAAATACATGGGATGAAAATTTGGTATATATACAACACTCTTGTAATAGAGCAATCCCCACTTCTACTAGTAAGTCCCCATTTGAAACTTGTTTTGGATATTTTCCACCTTCACATTTGGATATTTCACATGGGAAAGAAGGGAGAGTAAGGGAGGATCTTATAGAGGATGCCTTGAGGGTTGATTTTTTTTTTAGAATGTCAGGCATATCCATATACATGTATAGGAAAAATTACAGAATTCATAGGAAGAATACAAGGCCAAGCATGATAGACATAGAATAGAGAAATTATTCAAGGTGGGGGACATAGTATGGTTACAGTTGAAAAAGGAGAGGCTATGGGTTCCTGGTAAGAAAATCAAGGTTATACGGTTTGGTCCATTCAAGATACTAGAAAAGGTAGGAAATAATTCCTACAAACTCAATAGACCCCCATACATGCACATGTACTCAGTTGTGATTATGGATAATCCGAAGCTCTATGAGCCTTCCATGCTAGATCAAGAAGGGGAACATGTCCTACCTTCTATAAAGGATTTGGAATAAAATGCTCAAGCACAAATGAAAAAACATACAATTATGTATAAGAGGTCTAGAACTACGAGACATGGGCAACATTGATTGGGTGGAAAGGACAAGTTCTAGAAAAAGATAAATGGTACACCTGAGAGAAGGTGGAGAAAAATTTCCTCACCTCATTCAAAAGAAGTTTTGGGGGACCAAAAGCCTCCCAAAATGGGGATTTGTGATCCAAATTAGATCATTATAATATTTTTCATCCATATTTATGCTTTTAGAGTGGAAAAAGCGGAGAAATCAACTCACAGGACCATTTTTATTGATAAGACCTAGTTAGGTAAATTAGGGTCTAAAACAATTTAAGAGCAAATTTGAGGCATTAAACAATGTTTTTTTGGGGTAAAACTTTCTTGCCTTATATCAACTTATTTTTTTCTTATTCCACACACATATACCTTTCAAATGGCACAAGAATTGCCTCAATTAGAGTTTGTATGCAAAAGTTATGCCCCTCATAAGTTGACATTCCTGTTTCACCACCATAATTCGAGAGGATGTCACGTCAGCCCCCATAACTCATAGTAAAAGAGTTGGCCATGTGATTATGATGAATAAGACTCTAGAAGAGTTAATATTGTATCTCTAGTTAAGAAATGAAGGAGTCAAACCTAACCACTAGTAGGCTACTGAGCTATGTTATAACCAGGCCACTAGGAGTAAAAAGGGGTTCCATTCTTTTTAGTGCACTTGTTTCGTAAACGAGCATAGTAGATGAGAGGGATATGGAGAGAGCATACATAGAGGATTTGTGCAATGTAGTATCTCATAGGCCACAAGACTCACTTCTTTGCACTCACAACGATTTTCTATTTAGAGAAAGAGAGCAAAGCAACCTCACCTTCCTGTTGGGTTTTCTTCTGAAAGGGTTCCCTAGGATATATATTATGTCAAATGTGTTTTATGAGTTTTTAATTAGCTGGTCTCTATTTTCTACATAAATTTTAATTTGCATGCATACCCAACAAATAATAATATACAAATTCAAAAATCTGAAGAGAAATAAACCCTAATAATGTAGATTTTGGAATTTTAAGTACAATTTTATTAGATATGTTGTGACAAACTGTCCAGTGGAATATCCATGGCAATTTACACATCATGGCGAGTGTCAAAGGCAAATGTAGTAAAGAAAATGGCAATAATGCATGCCATGAAGCACATACTAAGAGGTCAAGAAGCTCATGACTGTATTGAAATAATAATCATATTAGATACCAAAAATGTGTTGAAATAATAATCATATTAGATACCAAAGGTATAACCGTGTCATACATTTTAATAGTCAAACACATATCATTATGAATGCACTAAAACAACTATAAATCAACACGTTAAATACTACCAACGCAATGGACTATGTGAGCATTGAAAAAGTGATATAGTCCATGATTTCCCTCGGTTCGCTTAATTTCTATTGTTTGCTTTTTAAAATTAACATTGAGCAACTTGTTTGTAATTAATTTTGCTAATAAGTTCCAATTTCATTGCAATTTGTTTCCATAACTAATGACTAATTGTTATGGTTTTGTAAAGAAATAAGAGCAGAGACAAAGATGAGAAAGTGATTAAGAACAAATCCCTCTTGCGTACAAGAGTGCTACCCAGATTTGATACCCATATCTAGAACAAAACAGACAGGAACTTGTAGCTTTCCCTAAATTCCATACAATCAAATCATTAATGGAAACAAGAGTGTGATGAACTCATACCTTTTAATCAAAGGTTGTCCATGCTGATTGTTTGAAATGTTGTAGCTCCCAGCTTTGTCCTCAATGCTCCTAAAGTAAATACGTGCAAGAAACACAAACAAACAAAACATCAAAGCACAAATAATCTAAAAAATGATTTGATGAAACTTATATATATGATCAAGAAATTGTATACCAAAACTTGTCAAATAAATAGATAATAATTTGTGGGAAATGAACATGTAATTGTGTTAATGTAGAAAGAAGAGGTTACAACCTCAAGTTGCCTTGATGTTTTAGGTCCCCTTCTAGTTGTACTTCATTTCATTACCTTTCCTTCAAAAGTTTTGAGATCAAAGATATGCTATTTCAACAAAGTTTCACTAAAGCCAAAGCCTTTATGATATTTACTAATTATCCATCTTAATGGGAGATGGTTGTACTTATAGGCTCGGGGAGGGATAGGAGGAGGATAAGGGATGTAGGTTGAGATCCAACAAGTTAGGGATGCGAGGCAGATCTAAACCGCTCAGAAGAGATGCCATCCATGAGGCTTCTTTTCTAGAAGCTTCTCATACTTTTTATTTTTACCTTCATTAAAATAGTGTTGCACCTTGTGAATGAGCAACATACGATAGTATCACAGTCTGTTAGGTATGCAACTTGTGATACTATGAAGTGTCACAAGCTATTAATGTCCAACTTGCGACATCCTTTTGAATTAGGGTTTTTAAAGATATTTGTACAAGATTTTTATCTTCCACATAATGTTTTTTCATCTATATTCTTTAGGGATTAATGATAATAATACTTCAGATGACAAAGGATAGAGGTATGATATCAATTGCCATGAATGCAACAAAATAATGTGTAACAAAATGCCCCATAAAGTATGAAGTTAGAAAAGAATGATGAATGAAGTACTTTATCATGAAAAGGCTGTGAGACAAGAAATAGATTGGTTGGAAACTTGCCAACAAAAATCAAGGAGTTACAGTATAATAATATCATCTCTGAGGTAGGCATTCCCATACTCAAAATATGGATATGCAAAGATCTATGTCAAATGAGGAAGGTCATGGCCACCAAACATGCATTGTAGATCCATGCCCTCATGACTCAGTATAAACATAGCCACTAGACATGCATTGTGGATATATATAACAATCATAAATACTCAAAAGTCTCCATCACAACTTGGATGGAACAAACATCATCCAGGGTCTTCATCTCTATCATGCCATAATACGATTCTAACCATGTGAATAAGAAATCAAACACAATAGAAACTGTTTGATTACTAGTTAATGATGAAAACTGTTAACAAAGGCGAAAGAAACCACCAAAAAATGGCCCTTAAGGCACTTGAGTACATTCTATTAAGTGTGAATAAATGATCCGAAGTCAAAACTCTCATAGAATCATTCGATCAAAGGTCAATGATGTAAACCTATCATCGAAAGTGAGGAAACCTGCCATTGAGGCATGCAAGCTCAACGATACTGAATGGTTTCTAAATCAACTTCCCAAATAATGTGTTGAAGTTGATAGGAAGTGATTCGTCGCAAAAGGGCCTTGATGTATCCCCTATCAATGAAGAAAAACATGTATAATGATGTGAAGTGGAATAAATCATAGAGTAATTTAAGACTGACTCAAGGGTGGTTGACACGATAGAAATCTTAGGAATTGTAAAAAATGGCTAACTCATGTAGAACTTCTCTTGAACATATTGGCAACATAATAATTGTCTTGGCAGCAATGACTCAAAAAGTGGATCATAGACTAAAGTGTAAGACTTTTCTAAGGGGTATGATCAACAAGAGACAAATAGATAACCTTGACACAAGAAGTGATAAGGTGTCATGTTCAAGAGAAACTTGCTGCTATATATATATATATTCCCTTCCCAGATTCCCCCCACCATTTATCGCAAGTACCTTTTTATTTTTAAGCAAGCTTGAGGAGGATAACATATGCTTGAAGTATAAGCTCATCCTTTAGATGAGTCCTTCAAAATATTTTTAACGAACCCTATAAAGGAGTGGTTCGGTCTCAATTTATAAATGGGTCGTTCGTTGTTTAAGTTTTACGAGTTTGATAAAGGCATAACTCATTATCTTTTTCATATTTAGAGAGTAGACGAAAAAAATTCAAGGTGACCTTTTTCGTTTAGATTTAGTGAGTCCAAAACAAGGATAAAAGATAACTCGTGAGATTTTTCAATGTAATTTTTTAATGAGCCCAGAGAAAATAAAGCTCGATGATTTTTCATGTTTAGAGAGTTTGAAAAATATAATAGGAAAACTCCAGTGAGAACCTTTTTCATAAATTCACCGAGTTAAAAAAAGATAAATGTTAGAGGCAAAGGTAGTAAATAAAATGGCAACATGGTGAGTGCGAGATTCAAATGCATGAAGTATGTAAACTAAATGCAATGCCAATTTCTATATTATTAGAAATTGACAATGGTCACAACACGTGAAATCAAGTGGGAATTTAGAAAAACAATGTGTTTAAGTTTCTTTGGGGATATCTCATTAAATGACATGTAAAACGATGCATACATCAATACGATGATAAGATTTTTATGTAGATGTGAAATATGTGATGGATTTAATGTTGTGGAAGGGTGCACTATTATGGAATGGATAAAAGCCAACTAAAATAGAAATGATATTAACTAGATGTCAAAGACAAGTATTTTGTGATAAACAATTTCGTTGAACACTAATCAATCATTAAAAGTGAAAACATCCATAAATGATTTTTTTTTAAACAAGACAACTATTTTTGATATTATAAAAGCTAGTTTTCATGGCCATAACCATTCGCTTTGGTTACTTCAATGAGTTCCACATTCTAATATAATTGACAAATTTTTTTGATCCTACGATTTTTTTGCACTACAATGTAAGACATCCATAGATTGTTAGAATTAAAGACAATCATGATTTTTTTTTTTTTGTAAGCTTCACAAGACTACATCTTCATCATGTCCAATATATCACCCCAATCAGGGCGGGGAATTAAACCGGTGTCTTCACATCAAGGAGTACCTTAACACTCGAACGAGTGACTTCACATCAAGGAATACTTTAACACCCGAACCGATGACTTCACATCAAGAAATACCTTAACACCCGATCACCGCCTATCTAAGACCCCATAGACAACAATCATGAATTATTAAAAATCTAACCATTTTTTCATATTTTTTTTTCCAATTATAAATGATATCGTAAAGTTGTAATTTGATATCATAAAGTTATAATTTTTTAAAATTATTTTTAGATTTTTTTAAAATATAAATATATATATAAATTATTAATTTGAAAAATAAAGAAAAAAATAATAATTAAAAATCATAATATTATTATATAATATTTTCTCCATGGTGGATGTTGAGGGAGTTGTCTATAATGCGACTTTTTGGAGATTTCGGTGACGGAATCCGGCGGAAGAAATTGAGGTTAAATCTTGATTTCTTGCAGTTAAAATGGTTTTTTAACTGCATATTTGGATTCAGCACCCTCGAAAACCCCTGGGACACTTTCATTGTGCAGAAACTAGCTATCAAACTTGCGATTCCAATAAATTCCTGCCGGATTTCGACCGGAAAAACCCGCCGGAAAGGCTTTCAAAAAGTCGCGTTATAGACAACTGCGATGTTGAGACCCAACACACTTGGAAGACTTCAAATTTAATATGACTCTCAAGTGCTAAGAAAAAACTACTTAAAAATCATTTTAATCGTCAACTTAGATGCGGGGACATTATATAATATATGCAAGACAACCAGTTTTTCACGCTAAGTCATATTGCTGGTCCCGATTCATAGTTAGAGCTTTCCATGTTGACATTTGGAATATGTTGTGCACAATTTTCACGCAGAATAATCAACACAACCCGGGCAGCCCTCTTGCATCCAGCATCGTCGAGGGCATCGTTACATCTGGGAAAAATCGTCAGATCCCTCAGCCCTTCTGTTCGGTAACGCGCAATCGAGATATTCAGTCTGGTGTAAATCATATTAACACCCACAGTCCTATCATATACAAAATAGTTATTTTGGTTTTTCTGCTGCAGTCCTCACACAACGACGACGAGGTCGCAGATTCAAATGGCTCCACCGTCGTCCGTACTTCTTCCTCAAGGAACGGGACGTGTACTCAGCATTCAATCTCATACTGTCCAGGTGCCAAAAGTACACTTACATGAATTACGTTTTATTATTTGTTTGTTTATTTTGTGATGGTGGGGTTGGTTTTTAAGTCTAAAGGTCAGGGTTTTTCTCGACTTTAGAATGTAAAATTCGTCAGTTGCAGGGTTGATAGATTTTGTAGCACATTCAGAATTAATCAATAAATTGGATGAAGTCTGATACTCTCATAGATGGTATCATTGTTCTTTTTGAATTTACCATTTCTTTATCACTTGTACCTAATTATTTACAGTACCATGGGAAGGGGAGATCCAGGGGACTGGTTTCTAGTGGTAGCCAGACTGGTTTTGACTCTCGCTCTACAATAGCACCGGGCTGATAATGGGGCATCGGCTGTCCAGTTGATTATATAGGCTACTTGCTTGACTAGTTATCCATTTCCGATCTTAAGAAATTTTAATGTGGCCTTGCATCTACGAGTGAAAATTAGGCATGATCCTCTACGAATATTTGCTTTCGTACCCCCACATAGTATTTTCAGATCTTGGGTGTATTTTTTTTTTCAACCATTGCCCTAATTTTATGGTCGTTTGTGTGACATTAATGATTTTTTTTTTAATTAATTAATTAATTAATTAATTTTATATGTCATGTGTAAATGGCCTTTGAAGGACATCGGAGACTTGAAATTTATTCCTGTCCGGATAGCAGAGCACTTTTAGCTTAAACCTTTGGTGGTATGAGATAACGTGTAACCATTGAAGGTCTGTTTTCTTCTAAGGAAATGATGCTTCCAAAAGAGAGGGTAAAGTACAAACACAATACATTTTTTGCACATGTTCACTAGGCCAGGTCTCATTTATTACTCCTTGTTGAGAGGAAATCATCCTTGATTTCTGTTGAAGACGGGGAAAATGACTCTCAAATCCTAACAGTGATGGTTACTTGGCTGGATGGGCAAAGTTCCTTTGTGAACAACCAAGTAGTTAGTAGTGGCATTTCCCTTGGATCTTATAATAAATGTGACATTTGTTCCGTAGTAGCAGCCTCTTAGAGATGGCATCACTAACAAATACTCTCCATCCACAGTGTAAGGCCTCCGAGAGATGAACGACGGGCGCAAGGCGGGCGCGAAGTAAACGACGAGGGCATGTGTGAGAACGCACCCGCACTTGGGCGAGCCGACGTTGGAGGCAAGCTAAACGTGGGCGTTCGTGTTAATAATTGGAAGGTCGGCCGAGGATGGATTTGCGACCTCACTAGCATATATATTGAATGGACTGCGATTCATTTCAAACCATCGAATACATCTTCGCACTTGAGGAGTACGCACAAGCAAGAAGACAAGAGTGCGCAGATTGGGGTAAGACATGCGCATAACTCATGCGCATTGTCTTAGAGATTGCGCAGGGCTGTTTCTTGGGTGATGGTTAGTAAAGTGTGCGGTATGTCAAGTGATAAGTGTACAGATTTGTGCAGGGCTTAAGGGGGAGTTCTAGGTGTCTCGGGTGAGCACCCTCCTACCATGTAAGATTGGCACAAGTGTTGTAAAGGCAGTTTAAGTCTGCGTTGTAAATTATTCTAAGTATAGACTTGGAGTTTTGCCAAGTATACTTGATGATGTATTATTGAAGAAACTGTTATAATAAATTGTTGGGCAGACTTTTCGGGAGTTGCCCCTCCCTTTATACTTGTTTGCAATTGTTATTGTTCTCGGTTAATTGCATATGGATAATGAATGAGTATGGGCTTCATTAAGTATAAAGGATAATGCTTTTACTTGGTTGCGAAACACAAACTAAGTATGTTAATGTTGGAGTAGGCGTAGTCCACGAATGTTAGTATTGTTGAAAAGAAAGCGTTCGGTGGTGCCGCACCTCGCTACATGCGGTTGGAAGACTACCGCAAGTGTAGGGGCGTGACACACAAGATGTGTTGATACTCAACTTGTAAGCATTGAGAACTACTTTTGCAGTTGACCAAGCAAAATCGTGAGGCCATATGACCAGCAACGTCAAATGTAATTGATGTAGACAATGCAACCATCCTGCATTCATAAAAAAGGCATATAATAGAAGGCCATTTTGGAATGAGCTCGAGGAGGGGAAATCATATGCCTTGTATGTAGTTATGGTATATATGATCTTTGACTACCTTGCCTCCTCTTTTCTTTTAGAGGGAGGAAGTGATCAAGGGTGTCCAAAGAGTAGTGAAAGGGGTAGAGGCATTCAATAGAAATGTTGATGGACTGAAAGAGTGAAGAAGGCTTTGAGAAACAATACCATTTATGTTCTAAGAAGCTTGAGGAGGCAATCTTGCCATTTTGGAATGAGCTTGAGGTGGGGGGGAGGGGGATCATATGCCTTGTATGTACTTCTGGTATATGTGATCTTTGACTACCTTGCCTCTTCTCTTCTTCTAGAGGGAGGAAGTGACCATGGGTGTCCAAAGAGTAATGAAAGGCATAGAGGCATTCTTTAGAAAATGTTGATGTATTGAAGGAGTGAATAAGGCTTCAAGAACCAATACCATATATGTTCTAAGAAGCCTAAGGAGGCAATCTCCTCCAAAGATCTAAGGGACAAATAAGGGTTTCTCTCTTGTCTACTAGTTGAGTCTTGCATGGAATCATAGAAAGGAAAAAAGACGAGCCTAAAATGATATCAAAGCATAAAGGATAGGCACCAAACTTGACATGAATAATGGTTTGTAGGATAGTTCCTTTACAATGGTTTGTATGTTAGAGCATAATGGAATGGACTTTGTCAAATGTGCCCAATGAGATAAGGCATGACTAGGCCGCCAAATATTATAACCAAGAATAGTCAGTTTGATGTTAGTGTCAAAAAGATGTATCCTCTTTCAAATGTCTTGAAAATGCAGTAGGAAACATTGGTGCTCAAGCATGGAAAGAAAGGCATATTATTTGTTGAGTTGGGGTTGGAAATTGAATTTCATTTTGAATTTACTAAATTTCAATGTGCTAGCACAAAATTCGAAGAGGAAATGACACATAATTCGAGGATTCAACATAGAATTCCGTTGGAAAAGTAATTAGGTTCGGTCTTCATAATCATCTTTGTACTTGTACCAATGTATATTTTATGTAAAAGAAGAAAAATAATTTTATTTAAGCATGGGTTTCATGCTCAAGTCTAGGTCAAGCATGTTCTTCATGCTCCTAGGGTTTAATGAGTCAAAAGAGTCTTTGTCATATGTATAAGACCCATTTGGGCAATTTGTAACAAGAAAGAAAAAATATTTTTTATATTAGAAAGTCAATTTTGTCTCCCAAGACCAAGTCAACCCTGCCAGAGAAAGTCGGCCTAGGAGAGGCCTATTCAACCCCTTGAGAAGGGTATATATTGGAAGAGACTTCGACCTATTTGGACATTCACTCAAGCATTCGATCTCTGCACCAAGAAAGGAAGAAAGAAGAGTGAAGGACAAGGAAGGAGGAGCAAGTCAAAGAGAAGAAGGAAAATATGATTTTTTGATCATTTTCTCTCACACGTGCGAAGATCCTAGGGTTTTTGTAGTTGTTGCAAGGCCGAAGATTGTAGGCTGAATTGCAAACCTGAGGAAGAGGGACGAGATTCTGACTTAGAACAAAATTTGTGGAGGTTTACCATATTTGACTTGGAGAACTTTGATAAGACTTTTGGAAGGCTGACTTGGGGCTTGAGGAGGTCTTGGACTTGGTCTTTGGTTCTTGGAAGTCTCATTTTGATCTAATGTTGCAAATAATACTTGGGGGGGGGGAATCAGTATTAGCAAGTTAATAATAGTTCATTTCCATAATCAGATTCATATACGTTACTTCAGTTAATGGAACTTGCGTGTATACGCAACTGTATTTAAGGCAACTAGCGTATATCTTGCAAACTCATGATTCAGTTAATTTATCATATGTTGATCTTTACTCAGTGCATCAAAACCATATAAACAGTAACTAGGTGCAGTAAAACAGAACAGACAATCACACACACATGAACACAAGATATAAGGTGGAAACCCAATGTGGGTGAAAACCACCTGTTGCAATCGTCTCTATCTTCTTTTTAATAAGAAACTTCTTTTTACAATTTTTGTACTGGTGCAGTCTTATACCAATACGCAGGCTTCTACCTGCAGAAGGCTACAACCTTCTCTCGTTCTCTAGCTTCTCCTGGAAGGGAGCTACAACCCCCTAGCTCTTATACTAGTTGATATGTTTACTAGTACGTAGGTGCCGGCCTACAGAAGGCTACAACCTTCTCTTTTCTTCTAGGGACCACGTTTCATAAATTTTCAGATTGGATCCATCAATAACATCATTCAAACATCAAATACATCTGCATCAATCAATCTCCTTTGCACCAACCACAACTGAATCAATCAATCACTTTTCAGAATGCTGTAACCAGAATACAGTAACCAGAACCCAGAACACTGTAACAGTAACCAGAAGTAGCTAAAGCATATTTTATGAGGTATACGCTACTTCAATGTGTCGAACCTGCGTGCATACGCACTTTTCTCAAGGCGAACCTGCGTGCATACGCACTTTTCTCAAGGCGAACCTGCGTACAGATTTGCAAATCAATTTTAAGATGTATATGCTGTTTTGATATGCAGAACCAGCGTGTATGCGCGCCTTTGCTAAGGTGAACTTCAAGCTTTAAGACCTTGACCCATCATTAGATCTTATCCTTCCTCAAGCGCTAAGGTTCATCCTTGATTCAGATCCAGCTGTGCACCATAACCCAATAACCTGTATTCTAGATCTTGCTCTTCATTAGATATTCAATACATGAGTGCCTTTGCCTAATGATGTTCTCCTCCTTTTATAGTCTTAGGCCTTACTCAATACCATGGACCAAAACCACTTAGAACCAATACCTTGGACCAAATACCTGGGGTCAACACTTCGGACAGGATACCTTGGACCAATACCATGGATCAAAATACCATGGACCAAAACTAAGTTTTCCAACATGTACGCGCCTTTCCTTCTGTGAAAGTGCGTGTGTACGCCATAATGCCTTTTGGTCTGCGAACCCGCGTGTACACGCGCCTCTGTCAATGAGGAAACTGTGTATACTTCTCTTTCTTCATTCTGAGAGTCTGAACTGTGATTTGTCATCTGAGTGAGTTGCCATCAAGGACAACACCTGCGTCATAGTGCCAAATCTGTGTCATAATGCCAACATCTGATTCTATAAGAAGAGAATTGTTTGGGTTTTCCCTAATTGTGGAGTTTTGCCCTGGCTTGGAGCTTATATCTTGTGTTCTTTGTGTCTTTGTGATCTTCATGTTTTGGTAATTGCTTGATGAAGAAGTAAAACTAAATAATAAAAAGGCAACAAATATCACAAGTAATTATCAAGTAAGGAGAATCAACATTAATAAACAAATACCTTGATTTTCCAACAAATTCCAGGAAAAATTTGTAGACAACACATAATAGTCAAAGAGACATTACACAAACTTTGAGGACAATCAATGAGAATTTCTTCTATCTTGAGAAATATGAGTCCCAAATCCCAATTTTGATAGAGAAGGAACATTGGACAATACAATGAAACATTTTATAGACCATTTAAAACTTGAATAATAAGAAATTTCAAGCTACATAATTTTAGATAATCAAACACTTTTCAAATTTTGGACACAACAACTCAAATAATTTAATGTCCAAGGTTGAAGTCTTAAAGATCCTTGCATTTAATCTCACAAGTAATAGGAAGTTGATGAATAAATGTAAACAATTTTGGCCAAGAGAAATGGATATAAACACCCAGGCCAAAGGAAAGGGAAGTAAGGTGACCCATCACTAGGTTAACAATAACACAATATGTGCTCTTCAAAATTTGTCAAGTTATCCCCATCAAACTCTTCAACATTGTCTAGACTTGAAATAGAATTTTCAAGTGATTTCTTGTTGTAATCCCTAACTGTTGGGAGTGCCAACCTATTCTGTACAATCTCTTTGGTATTGCCACGATTGACATTATGCAATTTTTCTTTTTTCTCTTGCTCATACAAGTGGGCTATGCTGTTCCCAAAGAGTCCAAGTAAGACATTTGAATTATTGTGCACAAATTGTGGATGATGCCATACCCTTTCCTCAAGCTACATATTTAGAAAGGAGAGGCAGCAAGACTTGACTGTAGTAAGGGCCAAAACTTACCATGCATGCTAATAAATTCTTTCCAAAAATGTGTGATTTTCCTCCAACATCATCAAACAGGGAAGATGTGGAGAGTGGGTTGTCTAGATAGTTATCTAGGCAATGCATTTCCTATTTCTTTCGAGAAGCTTGCTTTTGAAATAGTTTGTTAACATTCTTGTTTTTAATAAGATTTTAATAATGAAACCAACAAGCAATTGGGTATCCATAATCCCATAGTAGGTGGCCAACTCCTCTCCCCTATGGAAATTTTCAATCAATCATCTCTCTCTCTCTCTACATAAACAAAAGAAATTACTTAGTGGAAGCACAACCAATCTCAATCACACATTAACACAAACAAATTTCTACCCAATCAAATCAATTCTTCATTAATAATAATCTGAACCTACTTGGGCTCCCATCTTATGATAATGGCTCATGGAGAAATTTACAAATACAACATACCCTGGATTTGATCCAGCTTATCAAGTCCTAGATTTGTCCTTGATCTGCTTAGCTAATCTGTATCTCCTATGTTGCATCCTTGCATCCATTGAGATCTTCTCAAGTCTTGTGCTCATTGTGTGGTGTGTCTTTCTCCTCTCCTTAGCCTTGCTTTCATAACTTCTCATTGAGCTAAATCACTAACCCTAATCTCCAAAGTGATTGACAATTTAGATTAGTTCTCGCCTCACTTGAGATCAACGATTGAGATTAAAACATAATTCACTGAAGTAAATACTTTACTTTTCGTGATTAAAACATAATTCACGAAAGCAAATACTTTACTTTTCCTTAGTTTCTTTAGTTCAATCTCCATCATAAATTAATATGTGTTTTTCCTAAGTTAGACTTAGGTTAAATTACAAAAGCAACTTACTCAATACTTGAGCAAGTTGTTAATTTTCTTGAAACTTTTGCAACTACTTAGATGAATTTACTGAAAAATCAATGGCAGCGAAAACTAAAACCAAGTTTAGCTTTCACCAAGATACATAGTTTCTTAACATTCAACATGCAACGGAAGAGAATTGGGATAAAAACACACGCGCACACAGATTTGACACTACTGTTTTACCCAGGAAACCCAAATGGGAAAACCTGCTTTCTTTGTTGTGGTCTTCTTATTGATTGTTCTTTGACAAATAAATCTTTTATAATTCAATGTGTTGCTACTGCAACCAACAAATAACCTCTGAGAAAGCTCTCGACTTTATTCTCACTAATCTTAGCTCCACAATTGCTCTTGGCCTGCTCCTTGATCACTTTTCTCGGCCTTGCCTTTTGATCTCAACCTACTCACACAATTGTTTCCTATTGAAACTAACCTTAGCTTTCTCTTTGAATTCTTGATCTTCATTCCTCAACCAATGCACTCTGGCAACAAAAAAATATAATCAATCTTCGTGTCGTCGTCCTTCTCTTTCCTTAATAGACTTTTGATGCATGCAAGAGGCCAAGTTCCTATGGTTGTTCACACTGGTGCAACGAGTTGCTTTTTTCAGTTAACTGGAGCAAGTCTTAGTTATTCTTGGACTAGCTCTTAGTTAATTGGCGAAGTTGCTCCTTGATTTCCTCTAGTTGTGAATCGAGTTAACTGAGGACTCAACTCGTCCTCTCTTCACTTGTCTCTAGAGTCTTAACTCGTTCAAACTGAACTTGTAAATGCCAACTCATCCTATAGTCTAACTGAAGAAGTCTCTAATGAACTCAAGCTCCAGCATTATGCTTGTAATCCACTGATGACCATTCCAGTGAATTGGAAATCAACTCATCACACTGAAGTCTATCTCATGAATTCACATTCATGCTAGAGAAAGACAATTCGAGGTCTTTACTGGCTAAGGCACAAGCCAGAAGACCTTCCTTAGCTACATTTTCAACACTCCCTCTTAGTGAGGAAGGGATTCTGTACAACTCCTAACTTACCTCTGAAAAACATGAACTTGCCTTTGACTAAGCCCTTCGTAAAGGTATCTGCAACGTGCTCATCTATGGGAATGTACGGTAGCTTTACTATCCCTTTTTGCACACAGTCCCTAAGATGATGGTATGTGATCTTGTTGTGCTTGGAGCAATCATAAAAAATAGATTCTTAGAGAGCTTAATGCAACTCTGATTGTCATAGTAAATCACGATGGGCTCCAACTCCTACTTGAAAAGACCCACAAGCAACTTCCTCATCCAGATGGCTTCACATGTTGCCAAGCTAGTAGCCATGTATTTAGCTATGTTGCACGGGGACCCATCCCCCCAAAAATACTCACGTACCCTGTGTCCCCACATTCCAGGGACTTTTAGATCCTTTGGAAACGTCCCCAAACTATTGGGGACTCCATCGGGCAGTTGGGGACTTGCTGGCCGTCCCTAAGACGTTCCTAACAAATTTTAGGAATGTTCCAAACAGATTTCAAGGATGTCTTTGGCAGATTTCAAGCGTTTTTCGGGAAGATTTCAGGGATGTTTTGGGAAGGTTTTAGAGATAATCCAAGCATATAGCTTCAATTTTTACAATCATGGACATTGATGATTGATCATTGAACAATATGATCATTTTTCCCATTCATTTTTTTGGAATGCATCGAATCTAAATTTTTTGTACAAGTTATAACTCAAAACATGTGTTTTGTATGATGGGTTTCATTTTGGATTTCTAGTGATTTAGATGTTGTATTTTCAATGGTAAAATTACAAAAAGTAGCCTGCATGTCAAGAAAATAGAAAATACAATGTTTTAAAAGGTTGATTCTTGTGTGTTTTTTTTTTTGTTCACTTTTTGGATCATCTCAGCTTTTATATATTGTATGTGGGTTTTGAGGACTCATTCAAGCTCAGTGCTTCCATCATCCCAACCCCAAGCGTTGTGAAAACAATGAGATAGTAGTGAATTGGATTGGGTACTAAATGTTTAAATAAAGTCCTATTCAATACCTTAATTTGAAATATAAATTTAATATCTTTAGAAAGCCAAAGTATTTTATAGTGGTTTTCAACACCACTGTAAAAGTTTTCAAAACCTATTGAAAAGGGAATGCCTTTTATGTTTAACATAGTCATCATTAACAAGAAATATGAGGAAAAAAATGCTATAAAGGCAGTGCTATGTGATAGATTGTTCATGGACCTTATATAAAATTTAAAGTAGCTACACTTAAATTTCCTAAAGCTAAAGCTCATGTCTAGTGGCCAATAATGGAATGTCATTCAACCATTTTTTAAATTGTTTGAGATTTTAATTGGCGAGTGTAAGGGTTGTGTATAATACTATAACGTATAGCTTGTTATGCTTACAAGCTTGATACAACTACAAATGTTATATATATATATATGATTGCCGTCCCCTGAAAATTTGGGGGTGTGCTCTTGCCGTTCTGGGGACTCGTTCCCCTGTCCCCAAAACCAGTGCAACATAGGTATTTAGTCTCTATTGAACTAAGTGCAACTGATCTTTACTTCTTGTTGAACCAGGAAACAATTGCTGACCCAATGCTGAAGACACAACTTGAAGTACGCTTCCAATCTGTAGAGTTGCTTTCCCAATCTGCATCTGTGAAGCCCTCAAGCCTCACTCCATCAACCTGTTTGTACCATAACCCATAATTTGTTGTGCCTTTAAGATACCTTAAGACATGCTTGGTAGCAACCTAGTGAACTTTGGTAGGCTCCATCATGAACTGGCTCAACTGTTTCACTGTAAAACATATGTAAGACTGTGTGTTGACTAAGTACATCAACGACCTAATGAGTTTCTTGTACAACGTGGCATCTACTCGCTCTGCTTTAATAACATCCACCTTCTTCTAGTTTGTGACTAGAGGCGTGGTCATGGGCTTGCAGTCTCGCATAAGAAACCTCTTGAGAATCTCTATAGTGTGCTTCCCTTGCCCCAAAAAGATTTCCCCATCACCCTGCCATACCTCCAGCCCAAGGAAATAGTGCATAAGCCCTATGTCCTTCATCTCAAACTCTCTTGCAAGATCTTCCTTGCAATCCTGAATCAAGCTGTCTACTCCAGTCAAGATAAGATCGTCAACATAGAGCACTAGAATGAGCAAAATCCCTCCAACCGTGATGTATTATAGGTTGGCATCCGCCTCACTCTTAGTGAAGCCCAATCCTTAAAGGTAGCTGTTAATGCGAGTGTACCATGCTCTCGGTGCCTGCTTAAGCCCGTAAAAAGATCTTTTCAACAAATAGACATGAGTGTCTTTGCTGAAAGTCCCAAAACCCTCTGGCTGCTCCATATAAATCTCCTCCTCAACCACCCCCATTGAGGAATGCTGTTTTCATGTCCATCTGGTGGATCTTCCACCCCATCTAAGCTACAAGTTCCAGAATCATCTTGATGGATGAATAATGAGCCATTGGAGCAAATGCCTACTCATAGTCAGTGCCCTCAACCTATGAGAATCCCTTGGACACCTTGGCCTTGTACTTCTCCACACTCCCATTTGCTCCATGCTTCACCTTGTACACCCGTGTGAGCTTACCACTGATTTGCCCTGTGGATGTGGTACAATCTCCCAGACATTGTTCTTCATGATGGAGGAATATTCCTCCACCATGGCATCTCACAAAACCTGCTGAGAGGTTGCCTCCTCTTAACAAGAAGGCTTTGAGTCTAACAAATTAGTCATGAATGCCATGTACTCAGTGTACCTATGTGACTACTTGCTATGCTTGAATGTAGAGCTGGGTGTCTCTACCTGCTCTTGGGCCTCCTGAACCAACCTCTTGGCCCACTTATCTCTCTTCCTCCCGATGTTGGGAGTTGCTAACTGAGTGGCTGCCTCCACTTGTCCCGGTCTCTACTCCTCATCCAACAATGAGTCCTTTTCATGTCGCTATGACCCGCTTGCCACTTGACTGAGACTTAGTCTGTGGTACTCGTTGAGGCACTTGCTTGGGCGCGAGAAGCTTGTCCTCGGGCACTCCAACCTGCTCTTGCTCCAAGTTCTCCCTCTGAGCTTTGTATTCCAAACCTCACATCGCACATGATAACTATCTTCTTGAGTGATGGTACGTACAAATTGTATGCTTGAGGTGCCTCACAATAACCCATGAAAATTTCCTTTTCAGTTGTGGGCTCCAACTTCTTCCTGCTCTCTTTGGGCACATGGCAGTAAACTCGTCCCAAAAATGCATAAGTGAGAAATTTCAGGCTTCTTTCCAGTGAAAGCCTCCTCTGGTGTAACTCGTGTAAGCACCATGTGTGGACTCTCGTTCCATAGAAATATTGCAGTGTTGCATGCCTTTGCCCATAAGAACATGGGCAACCCCTGGTCATGCAACATGGCCTTGGCCACTCCAACTATGCTACGGTTCTTCTTCTCAACCACCCCATTCTGCTGAGGGTTATGGGGTGCTGTAAGCTCTATCTTGATGCCCTCCTTGGCACACACGTCCCTGAAAGCATTGGAGACATATTCCTCACCATTGTCACTCCTCAATGCTTTGATCTTCTTCCCGGTTTGGTTTTCTACCAAGGCCTTGAACTCCATGAACTTGGAGAAGACCTCCTCCTTCATCTTCATAAAGAAGATCCATGCCTTCCAAGAATAGTCATCTATGAAGGTGACATAGTACTTATCAATGTTATCATAACCAAATTGGAAAACCTTGTGGACTTAGAACTGGTTGGAACCAGTAAAAAAACTGGACCAAAAAATAGGTTTACCAAAAACACATAAAATATCCATATTTTAAAGAAAAACATATATATTCATGTGCATCCATATGAATCCAAGCCATTTGTACTCAAATATGCAAAAGTTCTCATTTATATAGTAAGTAATTATTCATATAACCAAAATATCATTTAGTGCAAAACATTGTTGAACCATAAAACATCAAGAAGCAGGCTCTAAAAGGCCTCAATAGTCCAAAATAGCATGATAGTATGATAATATAGTCTACAATACTACGACTACAACCTACAAGTGCTAATTGTCATAATCAAAATCATCATCCTTGTGAAAATTTTAAGTCTATTGCAACAACTGGAAGCTATTCTTCCAACTGATTAAATTAAGTGCAGTTTATTTGCTATGAAAAATAACAAATAAAATCACAACTACAATTTTTACCATAAAAACATTGGAAACTAAGAAAATATTAGCACACACACAATAGATTTGATATAGTTATTTTTGGACAAATGTCCCTGTAAAAAACCAATGTGGGAAAACCAGTGTAGTAGATGAGGGTTTTATTATTAAGCAGCATTGAAATAATCTGAGTACAAAATGGATGCCAAAAACTAGCAATCCTCAACAAATATCTGACAAAAATAATTAGAGAGAAAATTTTCTCTCTCCATAAGGAATCTCGGCTTTTGGCTCCCTCTGAAAACTGGCCGTCCAAATCTTGTGCAGGCCCTATTGCGCAGACCTCCACACATGTGGCTTAGATTAGCCATAAATCAAGCCGTCCTACCTGCCTTTGCTGCTGGAAGTGACTCTCTGGTCCTCTAGAAAATTATCCCGGCCTCTGGAAGTTGAATCGACCTCCTTCTTAGCTAAATTGAATTGCTCACTGAAGCACCGACGCAACTTCATTGTGGAATACTTTTGTCACTTGCTATTACCTCTCCGGACCCGGAATCTCCTCTGGAATCACTGCCTCTGCCCCTCACTGACTCTGCTTCCCCTTTGGCTCGAACTTCTCTTCACTACTCAGCTGCTGTTAGATAGCTTGATCTGCCAAGGAAAATTGATCTCAAGTGTGTCTTGCTCCAACCCCATCGACCTCCTCCTATAATCTCTCATTGGCTCACCAACGACTATGATTAAGTCCTCATCAATGGCTAAGATTATCTCCGACTTGATCCATGTGAGTTTCTAGAGAAATCTCACCTTTCTCAATTATTTCTTAATTAGTCACTTTTCTTAAGACCTAGGAAAAATTTAATTCCTAACTAATTAACTTAATTGAGCCATCTCTAGGTGTTTTCTCTTGAAACTTTTTCTGGGTTTTGGAGTTCTTGTGTTCCTTAGCCTCTTTGACCAAAGTCGAGACTAGAACACCTGTCTGATGCTACAAAACTAACACTCCCTCTTAGCGAGGAAGGTGTTCTCTCTATCTCATAACATCATCCTCCCATACATGATGTTGATGTATGACAATTGTGGCTACCTGTCACTGCCCACCAAGCCACTGCGCAACTCTGATTCATCTGCCACAACTGTAGCGGAACCACCTTGCATCTATACTGTTGTTGACACTGAACTGTACAACTATATGCCAACTCTGCCACTGCACCGCAACTTATCTTATGCTACTACTTTTGCAACCACTACAACTGAAATCCAAAGTATTGAATACTGAATGAACTGTGTCCCTTTGCTGCAACTGCCTCTTGAATCTTTGACTGCTACTAGCCTCTGCACTGTTCGGCGTTCGCTAAGTCTGTCCTCACTACATCTGCACTGTGCCCGTCAACATTTGACTGCGACTGGTACTGCAACTGTACCTCAAGAACTGACTGCATCAACTGACACTGATCCAACCTCCTACAAAAAACTGTGGGCCCCTGCAGCAAACACTTGTCTAGTGTTCACTTCTATGACTCTGCCCAAATCTTTGCAACTCTGGGGATCTAGAGCTCAATGTCTCCCCACCTCTCCACCTCTCGCCTAGAAGTATAGTTGCATATAGTGCGAATTCATCCTCTAACTTGGAAGACAAATTGTCTATCTCTGCTGAAGCTGCTGCCTACTCCTGCTTCTCCTTCTTGCCCTTCTTCCTCTGAGGACATGAGTGTTGTAGTGACCAAACTCACTACACCTGAAGCACTTGATCTTCGACAGATCCTTTTTCTTCTTCTCTCCTCCCTGTGAGCCTTGTCCCTGACTGGGACCTTTCTTTGCCTTCCCTTTTGATGCGAGGGCTACATTCTTCTCGTCCTTCACACTTTTTGGTCCTTTACTGTTGATGTTGCCTTTTTAATTTAATTCCTTGGCCACTATAATTTTTTTTTTTAGATTTTTTAAAATTTTTAGATTTTTAATTTTTTAGATTTTTTAAATGTTTTAGAATTTAAAAATTTTTTAGATTCTTAATTTTTTTGATTTTTTTAAAGTTTTTTTAATGGAAATAAAATAAAAAATCTAAGAATCACAAGTTAAAAAAAAAAAAACAAAAGGTAAAAAAGAAAGAAAGAAAGAAAGAAAGTCAGAAACAAAGATCGAATTTTTAAAAGAAAATGAATCTTACCTAAGCTTAAAAAACAAAAAAGAAATCGGATTGTAATAAAGAGGTAACCAACCTAAACCCTAACCGTGAACACCAAAAAACGAATACAAAACAAAAGGAAATCGAAATGTTTTATTCTTTGAAATGTTTGAGCTTATGCAGGTTGGATAGGCGGCGGAAAGGACAGAGGAGATGGAGTTCGAAGGAGCTTGCAGTGAGGGTTTAGTGCAAGAATGGAGGGGCAAGAGGATGGAGCTGAGGTTTAAGGAGAAGGAGCTGCGAACAACAGAAAGGCAGGGTAGAATGCAGCGGATGAGGGCTGGCAAATTTGCGTGGAAGGGAGAGGTGACAGGAAAGGAAATGATGCGAGGAGAAGAGATGGGGAATAGGAGAAATAAGGGGACCATAGGGAGAGCAGAGAGCTAGGGAGTGAGGGCTGAGGAGCGGAGAAGCAAATCGTAGGAAAAGGGAGCACGATGACAACACGCAGGTTTGTGAGCAGCAAGGGCTGTGGGCCCTTCTTTAAAAAAATTGAAATTTTCTGCAAGAAAGAGAAAACATAGACAACGATTCCAGGCAGCCAATAGTAACCTCAAGAAACCTAAAGCAAACCCAGAAAAATTGAACTCTACATCAATATATTTTTATGGTTCAAATTTATCAGTGAAACCCTTGTAAAATTACTTCCAAATTTAAAAAATTTCGAATCCTTGGACTGCAAAAAGCTGGATAATATCCCTGCAAAAATGATTTTGAGGCCAGATCTTACCCTCCAGGGCTTAGATCTGGCTTCAAATCAAACTTCTCCTTCAAATCTGCAGCCTGTACCTCAAAACAAAAACATCTGGAACCCAGATATACAGGAAAAATAAATAAAACCCCAGAAACCCAAGTCAGAAAACCCAATTTTTTTTACAGATCTATGCACAGGAATGGCAGATCTATCAGATCTGAGGAGTGTGAGTCCAACTCCGCTCCCAGATCTGATAATCTAAGGCTCTCAACAACCATATTTATCAATTTCGTACATAAAAATTAAATTTTTTAAATTTTAAAGGAGGTGCTTAGCTTGAAACCCTTCATGCATCACCAATACAAAATCTCATGATAAGCCTGGGATTAAATTTAGCCGGGCTCTTCAGAAAACACGGATCGGGAGTTGGCCGGTCCAACTGAAAACTTCCCCTAACGCCCGATGATCTAAAAATAAAGATTTTCCTGCAAAACTCAATCCAACCATCAAAATACAGCGAGAAAATGATAATAAAATTCAGATAAACAGAGATAAATTTAAATTATCACTTAAACGCCAATGATTGAGCAAGATACCTGTACTCAACTCTTCAGAAGCTATCATCAATGGCTAAAAAAAAAATTACGCATGAAAACGACACATCTTGCAGTGTTTCCATGAAGAGTAACAACGACGAAAATTAACCCCAAAGTCTTTCTTTATTATTCAGAAAAAGATTACACAAGAGCTTTTCGCTTAGCACACGACTCAAAGGTCGGATGGATTGACTGACAAATGACTTCCTATTTAAAGATAAATCCTCCAACGGCTAGTTCGAGTGATCTTCGTCAAAGAAATCTCGACCGTTGATGAGGATTAAAATTCTTTTAATCTCATCTGTCGAAATATTTAAATATTTGGGGAAATTCGAAATTTTCAATTAAATGCATTTTAATTAATTCAAAAATTAAAATTTTGAATTAATTTCTCCAAAATTTTGACTTTGACTTAACCCCAGGGATTAAAGGCTTAAAATTTATCAAAATAATTAATTTACCTTAGTCCCTGGACCTCTTAAAATTTAATTTTTAAGGATCGACAGATTTTGCCTTCGGAGAATTTAAATTTGCCTGGGACCTAGAATTAATTAAATTTCTGGCTTAGGGTTTTAATTAATTTTTGGCCCGAAAATTTAATTAATTAACCTATGAGGGGATAAATCATTTTTCCGACCCTCAAAACACTTTACATCATGATTTTCATATTTCTTACATCTCAAGGGGGAAAACCCATTTGTAAAAGACCCTCATAGACTACCCATTTATGCGACACAAATATAATCCAGTGGACCAAACAATTTATAATAAAATAACCTAACCAAATAGTTAGGATTATTCCCAAATTACTTTTACATAGACTCGATCTAGAACGCTAGGACTTGCCTAAGATCCCAGTGAAAAAATCCATTCTGGCTTTTGGGGTAAGATTGAAGGAATACTCTGTCGACCATCCAAGAATGGGTCGGTGAGACAAAAAACCTCCCGGAATGTAGATCGTCACCAGAAAAGTAGGTTTACCTAGGCAATTACATACATGACACAGATCTGAGGAGATTATTTACATCATATACATGTAGAATCGGTTTACATTATAACATAATGATCAGGCTGATGATGATAGTTGTACGACATGAACACATCGATGATGCGCTATCTCTTTTGCGAAAAAATGGGGTGTACTGCTATGGGTCGTTGACACGTAGTGGTCAACACCCCCAATGTGCTTTCTCATAAGGTTCAAAACCCATGAGTGTTTGTACATGTACCTAGTTATAAATTTTGCTTTATCCACACACTTCTTCACCCACTCAATTTTGCTAATATGCTCAAGCATGAGGTCCAAACAATGGGCTGCACATGGAGACCATCAAATGGGTGTTTTTCCTCCAATGTCTTTCCAACTGCAACATAGTTAGAGGCATTATGTGTGATCACTTGTACAACATTTTCAACCTCTATTTCCATAACTACTTCATCCAAAAGACAAAATAGAAATTGTGCATCCTTCTCTTGATCATATGCATTTATAGATTTGAGAAACATAGTACCTTTTGGACAAGTATTTAAGAAATTCAATATGGTGTGAGATCTACCATTAGAACATCCATCAGACATAATAGTGCACCCGGTTTTGGTCCATGATTTGCCTGAACTCTGTAAGGTACTCTTGTATTCTTTGGACCTCATTTTGTAAAAGTGGCCCCTCGATATCTTGAAAGCTAGGGCTTTTGAAGCTTGCTCCACATGAAGCTATAACGTCAATCATAGGTTGATAATATGCAAAATTAACAACACTAAAAGGTACGTCTGCATCATACCACCGTCTAGCAATGCATTCATATGCAACCTCCTTCTCTATCTTTTTCTATTTGTTGAAATGTATAACTAGGTTTGGTCTTCGTAACGTCTAATGTAATCATGATTTTATAAAGAGAAAAGGAAAATTATTATTATTATTTTTGTAGCATGGGTTTCATGCTCAAGTCAATTTTATTTATAGGTCAAGCACCCATTGAGTGCTTCTAGGTTTTGTCATTAAGTCAAGAAGTAAAAAAGGTCAGTCATACATGTAAGACCCCTTTGGGCATGTTGTATCTTGTAAAGATTTTTTTTTGTAAAGTCATAAGTGTCATAAAGACCCTCCAAGACCTTGTCAACAAGCAACAAGAAGTCAGCATACAAGGAGGATCAAGTTGGCCTTATGAACAACTATTTGACCACCTCAAAGAGACTATATATAAGAGAGCTCGACCTCATTTGGAGAATAATCCAATCAAGTTTGTTTATCAAGAGAAGAAGACCTAGAACCAACGAAAAAAGGGGACAAGAAGAAGAAGAAACTGGATTTTTTAACATTTGTTTTAGAGCATAATCACTCACACATGCAAAGAATCTAGGGTAGAATCTGTTGCAGCAAAACCAAATTGCAGCCACCACAAAGGAGCCGAATCTAGTGTCAAAAGAAGGTCAATTTGGCAAGCCGAGTTCCAAAGGAGGAAGAACCAATTCAAGCGAAGGAGAGAGAAGGACAAAATCACCATCCTTTCTCACACGTGCCAAAACTAGGGTTTCTGCTGTCGCTGAAATTGTAGGTCCGATATTTTTGGTCGAAGGAGAAATTGCAACAGTTATGAAGCAGGATTGACTTGGGTTGACTTTGTTAAGAAGCAAGTTCATCAAAGGAGGTATTGACTTGGTCTTGGAGCGGTCTTTGACTACGGCCATAGGTCTTGGAATTCGTCATTTGAACATTCTATAAGAAGAGAAGAATTCTTGTGAGTTTTCCTCTCAAGAGGAGAGGGGAGAGGTTCTGGCTCTAGCTAGCAGCCTACATTTTGTGTTTTCTTGTCTCATTGTTCTTCATTGTTTGGTAGCTGTTTGATGATTATAGATCACTATAATAATCAATTAAAGAAGAGCTAACTACGAGTACAACAAGATAAGGAAAAGAATATCACAAGCAATTATCAAAAGAAGAGAAATCACCTAATCTAGTTGCCCCTAGATTTCTCAACATGGTATTAGAGCTAAGTTGACAACAACAAGACGTAGTGGTAGCTTGAAGATCATCTAATAGAAAAAGGATACATAAGGGCCGAGCACAAGGGGATCATCTGGGAGGAATAAGAAGCTTCAAGGACATCAAATCATCAAGGAATACAGGGAGCATCAAGAGCATCAAGCATCAAGGAGGAATACACTTCACATCACAAGCATCACATCGTCACATCTTGTGGAAGTAGTAGAAGACTTTTAAAGACCCTACCTCCATTCAAGAAAGACTCCACAATTGAAGAATTCTTGGAAGCATTCTACATTCTACATTCAAAGGAAGCAAGAAAGAGCACTCCATCATCTAAGGAATCAAGACAAGAAGGCAATCTCCCTCTCTTAAAGGAGGCATTATCATCTTTGAAGACATCATTAAATCAATTATCTTCATCAAGAAGGCATCTTCTATTGTCAACTTCAACAAGTTGAAGACAACACCATCAAGGAGCATCTTCACTTGACAAGTAAGTATTCTATATTTTATGTCTCAATCTACTAATCAAACGACTTCATTTTGCAAGGAGAACAACAAATTGGTTGGGACCTCAAATGTGATGTTCCTTTTTCTGGTGTTCCTTATGGCATGGTTAGGATGGACCTTCAGAGTTGGGGGGCAGGCAGGTCACAGGTGCAGGTTGGCGCCATCAGTGGGCCCAAGGGCCTTTGGAGGGGTTTTGAGGAGTTTTTACGAGGTCTGATGGCATTCACTTGGTATATTCCATAATCCACACAGTTTGCCTTTCGTTCCGTTACATTTCGACAAATTTCAAAAAACAGAGTTATTAATGGGCCTGACTCAATTAGTTACGCTTAAGGTGGCATTTTGGGAGGAATGCTTGGTAGAACACCTTAGCGTAATAGCTCATTGGAACTGGAATGAGAAGATCTACAAGATGGGATAGTTAGAAGTGATTTTCAGTGGCCTGAGGAGGCATGGTGGCCAATTTACCATTTTCCCACATTAAAAATAATATTTTAATTAAGGGAAATGTGCTCAATGATTAAAATAATAATAAAATAGGAGCTTCTAGAGGGTCCATCATATTTATAAAAAGAGGAGGAGGAGACCATTAGAGGACATCTTGGATTTGGTATTTCTTCTTGTATGAGAGGTTGAGAACCCGGTTCTCTACTTTAGCAATAACCCCAGGATGGAAACCCTTGGGTGATTTAGTGAGATTGGGCGAGTACCCATCTCCCCTTGGTGAATTCATCCAGAATTCACAAGAGAGCTCGACAGTTATATTTCAGATCAGTTTTGGAGGGCCAGGGCAACATCAGAGTAGATTCTTGAGGCCAGTTTCTATCTTAGCTATAACAGTTGTTTTAGCATGTAAAACCCCTAGTTTATATATATTATAAATAAAGCTGAGAATTCTTGTTCATTATGTTGTTAATTTGTTGTTCTATGTTGTTGAATTTTACATGGAAATGTTCTGTTAATTGAATGAAATTTTATCTAAAGCATTTTGTGAGTTGAAGTTCCGAGAGTTTGGCAAAATTTTCTATTTGGTATATTACAGTGGTATCAGAGCTGGTCTTCCTGCCAGCCTGAGGGTTTTTTGAAGATTAGTTCCATTAAATCAGGAATCTTCAAAGTTAAAATTATTGATGCACATGGGGCCAAGCTCAACCTTTGAAAGAAAGACGATACCATTATTGCTAGAATTGAGGTTGTAATCACTGAAAATAGCACGTGCAAGTATGCACTAGGTTGGGAAAAGATTTCCATGTTCCGAGTTTCAGAATCGTGAAGGAACCGCCAAAGAGAGAAAAAAAAAATTCCACTTCAAGTATGTAATATGAAACCGTAATTTGCCCCAAGGAAAATAGCCTTAGTGATACATGTCACTGTATATTTATAGCTGTGCGAATGTAACAGAGTGAGCAATCGGGCCGGTTGTTTCCTTGTGGCGGAGGTTGACGAAGGTACTTTGACTAGTCGACAAAGTGGTGGGCTAGAAAATTTCATTGAGTCGTATGTGGCCGAGCGAAAAGGACGAGTGAACATCAATCTGTTGATTCAAAGGTAATCACTGATATGCTGAGGTCGAGTTTCTCTGGAATTCGAATAGAGAGATTATTGTTGAAAGTTCATTGAGGGTCAACCATGAATTTATTCATGCGAGAAGACCACAACCATAATTATTTATGAGACAAATTGTCTTGCCGAGAATCGTTGTGAAATCTAAGTTTCTGGAACTGTTCGTATTTCCAAATGCACGTGGTCGATTTGGGCGTTGAGGAATGGTTTTGCATTGAACGATCAATTTAAAATGTGTGTGGATCTTGTGACAATGGAACAACTCGCATTTGGATCGTTCTAGCGTGGGTGTTAATGCGCTTCAGAAAACATTGGATGAATGATAAGATCATATGCGCTGCCATATTTGAGCGAAGAAAAACACAATACGCATATAATTTCCTATAAGTGTGATGGGTAGCTGTTTGTGTGAGTGAGGTGCTGTGCAACGCTGTTGGTATGATAGCGGTCTACCTGTGCGCATGAATTGCTACTAAAGAATTTAATGGAATGCATTAAAGGATGGAAAATGATCGAGGCAGTCTATATGCACCAGTGATGATCAATTGATCGGTTCTAAACCACATTGTGAGTCGTTTCCTGCTCAAAGATTCGCAAGGGATTGAATTAGTAGCTACCTAACCAAGAGACGAGCCGCTGCATTAGTTAACGCGGAGCGATATTTCTTTGCTGGGCCAATTAATTAAAATGGGGAGCCCAATCTCAGAAGGCTGCATCTCATCACCTATTATCCTTGCGGATGCCGAGTACTGAATCTGAATTCAGAAAATATTCTGGGAGGGCCGAATTAAAGAATATAATTTGTTGATGGCGTTCAGTATGCAGGTTTGGGTGCATACAGAGCCGGATCATTGTAACCCCTGTAGCGGTCAGACAATGCAGAGACAAGACTGCGTTGAAACTCTTCTTGGTTTGCTGACCGAGTAGCACAACTACAGAGGTCGACACCACAGTCATAATATGGGACAAAATTCACTATATTATTGAAGACATATATCAGTTAGAGCAAGACACATATTTGTCCACTGGTGTAGTGTCATGTGGCAAGCTCATGGCTATAACAAAGGTTATTGGGCGGAGAAATGGAAGGATTGTTTCCCTTGTGTGCAAATTTGCTGAAGCAAACTCCAAATCTGAGCATGGCATTGAGGCTACAATCTTGTACTACATACTAGGTTTCTTTCTTGTGACTTTGCACCTTCCTGCTTGTAGTAGAGGAAATCTATAACAATTATTTGTTATTCCTGAAACATGATATGATATTTTAAATTGCTAGATAAAGTTGGTTTATAATTGTACACTGTATATCCATGCTCAAAAACCCAAGAAAACAAGAAAAATGTACCTTACACATGTTTGAAGAACTTCTCATTGAAGAAACCCACCAAAACTTAAAGACTTAGTGACCAGATTGAGGAAATTTCTAGTTTGGAGCAGAGTATTGACAATTGCTTGAGAGGGTCAGCAGATTGGCATTGGTCTCATCTTGTAGAGTAGAGGGTCTTATCATATATTGCAGAATTTGGTAAAACATGGATCATGCCTTCATGAACTCCCTTAATAAGGTAGCAACAACCATCAAAAAATCATTTTCCAAGGGAATGATTTCTATGCTACATCAAGAGTAGTCACAAAGAGAACATGACATAGGATACAAAATCTTTACACTTGGGACAGATTTGAGATGCATGGGGGTTACAACAAAAGCCCTTCTCAAACTAGAAGAGCTTGCTACACTCCTCTCTATGGTGCATCAACCAGATGGGAAAAGCTTGATTTGGGCTCTAAAACCAACCATGCTTGCCTTAGGACAACACAAGTATTTGGAAAACCCTTGTGTAGGAGTCAAACTTCCAGTTGCCTCTTGTCTCACTAGTATCATGATGCTGACTGCACCTATACCTCCTTATAGTGATGGCCTTATGAGGAGAGTCTTTAGACTGATAGTGGAGACCTTTCAGGATTTGGATAACAGTGAGGGCCCTACCTTTGGGAAGAGGCTAGAGATTCTAGAAGTCATGGCCTTGGTTAGATCTTATGACCTCATGTTTGAGTTGGAGTGTGACGATTTGATCCTACAGATGTTCCAATGCTTCTTCAGCATTAGGAAACATCATCCTGACACAGTCATAACACACATGCAGTCCATTTTGTCCTCATGTATGGGAGGCCATGATGCCATTTGTAGGAGGTTGCAGTCTAGGTTGTTGGCCATTTGGAGGGAGGAACAATTGGTTTCACCTGCTGCTTATGAACTAGCCGAAAGGTTAGTTGAGCAGAACATTGGACTGTTTAGGAGACGATTGACCCAGGAGGAGTTGCAGTGGATTTATGGCGACCAACCATGCAGCAAGAATGAGATGAGGAGGAAGGGTCTTTGCTTCATTTGCAAGGAACCTTGGGGACTTGACCACTCATGCTTGAGAGATGCAGAGGAGATGGTAGAGGTAGAGCAAGAGGATATTCCTTCTGTCTTTCAGGATGAGGACTCTTCTTTGGATGAGTCCATGGGGTCATACGAGGATGCCTTTGGGGAGCATGAGCAATCATGTGGAGTTGTTGACAGCAAGCCAGATTTATATTCCAGTGTGTGGTGAGTAGTCAGTGGACCCTATGGGAGACATTCAGGATGACGAGTCACCAATTATGATTCAGCAAGGAGTAGCGTATGGTGGAGCATGAGTCGGCTCAGGAGGATGATATGCAGAGTATGCATGATGAGACTTTTGGGGAGAGCCAGTTGGAGGTTCATGTTGAGTCCATGATGGAGGATGAGCATCCATCCTTGGGGCTAACCATTGATGGGGAGCAGGCAGATGTATAGACAACTAGCAGGGTGGCAGTATTTGTAGACACATTGCCTCAGAAGGTGCGAGGGTCTGACAGGCTAGTTTTGCAGGAGGTTGGTACACTGGAAGAGCGTGCAGTTTCCAGTCAAATGAGGGAGGTTCTTTTTGAGATGGTGGAGCATCCACCTTTGAGCCAACCCACTGATGAGGTTCAGGTACTTGCACAGGCAGTTGGCAGAGCTGCAAAACTTTCAGGGAGCAACCCTCTCCAGGAGTACGTAGATAGGGATTGCAGCACATCTTGCCCACTTTTGCCTATTATCGAGAGAGGGGCAAGTTTCCTCAAACATATCTTGTTGATGGGTCAGACAGAGCGGCATGAGTTGAGCATGGACCAACGACAACATAGTAGACTTGTTCCATACATAGGTGTCCATGCATTCGATTCTTTTCACAGGATAGATTGGTGGGAGATCATGTGTCGGTATCCTATTGACGGGGTCTCATTCTTAGTTTGGGGCACAGTACAATAGGGGCCCTTAGATGAGAGGGTTACTACATGTTTCAGTGGGCAGTGGGATGTGGACCGACAACTCATCAGTGTTTTAGCACATCATTAGCATGGTGAGATTGACCTTGGTCTATGCCAAGGGTTGGATTGGAGAGAGGTGATGAGTTGGTATTTAGTTGTGGGAGCAACGGCCATAGCTGGAGACAGAGCACAACTAGAGCAATGGGATAAGGGTGCTGATGAGTGGCCATGGTGGCATTGGGATCCGAGAGGATTTGTTGATGGCAGGACGAGTCAGAGTTTAGTCTGGGATTCGAGCATTGAGGGATCCGTTCTTGGTTGGGTGGCACGAAGGTATGGCATCACCTAGTGGTTTGTATGGGATCCAGGTATTGATTCTCAGTTGCACGGGACTTGCCAAATTTTCCGACAGATATGGATTGCTTGAGGGCAAGCAATCTTGGGGTAGAGGATTTGTGATCCTTTCTCTGGTGTTCCTTATGGTATGGTTAGGATGGACCTTCAAAGTTTGGGCACATGCAGGTCACAGGTGCAGGTCGACGTCATCAGCGGGCCTAGGGGCCTTTGGAGGGGTTTTGAGGAGTTTTTATGAGGTCCGATGACATTCACTTGGTATATTCCATAATCCACATAGTTTGCCTTTCGTTCCGTTGCATTCCGACAACTTTCAAAAAACAGAGTTATTAATGAGCCTGACTCAATTAGTTACGCTTAAGGTGGCATTTCGGGAGGACTACTTGGCAGAACAACTTCGTTTAATAGCTCGTTGGAACCAGAACGAGAAGATCTACAAGATGCGATAGTTATAAGTGATTTTCAGTGGTCTGAGGAGGCATGGTGGCCAATTTACCATTTTCCCACAATAAAAAGAATATTTTGATTAAGGGAAATGTGCCCAATTATTAAAATAATAATAAAATAGGAGCTTCTCGAGGGTCCATCAGATTTATAAAAAGAGGAGGAAGAGACCATTAGAGAACATCTTGGATTTGGTATTTCTTCTTGTATGAGAGGTTGAGAACACAGTTCTCTACTTCAACAGTAGCCCCAAGACTGAAACCCTCGGGTGATTTAGTGAGATTGGGCGAGTACCCATCTCCCCTTGGTGAATTCATCCACAATAATTCATCCAGAATTCACAGGAGAGCTCAACAGTTATATTTCAAATCAGTTTTGGAGGGCCAGGGCGACATCAAAGCAGATTCTTGAGGCCAGTTTCTATCTCAGCTATAGCAGTGGTTTTAGCGTGTAAAACCCCCAGTTTATATATATTATAAATAAAGCTGAGAATTCCTGCTCATTATGTTGTTAATTTGTTGTTTTATGTTGTTGAATTTTACATGGCAATGTTCTGTTAATTGAATGAAATTTTATCTGAAGCATTTTGTGAGTTGAAATTTCGAGAGTCTGGCAAAATTTTTTGTTTGGTAAATTACATCAAACGACCTTGCATGGAAGAAGAGAATTGATCTAATTCTCATGGAGAATGAAGTTATTGAATATGTAAAGGGCTCCATCACCAAACCATCTCAAGAGAAAGCTCAAGCATTGTCAAAGTACATGAAAGGAGAAATTAGAGCACAAAGGATCCTCATAGAGTTTATCAAGGATCCTCTCATCCCTTATGTTGCAAATTTGAAGATAATGAAGGAAATCTATGACAAATTGGTGGAGCTATTTTCTGTAAGCACTGCAAGAGATATCATATCTATACAAGATGAAAATCTCAAGGGAAGAAGGGATAGCCTCATATTTCATGAAGGTATCTGAAATTAGAGATCAACTACAAGAACTTGGAGAAGTAATGTCTGATCGAGAGATGACCACCATTGTGCTCAATGCACTACCTAATGAATGGGGCAACTTTGTGTCTAACATCTATGGGAAGAAGGAAACCACTCCTTTCAGTGATCTGTGGTCATTATGTAAGATTGAAGAATCCAAGTTAAAGGTGAAGAACAATGTTGTCTCAAATGAACAAGTTCAAGCATATGCAGCGTCAACAAGGAAGAAAGGAAACCCTCGGGTGAGTTAGTGATATTGGGTGAGTACTCATCTCCCCTTAGCGAATTCATCTAGAATTTACAAGAGAGCTCAACAGTTATATTTCAAATCAATTTTGGAGGGCTAGGGCAGCATCAGAGCAAATTCTTGAGGCCAGTTTCTATCTAAGGTATAGTAGTTGTTTCAGCATGTAAAACCCCTAGTTTATATATATTATAAATAAAGTTGAGAATTCTTGCTCATTATGTTGTTAATTTGTTGTTTTATGTTGTTGAATTTTACATGGCAATGATCTGTTAATTGAATGAAATTTTATTTGAAGCATTTTGTGAGTTGAAATTCCAAGAGTTTGGCAAAATTTTCTGTTTGGTAAATTACATCAAACGACCTTGCATTGAAGAAGAGAATTGATCTAATTCTCATGGAGAATGAAGTTATTTATTATGTAAAGGGCTCCATCACCAAAACATCTCAAGAGCATGCTCAAGCACTGTCAAAGTACATGAAAGGAGAAATTAGAGCACAAAGGATCCTCATAGATTTTATCAAGGAGCCTCTCATCCCTTATGTTGCAAAGTTGAAGACAATGAACGAAATCTATGACAGATTGGTGGAGCTATTTTCTGTAAGCACTGCAAGAGATATCATATCTAGACAAAATGAAAATCTCAAGGGAAGAAGGGATAGCCTCATATTTCATGAAGGTATCTGAAATTAGAGATCAACTACAAGAACTTGGAGAAGTAATGTCTGATCGAGAGATGACCACCATTGTGCTCAATGCACTGCTTGATGGATGGGGCAACTTTGTGTCTAACATCTATGGGAAGAAGGAAACCACTCCTTTCAGTGATCTGTGGTCATTATGTAAGATTGAAGAATCCAAGTTAAAGGCGAAGAACGATGTTGGCTCAAATGAACAAGTTCAAGCATATGCAACATCAACAACGAAGAAAGGAAAATTTGGGAAATTTCAACCTCGAAAGAAGTTTCAAAAGAGAATTGATATGTCAAAGATCCAATGCTATGAGTGTAATGAATATGGGCACTTCATTAGAAATTGTCCCAAACTCAAGAAGGATAAGCAAATAAATGAAGCTCATTGTTGATTTGGGGTAGCATCAGATGTGCTCTAGTCATGAAAATTGGTGGAGAGGCTAAATCACATGAGATCTCCAAGACCCAGAAATGGTTTGGGCAGATTGTACCCGGTTCCAAAAGGCATGGATCAAGCCAAATCTAATCTTAGTCGTTGATTAGATATGTAATCTCGGCTATTGAAGGACCAACAGGAAAAGTATAAGAGGAGGCTTGAGGGTCAGTTGGAGAACACACCAGAGTGATCAGTGATTCGATTTACTAGAGTGGGGTTGCTAAGTAAATTCAAATTAGTGATTAGCAGCGAGGCGCAGTGAGTACTGGACAGAGAGGCAAAGATAGTGCCGGGAGACCAACGTAGAGGCAGAGAGGCAAACACAGAAGCCAGAGCAGGCCACACAGAGCCCAACAGAGACAACGCAGAGCCAAAAGGTCTTGCGTCATCTATGCAGAGCGCTGCAAGAGTGACGCATAAGGCCGTAGAGGCTACGCAATGCTTGAGAGGGCTGACATAGAGGGGTTTGACACTGATGCAAAGGCCAGGAGGGCTGACACAGTGCTTCAATGGTGCTGGAGAGGGTTTTGTGGGGCAGATTTTCTGAATATTTGCTTTCGAATAGAAAGGTATTACTGCCGGTTATTTTTCTCTATCGAGTGAGCCAGTTTGGCACCCAGTTGTACTCAAGGATAGACTGCATAATAATATAACCCTCAGAATCGCTGCATCGGTTTTCCCTCATTGGGTTTTTCCAGGGACGAGTTGTCCAAAAATAATGGTGTCACTTGTGTGTTTGCTATTTCTTTCAGCTGTTGATCTGTATATGGTTGAGACCTAAGTTGCAGGAAACGTTGGAGAAGGGTCTGTTTCCGGCCGGAAACGAAACGGAAACGAGGAAACTCGTACCGTACGGCCTGGAAACGCGTTTCCGGCCGTACTGGCCCATTTCTCGAGGAGGAAACGTGGCCAGTACGGCCGGAAACGCGTTTCCAGGCTGTACGACGGAGTTTCCTCTTCTAACTTGACTTTTTCTTGTATTTTTTTATTTTTATTTTTTATTTATTTATTTATTTTTATTTTTATTTATTTATTATTTATTATTTTTATATTATTTTTATTTTTATTTTTTATTTTTTATTATTATTTTTATTTTTTATTTTTATTTATTTATTTTATTTAATTAATTAATTTAATTTAATTTATTTATTTTTTATTTTTTATTTTTATTTTTTTTCGCTTCTAATTTTTTATTGGGTGACTAAAATATCTTCTAGATGCCTCTCAAGTTATAAAAAAGAGGATTTTTTTGAGTGGGGCAGCCTAATGTTCAAGCCTATGGCCCTAGTGTTGATATGCAGTTCATGGTAATGTTAAATTCTTAAACTAAAAGTGACATTCTCCTTGATTTTTCATTTTCATCATTTTATTTAAATTTTTGATATTACCATGAAATGACTCAGGATGTTTGAGAGTGGTTTCGCCCTCATTGGATTTCATATGGAGAAAGTAGAATTTTAGATCTCACTCAAAATCCAACAGACTTGTCTGTTTTTCAAGATTTCAGGACTGGGGGGATTGCAACGTTTCCATTGGATTTTGTCATGTACTAGGGTATGAAACTTGTATTTAATCAAGAGAACCAAGCCCTCTATGCAGGGGAGACTCCCAATAATCAAGAGCACGTAGGATACTAGGGTATCGAACTTGTATTTAATCAAGAGCACTAAGGTCGTTCGACTATGTAGGAGGAGACTCCCAATCAAGCACGAGACAAGAAATTAGAAATTTCTCGTGGTTGATTTTGGATATTGCTATTTTCATTATGTGATCATTCACAAGTAAATGTGATGTAAATTTAGAGACTTATAGTTTATGCATTGACAATTGACAATTTAATCATGTTGTAATGAATTAGAATGTATCATATATGCTTTATGATTGCACATATTTCTTAAATATCCTAATATATATATATATATTGCGTCTCCCTGTTTCCAAAATTTGGGAGGGTCACATTTCGTACCTGTGCCCGTTTCGGAAACTCGTACCCGTTTCCCTGTTTCGTGCAACTTAGGTTGAGACTGTATTGTGTTTATTTTGATATTTATATGTTTAAATAACTTGTTCGTAATTAACAAGTAGGAGAAATAAACCAGATAATACAGATAAAATTTCTAACGGGTAATAAATTTCAACATGGTATCAGAGCATGGTTGCAGATCATAGGAGAGCTGATAGCATCAGCTGAAGCAGAGCATTTGCAGCAGAAACAGCGGTCCAGAGTGACAGAAGCTGTTTGTTGCAAAAAGCAACAAAAGAAGGGTTGACGCAGAGGGACTGCGTCATTAGTCTGGGCCAGAGAGAGGCCAGCGCAAAGGCTGAGGAGGGCAGAAAAAGGCTCACGCAGAGATGAGGAGGTTTGACGCAGTTGGCTAGGGGAGCATTTCAGCCAGTGCCAGGATTGCGCAGAACTTAGAGGCTTAGTCCTTCAGTTGCCGGGGCATAGGAAGCTCTGGGCAGATTGCGCGGACTGAAGCTGGTGGGGTGCTGTGGGCAGAACAGTACCTAACAGGGCAAAACCAAGGTAGAGGGAGTCGCTATTGAGGCAAATTTCTAGCCAATGAGTCCGGACTAGTGTTGCAGGTGCATAGGAGATCGGAGAGGGGTGACTCGATGGTTGGCAGGCGGATTTCTAGGAGGGAAATCGAGACTCAGAGGGAGTCTAGCACAGAACTTCCAGACGGGAAGTAGCGACTCAGAGGGAGTCGAAGAGAGAACTTCCAGAGGGAAGTAGAGACTCGGAGGAGTCGACAGGAGGAGCAGAGAGATGGCCATGAATGGACTGAGGGATCAAGACAGGCTGGACGGGGCGTCCAACTTTGTGGTCTGGAAGGCCAGGATCCTTTCTATTCTAGATAAACATCACATCAAGGCCTTCGCCTTTAGAATTGTGGCTATCCCAGTTGACCTGGCTGATAATGAGAAGTACGAGGAGGCAATGGCCAAGGCGAAATGTATCATCCTTGATGGGGTCAAGGATCATGTGGTCCAACATATTGCCGAGAAGGATACGACAAAGGAAATGTGGGACGCCTTGAAGACATTGTACCAGCATACTTCCGTGCAGAGGAAGATGTTACTTGAGAATCAGCTGCGGTCATACCAGATGCAGAAGGGGGAGCAGATAGATCACTTCCTCGGGAGATTGAAGGAGATCTGAGACCAACTGACTTCCATAGGGGCCACGCCGGATCAGGAGTTGATGGTGAGGATCTCTTTAAACGTAGTCTCCGAGGATTGGGAGACATTCGTCCAGAGCATTCTGGACAGGGCAAATCTTTCAGATTGGGAAGAATTGTGAGCGACTCTTCGCCAAGAAGAGATAAGACAGCTGAGCAAGATGGGAAGTAGCAACAAAGGAGTCCGGATCAAGTAGGAAGAGGAAGAGGATGCAACTCTGGCATCTTGCGAGAAAGCAGGAGAAGAGGAAGAAAAAGGACCTCTCCAAGGTTAAGTGCTTCAACTGTGGGGAACTGGGTCATTATGCGAACCAATGTCCGAGGAAGAAGAACAAGGGAGAGGCGTTTGACTCTAAGGCAGTGCCAGCGAAGGTAGAAAAGGAGGTAGAGGAGGATGAAGAGGTGGGGAGACATCGAGTTGTTGTTAGAAAATTATATATTACGGAGCAATGGAACACATAAAATATTGCAGAAATATAAACACAGAAAACGCACAAAACAAGAGAGACACAGATATACGTGGTTCACCCAGTTTGGGCTACGTCCACCCCGAACAGCCAGTCCTTCCTTTCTATTATCCAACAAAATGAAGAGACACAACCTACAGCAAATCCGCTGTAATATCCTCTGTTTTCTCTCACAGTCTCACCTCTCTGTTTCTCGCTCACAGAATACACATCTATATCTCAGCCTCCAATACAATGCCCTCATACAAAGAGAGGGGGTTGCCTTCTAGGGCAAAAAACCCTAAACTAAACATAAGTTCTACCGTCAGATCATCCGCCTAATGAACGGCCCAGATTGACTAGAAATTACTATACTTTTACAAGGCAATTTTACATTTGTTTTTTAGCTCCCCCCCGCACCCCCCCGCGTGGAGGGGTGTACAAGACTTCCTGGGGTATACATCCGGCTGAAACAAAGACCTTTGAACAATCATACTCCACACACAACAGTTGTAGTCAGGAACACTACAGGCAATGAGGGGCAGGATCCTTGAGGTACCCAACCTTTTGGATTATACCTTTCTACGGGAGCCCCGAAGAGAGAGTAGCAGGATTGGTGGATGTCGGTAGAGATGGATGCGGATGAAGTGGCAGAGAGTGTTACAGTGCAGGAGTCCCCGGGCAGCACGAGGCTAGCAGGCTGCAGTAGTGTGAAAGGCACGGAGAGTGTTGCAATAGTGCAGGATGGCACAGAGAGGTTTGAAGCGTTGCAAGATGCAGGGAGTTGTTGCAGTAGCGCAGAGGCAGTAGAGGGAGCACTTGTTAGCGGCAGAGAGAGCTTCAACATCGGGAGTGTTTCTAGCCTGACAGGAATGTTAGTAGTTGGGTGGATCAGTTACTTACTTCTTAGTAACTGAGTTGCAGTGCAGTAGCAGTACGCAGTAGCATGATGCAACACGATGAGAGGGGATTGCAGTGCAAATGCAGTGTTGGGAGAAAGGACCAGCAGCAACACAGATGCAGAGGGACCCGCCGTACGGATGTAGCAGTGGCAGTGGCAGGGCCATGGGCAGTAGTACAGGATGCAACAATGCAGAGGATGTTGGGCGGGGAGGCCTAGCATCAACACAGGTACCAGTGCCATATAATCAGAGTGATGCTAAGTGTGGAGTATTACTAGAGCACAATCCTCGCGAAGAGGGAGTGTTGATTTGGGGTAGCATCAGATGTGCTCTAGCCATGAAAATTGGTGGAGAGGCTAAAGCACATGAGATCTCCAAGATCCAAAAATGGTTTTGGTGGATTTTACCTGGTTTAGGAGATATTAAAATAATTAATATTTTTAATGGAGTTCCTAAGTCTAAACTTAGGAAAAATAAAATATTAATGGGTATTAATATAAAACTGGGTTAGAAGGTTCCAAAAGACATGGATCAAGCCAAATCTAATTTTAGCCGTTGATTAGAGATGTAATTTCGGCCGTTGAAGGACCAACAAGAAAAGTATAAGAGGAGGCTTGAGGGTCAGTTGGAGAACGCACCAGAGTGATTAGTCATTCGATTTACTAGAGCGGGGTTGCTAAGTAAAGTCGAATTAGTGATTAGCAACGAGGGGCAATGAGTACTAGATAGAGAGGCAAAGATAGTGCCGAGAGACTAGCGTAGAGGCAGAGAGGCAGACACAGAAGCTAGAGTAGGCCACGTAGAGCCCAACAGAGACAGTGCAGAGCCATAAGGGCTTGCGTCATCCACGCAGAGGGCAACAGGAGTGACGCAGAAGGCCATAGAGGCTGCGTAGTGCTTGAGAGGGTTGATGCAGAGGGGTTTGAGGCTGATGCAGAGGCGAGGAGGGCTAATGCAGTGCTTCAATGGTGTTGGAGAGGGTTTCGTGGGGCAAATTTTTTGAATATCTGCTTCCGAATAGAGAGGTATTACTGCCAATGATTTTTCTCTGTCGGGTGAGCCAGTTTGGCACCCAGTTGTACTCAAGGATAGACTGCATAATAATATAACCCTCAGAATTGCTGCACCGGTTTTCCTACATTGGGTTTTTCCAGGGACGAGTTGTCCAAAAATAACGTTGTCACTTGTGTGTTTGCTATTTCTTTCAGTTGTTGATCTGTAGATGGTTGAGACTGTATTGTGTTTATTTCGATATTTATATGTTTAAATAACTTGTTCGTAATTAACAAGTAGGAGAAATAAACCAAAGAATACAGATAAAATTTCTAACGGGTAATACTTAGAAATTTCAACACCCATGTCACTGAAGAAGTAGAAGAAGAACCCGAAAGGAAGAAGTCAAAGAAGGAGGAAGTGATAGACCTCCACTATTAGAAGGTCTCTTACACATTTTCATGTACATAAAAGTTAGCAAGTAAATGTAGGAAGCATCAAGTATGTTAGATGCATTAGAGCTGAGATAGAGATGACATCATCATAGAAGCATGGAAGGATAGCTGACGTAGAAGTCTACCTGGTTGAAGTAGTCATCATGATAAAAAGAAAATAACTCGTAGCATCTTCATTGGAAGCATATAAGGACAACCGAAGTAGCAATATATATGGTTGGAGGAAAGTCATCTAGCTAGATAGAAGATAAAGAGATCATCATACATCATCATCATTAGGAAGAAGCATTTGCATTATGAGGATAATCAAGATCCTCCATTGGAATCTTCATTAGAAAGGTTCATCACTACTTAGAAGAAGCAAGTGTCTCTCTGATAGCATGTATACCACCATGTGTGGGATCTACAGTTTAGAAGGATGATGGTATGGTGACAAAGTTATGCAGCATGTCAAGTTGGTTGAAGTACTCTCATCGTCAAGCAAGGAAAGGACGCTGCCAAAGGAAGTCTAGATGACCACATGAAGGAAGAGGTATGTATATATTTGGTAATAAAGTCATGTCATCATATGGTTGCAGATAGTATGGGTAAAATGCTCTATCTCATGAGCATGATGAAAGAAGAAGAAACTATTCCATTAGAATGATGCATGAAGGCATGTAGACAATGTGGCTTGAACTCTTCTATATTGACAAAATGAAATTCTACATAATATAACCTCATGGAGAATATGAGGTGGTTAGCAGCTATGGTTCCTATAATGAAGGAACTATGAAAGATCCCGAGGAAGAAATAAGTAAAGAAAAGATGAACGAAGAGTTCATAGAAGATGTATTTATAATCTTGTAAGATAAGTAATCAACATCTGATAACTAGAAGGATTAGCTATGACATCTCCATAGAAAAGATATGAAGACCCTGATATGTATGTTGGTAAAGAAAACTTTGGTAATGTGATGTCTTGAAGATGATTTGTACGATATGCAGAAGGATGTTGATGTTGCAAGACGCTGATGTCATGACGAAAGGCCATCATAAAAGGTAACTTTGATTTAATGTTCATTTTGATTATTGAAATCATCTAGTTGGGTTGAAACAGGACTACCAAAAGAGAGTTGTAGAAGTCACCTACAACTTATACTCATGAGATTGGATGAAAGATCCTGAAAAATGATGACTTGGAAGAGGTAGCTATATGAAGGATAGCCAGATGTGGACTAGAAGATCACTCCCCGATGAAGAGAAGGATGACATGACTATTGGTTCAACACGATGTTTCGTTGAAGGGAAGTGATGAAGAAGATGGCCGTTGTCCTACAAAGAAAAAGGCTTCATGATGAAGAAGTTGAAGTTCATGATATGATGCGAAAAGGAGCCCTACAAACAACTGATAGTACCATGATCTCCACCAAAGAGAGTTGCTATTGATAACAAGTCCCTTGTTAAGAGGGAGCTTGGTTATATTCCTTTTATAGGAATGAGTTGATCCTCCCTGGTCGAGAGGGAGTGACAGATATGGTTCTCTACTTCATGTGTCATGCACTAGACTAGGACTAACAACCATAAGTCTTAGTGAAGGCCATGAGGAGAGATAGACACATCATTATTGTCTTCATGTTGTGAAGAAAGAATGGAGGATTAGGTAAGCATCTGAGATTGGTTCCGATACTCTTTGAGGATGAGGTAGGGCATCCAATATGTAAGAGTAGTCGAAGAGGAAATTCCATGAGGACGTGTTAATCCAAGATGGGAATGGTCCTAGAAGGACATATTTTGAACATCCAAATGTGGTATGTGCCTTGAGAGACATTGATGAAGGTGTCTATAAGTCATTGTCTTCCCAACATTGTGCTCTATTCTTGTGGAGATAGAGCTGTTAGTCAGGGCCTTGCTATGTGACAATGTTGGTTGATATGGTGAGATGTAATGAGATAAGCTGAAATAATAGCGTATGAGATGGCTTACCAATCCGACTTTTCTTATGAGAATTCTTCAGTACGAGAATGTCCAAGTACCTTGTATGGATTATGAATACCTCCCTCGTTAAGAGGGAGTGTTGAAATGTGTAACTAGGTTTGGTCTTCATACTGTCTAATGTAATCATGATTTTATAAAGAGAAAAAGAAAATTATTATTATTATTATTTTTGTAGCATGGGTTTCGTGCTCAAGTCAATTTTATTTATAGGTCAAGCACCCATTGAGTGCTTCTAGGTTTTGTCATTGAGTCAAGAAGACAAAAAAATCATTGTCATACATGTAAGATCCCTTTGGGCATGTTGTATTTTGTAAATAATTTTTCTTTTGTAAAGTCAAAAGTGTCATAAAGACCCTCCAAGACCTTGTCAACAAGCAGCAACAAGTCAGCATACAAGGAGGATTAAGTCGGCCTCATGAATAACTATTCGACCACCTCAAAGAGACCATATATAAGAGAGCTTGACCTCATTTGGAGAAGAATCCAATCAAGTTCATTTGTCAAGAGAAGAAGACCTAGAACCAACGAAAAAGAGGAAGGACAAGAAGAAGAAACCAATTTTTTTAAGGTCTATTTTAGGGTAGAATCACTCACACGTGCAAAGAATCTAGAGCAAATTTTTTTGTAGCAGAACCAAATTGCAACCACCACAAAGGAGCCGAATCTAGTGTCAAAAGAAGGTCAATTTGGCAAGCTGAGTTCCAAAGGAGGTAGAACCAATTCAAGCGAAGGAGAGAGAAGGACAAAATCACCATTCTTTCTCACATGTGCAAAAGCTAGGGTTTCTGTAGTAGCCGAAATTGCAGGTCTGAGATTTTTGGTTGAAGGAGAAATTGCGGCAGTTGTGAAGTAGGATTGACTTGGGTTGACTTTGTTAAGAAGCAAGTTCATCGAACGAGGTATTGACTTGGTCTTGTAGGGGTCTTTGACTAGGGTCACAGGTCTTGGAATTCGTCATCTGAACATTCTATAAGAAGAGAAGAATTCTTGTGGGTTTTCCTCTCAAGAGGAGAGTTTTTGGCCCTAGCTAGCAACCTACATTGTGTGTCCTCTTGTCTCATTGTTCTTCATTGTTTGGTCGCTGTTTGATGATTAAAGATCACTATAATAATCAACTAAAGAAGAGCTAACTACAAGTACATCAAGATAAGAAAAAGAATATCACAAGCAATTATCAAAAGAAGAGAGATCACCTAATTTAGCTGCCCCTAGATTTCTCAACACCATTTTGCATCAATGGTGGGTTGAGAACTAGGGGCGGTGTGGGGTACAAAAAAGGAGTCAATCCCTTTACGAGTTGCTGTCCTCTTATTTGGAGTTGAAGTAGGGCCATAAGTACCCTTTCAAACTCTAACTGGGAAACTAGAGGAATCATTAAAATTGGGCATATATTCTTCAAAATCAGGGTCATTAAGAACAACATCATCCTTTTGATTTTTGTCTATATCTTTTTTAATTCTCTTGTTTTTTCCCTTTTCTTCTTTGTAGGCTTCAATTAGACTTAGCATCTTTGCTTTAAGATCGTCAGAAACCTTCTTACAAGGTTTTACTTGCCCTCTCCTATGTGCTAGGTGTTCTTTAATTCTATGGACCCCCCCACCCTTAACTTCCTTCCCACAATAGTTACAGATTTCTATCCCTTGTTCATTTAAATGGTAGTGAACCCAAGTTGGATCATATTCTTGTTTTTTGGGGCCATTACAACTTCTACAAGAAATGAAAATCTACATGAAAACCCTATGGTTTTTAAAATTCTAGGGCAATTTTTTTTAGAGAAAAATAAAAGAGGAATAGAAGCCACGAAATACCTGGAGAAGATTTGTAAATTTTGAGAAGAGAAGAAGCTCCCATAAATTAGAAAATAAACTCTTCATTAAGTTCCAAAGTCTCCCTTACAAATCTGCTAACGAAATCTCTCAAAATAACCCTGCAAAACAACAATTGTTGAAAAAAATAGAAGAAGACAGGGGGCCATAACAACTTTTGCAAATAAAAATTAAAAAGCTGCATAAAAACCCTAGGGTTTTTAAAATTTTAAGGAAAAATAACATATTTATAGAGAAAAATAGAAGAATAACGGATGGAAAAAATACTTTGATTTGCGTTCTAATTTTTTTGAAGAAAATCAACTCCACAACGCTCCCAAATTAGATTTGTAGCAACCCCAGAAAATAAAAAAATGCCCCTTCAACCAACTCCAAAAAACACACAACACCACCCAAAGATCTTTCAGGAAAAAAAATCCTTAAAGCAACTATAAAATATCCTTTAGTAATAAGCCCAATAGCTCTCCAAGACTCCAATCAGCTCTTCAAATCTACAAAAAAACTCCTTTAGAACAACCCTGCAAAAAACTCTCCAAATTCTCTTCACGAAACCCAGCTCAAGAATTTCAAGAGACAAATGAATAGTGTGAGTGAAAGAGAGGGGGTAGGTGTGTTTAAATAGGTTTGGGGGGGGGGTCTAGGGAAAAATTAGAAACAAGAAAAAAATTAATAATTTAAAAAAAAATTGCAATTTTTTTTCTTGGACACATGGTTACGGTCCCACAGAACTGGTCTTGAACCGATCAATTTGGTGGAATAGGCCAGTTCGGTATTGATTTAGCCTATTTCGATTCTGAGCTTTTGACCGGACTCGTTTTGGGCCCAAACCGACTGGATTGACTGACTCCACTGGTTCCAGTTCGGTTCTTATAACATTGGTACCTGTAACTCATGAGGGATGGAGAACAGAAGGGCCCACATACATCTGAATGTGCAAGCTCCAAAATCTATTTGGCTTTGTTGTTTTGGCCCTAAAAAGATGACTTGGTGTACTTGCCAAGTGTGTAGCCCTTGAACACTTCATGTTGGTCAGTATTGCATTGTGGTAGCGCTGTGACTAACGTCAGAAGAATCTTAAGTGCCCCATGATGCGAATGCCCCATGCGTCTATGCCAAAGCTCCCCCATGTCTTTGCGATGCTCATGCCCTGCTTTGCTGCTCAAGGCTGCATCTGTCTCAACCTGCAACTTGTAAAGGTTCTTCACCCTCACACCAATTTGCTTCATGGCTCCAGATTTTAAGTGCTTGAGGTAGGCCTTTCCTTTGCTAAAAATGACATCATAACCCTTGTCCTCTAGGGTGGAAACAAAAACAAGGTTCTTTTTAAGGCCTGGAACATAGAGGACATTCTTGAGATGGAGATAGTTACTAGACTCCCTCTTAAAATTGACAGTACCGACGCCCTTGTTCAACTACCTGTCATCATCTCTTGGCTCAATGTGAAATCGTATGTCATTCTCCTTCAACTGGCTGAAATATTCCTTGTTCTTGGTCATGTGAAAGGATGCTCCAGAATCAATGTACCACATGCTGTTGCCCACTGAGCTTGCCATGCAAGCTATCAATGAGAAATCCTTCTTGAACTGAGAAGTAAAATCATCTACCTTAGCTGATGCTGCCACATGATCCTTATTAGACCCCTTCTTCCAGTTAGGACACTTAGTGGCATAGTGTCCGAACTGGTGGCAAGAGAAGCATTTGATCTTGCTCAAATATTTGTTTTTCTTATCGCCCTTTTGGCTGGACTCGGCCTTGCCTTGGTTCTTCCTTTCCTTGGCCTTGTTTCCTTTGCTTGCCAAGGCAAAGTTCTTCTCATCCTTTGTCTTCACTGAAACACCAACTCTTGTCCCCCTCCAAATTTTTTCTTGGACACAGTGTCCGCATAGCCTTTCCCAGTGGGGAATTTTCTCTCCGCCACTGACTGCATCCTGGAAATTCTCCCAAGACTTATGAAGTCCTAGTAGTGCAAGACTCACATGGTCTTTGGCTGCTATAGTCTCGCCCACTCTAGCTAGCTCATCCCAAACTTGGGTGAACTTGGAAAGGTACATAATGATGGGCTGTTCTTTGCTCATTCGGATATTTCTTAGCTTGTCCTTCAAGGCAAGCTTCCTGGCATCACTGGATCCCTGATACAAAGCCAAGATGGCTTTCCACATATTGTTTGTTGTCGTCTTCCCATGGAGATGAGGGATAATGTGGTCTTTGACCCCCTCAAGAATGATCCTCCTGGCCTTGGTGTCATTCTTGTTATGCTAGATCAACTGTTGGGCATCTCTAGGCACAATTTGTGGGTTCTTTGCAAATTCTAGCACCCCATTATCTTCCAACACCACTGAAATCCGCTCCCTCCATGAGCAGAAATTAGAGGCTCCTCTAAACAATGATCTGCCCTTAGTCCTTGGAACGACATACTGCTATCCAAAATACTGCTCTTCAAACTCTAGCGCAAGCCTACTAACTGAACTGCGCTCTTCACTGACTAAACAATCTTGGTGCTGGTTTTTGTATCAGAGCGTGGCTCTGATACCATGTTAATTTTCTTGAAACTCTGCAACTACTTAGATGAATTTACTGAAAAGTCAATGGAAACTAAAACTGAAACCAAGTTTAACTTTCACCAAGATACAAAGTTTCTTAACATTCAACATGCAACGGAAAATAGTTGAGATAAAAACACATGCACACACATATTTGACACCAATGTTTTACCCAGGAAACCCAAATGGGAAAACCTGCTTTCTTTGTTGTGGTCTTCTTATTGATTTTTCTTTGAGCAAATAAATCTTTTACAATTCAATGTGCTGCTACTGTAGCCAACAAATAACCTTTGAGAAAGCTCTCAGCTTTCTTCTCACTAATCTCAGCTCCACAATTGCTCTCAGCCTGCTCATAGAATTGTTCCCTGTTGAAACTAATCTCGGCTTGCTCCTCGAATTCCTGATCTTCGCTCCTCAACCAATGCGCTCTACCAACGACAAAGAATCATTAATCTTTGTGTCTTCGTCCTTCTCTTAACTTAATAGACTTTTGATGTGTGCAAGTGGCCAAGTTTGAATGGCTGTTCACACTAGTGCAACGAGTTGCTTTTTCCAGTTAACTGGAGCAAGTCTCAATTATACTTGGACTAGCTCTCGGTTAACTGGCTTGAGTTGCTCCTCGATTTCCTCTTGTTAATTGAGGACTTAACTCGTCCTCCCTTCACTTGTCTCTGAAGTCTTAACTCATTCTAACTAAACTTGTCTCTGCTACCTCATCCTGTAGTCTAACTGAAGAAGACTCCAACAAATTGAAGCTCCAACACTACGCATGCAATCTATTGATGACCATTCCAGTGAACTAGAAATCAACTCATCACATTGAAGTCTATCTCATGAATCCACATTCATGCTAGAGAAAGATGATTTGAGGTTTTTATTGGCTAAGGCACAAGGGAAAAGACCTTCCTTTGCTACATTTTCAACGCAAGTATCCTACTGAGACTTTGGTCAACTTTTGCAGGCCTAGGCACTGAGGCCTATGCAGAAGCACCTGCCCAAGCTACAAACATCATCATTCCCTATTAGTGAGGGAGGTACTTCTTCCACCTGGAACTAGCTCTGCCTCTGATCTTCGAACAATGTCCTACACCTCATCGGCTACTATGGTTTCTCCTTCTAAACTAGAAGCTTTCCCTGTCCCTTAGTTTAGAATCTTCTTTGAAGGCCTACTCCCCTTGAACTTGCTCCTAGAAGCCTCTTGCTCCTGAACATCCTGTAAAGTCATCTCATACCATGAGGTATTCTTGATAGAATTTGAAGGATTTTCCGATCGCTCCTCCCCACATAAACCTGAAGTTCAACTCCCTCAACTCTGCTCAACCTTTGGAGCTTTCCGCTCCTTGTTCTTTGTCACTATTCCGTTGCTTTCCAGTGGTTGAATACGCCAACCCTTTAGCCGCTAGCCTGTACAAGCTGTCCTCTCTAAAATTGATGACATGGCCATTGTCTGAGCTAGATCCGATGGGTCTGATTAGTGCTTGTCCATCCTGCAACACTACAACAAATCTCTTATTCGCTATCATAGAGACTGAGAGCAAACTTCTTATGAGTTCTGGCACCCATTGCACATCCTTCATTTTCAACACGTCTCTTGACTCAAGCTGGAATATCACTGTCTCAATTCCCTTCACAACATGTTTGGTATCAACACCAAACTCCACATGCATTTATGAGTCCCAATCTGTTAGGCTGTCAAACATCTCCTGTGCTCCTATCATATGATGTGTGGCTTCACTATCTAATAGCTACTCACCAGTTGGTATGGTGCTTGAGGAAAGGTAGGAAATAAGTGTGAATTCCATCTTAAACTTCATGGAAAACTCTCCCACTCGAGCTTCTGTCGACACAACTACAATCGACTGCATACCTTTTCCATCCCTTTTCTTCTTTGAACACTGTGATGCATAATGTCTTGTTGATTGCATACCTTTTCCATTCTTTTTCCTCTTTGAACACTGTGATGCATAGTGTCCTGTCAATTGCATACCTTTTCCATCCTTTTTCCTCTTTGAACACTGTGATACATAGTGTCCTGTCTTAAGACATGCAAAACACTTGACTTGAGAGAATCCTTTAGCCACTAACAGGGCCTTATTTCTTTCAACACTTCTATTTGATGCATCATTAGTTCTGTATACCCATTTACATCTGACAATTTACTTCCTCTTGGAAAAGATACAAGTTCCCAAGTATCGTTCACCATCAATGAACAATATTCTTCATTCATTGCTGTTTCCTAATCTGGATGGCCTGAAACTTCTGCAAATGTTTCCGGATCACGAGTCTTTGAAACTTGAGCCAAAAGAGAGGAGGCATGTTGGAATTGTGAATGAGTACGACGTTGAGTTGTAGGACCACCGACAAGGTCACCAATTGCTTCACATGTTGAACAGACCCATTTGGGAAGTTGTGGTGCTAGTGTAAGTTCATGTTCAATGGATTTATCTGGAGGAATGTGATCAGGTGGAGGTGGATTTTCATCCTCATTGTCATCATTTGAAGAAGAAACCAGAATAGGAAGAGAAGGTGGCACAAATGCCAAAGATGGCTCGTAGGCCAAAGAGGGCACAACCACCGAATTAGGCTCGCATGCCAAAATATTTTCATCAAATTTAACATCTCTTCTAATGATTATTTCATTGGAGTGAGGTTGAAGAAGTCTATAACCTTTTACATATTCAGAATATCCAACAAAATACACTTCTCACTTTTAGGCTGTAAAGCTTTCCTTTTTTCATTAGGAATGTGAGCCCATGCTACACTACCAAAGATATGGAAGTGGCTTGCATCTGGTTTAATGTTAGTCCATGCTTCTTCCAGTTTTACACTGCTTAAAGCCTTTGTGGGAGTGTAATTTACTATGTAATTTGCACAGTGGATGGCTTTCGTCCAATAATCAAGACTCAATCTCTTAGATTGAATCATACAATTGTTGAAAATTGGCAGCTCAGGGAGCAATTCCCTCCTTGGAGAGGCCCAACAGACACTAAGGAGACTCTTCTAGCGCTTGGAAAAATTTAATTTGCTCATGGAAAAATATTGTTTTCAAAGTCAACACAAAAAGTACAAGTCAGCCCAAAAGGAGAAATTCATCCACCAAATCCACATATAAATACAAGTTACTTGACATTACTTGGAGGCATAACATCACACATCTTCTCTTCATTTGATTGGTTCGTACATTTTTGAAATTGCAGGGCCTAGTTCACACATGCGAAGGAGAGAGGGTAATTCTGTTTGACGATTGTTGACTTATGCTTTTGGGACTGTTTGACCAACGTACACTTCTATTTTACCAGTGTTGACTTGGTTTGATTTGGTTTTGGATCTGTTCTTGGAGGCCGAATTCAGGAGAGAGAAGGTCGATAATTTTTGGGCACTTTGACCACAAGGTTGACTTTGACTTTTGAGGCAGATTTGTGGAATTTTTGACTGGGTTTGGCCAAGCAAGGAAGGTTGAGTTTCTTGCTGCTTTGACTGAAATGTTTGGACTAGATTTGACCATTGACTTTTGACTGGTCAGGGATGTGTTGACTATTGTTGACTTTGGCTGAAAATCGCAGAATTATTGTTTGACCAAATTTGACTATATTGCTCATATTTGATTGGATATTGGATAGTTGACCTGGTTGGTCAAGGCATTGGACCTTGACAAATTGTTGATGTACTTGGACTATGTATCTCTTTGCTAAACATTTGATGAAACATCTAATAGAAGAAGAATCTGGTTTGGGTTTTACCCCTTGTGGGGTTTTTCCCCGGTCTTTGACGAAAACTCTGTGTCTCTATTGTCCTTGGCTGTCTTCTATTGTGCATATTTGTTAGGATATTCCGACACATAGGATATAGTTAAGTTCAACTTGGTCTAGTTTAGAGTTAGGTATAGAGTTAGGTAAAGTGTGTTTCTTTACCGTTGTACATATTGTAACTTACAATCCGACGGTCACGATATGTAGTGATCCGACGGTTCACTCTCACCTCGGTATTATCGACACTTGATCCGTGGCTTGACACCCGATTGGTCCATGAGTTCTATTTAAAGCGCATGGAGGGTCATTGTTCGGGTAATCCGTGCATGAGAGAAGCTTATGTAAATTTTCATTCTTTGATTAATAAATTGCCTGTAGTACCCACGTTGGGACAGGCCGTGGACTGTTTCCCTCCTTGCACTCTGAGGGTTTTAACCACGTCAAAAATACTGGTGTATTGATTTGAGATCTGGTTGTGAGCGGTGTCCTTTTGGTATTCTTTCTGAGGAACTTACCCTGTAAATTCCTACATGGTATCGGAGCTATTTGAGGGCCGCGTCCGTTGGTGATCCAAATCTGAAGCCGGTAGAACTGCATACGGCTGTTGTTTCCTAGATCTGCTGTTTCTGACTGCTTTCGGGCCGAGAGGACTGCTCTGTTGCGTTCGGAGCATCTGTTTCAGTGAGGAACCCCTTTCGTTTCACGCGAAAAGGTTTCCGGTAGCCCTAGCTGCGTCATTTTTCAGATCGGGAGGTATACAGTGTTTTTTGCAGTTTACTGTTATTTTCTCTCTGCTTATTTCGGTTTCGGTTTATTTAGCCTTTTTTTTAAACCGGATCTATACCTTTCATTTCTGCGTATGCTCTTTGCCCTGCGACTCTGTGCGATCTGGGCAAATCAGAAACAGAAAGGAAGGATTTTTCTCATGCGTATGCTCTTTTCCCTGCACCTTAGTGTGATCTCGGAAAATCAGAAACATTGAGAAAAATATTTAGTTTTTCGGCTAAAGCTAACTTTGAGATTTTTTTTAAAAAATTCTAGTTTTTTGGCTAAAGCTAACTTCGAGCCGCAAGGTTCGTTTTTCTTTGCATATTCGTGTTGGGTTTTGTGTTTTGTGTTTTGTAGGGAAAAAGAGCTTTCTCAAGGCAAGCACGCAAATCAAGGCCCCCCCCCCCCTCTCTCTCTCTCTCTCTCTCTCTCTCTCTCTCAAATTTTTTGTATAGATCAATTGGTTCAAAGCTATTTTAAGAGAGTAGAGGTCTTGGGTTCAAGTCTCCATTTTGTGGGGGCGGATTTTTTCATTCCCGCACATTCGCGCACTTTGCCGGCATCGTCAACAATTTTTTTTAAAAAGCCATAACTTCTTCATCCGGAAGCCTTTTTCAGAGCCGTTTTTTTTAAAACCGCCTATTTTTTTGAGATCTATCCATTGGACCACTTACTTTCAGCATCTTCAGCTTCAGTTTTTCTTCAAAAAAATGGAAAGTCCATGCCAAGTCATTCTTGACAGCACTAACTACTTCCAATGGGTAGCCTACATGGGAGATTTACTTAGAAGTAAAGGTCTCTACAGAATAGCCACAGACCAAGAGAAGAAACCAAAAGATGAAGACAAGGCGGCAAAATGGGAAAATAGACAAGATCAAGCACGTGGTTTGATAGGGATGTCTGTTTCTCCTGATCTTAGATTCCACATTGCAGAACTTGAGACTCCTCATGAAGCATTAGAAAAAACTTGCTAAAGTTTTTGGAATTAAAAATGAAATTAGAGTCCATCAACTTGAAAATGAGCTGCTTACTTTGGATCCTAATAATTTTTCTTGCATTGAAGATTTCTTGTCCAAATTCAAGACCCTTAGATATCTCTTGGAAGGTGTTAAAGTTAAGAAAGAAGATGGTAACCTTATTTATTCCATCCTTACTAAGTTGGGACCAGCCTACTCTGTATTTGTTTCCACTTTCCATTCTACAAGGGAAGCTTTCATTTGTCAAGGACAAGAATACAAGGCCCCTTCCTTTGACTCCTTTTGTGACTCCTTAATAAGAGAACAAGAAAAACTCTTACACCTTGGTCTTCTTAATCTTGGAAACTCTTCCACGAAAGCATTAGCCGCCCAGCAGCAACCAAATTCAAAGAATCCTAAGAAGTCATATCCTCAAAAGAATGGTCCTAAACCATCTCAGCCTCAAAATGAAAGATCATTTCAGCAAAATGATAAGACCAATAAAAACAAATGGAAGAAGTCTGATAGACATTGTAACTTTTGTAATCGAGATGGCCACTTAGAATCTAAATGCTTTAAGAAGATGGAAGCCTTGGAAGCCGCAATGAAGAAACATAACATCCATGTGGAGCCTACTTCAACTTCAACTTCCGGAATGGCACTTTCTGCATGTCATTATCAATCATCTCAGTCTGGTTATGCATTAAATGTATCTTCTTCTTCTTCTCATTCTCATGAGTGGCTCATTGATTCTGGAGCCTCTTGTCACATGGCCAAAAATCAAGCCATGTTTTCTTCTTTAAATGATTGTAACACCAAAAATATATATATTGGTGATGATAGATCTCTTAATGTTGTAGGGACTGGAACTGTTCATCTAGACAATGGTCAGTTTAATGATGTATTATGTGTTCCAACCTTATCCTGCAACCTTCTATCTGTCTATCAGATAACTCATTCAGGTGAAGGTAAAATTGTTGAATTTTCACCTCATGATGTTGTAATCAAGGATCTAAAAGATCCTAAACAGATTTTAGCTACTGGTCTTGCTGATGATTCCAAAAGGTTGTATAAGTTTCACACCTTTGGGTCATCAAATCTTCCCTCAGTATTTGTTGCTCATAATGATGAAGTGAGCAAACTTTGGCATGAGCGATTTGGTCACTTAAACTATCGCTCCCTTCAGCATCTATGTAAAGAAAATATGGTGACAGGTCTTCCTATGGTATCTTGCAGAGATGGTGTTTGTTCCGGATGTGTACTCGGAAAACATCATCGGGACAGTTTTGACAAACGTGCCTCTTGGCACGCCTCAGCCCCTTTACAGCTTGTGCACAGTGATTTATGTGGTCCTCTTCCTGTTGCTTCATTCTCTGGCTGCAAGTACTTCTTAACTTTCATTGATGATTTCTCCAGACGCACTTGGGTATACTTCTTAAAACTCAAGAGCGAAGTATTTAACACTTTTTTGGCCTTCAAAGCCTTTGTTGAAAAACAATCTGGACATCAAATTCTTAAGCTACGAACTGATAATGGTGGAGAATATGTTAAAAACACATTCATCAACTTTTGCACTGAAAATGGAATTCAAATGCAACATACTGTTCCATACACTCCACAACAAAATGGTGTAGCTGAAAGGAAAAATCGCACCTTAAAGGAAATGGCTAATTGTATGCTACAATCTAAAGGACTCAGTCTTAGTTTTTGGGCCGAAGCAATTAATTGTGCAAATTATATAATCAATCGCACTCCTACTAAGGTTCTAGAGAATATCACTCCAGAAGAAGCTTGGAGTTCCATTAAACCAGATGTAAGTCACTTTCGTGTGTTTGGAAGTGAAGCATGGGCCCATATTCCAGATGAAAAGCATAAAGCTTTAGAACCTAAGAGTGAGAAATGCACTTTTGTTGGATATTCTGAAGATGTAAAAGGTTATAGACTTATTCCATTTAAGTCCAAAAATGTTATCATTAGAAGAGATGTAAAATTTGATGAAAATAAATCGGCCTGCGAGCCTAGTCCGGCGGATGTGCCACCTCTTCCTATCTCTTCTACTTTTGAAAACATTTCTTCTTCAGATGATGAAAGTGAGGATGACATTCCTCCCCCACCTTCTCAGGATCCTCAACTTCCAAGATGGGTCCGTGCTACTCGAGATGCAGCAGGTGATCTTGCCGGTGATCCTACAGATCAGCGACGTACACGTTCTCAGTTTGAAAGAGCCTCTTCTTTACTGGCTCAAGCTCCAGTAAATCATGATCCTGACACTTTTGCAAAAGCTTCAGGCCATCCACATTGGGAAGCAGCTATGAATGAAGAATATCACTCATTGATGACAAATGATACATGGGATCTTGTTCCTCTACCAAAGGGACGAAAACTTGTAAGATGTAAATGGGTTTACAGAACCAAGTATGGACCAGATGGCAAAATTGATAAACATAAAGCTCGTCTTGTTGCTAAGGGCTTTTCACAGGTTGAAGGCATTGACTACACTGAAACCTTCGCCCCTGTTGCCAAAATGAACTCTATCCGCCTTGTTCTTTCCCTTGCTGCCTCTTTAAAATGGGAAGTCCATCAGATGGATGTTAAATCTGCCTTCTTGCATGGGGACTTGCAGGAAGAAATCTATATGGAACAACCCATTGGCTTCATACAAACAGACTCCAGCCTTGTGTGTCGACTTAAGAAATCCCTTTATGGTCTCAAGCAAGCTCCTCGGGCTTGGTATGCCAAAATGGATAGCTTTCTTTTAGAATCTGGCTTTTCTAGGTGTCATTCTGACAATACTGTCTACACCAAGAAAGTGGGTGACTCTCTTATCATCCTTGTTCTTTATGTTGATGATCTTATCCTTACTGGCAGTGATCCCAACCTTATAAACCATGTGAAGTCTATCCTTAAAAAGAAATTTGAAATGACAGACTTAGGACACTTACACTATTTTCTCGGTCTTCAAGTCTTGCAATCCAAGGAAGGTATTTCCCTTTCCCAGTCCAAGTATGCTTGTGATATTCTTCGTCATTTTCACATGGAAGACTGTAAGCCAGCCCCTTCTCCCTTTCAGTCTGGAGTCAAACTTTCAGTCTCTTGTACTTCTCCTGAAGTTGATGCTACCTTATACCGTCAACTTGTAGGAAAACTCTTGTACTTAACCCATACTCGTCCTGATCTTTCCTTTGCTGTTGGCCTTGTTGCTCGTTTTATGCAAAACCCCCGTGAAAGTCATTGGAAAGCAGCCAAAAGAATACTTCGTTATGTTCGAGGTACAGTACAGTTTGGGATTCATTACAGTGCCAAAGCAGCTCCTCTGTTAGTTGGTTTCACTGATTCTGATTGGGCTGGTGACCCTGATGATCGGAAGTCTACTGCCGGTTATGTCTTCACTCTTGGTTCAGGACCTATTACATGGGCTTGTAAGAAACAGGCTGCCATTTCTCTTTCGTCAGCAGAAGCAGAGTATCGTGGTGCCGTGGAAGCTAGTAAGGAAGCCTTGTGGCTTCGTCAGATCCTATCAGAGTTTGGCTTTGAGCAGCAGCATCCAACCACACTTTGGTGTGATAATCAAAGTGCCATTCAGCTATGCAAAGATCCAGTTCAGCATCAGCGCAGCAAACACATCGAACTACACATGCACTTCATCAGAAAGCTCATTCATGACCATGTTCTTGAAGTGCAATATTGTCCAACAGATGATCAGGTTGCAGACATCTTCACAAAGGCTCTCACAGAGGCGAAGTTCACTAAACTTCGATATATGCTCGGAGTTCAGGAAGTTGTCACTAAGGGGGGATAGGCTCTAGTGCCTCCTTCCTTCTCCTATTGTGTCATATTTGTAAATCCTTCAATCCTATCCCAAGTTGTTCTTAAGGGGGGATGTTAGGATATTCCGACACATAGGATATAGTTAAGTTCAACTTGGTCTAGTTTAGAGTTAGGTATAGAGTTAGGTAAAGTGTGTTTCTTTACCGTTGTACATATTGTAACTTACAATCCGACGGTCACGATATGTAGTGATCCGACGGTTCACTCTCACCTCGGTATTATCGACACTTGATCCGTGGCTTGACACCCGATTGGTCCATGAGTTCTATTTAAAGCGCATGGAGGGTCATTGTTCGGGTAATCCGTGCATGAGAGAAGCTTATGTAAATTTTCATTCTTTGATTAATAAATTGCCTGTAGTACCCACGTTGGGACAGGCCGTGGACTGTTTCCCTCCTTGCACTCTGAGGGTTTTAACCACGTCAAAAATACTGGTGTATTGATTTGAGATCTGGTTGTGAGCGGTGTCCTTTTGGTATTCTTTCTGAGGAACTTACCCTGTAAATTCCTACAATATTGTTTACTGTTCTATCTACAATTGCTGACTGCTATTGGGTGATTGAATTTGAATTGTTAAAGTGATTGCTATTGGAAGAAGAAATTGATAAAGTGAGTGTTACAACATAGAACATTTGAAAAATTGACAACAATTAGCCATTTATGGATCATGAATTAAAAGTGTTATGGAAGAATATCAATCCACTATCTCTGTCCAAGCCTCCTGTTTGTGCTCGTCCTAGACAAGGAAAGAAAAGCCTTGCGGGTTTCACTTGACTAGAAGGGATTGGTGACACCAAGGTGAAGTAAGGCAACAAGCATCATGATTCATTCTCTAACTTCAACTCATGATCCATAATTAACTTCTTAATATGATAAATGTAAGCACTTCGTATGGAACAATGGCTAATGTACCTCATGTGTGTTGAACCATCGTCATTGGATGAGTACGCTGATTAGGTGAATGAGCTGAGCATGTTATATATAAGAGGCATCTGAGGGGCTGCTATCTATGGAAAATGCTGGTCATCATCTTTGGGATAACTGTCTGCAATGTGGATCATGGAAGAATGATATCCTCTAGCTACCCCTAGGTGCGGGGGATAATAAAGCCCTAGACAAAGCCCCATGTTAATCCCTAGATATTGAGTTATTACATTTCTATTGTTATACTAGTGTTGTCAGGTAAACCCTTTAATTGTAATTGTACCCAGTCCCTATATATACCAAGGAGACCTAGTTTTAGAATCATCTCATCTTGTACATCTGTTCTATTGTAAAAGGAGGTGCTCCCTCTAAGAGGCTTTACATTCATTCTTCTCCTTCATTCTCAAGGCATGGAGAGACTTCTCTCTCTCTCTCTCTCTCTCTTCATGCTACTTTTGGTGTTTGGTGCATAACATATGATCTTTACTTGGTCACAATTGATAAATAAGGGAAAATGGACGCAAATAACAACATTCTATGCTATCATCACGACTTGAAGAGGCTGAAAAGAATCAACTGGAAACATGTAGCTAGTGATTACAAAAGTGGAACAATAGAGTAGGTTTACATATTGCAGCAACAACAATTTATAATATTTGTAACACAATGCTAATAATTGAAGGGAATTGGACAATAGCATATTATAGAACTAAACAATGCATGCACAAGTTGTGGAAATCTTCAAATAGTTCTATATTAATAAAAGAAACTTTTTCAACAATATCAGAAATAACTTTCTTGAGAAGGTATGGACACCAATGCAGGTCACTTTTAAGTGGTATAGGTGTTGCACTTGGCCAAATTGTCAAGACTCAACATTGCCTTCAATAAAACATTTCGGCATTGTTCTCTCTTAATGCTTATGAAGCTACTTAAAATTTCTTCTGCTTCGTACCTCTTTGCTCTTTGCATGTGGGATGCAGGTGGTGTTAGTTTTTGATGGATATGGTAGCATTGGACAAGTGTTCTAGTCTCTTAGGTCTTCAGAGAGGCTAAAGAACACAAGATCTACAAAACCCAGAAAAGGTTTCGAGAGAAAACAGTTAGAAACCTCTCAATTAAATTAATTGATCAATAATTAAAAAGTTCCTAAGTTTAACGTAGGAAATTTGATTAATTAATGGGTATTAATTGAGGAAATCGATTTTTCTCTAGAGACTTTCGAAAAAGTGACTTGACGTAGTCTTAAGATGATCTGAGCCATTGATCATTATTAGATCTTGGCCGTTGAAGCTCCAATGAGAGATTATAAGAGTAGGTCGAAGGGATTGGAGAAGACACAGTTCGTGAGCAAGGCAGTTCGAATTCCCCAGTTCACAATATTCAGTGAGGCCGCAGTTTGAGCCAGGGAAGAGCATCAGAGAGAGGGAGCAACAGAGATTTGGGAGCAGAGATCCATAGGTGATTTTCCTAGGTTTTTCTAGTGTACAAGAGGTAGGAGAAGAGGAGGCTGAATTGTTTGCAAAGGAGGCCGATTTGTGCAGTGCGAGTTAGCCAGAAACCCCAGTGTGAGTGGCTGAAAGATGTTCATTTCAATTATCAGAGGCTGGTTCAATATCTCAAAGGCAGAGCGAGTCATTTCCAGAGGCAGAGGGAGGCAACACGACTCACCTGGAAGGGTTTCAGGGGCTGTGTGAATTTATCTAGAGCCACTAGTGCACATTTTGGGCAGAGGTGTGAATAGCCTGTAGGAGGTGTGATTGGCTGGAGAAAGGCCAGTGTGATTGTAGAGAGAGACAAAGTTTCTCCTACATATTTTGCCTGTATATTGCCAGAGGTTTGCCAATTGGGCAACCAGTTGTAATTATTTTCTCAAATTGCTGCATAATAATAAAATCCTTATCTGCTGCATCGACTTTCCCTTTGGGTTTTTTCCGGGGACAATTGTCATTTTTTGTGTGTGGTCATCTATTTCTTAAATCTGCATTTTTGTTTCTATAACTTAATTTTTATTGTGAAGAATTGCAGTGTGAATTATTCGCTATTTGTCATAATAATAATCACAGAAGACAAATAAATTGGTAAAGTTAGAGAATAATTTCTAGTTACTGCAGTTCAAGGAATTTTCACAGGCAACTCTAAATGCATGCATAGTCTATAATATTTCACCACCTATAAAGATTCCTATTGCCACTAGTGGGTTTATTTTAGTAACTCCCACCTAACAAGATTCCTATTGCCACTTTTAAATCAATTATTTTGCAACTCTAATATGAATTGCTGCAATAAAATTATAAAACTCTTATGACCAAGATATAGTGCTTCAATTAACATAAAACTCTAATAAGTAACTTAAAGTACTCTTGAGTCAATCATTAACATAAAGTACAAATGGTCGATCTAAAAGTGCATTATCTGTGGGCATCATAACAAATGTTATTATGGTTCTTGGTGGGATGTCCAATCATTTTGACTCCAAACCCCTTTGTTGTCTTTCTAGATGGGAGAAGAATTTGTTATGGGCTGCTATCTTTCTTTGTCTGTATTTGTTTTAGATTGTTAAGAAATTTGTGTTATTAGAGTCTTCTTTAATAGGCCCCATTTCAAGCTTATCTGGATTTTCATGTCCAAACTATTGTCCAAAACCTTGAACAACATGCAAAACATGAGTAGGTCCATAGAACATTTCTTTGTCAAATTTGAGACTAACGATCTATGTAATTGAAAACTTCTAACAACTCATTGAAGTTCACTTTTATTGAATTTTACTGAATTTGCTGCCGAACAGGGATATGTTGGAAACAAAGCTGCTGTATTTCCATTGCAGCTTCTGGGTTTTGATGTGGACCCAATTAATTCAGTACAATTATCAAATAACACAGGCAAGCCTTTATACGATTTCTTTGGTTAGGCTTACAACTCAAGAGGCCTGGTATTCTATGTAGGATATTCATATAGATTCTAGATTTTTTGAAATTTTAACGGAGGGTTAGGCCTACAGACTGAAGGAGGAGCAGTGGTTTGATGAGCAAGGAGAATGCAGGATACCCGACGTTCCGAGGACAAGTGTTGAATGGGGAGGAGCTGTGGAGTTTAATAGAAGGCCTTGAAGCAAATGGCTTACTGGTCTATACACATCTATTAACAGGTATGGTCAAAAGATCGCATGATCTGATCTTTTTCAGGTTATTCTGAAACCAGTGGATCTCTTGTTTCTTGTAAACTTTTCCATTGTTGTATTGTATTTTACATGGCATCTACTTGCTTTGTCGATTGGTCCAATTTTGGTTCAACAAGAGGAAGTAATTTAAAGAGAATGTGATGGAAAGACAGTGAAAGCTTTTCCAGTTTTTTTTTTTTTTTTTGTTGCAACTTTAACAGTTTATCATTGACATTTTATAATCTTATACACAGTTTGTATTAAAACTAGAAATCTATAATTTTTTGTTGTACTGGTTTCACAGGGTACATTGGTTCAGTTTCTTTCTTGGAGACAATTTTACGTGTTGTTGAGAAGTTGCGTTCTGTGAATCCTGACATGATATATGGTAAAGTATTGTTAGTACTTGATTTGGATAATACAAGTTACAATGGTGAAAAATAATAGCATTGACATGAAGATAATTATTTTCCTGTATTAGGTAGCCTATAGAGATTGGTTTCCTTATCAAGGAGCAGATATAATATAGCGATTCATGTCCACTGAAGTTTCCTTCCATATTTCTGTTGTTTACTCTTGAATTTGGTTGACCAGTTTGTGATCCAGTTATGGGTGATGAAGGCAAGCTTTATGTTCCATCTGAGCTTGTTTCTCTTTATCGTGAAAAGGTAAATCTACAACATATACTGATTTACATTCTATGTCCATAGCTGGATTTCAAATATGTAACATTCTGTAGCAATATTCAGTTAATTTTGTATGTTTCTAGACAATGCTAATTAAAATAGAGATATACTTTTTATGACACTTGAATAGTGTCATGACTATAGAATACAGCTATAGAAGGTTTCCCACTCTGCATATTGTAAGTTTGGCTACTGTCCAATGACTACAATTTTATGTATATTACTAAGGAAAAGATTGATAAATTGGAACTACTTATTTAGTTGAAGATATTGTTGGTTTTGTTACCACACAATCTTGCAGGGCCCTAATGAAGGGAAACCTAAAGGACAACTACTAGACTAAATAATAACAACGGGACACTGACCGACTGTCACTTCAGTCAAGGTCCCCTGCTCTATGGACTTTCACTGATGGGAGGAGTCCCTTTAGGAAAGGAATCACTTGGAATGAATAGGTCAATGATTTAGATGTGACATGATTCCACTAAGCCCATTCAAGGAGAGACAATAATGGTTCAATGCTTCAAGGAAGCTAAAGGCTTTCCAAGAAAAACCTAGGAAGAGAAGAAGACATTGATTGAGGTGACAATGGGTCATTGTCCCATTGTTTTCACTTATTCTAGTAGTTGTCCTTTAGGTTTCTCTTCCTCTGGGCCTTGCTAGATTGCGCGGTAACATTTTTGGCACCCTTGCCAGGGAGGGAAGCAGGTTTACCTCTTTGGTCATGTATTTGAAGAGGTGAATCTCCCAATGACATCATAGATAATCTTCTGGCGACTCCTAAATTGTTTGGTTATAAAGATCTCAAAGAAAACAGAGCTCCTATAACCAGAGCTACTTCTAGGAAAAGTGCTGAGCTTGGTAAATCTCCCACAAGCAGTCCAACACCTCTTGCAAGGCAACTTTTCCTTAGCAACATGAATACCAATGCTAACCAAAACCAAAATCAAACTCAAAATCAAACCCAAACCCCTAGGTCTAAGAAATGTAATATGGCATCTTTCAAACCTCTGAACTTTAGTGGAATTCCTGATGCTCCTCACCCATTACCTGAGAAATATCATGAATGGCTACCAAAGTTCAAAAGAAGTGCTGATCAAACTACCGAAAGACATGTAGAGAACTTCTTTTGGGTGGTGGGTTGTCGAATGATCGAAGATGAAGTTGTAGTGATGATGTTATTTGCTTTGACATTCAGGGGAGAAGTCAAGGATTGGTACATTAGCCTTTCTCCAGCTAGCATTAGTCATTAGTGACTTTGACCAATTTGAAGACCTCTTCAAGAAAAGGTGGGCCACAGATGCTGATGGAAACCTTGTCATTGAAAATTTCTACCATGTACAAAAGAAACTAGATGAAGATATTAGAACTTTCATCCAAGTATTTGATAGGATTGTTAGGGATATCCCTAATCGCCTCAAACCTACTGATGCCCAAATCCTTGAAAAGTTCATCAAAGCAGTCCAAGGTCACCTAACATATCAACTTAGAGATAAGAAGCCTAAAACTCTTGCTGAGGCAAAGGAAATGGTCATTGAAATCGAAAAAAACCTAAATGTTGCTCATATTGAAATGTTCAATTTTCCTAGAGCCAAGGTTGAAACTAAAAAGAGCAAGGCCAAGGACCAAGTGGAAGAAGTAGTTGTCACCTTGTACAAGAAATTAGATAATATATATGATGATATGAATGCTAGGGATAGGATGTACATGAATACATTCACCACTCTTGAAAAGGGGCAAAGGGCCAATTTCCCCCCTCAAGAATAAAAACAAGGTCTTTGTCAAGAAGAATAATGAGGAGGGTAAGAAGGCTCAACCAAATGCCCCTAATACTTTAGCCCCGACTAATGCAGTGTGGAACAAGAGGACTCATCTTCCGATGAATATCAAAGTGATAGTTCTAGTGAAGAAAGTGAAGATGAGGAGGGTGGTGAGCAAATGAATCTAGTCAATGAATCCCAAGCTTTCAACATCATATTAGGTGGCACATATACTCATCCTCAAATCAGTGAAGTAAAACTTAAGGAAGAACAAGATGAACCTATACTGAATGCGGAGGATAGTGGAAGGTTTAAAGGATTGCAATATTCTAGAAAGAATGACAAAGAATCTTCCTCAAGCTCTAAAACATCAAAGGGAAAGGATTTGCCTCCTAAGGAACCTGCAAGGAGGATCCCCCTAAGAAGGATGACACCAAAAAGGATCCTCCTAAAGGGGAGCTCAAGCACAAGACCAAAGGTAAACAAGCGGAATTAGACATTGATACAAGCGCTGCTATGAGTAAGGTGAGCATGCTGGTTCCCATAAAGGAGATTGTAAAGATCCCATCCCAAAGAAGGCAAGTGAAGAAAGCTTTAGGGCTTGATGAAGAGGACCCACCTATTATGTTGCAAAACATCCACTTCACTAAGACCAATCTTGGCCATGAACCATTCCTGTTGACCTTAAACATAAATAACCTTCTTCTCCACAATTGCATGTGGTTTTAGGGGCTTTCGCAAATATCATGCCACCAAAGGTCATGAAACAACTCAAGTTAAGTATCACCTGGCGTTATAAGAATGTATGTGGCTTTGATTCTAGATCCATTCTCGTTGAGGGTCTCATCAAAGACCTCAAAGTAGCATTAGCCATGAATGAAGACATATCTTTGCTCATGGACGTTGTGGTTATCGATATACCTGATGTATGGGGAACGCTGTTGTCTAGAAAATGGACTTATTTTATGCCACCATCCTACAACCTGATGGGACCCCATTCATTCTTTATAGAAAGCTCCAATTTCCAACTCATGTTGAGGAACTTGGCCTTCTTCCTTATCTTGATAGGTTGCCTAAATCCATAAATCCTAGCTCTATCCTTCCTTCCTAGGAAGTGTGTCTCCTCAAAGGGCCTAATAACAAAGACTACAAGCCTAAAAAGAAGTGGGTGCAAAAACCTAAGAGAGAGTTTAAAATTGGGGAGGTAGTATTGGTAGATAAAAATCCCGTGCCTGTTAAGATCCATGGTAAGGTTGGTGAGGGATACTATTACATTGCTAGACTTGATGACGAGCTTTGGCCTAATCTAGTCAAGGCTAGTCATATGACCCCTTTCTTGGATACTTGACATTGTATTATACACATGTTAGAGTAGGTGATTGCATATATATATAATCTGTATGGTTTTTATTATTTGATGAAAACATGGGTGATAAAAGTAAGCCTAGGACAGATGCTTCCAACATTGTCTATGATGTGCAGGATACAGGTCTACGATCCCAGAGGATTGTTGGTGTTCTTATGACCTCCCATTTGAGTACATGGTTCATGCACTTAGTTAAACTTTCACACAAAATACTACAAGATATGATAAATCGTTGAATGCATTTTATTCACAAGGATATGCATATTAATACAATGTCTTATGACCCTTGGTTTTCATATTCCAAGTGGTCTCTTGGAGTCCAATGATTGTTCATATTCCACACCATAACCCTTAGCGGATTAGGTGTCCAACATTCCTCCCCCCCCCCCGCCGCCTTTAATCCGAAGGGGTTTATATGAGTCCAAGAAGAGAGCTGAAATATAAAAAATGCAAAGATGCATGGCAACAATTAGTTGACTATTCTCCTTGAAATAATGGTATAAAGTGGGAGAATTGGAGGTCTCAACCGGTGATGGTTTAAGGATGACCACCAACACTAGAATGCTTAGTGCAGTTCCTGGAACTCTTTCAAATCTAGCTAGAAGCTGAAGTCTTCTACTAGAGGAAGTGCTCCCTAATGCTTTGAAAAGGGAGACCATCGAGGTCTCAACAGGAACTCTTAGTGCAGTTCCCAGAATAGTTCCAAATCTGGCAAGAAGTTGTTAGTCTTCTGCTAGAGGAAGTGTCCCTAATGTTTTGAAAAAGGAGACCATCAACCTGGAAAATGGAGGTCTCAACCTGCAGAAAAAGGGAGAACCTCAACTTGAAAAGGGAGGTCTCAACCTGTGGAAAAAGGGAGAACCTCAACTTGAAAAGGGAGGTCTCAACCTGCGGTGGTTTAAGGAAGGCCACCAACCAAAGGCATGCTCATGGGCTTCTTTGTCTCTGGCTACAACTCTGAATCTGGGTATGGCTGACTCTAGCTCTAGGCTCAGGCAATAGGTTTAGGTTGTGGCTCAGGCTTGCTTGATTTATCTTTGAAGCTTGTAGATGACCATCAATTCCCCCCTTGTCAGATACAAGGTGAGAAGACAAAGAAAACTCAACTGCAAGACACGTCAATACTCGAGAGCAAATTCTGTGATATGAGTGAAATATATTCTTGGCTATTGAAGCCCAATGCCAAGAAGCGATCCATCGAAGGTGAATCTGTGTTCTTGCAGGAGTCTTGTTTGTGAAGCATATGTTTGAATGATGAGTGTGCTTACCACAATGCATACAATGGTGAAGATCAAAACAATGATCTTTCACATGGCCAACTCTGTCACAATGTTGGCATTTGTCAATTTTTGGTTGTGGACGAGGAGCAGGTGAAGATGAGTTGTATTGAAGAAATCCAACATTGAAATTTGATTGGCTTGGAATAGTTTGGAACTTGAAAGGACACATCCTTGTCATATCCAAGACCAGTTTTGTGCTTGTTGTTGACAATTTCTTCCCAAGGTCTGATGATTGACTTAGGAAGTATAGGGTGAATTTCTGCATCTTTATGCAAGTCTGTGCCTAAGATGGGCTCATTGATATGATCAATTTCTACTTGCTGATGGGGGTCAACTTCATACTCAAATAGAAGATTGTTTTGAACAAAAACTAGTTTAGAATGACCATTCTTCTTTAATTCATCTTGCTGTAGTTGCAATTCGAGCTGCAAAAAATCAATCTTTTCTTGTGCATTTTGTAGATAGATTCTACTATCAGAAAGATTGTCCTTGCTGATTTTTACCATCTCATCTTTAGTGGAATGTATTAGAATATTCAACAGTTCTAATACATCATCAAGTTTGGCCATTTCTTGAGCAAAAATAAAGATTCAATAGTCTGGCAAGACTAGACCAATCCCAACTTATTGAAGTTTCCAAATATAAAAAAAATTAGTTGTCTAGCAAATTATCATACAATGCAATCTTGATACATGGATATCAAGCTGATAAAGCACACATATAAGTCTTCATGTATATTTAACTCCAATGTATAACTAATGCACAGTGGTATTAAAATCTGAAAGTTCTATGCAGAAATTTAAAAAATTCTTTGTAGAAACTTGAAAGTTCTATGTAGAAAAATGAATGTACTTGCAGAAAATTGAATGTACTTTGTAGAAAACTGAATGGAACTGAATGTACTTAGCAGAAAGCTAAATGTACTATGCAGAAAGTTGCATATACTTTGCAGAAAATTGAATGTACTTTGCAGAAAATTGAATGTTCTATGTTATTACAATTGCTTAGAATGTAGATTTCTTCTTCACAACTTTTTAGATCAACAGTTGTAGATAGAACATAAACTTAAGGATCATATGAAGACAACCAAGCACAAATATGAGACACTAAGAGTTAGGGCAATAACCAGGGAAAAACCCACATGGGGAAAAGCCAAATGATTCTTCTTCTATTAGATTTCTTCAATTGTTCAGCAGAGTACATAGAGAGAGAGGAAGAGAATGAGAATGAATAAATTCACCAATGTTTGATCAATTTGCAAGTAAAGTGCTCTTGCTCTTTGCTCGAAGATCTTCTCCTTCTCTTGATCAGATCTTGTCCTTCACACTTGCTCCAGCTCTTCCCTTTCTCTTACTCTTCACTTGCTCTCACACATCTCTTACACACACCTAAAACTAGCTCTCATTCTTTACAATGAACATGCTACACCAACTCTCACTTGCTCTTGTTTAAATATATGAGAAATGAGAGGAGTTACAAAATGAATTCATACTTGAGCCAATAATAGGAGAATCGAATTCCACGAGGGAGGAGTTACTTGAGGATGTATAACTCATCTCAAGAATAGAGAGAGAGATACACATGTCTTGAGGAGTTACAATTCGAATTAAGGAGAGAGAGAGAGTTACACTCAGACATGATAAAATATTTGGCGAGAGTTACAAATTGAATTGAATGAGGGAGTTACAAGTGCATTTAAAGAGAAGTTACACTTTTGCCATACATTGAATTAGTGAGGGAGAGTTACATTCTCATAAGTGTGGAGTTATTATTTTATTGCAAGAGAGAGGTTCAATTTGCTAAGTAATAGATTCTCAATTTAATTTACTTATCTCATGAGAGAATTTGTTTTTATTAATCCATTAAAGATGAATGACTTTAGACTATTTTATAAATAATAGTATCATAATAATAATAATATTAGTAAGGATAAAAATATTAATTCTTGACTTATATAATCATGATTGATTTGATTTTAAAATGGATTCCATATGTCAAGATCATCCTTTAGCATTTAGACATGACTTTCTATTTTTGGAAAGTCACTTCCAAATTGAGATGTGACTTACTATTTATGGAAAGTCATATTAGAATTGTTAGAAATGGAATTTTATTATAGGTGATTCAAACATAACTGAAAGATATGATTTCTTCTAGGAGAAATTCATTCTTGAGCTGTAAAATTTTAACAATCCCTCTTAGCTAGGGAGGAATTTCTTTCTGCATAAAAGATCTCTGCTTCCTCTGATCTCTTTCATTCATCTCAGTTCAACTCTGCTATGTAACATCTGTAACAATGAAGTCACAATCTAAAGAAGAATCATCCACTTGACACAAATTTGGAAAGGAAAGAATCATCACATGTCACATAGACAAGGATTACACTCAACCAATTTTCATCTCTAAAAATTAGGTGATAGAACACAGGCATCACATCGACAAGACTCAAACAAGTCACATAGACAAGAATCAAACACAACCAATGTCAAGTGGTGGAACACCTGCATCATAGACAAGTCTCACTACACCTATTTGCCAGATAGGTGGCTCTTCCCACGTCCCAGATTGTGGGTCGGATGCATACTGAGGCCTACTCTTGCGGCACACACTACACAAGAGGCCCCTCATTCTCAGGAGCTTTCCGGCATCATTCCCTAATTATGTGAGCTCTGACAGGGGGAAAGGCAGCTCAGTGTTCTCAATCAGCTATGACGACTTCCCCGAAGGGTCATGTCCATAAGTCCAAGCTGCTCTCTAAAAATTGAGAACTTTCCTTTCGGTAAAGGCTTGGTAAGAATGTCAGCTATCTAATCATCAATGGAGATTTGATGGAGCCTCACTGCTCCTCTCTGCACCATATCCCGGATGTAGTGATACTTGATCTCAATATTCTTGGACTTGTCACGAAACACATGATTTTTTGTGAGACCAATCCTGCTCTTATTGTCACAATATATAACTGTTGTGTCTGGAACTTGCTCAAGTAGTTCCCCAAAAAACTTTCTCAGCCAAACTGCCTCATAGTTAGCCATGCTAGCCGCAATGTACTCAGCTTCAGCTGTACTTAGTGTTGAGAAATCTAGGGCATAGTAATTAGGTGATTTCTTTTCTTTAGATAACTGCTTGTGAATGCTTTTTAATTCTTTAGATTAGGATCTTCTTTTTCATCAGATTATTATAGTGTTCTTTGAAGAAATTTCAACCCCCACTCTGGTTATCAGTTTTTCTTATCACTCCATGCATTTAGTTTTAAATCCAAGCATGATAAAAAATTCTAAAATCTGGAAATGACAATATTTTCTGAAAACACAAATTTAGAGATTTCACAACTGCTGAAATTGCAGAAATAAAACACAGCAAAATTATGACAGCCACACATAGAAAATAACACAACAAAATTATGACAACCCCACACAGAAAATAACACAGTGATTTTTGGTCAATGTGACCTTGGAAAAACCCCCTACAACTCTTGGGGAAAATTAGTTTGAGAGCTCGTTATTTCTGAAAATGCTTTTACAGAGAAATTGAAATACCAGTAAAAATTCAAGCAACCACAAATTACAACTTATCTCGATTTCCGTGCTTGAACTCCACCTCGAAAATCATGCCAATCAGCAAACAAGCAAAATAGAAATCTTTATAGCAATACAACAACATTAAATGTTGTACGCCTGCCTCGAAAAATGTGCCTAGAACTTGCTGTACGGACCGTAGGGATTTTAGCAGTACGTTTGCCTCGAAATTTGTTGTTGCTGTCTCTCTTCCTCGATTTCTGTGTTGTCCCTCTTCCTCGATATCTATGCTTTGCTCCTGCTGTACAGTTTTGCCTTGAGATGTGTGCCAATAAATGCTGCTGTCCAGATTTTCTAAAATGTCTTCTTGCTGCTCTACTTCACTTCCTCGCTGCTCAGAAATTTTTTTCTTGCTCTCTCTTCTAGGGATGAGAATAAATGTGCATTTAATTCTCACTTTCTATTTTTTAACTCACCCACTTAAATAGAGACCCACTTAGCCTTTTATTTCCGTAGTCACTTTTTCACTTTCTAATTCTTCATTGACTTTAATAAAGTCACCTTTAAATTAGAATGTAACTTTACCACTTATAAAGTCACTTTTAAATTAGAATGTAACTTTACCACTTATAAAGTCACTTTTAAATTAAATTGACTTTACCACTTATAAGTCACTTTAGGAGAAAAGTAAAAAATAAATTTGGACACTTTCCCTAGGCCAAAGATCAAAGCCTTAGGGAACCACTTGTCCTCTGGTACCCAAATTTTAACATTCTTCTTCATCAAACAACTATCAATGCATAAACAATAAAGAGACAAGAGACATAGGATATAGGTTATCAGCCAGGGTCAAAACCTCTCCCACTTGAGAGGAAAACTCGAACAAATTCTTCTTCTTATAGAGACTTCAATTGACGAATACCAAGACCAAAGACCCTTAACCTATTTTCCACTCCAAGACCAAAACACAAAGCTTCCTTCTCTTCCTTGAGTCAACGCTAGTCAAACTGTTGAATTTCCGTCTACTTCTCGGCTACACTTTAGATTTCGGTTTACTGCAATTTCTCGGCCTATTTCAGAAGCCCTAGTTGCACTGCTTGGTAAGTGTCACTTTCTTTGACTCCTTCGCTTAGGATAGAGAATCCTTGCTTAATTCGACTTCCCTTTGACTTGTTCTTCTCCCAATATGATTACCTTAGATGACTGTAATCTTCTCGGCCCTTCCTGTAGCAGATGATTCCTCTCTTCTTCACACGTGTGACATAAGAACAACCCTAAAACAAACCTAAAACACCTTCGCTCTTCCTTCCTTCTTCTCGCTGGCTATGAGACTCCTTTCTGGGTGATTCTCGCACTTCTTATTGTAGACTTCCTCTTGACCGGAATTCTGTCTCTGAAATGAAGCTGAGCTGCCCTATTTATAGTTGTTTGCCCATCAACTAAGTCGACCTGAACTGTGGGTGAGCCGACATGTCTTCTGGATACGTTTCATTATTCCTTCTTGAAGCCGACTTGTATGAGGTGCTTTAGTTTGGTCTTGGAGGGTCTTTTTATTCTTTTAATGTAATGACTCATACAAATATGCAACATGCCCAAGAAGGGTTCTTCATACATGACATTGACTCAATTTGACTTTATGACTAATCCTAAGGGCTCACAATGGGAGCCTTACCTAAAAATAAAATTCCATGCTCATGAAACCCATGAGACAATCATTACAATAATAATTTTATTTTTCTTCTTTGCATCGATTACATAAAATCACAATTACACATGCCATTATGAAGACCGAACCTAGTTACACTTTTCAACACTCCCTCTTAACTAGAGAGGTATTCATAATCCATGCAAGGTACTTGGACATTCTCAATTTGATGAATTCTCATAAGAAGAGTTGGATTGGTAACCCATCTGTTTAGCGTCATATCAATTAGCATTGTCACATAGCAAGGCCTTGACTAACAACTGTATCTCTCCACAAGATTTGAGCTCAATGCTGGCGAGGCCAATGATGTATAGACACCCTCATCCTTGTCTCTCTCGGAACATACCCCACTCGGGTTCTCAGTGTGTTTTCCACTAGGACTATTCTTATCTTGAATTCTCATGTTGATTTTAGGTAGCATCGGATGTTGTATAGCTTCGAAATTTGGTGGAGGGGCTAGAACACATGAGATTTCAAGAACCCAGAAATCATTTGGAGAAATTCCACCCAGATGAGGAGTTAATAAAATAATTAATATTTTTAATGAGTTCCTAAGTCTAAACTTAAGAAAATAAAAATATTAATGTGTATTAATAAAAATATGGGCGAGAAGGTTCTGAGACGAGGATCAAGCTTGTTTTAATCTTAGCCATTGATTAGAGATTAGATCACGACCGTTGATTCATCAACAGGAAAAGTATAAGAGGAGGCTTGAGGGTCAGTTGGAGATACACCAAGAGATCAAAGAGTTCGATTTTTCTGGGGCGTGGTTTGTTGAGAAAGTCGAGCTAAGTGATCTGAGTTGCAGTGAGAGGGGTAGTTCGACAGAGGGACTTCAGTCCAAGGCCGAGGATACATAGCAGAGAGGCAGAGCAACAACAGGAGAGACAACACAACTCCAGAGAGGGTGACACAGAAGCTAGAGGGGCTGACGCAGTTCCTTAGAGGCAGCGCTGGGGTTTTCTGTGGGGCAGAGAGAGCAACAGTTCAGCATATCGACTTCTGAGCAAGGGAGGCTCATTGGGAGGGTGACGCAACTCCTAGAGGAGGTGACGCAGTTCCAGTGCAGAGCTTGGAGTAGCCATCGCTGCCCAGCACTGGGAACAACAATTGTCATCTGTGGGGTTTGATCATCCAGTTGCTGGAATTGCCAAAATATCTGTCTTCGGATAGAGGTACTTCTGCTAGGTTTATTCTCTGTTGGGTGAGCCAGATTTGGCACCCTAGTTGTATTCAAAAATCTGCTTAATAATACAAACCCTCTATATGCTGCACCGGTTTTCCCAAATTGGGTTTTTCTGGGGACGATTGTCCAAAAATAACGGTGTCCCTTGTGTGATTGTCTCAGTTTATTTCAGTTCATGATCTGTATGTATGTGTAGGCTGCAATAGTGTTTTTCATCACTATTTAAGTAATTAAATAACTTGTTGAATGTAAAGAACAAGTAGGAGATGATAAACCAGTGATTGCAATAGGATTTCTGATGTGTAGATTCAAAAATTCTCACATGGTATCAGAGCATTGCAAATCATAGGAGACTGAAGACACCAGTCGAGAGATCCAAAAAATTCGCTGTAGAGAAGCAACTGCAGGAGTGACGCAGAGCTAGAGGAGGTGATGCAGAGGCTCGCGCAGTGCCCGCGTCAGCATTTCGATCCTACAGAGGGTAATGTAGAGCCAGAGAGGAGTCCATGCAGTGACTACGTTAGCTCTCTGGGCTAGCATAGAGCCTGAGAGGTTCGAAACAGTCAGTTGTTGGGCTGAGGGAGCAATGTAGATTCGATTAGAGGAGCTGGTGGGACACTGTTTCTGATTCGTGCAGAACAGTGTTTGTGGAGACAAAGCCGAGCTAGAGGGAGTCATTGCCTTGACAGATTTCTAGCCAAAGAAATCTAGATGCGGGTTGCAGCAGCAAAGGAGGATTCGAGAGGAGTGATTCGACATTTGGCTGAAGGATTTATGTGAAAGAAATCAGGACTCAGAGGGAGTTTAGAGGAGCTTGTTCCTTAGAGGGTTTTTTGCGCCAAAGAAATTCAGATCCAAGTCTTGCTAGATTGACAGCAGGAGAGGGAGAAGAGAACTAGTCCTATTTTGGAGCAGAGATGGCAATGAATGGGTTGAGGGATCAAGACAGATTGGATGGAGCATCCAATTTTGTCATCTGGAAGGCCAAGATCCTGGCAATCCTAGACAAACATCGCATCAAGGACTATGCCTTGAAGGTAGTTGTTGTGCAGTCGATGCTGATCCGATGAAGAAGTACGAGGAGGCCCAGGCTAAGGCCAAGTGCATGATCCTAGACAGGGTCAAAGATCATGTAGTACCACACATCGTTGAGAAGGACACGACAAGGAAGATGTGGGAGGCGCTGACCACCTTGTATCAAGGTTCTTCCGTCCAACGGAAGATGCTATTAGAAAATCAGCTGAAGCCTGAGACAGTACCAGATGTAGAAGGGAGAAGAGATTGATCCCTTCCTTCTCAACTTGCAAGGGATTCGCGACCAGTTGACTTCCGTGGGGTCTACACCAGATCCTGAGTTCATGGTTAGGACTGCCCTGAATGCAGTCACCGAGGACTGGGAGACTTTTGTCCAAAGTATCTTGGGTAGAGAGACTCTCTCCAGATGGGAGGAGATGTGGGCAACTCTTCGACAAGAAGAGCTCAGGAGGCTGATCAAGACAGGAAGTAGCGGCGAAAGAGCCCCATCAAGAAGGAGGAGGAGGAGGATGCAACTCTTGCATCATCGGGACAGCAAGGGCAGTAGAAGAGAAAGAAGAACATAACCAAGGTCAGATGCTTCAATTGTGGGGAACTGGGACATTATGCCACTCAGTGCCCCTGGAATAAGGGCAAGGGGGAAGCTTCTGAATCAAAGGTTGCTCCAGCGAAAGCGGATAAAGAAGGCGAGGATGACGATTGTGCCATGAGTGCTCATGCACCTCTGGAAAAGAGGTGGGGCAACATCGAGTTGTAGTCGAGAGGACTACATGAGGGCAGGATCCTTGTGCCCAAATTCTTGGATCACATACGGCTACGGGAGCCCTTAACGACAGTAGCATAATGACGGGTGTCGGTTGGAGCGAGGTGTGATGGAGCGATAGTGGCATTGCTAGAGTGCCAAAGTCTGAGGCAGCGCAGTGGATGTTGTAGCAGTGCGAGAGGCACATAGCAGTTTGCAGTAGCGTAGTGGCAGCAGAGGGTCAACACAGATTAGCAGCAAAGGTAGCTTCAATATCATGAGGCATCCATACTGACCAACATGTCAGTGTTTGGGTGAGTTTTCAGTTACTTACTTCTCAGTAACTGAGTTGCAGTGCAACAATTAGCAGTGATAGTGCTATGGGTAGCATGATGCAACATTTTGAGAGGGAGCTGTAGTACAGATGTAGCAGTGACAGTGGCAGAGTCATGGGCAACAATACAGGAAGCAACGGTGCAGTGGATGAAGGGCAGTAGGCCAAGCATTAGCAACACAGAGGATCAATGCAGTGGATCAGTGTAATGCTTCTATGGGGAAGTATTGCTAGAGCACATTCCTCGCTAAGAGGGAGTGTTGATTTTGGGTAGCATTGGATGTGCTCTAGCTCTGAAATTTGGTGGAGGGGCTAGAACACATGAGATCTCCAGAACCCAGAAATCGTTTGGAGAAATTCCACCCGGATGAAGAGTTATTAAAATATTTAATATTTTTAATGGGTTCCTAAGGCTAAACTTAAGAAAATAAAAATATTAATGTGTATTAATAAAAATATGGGTGAGAAGGTTTTAAGTGACGAGGATCAACCCTGTTTTAATCTTAGCCATTGATTAGAGATTAGATCACGGTCGTTGATTCATCAATAGGAAAAGTATAAGAGGAGGCTTGAGGGTCAGTTGGAGATACACCAAGAGATCAAAGAGTTCGATTTTTTTTGGACCGTGGTTTGCTGAGAAAGTCAAGCTAAGTGATCTGAGTTGCAGTGAGGGGTAGTTTGGTAGAGGGAATTCAGTCCAAGGCCGAGGATACATAGCAGAGAGGCAGAGCAGTAGTAGGAGAGACAACGCAACTCCAGAGAGGGTGACGCAGAAGCTAGAGGGGCTGACGCAGTTCCTTAGAGGCAGCACTGGGGTTTTCTGACGACTTTTGAGCAAGGGAGGCTCACTAGGAGGGTGATGCAGTTCCAACGCAGAGCTTGGAGCAACCATTGTTGCCCAATACTGGGAACAACAATTGTCATCTGTGGGGTTTGATCATCCAGTTGTTGGAATTTCCAAAATATCTGTCTCCGTATAGAGGTACTCCTGCCAGGTTTATTCTCTGTTGGGTGAGATGGATTTGGCACCGTAGTTGTATTCAAAAATATGCTTAATAATACAAACCCTCTATATGCTGCACTGGTTTTTCCGGGGATGGTTGCCCAAAAATAATGGTGTCCCTTGTGTGATTGTCTCAATTTATTTCAGTTCATGATCTGTATGTAAGTGTAGGTTGCAATAGTGTTTTTCATCGTTGTTTAAGTAATTAAATAACTTGTTGAATGTAAAGAACAAGTAGGAGATGATAAACCAGTGATTGCAGTAGGATTTCTGATGTGTAGATTCAGAAATTCTCACATCCCAGTCCTCAAAGAATATTGGTCCTCTACGACTACTCTTATCTTGGATGCCCTAACTCCTCCTCAAAGAGCATCAGATGCCAGATGTTTACCCAATCCTCCATTTTGTCTTCCCAAGTGAAGACAAGAATGATGTGTCTATCTCTCCCTCTTAATTAAGGAGGACATACCTATTCCTTCATACATTCCTACAGAAGTAATGTACCTAAGCTCCCTCTTGGCTCAAAAATTTTGCTTCCAAGTTTCTACCAAGTAAGAAACTTTTTTCCGGCTCCCTCTTAATTAGGGAGCTACAACAACTCCTCAGGTGGATATGATGGGACAACCAGTTGCTTGAAGAACTCCTCACCATGTCATGAACTTCTTTTCTTTATTTAGTAGTCTTCATGTTTTGGGATTTCTTCATAGGGTACAGACCATCCACCACTTTCATCGATGACTCAGTCATGTCATCATTCCTTTCATCGGAAAGTGATCCATCAGTTCATATCTGGCCTTCCTTCATGCCATGTTTCCTAAAGGAACTTCTTTCCTGTTACATGGTCAACAGTGGTGGAAGACATCCATAGCTCTTCCCTCGGTAGCCCTGCATAAGCTCATCCAAATATTTTTTCAAAAATAAGAAATGAACACTTAAATCAAAATTACCTTTGTGATGGTCTTTCATCATGACATCTCCTAGTTTGCATCAACATCCTGCATATGTATTGACACATCTCCAAAAGATATATACTATCAAGGGTCTCTTTCTTTTTCAGACTTCATCAGAGTCTTCATATCTTTCATGGAGATATCCTAGTCAAATCTTCTAGTCCTTGGATGTTGATTGCCTTTTCCATGGTTGCATATTCCACGATCTCTTCCTTCCTTTCTTCACACATTTCATTCCCAGGAACTTCCAATCAGAGTTCCTCCAATTATTGTCAACCACCTCATATTACATATGAGGACATATTATGTTGATTTCATCTAGTGAATGTGTGACCCATGCCTTCCTGCATCCTTTCAAGGGAGGAGATCATTTCTTTTGATCATGCTCTCGAGATAGAGCATTTATCCATGTTACCTGCAACCATATGACATGACTTTACAATATTGAACACAAGCATACATACCTCATTTTCCTTTAGGTCATCGAGACTTCCTTCAACAACTTCCTTGATTAAAGGAACTTCAATCCCTTGATTTGTTTTACTTCTTTTGTCATCATACTCTTATTCCATGAATTCCACAAGTTGGAATTCCTGATGAAACCCTTGCTTCCTTTTGATTGGTGAACCTTCTGACGAAGATTCCATTAGAGGATCTTGAGCATCCTCATCCAGCAGATGTTTCCTTTTGACAGATGTATGATGAGCCTTGTACTAGATGACTTTCCTTAAGTGCTTCGAATGAGGTTTCCAAGAGCTATATTCTTTCATAGACCTACTTCAGCTATGATTCATGCTTCCCTATGATGATGTCACGAGCTCTTGCTTCTAATGCTTCTTATGATGCCATGATGCATCCTATCATGATTCCTAATAGTTATACTTTACAACAGGAAAACTTGAAAAACAAAACTTGAAAGGAAAGAAAGACTATCTCAATCATAATATAGATCTTTTACTTCCTCTTTCTTGGACTTCTTCTTTTCAGCTTCCTCCACTTCCTCGGTGATATGGGCTTCTTCTCTTCCTCTTTTGTTATTGTCCTTCTTGATCTTAGGACAATCTCTTTTGTAATGCCCATATTCTTGACATCCATAGCATTGAATCTTAGCCATGTCCCTTTTCTTTTTCTGAGAACCAGACTTTCCAAATTTTCCCTTTCTTCTTGTCATTGTAGCATAAGCTTGATTTTGCTCACCCAATCCTACATCAGATTTGGCTGTTAGCCTAGATTCTTCAATATTGCATAGTGACCATAGATCTTGGAATGGAGTAGCTTCTTTCTTCCCATAAATACTTGAAGTAAAGTTACCCCACTCCTCCGGTAGTGCATTTAGTACAACTATAGTCATTTCTCTATCAGACATGACTTCTCCCAGATCTTGAAGTTGATCCTTGATTTCAGATATCCTCATAAAGTATGAGGCTATTCCTTCTTCTGTCGACGTCTTTAGCTTGTAGATGATTTCTCCAACAGTGCTTATGGAATACAACTCTACCAATTTGTCATAAATTTCTTTTGAAGTTTCGAGTTTTGATACATATGGAATGAGGGGATCCTTGATGGATTCTATGAGAATCCTTTGAGCCCTAACTTCCCCTTTCATATACTTTGCAAGTGCTTGAGCATCTTCTTTCGCTGGTTTAGTGATAGATCCTTTGACATGTTCCATAACCTCATTTTCAATGAGATTCAGATTTGTCCTCTTCTTCCATGCAAGATAGTTTGAAGCCCCAACCAATTTGTTGCTTTCCTTGCAAAAAGACATTTTGACAGATTCAGACATAAATATACTTACTTGTGAAGATGCTTCTTCCACTCACTGCCTCCTTGAATTTGATGATAATATAGATGATAGAGAACTTCTCCTTGATGAAGATAGATCTCTTCAAGAATGATCCTTGACCCCACAAGGAGGGAGATCACTTTAGATCCTTTGATGGTGTTGTCCTTGTTGATGATGATCAATGATGACTTCTTGATGCTTCTTGGATGATCTTCTTTAAGGATGAAATCCTTGCTTTAATGAGAGGAAATTGCCTTAGAACCTTTTGAAGATGATGACAACGTCCTTTGCTTCCCTTGAATGAATAAACTTCAAGCTACCTTGATTTGTAGATCTCTTCAACTTAATGATGGTCTTTGTGGTCTTTTGATGATGACCAGAGGTTCCCAAGACTTCCTTTTGATGTAGAACTTTTCTTCGATCTAGGGTTTTGTCACTTGTAGATCTTGACTCCTAGATGATCTTTTATATTTGCTTTGATGGCTTTCTCGAGATTTGATCCTTGAGTGTCCCTTGATAAGATGACCTTCCTTGACTTTGTCAACTTAGCTCCGATACCATGTTGAGAAATCTAGGGCATAGTAATTAGGTGATTTCTCTTCTTTAGATAACTGCTTATGAATGCTTTTTACTTCTTTAGATTAGGATCTTCTCTTTCATTAGATTATTATAGTGTTCTTCTTCATCAAACAACTACCAATGCATACACAACAAAGAGATAAGAGACACAGAATATAGGCTATCAGCCAGGGCCAAAACCTCTCCCACTTGTGAGGAGAAACCCCCAAATTCTTCTTCATATAGAGATTTCAATTGACAAATACCAGGACCAAGACCCTTGACCTATTTGCCACTCCAAGACCAAGCCACAAAGCTTCCTTGTCTTCCTTGAGTCAACGATAGTCAAATTGCTGAATTTCTCTGTACTTCTTGGCTACACTTCAGATTTCGGTTCACTGCAATTTCTTGGCCTATTTCAGAAGCCCTAGTTGTAGTGCTTGGTAAGTGTTACTTTCTTTGACTCCTTCACTTAGGATAGAGACTCCTTCTTGCTTAATACAACTTCCCTTTGACTTGTCCTTCTCCCAATACAATTACCTTAGATGACTGTAATCTTCTCAGCCTTTCCTGCAACAGACGATCTCTCTCTTCTTCTCCTGTGCGACAGAAGAATAACCCTAAAATAAACCTAAAACACCTTCGCTTTTCCTTCCTTCTTCTCGCTAGCTATGAGACTCCTTTCTAGGTGATTCTCACACTTCCTACTATAGACTTCCTCTTGAACAAAATTCTGTTTCTGAAATGAAACCGAGTTGCCCTATTTATAGTTGTTTTCCCATCAAATAAGTCGATGTGAACTGTGGGTGAGCCGACATGTCATTTGGAGAGGTTTCGTTATTCCTTCTGTTAGCGCTCGAATTTGCCTCAGGCTGAGGAAGGCAAAACTCAAGGCAACATCAAACCAAGCTCAGCCTCGTAGCTAGCCCTACGAGGACAGGAGAGGGCTCTCTCCGGGTCTATCTCGGCAAAAGGTCTTCAAGGGGGCTGAGATGACCGATATGAAAACTGATTTAGGCTAGTAAATTGATAAAGATAGTTTGATTTAAGATTTTTAGGGTTTTGTTGGAAAACAGGGAAAGGCAATTTTGGGTGCGGGGATGTGACACAATTTTTGCAGAGGTCTTTTTGGGGCAAGGTAGGCAATCGTCCTGATGTCTTTAAAGGAATTGAATGGATAGATATGACTGGTGAGGAGCTAAGGAGAGCGAGAAACTTTCAGGAGTTCTCCTTAAACAGATGAAAACATAGATATTAAACAAACTTAAAGGCAGAGCATACAAGATTATGAATTCTACCTTAACACTTCATTTGTTTAATTTGTAGAAGAGAATAGTAGGAAAATGATACACATAACAAACTTACAAGTACATGAGAGAAACACACCATCAACACAAATAACCACAGGAATCCCAAATAGTGCTGCAAAACCCTGGTCTTTCCTTTGCCAAAATTGCAGAGATACAATGTGTAATACAGTCTAAGCTTATCCCTCAAAAGTCCAACCATGAAAATGACTAAGAAGATACATAATATAGGCAAGCTAACACATTTCCTTGCCTTTAGGGGTCGAGCTCATCATCCTAGGAGCTGTTTCAACCAATTCTAAACAAAGCACTACAATCTAGGCAATCAAAACAACTTGCCTCTATAAGCTAGGAAACAAATTCATTCATTAATTTTTTGCTATTTTATGAATGAATCTTCTGGAATAGGTAAATAAGTGTCATGTCAACATGAAAATACATTAATTACATCAAAGAGGGTGAAAAATCCCATCAAAAGTCAAAACTGGTCAAATAGCTGCGTTTTCCTGTGCTGAAGATGAAAAACTTAGAAAATACCCTGATGCGTAGCGCGCCAAAACCCTACGCGTAGCGCGCCTTTTAGCTCACTTTTGGGGCACTTCCCGACATCCAAATTGAGCTCAGGTGGGCTTGTTGGAAAGGTCTGGATGTCTACTTTCCAACCCAAGTGAAATTTTTCAATTTGGTGCCCATTTGCCCTTCCAAAAGTGCATTCTCCCAAGACTGCTTCCTGTGTGTCCAAAAAGGGGTAGTAAGGTCATTTTTTGCTTGTTTTTTGACCTTTTGGGGCCCAAACCTCAATGAAATGTCTTGGCAGTGGCTGAGCAAGTGTAATTTGTCATGACAAATCCAAAAATGCAGAGTTTTTGTGAAATGGACCTCCCCATCTTCAGGGTAGCGTGCGGCGCGCTACGCATTGAGGGCAAAAATCTGTTTTTAACACAAAAATTTCAAAATTGACCAAAATTGCTCCAAATTTTCTGAATTTTGAGCTGGGGGTGTATCATTGAGCACCATGCTCCTTCAAGGAGGCTTCGGCCAAAATCTGAAGTGGATCGGGCCTTTTCCTCCGTTTTAGTGCCTTGCTCAATCGCCCTTTAAGGATCTTCAGTTTCGCTTTGCAAACATGCATGCGGGCCCAGTAATGATTCTTCATATGGCGGAGCATATCTTTGTCCCTTTTTGCCTTGGCTAACAATTTCTCTAAATGAGTGTTCACCTGGATGAGCATAGACTCTCGCTCAATAGGTGTCAAATCACCGGGTCTCTTGCGGGCCAAGTTTCCGTCTTCTCGGATTCGCCGCAACTCATAAAGAGTGTGTTCATCTTCTCGCTGTTTGTTACGCTGCTCCAAGTAGTTGATTGTCCAATTGGCCATTTCCAATTTCTGTTGCAACAAGTGATTCTCAGCCTTTTGTTGTTGAATGACCTCCTTTAGCTCTAAGCTAGGAGAGTTGATATCAAGGTCAATAATATCCGTGTCCGGATCTCCTGAAGGTCCCTCATCAAACATGGATTGCTTGCCTCTGTCCTGTACCTGTGCCTGTACCTGTATTGCAGAAGGCGAGACCCTTTCCACTTGATGTGGAGATAATACTCGCTGCGCTGGTGAAGTCAACGAGACCCCTTCCACCTGATGTGGAGATAATACTCGTTGTGCAGATGCAAATAAGGCCCTGTGGCCTCTCTGATATGTAACATATGAAGGAGCGCTAACATGCTCGGGCTCAGGAATGTCAAACTGATGTGAAGGCCCTCCCTCATCATGGACAATCTCGGGAGGTGGCTATGGCACTGTGAAAAAGTCGCGAGAAATGAACTCCTCCCAAGCAATACCCTGCTGTGCCAACTGATGCATCACTATGATCTTAATCAGTGCATAATGATAGATGCTCTTATGCTGCTGTGCTGGGGCCTTCCTTTGTACTAAGGGCACCATTCTCTCTATATTGCGACACATGTGTTAGACTCGGTCCTGTCAGTTCCTTGTCAGAATCAAATTCTCCAAGGTTCATTTCTCGTCATTCATTGATGTTACTGTGTTTTAACTGAGTTAGAGGAGGATTTGCACACTTGCTGGCGAATTTCTGAGCAAAAATCCCAACGCGTAGCGCGCCTCACCCAACGCGTAGCGCGCCCCTGGTGCGTAGCGCACGAGTAAATTTACACTGAGAAAAGTGTGCTGATGCGTAGCGCGCCCACCCTGATGCGTAGCGCGCACCCAGCTACATAGTGCATTTTGCAGGAGGCTTTTGGAGGCCTTCCTGGTGTCAAAATCGGGTGCAGGATAGCTCGTTGGAAAGGTATTTGAGTCTACTTTCCAACACAACTGGAATTTTTCAATTTGGAGTTCATTTGCCTTGTCAAAAATCAAATCTCCCAAGACTGGTCAAAATGTGCCAAATGAGGCTGCCTCAAGGCAGAGTGCTGTTGCCGTCAACTTTTGAATGCCTTTCTCAACTCCAAATTGAGCTCATGATAGCTCATTGGAAAGCTCTTTGTGTCTAGTTATCATTTGACTCATCAAGAAAGTCATTTGGCCAACCAAGCTAGGAGAAAACTTGATTTTCCCAAGGTCACTTCAGAGGTGCATTCGATTCTCCTGAGGCAACGATATTTTTGACATTTCTCTAAAACCATGACACCTGTGTAAAAAGTGAAGGAGGTTTTTCTTCCTTGGCATGTTGTGAACAAAAACCTCTCTCAGTTTTTCCAAATTCATCTTTGATTGCTCTGAAACATCTTTTGAGTGAAACCTATCCCGATGTGTGAAACAAGGAATTTTGTGGAAATGAAGCGAAATGAAGGGGATAAGGGGCTTCTAAATTCTTGGGGAAATTTTTGGAAGTAGGGAGGGATGTTAGAAAGCAGGGAAAAGTGGAATCTTAGAGATCGAGTGAGGGGAAGGGGTCTAAAAGGGCAAAACACAGGCCCAACCTAGAAAATTGCCAGGTTGTAGCAAGAAACTAGGGTTTGTGCGAAAATGAGGAATTTGGCAGATCTAAGGGATGGGAAGTGTTTAATAAGGTACATTAATGATAGGGGAAGGTTTATGAACATCTGGATACAAGTTTTGCTAATGATTTGACCATCCAAGAGAAATTAGCTTCAAAACCTTAGGAGAGGGAAATGAACCTTGCTTAGGCGCAACTGAAGCATGAACAAGGTGTAAAATGACCCAATGGAACCTTACATGATGATGACAACCCTATGAATGATGACAGACTCAACTGAATAGTGAAATAGATTGACATTTGGGCTAATTTTGAAAGGAGTGGGAGCAAACCCTAGACCTAATGCCTAGTGACCAAATTTTGCTTGAAGACTCACTGAAATGACAAAATTTGACCTTGACACTCCGAGACCACTTTGTAAGAGCATATTTGATCATTGGAGGAAGGCTGGAAAGACTGACACTAACATTGGCTCCAATGGGGATGGTAGCTCCTTGGAGGTGCCAAGAACCGCAGATCTCTGTAAGAGCTAGACAATGCCTTCATCCATTGGGCGATGGAGTCATTATTTGACAAACAATACAAGACTTTGACTCATTTATTGACTGAAACTTGATTCAAACCGACTCAATTATGAAACCTACATGACTGAAAACTGGCTCACAAATGACTCATGACTGACTTAACTAAACAAGAACTTACAAAGCTTATTTGAAGGGCAGCCGTCCATCAAGATTTGAAATCATGATGACAACCACCTGTGTTTCTTACAAGACAATATATCCTTAAAATATATCAAAATGCCAATGCAGCCAATCAAGAAGATGGCTTCTTGACTGATTCTTATCAGATCTTCTGGTCAACAGTACAAACCTATCACTGGGCATCCAAAAACATAGTTGACCATGGCTGCAACAAAACACTGTAATAAACACTTTCACTGTTGGCTGCAACAAACTTGCTAGAGGATCGTAAAAAACATGAAGATTTGCCATTGCCACCTCCTACTGAAAGATCAAGGTGTGCTTTGTTTCAAATTCTGATCTGCCTTCATCATGTGCTTCAAAAAACTCTGAACAGGTAGATGAGCAGATCTCCTCTTGTAAAAACATTTCAACACATGAGACATATGAAGAATCTGATAGGTAATCCTGTATGCTCTGATCTTCTGTAGTCTGACAATATGGTAGGTCATCTTCATATGATATCACAACCAAATTATCAAGTTCCTTATTACATTCTTCAATATTATCAAGCACAATATTATCATTTATATCGTCTGCCACAAATTCACTCAAAGAAACTTTTTCACTTGCTTGAGCAAAGATCTCACCTTGCTGTTCATGAGCAGACTGAATGACCTCCTCATGAAGACTCTGTTCTGATGAGATGGGAGCACTTAGATTTGTAACTCTGTTTTCTTCATGCCAGATGATCTCAACAGCCGAGTTTTTCTTTATAGGATTCGGCACAAGGTATTCTTGGTCATCATGATCTGAATGTTGATCTGAAATAGTTGACTTGACTGCATCACATTCTGAAATTGAATCTTGACTACCCTGCACGCTGTCTTCTTCTGTGGGCAGATCTGAAATAGAACCCTCTCTTTCATCATTTTCAGCCATATGGCCATCTTCAACATGCTGATCTTGATTCTGCTGCAAAATTTCCTGATCATCTTGATGGGTATCCACTAGGTTCTCTTCATGTTGCTGAAATGGATTCTCATACAGAGCCTCCATGATCTCATCATCCATAAAATTATCATCTTCATAAAACTTCTCAAGGCTTTCAATAAAACTATAAGCATGCTTGCAACAGTCTTGAACTAAATTTAATGATGGATAAGAGTCCTTATATCTTTCAATGAACATAGCATGAAAATCCTTTAAACAGTAAATACAAGCAGGCGGCAAACTTTCATACCAAGATTGGGGTTTACCTTCCAGAGTGGCCAAGAATATCTTCATCAAGCAATCTTCAGGAAAATCAACCTTCAACTTGCGAATATGCATGTGAAATCTAACAAGATGTAGAGCAGCGTCCTTCCTACCATCATCTTTAAATGTCGGCAAATTCCTTGACCAATCTATCTTCGGAATTTTATTTGGAAAACCAGGGATGTGATCTTGGCTCATGGGAGCATATCTTCTTGTGATTCGGTCCATCTTGAAAATCTCACAGCCACTGATCTCCCTGCAGTGAAGTTACCATGAAGCATTGATTTCTGAATTTGTCAGTGAATGAAGTCGCCAGGTGAATGATTTCAGCCTTCTTATGCCTGATCGTTGTCCACCATCAACAATCAGATCTGAACTTGATACATGTACTGGGGTAATTAACAAGTTTAGATGTCACGTTTACAAGCTAGACCGGAGATTGACTGAAGCAGCGTTTATCTACTTTCGCTAATGCAAAGCAAAAGCGTTTCGAAGGCTACCTGGCATAACTTCAGGCTCCGTCTGTAGCTATAAAACAAATGACATCAACAAGCAAACCATTTGTTCTCCCCAGTATGGTCGCCAATATGTTAGCGCTCGAATTTGCCTCAGGCTGAGGAAGGCAAAACTCAAGGCAACATCAAACCAAGCTCAGCCTCGTAGCTAGCCCTACGAGGACAGGGGAGGGCTCTCTCCGGGTCTATCTCGGCAAAAGGTCTTCAAAGGGGCTGAGATGACCGATATGAATACTGATTTTAGGCTAGTAAATTGATAAAGATAGTTTGATTTAAGATTTTTAGGGTTTTGTTGGAAAACAGGGAAAGACAATTTTGGGTGCGGGGATGTGACACAGTTTTTGCAGAGGTCTTTTTGGGGCAAGGTAGGCAGATATGAATACTGATTTTAGGCTAGTAAATTGATAAAGATAGTTTGATTTAAGATTTTTAGGGTTTTGTTGGAAAACAGGGAAAGACAATTTTGGGTGCGGGGATGTGACACAGTTTTTGCAGAGGTCTTTTTGGGGTAAGGTAGGCAATCGTCCTGATGTCTTTAAAGGAATTGAATGGATAGATATGACTGGTGAGGAGCTAAGGAGAGCGAGAAACTTTCAGGAGTTATCCTTAAACAGATGAAAACATAGATATTAAACAAACTTAAAGGCAGAGCATACAAGATTATGAATTCTACCTTAACACTTCATTTGTTTAATTTGCAGAAGAGAATAGTAGGAAAATGATACACATAACAAACTTACAAGTACATGAGAGAAACACACCATCAACACAAATAACCACAGGAATCCCAAATAGTGCTGCAAAACCCTGGTCTTTCCTTTGCCAAAATTGCAGAGATACAATGTGTAATACAGTCTAAGCTTATCCCTCAAAAGTCCAACCATGAAAATGACTAAGAAGATACATAATATAGGCAAGCTAACACATTTCCTTGCCTTTAGGGGTCGAGCTCATCATCCTAGGAGCTGTTTCAACCAATTCTAAACAAAGCACTACAATCTAGGCAATCAAAACAACTTGCCTCTATAAGCTAGGAAACCAATTCATTCATTAATTTTTTGTTATTTTATGAATGAATCTTCTAGAATAGGTAAATAAGTGTCATGTCAACATGAAAATACATTAATTACATCAAAGAGGGTGAAAAATCCCATCAAAAGTCAAAACTGGTCAAATAGCTGCGTTTTCCTGTGCTGAAGATGAAAAACTTAGAAAATACCCTGATGCGTAGCGCGCCAAAACCCTACGCGTAGCGCGCCTTTCAGCTCACTTTTGGGGCACTTCCCGGCATCCAAATTGAGCTCAGGTGGGCTTGTTGGAAAGGTCTGGATATCTACTTTCCAACCCAAGTGGAATTTTTCAATTTGGTGCCCATTTGCCCCTCCAAAAGTGCATTCTCCCAAGACTGCTTCCTGTGTGTCCAAAAAGGGGCAGTAAGGTCATTTTTTGCTTGTTTTTTGACCTTTTGGGGGCCCAAACCTCAATGAAATGTTTTGGAAGTGGCTAAGCAAGTGTAATTTGTCATGACAAATCCAAAAATGCAGAGTTTTTGTGAAATGGACCTCCCCATCTTCAGGGTAGCGCGCGGCGCGCTACGCATTGAGGGCAAAAACCTGTTTTTAACACAAAAATTTCAAAATTGACCAAAATTGCTCCAAATTTTCTGAATTTTGAGCTGGGGGTGTATCATTGAGCACCATGCTCCTTCAAGGAGGCTTCGGCCAAAATCTGAAGTGGATCGGGCCTTTTCCTCCGTTTTAGTGCCTTGCTCAATCGCCCTTTAAGGATCTTCAGTTTCACTTTGCAAACATGCATGCGGGCTCAGTAATGATTCTTCATATGGCGGAGCATATCTTTGTCTCTTTTTGCCTTGGCTAACAATTTCTCTAAATGAGTGTTCACCCGGATGAGCATAGACTCTCGCTCAATAGGTGTCAAATCATCGGGTCTCTTGTGGGCCAAGTTTCGGTCTTCTCGGATTCGCCGCAACTCATAGAGAGTGTGTTCATCTTCTAACTGTTTGTTGCGCTGCTCCAAGTAGTTGATTGTCCAATTGGCCATTTCCAATTTCTGTTGCAACAAGTGATTCTCAGCCTTTTGTTGTTGAATGACCTCCTTTAGCTCTAAGTTAGGAGAGCTGATATCAAGGTCAATAATATCCGTGTCCGGATCTCCTGAAGGTCCCTCATCAAACATGGATTGCTTGCCTCTGTCCTGTACCTGTGCCTGTACCTGTATTGCAGAAGGCGAGACCCTTTCCACTTGATGTGGAGATAATACTCGCTGCGCTGATGAAGTCAACGAGACCCCTTCCACCTGATGTGGAGATAATACTCGTTGTGCAGATGCAAATAAGGCCCTGTGGCCTCTCTGATATGTAACATATGAAGGAGCGCTAACATGCTCGGGCTCAGGAATGTCAAATTGATGTGAAGGCCCTCCCTCATCATGGACAATCTCGGGAGGTGGCTGTGGCACTGTGAAAAAGTCGCGAGAAATGAACTCCTCCCAAGCAATACCCTGCTGTACCAACTGGTGCATCACTATGATCTTAATCAGTGCATAATGATAGATGCTCTTATGCTGCTGTGCTAGGGCCTTCCTTTGTACTAAGGGCACCATCCTCTATATGTTGCGACACATGTGTTAGACTCGGTCCTGTCAGTCCCTTGTCAGAATCAAATTCTCCAAGGTTCATTTCTCGTCATTCATTGATGTTACTGTGTTTTAACTGAGTTAGAGGAGGAGTTGCACACTTGCTGGCGAATTTCTGAGCAAAAATCCCAACGCGTAGCGCGCCCCTGGTGCGTAGCGCACGAGTAAATTTACACTGAGAAAAGTGTGCTGATGCGTAGCGCGCCCCTGGTGCGTAGCACGCCCACCCTGATGCGTAGCGTGCACCCAGCTACATAGTGCATTTTGCAGGAGGCTTTTGGAGGCCTTCCTGGTGTCGAAATCGGGTGCAGGATAGCTCGTTAGAAAGGTATTTGAGTCTACTTTCCAACACAACTGGAATTTTTCAATTTGGAGTTCATTTGCCTTGTCAAAAATCAAATCTACCAAGACTGGTCAAAATGTGCCAAATGAGGCTGCCTCAAGGCAGAGTGCTGTTGCCGTCAACTTTTGAATGCCTTTCTCAACTCCAAATTGAGCTCATGATAACTCATTGGAAAGCTCTTTGTGTCTAGTTATCATTTGACTCATCAAGAAAGTCATTTGGCCAACCAAGCTAGGAGAAAACTTGATTTTCCCAAGGTCACTTCAGAGGTGCATTCGATTCTCCTGAGGCAACGATATTTTTGACATTTCTCTAAAACCATGACACCTGTGTAAAAAGTGAAGGAGGTTTTTCTTCCTTGGCATGTTGTGAACAAAAACCTCTCTCAGTTTTTCCAAATTCATCTTTGATTGCTCTGAAACATCTTTTGAGTGAAACCTATCCCGATGTGTGAAACAAGGAATTTTGTGGAAATGAGGCGAAATGAAGGGGATAAGGGGCTTCTAAATTCTTGGGGAAATTTTTGGAAGTAGGGAGGGATGTTAGGAAGCAGGGAAAAGTGGAATCTTAGAGATCGAGTGAGGGGAAGGGGTCTAAAAGGGCAAAACACAGGCCCAACCTAGAAAATTGCTAGGTTGTAGCAAGAAACTAGGGTTTGTGCGAAAATGAGGAATTTGACGGATCTAAGGGATGGGAAGTGTTTAATAAGGTACATTAATGATAGGGGAAAGTGTATGAACATCTGGATACAAGTTTTGCTAATGATTTGACCATCCAAGAGAAATTAGCTTCAAAACCTTAAGAGAGGGAAATGAACCTTGCCTAGGCGCAACTGAAGCATGAACAAGGTGTAAAATGACCCAATGGAACCTTACTTGATGATGACAACCCTATGAATGATGACAGACTCAGCTGAATAGTGAAATAGACTGACATTTGGGCAATTTTGAAAGGAGTGAGAGCAAACCCTAGACCTAATGCCTAGTGACCAAATGTTGCTTGAAGAGTCACTGAAATGACAAAATTTGACCTTGACACTCTGAGACCACTTTGTAAGAGCATATTTGATCACTGGAGGAAGGCTGGAAAGACTGACACTAACACGTTCTTGAAGCCGACTTGTAGGAGGTTCTTTAGCTTGATCTTGGAGGGCCTCTTTATTCTTTAAATGACTCATACAAATATGTAACATGCCGAATAAGGGTTCTTCATACATGACATTGACTCAATTTGACTTTATGACCAATCTTAAGGGCTCACAATGGGAATCTTACTTAAAAATAAAATTCCTTGCTCATGAAACGCATGAGACAAACATTACAATAATAATTTTATTTTTCTTTCTTTGCATCGATTACATAAAATCACAACTACACATGTCATTATGAAGACCGAACCTAGTTACACTTTTCAACACTCAGTGCAACAAACTTCTGCTTTCTAGTCATCCAAGAGATCATGGCAGATCCCAAGCTAAAGCTGTTGAAATTTGGTACCGGAGGACAGGTGGTTCCCTAAGGCTTTGATCTTTGGCCTAGGGAAAAGTGTCCAAAAGAATTTAATTTTTCTCCTAAAGTGATTTTATAATTTTTATAAAGTCAAATCTAATTTAAAAGTGACTTTAAGTGATAAAGTTACTAAAGTCTAATTTTAAAGTGACTTTAATAAAGTCAATGTAAAATTAGAAAGGAAAAGTGACTTTGGAAATAAATGACTAAGTGGGTCTTTATTAAAGTGGGGTGAATTAAAAAATAGAAAGTGAGATTTAAATGAGCATTTAATCTCAGCCCTAGATCTCAATCTATTTCAGCCATTGGATTTAGGGATTACCCAAAAGTCACTTAGGGTTAGATTAAGGGAGGAAAAGGAGGAAAAGGTCATTCATTCTTTCATGAGCAGATTGAGAGAGAGAGAGCAAGAGAGCAAGGGAGATTTCTGGACAGGGAGGAGAAGGAGGCAGCAGCTTGGCACACATTCCAAGGCAATTTTACAGCAGTTTGGAGCAGGCGGTACAACAGGAGGAGGCCGTACAATAGTACAGCAGTCCGTACAACGTCCGTACAGCAGCCGTACAACAACAGTACAACAGGAAAAGGCTGTACAGCAGTTTTACAGCAGTTTTCAGTTGGCTGTGAGGCACGGAAAACGAGATAAGTTGTAAAATTTGATTGCTGATTTTTTGCTGAATATTTCTCACTGTAAAAAGCATTTTCTAGAAATAAGAAAGAGCTCTCGAATTGGTTCTCCTCAAGAGTTGTAGGGGGTTTTTCCAAGGTCACCTTGACCAAAAATCACTGTGTTTAAATGAGTTAAATGGCTGTTTGTATGTGCTGATTTTTATATTTCTGCATTTTCCAGCATTCTGTAAAATTTCCAGAATTTGTGTTTTCAGCAAAATTTATTTTCCAGTTGTTGAATGTATGGATATGGGAAAGGGCATTTAACTATTTTGGAGAAATAAGGTGAAACTGAAAACCGGGGTGGGAAATGAGAAATTTTTACATGGTATCAGAGCTTGAGTGCTGAAGTGCAGTTTGGGACAGCAAGGAGGAAAATTACAGCTTGTTGATTTTTCACTCAGAAAATTCCAGCACGCTGATTTTTCACAAACAACAGTTTTATCCTTACTACAACAGTGCTATTTTTCAGTTTTAGGACAGCAGGATTTCATTGCGATTGAGGGTGGAGGGTAGGTTGGATGGGCATACAAATTACAGCGTTTGGAAGGAGAGAATGCAAAGTATCTTTGAGGAGGCAGAAGTCTGGGACATCATGGTGCATACCACAAAGAACCCTGTTGTTGTGCCTAATGATGCCACTCAGTTGGCTGAGTATAATAAAAAGAACAACAAGGGTAAGAGACTGATTCTAGACGGAGTCAAAGACCATTGCATTCCTCATGTGAGAGGAAAGAGAAATGCCCATGAGATGCGGACAGCATTGTCCAATCTCTACCAGAGTACCAATGAGAACCGGAAAATGGTCCTGAAGGAGAAGCTGATGACTATTAAGATGGGTAATGATAGTGCAGCTGGATATCTCACAAAGATTACTAATGTGAGAGATGAGTTGGCAGCAGTTGGAGAGGTCATTCCACCCACTGAGTTGGTGCGGATTGCAGTGAATGGTCTCCTCTGTTCATGGATGAACTTTGTTGATGGGGTTTGTGCACGTGAGACCCTTCTCACATGGGAGATGTTTTGGGATGATTGCATTCAGACAGAGATCAGGAAAGGTCAACTTGGGGCAGCCAAGCCAGTTGAGCAGGATGAGGATGTAGCACTGATGGCAGGAGGCAAGAAAGGCAAAGGGAAGAAGCAAGCTTCCACAAGCAATGGTGGGGGCAAAGGCAAAGGTAAAGGTAAACAGGATAACACACAGAAGGACTATTTCAAGGTGAAGTGTTGGAATTGTCAAAAGATGGGACACTATGCAGTTGTGTGTCCGGAGAAGAAGAAGAAGAAGGGGAAGAACCAAAGCATGGCAGCTTCAGCGGAGGTTGAGGACTTTGCAGACCGTTTTGACCGGGAGTTTGCGTTCACTGCGTGTAAGTCCTCTAGTGCAGGATCACTTGCCACACAGGTTCAAAGGGAGCATGCTTTTCCCTTGATTAGCGGAGCATCTTCGGGTATCTGGTATGTGGACAATGGGGCTTCACGTCACATGACAGGAGTACGTGAGTACTTCTCAGAGCTTTCAGAGAGTGGCACTGATATAGAGGTAGTACTCGGTGATGACAGAGTTGTTAGAGCAGTTGGGGTGGGGACACTGACATTTCAGAGGGAGTCCAAACCTCCCTTGAAGGTGACAGATGTTCTTTATGTGCCAGGGATGAGGAAGAACCTCATATCCGTCTCAGCTTTGGAGGACAGAGGATATGAGATACTGTTTAGGGGAGGACAAGTGTTGATGTATCCCAGGGGCACTCCAGCTGATTCAGCTAGAGTGATAGGTGTACGCCATGCAAAGCTGTACAAGTTTGCATTCCAGCCCCTTTTGGCATTGAGCAGTAGTATCGACAGCAGAGCTAGCAGTTCTGAGCTGTGTAAGATTTGGCACCGCAGGATGGGGCATATGTATCATGGAGCCTTGAGGACCTTGCGGGAGATCACTATAGGTGTGCCAGATTTCAGTACTGATCACTTTGATACTTGCAGAGGATGTGCGATGGGCAAGTTTGCCAAATCCCCTTTTCCCAGTAGTGACAGCAGAGCGACTGGGATTCTTGATTTGATTCATTCCGATGTGAGCGGTCGGATGTCTCATGTTTCCTTGAGTGGATATGAGTACTATGTTTTATTCATTGATGATCACTCCAGGAGGACCTGGATTTATTTCTTGAAGACCAAGAGTGAGGTCTTCGAGCGGTTTCAGGAGTTTAGAGCTCTTGTGGAGACACAGACAGGTCGGAAGATTAAGTCCCTGAGGTCGGACAATGGGGGAGAGTACACCCTTGGAGAGTTTGTTGACTATTGTGCGGAGGCAGGCATTAGGAGGGAGTTCACTGTTCCTTACAACCCCCAGCAAAACGGGGTTGCGGAGAGGAAGAACAGATTGTAGGGGCTGCCAAAGCCATGTTACATGATCAGGGGTTGCCATTGTTCTTGTGGGCAGAGGCCTGCAACACAGCTGTTTATTTGCAGAACAAGAGTCTGCATCGTGCCTTGGGGCACATGACTCTGGAGGAGGCTTTTTCTGGGAAGAAGCCTGATATTGGTCATCTTCATATCTTTGGATGCATTACATACTCCTACATACCCAAGGAGAAGAGGACCAAACTAGAGCCCACCACAGAGAAGGGTATCTTTGTGGGCTACAGTGAAACCTCAAAGGCCTTTCGGATTTACATTCCTGCACAGAGGAAAGTTGTTGTCAGGCGGGATGTGAAGTTCGAGGAGGACAGGGCCTTTAGGAGGTCATGGGAGTTAGAGTATCTGGATCAACCAGACCCTCAACAGCAGTTGAGTCAGTCGCAGCGATCCAGTGGGCAGGGATCAGGAGGATCCGGAAGCACATCTATGAGGATGTCAGGTCCGTTAGTGAGCAGTGGCTCAGTGGCTCACCGAGCTAGAGGGGTGGTACTCCGAGCAGCATGCAGAGCAGTTCACTAGGGAGTCCACTGATGGACAGTTCACACGGTACCTCAGCTTCTACAGGTTCAGGTGCAGGCAGGAGGACAGCAGACAGACAGTCAGGAGTTTAGGTTCCTAATGATGATGAGGAGGAGGAGTTTCATTCTCCTATGGGAGAAGTGCGCTCAGGGAAGAGGAAGCCCAAGTGGCTTCAGGACACCTTGAGAGATGCCACATCTGTTGCTGAGCCTAAGAGGCCGGTTAGAGAGAGTAGACCACCTGAGAGGTTTTGTAGCTATATGGCAATGGTTACCAGCATCCTTGACTCTGAGCCTTCTAGCTATGAGGAGGCAGCTAGCCAGCAGATCTGGAGAGAGGCCATGCAGGAGGAGTATTCTTCTATCATGAAGAATGATGTTTGGGAGGCGGTGCCGAGGCCTGAGGGCAAATCCGTGGTTACTTCCAGATGGCTTTACAAGGTAAAGCATGCTGCAGATGGCAGCATTGAGAAATTCAAAGCGAGGTTTGTGGCTAGAGGGTTCTCCTAGGTAGAGGGAGTTGATTATGAGGAGACCTTCGCTCCCGTGGCTCGATATACTTCGATCTGCTCCATTATATTGATAGCAGCAGAGATGGGTTGGAAGATCCACCAGATGGATGTGAAGACTGCATTTCTCAATGGCTTCATACAGGAGGAGGTGTACATTGAGCAGCGACAGGGCTTTGAGGTGCATGGGAAGGAGTCCCATGTGTGTAGACTGAAGAAGGCCCTTTATGGCCTGAAGCAAGCTCCCAGAGCTTGGTACTCCAGGATAGATACATACTTGCAGGGGATGGGTTTCACAAAGAGTGAGGCAGATCCGAACCTTTACTTTATTGTGATAGGTGAGGAGCCTCTCATTCTGGTGCTGTATATGGATGACTTGGTCATTATAGGTGCAGAGAGACTCATAGAGCACTGCAGGAGAGATCTTGCGGCGGAGTTTGAGATGAAGGACATCGGCTTGATGCATTACTTTTTGGGTTTGGAGGTGTGGCAGGAGGAGGGGCATTTCTTCCTGGGGCAGGGGAAGTATATTGTGGACATCCTTGGCAGATTCCACATGGAGGATTGACACCGATGATTACCAACTGGAAGAAGCTTCATGCTTCGGATTCCAAGTTGGTGGATCCCACATTGTACAGGCAGCTGATTGGTTCCTTGATGTATTTGGTCAACACTAGACCATATATTTGTTTTGTAGTCAACACGATGAGTCAGTTTATTTGTGAGCCTAGTAAGGTTCACTGGGTGGCTGCAACACACATTTTGCGGTACTTGTAGGGGACAGTGGATTATGGTCTGGACTACAGGCAGGGGGATGGAGTGAGATTGGCAGGTTATACTGATTTTGATTGGGCAGGTTGTGCTTCTGATAGGAAGAGCACTTCAGGGTGCTGTTTTGGGTTGGGTTCGGCAGTAGTGTCATGGTTCAGCCGGAAGCAGCAGTGAGTAGCATTGAGTGCAGCGGAAATAGAGTATATGGCAGCCAGTCTAGCTAGTTGTGAGGCCATCTGGCTTCGCAAGATGTTGTTTGGCTTATTTGGTCAGCCGTTGAGACCTTCAGTGATTTACTGTGATAATCAGATTTGCATTAAACTCACGGAGAATCCAGTATTTCATGACAGGTCAAAGCATATCGCGATCAAATATCATTTCATCAAAGACTGTGTTCAGAAGGGCGCTGTGAAGCTTGAGTATATTCCCACTGATGAGCAGGTTGCAGATATTCTTACCAAAGCTTTACCACGGGGCAAGCATGACTACTTCAGAGACAAGATGGGTGTGGTGAGGAAAACCTTCTTCGGTAAGAGGGAGTGTTGAAATTTGGTACCGGAGGACAGGTGGTTCCCTAAGGCTTTGATCTTTGGCCTAGGGAAAAGTGTTCAAAAGAATTTAATTTTTCTCCTAAAGTGACTTTATAATTTTTATAAAGTCAAATCTAATTTAAAGTGACTTTAAGTGATAAAGTTACTAAAATCTAATTTTAAAGTGACTTTAATAAAGTCAATGTAAAATTAGAAAGAAAAAATGACTTTGGAAATAAATGACTAAGTGGGTCTTCATTAAAGTGGGGTGAATTAAAAAATAGAAAGTGAGATTTAATTGAGCATTTAATCTCAGCCCTAGATCTCAATCTATTTCAGCCATTGGATTTAGGGATTACCCAAAATTCACTTAGGGTTAGATTAAGGGAGGCAAAGGAGGAAAAGGTCATTCATTCTTTCATGAGCAGATTGAGAGAGAGAGAGCAAGAGAGCAAGGGAGATTTCTGGACAGGGAGGAGAAGGAGGCAGCAGCTTGGCACACATTCCAAGGCAGTTTTACAGCAGTTTGGAGCAGGTCGTACAGCAGGAGGAGGCCGTACAACAGGCCGTACAGTAGTACAACAGTCCATACAGCATCCGTGCAACAGGAAAAGGCCATACAGCAGGCCGTACAACAGTTTCTAGTTGCCTGTGAGGCACGGAAAATGAGATAAGTTGTAAAATTTGCTCGCTGATTTTTTGCTGAATATTTCTCACTGTAAAAAGCATTTTCCAGAAATAAGAAAGAGCTCTCGAACTAGTTTTCCCCAAGAGTAGTAGGGGGTTTTCCCAGGGTCACCTTGACCAAAAATCACTATGTTTAAATGAGTTAAATGACTGTTTGTATGTGCTGATTTTTATATTTCTGCATTTTCCAGCATTCTGTAAAATTTCTAGAATTTGTGTTTTCAGCAAAATTTATTTTCCAGTTGTTGAATGTATGGATATGGGAAAGGGCATTTAACTATTTTGGAGAAATAAGGTGAAACTGAAAACCGGGGTGGGAAATGAGAAATTTTTACAAAAGCAACACCCATAAGTGCTCTTTCTATCAGCAAAGTTATCTGTCCAATCAACATCAGTATATCCATGAAGTCTTACATTTTTAGCAGTGGATTTCAATCCTAGATTTATAGTTCCATGCAAGTATTTGAGTACATGTTTTGCAGCAACCTAGTGGGCATGAACGGGATGAATCATATGCTGACTTAAAGTGTTTACAACAAAATATATATCAGGCCTAGTGTTTACCAAAAACATCAAATCACCAATGGGCTGTCTATACTCTGTGGGGTTTGCTACAACTTTGCCACATAATTTCTTAAAGTTCATTTCCATAGGAGTATGCATGGACTTACATTCTACCATAGCAAACCTTTCAAGAGGCTTAACAACATTTTTTACTTGAGAGATAAATTTGAAGCTTAACAACATTTTTTACTTGAGAGATAAATTTCACTAAGTCTTTGCCATACCTCTATGTTGAAATATGTAACTAGTTTCGGTCTTCATAAATGTATATGAGTCACAATGAAATGTATTTATCAAAAGAATGAAGAAAATATTATTATTATTATTATTATTATGACTTATTAAAACATGGGTTTCATGCTTGGGTCATCATGTTTTAGGTCAAAGTCCCCATTGAGGACTTCTACGATTTATTCTGAGTCATTAGAGTCATTGTCCATTAAAAGAGACCCTTCTTGGGCTTTTGTATCATGTAAAAATAATTAATATTGAGTCAAATGTGCAATTTGTCCCTTCCACACCAAGTCGGCCTCAAGGAGATCAAGTCGACCTCACTGGAAGGCTATATATACAAGGCAGTTCGAATTCATTTGGAGCATTCACTCTCTCTCTCATAAGTTCGATATCTAGAAGAAAGAAAATGGGAAGTGCGAAGTTGGAAAAGGGATGGAAAATGGTGTGAAATTTGGAAGGAAGAAAGAAGACATCAAGTTCGAAGTTTTGGGCCATCTATCTCTCACGCAAGTGGAGTATCTAGGGAGATCGAAGTTTTTCCTTGTCTAGTCAAAGCTGCTACTGCTGCCAGTTGCTAGGTCGAAGTTGCTACTGCAAGTCGCTACTGGTAGGTCGAAGTTGCTATTGAATGGTTATCATCTGCAAGAAGGAAGTGAGGGATGACTTGGTGTGGAGGAAGTCTTTGTCTAAGTCAAGAGTCTTGGATTATCTTGTGAAACTATTGAAGGAAGAATTGTTGACTGGGTTTTCCCCTAGATAGGGGTTTTGCCCTGGCTGTCTGCTTACATTTGGTGTCTTTGTGTTCTTGCTTTGGTAATTTCTTGATGAACTAAAAGTAAAAGAAGAACATAAAGATAAAAGAATCACAAGTAATTATCTATATAAGAAATTTTTTCTGCCTTTTTGATTTTCTAACACTCTAGACCCAGAAAGTAATGCATCAAACCAAGGTCTTTCATTTCAAATTCAGAAGCTAACTCCCTTTTACACTGGAGGATAAGAGGTTCTCCTCTCGTCAAGAATAAATCATCAACAAACAATACCAAAATCAAAGGTATACCTTGGACTGTCTTGAAGTAGAGGTTTGGGTTTGCATTGATCCTTGTGAAACCAAGCTTTATCAAGTAGCTATCAATGCGAGCATACCAAGATTTTGGAGCTTGCTTTTAGCCCATATAAGGCTTTCTTTAGTCTGCATACATGAGTTTCCTTGTCATGCTCTTCAAAGCCTTGTGGTTGTTCCACAAATACCTCTTCCTTGAGGAAGCCATGCAAGAAAGCAATTTTCACATCCATTAGGTGAAGGGTCCATCCTTGGCTAGTAGCTAAGGCAACAACATATCGAATAGTAGTATATCGCGTTAAGGGTCCATCCTTGGCTAGTAGCTAAGGCAACAACATATCGAATAGTAGTATATCGCGTTACAAGTGCAAAAATATCATCATAATTGTAATGTTCCGAACCAGTAAAATTAGTGCTCAATGGCAAGCGTGATCAAGCCTAGGTGGTAATATGTCAAGCCCAGATGGCACAAATAACTGTTGCAATGATGCCCTACGCTGCCTTTGTGAAACTGTGTTGTTTGCTGCAAAGATGCTGCTGGAAACCCCACCTCTGGTGCTCAGAAAATTATGGGAAATTAACCCCGACCTCTCTACCAAATACTCAGAATAACCCACGAAGGAATTGGCCAAATGTTGACCTTGGAAATTTGGCCCAAGTTCTCCTTAGCTCCCTAGCTCCCCTAGCTGTTGGCTAAGTTGGGACCCCTGTTTGACCTCTTAGATCTTCTCAGAAAATTCTATAAAATTAGGAGTGTGATCCTTGCCCAAAACCTATTAAAACCCATAAAGGGTTTCCCTTGTTTCCAAATTTCAAAAATTGACCCTTCATAGCTTGGCCCTCCTCCAATTTCGAATTCTGTTGCTGTGAATGATCCTGTCAATCTCTACTCTCCCAACTCTAGCAATCCTCCTCAAATGGCCCTCCAAATAATCTCCCAGGCTCCCAGCTCCAAACTCCCCCGAATGGTGCTGCCCCAAAGAGTCTCACTCCAATGACTGCGCAGTCATGGAGGAGATGACGTAGTCCTACGTGTGATGAAATGAGAGTTGCGTGTAGGATGGCCCTCTAGTCCGTAGCTGCTCTTTATACTCCTAAAAATGATGAAGGATGCTCTTGTCTCCCCAACTTCCCAGAGTGCCTCACGCTGTGACTGCTCAATCCCTGCGCTATTGACACTCCCCCTGTTGCTGGTACTCGACTTACAGCTACTGTAACTCGTCTCCCTACTGCTGCTACAAACTGAGATGAAGAAGAACTCCCTTCTAGGGTTGGCACTCAAAGTCCACCAAGACACTCGTGTGCTAAACAACACAGTAACCCGGCTAAGCAGCTCGAGCAACTAAGATTGAGTTCAATATGTCAAATGATACCAAATGAGGTTGGGCTTCCTCTATTTATAATTCGTGGGCCTATTTTCCCATGTGGGCCCCCTCCAACTAGGGATTTGACTTTCCCTCCTTAGTAATTTGAAATTTCCTCTAAGGTGGTGCGTATTTCCTCATGTGGGTGCCCCCCACGCTATGCCAACAAAACATTTCGGCCCCTTTTTCCTTCCTAAGTCTTTTCAAAAAATCACATGGGTCCCATGGCCTCCAAAATTGTCGAAATTGTAGAATAAATAAACCTGTAACAATTTAATTTCGGAAGGGACATTACAGTCCTCCCCTCCCAAATGTTGCTTGTCCCCAAGCAACTTCAACATCGGATGCTCACGTATGTGTTCACCCTCCTAGGTGGCATCCTCATTCGGCAAGTTCCTCCAATGCACCAAAAATCACTTGTCCTCCAGCAATGCTTGAACAAGCGCCTCCTCTGTCTGCTGATTACCCCTATCACCATCAGTAATACCGGGGTCCCAAATGTGCCGCTGAGTCATCCTAGGTCCCTGCATTGTCCTGACATGAAAGAATCCCTCAATACCAGGATCCCAATCCATCCTGTCCCACTTGAAGCTCCCCTCGCTCCACTCACTATCATGTCCGGTATAAATACCAGAAGTCCCCCATGCCATCGGTGACTCGCTAAAGCCCAAAGGAAGACCTGAGTGACCTCCCCTTGTTGCAGTCGGCTGATCCCTAATGGTTGCTGAGATGTCTAGTACTGTGATGTCTGGGTCCCATGCTAGCCATAGAAGGGTGCCACTATGTTGTCGCTGCACCACTCTGGCTCTAGTTGACTACCCTGCGTGTGTACACTGTATCCTCCTCTCTTGGAACTCGATGGTGGAATACTGATAGAGGTGAGACACATCCTGCCTCGACTTCTCCATGATGCCAAAATCTACCCATCTAAGTCTAACTCCGAACCGGTGCAGTGACAAAGAAAGCTTGCCTTGCCATCCGATGAAGGCCACTGTGTACTCGCATGTGCCAAATGTTGACCTCGGAAATTTGGCCCAGATTCCTGTTAGCTCCCCTAGCTACTGGCTAAGTTGGGACCCCTGTTTGACCCCTTAGATCTGCTTAGAAAATTCTATAAAATTACGAGTGTGATCCTTGCCCAAAACCTAGTAAAACCCATAAAGGGTTTCCTTTGGTTCCAACTTTCAAAAATTGACCCTTCACAGCTTGGCCCTCATCAAATTTCGAATTCTGTTGTTGTGACTGATCTTGTCAATCTCTGCTCTCCCAACTCCAACAATCCTCCTCAAATGGCCCTCCAAATGATCTCCCAGCCTCCCAGCTCCAAACTCCCCTGGATGGTGCTGCCCCAAAGAGTCTCACTCCAATGACTGCGCAGTCATGGAGGAGATGACGCAGTCCTGCGTGTGATGAAATGAGAGTTGTGTGTAGGATGGTCCTCTTGTCTGTAGCTACCCTCTATACTCCTGAAAATGATGAAGGATGCTCCTGTCTCCCCAACTTCCCAGAGTGCCTCATGCTGTGACTGCGCAATCCCTACGTTGTTGTTACTCCCCCTACTGCTGGTACTTGACTTACAGCTGCTGTAACTCCTCTCCTTACTGCTGCTACAAATTGAGATGAAGAAGAACTCCCTTCTAGGGTTGGCACTCAAAGTCCACCGAAGCAAGGGTTGAGATCTCTGCTCAGAGACACTCATGTGCTAAACAACACAGTAACCTGACTAAGCAGCTCGAGCAACTAAGATTGAGTTCAATATGTCAAAAGATACCAAATGAGGCTGAGCCTCCTCTATTTATAATTCATGGGCCTCTTTTCCCATGTGGCCCCCCTCCAACTAGCAATTTGACTTTCCCTCCTTAGTCATTCAAACTTCCCTCTAAGGTGGTTCGTATTTCCTCATGTGGGTGGCCCCCACGCTATGCCAACAAAACATTTCGGCCCCTTTTTCCTTCCTAAGTCTTTTCCAAAAATCACATGGGTCCCATGGCCTCCAAAATTGTCGAAATTGTAGAATAAATAAACCTGTAACAATTTAATTTCGAAAGGGACATTACAGTCCTCCCCTCCCAAATGTTGCTTGTCCCCAAGCAACTTCAGCACCGGATGCTCACGTATGTGTTCACCCTCCCAGGTGGCATCCTCATCTGGCAAGTTCCTCTAATGCACCAAAAATTACTTGTCCTCCAGCAATGCCTGAACAAGCACCTCCTCTGTCTGCTGATTACCCCTATCACCATCAGTAATATCGGGGTCCCAAACGTGCTGCTGAGTCATCCTAGGTCCCTGCACTGTCCTGACATGAAAGAATCCCTCAATACCAGGATCCCAATCCATCCTGTCCCACCTGAAGCTCCCCTCGCTCCACTCACTATCATGTCCGGTATAAATACCAGAAGTCCCCCACGCCATCGGTGACTCGCTAAAGCCCAAAGGAAGACCTGAGTGACCTCCCCCTGTTGCAGTCGGCTGACCCCTAATGGTCGTTGAGCTGTCTAGTACTGTGATGTCTGGGTCCCATGCTAGCCATAGAAGGGTGCCACCATGTTGTCGTTGCACCACTTTGGCTCTAGTTGACTAGCCACTGTGTGTACACTGTATCCTCCTCTCTTGGAACTCGATGGTGGAATACTGATAAAGGTGAGACATATCCTGCCCCGACTTCTCCATGACGCCAAAGTCTACCCGTCTCAATCTAACTCCGAACTGGTGCAACCATAAAGAAACCCTGCCTCGCCATCCGGTGAAGGCCACTATGTACCGGCATGTGCCAATCCCAGAGTGAACTATAGACCACTCTCTGCCATGACTCTGACCATCACGAGATAGAGTGATCTATCAATCAACTGAATCCCTGCATCCCCTAGTTGGACCTACTGCAACATAGCTCTGGCAACTACAGGAATCCATCCATGCCTCATCTCTAGTCCTTGCATGTGATCAATATATAGGCTCCATATATCGTGGGCTAATCTGATGCATGCTAATCTTCCCTGTGCCTGCCGCTGTTGTATTATCGATGATCGCTGGAAGCCACTTGTGCCAAATAGCTACCCCCTGAATGCAACCAAAATATTGGTATCCGATACTCGTAATCGAATCAGTGTATGTGGATCCCTCCTGTCCCTGTCAACCATCTCCCCTGGGTCTGCCATTTGCCCTCTCGATAATGTGCCAATATAAGGTTTGGAGCCCGAACACATACTAGGAAACTACCTCAGTCGTACCCGGTATCTTTTTCTCATGCTTGGTCCTAACATGCTCTAAGAAAAGAGTGACACATGTCTCCCTCGTGACTAGCTCCCTAGACGTAGGCTTGGTGATGAACAATATGCCACCCTTATAGATGATCACCTCCTCCCCCAACCTGTGGCTGTCAACTGACGCACCAACCCAATGCTACTGCTGAAAAGTCCCCCCTAGTGCGCTGAGTGTCACCCAAATATCTCGGGTGAGCTCCTCGTCCCTCGCTGCTCATGCCCGAAGTGCAGAGAGTTGACAGCAAAATCGACTGCACCCGTGAGGGATGTAGAATAGGGTCAGCTGTGTGAGTCCCCTCGGATACCATCAAGTGTCGCTCATCTGTGTCCTCGTCGATCTTGGGTGAACTATGCCCAAAGGTATGCCCAGTGTTTCTGTCCAAGGGTCTCCCTGGAGGCAACACTCCTAGACCTCGTTGTGCAGCACTATGCACCCCTGCATACCATCGATCATCCCAGTGCTCATGGACATGCCACTATACACCGCGACCTGCCACTATATAACACTGGATACCCTCAGCTACGGCTATGCCATCCTGTACTGGCCTGTGTCCCTCCTATGTCACTGTACCTGTCACTCCCCGCATGTACTCAATGTGATGTGAGGCACTCCCACTCCACAATGCAATCCAACATACTACGACACACCCCCATGCGTCTCCATGCCCATCTGCAGACCACTGCTCCACACTAGATGCTCCTACCCATCCTTGAATGAGATGGCCTAAAGCTGTGTCCATATGTGTGGGCTCGCATCTAACTCGTATCATCACCTCCATTGTCGCATCACCATGCTCTTCAATGAGAGGACCTCCCCTCCAAGTCCTCCCTAAGGGACCGAAGAAGTGAATCTCCCCAAGTGTCAGCAATGATGCTGCCACTGCTATGCTCCTCCGTGTCCCACGCAAATGGGAAGAATCCCCAGGTCCATACAAGGCACCGTTTGGTGGCATGCCAATGCCACCTCCTTCGACAAACTCCTGCCAAAGTATGTTGATCACCTAATGATCCTATGTACAAATGCCATACCAAGACAACCAAAAGTCTGTCCATAAACTAGTTGGCCACTGGTGCTGACTGGGACTCCCCTAGCAAATGTGCATGCTCAATTGCTAGGTCAACTATACCATCCAGGTTGTAGTCAACCGACATACCTGGGAAATGATAGGTAGTCCCACCAGGAACCCAATGCCAGTCTGCGCTGCTAGTATCCCTAGTGTTTAGAAGCTCCAGTTGAGCTACACCCAAGTCCACCACCCTCTCCATAACCCACTCCACAGGGTACCAACTCAGAATCTCTCGCCATCCAACCCCAAGAGAGGGATCGAATGCATGAACTCCTGCACATAGAACAACCCCAGCATGCGGGTGCTGCACCCTGTGCAACTCAGGTCGTCTCATCTCGCTATCTTGGTCAATACATGAAATCTGACTAGGTAGCTCTGTCTCTCTCTGTCCAATGGGCCAAGGTAACCTAACAGTGCTGCCAACCCCATCTATGTATGCTCAAAGAGGGCTGCTCTCACGCCCCAACGTGCACTTTAGCTGCACTAGTAAGGAATCCAACCGCTCCCCAATGCGAGTCAATTTGGCCGTGGACTCGGCACAAACCGCTCTCATGCCATCCAACTCGTTCTATTGCAGAATAGCCTCATGCACTAACACGATCTTCCTTTGTAATGCTAGAAGGTCGCCCTAAAACTGGTGGAACTGTTGTGGGCATCTATCACCTGTAAACTCGGTCACAACTCCAGATACTTTAGCAACTGTTGGCATCTCGTCGATGGGTGGCACCCCCTCAACAGATGGCTTTATGTGTGTAGGCTCTATCCTCTCCACCAAGGTGTCGACTGGGGCTATCAAAAAGGTCTCTAATAAAGGTGACTCCTGCGCCACACCGGGTATATCGATGTTTTCCTCACCATCCTGTGGGCTCTCAGCATCATGCTCAACCTCCTCCTCAGGCTCCTGATATCTAAAGCCAAGTCTCCACCAGCAAAAGCGCTCCCTGGTCTCACCCTCTAACCGTCTCTGTCCTGCGTGTTCCTTTTCAGGAGATTTGGTGCCCTAATCTAGTCGACTTTCCCCATATGATGTAGATGGCTGCACCCCCACGACTTGTTCACCTCTAATGTCTCTGCTGTAAGGGTGAGGATGGGTTTGGTCTGTCACCCTCCTCAACTGGGCCAACCTCTCCTCGTCCCAATGAATTCTACCCCAGAATTTCTGCATATTGGATTTCCCTTAACCCATGGGTTTGTCTCTGGTTTCACCCGTCATTGTGCACTCATATCCAAAGCTGCCATGATCTTTTGGCAAATTTCCCATCGCTGGGCCAAGATCATGCTTTGATACCATTATAATGTTCTGAACTAGGAAAAATAGTGCTCAATGGCAAGCGTGATCAAGCCTAGGTGGTAATATGTCAAGCCTAGATGGTACAAATAACTGTTGCAATGATGCCCTGCGCTGCCTTTTGTGAAACATTGCTGTCTGCTGCAAAGATGCTACTGGAAACCCCACCTTCGGTGCTTAGAAAATTACGGGAAATTAACCTCGGCCTCTCCATCAAATACCCAGAATAATCCACGAAAGAATTGGCCAAATGTTGACCTTAGAAATTTGGCCCAAATTCCCCTTAGCTCCCCTAGTTACTGGCTAAGTTGGGACCCCTGTTTGACCCCTTAGATTTGCTCAGAAAATTCTATAAAATTAGGAGTGTGATCCTTGCCCAAAACCCAGTAAAACCCAGAAAGGGTTTCCCTTGTTTTCAATTTTCAAAAATTGATCCTTCACAGCTTGGCCCTCCTCCAATTTCGAATTCTGTTGCTGTGACTGATCCTGTCAATCTCTGCTCTTTGAACTCCAACAATCCTCGTCAAATGGCCCTCCAAATGATCTCACAGGCTCCCAGCTCCAAACTCCCACGAATGGTGCTGCCCCAAAGAGTCTCACTCCAATGACTGCATAGTCATGGAGTATATGGCGCAGTCCTGTGTGTGATGAAATGAGAGATGCGTATAGGATGGCCCTGTAGTCTGTAGTTGCTCTCTATATTCCTGAAAATGATGAAGGATGCTCCTGTCTCCCCAACTTCCTAGAGTACCTCACGTTGTGACTGCGCGATCCTTGCGCTGTTGTTACTCCCCCTGCTGCTGGTACTCGACTTACAACTGCTGTAACTAGTCTCCCTATGGCTGCTACGAACTGAGATGAAGAACTTCCTTCTAGAGCTGACACTCGAAGTCCATCGAAGCAAGGGTTGAGATCTCCGCTCGGAGACACTCGTGTGCTAAACAACACAGTAACCCGGCTAAGCAGCTCGAGCAACTAAGATTGAGTTCAATATGTCAAAAGATACCAAATGAGGCTGAGCCTCCTCTATTTATAATTCGTGGGCCTCTTTTCCCATGTGGGCCCCCTCCAACTAGCAATTCGACTTTCCCTCCTTAGTCATTCGAACTTCCCTCTAAGGTGGTGCGTATTTCCTCATGTGGGTGGCCCCCACGCTATGCCAACAAAACATTTCGGCCCCTTTTTCCTTCCTAAGTCTTTTCCAAAAATCACATGGGTCCCATGGCCTCCAAAATTGTCGAAATTGTAGAATAAATAAACCTGTAACAATTTAATTTCGGAAGGGACATTACAATAATCTATTCCCTCTTTCTGAGAGAAACCTCTAGCTACAAATCTAGCCTTATATTTTTCAATACTACCATCTGCACCATGTTTAATCTTAAACAACCATTTGGAAGTGACAACAAATTTACCTTGAGGTCTAGGAACCACTTCCCAGACATCATTTTGGATGATGGACTTGTATTCTTCAGTCATGGCATCTTTCCAGACTTGTTCTTTTGCAGCTTCTTCAAAGGTGCATGGTTCTGCCTGAATGATGTTGCTCATGGCAACAACATACCCTTGAAACCGACTTGGCTTCTTACTTTCTCTGAACGTTCCTCTTGGGGCAGCATGTTGTTCAACATCTTGCAAGGTATCTCGCAACCATAGTGGTCTCTTTTTGGTAGGAGGATCATGTGGTGGAGGATCTAGAGGATCCATGGAACCCATTGGATTATCAGCAAGCTCATTCTTAGGTTTCGGTTCAGACTCAGATGCAACCTCTTTTTCATTAACAACTTGTCTTTCAGCAATGGAAGGAGGAGGAAAGTCTCTTGCTTTTCTAAGAGCTGCATCTTCATCAAATGTTACGTCTATGCTAAACTCTATAGTTCTTTGACTAGGTACATAAATTCTATAAGCTTTTGAATTATCACAATAACCAACAAATGTGCCTTTCTTACCTGAAGTTGCCAGCTTGTTCCTTTTCTCTTTTGGCACATGGAAATATACAAGACAACCACAGATTCTCAAATGACTTACCTCAAGCCTTTTACCAGTGAAGACTTCTTCAAGAGTCTTATTGTTTAGGGCCTGATGAGGAGTTCTGTTTTGCACATAAACAACGGTATTTGCAGCTTCTCCCCTACAAAACTTTGGTAGCTTTTGATCATGCAGCATGGTTCTAACCGCTTCCATAATGGTTCTATTCTTCCATTCAGCCACACCATTTTGTTGTGGATTGTATGGCACAATGGCTTCTTTCTTTATTTTGGCGTTTTTGCACAGATCATTACAATCATTGGAGGTGAACTCTCCCCCATTATTAGATCTAAAATCTTTGATCAACTTTCCAATTTGATTTTCAATTAGAGCCTTGAAATCTCTGAACATGTCAAATGCTTTCCCTTTCTTTCTCAAAAAGAATATCCATGTTTTGCGAGAAAAATCATCAACAAAAATCATGAAATACAAGTAGCCACCAAGAGAAGTAACAAGCATAGGTCCACATAAATCATAATGTATGAGCTGAAGTACCTGCCTAGTTTTTGTTCTGCTTGAAGGGAATGGTCCCTTTATATTATTTCCACTTGCACATCCTAGGCAAACTTCTTCATTATCCATTATGATGTCAGGCATTCCAGAAACCATCTTCCTTTCATGAGGTAAGGCTTCATAGTGTAGGTGACCAAATCCTTTGTGCCATAGCTCACACTGAAGATCGGTATCATGGACCAATGCATGAATGGGTTTTCCATCGACTCTGTAAATCCCTTCACATCTTGATCCAAGAGTGAAGGATTCTCTCATACATGGGTTCAAAGGCCAGGTTAGTGTTAGAAAATCAGAAAGGCAGAAAGATTTTCTTTATATTGATAATTATTTGTGATATTCTTATGTTTTTCTTATGTTCCCTTTTTATCTTTAATTCATCAAGCAATTACCAAAACAATAGCACAAATATCACAAACACCAGATGTAGGCTGACAACCAAGGTAAAACCCCTATCTAGGGGAAAACTCAGTCAACAACTCTTCCTTAATAACTTCACGAAATAATCCAAGACTCTTGGCCTAGACCCAAACTTCCTCCACACCAAGTTAGTCTTTTCTTCCTTCTGTAGATGATAACCCTTTCAACAATAACTTCGACCTAGCAGCAACAACTTGTAGGAGCAACAAAACTTCGATTTAGCGACAACTTCGACTCAACAGTTAGCCCAGCAACAACTTCAACCCTGCAGTTAGCCCAACAACAACTTCGACCCAGCAGTTTTCCTAGCAACAATTTTGATCCAGCAGTTAGCGCAACAACAACTTTGACCCAACAGTTAGCCCAACAACAACTTCGATCCAGTGGTTAGCCCAACAACAACTTCGACCCAACAGTTAGCCCGATAAATATCTTGTTGATTTTGGGTAGCATCGGATGTGCTCTAGTTCCGAAATTTTGTGGAGGGGCTAGAACACATGAGATCTCCAAGGTCTAGAAAACGTTTGGTGAAATTCCACCTGGATTGTATTTTATTAAAATAATTAATATTTTAAATGGGGTTCATAAGTCTAAACTTAGGAAAATAAAAATATTAATCCATATTAATGAAAATATGGGTGAGAAGCTTCTAAGTGACGAAGATCAAGCGTAATTTAATCTTAACTGTTGATTAGGGACTTAATCTCGGTCGTTGATTCATCAACATGAAAAGTATAAGAGGAGGCTTGAGGGTCAGTTAGAGATACACAAAGTTGATCAGTCAGTTCGATTTTCTGGGGCATGGTTTGCTGAGAAAATTGAACCAGTGATCTGCATTGCAGTGAGAGGGGCAGAAGCAAAGATTTGGATTGGAGAGGAAGTTTTGAGCCAAAGATACGTAGTAGAGAGCAGTGTTTTTAAAACCGGAACTGGTGACAGGACCGGTCCACCTAATGAACCGGTTTACCAACCGGAACTGGTTTGGTCTAAACGAACTGGTTTTAAAAAAATACATTAAATAATTAATTTTTAATGAAACAAAACTATTTTTAAGATTTAAAACCATGATTCCAAGCCAGTAGAGACAAAATATGCAAGGTTGCTCATTTATATACCATGTAAAGGTGAATATATCAAAATGGCACCGAGTGCAATACATATTATTGACAAAATAGCAAAATATATAAGCAATGAGGCTCTAAAAGGCCTATAAAGTCCAAAAACAATGCTGCAAGCTATGAGGCCTTTGGCCTACTACAAGTCTTCAGTGTACACATGATCAATCATCAAGTTCATCACCACTACTAGCCATAAGATCATCATCAGGAGCTACATAGACATCATCTGGTTCAGACTCTGAGGATGCCTCAGCCTGATCTGCAACCTCAGTATCAATGCCACCAATAACAATAGAAGTGGACCTAATGGAAGCACGAGTTTGTTGACCTGCACGACTAGTGCCTTCCATTGGTTCTTTGCCTTTCCTTGATGTCGCTACTGATCCTGGTTCTGATGCCGCCACATAATCTGCTTCATCCCTCGCTAAAGCCATGTCGATATCAAAATCAGCCTCAAACACAGGATCTTCAGTTTCCTCCACCCATTCCGATGTTGGATCAATATCGTCCAACACAATGGGATCTAGATCAGGTGTTTTGCTCATCATTTGGTTCCTCCTCAGTCGAAAGTTGTATTGCACGAAAACAAGATTATTTAACCGTTTTTGTTCCAAATGGTTTCTCTTCTTCGTGTGTATGCGCTAAAAAACAGACCAATTGCGCTCACAACTTGAAGCACTGCAAGCTTGACTGAGGACTCTAATTGCAAACCTTTGCAATTGAGGACATTGGCCACCATATGACTCCCACCAATGTGCTGCAAAGAAAAAGACATTAATCAGTAACTTAGCTTATAATTTGAATTGTAAAGAACGTAAACAATTTTAACTTGAAAAGAAAAACAAATTGGAAATTGGAATTGCTTACCTGGTTGGTCCACATCTCTTGCTATCTTTGCCAAGTTTTTGCCAAAAGTACCACCTGCCATAGTGAAAACAATAAGTTGTCTATGTATTTCCAACTGGTCTACATGGCTAGGGACCATGTGCTCCAAGCAATCAATCAATCCAGCTCTGACCTCCCCATCATGTAGATCTCATAGCCGATTTTTATAATGATACTTTGGGTTCAAAAAATACCTAGCTGCATGTATAGGACGATGGAGTTGAATGTTCCATCTGTTATCAATGATCTCCTATATACCGCCATATTTAGCTAACTTGTCCTTGTAAGCTGCCCGTATTTGCTCCTTTGCCTGATCCATAGCCTCATAAATGTAGCCCATGGCCAATTTTTCCCCATTCACCATCCTTAGCACCTTAACAAGGGGCTCGGTAATTTTCACAAGCTCTACAGACCTTTTCCAAAAATAACTGTCTAACACTTTCTTTTTGGTGTCTTTTCCATCTGGTCTACGAGCCCATCAAGATTCAGACCATTCTTCAGAGGAAAACATTTTCTGCAAGTTTTTATTTTGACCATTGAGACATTGCAACGTGAGGAAGTGAGTTGCAAATCTCGTAATTGCAGGCCTAACAAGCTCTTTGCCCCCAGTGTTTTTCCTCATTATGCTCAATACCCATGAGTGGTTGTAAATGTATTTTGTAATGCACTTGGCATGCTCTACAGTGTTTTTTACCCACTCCACTTTGCCTATATCCTCAAGCATGAGGTCTATGCAATGTGCAACACATAGAGTCCAAAATATGGTCTTATATTTGGTCTCAAGCATCTTTCCAGCAAGAACATAGTTTGAGGCATTATCGATGATGACCTGCACAACACGCTGCTCCCCAACTTCCTGAATAATGTTATCCAAAAGCTCAAATAGAAGGGCTGCATCCTTCACCTTATTAGATGCATCAACTGATTTCAAAAACATGGTTCCTTGAGGGCAAGAAACAAGGAAATCAATGATAGTGCAGTTCTTTCCATCGGTCCATCCATTTGACATGATGGAACAACCTGTTTTGAGCCATGAATCTTTAAACTCAACCAAATACTCATCAATGGAAGATATCTCTTTTTGCAAAAGAGCTGCCCTCAAGTCATGCAAACTAGGGCCTTTGAAGCCTTTTGCTGCAGCTATAACAGAGTCCCACATAGCTTGGTAATAAGGTGAGCGAGCAGCATTAAATAGGATATCTGAATCATACCACCATCTAGCAATGTATTGATGAGAAGTTTCTTTGCATTGTTTTTTCCAATGTTGATCCAAAGTGGATTGACAACTTTGCTGGGAGGAAGTGGGATTAGAAGAGGCAATGTTGGCAAAAGATGAGAAAAAACTTTGGATGTTTGTTCTCTTTGTTCCTTTTGATGGTTGGCCAAAAGAAGGATGAACATAGTGAAAGGGGTCATTGGTGGAAGGGATAGAAGAGGAGTCTTGAATCTCGTAATCATCATGCCCACTCTCTTTCATGGCTTCTAATAATTCCCTCTTCTTTGCAATGTCATCTTGGATGGTCTTCTCCCTAGCCTTATCCTCATAAAACTTTTCAAGCTTGGAAATGTATTCTGCCCTAATAGGACCTAACATTGCATTTGGTGCATCACATGGCTTTACTTGGCCTCTTATCCCAGCGAAGTGTTGTTTCAATCTAAGAATACCCCCACCTCCAATAGATTTATGGCATAATTTGCATATCATTTTTCCATCAATTACATCACAATGAGCCCATGCATTGTCCTTTCCTTTTGGAGCCATGTTTGCTTGAAATAATAACAATTTGCAAAGAAATCTTCCATTTAAAAAAAAAATTGCAGTTAGGCAACATGGAAAACCAAAGCTAAATGTAGGAAAACAAATGCACATGCAAGCTACAAAATTTGATAGCATAGAGCTAGAGATTTGATAGCATAGATGATAGAAGTGAGAAGTCTATAAATTTGTAACACAAAAAAAATTAATTCATGGACAACAGTCAAACGAGGAATTTTCAAGTGAAAATTCTTACCTGGAAATGCAAACTAGCTTCCTTAGCCTCCTCTTGAAGATGGCAACTCCACTGACAGCTACAAACTATCTCCAAAGTAGCTCCAACTCCAACTCCAAGATGACTACTCCAGCAAAAACTCAACACTCTCCAAGCTCACAAACAAATTCACAAACACTCATAAACACTCCAAATCACATGTGTGAGACAAATGAGAGGGAGAGGGGCCTCTTAAAGGCTTGGAGAGGGTGTTTTTGGAGGGAAAACACCCTTAGTTTCCCTCCAAAACCCCTAAAACACATTGAAAAACGTGTTGACTGGGCTCACGGTGGGCTTGCCTCCTAACCGGCCGGTTTGATACAAACCGACCGGTTCCGTCCTAAACCAGCCGGTTAGGACCGATTCGCTGCCTTTTTTTTGCCACAGAGGGTGTCTGACTGGGTTTTTTGACCGGTTCCAACCGGTGGGCTTGCTAACCGGCCGGTTAGACTGGTAACCGGTTAGCTAGGTTGGTTTTGAATACTATGGCAGAGATGCAGCTTGAGCATCAGGGAGGCAGCGTAGAGGCCTATGCAGCGCAGGAGGGGCTCACGTAGTCTAAAGGGGCTCTTGCAGTGGCAATGCAGAGTATTCGTCAGTAGTCTGAGATTTTGCGGGAGAAGCGAGGGTCTGAGCCAGGAGGGCTGAACAACAATATTCATCCAACAAATCGATCCAGCAGAAGAGGAGACGTAGTTCTCTACATGCAAGACACTGGCCCACACAGTGATTGCATAGGGACTTCGCAGTGTTTGTCAGGAGGGTGTCAGATCACTCATTGGATCCGCTAGGACTTGGGGAGCGAAGTAAACCCTTGAATGTATTTCTTGTTGCCGTGATTTCTCTATAAGGTTAGCCGGTGTGAGAGGCAACCTGTTGTACTCAGATTCTGCTTGCTTAATAATACAAACCCTCTATTTGCTGCACCGGTTTTCCCACATTGGGTTTTTCCGGGGATGTGTTGTCCAAAAATAACGGTGTCCCTTGTGTGTTTGTCTCATCTATTGTTTCAGTTTATGATCTGTATGTCAGTGTAATCTATAGTAGTGTTTACATCACTGCTTATCTAATTAAATAACTTGTTGAATGAAATAACAAGTAGGAGATGTAAAACCAATCACTACAGTAGGATTTATGTTTGTAAAGATTCAGAAATTTTCACATATCCCAGTAAATCCACACGAGTGAGAGAGAGAGACAAACCCAGAAACTTCGGTCTTCCTTTTTCCAACAACTTCACACTTTTCCTGCTCTTCTTCTCTTATATATTGAACTTGTGAATGTGAGTACTCCAAATGAATTCAAACTACATCAATATATAGGCTTTTGGTGAGCTCGAATTACTCTGTTTGAGGCCGACGTGGTGTGGAGGTGACTAATAACTTATTTGACTCAATAGTAATTTTTTTTACATGATTCAAAAGCCCAAGAAGGGTCTCTTTAAATGGACAATAACTCTAACGACAAAGAATAAATCCTAAAAGTCATCAATGGGGACTTTGACCTAAAACATGATGACCCAAGCATGAAACCTATGCTTTAATAAGTCATAATAATAAAAATTTTCTTTTTCTTTCTTTTGATAAATATATTTCATTATGACTCAAATACAATTATGAAGACCGAACCTAGTTACATTCCTCAATAGTTAGAACCTTTCCATTAATAAAAACAACTTTCATTCTTTTATCTTCTAGAGTAGATATGGATACAAGATTCTTTTTCAAACCAAGTACATACAAAACTTCTTGTGGAGAAATAGATTTTCCATCATCTAACTGAAATGAAATTGAACCATAACCTTTAAATTGGTGAGTAGAATTATCTCTAAAAGTAACATTTAAATTAGTCTCTCTCTCAACTAGGTTAGAGAGTGCTTCTTTGTAACTAGTAAAATGTTTGGAAGCACCACTATCAACTAACCAGCTATCAAATGAATCCGCAGAAGAAGAACTGGAAAGAGCAGAAACAAGAAAATATTCTGATTGAGTTTCTGCTGCATTATTTCTATATCTTGGATTTCTTGTTTTCTTAGGATGCCCTTTACTTTGATTTTCAGAAGAGTATTTTCTATAATTAGATTTGTTTTTAAATCTAAGTGCTCTTCTTCTTTCTTTACAACCACGAGCAAAATGACCATGCTTTTGACAGTTAAAGCATCTAACTTTTGACATTTGAAAGCATATTTCTTTTTATTACCTTTCTTTTTCTTGTCATAGACTGTAAAAACGGTAGGTTCTCCTTCTTCATGATGTGAAATTCTCCCTCTGGAGATCATTTAGGCCTCCTCTTGGATACACTTTCTCAGGAGCTCATCAAATGTGGGAATAGTGTTAATGTCGCTGATGGTAGTGATAAAAGTCTCCCAAACAAGAGAAAGGCCTCCAAGCGCAATCAATACCATTTCTTTGTTGAGTACAACTTAATCAACTGTTGACAGTTGATTCATGATTTTAGTCATTCTCAGGAAGTATGTTGAACCGTCTCTCCTCTATTCATCTTGATGCCCTTTAGCTAATTCTTCAAGACAATAATCTAGTTCAAGTTACTAATTGCAAACATGTCAAATTAGTTTGTCATACATTTCTTTAACTTTCTTCAAACGAAGAAACATAGGTAATGAGATGATCACTAAGAGAATCAAGGATCATTTTCCCAGCTTTCATTTCACCCTTTTTATGTTTGGATTTGACAACAACACTTGAATTTTCTGGTGGAACAACTACTGTGCCTTCAACATACTCCAAAACTTCATGTTCTTCAAGAGTGATATTTAGCCTTGCTTTCCATGGACCAAAGTTTGAAGCATCATTCAACTTCTCCTCTACTTTGAAGTAGGACGAAGTCATCTTGATCAAAAAAACTTTGGTAGCAAGTGGGGTCTCTTCAAGTGATCTCTGGTCTCCTTGGACTTGTCTTCACCAAGGCTCCAATACCATGTTAAAATCTGAAATTTCTACGCATTTTTGTATTGGTAGAAACTTGAAAGTTGTATGCAGAAAACTGAATGTACTTGCAAAAAATTGAATGTATTTTGCAGAAAACTGTTGGAACTAAATGTACTTAGCAAAAAACTGAATGTACTTTGCAGAAAACTAAATGTACTTTGCAGAAAGTTAAATATACTTTGTAGAACACTGAATGTATTTTATAGAAAATTGAATGTTCTGTGTTGTTACAATTACTTAGAATGCAGATTTCTTCTTCACAACTTTTCAGATCAACAATTGTAGATAGAACATAAACTTAAGGATCATATGAAGACAACCAAGCACAAATATGAGACATTGAGAGTTAGGTCCAATGACCAGGGCAAAACCCACAAGGGGAAGACCCAAATGATTCTTCTTCTATTAGATTTCTTCAATTGTTCAACAGAGTACAAAGAGAGAGAGAGAATGATAATGAATAAAGTCACCAATGTCTGATCAACTTGTAGTTGAAGTTCTCTTGCTCTTTGCTTGAATATCTCCTCCTTCGCTTGATCTGATCTTGTCCTTCACACTTGCTTCAACTCTTCCCTTGCTCTTATTCTTCACTTTCTCTCACACTTCTCTTGCACACACTCAACACTAACTCCCCTTCTTTACAATGAACATGCTACATCAACTCTCACTTGCTCTTGCTTAAATAGATGAGAAATGAGAGTAGTTATAAAATGAATCTATGCCTTGAGCCAATAATAGGAGAATCAAATTCCATGAGGGAGGAGTTACTTGAGGAGAAGTGTAACTCATCCCAAAAATAGAGAGAGAGACACACATGTCTTGAGGGGTTACAATTCGAATTAAGGAGAGAGAAAGTTACACATAGACATGAAAGAATATTTGGTGAGAGTTACAAATCGAATTGAATGAGGGAGTTACAAGTGCATTTAGTGAGGAGTTACACTTTTGCCATACATTGAATTAGGGAGGGAGAGTTACATTCTCTTAAGTGTGGAGTTATTATTTTATTACAAGAGAGAGGCTCAATTTGCCGAGTAATAGATTCTCAATTTAATTTACTTATTTCATGAGATAATTCGTTTTTATTAATCCATTAAAGGTGAACGACTTTAAACTATTTTATAAATAATAGTATCATAATAATAATAATACTAGTAAGGATAAAAATATTAATTCCTGACTTGTCTAATCATGATTGATTTGATTTTAAAATGGATTCCATATGTTGAAATCATCCTTGATCATTGAGATGTGACTTACTATTTTTGGAAAGTCATATTAGAATTGTTAGAAATGGAATTTTATTATAGGTGGTTCAAACATAACCTAGTTACATTTTCCAACACTTTCTCTTAACTAGGGAGGTATTCATCATATATAAGTACAATGGAAGATCTCAAACTATATGAACCATCACGAACTTTAGGCACTGCAATGCCATGGATTAGATTCCTGAGTAGGGCAATCTATCCTTTTGTCTCTCAACAATTTAGGCACCTTAATGCCATGGACTAGATTCCTAACTAGGGGAATTTATCCGGGTGGGACTAAGATGGACTTAAGCTTTCAACCTCTCTATGTACCATTAGGCTTAGTTGCTAACCATCAACCCAAAGGATCTAGGTGCGTGTCAGAGCTCATTGACCAACGCCACCCTTCCAACTTCGGGACTTAGACATCAACACAAAGTGCCGGCTAGATGTCCTCCTAGGCAATGCTTCACTCACAAAGCCTCAATACCTCTTGATCCAGCAGATCAAGGACAACAAATCTCTCTTAATCAAACTTATCGGTAACTAGCATGCTATCAAAACTTTCAAGAGATTTACCTGTACACAACCCCAATCAATAATATACCTTCACATATACATAATCAAATGCAAACCTCTGGGGTCGTTCTAGATGTTGCTCCTCAACTCAGTAGGACTATCAACCGAATCTTTGATAGAAGATTCATCAATTATATGCTTTCCTACTTTTCATGTAGCAACATATCCTCCAAAATTCATCTTCAATCAAAACCAAGCTATGCCCTCCCTCTCAACCTGGGAGCATCTTATTATCCAAAATCCCTCTTAATCTTAGGGAGATCTCTTCTATTCATGCTTCCTGAGGGAGATCAACTTTTTCTTTTCGTCATCAGAGAATCTTTCATGGTTTCCAACCATTTCATCAGAGTTATTATCATTTTTATCATGCTTATCACATCAATGAGCATATTCACCATATTGAAGATTGGGTACCTGCACAACTTAGATAGCAAGTACAACCAAATCTATAGAAGCATGAAGTAGCCATATCAGAATCACGAAAGCATTACAACATTATATATATATATCATATACCCATATTTAATTACAAACAAGAGACATATACTCTTCAACCTCTTGCTAGGGACTTTGTCATAAACCCTAGACTACTTCACAACAACTTTCATTCTATCTAGGATTTCAATGTTTCTTCCAAACTTATGACATACCTTACTGCAACATATAGCAAACCCTAGAAACAATTCAAAAATAAAGCATCTAACAACTTTTCAAAATTCATATGTTAGACTTTTCGCTAGGGTTTCATACAAAACCTAGATTTCATACAAAAGTATCAATCAAAGTCAATCACAACTTAGTCATCAACATGACCAACTTCCACTAGGGTTAGTTTCAAATCCTAGATTTCAGATTGACCATCAATTCGAATCAAAACTCAGATTTCAACAATCTTACACAAATCTCAAATTATCATATTGTCATCATACATCAAAGATATTTACTTCTACTAAGGTTCAACTCCAAAACCCTAGAATTCCATTTTCACAATCTCAATAATCACAAATAGATTTCAGATTGTTACAGCACACATACTACACAATTTAACTACTACTAGGGTTTAGCTACAAAACCCTAGATTTCCAAATATCATCATCCTAGAATCTCAGACAAGGACTTCTATTAAATCCTAAAACTTATCACCATTAATAACTAGGTCAACCCATCTATCTAGGAATTCATTACCATGCATAAGCATATCATATGTTCGACAACATTAATACATATGACCTAGACCAAGCTAGGGTTTCGACCAAGACATATTTATATATACCTAGGGTTTCAACCAAAAGGACATATCTATATATACCTAGGGTTTCATCATCATGCATATCATGTGTTAGTCAAACCCAACTTCACAAATATCAATAGAAGTTAGACATATAACAAACTTGATTGGACTAGGGTTTGATCAGACAAACACACACATACCAAGGAAATCATTTCTAAGACTTTATAAGGTTCTTGCTTACACTTTCCACCAAACCCTAATGAGTTAGGGTTTCAATGTAGAAACATAGAAAACCCAACATTACCAGAACTTCAAAGGTTTGGGATTTTAGACCTTATCATTCAACCCTAACAAGTTAGGTTTTCCTGATCATACCAAAATCCCAAACATGACATCATCAATAAAACTTCAAATAGCATTTCACAATATCCCTAAGCAGTTTAGGGTTTTAGACATTCACATTAGCATACCCTTTGGTTAGGGTTTTCCAGAACCTGTCTAGGGTTCTACAAAATCAGTTAAGAATATGAGTGGGGTGGGTAGATTTATCAAGAGATGAATCACCCAAAACAAGAATCATTATGATTCAATATAGCTAGACATAACAATGTTAGTAATAGACTGTCAAATAAATAGACCTTTAATATAAAGAAATCAATGTATTATAGTTTAAGGCATACCTTTGTTTCTATACCAACCTTTTCTTGGGTAGCTCTCTTCAAACTCCTTGAGGATATAGCATGTGTCTTCTTAATCAAGACAATAAAGGGAGAATGATGATTAGTATTTCATATAATCAAAAACTAAATGAGTACATGTAACCAACAACTGAAAGGAGATGAGATACTTATCTTTGGGAGTTGTTGGTGCTCCCTCCAAAGCTTGAGGAATACCTACAAACTTATAAAAAACAATAAAAATGTCTTTTCCAAAATATGTTAAAAACCTATAAATTCTAGAACATCAAAATAAGATATCTAAGGCTACAAGAAAAAGACTAAGCAGTGTAAGTCCCTAATGTCAGATTCTTCGGGCTTGGCTTTCTGTGGGTTTCCTTCTTCAACAATGTTGGCATAGTCTCTATCTCTCTTCTTATTCTTTGGATTGTTGGGACAATCACTCAAGCAGTGACCCTTCTTATGGTATTGATAGCATTCTACCTTGGACATGTCAACTTTCTTCCTTGGTTGTTTCAATTTCTTTCTTTTATGTTGAGCAGTGCAGGGATTTGAAACACCTTTAGAATTGGCAACTAAAGAGATCCTCAGTTCTTCCTGACTGTAGGTAGTCCGTAGTTCTTCAAAAGTGGGAGCTTCCTTCCGAATGTTAAGACCTGCAAAAAATGCACCCCAAGTAGGTGGTAATCCTAATGGGGCAGTGATCACGAGTTCTTTTTCTGGAACAATTTCATCAATGGCCAAAAGATCATCCCTGATTCTTGCTATCTTCACAAAGAAGGATGCCACTGTGTCTTCTTGAGTCATCTTTGTGGTCCTTAGCTCATTCTTTAAACTTGTTACTTGACCAATGTTCTTAATAGTAAATAACTTTGACAAGGCTTCATACATTTCCTGAGCATGATCGATGTTAGCTATGAATGGGACAAGGTTGTCCTTTATTCCTTCTACCATCAGAGTCATGGCCACCAATTCTAGTTCCCTGAATTTCATTTTGTCATCATCATTGGAATCCTCTGTAGGCTTCTTTACTTTTCCTTTGACCAAGTCTAGTACCTTGTTCTTTTCAAGGATGAGGTCAATCTTTTTCTTCCAGTACCTGTAGTTTGAGGCCCCTTCAAGTTTGTTCTCTCCCTTGATTGTGTTAGACATCTTCCTTGAATATAGTAGATTCCTTCCTTGAGATAATCCTTTTGAATAGTTCCTTGATCAAGTGCTTGAGACTACCTTTTTCTTCCTTCTTCACCAAAGCTCTGATACCATGTTAGAAAATCAGAAAGGTAGAAATATTTTCTTATTCTTGATAATTACTTGTGATGTTTCTTGTTATTACGATTCTTTATATCTTCTTTTGTTTAGTTCATCAAGCAATTACCAAAGCAACAATACATAAAACAATAGATACCAGATGTAGGCACTATGCTAGGGAAAAACCTCTCTCGAGGGGAAAACCTAGTCAAGAAATTATTCCTTTCAATAGTATTCTTTGAGACTCTTCAACCCTAGTCCAAGACCAGACTTTCCCTCCACACCAAGTCACCCTCCCAAAATTTCGACCCCCTTTACAACAACTTCGACTAGGCAACAACTTCTAGCAACAGGGAGCTTCCGACAATAGTGAAACTTGGAAGACCTTGATCTCCCAATCCAAGACACGAAACATAGAGAGAGAGGTACCAAAATTTTGATTTTTCCTTTCTCCTTAGACTTCCCTAAACTCGCACTTACTTTGGATTCCCGACAACAAACCTCGCACTTTTCCTAGCTACAAGAGATATCGAACTTCTTGTGAGAGAGTGATGCTACAAATGAATTCAATGTGCTTGTATTTATAGGCTCCATGTGAGGTTGAATAGTCTTCTTAGGCCGACTTGATCTTCTTCTAGGCTGACTTGATCTTCTTCTAGGCCAACTTGGTGTGGAGGATACATAAACTGTATTTGACTCAATACTTAAACTTTTTACATGATTCAAAAGCCCAAGAAGGGTCTCTTTAAAAGTACAATGACTCTTTTGACTCAGAATAAGTCCTAGAAGTCCTCAATGGGGACTTTGACCTAAAACATGGTGACCCAAGCATGAAACCCATGCTTTAATAAGTCACAATAATAATAATAAACGTTCCTTTTTTTATTCTTTTGACAAGTACATTACATGATGACTCAATACATTAAATGAACACTGAACCTAGTTACATCTTGCAACAGTCCATGGCATTGCGGTGCCTGAACTTCTTCATAGATGATGTGGTTTGAGATCTTCCATGTACCTCCTAGGTTATATGTAAATATGAATACCTCCCTAGTTAAGAGGGAGTTTTGAAAATGTAACTAGGTTCGGTTTTCATAATTGTACTTGAAGTCAAAATGTAATACATTTGTCAAAATAATTTTATTATTGTTGAAATTGATTTATTAAAGCATGGGTTTCATGCTTGGGTCAATTATAGGTCAAGCCTCCATTGTAGGCTTTAGGTTATTGTCAAAATCATTTATTGTTGAGTCAAAGACTCCTCCATCAAGTCATCAACTTAGCCTCTTAGTCTCCAAGTTAGCCTCTTCAAATCAACCTCAAAAGAATAATTATCAAGTAAATATCATGTCGGCCTAATTACAACGACACCTCTTCACATACTGTTAAATTTGGCAACTAGGGCCAAACTCCACCTTGGACAACGCATATGATGTAGCTGATATTTTTATTGGAGTTCTCTTTTTGAGAGGTGTAGGATTGATCTAAAGATCATCTCATTCTGACATGTCAAGGTCGGCCAACAATCTAATGTAGGCTTAGAAGCCCAAAAGACACGTCTATTCATCCTCAACGTTGCATATAAATAGAAGGAGCATCTACCTCATTTGGACACTCATCACTCACACATCTCTCTCTCATCTGATTGGGTCGTACACATTTCTGGGCAACCTCTCTCTCCACACGTGCGAAGGACAAGACTACAATTTTCTGTTTTGGGTGTTGACAGAATTGCAGGAGGGTTTGACCAAAGTTGATCGAGTTTGATTGCGTTTTTCTTGGGGAATACTCTGTTTGGGCAAGACGCAGTTCTGGGCACATAAATTGAAGCATGCAGAGCTGTTTGACCAGCGTTGACCGCAAGTTTGACTCTGCGTTGACCAAGTTTGACTGATATTTTCGGCATTGTTTTGTGCTGATTTGGACTGCTGTTGGAGTCCGAGTTGACTGGGTTTGACTGAGGTGATCTGGAGGTGAAATTCTACCACGTTGACCAACATTGACTTTCTGGTTAGGGCTTCTTGTTGACTGGACAAATTTTCACTGTGATTGGGCAAGTGAATTTTGTATTTGAAGAATAATAAGAAGAATTGATCGAAGGGTTTCCCTACATTGGGGTTTGTCCCTGGCGTGCGCCACATCTTATGTCCTCTTGTGTTGGCTTGTCTTCTACTATTTTTATTTATGTTCTATCTGCATTTACTGTCATCTTAATGTGATTGCTACTATGGAAATTGATATTGGGCTAATAGGAAAAATTGAAGTAAATTGCTCTTAAGCATAGAACATACCATTATTACTTAAAATTAACATGATATTAGAGCTGAGGTGAACACAAAGCCCAAGCAAGAGTGAGAAGAGAAATCACTGAGATCTATTGATTAAGGACAAGATTCAATGGCTTCCACATCCTACTTCAAATCTGTTGACAAGCTTCATGATAAGTCTAATTATCATGCATGGAAGATGTCTTTTGATTTGACTTTAGAAGAGCAAGATGTTATGGACTATGTGCAGGAAAGATTATTGAACCTCCTTGAAATGCACCGGTTGCTGCTAAGACAAAGTACAAGAAAGGTGAAGTCAAAGCCAAGAAGATCATTAGGGATTCTATTCATAAGCATTTAGTTGCTTCTGTCTCCGATTTGAACTCATCAAAGGAGATATATGACAGGTTGGTTGGCATGTTCAAAGCTAGCAATGCAAACCAAGTCCTCTTTCTCAAGAACAAATTGAAGGACATAAAGAGGGGAAGAGGTGAAGATATTCAATCCTACTTCATGAGGATTATTGAGATAAAAAATGATCTACTTTCAATTGGTGAAGTTATTACTGACAGGGAGCTCACTCTCATTGCCCTTGAAGGTCTCCCTCGTGAATGGCATGTGTTCAACACTACTTTCCTCAGTAATGACAGGATTCCAGGTTTTGAAGAATCGCTGACTAGATGTTCTCAAGAAGAGACAAGGATGATGAAAATGGACATGCCTTCAAATAGAAATGATCCTACTGCATTCTCCGCTCATGCTAAAAAGAAAAACAATGCAGGTTCAAAGAAGCAATGTCAAGGAAGACTGGGATTCAAAAATGGAAGGAAGGGAAGATGCTTCATTTGTAACAAGTTTGGCCACTATGTTAGGGAGTGTCCTAATAGAAGGGATACACCTCATGATGATGACAACCACAACCACAACAATTTCAGGGGCAACAACAATCAAAGGAATGGCAAATTCAACAACAAAGGAAAAAGGAATGCTCCCGCTACTCAACATGGAAATGGTCGACCTCCCAAAAGATCAAGAAACTCCAAGTATGATGAATCTAATGTTGTTGATAACAAGCAAAAAGAATTTTATCTTATATCTTCCCTCTCTACTGCCTCTCCTCCGGACACCTTGGGAAATTGGTTGATTGATAGTGGTGCCTCAAGGCACTTCACTGGGTATAAGGAAGCTCTTTCAAATCTGATAGAAAAGGACACAAATTTAGAAATCATTCTTGGGGACAATGCCGCCTATCCCGTGAAGAGAGTTGGGAATGTTACTCTTCAATTGAATCAAGGTAACACCATTTATCTAGAAGAAGTACTATATGTACCTGATTTAAAGAAGAACCTGGTATCTATCTCGACGATGGAGGACAAAGGATTCAAGGTGGCATTCATCGATGGAAAGGTACGTGTTTGGAATAGAAATTTGAAAGAAGCATTTACTCTTGGATTCAGGGTTGATAGCCTATATCGAGTTCGAGGAAGCCCATTAGGAGCTATGTCTTACGACACATCTCTTCAATTCGAATTATGGCACTAGAGGTTTGCTCATCTATATTATAAGGCTCTACCCGATGTGAGGAAGATGGTGACAGGTATGCCCAAATTTAAAGTAGAACATGAAGGTGTTTGTCAGGGATGTGCTAAAGGAAAACATACAAGGGGACCATTCCCCTCAAGTGATAACAAGACTACCGACATTTTGCAATTGGTTCATTCTGATCTATTTGGTATGATGCCCGTGACATCTTTGGGAGGATATTTATATTATGCTATCTTTGTGGATGATTTCTCTTGCAAAACTTGGATATATTTCTTGAAGAAGAAGGACGAGGTATTCTCATGGTTTTGTTCTTTCAAAGCTTTGGTCAAAAATCAAATAGGGAAGAAGATCAAAATATTGAGGATCGATAATGGAACCGAATATGAATCAAATGAGTTCAATGACTATTGTAGAGAAGCTGGCATTAAGAGGGAGACTACTACTGCATATACTCCTAAGAAAAATGGTGTTGCTGAAAGGAAGAACCGTTCTATTATAGAAGCCACTCGTGCCATGCTTCATGATCAAAGCCTTCTGAAGTTCTTATGGGTTGAAGCTGCCAACACTGTTGTGTATGTTCAAAATAGATGTCCTCATTAAGCGTTGGACTCCAAAACTCCCGAAGAAGTTTTCACCGGTAAGAAACCTGATGTTTCTCATTTTAGAATTTTTGGTAGCCTCGTATATTTTCATGTGCCAAAAGAAAAGAGAAGCAAATTGGATGCATCTGAGAATAAAGGAACATTTGTGGGGTACAGTGAAACGTCTAAGGCATATAGAATCTATTTGCTTGGTCAAAGAGAAGTGGAGATAAGTCATAATGTCACCTTTGATGAAGATGCCGCCCTTGGTAAGATTAGTGACCTTCCTATTCCAAGGAAGGACAAAGAAGCAGATACAGGAAAACAGGGAGAATCGCAGGATGAGCCGATGCCCGATGTTGAAGGACCAATGGATCCCATTGATCCACCTCGCCCCCCTCCTCAAAAAGGAGACCCTCATGGTTTTGGTAAACTCTCAAAGATGCCGAGAGACGTATTGCACCAAGGGGACATTTCGTAAAAGTAAGAAGCCGAATAGGTACCAAGGGTACTTAACTGCCATGAGCACCATTGTTCAATTTGAGCCTTGCACATTCGAAGAAGCTGTGAAGCGCCAAGTTTGGAAGGATGCTATGAATGAAGAGTATGAGTCGATTATGAAGAATGATGCCTGGGATGTGGTCCCTAGACCTAAGGACAAGCCCGTTGTCACCTCAAAATGGCTTTACAAGATCAAGCATGGAGCTGATGGGAGTGCTGAAAAGTTCAAGGCTAGGTTTGTTGCTCGAGGCTTCTCTCAAAAATAAGGTGTGGACTATGATGAGATATTTGCACTAGTTGCCTGATATACCACCAACCATTCGATTATAGCCCTTGCTGCCTCGCAAGGATGGAACCTACACTAGATGGATGTCAAAACCGCCTTCTTGCATGGTTCAATTAAGGAGGAAGTCTATGTAGAACAACCCGAGGGGTTCGAAGTTCAAGATCGTCAGACACATGTATGCAGGTTGAAGAAATCCCTCTATGGGTTGAAGCAAGCTCCTCGAGCTTGGTATGAGAGGATTGACAACTATCTGATGAAGCCGAGCTTTACAAGAAGTGACGCTGATCTGAACCTTTACTTTAAGGTTGAGAATGACATACCTCTCATCTTGGTACTTTATGTGGATGATCTCTTTCTGACAAGTGCAAACCCTCTTATTCATCAATGTCAGAGGGAGTTGGCTTCCAAGTTTGAAATGAAGGACCTAGGACTGATGCATTATTTCCTAGGGTTGGAGGTTTGGCAAAAGCCAGGCGAGATTTTCCTCTCTCAAGGAAAGTACATTGTAAAGATACTTGAAGGATTTGGGATGGTGGACTGTAAGTCTGTGACTACTTCGATGAAACTTAACTTCAAGAAGTTATGTAGAAGTGCTGTTGGGCCCGATTTGGGAAATCCTTTTGAGTATTGTCAACTCATAGGGGCCCTGATCACATTGAGCCAGTTTATGGTCGAGCCTCATCACATACATTGGATTGCTGCCAAGAATCTCTTGAGATATCTTCGGGGCACAGTCACCTATGGACTGAGATACACTATTGGGAATATAAGGCTCCATGGTTATTCCGATGCTGACTGGGCTAGTAGTGTGGTTGATCATAAAAGCACATTGGGATGTTGCTTCTCTCTAGTTTCTACTTCGATATCCTGGATGAGCAGGAAGCAAAAGTCTGTTGCTTTGAGCACCGCTGAGGCTGAATATATTGTTGTCAATATGGCCTCCTATGACGCTGTTTGGTTGAGGAAGCTCTTTAATGAGCTGTATGGACATGCGCCGGATATCACCGAGATCTTCTACGACAACCAAAGTGGGATTCGTCTTTCTGAAAATCCCGTGTTTCATGATCGCTCCAAGCATATTGATATCAGGTACCACTTTATTTGGGGTATGGTATAATGGGGAGCAATAAGTCTCCGTCATATTGGGACTAATGATCAGGTTGCAGATATTCTTACGAAGCCCCTAGGGAAGGTCAAATTCTTAACCTTCCGTGAATGACTTGGAGTCGTGGAGAGACCCTCTTATGAGGGTCCCATTTGATTTGGATATTGAGCTCTGTGAGCTCCGGGGGGCTTGGGGTACTTCTTGGAGCGATGAGTGACCATAGGCTGAGTGGTTCACCTTCTCCTAGTGGTGTGCGATGTACAGGGTGAGTGGTTCACCTTCCCTTGCGATATCCCATGATGGTTGAGATATGCATAGGATGAGTGGTTCACCTTCTCCTGCCGTCACATCCTACCCATGCAGTTCGGGACTCATGGGAAGTACCTCCCATCTGATCCATGAGTAGGGAAATGAGGATAGGGACCATAGTACTACCGATGGATGCATCATGTACTACCGTACTCCCTATGGATGTTTGATATTGATCTGGGATCAACAGAGACTGACTTCGGGTCAGTGGAGAGTAGTATGATACACTCTCGATTATTGGAGACTGACTTCGGGTCAGTGGAGAGTAGTATGATACACTCTCGATTATTGGAGATTGGCTTCGGGTCAGTGGAGAATGGTATGATACATTCTCGATCATTTCTTCATGGTTCAACAGATTGGGATGGTATAGATTGTCAGATGTTTTGGCAAGTGGAGTTCTTCCTAGTTGAGAGGGAGTGTTAAATTTAGGAAATAGGGCCAAACCCCACCTTGGACAACTCATATGATGGAGCTGATATTTTTATTGGATTCCTCTTTTCGATAGGTGTAGGATTGATCTAAAAATCATTTCATTTTGACATGTATAAATGGAATTATGAATTTATTTCGTTTATGGACAAATTGTCAAGGTCGACCGACAATCTAATGTAGGCTCAGAAGCCCAAAAGGCACGTCTATTCATCCTCAATGTTGCATATAAATAGAATGAGCATCTATCTCATTTGGACACTCATCACTCACACATCTCTCATTTGATTAGGTCGTATAGATTTATGGGCAATCCCTCTTTCCACACGTGCGAAGGACAAGACTGTAATTTTCTGTTTTGGGCGTTGACCGAATTGCAGGAGGGTTTGACCAGCGTTGATCGAGTTGCAGTTGACCGAGTTTGACTACGTTTTTCTTGGGCAATATTTTGTTTGGGCAGGTCACATTTATGGGCACATAAATCGAGGCATTCATAGCTGTTTGACCAGCGTTGATTGTAGGTTTGACTCTGCGTTGACCAAGTTTGACTGATATTTTCGGGACTGTTTTGGGTTGATTTGGACCACTGTTGGAGGCCGAGTTGACGGGGTTTGAATGCGCTGATTTGGAGGAGAAATTCTGCCACGTTGACCATCGTTGACTTTCTAGTTAGGGCTTTCTGTTCACTGCTATTTGACTGGACAAATTTTCACTGTGATTGGGCAAGTTAATTTTGTATATTGTACTCTCTCTCTGCTGAACTTTTGGGGTACTTCTTGGAGCGATGAGTGACCATAGGTGAGTGGTTCACCTTCTCCTAGTGGTGTGCGATGTACAGGGTGAGTGGTTCACCTTCCCTTGTGATACCCCATGATGGTTGAGATATGCATAGGATGAGTGGTTCACGTTCTCCTATGGCATATGAACCAGATGAGTGGTTCACCTTCTCCTGCCGGTACATCCTACCCATGCAGTCTGGAACTCATGGGAAGTACCTCCCATCTGACCCATGAGTAGGGAAATGACAGATGGTTTGGCAAGTGGAGTTCTTCCTAGTTGAGAGGGAGTGTTAAATTTAGTAAATAGGGCCAAACTCCACCTTGGACAACTCATATGATGGAGCTGATATTTTTATTGGATTCCTCTTTTTGATAGGTGTAGGATTGATCTAAAGATCATTTCATTTTGACATGTATAAATGGAATTATGAATTTATTTCGTTTATGGACAAATTGTCAAGGTCGGCCAACAATCTAATGTAGGCGCAGAAGCCCAAAAGGCACGTCTATTTATCCTCAACGTTGCATATAAATAGAATGAGCATCTACCTCATTTGGACACTCATCACTCACACATCTCTATCTCTCATCTGATTGGGTCGTATAGATTTCTGGGCAACCCCTCTCTCCACACATGCGAAGGACAACACTGCGATTTTCTGTTTTGGGCGTTGACTGAATTGCAGGAGGGTTTGACCAGCGTTGATCGAGCTGCAGTTGACCGAGTTTGACTATGTTTTTCTTGGGCAATATTTTGTTTGGGCAGGTCACATCTATGGGCACATAAATCGAGGCATTCATAACTGTTTGACCAACGTTGACCGCAGGTTTGACTCTGCGTTGACCAAGTTTGACTGATATTTTCGGGACTGTTTTGGGTTGATTTGGACCACTGTTGGAGGCCGAGTTGACTAGGTTTGAATGAGCTGATTTGGAGGAAAAATTCTGCCACGTTGACCATCGTTGACTTTCTAGTTAGGGCTTCCTATTGACTGCTATTTGACTGGACAAATTTTCACTGTGATTGGGCAAGTTAATTTTGTATATTGTACTCTCTCTCTCTGTTGAACTTTTGAAGAATAATAAGAAGAATTGATCAAAGGGTTTCCCCACATTGGGGTTTGTCCCTGGCATGCGCCACATCTTGTGCTCTCTTGTGTTGGCTTGTCTTCTACTGTTTTTATTTATGTTTTATCTGCATTTACTGTCATCTTAATGTGATTGCTAATTTGGAAATTGATATTGGGCTAATAAGAAAAATTGAAGTAAATTGCTTTTAAGCATGGAACATACCATTGTTACCTAAAATTAACACATACTCATGTTGGCTCATTTATATTGGGCAACCACTATATATACAAACCTAGACTTTGCATAAAATGACAAGTACAGAAGCTCACATTTTTCAGAGAGGATGTTTCAGTGGTATAACACAGATAGTTCGGACATAATTTCAGAAAAGATGTTCGGTTTTCAGAGAACGATTCAGATGAATCACTGGGATAATCTCGACCTACTTTTTGTGATACAGATGAAGATTTCAGTGAAGGATAAAGACAAATTCAGTGGATGGTTCGTTACTATTCTATGAAGATGTTTTGATGTTGTCACTACAAAATGTTTTCCAATGATACCACAGTGATCCGTCTTGATGCTAGTACAATGATATGAAGTTTCAGTTCACAATTTGGATGTTATGACATTGATAAGGTTGCGATACTGAATGGTGAAGGATGACTTGATGGAGGGAGTCTAGTCTAGTTTGTAAGGGTCTTGGTCATCTCATCTTGATGTTGATTTGGGGTAGCATCGGATGTGCTATAGCCATGAAAATTGGTGGAGAGGCTAAAGCACATGAGATCTCCAAGACGCAGAAATGGTTTAGGGAAATTCTATGATGGAGGGAGTCTATTCTAGTTTGTAAGGGTCTTGGTCGTCTCATCTTGATGTTGATTTGGGGTAGCATCGGATGTGCTATAGCCATGAAAATTGGTGGAGAGGCTAAAATGCATGAGATCTCCAAGGCCCAGAAATGGTTTAGGGAAATTCTACCCGGTGAGAGAGATCAAAATAATTAATATTTTTAATGGATTCCTAAATCTAAACTTAGGAAAATAAAAATATTAATGGGTATTAATATAAAACTGTGTTGGGTTGTGTTATATTCTTTCCACGACTAGCCCACGTAGTTAACCGAGGGGGTTAGAGGGGGGGCTCCGACTCCCCCTTTGTTGCGCCGATTGCGTAGCAGGGGGTTCACAGGGGGTTTGAGGGGTGCAGGTAACCCCCCTCTATGGGATCCGGGGGTTTTTTGGACCCTATATTAGGTTGGGTGAACCTACCTATGGTTTTGTGCATGTTTTTCGCACATGGTTTTGGACGCGATGGTTTTCGGTCCATGGTTTTGGACACGATGGTTTTCGGTTCATGGTATTGGATGCTTCAGCATGTATAACTATGTATTGTAACACTGAAAGGAACATAATGAAAAATCAAGCTGGTAGTCCCAGTTTTGGGATCCAGTGGAAAATCATTGTGTATATGTGTTTTATGTGTTATGTTCTCGCATTGTTTATATTCTGTGTTTTAGAATTCGTATGTAGGTAATTTCTATACAGGGTTAAAACCTACATTTGGTATCAGAGCCAGGTTTTGGCTTCAAGGGGACGCCTTTATTGCTGAGGGGTTTTGCTCGGGCCTGTGGTAGACCCTGTTCAGTGGGAGATTTGTGGGATCGATTTTGGTGGTGAAAGAAGATGGTGAACAGTGGAAAGATAGAGATCGAGAAATTTAATGGTTAGAGTTTTGAGTTATGGAAACTCAAGATGGAGGACTGTTGGTGGATAAAGACCAGTGGATCGCGGTAGATCCAGGTACTAAACCAACAGGAGTGTCCGATGAAGAATAGAAGAAGTTGGATCGGAAGGCAAAGAGCACAATACGATTGTGTGTCTCAGATTCAGTATTGCTGAATGTATCAGGGAAGCTACGACGAAGGCTTTGTGGAACAAGTTAGGGACTTTCTACCAATCTAAGTCTCTGGTGAATAAACTGTTCCTACGGAAAAAGCTGTATAACTTGAGGATGAAAGATGGAGACTCGGTGACATTGCATTTGAACGCATTTAATACTGTGGTAAGTTAGTTATTATCTGTTGATATAAAAATTTCAGATGAAGATAAGTGCATCAGCTTGTTGTGTTCTCTGCTAGATTCGTGGGATAGTTTGGTTATTGCAATAGGTAGCAATGCAACTGCCTTGCAGTTTGATGAAATAGTCTCATCTTTGCCGACAGAGGAAATGAGATGGAAAAATATGGAGAGCCAGAATGGTGATGCCTTGTTTGTACGAGGATGGTCCTAAAACAGAAACAAAAATAAGTCATCGAGTGGGAGGTTTAAATCTAGAGGGAGATCTAAATCTCTAGGAAAACTTATAAAGGTGGTGTGTTGGAAATGCGGAAAGGAAGGGCATTACAAAAGGGATTGTAAATTTAAAGCTCCTGATAAAGGAAAGGGATCTGATGATGCTCCTTCTGCAGAAGCGAAAACCACTTCAGATGAAGGTGGGGATGTGTACTTGGCTTCTTCAAGTACACATGTAGATCATGAGGCATGGTTGATTGACTCAGGGGCATCATTTCATTCACTCCCCATAGAGAGTGGTTTTGCGAGTATGAGAAATATGATGGTGGTGATGTCTTCTTGGGGGATGACAGAAAGGCTAGAATCGCTGGTCACGGAAAAGTAAAGTTGAAGTTGCAAGGTGGAAGGGTTAGAATACTTCCGGGTGTTTTGCATATTCCTGCATAAGCCGGAAATCTGATTTCTGTAAGCAAGCTGGATGATGCAGGTGTAAAAACAATGTTCGAGAAGGATACCTGCAAGATGGTTTGGGGAGCACTGGTATTGATGCGGGGAGTTTGGATTGGAACTTTGTATAAGCTGCAAGGTAGCACTGTTGTTGATGGGTGCAACAGTTTTGTGGTTCCTGAAAGTGGAGCAGAAAATCTAGTGGTCTCTGGAGAGAAGACCATGTTGTGGCATCAAAGGCTTGGACATATTGGAGAAAAGGGCTTCCGAATGTAGGAATTTACAGGGTAAGTTCCTCAAACAGAACACCAAAGGACACCGCTCACAAACAGATCACAGATCAATACACCAGTACTTTTGACGTGGTTAAAACCCTCAAAGAGGGAAACAGTCCACGGCCTGAGCCAACGCGGCCACTTCAGGCAATTTATTAATAAAAGAATGAAAATTTACATAAGCTTCTCTCATGGACGGTTACCCTACAAATGACCCTCTATGCTCTTTAAATAGAGATCATGGACCAATCGGGTGTTAAGCCACGGATCAAGTGTCGGTAATACCAAGGAGAGAATGAACCGTCGGATCACTACATATCGTAATCGTCGGATTGTAAGTTACAAGTTACAAAATGTACATAGTAAAGAAACACACTTTACCTAACTCTATACTAGACCAAGTTATACTTAACTATTTCCTATGTGTCGGAATATCCTAACATCCCCCCTTAAGAACAACTTGGGATAGGATTGAAGGATTTACAAATATGACAAAATAGGAGAAGGAAGGAGGCACTAGATCCTATCCCCCCTTAGTGACAACTTCCTGAACTCCAACCATAAATCGAAGTTTAGTGAACTTCGCCTCTGTGAGAGCCTTTGTAAAGATGTCTGCAACTTGATCATCTGTTGAACAATATTGCACTTCAAGAACATGGTCGTGAATGAGCTTTCTGATGAAGTGCATGTGCAATTCAATGTGTTTGCTGTGCTGATGTTGGATTGGATCTTTGCATAGTTGAATGGCACTTTGATTATCACACCAAAGTGTAGTCGGATGTTGCTGCTGAACCAAGAGTGAACACATAACCTGCAGTAGACTTCCGATCATCAGGGTCACCAGCCCGATCGGAATCAGTGAAACCAACCAATAGAGGAGATGCTTCGACACTGTAATGAATCCCAAACTGAACTGTACCTTGAACATAACGAAGTATTCTTTTAGCTGCTTTCCAATGACTTTCACGTGGGTTTTGCATAAACCGAGCAACAAGGCCAACAGGAAAGGAAAGGTCAGGACGAGTATGGGTTAGATACAAAAGTTTTCCTACAAGTTGACGGTATAAGGTAGCATCAACTTCAGGAGAAGTACAAGTGACTAAAAGTTTGACTCCAGACTGAAAGGGAGAAGGGGTTGGCTTACAGTCTTCCATGTGAAAATGGCATAGAATATCACAGGCATACTTGGACTGGGAAAGGAAAATACCTTCCTTGGATTGCAAGACTTGAAGACCAAGAAAATAATGTAAGTGTCCTAAGTCTGTCATTTCAAACTTCCTTTTAAGGCTATACTTCACATGGTTTATAAGGTTGGGATCACTACCAGTCAGGATAAGATCATCAACATAAAGAACAAGAATGATAAGAGACTTGCCCACTTTCTTGGTGTAGACAGTATTGTCAGAATGACACCTAGAAAAACCATTTTCGAAAAGAAAGATATCCATTTTGGCATACCAAGCTCGAGGAGCTTGCTTGAGACCATAAAGGGATTTCTTAAGCTGACATACAAGGCTGGACTCTGTTTGTATAAAGCCAATTGGTTGTTCCATATAGATTTCTTCATGCAAGTCCCCATGCAAGAAGGTGGATTTAACATCCATCTGATAGACTTCCCATTTGAAAGAGGCAGCAAGGGAAAGAACAAGGCGGATAGAGTTCATTTTGGCAACAGGGGAGAAGGTTTCAGTGTAGTCAATGCCTTCAACTTGTGAAAAACCCTTAGCAACAAGACGAGCTTTATGTTTATCAACTTTCCCATCTGGTCCATACTTGGTTCTGTAAACCCATTTGCATTTAACAAGTTTTCGTCCCTTTGGTAGAGGAACAAGATCCCATGTATCATTTGCCAATAATGAATGATATTCTTCATTCATAGCTGCTTCTCAATCTGGATGGCCTGAAGCTTCTACAAAGGTGTCAGGATCATAATTCACTGAAGCTTGAGCCAGTAAAGAAGAGGCTCTATCAAACTGAGAACATGTACGTTGCTGATCTGTAGGATCACCGGCAAGATCACCTGCTGCATCCCAAGTAGCACAGACCCATTTTGGAAGCTGAGGAGCTGAAGGAGGATCCTGAGAAGGTGGGGGAGGATTGTCATCCTCGCTTTCATCATCTGAAGAAGAAATATTTTCAAAAGTAGAAGAGATAGGAAGAGGTGGCACATCTGCCGAATTAGGCTTGTAGGCCGATATATTTTCAGCAAACTTTACATCTCTTCTAATGATAACATTCTTGGACTTTAGTGGAATAAGTCTATATCCTTTGACATCTTCAGAATATCCAACAAAAATACATTTTTCACTCTTAGGTTCTAAAGCTTTATGTTTCTCATCTAGAATATGGGCCCATGCTTCACTTCCAAAAACACGAAAGTGACTTACATCTGGTTTAATTGAGCTCCATGCTTCTTTTGGAGTGATATTCTTTAAAACCTTAGTAGGAGTGCGATTTATTATGTAATTTGCACAGTTAATTGCTTCTGCCCAATAATTAAGACTAAGTCCTTTAGATTGAAGCATACAATTAGCCATTTCCTTTAAGGTGCGATTCTTCCTTTCAGCTACACCATTTTGTTGTGGAGTATATGGAACAGTATGTTGCATTTGAATTCCATTCTCAGTGCAAAAGTTGATGAATTTGTTGTTAACATATTCTCCGCCATTATCAGATCTTAGCGTAAGAATTTGATGTCCAGATTGTTTTTCAACAAAGGCCTTAAAGGCCAAGAACATGTTAAATACTTCACTCTTGAGTTTTAAGAAGTATACCCAAGTGCGTCTGGAGAAATCATCAATGAAAGCTAAGAAATACTTGTAGCCAGAGAATGAAACAACTGGAAGTGGACCACATAAATCACTATGCACGAGCTGTAAAGGGGCTGAGGTGTGCCAAGAGGCACGTTTTTCAAAACTGTCTCGATGATGTTTTCCGAGTACACATCCGGAACAGACACCATCTCTGCAAGATACCATTGGAAGACCTGTCACCATATTTTCTTTACATAGATTCTGAAGAGAGCGATAGTTTAAGTGACCAAATCGCTCATGCCAAAGTTTGCTCACTTCATCATTATGAGCAACAAATACCGAGGGAAGATTTGATGACCCAAAGTTGTGAAACTTATACAACCTTGTAGAATCATCAGCAATGCCTGTAGCTAAAATCTGTCTAGGATCTCTTAGGTCCTTAATTACAACATCGTGAGGTGAAAATTCAATGATTTTACCTTCACCTGAATGAGTTATCTGATATACAGATAGAAGGTTGCAGGATAAGGTTGGAACACATAATACATCATTAAACTGACCATTGTCTATATGAACAATTCCAGTCCCTACAACACTAAGAGATCTATCATCACCAACATATATATTTTTGGTGTTACAATCATTTAAAGAAGAAAACATGGCTTTGTTTTTGGCCATGTGATAAGAAGCTCCAGAATCAATGAGCCACTCATGAGAATGAGAAGAAGAAGATACATTTAGTGCATAGCCAGACCGAGATGCTTGACAACCACATGCAGAAAGTGCCATTCCTGAAGATGAAGTTGAAGTTGAAGAGTGCTCCAAATGGATGTTATGCTTCTTCATTGCTGCTTCCAAGGCTTCCATCTTCTTAAAGCATTTGGATTCTAAGTGGCCATCTCGATTACAAAAGTTGCAATGTCTATTAGTCTTCTTCCCTTTGTTTTTATTTGTCTTATCATTTTGTTGAAATGATTTTTCATTTTGAGGCTAAAATTGCTTAGGACCCTTGTTTGGTTTAGGACCATTCCTTTTAGGATACAACTTCTTAGGATTCTTTGGATTTGGTTGCTGCTGGGCGGCTAACGCTTTCTTGGAAGAGTTTCCAAGATTAAGAAGACCAAGGTGTAAGAGTTTTTCTTGTTCTCTTATTAAAGAATCACAAAAAGAATCAAAGGAAGGGGACTTGTAGTCTTGTCCTTGAGAAATGAGGGCTTCTCTTGTAGAATGGAAGGTGGAAACAAACACAGAGTATGATGGTCCCAACTTAGTAAGAATGGAATAGATAAGGTTACTATCTTCTTTCTTAACCTTAACACCTTTCAAGAGAAGTCTAAGGGTCTTGAACTTGGACAAAAAATCTTCAATGCAAAAAAATTATTGGGGTCCAATGTAAGCAACTCATTTTCAAGTTGATGGGCTCTACGTTCATTTTTGATTCCAAAAACTTTAGTAATCTGTTTCAATGCTTCATCAGGAGTATCAAGTTCTGCAATATGGAATCTAAGATCTGGAGAAATAGACATCCCTATCAACCCATGTGCTTGATTTTGCCTATTTTCCCATTTAGCTGCCTTATCTTCATCTTTCGGTTTGGTTTCTTGGCCTGAGGCTATTCTGTAGAGACCTTTACTTTTAAGTAAATCCACAATGTAGGACCACCATTGGAAGTAGTTGGTGCTGTCAAGAATAACTTGGCATGGACTTTCCATTTTAACATAAACTGAAGCTATAGATGCTGAAACTAAGTGTTTCAATGGAAAGATCTCGAAAAATTAGGCTGTTTAAAAAAAAACGGTTCTGAAAACGACTTCCGGATGAAGAAGTTATGGCTTTTTGAAGAAAATTTGATGAAGATGCCGACGAAGTGCGGGAATGTGCGGAAATGAAAAAACCGCCCCTACAAAAAGGAGACTTGAACTCAAGACCTCTACTCTCATAAATTAGCTTTGGACCAAGTGAGCTATACAAAAAGTTTGAGAGAGAGGGGGGGGGGGGTTGAAGCTTTGGGTTGCGTGCTTACTTTGAGAAAGCTCTTTTTCCCTACAAAACAAAAAACACAAAACCCAACACGGACATACAAAAAAAAAACGAACCTTGCGGCTCGAAGTTAGCTTTAGCCGGAAACTAAATATTTTCCTCAATGTTTCTGATTTTCCGAGATCACACTAAGGCGCAGCGGAAAAGAGCATACGCATGAGAAAAATCCTTCCTCTCTGTTTCTGATTTGCCCAGATCGCACAGAGTCGCGGGGCAAAGAGCATACGCAGAAATGAAAGGTATAGATCCGGTAATAAAAAAGGCTAAATAAACTGAAACCGAAATAAACAGAGAGAAAATAACTGTAAACTGCAAATAAACACTGTATACCTCCAGATCTTAAAAATGACGTAGCTAGGGCTACCAGAAACCTTTTCGCATGAAACGAAAGGGGTTCCTCACTGGAACATATGCTCCCAACACAATAGAGCAGTCCACTCAGCCCGAAAGTAGTCAGAAACAGTAGATCTAGGAAACGACAGTTGGATGCAGTTCTACCGGCTTCAGATTTGGATCACCAACGGACGCGGCCCTCAAATAGCTTTGATACCATGTGGGAATTTACAGGGTAAGTTCCTCAGACAGAACACCAAAGGACACCGCTCACAAACAGATCACAGATCAATACACTAGTACTTTTGACGTGGTTAAAACCCTCAAAGAAGGAAACAGTCCACGGCCTGAGCCAACGCGGCCACTTCAGGCAATTTATTAATAAAAGAATGAAAATTTACATAAGTTTATCTCATGGACGGTTACCCTACAAATGACCCTCCATGCTCTTTAAATAGACATCATGGACCAATCGGGTGTTAAGCCACGGATCAAGTGTCGGTAATACCGAGGAGAGAATGAACCGTCGGATCACTACATATCGTGACCGTCGGATTGTAAGTTACAAAATGTACATAGTAAAGAAACACACTTTACCTAACTCTATACTAGACCAAGTTATACTTAACTATTTCTTATGTGTCGGAATATCCTAACATCGAATACTTCATGGTAAAGGTATGGTAGAAGGTATGAGTAATAACTCTTTGGATTTTGATTTCTGTGAAAATTGTGTATATGGGAAGCAGAATCGGGTGAGTTTCCCCTCTGGTGGTAAAAGGGCGAAACATATATTAGAACTTGTGCACAGTGATGTGTTTGGACCTGTGAAGGTTCTATCACTGGGTAAGTCTGTGTACTATGTATCATTTATAAATGACTTCTCAAGGAATACATGGATATGTTTCCTTAAGAAGAAATTTGAAGTCTTTGATAGGGTTAAAAAATTTAAGGCTCTGGTGGAAAACCAGACATAAAAGAAGATAAAGGTGTTGAGGACAGATAATGGTGGAGAGTTTTGCAGCAAGGAATTTGAAGAATTCTGTAAGAAGTGTGGTATAGCACGGCAGAAGACTACTCCATACACACCTGAGCAAAATGGAGTTACAGAAAGAATGAACAAGACGTTGATGGAAAGGGCAAGAAGCATGCTCAGTGGTGCTGAGTTAGGACAGGAATTCTGGGCAGAGGCGGTGGAGACAGCATGTTACCTGGTCAACAGATCACCTTCATCAGCGTTGGAGGATAAGACTCCACAAGAGGTATGGACTGTTAAGAAACCCTCTCTTTCACATTTGAGGGTATTTGGATGGGATGCATATGTACATGTTCCAAAGGAGAAAAAAACGAAGTTGGAGAGTAAATCTGAAAAGTGCATCTTTATTGGGTATAAGGATGGTTTAAAGGGTTATAAGCTTTGGAACCCAGTAACAAGGAAGGTTGTGTACTGCTAAGATGTGCTGTTCAGAGAGGTGAAAGATGTTATTAAACATGAAGTCCAACCAAAGGAACCTGAGAAGATAGAGTTTGAACTTAAGGAGGAAGAATAAGACTCTACAGTAGAGGAGAAATAAGAAGATGAAGAGCCACAAACTTCGAGTGTGAGAAGATCAGTTCGAGAAAGAAGGCAGCCAGAAATGTATAGTCCATTTGCTTTCTATTCAAATTTTGCTTTATCTGTTACTGATGATGATCCTAGAACTGTGAAGGAAGCAGTAGATTCAAAGGATGGAAAACTCTGGAAAGAGGCCATGATTGATGAAATGGCATCTTTGCACAAAAATGAGGCTTGGGATCTGGTGGAGTTGGCGGCTGGAAGGAAATCCATTGGCAGCAAATGGGTGTTCAAGAAGAAGACAAATGCAGAAGGAAAGGTGGAGAAATACAAAGCTCGGTTGATAGCAAAAGGTTATTCCCAGGTGCCAGGAATTGATTTTGGTGATATTTTTTCTCCTGTTGCCAAGGTAGCTTCTATTGGATTACTTTTATCTGTTGCTGCTTCTTTTTATTTTGAGGTAGAACAGATGGATGTGAAGACAACATTTCTTCATGGGGATCTGGAAGAGGAGATCTACATGAAGCAACCTAAAGGTTTTGCGATGAAGGGTAAGAAAGAAATGGTATGCAAGTTAAAAGAGTCTCTGTATGGGTTAAAACAGTGACCAAGGATGTGGTATCAGAAATTTGATACATTTATATGGGGACTTGGCTTTACCAAAAGCAAAACAGATCACTGTGTGTATTTTAAATTAATTGGTGACCGTGTTATTTATCTGGTCTTGTATGTGGATGATATGTTGCTGGTTGGAAATGACAAAGAAATTATCCAGGATTTGAAGACCCAATTGTCCTCCAAATTCGACATGAAAGATCTTGGTGCTGCAAACTATATCTTGGGCATGGAAATTAAAAGAGACCAGGAAAAGAGGAAGCTCTGGTTAAACCAGAGGAAGTATGTCGAGACAATACTGCAGAGGTTTAATATGCAGGATAGTAAACCGATGAAGGTCCCTATTCCTGTAGGTGTGAGGTTATTTGCTGAACAGTGTCCCAAGACACAAGAAGAGGAAGAGGACATGTCCCGTGTTCCATATGCAAGTGCAGTCGGTAGCCTGATGTATGCAATGGTCTGTACTAGACCAGACATTGCACATGCAATGGGAGTATTGAGCAGGTTTATGTCAAAACCAGGGAGGGAGCACTGGACAGCAATGAAGCGGGTTTTCAGGTATTTGCGTGGCACTAGTGATTATGGTTTGTGCTACCAAGGAAGATCAGGATTGGACAAAGTGTTGGATATTCGTGGCTTTGTTGATGCAGACTGGGTTGGAGATCTGGATTAGAGAAGATCTACAAGTGGGTATGTGTTTAACCTATTTGGAGGTGCAGTCAGTGGGATGAGTAAGAAACAATTTATAGTGGCACTATCAACTATAGATGCAGAATACATGGTAGCCACTCATGCAAGCAAGGAAGCAGTTTGGTTGCAGAGGTTGTGTTCAAGTATGGGGTTAGTACAGGGAGCTATAAGGATAGATTGTGACAACCAAAGTGCAATTTTCTTGGCAAAGAACTCTGCATATCATTCAAAGACCAAGCACATTGATGTTCAGTATCACTTTGTGAGGGATATGATAGAAGACAAAAATATGTTGCTGGTAAAGGTGGACACTTTGAAGAATACTGCAGATGCATTGACAAAATCTGTGAGCTCTGAGATGTTCTCTTGGTGTAGAGAAACAATGGGCATTGCAGGGCTGGATAAGTGACTAAGCTCTCTTGTGGCCCCCTGTGGAAAGAAAACAAGAAGTGGGAGAATGTTGTCTTATATTCTTTCTATGACTAGCCCATGTAGTTAACCAGGGGGTTAGAGGCGGGGCGGAGCCCCCCCTTCGTTGTGCCGATTGCGTAGCGGGGGGGTCACAGGGGGTTTGAGGGGTGCAGGTAACCCCCCTCTATGGTGTCCGAGGCAGCGCCTTGGAAAATTTTGTTTTTTGGACCCTATATTAGGTTGGGCGGACCTACCTATGGCTTTGTGCATGTTTTTCGCACATGGTTCTGGACGCGATGGTTTTCAGTCCATGATTTTGGACGCGATGGTTTTCGGTCGATTTTATTAGATGCTTCGGCATGTATAAATATGTATTGTAACATTGAAAGGAACATAATGAAAAATCAAGCTAGTAGTCCCGGTTTTGGGATCTAGGGGAAAATCTCTGTGTATATGTGTTTTATGTGTTATACTCTCGCATTGTTTATTTTCTGTGTTTTAGAATTCGTATGCAGGTAATTTCTGTACGGGGTTAAAACCTATAAATTGGGTGAGAAGGTTCTAAATGACATGGATCAAGCCAAATCTAATCTTAGCCGTTGATTAGAGATTTAATCTTGACCATTGAAGACTCAACAGAAAAAGTATAGGAGGAGGCTTGAGGGTCAGTTGGAGATACACCAAGGTGATCAGTCAGTTCGACTTTCTGGAGCGGGGTTTGCTGAGAGAAATCGAACCAGTGATCAGAGTTGCAGCGAGGGGCAGTGAGTGCATAGTAGAGAGGCAGAGATAGTGCTGGGAGACTAGCGCAAAGGCAGAGAAGGCTACGTAGAGCTAGCAGGAGCCACACAAAGGACAGAGTAACTGCGTAGAGGGCCAGAGGTTCTACGTGGGTGACGCAGAGGGCCAGAGAAGCAGCGCAGAGCATTTGTAGGCCGACGCAGAGGCCAGGAGTGCTGACGCAGAGCCTCAAAGAGGCGTTGGAGAGAGTTTCGTGGAGCAAACTTTCAGAATATCTGCTTCTGAAGAGAGGTATTCCTGCCAAATAGATTTCTCTGTCCGGTGAGCCAGTTAGGCACTCAGTTGTACTCAAGAAAAGCTGCTTAATAATAAAACCCTTAGAACTGCTGCACCGGTTTTCCCAAGTTGGGTTTTTTTCGGGGACGATTGTCCAAAAATAATGGTGTCCCTTGTGTGTTTGTCTATTTCTTTTAGTTGATGATCTGTGGATGTTGAGACTGCATTGTGTTTATTTCAGTGTTTTTGTGGTTAAATAACTTGTTCAGTAATTAAACAAGTAGATGAATAAACCAGATAGTGCAGGAAAATTTCTAACGGGTTAGACTTAGAAATTTCAACATGGAATGAGAGGGTTACAGATCATAGGAGAGCTGAAGGCACCAATTGAATCAGAGAATTTGCAGCAGAAGCAACTGTCCCGAGAGACAAAAGCTGTTCCTAAGCAGAAAGTAGGAGAGAAGGAGTGACGCAGAGGGACCTGCGTCATCATTTCGAGCCAGAGAGAGGCCAACGCAGAGGCAGTGGAAGGTAGAAAAGGCTAACGAGGAGCCACGTCATCCTACTCAGCCAGGTAGGAGTGACATAGTTGGCCAGAAGAGCAATTCAGCCTTGCTGGGATTGCGCAGAGCCAAGAGGCTCAGTTTCTTCAATTGCTGGGGCATAGGAAGCTGTGGGCAGATTGTGGAGTGTGAAGTTGGTGGGGTGTTGTTGCTGTCGACACAGAATAGTACCTAACGGGACAGAACCAAAGTAGAGGGAGTTGCTACCTAGCGGATTTCTAGCCAAGAAATCCAGATCAATGTTACAGGAGCAAAGGGGATCGGAGAGGTACGATTCAACTATTGGCAGAAGGATTTCTAGGAGGGAAATCGAGACTCAGAGGGAGTCTAGAAGAGAACTTCCAAGAGGGAAGTAGAGACTCAGAGGGAGTCGAAGAGAGAACTTCCAGGAGGGAAGTAGAGACTCAGAGGAGTCGAAAAGAAGAGAAGAGATGGCAATGAACGGACTGAGGGATCAGGACAGGTTGGATGGAGCATTCAACTTTGTCATCTGGAAGGCCAGGGCCCTGTCTGTTCTGGATAGACATCACATCAAGGCGTTTGCCTTGATAATCGTGGCTATTCCAGTGGACCCAGCTGATAACGAAAGGTATGAGGATGCGATGGCCAAGGCAAAGTGCATAATCCTTGATGGAGTCAAGGATCATGTAGTTCAACATATTGTTGAGAAGAATACGACAAAGGAAATGTGGGATACGTTGATGACATTGTATCAAGGCACTTCCCTGCGAAGGAAGATGCTACGGGAGAATCAGTTGCGGTCATATCAGATGCAGAAGGGGGAGCAGATAGATCACTTCCTCAATAGGTTGTAGGAGATTTGGGACCAACTGACTTCCATAGGAGCCACGCCAGATCAGGAGTTAATGGTGAGGACCGCCCTGAACGCAGTCTTCGAGGAGTGGGAGACATTCGTCCAAATTATTTTGGGCAAAGCGACTCTTCTAGGATGGGAAGAATTTTGGGCAGCTCTTCGCCAAGAAGAGATCATATGGTTGACCAAAGCGGGAAGTAGCAGCAAAGGAGCCCAGGTCAAGAAAGAGGAGGAAGAGGATGCGGCTTTGGCATCTGCGGGGCAGCAAGGGAAGAGGATGAAGAAGACATCTCGAAGATTAAGTGCTTCAACTGTGGGGAGCTGGGCCATTATGCAACCCAGTGTCCCAAGAAGAAGAATAAGGGAGAGGGTTCTGACTCCAAGGTAGAACCGGATAAGGTGGAGAAGGAAGTAGAGGATGATGACGATTGTGCCATGAGTGCTCATGTACCTCTAGAGAAGAGGTGGGTGACATCGAGCTGTAGTCAGGAAGACTACAGGAGATGTGGGGCAGGATCCTTGAGGTACCCAAACTCTTGGGTCATATTTGGCTATAAGAGCCCTAAGAGATAGTAGCAGGATGACGGATGTCGATAGAATCAAGATGCCGATGGAGTGGCAGAACAGTGCTAGAGTGCAGTAATCCCTGTCAACGCAGAGGGTTGCAGCAGTGCGAGAGGCACAGAGGAGGTTGCAGTAGTGCAGGAAGGCACAAAGGTGTTTGCAACAGTGCGAGAGGCACAGAGTTGTTGCAGCAGCGCAGAGGCAACAAAGGGAGCACAGGATAGCAGCAGAGAGAGCTTCAACATCAGGAGGGCTTCTAGCCTAACAAGGATGTCAGTAGTTGGGTAGATCAATTACCATCGTCTCAGTAACTGAGTTGCAGTGCAACAGTAGTAGTGGTAGTGCTATGGGCAGCACGATGCAGCATGATGAGAGAGGGTTGCAGTGCAGATGCAGTGTTGGGAGAAAGGACCAGCAACAGCACGGATGCAGAGGGAGTTGCCGTACAAATGTAGCAGTGGCAGTGGCAGAACCATGGGCAGTAGTACAAGATGTAGTAGTGCAGAGGATGTTGGGCAGCAAGGCCAAACATCAGTACAAGTACAGTGTCGGATTCAGGTTGATGTTCAGTGGAGGAGCATTACTAGAGCACATTCTTCGCTAAGAGGGAGTGTTGATTTGGGGTAGCATCGGATGTGTTCTAGTCATGAAAATTGGTGGAGAGGCTAAAGCACATGAGATCTCCAAGACCCAGAAATGGTTTGGGGAAATTCTATTCGGTGAGAGAGATATTAAAATAATTAATATTTTTAATGGATTTTTAAGTCTAAACTTAGGAAAATAAAAATATTAATGGGTATTAATATAAAACTGGGTGAGAAGGTTCTAAATGACATGGATCAAGCCAAATCTAAACTTAGCCATTGATTAGAGATTTAATCTCGGCTGTTGAAGACTCAACAAAAAAAGTATAAAAGGAGGCTTGAGGGTCAGTTGGAAATACACCAAGTTGATCAGTCAGTTCGACTTTCAGGAGTGGGGTTTGCTGAGAGAAATCGAACCAGTGATCAAAGTTGCAGTGAGGGGCAGTGAGTGCATAGTAGAGAGGCAAAGATAGTGCCGGGAGACCAGCGCAGAGGCAAATAAGGCTACGCAGAGCCAACAAGAGCCACACAAAGGGCCAGAGTGACTGCGCAGAGGGCCAGAGGTTCTGCGTGAGTGACGTAGAGGGCCAGAGAGGCAGTACAAATCATTTGTAGGCTGACGCAGGGGCCAGGAGGGCTGACGGCGTGACGCAGAGCCTCAGAGAGGCATTGGAGAGAGTTTCGTGGAGCAGACTTTCAAAATATCTGCTTTCGAAGAGAGGTATTACTGCCAGATAGATTTCTCTGTTGGGTGAGCCAATTTGGCACCCAGTGGTACTCAAGAAAAACTACGTAATAATAAAACCCTTAGAACTGCTGCACCGGTTTTCCCAAGTTGGGTTTTTTCTAGGGACGATTGTCCAAAAATAATGATGCCCCTTGTGGTTTGTCTATTTCCTTCAGTTGATGATCTGTAGATGGTTGAGATGGCATTGTGTTTTTTTAGTATTTTTGTGGTTAAATAACTTGTTTAGTAATTAAACAAGTAGGTGAAATAAACCAGATAGTGTAGGAAAATTTCTAATGGGTTAGACTTAGAAATTTCAACACTTGAATCTACTGAAGGAAGAATTTGATTAGGTTTGCCCCTAGAGTGGGGTTTTGCCTTGGCATCGTGCTTACATCTTGTGTTCTTTCTATTTCGTTGCTTGGCATTAGTCTTGATGATAACAAAAGATAAATCGTAAGAAGTAATAATAATAACGAAAACATCACAAGATAATGTCATTAATAAGGGAAATCATTTAACTGCCAACTCCTTGGATTTCCCAACAGAAGGGTTAGACGACTTGGGAAATGGAAGACGCTCAGCCTAGAAAGCCTGAAAAAATTCAAAACCCTCCCTTGAAATTAAATTTGCTTCAAATCTTCAATTTCAGCACATATTCTTCAATAGCTGGCCCTGCAAAAAATTCTAGAGACTAGATCTTACCCTCAAGGGCCTAGATCTAGCTTTAATCCATCAAATCTTCTTGAGAATCGCTTGCACAAATAAATATACAAATACCCAAACCCTAATATATACAAAAATTTAAAATGCGATACCTAGCTGCAAAACAATGGTTAGAAAATGAAATTTATTATACAAAATATATTTACAAAATATACATGTGTACAATGCTTAGAAGGATTTTGAAGAATAAATTTTTTATAGACTTTGACAATGGGCAGATATATTTCGAAAATTAAGTGTTAAACCACAACCTTAGCGAAGTTAGAAAATCATATAAAATATTCAAAATCCAAACATGGTTAGCCCGTGCCCATTGTTTGTGAACTTGGAGCCCAAGGGATGGGGAACCTGCAAACACTACATATTTTTCTTAAGAAGAAATTGTTAGAACATACAATGAATCAGATCACCTAAGATAAGCCCTAAACTTACCAATAGAATGTTCCTATCATCTACAAATGAAGTAACGGTTTAAATGATATTTGATGCGTAATATAAGAATGTACATACCCAACACATGCCACAAATCAATGAGACAAAGACACCATGAACTACACCCCAAAGTCTTTTATTATGATGATCAGAACGTTCCCAACAGAACAACGACTTTACACTAGCGATTGCAAAATTACATCAGAGACACTAGTGATTACAAAATTACATCAGAGGAGAACTCATGATCAAGAGATCAATAGAAGCAAAATGCCTTCTATCTCTATTTATAGAGAAATTCCTCCAGGTGGAAAATAGCAGTTAGTTGGCCTGATCTTCATCAAAATAATTTCGACCGTCGATAAATCTTTGATGATCTTTTAATCTCTGCCGTTGAAAATATTTATTTTTGAGGAATTTTCGAATTTATCATTAAAACCACTTTTTATTTGCTCAAAAATAATTATTTTGAGCTAATTTCCTTTAAAATTTGACTTTGACATAACTATCAAAGTCCAAGAGTCCAAATTTTCTTGAAATTTCCAATATTCCTTTGGTGGGGGACCTCCAAAAATTGACTTCTTTTAGACTCACGAATTTTCCCCATGGAGAAATTAATTTCTCTAACATTTTAATTTTGACTTAAATTAATTAATTTTCTGACTTATGATTTAATTTTATTTTTGCCAAAAAAATTAATTAATTGACTCATGAGGGGATTAATTATTTTTCTACCTTCAAATATTTTAGCCATGGTGTTTAAGTATGAGGGACCATGCACTTACATAAGATTTCACAAGTTCAACCCTCAAAGGGGGAATACCCGTTCTGTATAGACCTTCAAAATATTTACCCAATTCTGCGACACAATATGATCTAGTAGACCAAGTGGTCTTTAATAAAATAATATAATCAACTAGCTTAAATTATTCCCAAATCACTTTTACAATAGACTCTACTAAGAACACTATGACTTACCTAAGACTTTGACGATAAATTCTACCTTAGCTTTGGGGTGAGGCTGGAAGGAAAAACTCTGCCGATCATTTGTGTTTAGAAACACAAATAATTAGTGAGATGACAAACCTCCTAGGATGAAATTCATCGCCAAAATAATAGGCTTACCTAGGTTGTTACATATCAAACAGTCGTACTAGCATCATTTATATTATAATTTTGTAGAATGGGTTTACAATGACATAATAAACAACTGACTGATGATTCTGAACTTCGAAAAAATTCTTTCAAGCTTCCGGATCTTGCTTCCTTAGAATGTTCAAAAAAATGGGTGCAACAAACCCCATAGGTAGTCATCACTCAAGACAAAGGGGGAAGAAAAATTGAAACCTAGGTTCTATGGGCCATATAGAATTGTGAGACGAGTTGGGGAAGTGGTCTATGAGCTTGAGCTTCTTGAAAGATGTAAAATTCATAATGTCTTCTATGTTACATGCCTCAAAAAGGCCTTGGGGAAGCATGTAGTCACTTCCACTAAGCTCCCACCATTGGAAGAAGGAGAACTAATTCTGGTTTTGGAGACAAGGGAGCGGAAATTTAGGAATAGAACCGTGAAGGAGTACCTGGGGAAGTGGAAGGATTTACTATTAAGGATGCTAGTTGGGAGGGTGAACAAGTGCTCAAACATCTGGAGTTAAAATTGCTTGAGGGCAAACAATCTTGGGCGGGGAGGACTGTAATGTCCCCAACCGCTTAGGAGGCATAATATGGGGTTCTGCTAGCTTAATAAAGTTCTCGTAGGCTAAGGCGGAGAAAAATTTAACTAAGGGAACGTGATTTTCCTAGGAAAAACATTATAAATGTTAAAGGGGTGAAAAGGGGGTCACATCCTAGGTTAATGAAAAGTCACTTTCAATTTATAAAGTGAAAGGTTTTTAAAGTGACTTTATGAAATTAAAAAGGTAAAATGACAGCAAAAATGGGCACTAAGTTATAAAGTGGGAAAAGTGAGGAGTCCCTCTTCATTCTATCTTCTGTGATTTGAGAAAAAGAGATTTTGGACAAAAGCTTAGGGTTTGAGAAACCTTAGCCACCATTGCTAACTTTAGTGTTGAAACTATACACCCTAGTTGGTTTAGAGAGTGGAATTACCCAAATTTCGCCATTGTGCTACCAACAAGAAGAAAATTTGCAGAAAATAATGGAGGTGAAATGTTTTATTAGTTGATTTTATCTTCTAATATTGAATTTTCATATATCTTTGACAGACTAAGACTATTCAAGAAGATTCCAAGGTTCAAATCCCGAACCTAAACCATAAGAAGGGATAGTGCACTGTTAAAGAGGTGGTAGATCATTGTTGAGGTGGCTGAGTTTATCTTTGCTACGAGGTCGAGTTCCTTTCTGTTGAGAGTGGCCAAATCAGTTTCCCAAAGGACTGAGTTCCCTTCAGAATAACTGCTGGTCGAGTTTCTGATTTTCTGGGTTGAAGTTTTCAGAGAGAAAGGGTCGAGTTCCCTTTATCCAAACTGCTGGTCGAGTGTCTCTTTGTGGGTTGAGCTCTACTAATTTCTGGAGGCCGAGTTTCCTTCCTTCTTGGTTGGACTTGCGCTCCTCTAGTGATAGAATCTATTGTTGGAGGGATATTGTCCTGACTTGTTGGCAGAAAAATGGGGGACGTAAATTGTAGAAATTTCATATGCTGTAGCCCCAATCCAGTTTTAAGTCTTTGCATAAGGTTTAACGCCCAAACCCCAACATGACATATGGTAGGTGCATTCAACTCAAAACAAGAGACCACTCTACTTTTCTTTTCACTTTAACAGCGGATACTAGAATTAAATGCAAATATACCACAACGTTTACATAAAGATTTTAGTTTAATGACCCTGGAAAAGCTTAGAAGGGAAAAACCAGTTCTAGGGAGGATTTTAATTGCTTCTTAGGAAATAATTACACAACAGAGATAGAAACAAACTTATCTCCCTTTTTGCTTGCTGAAGTCACAGGCAGATTTACATAGAAAATCATGCCACACAGTCATAAACTCCGCCTGTAATTTGCCTTGATTTCTGTGCTTGCTGCCACCCAACAGTGCCTCAAATTTTGTGCCAAGAATAGCAGAAATCTTCTCTGAAATTTCTACCTCAACTCTGACCAAAACAGCCTTGAAAAACTCACTACAGGACCCTCGAAAAATGTGCTGATTGTCTAGGAAATTTCAGCAGAGACAGGACTCGGTTTTTGTGCCAGAATTCCTACCTCGATTTGCATGCTCAGTCAGGTGAATGTGCCCTTGAATTTTGGGCCTGATAACCTCTAGAAACTGCCTTGAAATTGTACCTTCTCCCTCGATTTATGTGCCTAGAAATTTGGGTCAGCTCTAGACTTTTTGTGCCGGCTGATTTCTTGGGATTCGAGCCTCTTATTTGCTGTGCTTCCTCCTGCAATTAATGGCTGTAGCAGCCTCCTCCTCCTTTCTAGCTCTCCTTCTCTTCTCAATAGCTTATTAGAATATTGAATGAGAGCCTCTCTTCCTTTTTCCTTTTTTGTCTTCTCAAACGATGAGAACCCCAACCCTTGAGATCTAATGGTTGAGATTAAATCTCAGTTCATTAGATTAGGGGTGGAAATCAGTCTCTCACTTGATTCCTTCTCTCATGTGGTCCCCCTCAATTAAAGAGCATCCTAGAATTTTTTTTTTAATGTTTTATACAATGTGCATTTTTTCTCTTATAAAGTCACTTTTAAAACATAAAAATCACTTTTCTCATAAAGTCACTTTATGACACAAGTGACATTAATAAATTAAAGTGCATGGTACATAACCTATAGAAAGTAACTTTGCTCTATGACATTGATTAAATTCATAATGTCCCAAGGCAAAATGTCATCAATGTGTCTTCCTAGGTTGTTAAATTGGCAACTAGGGCCAAACTCCATGTGGGTCAGCTTATTTATGGCAGCTGATATTTTTATTGGATCCCTCTCATCGAGAGGTGTAGGATTGATCTAAAGATCAACCGATTCCGATAAGTATTTATGAAGTTATGAATTTATTTATGTTATGGCCAAATTGTTAAGTCGGCCAGCATCTTATGTAGGCTCCGAAGCCCAACCGATGTGTCTATTCAACCTCTATGTTTTTAGTATAAATAAGAGAGGATTTGGAGTCATTAGCGACACCTCTTCATGTGTAGTCTCCTCCTCTCCACGTTTGGGTTTTTGGTGAAGGAGAGAGACACCATGAGTGATATGCTGGTCTTCAAGTGATGCCCTAGCTGCGGTACCTTACCCTAGCCGCAGAGATTTGGCCGCAGTAAAAGAGATCTCACACGCAGCCAAGGGAAAGGTTCTATCCGCATTAAGGAGACTCCTTACACACAGTTCATGAAGTCAACGTGATGAATCTGCTCCGTTCTCCTTACACGCAGTTCATGACAACGTGATGAATCTGCTCCGTTGTGGAAGAGTCGCAGTCATAATGCTGTTCATGAGGAGACCATTATACACTGATCATAAGGATACCTTAAACGCATACATAAGGATATATATGCAGGGCAGAGAGATAACACAACGCAGCGACATCTATATATATACGCAGGGCAGAGAGACAATACAACGCAGCAAGATCTGTATATTCGCAGGCAATGATACAACGCAGCAACAACTATATATATGCAGGCAATAATACAACACAACAAGGCATATATACACACAGGCAATGGCAATGTATATATATATATATGCAGGCTATGGCAATAAATATCTATGCAGGCAAAAAGGACGTATTAGGTGCAGCCATAAGGACGCAGCTGTGAGCTATGTATTGGGTCAATACTCAAGCCAATCACAATCTAGGTCATGGAACCGTAGTAAGTTCAGTTGATATATATTATTGTTTTGCTACAACATGATATATGAGCAGCATGATGCATGATGTATATGGGCTGCATGATGTATACGGGCAGCATGATATATGAGCAGCATGATGCATGATGTATATGGGCAGCATGATGTATGGGTAGTATGATGTATGAGATCATGAGCATCATGATGAACGAGATCATGTGCATGGGCAGCACAATGATGCATGGAGCATGGACAACATCATGATGAATGTAATCATGAGCATGGGCAGCTTGATGATGGATGAGACCATGGAAGATGAGAGCAGCTCAGTCATCTAGATCCAGCACTGTGATGGGGCAGCATGGTGCTACATGGTAAGGTGTGGCAAACAGACGAGATGCAACACTATGAGTCACCTTAGAGAATTAGTGGAAGCAATATGTCTTCAACTGATCTCTTCAGATATGAAAAGTCAAAGTGTTGACTTCTATTGTAAATGTACTATCTCTCTCACTTTCTTTGTTGAACTTTGAAGAACATAAAAGAAGAATTGATCAAGGGTTTCCCCACTTTGCCGGTTTGTCCCTAGCTGGCGCCACATCTTGTGTCCTCTTGTCTTGGCTTGTCTTCTGCAATGTATATTTATGTTCTATCGGCAGTTTACCTTAATGCTGATGTGATTGCTAACTGTGAAAATTTAAATAAATTGCTCTAGCATAGAACATACCTAAACTCAACATGGTATCAGAGCTGAGGTGAAGACAATGCCCAAGCAAGAGTGAAAGAGCAATCACCAAAGATAATAGGGACAAGACAAAAGGATCAATGGGTTCCACATCTCTCTTCTAAATTCACCCAGGGTGAAGTCGAAGTAGAGAATATTATCAGAATGGCGCAACGGAAGATTTTGATGGCCTACCTAAAAATCACTTCATTGGGAAGTTCGGATCTAAGGGTGGAACGAAAGACAGATGCCTTGGTTACAATAAGTTCGGCCATCATGCGAAGGAGTGTCTGAATGGCAAAGACACATCTCTTGATGAAGATAACAATCATTCCGGGACATCTTCAATTATCAAAGGAATAACTGGTAATGCAGGTCATCAAGGAAATGGTCGACTCTTCAAAGAAAGAAAGGAACCTCAGAATCTCTTTTATGTACTTGAATGCAAGAAGATCTTGGTGTCCATTTCAGGAATGGAAGTCGAAGGTTTTAAGGTGGCATTCGTCGATGGAAAGGTACGTGTTTGAAAATAGAATCTTTAAAGATGTTTTGGAGTTCAGGGTTGTATCAAGTTGCAGGAAGTCCACTGGGGACCATGTCCATTGACTCAGCACCGGAGGTCTGTGAGCCAGATGGTGACCGGGATGCTTGAATTCAAAAGGAGCATGAAGGTACATGTCTGAGATGTACCAAAGGAAAATGTCTCAAGGGGACCATTCCCCTCATGTAACAGGTCCACAGGCTTGGAACAACGTGTGGAGTTTGAGATTGATAATCAGGAATCTCACGTATGCAGGTGTTAGAAAGCCCTCTATGGCTTGAAGCAAAACACCCCAGGCGTAGTATGAGAGGATCTATAGCTGTCTGATGAAGCTGAGATTCACTAGGAGTGAAATCGATCCAAACCCTCCGAAGGTTGTGGATGATAGACCTCTCATATCAGCACCTTATGAGGACAACCTATTTTTGACAGGTGCAGACCCTCTCATTTCAGAAGTAAGAGGGAGTTGGGTTCCAGATGTGGAATAATAAATTGCAAGCCTGTGACTGCCTCGGGAATCTTAACTTTCAGAAGTTATATGGTAATGATGTCGAACCAGATTTTGGAAATACCTCGGAGTTTCATAAAGTCATTCACGTTGATGTTCTTGGTGAACTTCCGTCCGGACATATGTATTGCAGCTAGCATGATGAGCTCATATTTGGTTGAGCCTCACTAGATTGGTGACAAGAATCTTTTAAGATATCTTCAGGGTACAATCTCTCATGGATTGAGATACACTGCCTGGAATATTTCAAATGTTGAGTGGGCAGGCAGTGTGAAGGATCACTAGAGCACTTCTCAGCGCTGGTTCTCCTTGGGATCTGCTTCGATATCCTGGTTGAGCTGGAAGCAGAAGGTGGTGGCTTTGAGCACCGCTGAGGCAGAGTATATTGCTGCTAGCATGGCTACCTGAGAGGCAGTCTGGTTACGAAAGCTCTTCAGTGAGCTGTTTGTACACATGATGAATACCACTGTGATTCTCTGTGACAACTAGAGGTGGGATTCGATTATAGAGGAATCCCATATTCGATGATTGCTCCAGCAGATAAACATCAGATGCTACCTTATCTGGGATATGGTAAGTCGATGAGCAAGGAGGCTCCATCGCATTGAGACTGATGTATAGGTCGCTGACATTTTGACAAAGCCTCGGGGAAAGATCAAATCTATGATTTTCCTGTACGACTTGGAGTCGTCGAGCGACCCTTGTAAAAGGGTCCTGCATGTTGCATACATTGAGCTCTGGGAGCTCTGGGGGCTTGCGATTCTTACTGGAACAACATACGGCCACAGGGTGACTCATCCTCCCCTGGTGGTGTGCACTGGAACAAGATGATTCGCTCTCTTGTGGGACAAAATGATTCGCTCTCTTGTGGGACATGATGATTCGCTCTCCTGTGTAGCAGGATGACTAGTTCTCCTGTGAGGTTTGGATGATGTGTTCTCCATGACAATTGTAGCAGGATGATTAGTTCTCCTGTGAGAACGAGATTGATTGAGTTCTCCTGTCGAGGCATCCTACCCATGCAGTGAGGGACTCATGGGAAGTACCTCTCATCTGATCAATGAGCAAGGAAATGAAGATAGGGACCATAGTAGTACCGATGGACGCATCGCTGTATCTACCGTACTCCCTACGCTAGGATGACCTTCATTGATCTGGGATCAATGATACTGGTCTGGGACCAGTGGTAGGAGTTGTACCTACTATGACATTGACTTCGGGTCGGTTGAGATTGGTCTGGGACCAGTGGTACATACTCTGAGACTGACTTCGGGTCAGTGTAGGATTGGTCTGGGACCAATGGTAGGAGTGGTACCCACTATGACGCTGACTTTGGGTCGGTTGAGACTGGTCCGGAACCAGTGGTATGCACTCTGAGACTGACTTCGGGTCAGTGGAGAATGGTATGAGACATTCTCGATCAATTCTTCTTCTTCATAGTTCAACAGAGCTAAGTTGAGCAGAGCAGAGCTGAGCAGAGTAGAGCAGAGCCAGCAGAGCTGAGCAGAGCAGAACAGAGCCAACAGAGTTGAGTAGAGTAGAGCAGAGCTAGGCAGAGCAGTGCAGGGCACTGATGGCAGAGATAGTACAGTCGGACATATGGATCAGCGGATGGAGTTCTCCCTAGTTGAGAGGGAGTGTTAAATTGGCAACTAGGGCCAAACTCCATGTGGGTCAGCTTATTTATGGCAGCTGATATTTTTATTGGATCCCTCTCATCGAGAAGTGTAGGATTGATCTAAAGATCATCCGATTCCGATAAGTATTTATGAAGTTATGAATTTATTTATGTTATGGACAAATTGTTAAGTCGGCCAGCATCTTATGTAGGCTCCGAAGCCCAACCGACGTGTCTATTCAACCTCTATGTTTTTAGTATAAATAAGAGAGGATTTGGAGTCATTAGCGACACCTCTTCATGTGTAGTCTCCTCCTCTCCACGTCTGGGTTTTTGGTGAAGGAGAGAGACACCATGAGTGATATGCTGGTCTTCAAGTGATGCCCTAGCTGCGGTACCTTGCCCTAGCCGCAGAGATCTGGCCGCAGTAAAAGAGGTCTCACACGCAGCCAAGGGAAAGGTTCTATCCGCATTAAGGAGACTCCTTACACGCAGTTCATGAAGTCAACGTGATGAATCTGCTCCGTTCTCCTTACACGCAGTTCATGACAACGTGATGAATCTGCTCCGTTGTGGAAGAGTCACAGTCATAACGCTGTTCATGAGGAGACCATTATACACTGATCATAAGGAGACCTTAAACGCATACATAAGGATATATATACGCAGGGCAGAGAGATAACACAACGCAGCAACAGCTATATATACGCAGGCAATAATACAACGCAGCAAGGCATATATACACACAGGCAATGGCAATGTATATATATATGCAGGCTATGGCAATAAATATCTATGCAGGCAAAAAGGACGTATTACGTGCAGTCATAAGGATGCAGCTGTGAGCTATGTATTGGCTCAATACTCAAGCCAATCACAGTCTAGGTCATGGAACCGTAGTAAGTTCAGTTGATATATATTATTGTCTTGCTACAGCATGATATATGAGCAGCATGATGCATGATGTATATGGGCAGCATGATATATGAGCAGCATGATGTATATGGGCAGCATGATATATGAGCAGCATGATGCATGATGTATATGGGCAGTATGATGTATGGGTAGTATGATGTATGAGATCATGAACATCATGATGAACGAGATCATGTGCATGGGCAGCACAATGATGCATGGAGCATGGACAGCATCACGATGAATGTAATCATGAGCATGGGCAGCTTGATGATGGATGAGACCATGGAAGATGAGAGCAGCTTAGTCATCTAGATCCAGCACTGTGATGGGGCAGCATGGTGCTACACAGTAAGGTGCGGCAAACGGACGAGATGCAGCACTATGAGTCACCTTAGAGAATCAGTTGAAGCAATATGTCTTCAACTGATCTCTTCAGATATGAAAAGTCAAAGTTTTGACTTCTATTGTAAATTTACTATCTCTCTCACTTTCTCTGCTGAACTTTGAAGAACATAAAAGAAGAATTGATCAAGGGTTTCCCCACATTGTGGGGTTTGTCCCTGGCTGGCGCCACATCTTGTGTCCTCTTGTCTTGGCTTGTCTTCTGCGATTTATATTTATGTTCTATCTGCAGTTTACCTTAATGCTGATGTGATTGCTAACTGTGAAAATTTAAATAAATTGCTCTAGCATAGAACATACCTAAACTCAACATAGGTCAAAGGGATAAATGCACTAGGAACCACCTCCTTGGTACCAATATTTTCAACATGAATTCCATTGCATCTAACTGGGAGAGTAGCATCAAAGGCAGCATACAAACTTCACACAGGGACGAGTCTATCTTGCTGGAAAAGACCACGAGTTTCATCATTACTGCTGTGCGAGTGGACTGTGTAACATTAGTGGTATCTCCTTGCTGGTTTTTACGTAATCTGAAGGCTGAATACATGTCATAGCTCCTGCTGAAGGTCATTTTGCTTTGCTGGTGACATTCGGGTACTGTACAGTCATCTACAGCCATTCTATCCTCTATTATGCTCTGGTATTTCAAACCTCAGATCTCATACTATTGGTGGACTGTATATTTTCAGTGGTGTGTATGCCTTTAAATTTAATGCAAAGTGTACATCAGCTGTTCTCAAATGCCTCTTTCATGTGTGCTTAGTACTGTGCATGTTATTTTAATTGCCATTTTAAAAGAGACACCTACAATACATTGTCTACCGACTGTATAATACCACAGTGAACCAAACAAGTAAGCTCTGATTTTCGTCTGGAATTTTTTTAAGATATTCTAAGTGGGTATCATACAACGGATGCAACAATTATGGATGTGCACGATGAATCAAACAGCACTATGGATTGCAGGTACAGACAGTGATTGCAGCTGGGTTTGATACAGCGGCGACTCGACTGTAATTGGTGGCCGCTGTGTATGGGCTTCAAATTTGTAGCTTCCACCTAATCCTCCCGGTTGTTGACAACTTGGTGGCAGACCAACCGATAGATTATTAGATACAACTATTATATTACCTGTTGAGTTGTCATGAATCAGATTTGCAGTTTTGATGGCTGTCTTTTATCGGCTGTTACACGTCAGCTTGAATTTGATACTCGTGGCTCCAAATTTTTTGATGGCTTGGTTATGTTCCTTCTTCTATTCCTTGTTAGCAGCAGAGTAATTATATGTGTGTGTGTGTGTGTGTGTGAAGATATCCATTAGGGTAATTATATAATGAATAATGTATGAGAATTGAGATGGTATGATTTGCAAATGAGGGCCCTGTTATAAATACTAGGCAGATGTGCCCTTTCATAAGAAGTCACGTCTTTTTCATTAAGACATCTCCTTTCATGTGTCTCTTCATTAATTATCAGTTATGAATTATTATGTATATTATTTATATATATTTATGTTTTTTTATGTTTATAATAAGCTATTTGTATGGCAAACCATGAGGATGATTCAGAGGATCCAACAGATGCTATTGTTGATGATCTTTTGATGATTTTGACGTGTCATGATTCATGGCATAGGAATTGTAGTATGATGATTTTTGGACTTAGAGGCCATTTAGAGCCTCAATGTTTTATTCTGTCTCAGAACTGGGTACTTATGTATTTTGATGAGATTTTGTCTATTTGCACTTTCAGATCCAATATTAGTCAGTAAACCTTGCATATTCGGTGTCTAATGGTTTGGATCTACATTATTGTACATGGAAATATATTTTCTATGAAACGTTGACCATGTTATGTGTTTTGTATTCATCCATGTTGTTTACCGAGTCGAAGCCATGTCATAATTTGAGCTAGACTGATTCTGATCTGATCTGAGTCTAAATTACAAAATTTTGGTTTATTTGGATATCAATATGCTCTGGTTATTCTGAAATTTCTGGTTAATTTCATTTCTATTTATAGGTAAAGGGCTGTCAACCAGTTTAGCAGCTATGCATTACTGACAGGTAAACTTGCTACAGTATTTCTAAGACATGATTTGCATGGTATAGGTGGTCCCAGTGGCTTCGATGATTACCCCAAATCAATTTGAAGCAGAGAAATTGACAAATTTCAGGTAGTGCTCCACGTTATTTGTGTATTGATATTAAACCAATTTGAACTAGTATATTTGTTCTATCTTATTTATGTTGCTTCTGAAGGCTAAGGTTGCCTAGTGGATATTTACAAAAATGTTTTGATTTTCAGAGTTATTTGCTTCAGTATATCATGGGTCACGTGTAAGATAATATCCGTCTATATATGCAATCTAGCTGCGAGTAGATTGAATTCTTTTGTGCTATGAACTTGCGCAACTTACTTCAAAGGATTACGGCAATTGTTTAGTTTCATCGTACTGTTTAAAATATTTTTAGACTGAATGTTGTAGATGTCTTATTTGTTCAACTTAAGATATTTTAGTAAATAAAATGGCTTTATATACCCATTTTAGATTATTCATAGGATTTTGTAAATAAAATTACTTGGTAAAACTGTTCCTTACACTGTTTCCATAGAACCGTTTATTGGCTTGAAACTTTGAAAGTGAATTTAGACACTGTTTCTGAAAATAGATTCATTCTAATTCATCATCCCTTTGAATGAGAACCCTTGAAATGAAGTTAATAAAATATTGGAGAAAAAATTATTTATTCTTTTCTTATTGGGGAATTGAAAGAAATATCGTGATAAAAAGTCGAGAGACTTTTAACCACCGAAATTTTAAATTGATGCCCTAGTTTCTATTTTTCAAGCAATGTTATTGGAAGCAGGCTCGAACTGGCTTAATTGATTGCTCAGACTGGTTCAGAGGGGTTTCTAGGTGTAACCAGCCCATCAAACAGAAATAGCCTCTTCTGTATGGAAGTGGTCAATTTCATGATCAAACCGATCAGTTTCATATGGAATTTGGTCTTTTGTTTGAACTGGCAGACTCTGTACAGACATGCGTGGGCCAACCAAATGTGCTTAAAAAACGAAAAGACAGAAACTAAAACATAAAACTCTAAACCTAATTTTAAACACTCGATATGTGCATGGGAAAACTTTGCATAGTTGTGTCTAATGTTTTGGAGTCACATAGATGTATATGAATATATTTTTAATGAAAATTTGAATGTCTTGCTTTTGTGTCTAGTTTTGTTTTACGGGTTTATGGGGTTTGCTTCTGACCTGGTAATGGTTACAAGTTTGAATCCATGATTTAAATGACTCTTATTTCATTGTTTGATGATTTTTTCATATCGTCATATTAAAATGGTGTTAACCTTGATACTCTGAGTTCAATAGCATTTTCCCATTTCCCCATGTGTTGGGTTATGGCTGTTGATGTTTGCAGCATCGGACAGGAACTTCCACACAAATCTAGTTTCGGATATGTGGAAGTCATCTAAAAAGGGCCTTTCTATTTTGTAATTCACTTTAATTATAGTTAATTATTAATGTGAAGAGTTTTATTAGTGAGTTGATTAATGTGTAATAAAATGTAAAGTATTTACTTTAGTGATTTAGATGTATTCTCCATCGGCGATGGGGATTTAATTTCAACTGTAAATCTCATTGAGAGATCAGGGTTATGGAGACTTGGTTATCAACTCAATTCTATAAAAGAAAGACAAAGTGAAAGGAAAAGACAGACTATTAGAAAAACATATGTAAAATGGTGGTATGTTCTATGCTTAGAGCAAATTTTCTTCAATTTTCATTTATAGCTCAATATCAATTCCATATTAGCAAGCACATTTAGCATGATGGTAAAATGCAGATAGAACATAAACATAAATCGCAGAAAACAAGCCAAGACAAGAGGACACAAGATGTGGCGCCAGCCAGGGACAAACCCCAATGTGGGGACACCCTTGATCAAATCTTCTTATGATCTTCAATAGTTCAGCAGAGAGAGATAATACATATACATTTAAAGTCAACACTTTGACTTGCCAAAATCAGACATCAGAGATCTTCACCATGAAGATGACACAATGAGGTTGCAGATCTGATGACAAGGACTGCAGTTCTGAACTCGGGTGAAGGCAAACATTCTTCAACTGATTCTCCAAGGTGATTCCATCACCATGCTGCACCCTCAACGCAGTAATATGAACCCATGATAATAGCTCTGTCCATCTCATATTGCAGCAGCATCATACAGCCCTCTAATAGCTTCAGCAGTATGACAGCTCCATGTATTATGCTAATGATCTGAGCCCTCAAATACCCATACGAAATATTGACTGTGGTGTTATGGCCTGCGGCCTAACACACAATCTTCAGGTAGCATCATAAACCTCTGCTGCTCACAAGGAAGTCTGCACCTTCATATTCTCTTACACGATCAGCTCATCAATCTACCTTCTATCAATGACGAAGCTCCACCAAGGTCACTGAACATAGGCCTATATTAATCTGCCTTCTAACAGTCCCCTTTGCTGCTCCAAAGGTCACTGTACCAAGGTCTTCAACACAGTGATTTCTTCCACAGAATTCACTGTTCATAGCCTTCATCAAGTTCAGGATCTAACTCTCCTTGCTCCAGCCAAGTGATTGTACACAGCTTCTAAATCAAGGGCTGCAACATACAACAATTATGCCCTTGCATTTATTGCCAACACAACCCTAACATATGCTGTCCAAGCACATCTTGCTGGACAGGCTTCAATGCATACCCTTCAGCACTCTTCTCCACGTCATACAAGCCTTTTCAGGCCTTCCTTTATCTGCCTGAAGCTTGACGCTGTCCTTGTCCAAGCCCGAGGTCAGATTAGGCATCATTTTGCTGTGGTAAGACTCCTCTTTTCTTTGCGGCAAGGGCATAGCTTGACCCTCTATTTTCTGCTGCCAGATTACTCCTTAATGGACTGCGTATGAGGGCTTTTAAGGGCCTCCCCTTGCTGCATACAAACCCTCAATGACTGCGGCCTAGGACAGCGTATTATGGATAAAGGTTTTGTGTAGTTAGATCTCCTTTAGGGCTGAGATAAGGGCTTTTCCTTACCTGCGTTAAGGGTACTTTAGAATAGCGTCATAGGGTCTCTTCTAGACCAACGTTTAGATCTCTCCTAGCTGCGTTATGAAAGTCTCCTTCACAGCATTAAAGCCTCTCCTCCATGACAGCGTTAAAGCTTCTTCCATGACTTTGTTAAGGCTTCTTCCATGACTGCGATAAGGGCTTCTTCTATGACTCTGATTTGATCTTCATTAGGGCAGCGTAGAGCCTTCTCTTCTAGGCCACTCTCTCCACTAAAACCCAAAGGAGTGGAGCGAGGGATCACAAGAGATGAGTGACCAAATGACTTCAAGACCTCTCATATTTATGGTGAAACGTTGAGGTTAAGTGGGGGTAATTTGGTTGCTGGCCGACCTTGACGAATTGTCACATAACACAAATAAATTCATATCTCCGTGAATACATGTTGGAATCGGATGATCTTTAGATCAATCCTACACTTCTCGACCAGAGGAATCCAAGAAAAATACCATCTGCCATAAATAAGTAGCCCCTGTCCTCCTTGGAACACCACTACTCCTCAATACTGCAGACTGAAATCAAGTTCTTCTTTAGCCTTGGAACATAAAGAACATTCGTCACTTTCAAAGGAGGTGATCACTCCCTCTGAAATGATACTGTCCACATTCTTGCTGCTTTGGCCTTGGAGTTATCTACAAGCACAACCTCCAAGTCAATATCATCCTCTGTGAGACTCGTGAAGTGCTGTCTCACTCCAATCATATGGAAGGAAGCTCCATTGTCTACAAACCTCACATTGAAATACGTGACACTAGTGGCAACACTCACCACTAAAGCAAACTCCGTGTCAACATGGTGGAAAACTCAACCACCCCTGTCGAAGTTGCAACGCTCTTCTTCTTACCGTTCTTGTTGGGACACTGAACAACATAGTGAGCCAACTTCCCACAAGCAAAGCATTTCACTTTGCTCATGTCCTCCTTAGCCTTCTGCTTCCCCTTCTGCTTCTTGGCTCCACTAGAAGACCCCTTCTTGGCCTTCTTCTTGCCTTTAGTTGCGAGGGAAACATTCTCCTCCTCATCTACCCCCCCATGCTGACTGCAGGCTGGAGGGCTTAGACCCCATATAGGGAGACCAAACCTCAAATGGAGACCCATCTGCAATCCTGTATAAGATCCAATGCGTCCCTTCGCTTTCCAATACAACAAATCATTAGAGTAATCGAGTAAAATAACTTACAAATCATGGAACCAAGTGGACACTTCATAGTGGCACGCACTTCCATAGTGGGCTTTAGAATGTACAAACATCTCCAAGTTCAAGAAGAGGGCTAACCAAGGACCCTATTAGGTGATTTCAGCCTCGAATGGGGTGACATGTCCATAGTACATCCATCAAATGGTAGGTGGCATGTGATATAATGTTGGAACGGAATGGGTCATCAGGGGAAGGCTCCAAGCCACATGCCATAGTACAAGGGCAACCATAATAAGGGAAGCCTGCACTTGGGTGTATGAATGTAGGAGGGAGCAATCGCGCTACATGAGTTACCCCGACCTTTGTTTAACCACCCTTCTTCATATGCATTAGCCTTTTATTGATTTTTCTTTTATAACTACTTGGGGCTCGAGGGGATGAGATCATGGTGTGTAAGATATAGCAGTGGATACCCCCTTGAAGGTGGAGCAATTCATTGCCCACCAGGGGTTGGGACAATCATGGGTTCCTTGATGATGAAAGGGGTCAATATGAGGAACCCTAGGAACCAAGATGATGGCCATAATGAAAGGTGTAGAGCTCATGTATGGCTTTTGCCTACGTGCTAAATGTGTATGTCTCGACCATCTTTTGCATTTTATGGTACTTTTTTGGTTGAAAGTGGTCAAATTATGCTTTTCTTTTTCTTTTAGCTACCTCAACCTCTGGGGCATCATTCTAGGCCTGACCCAAAATGTGGACAAGGGGAGGGGGAGGCTAACTCCTTGTGGACCCAATGGAAAAATGTGAACCTGGATGGGAAATATGGTGAATGGGGTTATAATGAGTGGAGGGGTGTGATGTATATGGTCCCTTGAAGCGGGACCATGCAAACAAACTCGGGGTTTGCCATGTAGTGCCACCCCTAAAGCTAGTAGCCAATAAAAGAGATCCAATGCTAACCTTCAAATTTGACAGAAGAGACAAGAGCACAAACCAAACCCACTCTTTTTGTCGAATCCCCCCACCAATCCATGCCCGAAAGTGTCCATGATAAGTAAACAAAATTACCCAACTACATAATGAAAAGCCATAGCTTTGGGGTCAGGAGGCCCACCTTCAAACATACACGCATGACAGGTGGTCGAGGGACCACATGGCGGACTCAGGTGGCGAAGATAGTGGCACATCAAGCTATTTGGTGGCTATAAGGGGCTGCTGGCTGAGGATCATCTAGGAGAAAAAATTTCTCCTATGGATACTACCCACAGGTGGTGGGTAACATCTAGCTCCAACTGGGACATGATCTCTCAAAAGAGTGCATAGGTGTACTCGATCGGGGAGGTCATGAGAACACCAACAATCTCCTTGGACCACAAACCTGTTACTTGCACATATCAAAGATCAAGCACATAGGGCAAAATGTTTTTGTGGTGTCTTATTATCACTCATGCTTAATATTAGGCCATAAAATCAAAAAGAAATAAACTTCTATTTAAAATGCAGTTTAATCTAAATGCAACTATTCTAGCATGATAATATCATATGATGTTAGTTCTAATGAGAAAAATTACCATGCAATGCATCCTACCATGCATATCATTTCAGGCAAATACTAAGTGTAATCATAGAGCCAGTGCAACCAACATATCATTAGATCAATATAAACATGCCTACCTATATGATTACTCATGCAATAGATCCCAAAGCCCACATAGAAACAATCCGAAGGATGATGATGCAGGTGGGAGGCGGGAAAATATGATATCGATACGATGTAGAAAGGAGTCCTAGATGAGGAAAAATACGTCAATATAGAAGTGCAGAGCCGTTCTTCTAAGCACAAGACATAAGATTGAATGATCAAATCTAAGAAGCCCCTATCACAATCATTGTTATGCATCGCAGATGTCACAAGGTCATGATGGTAAGGAGAAGGGGACTTGGGATGCAAAGGGGTACAACGGATTGGTTTTTCAATGGAATAATCGTATTCACAATCCCAAGGGTATGAGGGGGAAGGAGGGATACATCTAATGGATGGTTCTTCCTCAACATCATACCTAGGAGGGGAAAGGGAGCATCAATATTGGTGATAATGTAAAACGGGCAAGTTAAGGGCTCGTGGATAATGCAACTATGCTATTGGGGTCTTGGAGAAGGCAAGGGAAAGTACGAATCTTGTTAGTGTCATCATTGGTGTCATAAATGGGGCCCGCTATTTCCAATAAACCTTCTTCATGCATGTGAAAACAACGATCCTCCCTCTCAATGGTACAAGTAGGCATATCATTATGAGTAATGTCCTGGAGAAAAGGAGAATCAGTGTGAACCTCATTTTCTGTGTCAGTACATAAATAGGGTCACTGTCAAAGTGATAGCTACCCACATCCCATTTTCCCTCATTAATGCACATGACATCATAAATGTCATCTTCATAGTGAGCTACAATACTCATATCTTCAAATGCCCTTTCTTGAATGAAAGTCCCCACTTCATCATGTTCCTCCTCATGGACTTCAATGGGACTTTCACTCATGCCATGCTCATTCTCAATCCTTAAATTTGTAGCCTGAAGATCCTCTATGGGATTATGGCCATCATGATCTTCATTAGATTGATTCCATTCTTCCATATATCCCTTACTTTCATGATCGTCCTCCCACTTGAATTTCCTTCAAGATTACCTTGATCATCCAATTGATTACGTTTCATGGGGCTTTGTGATTGATTATAATATTTTTCATTGATAAGGTCAGTTAGAATATTAAAAGCACAAGTTTGGCTGGCAAGTTCAAAGAAATAAGTTATTCACAGTGTTTCTATGGCAAATATCGAAATAAATTCTACTGCAGCCTTCACAATTAAAACACTGTGGAAAGTAAATGCAAGGAAAAGTACTAGCACAATTATAATCACAATGACAGTTATTTTTGGACAATTGTCCTCGGAAAAACCCAATGCAGGAAAACCGGTGCAGCAGATGAGGGTTTCTTTATTAATCTTCAGCAAAAATCTCATGTACAAGATACAACCAACAAAATAGAAGAGGAATCTCTGTGAGAAATTTATTGATAGTTCTCTCACATGTCCCGGCGAGATTCTGATCTAGGGCCCCCTCTATGTCTCACAACGTCAACTTTTGCATGAGGACTGCGCAGTCCCAGCGTCAGCCTCTGTGGTGTCCCTTTGCGTCACAGCCTCTGCGTTGTCCCTTCTCTGCTCTTGCACCCCGATTGATGCTGCTACCCTCTCTCTACTCCTCACCTGCAACTCTCCCTCTGAATCGATTTCCTCTTGTCAAACTTGGACTAGTGAGAAAATTGATTTTACTAGGGTAACTGAGTATCTGCTTGGTGTAATTTCCAAATGCCCATTGAAGTCCTTCTTATAATCCTACAGTTGAGAACCAACGACCTAGATTAGATTCTAATCAATGGATCAGATCATTTGGACTCGATCTTCGTCTTCTTCTAGAAGTTTCACCCACAACTAGATTAATACCCCTTAATTATTTTAATTTCCTAAGTTTAGACTTAGGGTCCCATTAAAAATAATTAATTATTTTAATAAAACTGTCTCCGAGTGGAATTTCCCAAAGCAATTTCTGGGTATTGTGGAATACAATTGTCCAAGCCTCCCTGCAAATTTTGAGACTTAGAGCACATCCAATGCTACCAGAAATCAACACAAAGAGATGACTAGGATCCTTCTCATAAGCACATGTCATCATGTAAATTTGATTGTGTGTTATTCTATGAAACCTGAGCGTGAATTCTTTATATATGTTTTCCAACAAATTTTCACAAAACTCAACATATGGGTTCACAATTTCTTGCAGTTTTTGAAGGTCTTGATCATTGAGTTGTGCAAATGGAGAGCCAAGGGTATTTTCTTCTCAACAATAAGCCATTTTTCATGATTTTGCATGCTAGGATTAAAATGGAGTCGCTAGGGTGAATCAAATTCCTTGTGTTGAGAAATCTAGGGGCAACAAGTTAGGTGATTTCTCTTGCTTTGATAACTACTTGTGTATGTATTTTTACTTAACTTAATTAACTTCTTTTTCTTGATTATGTTTACGGTTCTTTTCATCAAACAACTACCAAACCATAAAGAACAATAAGACAAGAGGACACAAGATATAGGCGATCGGCCAGGGCCAAAACCTCTCCAACTGAGAGGAAAACCCACTAGAATTCTTCTCTTCTTATAGAACTTCAATTGACAAATTCCAAGACTTGACCCTTGACCAAGACCCTCCAAGACCATGTCAAATCTTTCCTCTTTTCCAGCAATTTCGCCCTTAGGAACTTCTGCAATTTCGACTTCCAACAAATTCTTCAACAACTTTGACCCCCCCAACAGATTCTTTTGCAACTTCGACCTCCCAAGTAGATTCTTCTGCAGAAACCCTAGATCTTGCACAAGAGAAGATTATGGGAGATCCTTCCTCACTTTCTTTTCACTTGAGTTGATTCTCTCTCCTAGAGAACTCGGCTTGCAAAGTGTACTTCTTAGTGCCCTACCTTGACTTCTGCAATTCGGTCTTTTCTGCTGCAATAGTTGACCTAATTCTTTTGCACGTGTGGAGAGAAGTAGCCCAAAAAAAAATCAAAGGTCTCATCGTTCTTTTCTTCTTCCTTCATCCCTTTCTTCACACCTTTTCCCTTTCTTGTGATCGAGCTTGTGTGTGTGAAGTGAATGGCCAAAGTGAGGTTGAAGTCTCCCTTATATATAGGTCTTTCATTAGGTCGAATTGCTCCTTTTAGGCCGAATTGATCTTTGCATTATGACGAGGTCTTGGAGGTACCTTTGACTCTATTTTGACTCAAATAAATTCCTTATAAAATATGTAACATACCCAAGAAGGGTCTTTCATACATAACAATGAATTCCTGGACTTGTGGACTCAATGAAAGCCCTTGAAGCTCTCAATGGGAGCTTGACCTATAAAAATAAATTTCCTTGAGCATGAAACCCATGCATCAAGAATAACAATAATAAATTTATTTCTCTCATTACATAAAATCATGATTACATATGTCATTATGAAGACCAAACCTAGTTACCTATTTCAACACTCCCTCTTAACTAGGGAGGTATTCATAATCCATACAAGGTACGTGGACATTCTCAATTTGAAGAATTCTCATAAGAAGAGTCAGATTGGTAAGCCATCTCTTTGCATCATTCCAACCAGCTTTGTCACATAGCAAGGCCTTGACTAACAACTCTATCTCTCCACAAGATAAGAGCACAATACTGGCGAGACTAATGACTGATAGACACCATCATCATTGGCTCTCACGGCACATACCCCATCCGGGTGTTCACAGGGTATGTCCTTCCAGGACTATTCTTATCTTGGATTCCCAGCCCTCAAGGAATATCGGTCCTCTTCGACTACTCTTATCTTGGATGCCCTATCTCATCCTCAAGGAGTATCGAATGCCAGATGCTTACCCAATCCTCCATTCTTTCTTCTCAATATGAAGACAAGAATGATGTGTCTATCTCTCCCTCTTAACTAGGGAAGATATACCCATTCCTATGAAGGAATGTACCCATTCCTATAAAAGGAATGTACCCAAGCTCCCTCTTATCCAGGGACTTGTCCAAGCTCCCTCTTAACTAGGGACTTGCTTCCAACAACTTTCTGTTCGTTGGTGGAGATCATGGTACTATTAGCTGCTTGTGGGGCTCCTTTTGATGTCATGAAGTTCATCCTTTTTATTATGGAGCCTGCATCATTCATAGGGCATCGGCCATCCATCACTTTCCTTCACGAGCTACATCAGTCATATCATCCTTCTCTTCATTGGAAAGTGATCTTCTAGTCCACATCTGTTTTTTCTTCATACTGCTACCTTTTCCACGTCATGTTTAGAATCTTCCATCCAATCTCATGAGTGCTAGTAGTAGGTGACATCTACAACTCTCTTTTTAGTACCCCTGTATTAACCCATCCAGATGTTGTTCAAAAATAGAAAAAATGAACATCAAATCAAAGTTACCTTTTGTGATGGCCTTTCATCATGACATCTTATTTGCTTGCAACATCAACATCTTGCACATTCATAAGCATATCTCCAAGACTTCATATGTCAAAGGTTTCCTTTCTTTACATACCTTATCATGGTCTTTTTCTCTAAGGAGATGTCATGAATAATTCTTATAGTCATCGGATGTTGACTTCCCTTTTTCTTACGTGACTATAGTTGCATCTTTCATGATCACTTCTTTCTCTCTTCACATAGTGCTTCCTTGGAACTTTCATTGATAGTTCCTTCATCTTTGTCAACTACCTCATATTCCATATGAGGACATATTATGTTGATTTCATCTTGTCCATATGTGAACCATGCCTTCATGTATCTTTCCAAGGGAAGAGATCCATGCTCATGAGGTAGAGCATTTAACCAAGCTATCTACAACTATATGATGACATGACCTAATCTATCAAATATATACATACCTCTTTTCTTCTTTTGGTCATCTAAACTTCCTTCGGTAGCTTCCTTTCCTTGATTGAAAGTACTTCAACCATCTTGACATGCTGCACTCCTTAGTCACCATACCATCATCCTTCTAACTAATGGATTCCACACAAGGTGAAATGACAACGAGATTTGATTCTTCCAAGAGAGGTGAATCTTCTAATGAAGATTCCAACAGAGGATCTTGATTATCGTCATCCTGCAAATGCTCCTTCCTAATGATGATGATGTATGATGAACTCTATGCTAGATGACTTTCTTCTACCCATTTGCACTATATATGCTTTCAATGAGGTTACCAAGTGCTACTTAGATTAGATGACTGCTACATCCATGTAGACTTCTACTTCAGCTATTCTTTCAAGCTTCTCTAAAGATGCCATGATCTCTTGCTTCAACGATATGCTTCTAATATGATGCCATCTTCTACTATGATGCATCCTATCATACCTACAACGCTTCCTGCCATCATAGCTATTATTTACAAAATTGAGAAGGACTAAGTGAAGAAGATTATCTCAATCATACTAGAGATCTTTTACTTCCTCCTTTGATTTCTTCTTCTTAGGTTCTCCCACTTCTTCGGTGATATGGGCTTCATTCCTTTTCTTGCTGTCCTTCTTGAGCTTCAGAGAATCTCTCTTGTAGTGCCCATATTCCTGATAGCCATAACATTGAACTTTTGACATATTCTTCTTCTTTTTATGAGAAGTAGATTTTCCAAACTTTCCTTTTCTATTAGTCATGGCAACAAATGCTTGAACTTGTTCGCTTGGTCCCACATCACTTTTTGCTTTCAACATGGTTTCCTCAATCTTACATAGAGACCAAAATTCACTGAATGGGGTGGCTTCTTTTTTCCATAGATGCTTGATACAAAGTTGCCCCATTCATCAGGTAGTGAATTGAGCACCACGATGGTCATTTCTTTATCGGACGTTATTTCTCCCAACTCTTGCAGTTGGTCTCGTATTCCTGGCACCCTCATAAAGTATGAGGTATTCCTTCTTCCTTTAATATCTTCATCTTGTACAACTCGGTTCTTAGCGATATGACTTCTCCATTAGTGCCTACAGAGAACAATTCGACTAACTTGTTGTAGATTTCTTTTGATGTCTTCAACTTCGCAACATAAGGTATGAGGGGATCCTTGATAGATTCTATTAAGATCCTTTGAGCCCTTATCTCCTCTTTCATATACTTGGCTAGAGCTTGAGCTTCTTCCTTTGGAGGTTAAGTGATTGAACCCTTAACATGTCCAACAACATCATTTTCTTTGAGTATCAAATCTGTCCTCTTCTTCCATGCAAGGAAGTTTGATGACCCAACCAATTTGTTGCTCTCCTTGCAAAATGAAGTCATTTTAGCAGCATCAGACATATATATATAAAGATACATACTTGTGAAGATACTCCTTGATGACAATATCTTCAACTTGGTGCCTTCCTGATTTTGATGATGATGTTGATAAAAGAAGATATCTTCTTGATGAAGATGTCTTGCTTCAAAAGTGGTCCTTGACTCAAGGAGAGGGAGATCACCTTGATTCCTTGATGATGATAACAACGCCTCTTCTTGTTTCCTTGAATGATAATGTAGAATGTGGTGGCCTTCCCAAGGTGGTTCAAATGTAGGGTCTTTCTTTGATTGAGTGGATGACAGATCCTTGAGGTCTTCTTTTTTTTGATGCTCCTTAATCACTTTCTTCAAGATGATGAGAGGGTTAGTCTTTCTCGATGATTGATGCTCTTGATGTTTCCCAGATGATCTTCTTGTGCTTTGGCCCTTGAGTATCCTTCTTTAAGCTGCCTTTCCTTGATGTAGTCACCTTAGCTCTGATACCATGTTGAGAAATCTAGGGGCAACAAGTTAGGTGATTTCTCTTACTTTGATAACTGCTTGTGATGTATTTTTACTTAACTTAATTAGCTTCTTCTTTTTCTTGATTATGTTTAGTGTTATTTTCATCAAACAACTACCAAACCATAAAAAACAATAAGACAAGAGGACACAAGATATAGGCAATCAGCGAGGGCCAAAACCTCTCCAACTGAGAGGAAAACCCACAAGAATTCTTCTCTTCTTATAGAACTTCAATTGATGAATTCCAAGACCTATGACCCTTGACCAAGACCCTCCAAGACTAAGTCAAATCTTTTCTCTTTTCCAGCAACTTCGTCCTTAGGAACTTTTGCAATTTCGACTTCCAACAAATTCTTCTGCAACTTCTACCCCCCTAGCAGATTCTTTTGCAACGTCGACCTCCCTAGTTGATTCTTTTGCAGAAACCCAAGATCTTGCACGAGAGAAGATTATGGTAGATCCTTCCTCCCTTTCTTTTCGCTTGAGTTGATTCTCTCTCCTAGAGAACTCAACCTGCAAAGTGTACTTCTTAGTGCCCTACCTTGACTTCTGCAATTCGGTCTTTTCTGCTGCAATAGTTGACCTAATTCCTTCGCACGTGTGGCGAGAAGTAGCCCAAAAACAATCAAAGGTCTCATCCTCCTTTTCTTCTTCTTTCGTCCCTTTTCTTCACACCTTTTCCCTTTCTTGTGATCGAACTTGTGTGTGTGAAGTGAATGCCCGAAGTGAGGTCGAAGTCTCCCTTATATATAGGTCTTTCATTAGGTCAAATTACTCCTTTTAGGCTGACTTGTCCATGTGTGTAGGCCAACTTGATCTTTGCATTATGACGAGGTCTTGGAGGGTCCTTTTACTCTATTTTGACCCAAATAAATTCCTTTTACAATATGTAACATGCTCAAGAAGGGTCTTTCATACATGACAATGACTTTCTGGACTTGTGGACTCAATAACAAGCCCTAGAAGCTCTCAATGTGAGCTTGACTTTAAAAATTAAATTTCCTTTAGCATGAAACCCATGCCTCAAGAATAACAATAATAAATTTATTTTTCTCATTACATAAAATCATGATTACATATGCCATTATGAAGACTGAACCTAGTTACATATTTCAACACCTTGATATATGTTTGCTTCATCCGACAAGCATTAACTTTGAAGCTCAATGAAGAACTAGGGCTTTGTTCTTCCAAAGGAGTCGCCAAAATGATATATTAGTATTGTCGTATGGGGAGCAAGACACACATCTCGTTCCATGGTAACAACGCCAAAAATGTTACTGCTCAAACTAGCAGGGGTCCTAGGAGGGGGTCGTATAGAGAAACTACTAGGATAAGTGGCAACAATGGAGTAATAGCCCACTGTCACCTCAACTAAAGCTCCTTGCTCTTTACAAATTTTCACTGATGGGAGGAGTCCAGGTATGAGAGGAATAACTAGAATGGATGGATCAATGATAGGATGCATGGTGATTCTTGAAGCCTATTCACAAGAGAGGCTCAAATAATGGGTTTGCTTGCTATAGAAGCAAGATGGGTGGCTTTCTTAGAAGGGATAAGAAGATGCCTAGACCTAGGGTTTGAGGAGTGTTACTTGAAAAGAGGGGCCCAAGATCAAGGAATCCTAGAAGATTAGGGTTTCTAAGTGACCTTTGTGAAATGGTAGTTATAATGTAGTGGGACCACAAAGCCTAAGTGGGGCCCAAACGAGGTCAAGGGGTTGGATTGGAACAACAAATGGATGATCTTAACCAAGTTAAGGGGGAGAATAGGATCAAAGGAATTGAGTTCTTCTTGGAATTTGAGTGCAATGATCCTAATGAAGCCACTAACCAAAGGACACCTAGGGAAGAGAATAGTCTTCAAGCTAGGGCTTGGAATATCTCGAGATTCCACTATGGGATCCACCTCAAATTTGGAGGTCCTCTCAAGAAGATGCCAACGCAGTAGTGGACCAATTTTCAAGGATTTTCAATGGTTAAAAATAATTTTAAGATGATGCTCTAGGAGGCCTACTAGGTTAGGGCTTAGAAAGAGGATGAGAAGGTGAGAAGAATATTCTTTCGTGATCACCTTAGGACCAGACCAGTGCCTAGCCAATTGGGAGAATGGAGTCAAATGAAATAAATGTTTAGATAGGCTTAATTCCAATCAAGGAGTTCCCCAACAACTTCGTATGGCCTAAGCAACAACTAGGTTACAAAGGGAAATTTATACTTCTTTATATTGCAAAGGATGACTTATCAAGGCAATTCATGAACATTCATGTACCCCTAAAACAATAACTCACCATGCTTCAACTGATCGTATGAAAAATCCCTCACAAAGACAAGCCCAACAACTTCGCATAAGCTAAAGAGCAACTACACTAGCGTCATGAACAAAAATATTCCATTGACAATTTTATGAGATAAATTTACAAATAAGCATGAAAAAGATAGAAGTATAGGGAAATTATTCCAATCATCAGGATGCAAAGAAATCGAAGCTCCAAGACAAGAAATTAAGCTCTTCCAAACATCGAAATGCATTATATCTCCAGTTCATCCGTCTAAAGGCTTAGCAAAATTTCCAAAAGAAACAAATGACCCAAATCCAAGTGATGATGAGATTCAAATGAGCTCTCATCAATTTATATCCTTCCTAAAGAGTTCGATTTTCCTAATTAGGCCTAATTTAGCCCCAAATAATAAAATAATGGACAATAATGACATAACTTGGTGACAAGCTCACCAAGATAGCTCCATAACACAAAGATAAGCAACTGAAGAGGACAAAATAGTAAATACAATGAATCATTGGGCCCTTGAAGAGGCCTAGCGGAGTCCAAAGTGTGCCAAGGTGAGAAAATAGGCTCCAGACATAGTGATCAGGGGGGTGGCCCCTTGATATCCAAGCAAATCAAATGTTGTGTCACCAAGTGGTGTGGGGGCACAATGACGTCCTCATGGGTCTCCAAGTGGATCGATAATGCTTGTATACCATCTATAAGGGCTAGAATGATGACATAAGCCCTCCCTCTGTCTCCCATGGTGAGACACATCCTCATTTGGGCCCTGGAACATCTGCCAAGTGTGTGGCGCAAGTGCGAAGCCGAGTGGGCATGGTGGTTAAGGTGCATCATCCTCATTAAAAAAGGTGGAACACGAGCCATTAATGAGTGGTGTTGAGGAATCCATGAAGTGGTAATCTGCTCCCTGTTATGGTGGAGGCCCATGGCTCTCAACACTCACCCTACAAGTGCCAATATGACCGTCTGGAAGGCTTGGACCTCGTATAGGGAGACCAAACCCCAAATGGAGACTCACCTGCAATCCTGTATAAGATCCAATGCGTCCTCTCACCTTCCAATACAACAAATCATTAGAGTAATCGAGTAAAATAGCTTACAAATCATGGAACCAAGTGGACACTTCATAGTGGCATGCCCTTCCATAGTGGGCTTTAGAATGTACTAGCATTTCCAAGTCCAAGAAGAAGGTTAACCAAGGAACCTATTAGGTGATTTTAGGCCCCAAGGGGGTGACATGTCCATAGTACATCCATCAAATGGCAGGTGGTATGTGATATAATGGTGGAACAAATTGGGGCATTAGGGGAAGGCTCTAAGCCACATGCTCACACTTGGGTGTATGAATGTAGGAGGGAGCAATCGTGGTACATGAGTTACCCTGGCCTTTGTTTTCCACCCTTCTTCATATGCCTTTGCCTTTTATTGATTTTTATTTTATAACTGCTCGGGGCTCGAGGGGATGAGGCCATGAAGTGTAAGATATAGCAGTGGTTACCCCTTTTAAGGTGGGGCAATTCATTGCCCACCAGGGCTCAAGGGGATGAGGCCATGATGTGTAAGATATTGCAGTGGTTACCCCTTTTAAGGTGAGGCAGTGCATCGCCCACCAGGGGTTGGGACAATCATGGGTTCCTTGATGATGAAAGGGGTCAATATGAGGGACCCTAGGAACCAGGGTGATGGCCATAATGAAAGGGGTAGAGCTCATGTATGGATATTGCCCACATGCGAAATGTGTATGTCCCGACCATACTTTTGCATTTTATGGTACTTTTGCTATTGAGAGTGGCCAAATTATGCTCTTTCTTTTTCTTTTAGCTGCATCAAGCTCCGACACATCGTTCTAGGCTTGACCCAAAGTGTGGACAAGGGGACGGGGAGGCTAATTCCTTGTTGACCTAATGGACAAATGTGAACCTGGATGGGAAATATGGTGAATGGGGTTATAATGAGCTGAGAGGTGTGATGTGTATGGTGTCAGGAAGCGAGACCACACAACCAAAATCGGGGCTTCCCATGCAGTGCCACCCCTAAAGCTAGTAGCCAATAAGAGAGATCCCACAGGACTAGGATACAAGGCTAACCATCAAATTGGACAGAGGAGACAAGAGCACAAACCAAACCCACTCTTTTCGCCAACTACTCGTACCAATCCATGCCCAAAAGTGTCCATGATAATTAAAAAATATTACCCAACTACATAATGAAAAGACATACCTTCGGGGTCGGGAGGCCGACCATCAAACATATGATCATGACAGATGGGTGATGAATCACATGGCGTGCTCAGGGGGCGGGCTGTCGGATGCTGGCTGAGGACCATCTAGGAGGAAAAGTTTCTCTTATGGATACTACCCACAAGCGGTGGGTAGCAGGTCTTATGTGCAGGTTCTATGAAAGTGACTCGTTTCGGCATGTGACTCGTTTCGGCATATTTCTCATTAAGACCCAGGAGTCTTGAAGGGTCTTATAAGGGTCGTGCGTCACTGTAATTAACCACTTTTCCTAAGTTAGATTTAGGGAAATATTTAATTATGGCTAATTACTCTAATTGAGGTGTTTCTAAGGCTTTTCTCGCAAAACGTTTTATGGGTTTCGAAGATTCTGTGTTCCTTAGCCTCTTAGATACCATAGAGACTAGAACACCTTTCCGCTGCTTCTCCAAAAGCTAACATTCATTAAGCTGTTGCTTGGTTAAGAGAGTGGTATTTCAGTTGGAGTTGATAAACTTGTTTGTACTTTTTATATTATAAACGTTTTCTTCCAGTTATAAATCTTTTATGTTCATGTGTTCATTTTCGAATGATTATTGTAGTGAATTGTCAATTAAAAATTGATTAAGAAATGAAATACTGATTCCCCCCCGGTTGAGAAATCAGTGCATGTAGTTATTAGGGTTTTGATTCTTCTTTTCTTGAAAATTACTTGTGATATGTGTTGGCTTCTTTACTTCTTTATTATGTTATCTTTCATCAAGCAATTACCAAATAAAAAATGCATGAATATCACAAGAACAGGAGACACAAAATGTTGGCACTCAATTGAGGCAAAGCCCCTCCTAGGCGAAAACCCAATCATACCCCGTAATTAGCTATGAACCCGTAATTGAATAGTAAGCCATAATATTGACTAGCCCTGCAGGAACAAGTCTAAAGAATCCTTCTATAATAGAACCAAGTCAAAGTGAGACAATCCAAGGCCTTTTGACCAAGACAAAGACATCCTCCAATCACCAAGTCAACCCTCCTTCCAAGTAGATAAACTCTGCCAAAGTCAACAAGAGTCAACTCCTTCAAAACTGCTTCAATCTAAAATTTCGCCCCCCTGCAACTTAGAATTTCAGACCTGCAGTCACTGCAGAAATTTCGGCCCCTGCAACTTGCCTAGAAACCCTAGAAATCTCGCATGTGTGAGAGAGAAGATGCCCCAAAACTTCGATTTTTGTTCTTCCTTTGATTTGACCTTCTTGTCCTTGACTTCACACTTCTTTTTCTCTTCCTTCACTGCAAATCGAACTTGTTGATGGATGTATGCCAAATAGGTCGAATTCTCCTTCTATTTATACTGCTTCCACAGGGTCGAATTGCCCCAAATAGGGTCGACTTCATCAAGGCAAGGCTGACTTGGTGAGGAGGTGAAATATGACTGTTTTGACTCAAAATAATTTTTCTTTACATGATACAAAAGCCCAAGAAGGGTCTAATAAATATGACAATGACTCTTATGACTCAAGAAAACCCTAGAAGCCTACAATGGAGGCTTTGACCTAATAAATAAGTAAAAGGAGCATGAAACCCATGCTTCAAAATAATTTTCTTTTCTTTTTCAATTTTACAATAAATACATAATGATAAAGTACAATAGCAATTATGAAGACTGACCATAGTTACATTTTCAACACTCCCTCTTAACTAGGGAGGTATTCATAATTGTACAAACAGGTACAAGGATGAACTCAAATTGACATGTTCTTAGAAGAGTATTAGCATACGCAATGCTAGGGATCTAGATACCATTACTGTCAAGGCATCCTCCCAACAAGGGCTAAGGTGACATCAATGCAACTTGCCACTATAGGTACCATTAGGCTACAACCCTGGTATCAATCCAATAGGATATAGATACCATCTAGGCCTCCATGCCAAGACACCAACCCTTACAAGGATCTAGGTATCATCAAGGTCAAATCACTAAAACAAAGCTCCATATCAAGACCAAGATACCCTCCCACAAAGGGATCTAGACATCATCAAGGCCAAACTATAATGAAGATCTGAATACAAACTAGGCCAAGATGTCTTCCCAAGTACCATCATACTGGCACACAGCCTAAGGTACTCATCTCTCCCTCTCTACCAAATCAAAGATATCCACCAATCTAAGCATGCTTCTAAAATATTCAAATTTCTTGTTGGGGAGAGATTTCGTCAACACATTAGCTACTTTTTCATTTGTCGGAATGTACCATAGCTTCATGACCCCATCCTATACCAAACTTCTAATATAGTGGTGCTTATTATTAATATGCTTAGTCCTAGCATGGAACACGGGGTCCTTAGACATTCTAATGCTGCTTTTGTTATCACAGTTTATAACTGTAGGATCCAAGGGCCCTTCAAACAAATCTGACATAAGCTTTGTTAGCCAAACCACTTCTTTTCCAACTTCACAAGCAACAACATATTCAACCTAAACACTGTTGAGAATTCTACGACAACATTTAGATTAAGGCTTTTCAAATGATTATTTCTTAACTTTGACAATTTCTTGTGATGTTCTCTTAACTTTTCTTCATTGTATTAGTGTTCTTTCCATCATCAAGACAAATTCCAAAAACAAATGAAGATCACAAACACAAGAAAAATGACACAAGATGTAGGCACTCAGCCAAGGCAAAACCCCTGTCAAGGGGAAAACCCAGTCAAACTCTTCCACTAGTAGATTCAAATCAGATTGAGACACCCAAGACCCTTTTGACCAAAACATAAATTCCTTCCATCCACCAAGTCAACTTCCGTGTACTAGCTTCTTTCCTTCAAGTCAACGTGAGTTTGCTCCTTCAAGAATTTAAGCTTGCTCTGAACTTTTGAAGCTAGGTCTGTACTTTCGGCCCTATAATAAGTCTCAACTTATTTCACATGTGGCCGAATCTCGACTCCCAAAGATCTCCTTATGATGATAAACGACTTTTTCTTGGACACCTTTGCACTTGCTATTGTAGATAGACTTCATGAATCAAATCTTTTCCAAAACATGTCGAGTGGCATGGCTTTATATATAGTGGTTGTGTCTTCATTATAGACTTGACAGAGTGTTTGAGGCCGACTTGACAGAGTGTTTGAGGCCGACTTGTTAAGTGAGGAAGCCGACTTGTTGGAGGACTAATAGGACACATAAAATATTTTTCTTTCTTGACTTTAAGGAGCCCAAGAAGGGTCTAGAATATAATAATAATGATAGTGACTTAAGACATTAACCGAGAAGCCTACAATGGAGGTTTTGACCTATAGACCATTGACCCAAGCATGAAACCTATGCTTTAATAAGTCAATTTCTTCTCTTTTGACAAATTCATTACATCATGACTCAAATACAATTATGAAGGCCAACACTAGTTACATTCTTCAACACTCCCTCTTAACTAGGGACGTATTCATAATTACATATATACAAAGGTACATAGAAGATTTCAAAATGATATTCTGTACGAAGAGTCACAACACACACAGTACTACAGATCAGGTACTTGACCAAGGTATCTAATCCGGGTGGGACTAAGGTGTGTCCCAAGCTTCAACCATTCTTGGTACCATTAGGCTTCCACTCTAACACCAACCCAGGGATCTAGGTGTGTATCCAAGGTTAGAGCTCCAAGACCAATGCCACCCTCCCTACTTCGGGATCTAGACATCATCACAGGCCGACCAAATGTCCTCCCAAGCATCTTGTCACCCCAAAAAGTTTCATCTCTCCTTATAAACTAAATCAGATATATCCACTAGTCCAAGCATGCTTCAAACGTTCAACCTTCTTACGTAGAGATCCTGCATAATCACAACCCCAATTGGTAATAGCTTCTCAAATATATACAAGTAAACACAAACTTTCAGGGTCCTCAATCAAATATATCTTGTTGGAAGCTTTCTTATTTAACTTCTTCAGCAACACCAAACACAGATTCAATACTACTCAACTCAATTAAGCCTTTTGTTTGCAACTTCATGAATCACGAACGTCCACCTATAGTACTTTCATTCATTCTTTGGTCTCATTCTTTCTTTTCTCTATAACTGTCATAATATGTTCTCCCTCTTAATTGGGGAGATTCACTCTTTCTTTTATATCCAAGCTCCCTCTCAATTTAGGGAGATCAATAATTTCAAAGCGTCGGAAAAACTTCAACCTTTCAAAGCCTCATTTCGCTGGGAACTTCATCCTTTTTTTATTGCAACAAAGTCATCTATTCATCTTTTATGTCATCATTCTTCTTACAGCTTCCTTTACCCATTATCATCATCTTCATTGTCAAGTCACCTTCAATTTATGAACTTTATCAATATTTTGAAGATTATGTGCCTGCAAGCCTTCAACAAGTACAACCAAGTGCAAATATCAAGAAGTCAACTATATCAAAATCATGTTATTAAAATGGAAGCATCAAATAATCAACTTGAGACATCAAACACCTAAACCTAGTAAGGTTCATAGTCAACAAGGGTTACAACTTTTACTTGCTAGGGTTTTTGTCATAAACCCTAGATTCCATCAATGAGACTTAGATATCAACAACTAAATCAAGTTAGCAATTCAATCATAGCACTTTACATCTTTAATATTATGCCCTAGAATTTCATGTCAAATTCTACTAAGGTTTTGTCACAAACCCTAGATTTCATTACTAAATCATGAATATCAACAATCAAGTTAGCATATTAGCATTTCATATCTAGGGTTTTATTAATATTTCCTTATATTAATCTCTTACTAGGGTTTTTATCGTAAATCCTAGATACACACATCAAATTCTGACAATTTGACCAGACTAGGGTTTCAATTATGCTGAAGCTTATACCCCTAGAGTTGCATTCCTAGGACCTTACTATTACAAGGGTTTTGATCATAAACCCTAAAAATTTAGGATTTCATCATATAACCTAGATATCATTGACAAACCCTAAAAGGCCAATGTTTCTTCATTACATTACTAAAATCCTAATCATCAGGAGGGTAGGATATTGTTATATTTTGTAGGCTTTATCAACAATTAAGTAGACTAGGGTTTCATTATTATTGTCAACATACCCTAAGCATAAAAAAGGCTAGGGTTTTGTGATGAACCCTAAAGGTTAGGGTTTTACTAACGTAAACAAAAGATAGAGAATATAACAAAGGTTGATTTAATCTAAAGATTAGTCACCTTAAACAAGAATATTATGATTCAAAACCCTAGACATAAGAGAGTTGGTAATATAAAGCAGATTTCAAAAATGAATGTACCTTATAATTAAGAGGATTAAATCTTTACACACACCTTGAGTTTCTTCCTTTACAAACCTTGTAGGGTTACTTTATTGAAAGGATCCCTCTGAAACTTGCCATAATCCTTTTTAGAATATACCTGCAATACTTTCTTGACAGGTACCATCAAGTACAAGGCTAGGATCTAGGGTTTCCATTCAACTTTAGGGGATGAACTCAAAGGGTTCTAAATGCAAACCCTAACTAGCTCTAGGGGTATCATGTTAAGGTTTAGACATCATACAATTTTATTTTTGCAAAGGATTGGCATACACCTACAAACCCTTAGACATTGTGAGTTAGGATTTCTTAGAAGGAACAAGAGTATAAAGGGTTTGCTTAAGCTCTATCTAGGATTTACAATCAATGAAAACTTGGACCCCCCAAGAATCATATAAGTAACTAGACATTTCATGCTAGATTCAAATGAACATTTTTTACATACCTCAAAATAACATACCTTTGTCTTTCAAGATTGAAAGATTGACATTGCATAGGGCTGGTTGCCTTTTCTTGCAAATTGACTTTTGATAGGATCCTCAAATCTTCTTCACTGTAGTAGACTGCTTCCTTCCTTGAGATAGAGATGCTATGATTGTTCTTTCTTCAATGAAAGGCTTTGTACCAACTTCTAGTAGACTTTTTCAAGACAAGCTTGAAATGCATTGTACAATGGAGATTCTATTGTTGGTTTCTCTGTCACTTAGAGGTTTCAGCCTCCCATGTATGCATAGGTCTTTATAGAGTTTGGTCCTTAAGCTTGTAGCCTCGCTATTCAGATCAAAATGTTACACAGTTTTCTTGACCTAGTTAGGGTTATTCACCAGTGATCTACAACCTTAAAATAGTCTTCTAACAAACTCAAACTATTCTTTTGTGAGGCTCCTTAATTCTTTGCTTGCTGCAAGGGCTATTTCTAGCTCACTGTACAGACTCATGGTTCCCTTTTAAACAAGGATCTGGGGCTCGTCCCTTCTTTAAGATTTCACCAAAATCCTAAACATCCAAAGGTATAGTACATGTCTGTGGGTTACTAGCTAGAGGTATAGTCTTAACTTTTAAGCACATGCCAAGAAATGTGACATAACAATTCGATTCACCTTTTGAATGGCTCGACCTTGAAGGTAGACTGCTCAAAAATGAATTTAGGTTCCCTGACTATATATAGAACTTCATAATTGCAGATCTCTGAGATGACTTGTAATTTGGGTCTTTGAGGTCAATTTAGATCCTATATTTTATGTCCAAACATTTGCTTTTTCTTCCAAAGATCTTTCCCTTGACTGAGTTATCTGCTTAGCCTTTCGGCCTTCCAAAACAATGCTCAAAACTTCTTCGCTGTCTACGCATAATTTTGCAGCCTAGCCACTGTAATTAGGATTTATTAGGGTGCCCATAATTTGGATTTTCTTTCTTCTTCTAGGAGCTCAGTCCTAGATGACCAAACTTTTTTGCTTGACTTGAAGCCCTTGTGATCTCCTTCCTGCCCTTATGCAAATGAATCAAGCTCTAATACCATGTTGAGAAATATAGGGCAACATTTAGATTAAGGTTCTTCAAATGATTTCTCTTAACTTGACAAGTTCTTGTGATGTTCTTTTAATTCTTCTTCATTATATTAATGTTCTTTCCATCATCAAGACAAATGCCAAAAACAAATGAAGATCACAAACAAAAGAAAAAGGACACAAGATGTAGGCACTCAACCAGGGAAAAACCCCTATAAAGGGAAAAACCTTGTCAAACTCTTCCACTAGTAGATTCAAATCAGATTGGGACAACCAAGACCCTTTTGACCAAAACATAAATTCCTTCCATCCACCAAGTCAGCTTCCATGTACTAGCTTCTTTCCTTCAAGTCAATGTGAGTCTGTGGCTTGAAGAATTTCGGCCTGCTCTGCACTTCTGAAGCTAGATTTGTACTTTCGGCCCTGTAATAAGTCTCAACTTATTTCACATGTGTGGCAAAATCTAGATTCCCAAAGATCTCCCTGTGGTGATAAATGTAATATTCCTAGGGAAAATTTACAGTAAATATGCAAAGCAAACATAGACAAAAAGCCACAAAATTTAAACACATGAATCAGATCACAGAAATGCACCAAAACTGTGTTGCTAAGCCATTTTATTAAATTATGAAGAGGGTACAATTAGGTGTTGGAAAGAGTGCACCTGGGCTTGCTCAAGGCAAGCTAGCTAAGCCCAAATGACACTAGGAAATCCCCCTCAAGTACATTGTTGCTTTGTCTCCTGGCTCTGCGCTGAACTGCCCAGAAACACACTGCTAGGTGATGAGATCTGTTGCTAGGGCCTCCTGTAGTGCTCAGAAAATTCCGGAAAATTAATGCCAAACTCTCCTCAATATACCTAGAATAACCCATGAAGGAATTGGGCTATGGTTGACCCTGGAAATTCGACCCTCTTTTGTCTCTATGGCTCTGCTGCTGGGAAATTCAGCCCTCTTGTCTATCTTGTTGCAACTGCTCCCAAAAATGGCTGCAAACTCCAAGCAAAGGCTCTCCCGGACTCCTCCTCAAACCTCAAGCCCAAACTCCCTTCACAACTCAGCTCACAAGTGAGCCTCCTACAAGCACTGCGTAGTCCCCGCATTGTTGGCTGAGTCTCCTCCATGCAAAACTCACACCCCACTACTGGAACAACTGGAAAGGTGGAACTCCCTCCTTGGGCTAACACTCGAAGTCCATCGAAGCAAGGGTTGCGATCTTCGCTCGAAGACACTCGTGTGCTAAAAAACACCGCAGACTTGGCTTCAACTCAAGCGTGCTTTGTCAAAGACACAATTTCTGAATATATGATTGAATGATCCAATGAGTGCCTTCCCTTCCTTTTTGTCAAGATGCCTCCAACGCCCTCATGTGGGCCCTCCTCGATTTCCTCCCACCGAATTTCCCTCCAAGGCATGTGTATTCTCCATGTGGGCCAAAATTCTCCAAGTGTGGCCCCCATGCTCCACTAGGGGCTCGATATTCTCCTTCTCCTCTAATGTTTGAGCTTGCTTTTCATCAAAATTCGATGTGGGGCCTCTAAACCCACATTTCCTAAGTGTCAACATGAATAAAGACAAAATTTATCAAAATTGATATTTCACTTAGTAATAATGCTAAGTGGGAATATCACAATAAACAACTTCTTCTTGGACACCTTCGCGCTTGCTATTGCAGATAGACTTCATGAATCAAATCTTCTCCAAAATTGGTTGAGTGGCATGGCTATATATATAGTGGTTGTGTCTTCATTATAAGTTCGAATTGACAGAGTGTTTGAGGCTGACTTGTTAAGTTTGGAAGCCGACCAGGTGGAGGACAGTTAGGACACAATAATTTTCTCTCTTGACTTTAAGGAGGCCAAGAAGGGTCTGGAATATAATAATAATGATAGTGTCTTAAGACATAAACCTAGAAGGCTACAATGGAGGCTTTGACCTATAGACCATTGACCCAAGCATGAAACCCATGCTTTAATAAATCAATTTCTTTTCTTTTGAGAAATACATTACATCATGACTCAAATACAATTATGAAGATCGACACTAGTTACATTCTTCAACAAGCACTACTCAAAGCAACCGAATCTTGTTTACGACTCATCCAAGGAATCATCGCGGATCCCAAACTAAAACAACCACCAGTAGTGCTTCTTCCATTCGTCTCACTGCCACCCCAACCATAATTGGTGAAACTTGTTAATTTGATCTCCTTTCCATCATACTTTAGGCATTGATGAATAGTCCCACACAAATACATCAAGATATGCTTGGAAACTATCTAATGATCATGACATGGCTCTAAGTGAAATTGACTTAGAACATTCACTGCATAACATATATCGGGTCTAGTATTCAACAAATACATACCAACTGATGATTACATGTGGGATCAACAACACTAGAATCTAAAATTGGCAACTAGGGCCAAACTCCATGTGGGTCATCTTATTAATGGAAGCTGATATTTTTCTTGGATCCGTCTCATCGAGAGGTGTAGGATTGATCTAAAGATCATCTGATTCCAATAAGTGTTCATGGAGATATGAATTTATTTGTGTTATGGGACAATTCGTCAAGGTCGGCTAGCAACCAAATAAACCCCACTTGTGATTAACGTTTTAGTATAAATAGAAGTGGCCTTCAAGTCATTTTCAACACACTTGAGATCTCTTCCTCTCTACTTGTCTTTGGGTTTTAGTAGGAGGAGAGATCCTAAGCAATAACGTTGCTCTAATCCAGAGGGCAGAAGCCGGAACTGTCGGGAACTGCTGGAACAGTTGGGAAAGCTGACACAAAGGGCAGAAGACAGAATTGCCGGAACTGCCGAAAACTGCTGGAACTGCCGGGAACTATCGGAACTGCCGGAACTGCCGGGAACATCCAGGGATTGCCGGAACAGCGGGAACAACCGAGAACTGCCGGAAATGGCGGGAACTGCCGGAATTGCCGGAACATCCAGGGATTGCCGGAACAGTGGGAACAACCGAGAACTGGCAGAACTGTTGGAAATGTCGGGAATTGCTGGGAACTGCCGGGAACTGCGTGAACTGCCGGGACTACCGGGAACTGTTGAGAACTGCTGGAACAACTGGGAACGGTAAGAACAACCTGAACTGCTGGGAACTACCGGAATAGCTGGAACTACCGGAACAGCTGGAACTACCGGGAACTACCGGGAATTGTCGGAGCATCTGTCTCCGAAGGAGAGCAACGTGCAAGGGACAACTAACTAACATTGGGACAATTGTATGGTACTTAGCAGCGAATACACCAAGCATGCAATGTTACAGCTAGCATGCAAAGGACAACAAGCATGCTAAGGACAACGAGCATGCTAGGGACAACAAGCAAGCAAGGTGCAGCCAGAGCATAGGTCAGTATGGCAACATGGTGCAGCAATGGCACATAATGCAGTACAATGATGGGTACAGTCATGATTAATAAAGCGTGATGAGATGCAACATAGTGATGATGGGTGCAACATGGTGCAGGCTTGCAGCGCAGTGAGGTGCAACATGATGACGAAATGCAGCACAACGATAGGTGAAGGAGTCAGCTTGGAGAATCAGTTGAAGCCGCATGTCTTCGACTGATCTCATGTATCATCTTCTTAGAGATGATCTATGCTCTTATCTAGATAAGTCAAAGTGTTGATTTCTGTTGTTAACATACTATCTCTCTCTCTCTCTCTGCTGAACTATTGAAGAACATATAAGAAGAATTGATCAAGGGTTTCCCCACATTGGGGTTTGTCCCTGGCTAGCGCCACATTTTGTGTCCTCTTGTCTTGGCTTGTCTTCTGCGATTTATGTTTATGTTCTATCTGCAGTTTACTTTAATGCTAATGTGATTGCTAATCTGGAAAAGATATAGAGTTGACTATGAAAATTGAAATAAATTGCTCTAAGCATAGAACATACCTAAAATTAACAGTGTTCATTATAAGTTCGAATTGACAGAGTGTTTGAGGCCGACTTGTTAAGTGAGGAAGCCGACTAGGTGGAGGACAGTTAGGACACAATAATTTTCTCTCTTGACTTTAAGGAGCCCAAGAAGGGTCTAGAATATAATAATAATGATAGTGACTTAAGACATAAACCTAGAAGGCTACAATGGAGGCTTTGACCTATAGACCATTGACCCAAGCATGAAACCCATGCTTTAATAAGTCAATTTCTTTTCTTTTGACAAATACATTCCATCATGATTCAAATACAATTATGAAGATCGACACTAGTTACATTCTTCAACAAGCACTACTCAAAGCAACCGAATCTTGTTTATGACTCATCCAAGGAATCATTGCGGATCCCAAACTAAAACAACCACTAGTAGTGCTTCTTCCATCCGTCTCACTGCCACCCCAACCATAATTGGTGAAACTTGTTAATTTGATCTCCTTTCCATCATACTTTAGGCAGTGATGAATAGTCCCAGACAAATACCTCAAGATATGCTTGGAAACTATCTAATGATCATGATGTGGCTTTAAGTGAAATTGACTTAGAACATTCACTGCATAACATATATCGGGTCTAGTATACATACCAACTGAAGATAACATGTGGGATCAACAACACTAGAATCTGAACTTCTTAACTTTTTTAAGTTCGTAATCATTGGAGTTGTCATGGACTTGGAATCCATCATTCCAAACCTTTGTACAATCTTGATAATATATTTTCCTTAACCAAGATATATCTCACCAGGTTTTTGCCAAACTTCCAAGCCCAAATATTAATGCAAGAGTCCTAGATCTTTTATTTCAAATTCTGCTGCCATCATCATCTTACATTCTTGAATTCTATGCTCCCCACTTGTAAGGAGTAAATCATCCATATATAATAGAATAATGGCTGGTTCATTGTTTACTTCTTTGATGTAGAGGTTTGAGTCTGCATAGCTTTTGACAAATCCAATTCTTAAAAGATAGGCATCCATTCTAGCATACCAAGCTCTCGGTGCTTGTTTCAAGCCATATAGAGCTTTCTTCAATATGCAGACGTGAGTTTTCCTACTGTGTATCTCAAAACCTTCCAGTTGTTCAATGTACACTTCTTCATCTATGGTTCCATTCAAGAAAGCTATTTTGACATCCATCTGGTGGATGTTCCATCCCATAGTAGCTACTAAAGAAATCAAGGATCTAATGGTATTGTAATGACCCACTTATAGTAAATTAATATTTATGAAATTAAATAAAATTAATTAAATTAAAAATTAAAAATTAAATAAATTAAAATTAAATCATTAAAATAAATAAATAAACTTGATTTCAAATTAAGATATGCAAATAAAATAAAATCAGATTTTGTTTATAAAAATAGACACGTATCATAATTTAGACACGGTGATGGAGGAATCAGATTTTGTTTATAAAAATTGACACGTATCATAATTTAGACACGGTGATGGAGGATGTCGGTAAATGGAAATTTATAAGAAGGAAGGGACGGTTGGAGGCAGGGGAGAAAAAGAGGAGAAAAGCTTATACACAAAGTTTGTTAATCATCAGGAACAGTTGGGCCTTGCTTGTTCTGAGGTTTCTGGGCACGGGGGAACAGTCTGCTTCAACTGAGAAGTTTACTGGACTGAGTAGCGAGGTTCTACTCAGTTTGGCTAGGTGGTTTCGGTCATTTGGTGAACGGGAGCAAACTGGAGGAGTTCTGAAACATTTTTCATCCGCAGCAGACCAAGTAAGTACTTATCATCGAATCAAGCAATTAGTCATATGAAGTTTTTGCATAAATTTAGAATAGAAATTTTTCTTAAAGTTTCATACTCTGTTTAGGATAGATAGCTCTATAGAAACTCTTTACATTATTTACAGTTCAGTTAATCTTTATAGAATCAGAAATGGTCCTTTACATCAGCTCAGTCCTTACAGTAGTGTACCTGGTTGTAGGAGCAAACGTTTATTCATAGTCTACACCTTCCTTTTGAGAGAAACCCCTTGCTACAAATCTTGCATTGTATTTATCTATACTTCCATCAATAGCATGTTTGATCTTATAGATCCATGTAAAGGTGACAACAAATTTGTTACTAGGTCTAGGAACAATTTCCCAAACCCCATTCTTCATGATTGATTGATATTCTTCTTGCATGGCTTTCTTCCATTCATCATGATTAGTGGCTTGTTCAAATGTGGTTGGTTTTGCTTCAATTAGTTTCGTCATATATGCTGCATATTCAGAGTACTTCTTTGGTCTTTTGCTTTCTCTAAAAGTACCTTTTGTTGCTTCATGCCCCTCGACATCTTCAAGTGTAGCTTTTAACCAAGCTGACCTTTTCTTTTATTCAGGAATGATTGTAGGTTGAATGGGTTCACTTGGTCCTTCTTCTTGATTTGTAGGTGTTTTGTCATGTTGTTTTTTTCTTCAAAGAATGATATATCTTCTTCATCAAATTCAATGGGGATATCCTTGGACTTTTTGTATGCAAAGCTTTCATCAAATATGACATCCCTACTAACTTCAATTCGTCGCTTTTCTTTGATGTAGAACCTATAAGCCTTTGATGAAAGGCTATAACCAACAAAGATACCCTTCATACTAGTAGAATCTAACTTCTTTCTCTTATCCTTAGGAATATGAATGTAGGCAGGGCATCCAAAGATTCAGAGATGATCTACATATGGCTTCTTCCCTGAAAATGCTTCTTTTGGTGTCATATTTTCAAGAATTCTATGAGGAATTCTATTTTGTATGTATACTGCTGTCATAACTGCTTCTCCCCATAAGAATTTTGGAAGGTCTTGGTCATATATCATGGTTCTTATGCATTCTTCAATGGTCCTATTCTTTCTCTCTACTACTCCATTTTGTTCAGGATTATAGGGAACTATGAGCTCCCTCTTAATACTTGCTTCCTTGCAAAAGGCTATGAGTTCCTTAGATGTATATTCACCACCATTGTCGGATCTAAGGGTCTTTATCTTTCTTTCTGTCAAGATCTCCACTTCTGATTTGAATTCTTTGAACTTTTCAAAAACTTCATCCTTAGATTTGAGAAGATAAATCCAAGTCTTCCTAGAGTGATCATCAATGAAGGTTACATAATATAGATGGCCTCCAAGAGATTTATCTGCCATTGGTCCACACACATCGGAATGAATGAAGTCTAATACTTCTTTAGATCTTGTGTCACTACTTGTAAATGGTTTCCTTGTATTCTTTCCCAAAGTACATCCCTTACATACACCTTCATGGTCCTCCTTCAAGCTGGGAATGCCTTTTACATTTGACTTAGGGAGGGAAAATTTTTATAATGAAGGTGCCTATATCTTCTATGCCAAAGCTCAAAGGGATAAATCTCCATGTGAACAAGAGCTTGAGGAGGTGTTAGAAGTCTATACAACCTTCCTTCATGAATCCCAATAACCCTTTCTTTTTCAATACTAGAGTCCCTTCCCCAAACAAGAACTTTTCCATCTACAAAGGCAATCCTATCTCCTTTATCTTCTAGACAAGAAATAGAAAGTAAATTCTTTTTCAAACCTGGGACATAGAGAATGTTGTTGAGATGAAGCTTTCCACCATCTTCTAGTTTCAATGAAGTAGATCCAAGACCTTTGACTGCATAGCTATTGTTATCTCCAAGCTCCACTGAATGAGATGATGATCCTTTTGATAAGGTTTGAAGTTGTCCACTTTCTCCTGTCATGTGTCTTGAGGCTCCACTATCAATGATCCAAGCATTGTCATCATCAAATGTACCTGTAAGTGCAGCCAAGAATCCTCCATTTTTGACTCTCCTAGATAGATTGTAAATGATCTTGATACCAAAGCTTCTTGCAACTTTCAAGAGATCATTAAGGGTCTTGAGTCCCATCTTCAAATAGCTTGCCATTGATGAGAGAGATCTTCCTTCCAAGAGTGCTTTTCTTTCAGTATTCCTTCCTTCAAAAGATAGCCAACAAAGTGATCTTCAAACAATCCTTTCTTCACCTTAGCTCTGATACCATGTTGAGAAATCAATGCATGTAGTTATTAGGGTTTTGATTCCTCTTTTCTTGATAATTACTTGTGATATGTGTTGGCTTCTTTACTTCTTTATTATGTTATATTTCATCAAGCAATTATCAAATAAAAAATGCATGAAGATCACAAGAACAAGAGATACAAGATGTAGGCACTCAGCTAGGGCAAAACCCCTCTCCTAGGGGAAAACCTAGTCAAACTCTTCTTCTATAATAGAACCAAGTCAAAGTGAGACAATTCAAGACCTTTTGACCAAGACAAAGACCTCTTCCAATCACCAAGTCAGTCGTCCTTCCAAGTAGACAAACTCTGCCAAAGTCAACAAGAGCTAACTCCTTCAAAACTGCTTCAATCTGAAATTTCACCCCCCCAACAACTCAGAATTTCGGGCCTGCAGTCACTGCAGAAATTTCAGCCCCTGCAACTTGCCCAGAAACCCTAGGAACCTCGCTGTGAAAGAGAGAGGATGCCCCAAAAATTCGATTTTTGTTCTTCCTTTGATTTGACCTTCTTGTTCTTGACTTCACACTTCTTTTCCTCTTCCTTCACTGCAGAGTGAACTTGTTCATGGATAGTTGCCAAATAGGTCAAATTCTCCTTCTATTTATACTGCTTCCACATGGTCGAATTGCCCCAAACAGGGCCGACTTGGTGAGGAGGTGAAATATGACTGTTTTGACTCAAAATAATTTTTCTTTACATGATACAAAAGCACAAGAAGAGTCTAATAAATATGACAATGACTCTTATGACTCAAGAAAACCCTAGAAGCCTATAATGGAGGCTTTGACCTAATAAAAAGGTAAAAGGAGAGCTTCAAAATAGTTTTCTTTTTCTTCTTTTTCAATTTTACAGTAAATACATAATGATAAAGTACAATAGCAATTATGAAATCCGACCATAGTTACATTTTCAACACCTCCACCCTCCCTCCCCAAAGTATTTCCAACATCCTCCTTGCTGCCTTCTGCAAAACTTTGCACGTAGCTTTCTGTGTGACTGTAGAATTTTTTGGAAGTGAGTTTTATTCCTCTTATCTATTGCAATGCTTTCTATCCTTATTTAGTACTATTGTATTTATGCAGTATTTCCTCTGAAGCAGAGGGTTTACGTGCTTGTAACATTCTTCATGATGCTGGCCCTTCAAAGGTATGTTGTTTCACAATGTCTGATCACAACTTTTACAGACAGTTTCTAATATAAGTTCTGCTTTATATTATTTTTATAGAAAATAAGGTGAGAAAAATTTAACATGTACATGGAAAGCTCCGTAAATACAAGTATCTAAATGTTTGTGTGTCATTTTGCTGGACCATGATGTTATTCTTGGTTTCTGAAAGAGGACCATTATCATAAAGCCAAATATTATGTGAATAACGTTACATTAAACTTGATCATTATTGCTCACTCAGTTAAAGTCTGAACTTTGGACTTGTAGGTAGTGATAACAAGCATGGAGATAGAGGGTATGCTGCTGCTAATCGGGAGTCATCAGAAAATCAAGGTATTCTCGAAATTTTCCAGTAATACATGGATCTGTTCTATTTCAATTGAAGCATAGTTTCTCAAAGCTCAAACAGAGTCCATACTCATAGTGCACTCCTTTGGAATCAGTGTTCAACTATTTTTCTCTCATAGTTCACTATAAATATTAAATATTACTAATATGGCATACTTGTCAGTGTAGACATAGGCTTTGAAGTGCTTAAAGGCTTAAGGCTTATCTGGTTTTGACTGCTTTAGGAATGTCTCAATCAATAAGCTGTTGTACCTGGGCATTCTTTGACAGAGAATTATCGTGGCTGAAGAGAAATAAAGGGAAACTTATGGGACTAAGTTAAAATATTAGCATTCAACATAGGAAGGGGAGTGGAAATTTTTAGTAAGTTACATCAGGAGCTCAATTGCATGAATAGAGTGAAATAAGAAGGAAATTTAAGGGACTAAATTAACGTATTAGGATTCAGCATAGGAAGAATGAAATTTTTTAATAGGTTTTCCACTTTTTTTCGGTGTTTGGACCAGAGATTCATGGCCTTGTTCACGAGGGAGGCCTAAGGACTCAGATCTCAAGTTGTATGAGCAGCTCCCTTGACTGTCAGAGACCCTTTAGATGATCATATCTTTCTTTCTGGTGCTCCCATTTGACATGGGTACTGAGTGATATGTTGGAAATACTAAGAGGGTGGGGAGGCGAGGAGGGTGAATCATTTTTTCTTAGCAATTAGTACTCAATTTAATCTTTTTTCAGAGCATTAGTTAATCTTCAGCAGTGTTATAGTTATTCAGTAAAGCAGTGAACAACGATGCAGAAAGATAGAGAAAATACGCACAAGATTTATAGGTGGAAAGCCCCCTCTGGGTCAAAAACCACTGAATGCTTTTCTAATAAATTCTTTAATCTTCAGCCCCAACTGAAAATAAAACTACAACTTCCTAGAATTCTAGAAAAACATTCTTCTCCAGCTCCCATTAGAAAGACACGCCAACGCCCTGGTTTTATCAGCAGTCAGCTAAAAGGATGCCTCAACACCCTTGCAAGCCACAACTCGCCCTAGCGCCACCCTATCACCCTTTGTTTACAGGCCCCAACCTGAAGGTGACTTCATTCTAGCACTGCCCTACCACCCTATAAAGACAAAATTAAATACAGAAATGTGGATGCCCATACTGGGAACAATGATCCACGTTACAAAGATATTACAATGAGTTTCTTTGACTAATTGAGACACTAGGACCTGAACCCTTGTCCCGACAAACTAAGAACCCTTGTCCCAACTACAAACCAAAACACTCTTCCCAAACCAAATTTGCCTTCTTCGACTGTAGGCAATGACACTAGCTTTTATAATTACATAGATGTACATTGTTTGACTTCAATTGACAAAAGGACTCTCTTTACAAAGCTTACAAGACTTGATTGACATCATTCCCAACTTTCCATACCTGGTGCTTTATAGCTTCTTCGAAAGAGCAAGGTTTAGTTTGAATGGTATTACTCATGGTAGGAAAGTACCCTTGATACCTGTTGGGCTTCTTACTTTCGCGGAATGTTCCTCTTGGAGTGGCATGATTTTCAGCATCTTGAAGTGTCTCTTTGAGCCATAGTTGTCTTTTCTTTGATGTAGAGGGATCATAAGGAGGTGGATCAAGAGGATCCATCGGGTTGTCAACATCGGGCATAGGTTCATCCATAAGAGGTTCTTCTTGTTTTTCAACTGCATCATCATCCTTCCTTGAGATGGTGAGATCTCTGGCTTTCCCGAGGTCAGTGTCGTCATCAAAAGTAACATCTCTACTTACTTCTACCTCTCTTTGACTAGGTACTTAAATTCTATATGCCTTCGAATTTTTACTATATCCAGCGAATACACCTTTCTTCCCAGAAGCTTCCAACTTGTTCCTTTTCTCTTTAGCTACATGAAAATACATAAGTCAACCAAAGATTCTAAAATGAGAAATGTTAGGTTTTTTACCAGTGAAGACTTCTTTGAGTGCCTTGAAATCCAAGGCTTGATGAGGGTTCCTATTTTGAACATATACAGTGTTAGCAACTTCTCCCCACAAGAATTTCGGTAGACCTTGATCATAGATGATGACATGGGTGGCTTCCATAATAGTTCGATTCTTTCTTTCAACAACTTATTTTTGCTCTTTAGTATACAGAACAGTTGTCTCCCTCATAATGCCTGCCTCTCTACAAATATCATTGAATTCATTAGATTCATATTCAGTTCCATTGTCAGTCCTCAACGTCTTGATCTTCTTTCTTGTTTGATTCTCCACCAATGCTTTGAAAGAACATAACCATTTGAACACTTCATCCTTCCTCTTCAAGAAATAAATCCATGTTTTGCGTGAGAAGTCATCCACAAAAATTGCATAATATGAGTATCCTCCTAATGAAGTTACGAGCAAGGCACCAAACAAGTCAGAATGGATCAATTGAAGAATATCAGTTGTCTTTCTCTCACTAGAAGGGAATGGTCCCTTTGTATGTTTCCCAGTTGCACAACCTTGACAGACTCCTTCATGGTTCATATGAAACTCGAGCATTCCTGTGACCATCTTCCTTACCCCAGGTAAGGCTTTGTAATGTAAGTGGGCAAATCTCCGGTGCCATAGCTCACATTGAATAGAGGTATCACTTGCCAATGCTCCCAAAAGACTTCCACCAACTTGATAAAGACCATCAACCCTAAACCCAAGAGTAAAAGCATCTTTGAAGTTTCTATGCCATACACATACCTTTCCATCAATGAAAGCTACCTTGAAGCCTTTGTCTTCCATCGCAGAAATAGACACCAAATTCTTCTTCAAATTGGGCACATACAAAACTTCCTCAAGATGTATTATTTGACCATAGTTCAAGTGAAGACTAACAATTCCTATCCCTTTTACGAGGTAGGTGGCATTATCTCCAAGTATAAGCTTTAGATTAGTTTTCCTCTCAACTACATTTGAGAGGGCCTCCTTATATCCACTGAAATGCCTTGAGGCTCCACTATCAATTAACCAATGATCCAAGGTATCCGGAGGAGAGGAAGTAGATAGAGAAGAAATTAGCTAGAACTCATCTTGTTTTTCTACAACATTGTTTTCATCATACTTGGCATTTCTTGTCCTCTTGGGAGGTCGATTATTTCCTTCTCGGGCAACGAGAGCATTCCTTTATTGTTATACTTGTTGTTTCTTTGATTGTTATTGCTTTTGTAATTGTTGTTGTTGTCATCCCTTGGAGGCTTTTTCTTGTGAGGACACTCTCTAGAATAGTGGCTGAATTTGTTGCAATTGTAGCATCTTCCTTTGCCTTTTCCTTTGAATCCTTTCTTAGATCCTTCACCCTATCTCTTTGAATTAGATGGACTAGCATCATTCCTCCTTTTAGCATGTGTAGAGAAAGTAGTAGGTTCATTTCCACTATAGGACTTATTTCTCTCCATCATCCTTCTTTCCTCTTGAATGCATCTAGTCAATAGCTCATCAAAACCATGTATCTTGTCATTATTGAGAATGGTGGTGAAAAATGTATCCCAGGGCCTTGAAAGACCTCCGGGATAAATGAGGGTGAGCTCTCTGTCAGCAGTAACTTCTCCAATAGATAGCAGGTCATTCTGCACTTGAGTTATTCTCATAATATAGGATTTGTTAGACTCCTCTATATCAATCTTGATATCCTTCAACTTATTCTTGAGAAAGAGGATTTGATTTGCATTGTTGACTTTGAACATCCCACTCAACTTATCATACATTTCCTTAGAAGTTCCCAAATAAAAAATATAGGCAACTAAATGCTTTTGAATGGAGTCAACTAAAATTTTCTTAGCTTTGACTTCACCTTTTCTATACTTCGTTCTAGCAGCAGCAGGTGCATTTGAAGGAGGCTCCACCATTTTTCCTTGCACATAGTCCAATACTTCATGTTCCTCAAAGGTCAAATCAAGAGTCATCCTCTAGGCATGATAATCTGACTTGTCATTGAGCTTATCCTCAGTCTTGAAATATGAAGTGGCAGCCATGGAGACTAGTCCTTGTTAACAAATATCTTGGTGATTGCTTTTTGTCTTGCTTGGGCTTGTCATCACCTTAGCTCTGATACCATGTTAATTTTAGATAGCAATGGTATATTCTATGCTTGCAACAATTACTTCTATGTCCTTTTAGTAGCCCATTGACAATTTCCACTTAGATTTTCAATAGCAATCACGTTAACCATTAGATCAACATTGACTGTAACTGTACATAGAACATAAACAATAAAACGTAGAAGACAAGTCAAGACAAGAGAACACAAATATTTGGCTAAAGCCAGGAAAAAACCCTCAGAGAGGGAAACGCTTAATCAATCCTTCTTATTCTCAAATATCAAATGTTCTGCAGAGAGAGAATATCCAATAGAGTACAATGATGAAAGTCAAAGTCAATGTGACTTGACTTTTGCAAAGTATCCAAACCAATGTCCAACTGATGAAGTCAAAGTCAAATATGATCTACTTGATGAAAGTCTACAATTATGAAAAATCAACAACAGTCAATGTGCCCTAACGAGTCAACAGTCAACAATCAACGCAATAGTCAAACAACTCCTCTTGAGCTTGGTCAAATTCAAAGATACTTGGCCTTCCTTGATGGTTAAACAACAACAAAAACAATCAACAAAATGGCAGTCAAACTAGGTCAAATGATGAAGTCACCCTGCGGTCTAAACAATCCTCTAAGCTTGCGGTCAAACCTAGTCAAACAACGCCTTCTTCCTTGATTTTTGTGCCAAACAATGTGGCTTTCTAGGACAGATCCTTCCTTGGTCAAATTGCAGTCAAAAAGTTTCTCAAAGTCCAAAGTCAACATTGGTCAAAGTCTCCTCAAGAATAGAAAGTCAACATAGGTCAAATCAGGTACAAGAAACTCGCATGTGTAGAAGAACAACTGCCTCAGATGTACGAACCAATCAGATGAGGTGCGAGAACGATGTGTGTGAGATGTGTCAAATGAGGTTGAGGGTCTCCTTTATTTATATGTGCTAGAGGGGGGTCAATTTGTCTAGTTTAACCCCAAGCCGACCTTGACCAAATGTGCACCTGTGGGCTTGACATCAGCCAAATTCAATGCTTCCAGGTTCAATTTTGGTCTTTTCGGAAAGAGGAATTTTGTCCAATAATAATCTTAGGCCAATGAGCTGACCAAAGTGGAATTTGACCCTAATTGCACATTTTAACAACCAATAATTCATGCAGAGACAATCCAACATTCAACCAAATGCATAGTAGATTAATTCAACATACAAGAAGGAGACACCAGTGGACAAAGGACAGAGCATTCATCGGACAAAGGACAGAGTAGGGAATCTAGACAACTTTTTTATCGAGGGAGAGAGGAGGTACTGAGCATAGAAGACTAAATGGGATCTGTTACCCACTAGTTTGTGGGTGATATCCATAGGAGAAAAAAATTCTTCTAGATGGTCCTTAACAGACAACCAACAACCCCTTGTAGCCACCAGATAGCTTGATGTGCCATTTTCTATGCCAATTGAGCCAGCCATGTGGTCCCTCACCCATCTATTATGATCATATGTTTGAAGGTGGGCCTTCCAAACCCGAAGGCATGGCTTATTATTGTGTGATTGAGTATTTTTGTTTACTTATTATGGACACTTTTGGGCATGGATTAGTGGGGGGATTCAACGAAGAGAGTGGACTAGGTCTGTGCTCTTGTCTCCTTTGCCCTTTTGGTGGTTGACCTTGTATTCTAGTCCTGTGGGGTCTCCTTATTGGCCACTAGGCTTTAGGGATGGCAGTACATTGGAAACCTTGATTTTGGTTACATGGTTCCGCTTACCAAAATCATATACATCACTCCCCTTCTGCTCATTACAACCCCATTCATCATATTTCTCATCTGGGTCCACATTGGTCCACTGGGTCCACACGGAGTTTGCCTCCCTCTCCCCTTGTCCACACCTTGGGTTGGGCTTGGAACGATGCTCTGGAGGTTGATGCAGCTAAAAAGAAAAGAAAAAGCATATTTGGCCACTCTCAACAGGAAATTGTACCATAAAATGCAAAAGATGGTCGGAACATACAAATTTAGCACGTGGGCAAAAGCCAAACATGAGCTCTACCCCTTATCCATGGCCATCACCTTGGTTCCTATGGGCCCTAGATGAGCCCCCTCCATCATTAAGGAACCCATGATTGTCCCAACCCCTGGTGGGAAATGAACTGCCCCACCTAAAGGGGGTATCTACTGCTGTATCCTACACATCATGCTCTCATCCCCTGGAGCCTCGAGCAGTTATAAGAAAAAATTAATAAAAGGAAAAAGGCATATGAAGAAGGGTGGAAAAACAAAGGTCGGGGTAACTCATGTACCACGATTTCTCCCTCCTACACTCATATACTCAAGTGTGGGCTTCCCCATATTAGCTACCCTTGTACCATGGCATGTGGCTCGGAGCTTCCCCTTCACCCCCATTCCATTCCATCACTATATCACATGCCACCTACCATTTGATGGATGTACCATGGACATGTCACCCCCTTTAGAGGTTGAAACCACCTAATAGGGTCCTTGGTTAACCCCCTTTTGAGCTTGGAGACACCTGTACATGCCAAAGAAAGGGCATGCCATTATGAAGTGTCCACTTGTGTTTCATGATTTGTAAGCTCTTTTACTTGATTACTCTAATGATTTGTTGTACTGGAAGGCGAGGAGACGCATTGGATCTTATGCAGGATTGTAGATGGGTCTCCATTTGGGGTTTGGTCTCCCTATACGGGGTCCAAGCCCTCTAGAGGGTCACATTGGCACTTGTAGGGTGAGCGTAGAGAGCCATGGACCTCCACCATAGCAGAGATCACTTCATGGATCCCCAACACCATTCAGTGATTGCTCGTGTTCCACCTTTTTGGATGAGGATGATGCACCTGGATCACCATGCCTAGCTGGCTTCACACTTGTACCACACACTTGGCAGAGGTTCCAGGGTCCAGATGAGGATGTGTCTCACTGCGGGAGACAAAGGGAGGGCTTATGTCATCATCCTAGCCCTTACAGATGGTTTACAGGCATTATCGATCCACTTGGAGACCCATGAGGATGTCATTGTGCCCCCACACCCACTTGGGGACACCACATGTGACTTGCTTGGATATCAAGGGGCCAACCCCTTGATCACTATGTTTGGAGCCTATTCTCTCAACTTGGCACACTTTGGACTCCACTAGGCCTTCTCAATGGCCCAACGACTCATCATGTTTACTATTTTGCCCTCTTGAGAGGCTTATCTTTCTATTTTGGAGCTATCTTAGTGGGCTTGTCACCAAGGCATATCATTATTGTACATTATTTTATTATTCGGGGCTAAATTAAGCAAATTACGCCATTCGAATCCCCTATTGGATTGTATGAATAAATGAGAGGATGATTCACTTCTCTCATCATCACTTGGGTTGGATTTCTATCTCTTGAGATTTTCGCTAGCCATTTTGGATGGATGAATTGGAGAACTAGTGCATTTCGATGTTTGGATGATCTTGATATTTCTATCTTGGAGCTTCGCTTTTCTTGTAGTCGATGATTGGAGTAATTTCGCTGTAAATTCTGAGTACTCTTTGCATGCTTATCTTCTAATTTTGTCTCATAAAATGATCTATGGAATATTTTCATTCATGAAGCTGGTGTTGCTGCTCTTGGGCTTATGCGAAGTTGCTGACCTTGTCTTTGTGAGGGATTTTTCATATTGATTGTTGAATTGTATGGTGGATTATTGTCTTAGGGATACATGATTCCTCATGCATTATCTTGATAAGTCATCATTTGCAAATAATTAGAAGTATAAAATTTCCCTTGTAACCTAGTTGCTGCTTTTGTCATTATTTCCATTAGACTCCATTCTCCCATAGGCTAGGCACTGATCTAGTCCAAAGGTGATCACAAAAGAATATTATTCTTCACCTTTTCTTCTCTTTCTAGGTCTAACCTTAGTAGGTCACCTAGGGCATCAAGCGAAATCTTTTGTAGCCATCCAAACATCTTGAAAATTGATCCACAACTGCGCTTGGGTCTTCTCAAGGAGTCTCCAATTTTGAGCACAATCCGACAATGGAATCCCAAGATATCACAAGCCCTAGCTCGAGGTTCATTTCTCTCCCTAGGTTGATTTGGGTTAGTGTCCTGATTTGGATCATTGCGTTCAAATTTCAAAAGAAAATTAGTCCTTTGATCTTATTCTCCTCCCTAACCAGGTCAAGCCCCTCTTTTGTTGATCAACTCCACACCCTTGACCTAGTTTGGGTCCACTTGGGTTCTTTGTGGTCCCGCAACCTTGTAACTCAAATTCTACAAGGATCACATAGAAGCCACTTCTCCTTAAGGATTCTTAGGTCTAGGACACCTCTTGTCAAGGGATATTCTCCAAACCTAGGCTTAAGTATCCTCTTAGCCCTTCCTAGAGAGCCCATCACCTTGCTTCTTAAGCAAGTAAACCATTTAATTGAGTCTCTCTTGTGAATAGGCTCTAGGAATCACTCTCCACCCATTCATTGATCTATTCATCCTTGTGATTCCTCTTATATTGGGTCTTTTCCCATCGGTGAAAGTCCATAAAGAGCAGTGAGCTATCACTGAGGTGACAATGGGCTATTGCTCCATTGTTCCCACTTGACCTAGTAGTAGCTCCATAGGATCCCCTCCTAGGACCCCTACTAGTTTGAGCGGTAACATGATCTGTAGCTCTGATACCATGTCAGGCCAGGCTTGGGTAACTCCATGAATGAATACTTTTCATTAAGAGAAATTATTGATATATACATTGAGAGGGAGACTCTTGGAATTCATATTCCAGTGTCTCTTCACCTTCTCAGTTGTGTATTTACAATATTTAGTATTTACAATAATTTCCTAACCCTTAAAGATTAGGTGTCAACAAGGAAGAGCTTCCAATTCCAAGGGATCCGATTGTCAGGCGAAGTGGAAGGAGTAGCCTTCCAAGATGTCATGGGATTGAGATTGTTAGACCAGATGCTCAAAGACAAAATGTATCTAGGAGTAGTGTGTCTTCCCATAGGAGACCATAGTAGAAAGACTTGCTTACGTAATAAAGGGAGCAACTACAACAGAAGGACTTGCTTCGATGACAGGGGGAGCAATGAAGATTACCATAAGAAAACCTGCTTCACTGTTAGAGGGAGTTTGGCCTCGAAGATTGAAATGAAGGATTTTGGTAGATACATTATTTCTTGGGATTGGAGATTTAGATTTGGTGAATCCCATGATGTACAGGCAGTTGATTAGATTCGTGAAGTACCTGGTTAACACCAGGCTAGATATTCACTTTGCGGCAAACTCACTGAACCAATTTATGGTTGAGTCAAGGCATACACTGTGGATGACAACAACGCATGTGGTACTTGTGTTGTACAATTAGATGTGGTTTGAGATATGTCTCATGAGGTGAAGTGAAACTTTGCAGGATATCATATGTCATGAAGAAATGAGGCTTCAGAACCCAGAAGGCCATGGTCGGGTCACTTCATTAGAGACATGATGCAAAGAGGAACAATAGAGCTCCAATACATATCCAAATATGAGTAGACTGTGGACAAAGACGAGCTTAGTGTGTTGCTGAATGTCTCCCTCATTGGAAGGGAATGATGAGGTCTTTGCAAGATTGGGCTAACCATCTCTTGAAGCCATAATGGACTTTGGTTGGGTCATAAAGGACTTTGACCAAGAGTAGATGAATACATTCACCTTTGAAGCTAGGAATTGGCTGCCAGAAGGACTTGGCTAGGTCATAAAGGACTTTGACCAGAAAGGTGAATGTTACAGGGGAGTCCAGGAGAGGAGCTAAAATGGCAGTGAACGGATTGAGGGATCAGGACAGGTCGGATGGGGCTTCCAACTTTGTCATCTGGAAGGCCAGGATCCTGACAGTCCTGGATCGACACCGCATCAAGGGCTTTGCCTTGAGAGCTATGGCTGTGCTGGTCGACCCAGCTGAGAATGAGAAGTATGAGGATGCAATGGCAAGGGCGAAGTGCACGATCCTTGAAGGGGTCAAAGATCATGTCGTTCGACATATTGTTGAAAAGAACACGACAAAGGAGATGTGGGACACTTTGAAGACCTTGTATCAGGTCACTTCTGTGCAGCGAAAGATGCTATTGGAGAATCAGCTGCGATCGTATTAGATGCAGAAGGGAGAGCAGATAGATCCGTTCCTCCTCAGACTGTAGGAGATTCATGACCAACTTACTTTTGTGGGGTCTACACCAGATCCGAAGTTCATGGTGAAGACTGCTCTGAATGCAGTCTTTGAGGAATCGGAGACATTTGTCCAAAGTATTTTGGGCAGGGCCACTCTTCTAGGATGGGAGGAGATGTGGGCAACTCTTCGCCAAGAAGAGATCAGATGGATGACCAAGGCGGGGAGTAGTGGCTAGGGAGGTTAAATCAAGAAAGAAGAGGAGGATGCGGCTCTAGCATCTGCGGGACAACAAGGGAAGGGGAAGAAGAAGGACATCTCCAAGGTGAAGTGCTTCCATTGTGGGGAGCTGGGACATTATGCATCCCAGTGTCCCAGGAAGAAAAACAAGGGAGAGGCTTCCGATTCAAAGGTAGCTCCAGCTAAGGCGGAGAAAGAGGTCGAGATTGATGACGATTGTGCCATGAGTGCTCATGCACCTTTAGAGAAGAGGTAGGGAGACATTGAGTTGTAGTCGGGAGGACTACAAACCAGGGGCAGGATCTTTGAGGTGCCCAAACTCTTGGATCACATCCAGCTACAAGAGCCCTTAACAATAGTAGCATGATGACAGGTGTTAGGTGGAGCAAAGTGTAGTGGAGCAGCAAGGCAGTGCTTGAGTGCAGAAGTCTGAGGCAGCACAATGGAGGTTGTAGCGGTGCGAGAGGCACAAAGGTGTACGCAATAGTGCAGTAGAAGCAGAGGGAGCACAGGAGAGCAGCAGAGGCAGCTTCAGCATCACGAGGCTTCCAGATTGACTGGGATGTCAGTATTTGGGAGAAGTCAGTTACCTACTTCTCGGTATCTGAGTTGTAGTGCGGCACTTAGCAGTGGTAGTGCTAGGGGCAGCATGGGCAACATATTGAGAGGGAGATGCAGTACTGATGTAGCAGTGGCAGTGGTAGTGTCATGGGCAGGAGTACAAAAAGTAGCAGTGCAGATGATGTGAGGCAGCAGGCCAAGCATCAACACAAGTACTGGTGCGGAGGATCAGTGTGATGTTTCCATGGTGAAACATTACTAGAGCACATTCCTCGCTAAGAGGGAGTGTTGATTTGTGGTAGCATCGGATGTGCTCTAGCCATGAAAATTGGTGGAGAGGCTAAGGCACATAAGATCTCCAAGACCTAGAAATGGTTTGGGGAAATTCCACCCAGTTGGAGAGATATTAAAATAATTAATATTTTTAATGGGGTTCCTAAGTCTAAACTTAGGAAAATTAAAATATTAATGGGTATTAATATAAAACTGGGTGAGAATGTTCTAAATGACATGGATCAAGCCAAATCTAATCTTAGCTATTGATTAGGGACTTAATCTTGACCATTGAAGACTCAACATGAAAAGTATAAGAGGAGGCTTGAGGGTCAGTGGGAGACACACCAAATTGATCAACCGGTTCAATTTTCTGGAGTGGGGTTTGTTGAGAGAATTGAACCAATGATCTGTTGCAGCGAGGCGCAGTGCGGCAGAAGGTCGAGAGTACATAGCAGAGAGGCAGGGATAGTGCCAGAGAGACAATGCAGAGCTTGGGAAGGCTGACACAGAGGCAACTCGGACTTACGCAGAGGTTGTGGAGGCCAGCGCAGGTGACGCAGAGGGCTAGAAGGCTAACGTGGAGAGCCAAGACGCTGACGCAGAGGCATCAGTAGCTGCACAAAGGCTAGCAGAGTTGACGCAGGGCCAAGAGGTAGTGCTACAAGATTTTCGTGGGGCAAATTGGAGCTGAGAGGTAGACGCAGAGCCGTAGAGGGCGACACAGTGTTTGGAGAATGACGCAGAGCAGTGGAGAAGCTTGGAGCAGCTTTCGCTGTCCAGTTGAGGAACTGCCGTAGTTGCCATGGGATCAATCATCCGGTTGCTGATCGACCGAAATATCTGTCTCCGAGGAGAAGTACTGCTGCTAAGGAAAATCTCTGTTGGGTGATGTTATAGATCTAACCCAAAAATATTATAGATCTGATATAAAAATATAAGACAATGCAAATAAATCCAGAAATAATATGAAATGATTCTTTATTGATCAAACCCTTAAGATAGGGCAACACCATACATTCACTCCTTAAGGAAGGAGAACACTCCACAAGCCATATGCATGTTCATACAATAATCATTGACACAATTCCTTGATATCTCTCCATGTGGAGTCTCTAGCCTCTATATAGGCCTTATACATACAATACCATGGGTCATTACCATGGTTCCCTCATACCATCAAACTAATACCATGGGCCCATTACATTATTATTAACTACTTGTGGTCCCTTACATGATATGGGTTAACCACTTTATTTATTACTATGGCCCATCCCATTATTACATTATTACCTTGGGTACCTCCCTTTGTACCCCATATTATCCCCCCTAGGTATATAACATTCCACCCCCCTTAGCATGTTTCGTCCCCGAAACATGGGAAGAACACAAATAATAAGATCTACTCAAAAGAGTAGTCCACTGGTACCATGCACGTGCATCTAGCCATCCAATAGAGAGGTGAACCCTCAGTCTCACTGGTGCCTCGCTCGCTTGAGATGGAAGTTGACCATGGTAGCTCTTCTGTGTTGATGCGTAGTAGGTGGATCTTCGCTCCTCTCTATCCGTCCTGCGGGGGTTGTTGTCCGTGTGGCTAATTGGTTGCCATCTGGATGGTTGTCTTGCGGGGTGATGTGGGTGATGATATGTTGAAGTTTTAACCCATGATGGCTTTTTCTTTAATTCACCCCTTACTGGAGCTTGACTGTTATCTGGTGCATGTTGTGGTGACTGCTATGGTATCTTATCTTTCAATATTACTTCAACCACTGAGCCCTCCTCTGATGTATCAACACCTGTAACCATTTCTGCTTCAGCCTCTGTTTGTGTTTGATTGTCGATCATCACTGGCTCATCATCTAATATGTCAGACCCTGGAACATCTTCTGCTTCAGCCTCCTTAGACTCTACCTGTTTATTAATGGAAATATCCTGTAATGTAATTTTCTTCTTTTTATACCAGAGCTTTAAGAATTTCCTCTGCACATTAATATTGATAGTACCCACTGATTCCATCCAAGGGTATCCCAAAACAACATCCATGTTATTCATATTTGAAGCATAAAAATCACCATGCAACACATACTTATCCATAGAAAGCTTCAAATCCTTATAAATTTGAACATCCTCATCATCAACCTGTGTATTTTCAATGTGTTTTGTTGGAACTTGCAGTTTTTTTGCCAAGTTGACATTTATGAGATTTTGCTTGCAACTCGGATTTATAGACAATGATTTTCTCCTTCTGAATCAATCCATGAACCTGCAATACAGAGATACCAACAAAAAATAACCCTTTTGGTTCCTTGGTTTCCTTCTTTCCTGTAAAAATAAAATCTTTGCTAGGCTGTGTGTCTGTCTGTGTGAGCTTATCCACAAGATTAGCTTTACGGTCAAAGTGGTCCATAAGAGCTTTTGTGAATATGTCCCAAGTCAAGGGCCTTCAATAGTAACGTTGATGCCATTGCCACCATTGCCGTCTTTCATTGTCCAAGTACATTGTTCCCACACTCAGCTGAGTCTCATCATCCATGATGTAATGCAATCTAAAAAATTTCTCCATTCGTGCTAGCCATTTGGCTAGATGAGAGCCATCAAATTTATACAAGTCCCTCAAATTCTGATCTGGGCCCGCCATCACACAAAAAAAAATTGGCGAAAATTTGAAATGGTCACAATTCCGTCAATATTGCTCAGAATCCCTATTATGACCTGTTTTTGGAAATGGAACAACCATTCTGCATCTGCCCATATGATAGAAATTCTGATCCAGGGACTAGAATTTCAGATCTGCGCTGCTACTCTCTCGCCGTCACCAAAATTTCTGAAAAAAGAGCTGATTTTAAATCAACGATATCTCACTCATTCGGATTCCGATTCGACTGATTTTTTTTTGAAATTGGGTATTTTTTCACAAAGAATCCGGATCTGCAATTAGATTTTACAGATCTTGTGCCAGGACATCCAGATCTGCGCCGCAACTTCGCTGCCCCAAAAAATTGTCTCCAACACCACTGATTTTTAGATTAGTGATATCTCCTTCACCCGGACTCCGATTCAGCCGATTTTTTTTTTGAAATCGGGTATTTTTTCACATAGAATCCAGATCTACAATTAGATTTTGTAGGTCTTGCACCAAAACATATAGATCTGATCTGCAAACTCGCCGCCTCCGAAATCCTACAAAAAATAAAAAAAAAATTCTCCACTTTTGCCCAAGAAAGTGCTCTGATACCACTTGTTATGGCTCTGATACCACTTGTTATAGATCTAACCCGAAAATACTATAGATCTGATATGAAAATATAAGACAATGCAAATAAACCCAGAAATAATATGAAATCATTCTTTATTAATCAAACCCTTAAGTTAGGGCAACACCATACATTCACTCCTTAAGGAAGGAGAGCACTCCACAAGCCATATGCCTGTTCATTCAATAATCCTTGACTATCTCTCCATGTGGAGTCTCTAGCCTTTATGTAGGCCTCATACATACAATACCATGGATCATTACCATGGTTCCCTCATACCATCGAACTAATACCATGGGCCCATTACATTATTACTAACTACTTGTGGTCCCTTACATGATATGGGTTAACCACCTTATTTATTACTATGGCCCATCCCATTATTACATTATTACCTTGGGTACCTCCCTTGGTACCTCATATTATCCCCCCTAGGTATATAACAGCTGAGCCATTTTTGGCACCCTAGTTGTACTCAGAAACTGCATAATAATAAAACCCTCATATATGCTGCATCGGTTTTCTCACATTGGGTTTTTCCGGGGACGATTGTCCAAAAATAACGATGTTGTTGATTTGGGGTAGCATCGGATGTGCTCTAGCCACGAAAATTGGTGGATGGCTAAAGCACATGAGATCTCTAATACCCATAAATGGTTTGAGCAGATTCTAAACAATTTGGGAGATATAAAAATAATTAATATTTTTAATGGAGTCCCCAAGTCTAAACTTAGGGAAAATAAAATATTAATGTGAATTAACATAAAATTGTGTTAGAAGGGTCCAAAAGTCGTGGATCAAGCCAGGATTAATCTTAGCTGTTGATTAGGGAATTACTCTCGGTCGTTGAATTGTCAATGAGAAAAGTATAAGAGGAGGCTTGAGGGTCACTTGGAGAACACACCTAGTTGATCAAGATTTTGATTTTATGGGGCAGGGTTTGCTGAGGAAGTCAAAAGAGTGATCAGAGTTGCAACTGAGGGGCAATGAATACAGAGGTAGAGAGGCAAAGATAGTACCAGGAGGATCAGTGCAGACGCCAGGAGAGAGGACGCAGAGCCAGCCAGAGGTTCACGCAGAGGCAGCCAAGAGCTGCGCAGTGCCTCAGAGAGCCAGCGTGGGTGATCCAGAGGCTCTAAGGGCTGACACAATGCCCCCAGAGGCTGACGCATGGCGAGCTAGGGTGATGCTGGTCAAACGCTGGGCCAGAAAGGGCTGACACAGTCCCTAGAGGCTGATGCTGGGGTTTTCGTGGGGTAGATTGGAGTTGGGAGCTGTTAGAGTGTTTATCGGGGATTTCAACCGGAACATCTGTCTCCAACTGAGAGGTACTACTGCCGAGATTATTCTCTGTTGGGTGAGCCGGTTTTGGCACCCAGATTATATTCTGAAATTGCTTAATAATTAAAACCCTCAGATAGCTGCACCGGTTTTCCCGCATTGGGTTTTTCCGGGGACATTGGTCAAAAAACAACGGTGTCACTTGTGTGCTTGTTTTGTTTCCTTTAGTTGATAATCTGTAATGTGTTGAGCGTGTACTTATATTTATTTTTAGTATTTACATGGTAAATAACTTGTTAATTAATCAGAACAAGTAGGCAGAAATAAATTAGAAAAGTACATGAAGGGTTTCTAACAGTTAGACTTAGAAACTCCAACATGCTTAGAGCAATTTATTTCAATTTTCACAGTTTGCTCAATATCTTTTCTAGATTAGCAATCACATCGACATAATAGTAAATTGCAAATAGAACATAAACATGAATCGCAGAAGACAAGCCAAGACGAGAGGACACAAGATGTGGCGCTAGCCAGGGACAAACCCCAATGTGGGGAAACCCTTGATCAATTCTTCTTATATGTTCTTCAATAGTTCAACAGAGAGAGAGAGATAGTACATATACATCAGAAGTCAACATTTTGACTTATCTAAATAAGAGCAGAGATCATCTCTAGGAAGATGACACATGAGGTAGCTTAACTGAACTCAGTTGAAGGAATGCTGCTTCAATTGATCCTCCAAGGTGACCCAATCACCATGCGGTACCTGTCATTGTGCTGTGCCATGCTGCACCATGCTGCACCATCACTATGTCTCACTGCGCTGCATCTTTCATACTGCTGCACTATGCATATTGCTATTATATACTTACAACATTCATCCTAAGACCAAGGTTGCTTGCTGTGGTGCTATGGCTTGCGGCCTAGCACATAGCAATGCCAATGTAACTGATTTGAGTTATGATTGCTGCAACAGTCCTAACAGATTCATCGATTAGGCCCGCTGCCTATCACAGTTCAGCTGTCATCTACAGCTCACCCAAAAACAGATTTCCTTACCTTGATTGTTGTCCAAACAACCTTGATTAGGCTCCTGTAGATACTTGGCCTAACAACCCTACACACAGCTCCTACGCAGCCTCTTTTCCCACGCAGTAGTAGCCTCTCTCTGCGGCTCAAATAGAAGTGCCCTAACTGTCTTTACTCCAACATCTCGGTGCTCTTGAATTGCCTTCAAGATAGGCCTGCGAGGAGCCTCCTTAACTCGGCCTAATCTCCAGCTCCTTGTCCCTTGAGACAACCCTGTTCTTGAGCCTGTTTGCATCCTCAAACAACCCTCAAACCAATCCGCATCCTCACAGCAACTCGGCCTCTAATCTAGGCTCTCCACGTTGTCCTCACGCTGTCTCTTCTTGTTGCGGCTAGGGCATTTCTCTTTGCTGCGGCTAGGTCTACTAGATCTGTGGCTAGGGCTTTTTAAGGCCTCCACATGACAATGGATCTTGCTGTGTATAGAAGCTCTCCTAAACCATGGTAGATCTCCCTTCTTTGTTGTGGCTAAGTAGCCTCCTTTGACTGTGGTTAGGGCATCCTTTAGGTAGTGTATAAGGGCAGGTTTGGGCAGCGTATAGGAGCCTTTTTAGGCTATGTATAGGAGCCTCTTTACTGCGGCCAGATCTCTTTCATGATTGCGTTTTAGGCTTCCTCTAGACAATGTATAGCTAGGGCATCATTATCATCTTCATGTCTGCGTTTTAGACCTTTCTCTGGACAGCAAATGGCTTTCATGAGCTAGGGCATCATCCTCTAGGACTGCGTTTTTTCCTTAGAGATTCTTCTTTCCACTAAAACCCAAAACAAGTGGAGAAGAAGAAATATCAAGAGAGTTGTGTGTACAAATGACTTGCAAGGCACTTGTATTTATTCTAAAATGTGGAGCACAAGTGGGGGCAGATGGGTTGCTGGCCGACCTTGACGAATCGTCCCATAACACAAATAAATTTATATCTCCATGAATACTTATTGTAATCTGATGATCTTTAGATCAATCCTACACCTGTCGATGAGAGGAGTCCAAGAAAAATATCAGCTGCCATAAATAAGATGATCCACATGGAGTTTGGCCCTAGTTGCCAATTTTAACAAAGGGTGGTTGTAGGTCACAGAAGAACTGAGGACATCAGCCGAGCAAAGCAGCAGTAGCAGAAAACAACTGTTCCGAGTGACAGAAGCTGTTACTAGCAGAGAAGCAGCAAGGAAGGGGTGACAGAGTGCCTATGTCATCAAGTTTGAGTCGGGAAGAGGATTAGCGCAGTGGCATAGGGGAGCAGATTCGACCTACGTAGTGCCCGATCATCTTTCTCAGTCAGGAAGGATTGACGCCTGTGGCCAGGAGGTGCGGATTTTGCTGGTGCTGGGATTGCATAGAGCCTAGAAGCTCTAACCTTCAGTTTGCTAGGGCTTAGGACGCTGTGGGTAAGTTGCAGAGTGAAGCTAGTAGGGTACTGTAGTCAGAACAATACCTAATAGGTCAAGACCAAGGAGCAGGGAGTTACCGCTGAGGATTTCTAGCCAAGAAATCCGGATCAGTGGTGCAGCTGCACTAAGGATCGGAGTGGGGGCATCTCGACATTGGCAGAGGGGTTTCCAGGAGGGAAATCGAGGCTCAGAGGGAGTCACACCGAGAACTTCCAGAAGGGAAGTAGAGGAGCAACGAGATGGCAGTGAACGGGGTAAGAGACCAGGACAGACTGGACAAAGCCTCAAACTTCGTAGTCTGGAAGGCCAGAATCTTGTCCGTTCTAGATAGGAATCGTGTCAAGCACTTCGCCTTGAAGACGATAGCGATCCCAGTTGACCCAGCTGAGAACGACAAGTACGAGGAGGCAATGGCGAGGGCCAAGAGCATCATCCTTGATGGGTCAAGGACCATGTAGTACCACATATTGCCGAAAAGGACACGACAAATGAGATGTGGGAGGCCCTAAAGAAATTGTACTAGCATACTTCTGTGCAAAGAAGGATGCTACTAGAAAATTAGCTGCGGTCATACTAGATGCAGAAGGGAGAATAGATCGACACCTTCCTCGGTCGATTGAAGGAGATCCGGGATCAGCTGACTTCCATAGGGGCCACGCCGGATCAAGAATTGATGGTGAGAACAGCCTTGAACGCAATCTCTGAAGACTGGGAGGTGTTTGTCGAGAGCATACTGGGCAGGGTGACCCTTCCGGATTGGGAGGAAATGTGAGCGGCTCTTCGCCAAGAAGAGGTCAGAAGGCTAACCAAGGCGGGAAGCAGCTGCAAGGGGATCAGAATCAAGGAGGAAGAGGAGGATGCTGCTCTGGCATCTGAGGGAAAGTAGGAGAAACAGAAGAAGGACCTCTCCAAGGTCAAATGCTCAACTGTGGGGAACTGAGTCATTATGCGAGCCAATGTCCGAGGAAGAAGAGCAAAGGAGAGGTTTCCGAGACCAAGGCTGCGCCAGCAAGGGCAGATAAGGAAGTGGAGACAGATGATGACTGTGCCATGAGTTCTCACACGCCACTTGAGTGGAAGTGGGGAGACATTGAGCTGTAGTCAGACGGATTACAAGCGATGAGGGGCAGGATCCTTGAGGTACCCAACCTCTTGGATTATACCTGGCTATGGGAGCCTCGAAGAAGAGCGCAATACTGGCGGATGTCGGTAGAGATGGATGCGGATGGGGCGACAGAGGGAGCTATAGTGCAGGAGTCCCAGGACAGCATGAGGTAGCAGTGCGAGATGCACAAAGTTGTTGCAGCAGCGCAGAGGTCAGAGAGGGAGCACTTGTTAGTGACAGAGGGAGCTTCAACATCGAGAGTGTTTCTAGCCTGACAGAGATGTCAGAGTTGGGAGATCAGTGACTTACTTCTTAGTAACTGAGTTGCAATGCTAGTGCTATGGGTAGCACGATGCAGCGTGATGAGAAGAGTTGTAGTGCAGATGCAACAATGGCAGTGGCAGGGCCATGGGCAGCAACATGGATGCAGAGGGAGCTGCCGTACATATGCAACAGTGGCAGTGGCAGGGTCATGGGTAGTAGTACATGATGCAACAGTGCAGAGGATGTTGGGCAGCAGGCCTAGGATCAGCGCCAGGACTAATGTCGGATGATCAGGGTGATACTCAGTGAGGAGTATTACTAGAGCACAATGTTCGCTAAGAGGGAGTGTTGATTTGGGGTAGTATCAGATGTGCTCTAGCCACAAAAATTGGTGGAGAGGCTAAAACACATGAGATCTCCAATACCTAGAAATGGTTTGGGTAGATTCTAAACAGTTTGGGAGATATTAAAATAATTAATATTTTTAATGGAGTCCCTAAGTCTAAACTTGGGGAAAATAAAATATTAATGTGAATTAATATAAAACTGTGTTAGAATGGTCCAAAAGTTATGGATCAAGCCAGAATTAATCTTAGCTGTTGATTAGGGACTTAATCTCAGCCGTTGAATTGTCAACGAAAAAAGTATAAGAGGAGGCTTGAGGGTCACTTGGAAAACACATCGAGTTGATCAAGATTTCGATTTTCTGGGGCAGGGTTTGCTGAGGAGCAAATCAAGGGACTGCAAATCTTTTCAATCAAGGAAGCTGCTGGAAGAAGCCTCAATGACTTGAAGGTAAAACAAGGTATGTTTGCTTATGTTTAATATTATAATGTCATGTCATATGGTTGTAGGTAACATGGATCATTGCTTCTATCTTGAGAAGCACGAACAGTCGAAAGAGTGATCAGAGTTGCAACTGAGGGGTAGTGAATACAGAAGTAGAGAGGCAGAGATAGTACCAGGAGGATCAGCGCAGAAGCCGAGAGAGAGGGACGCAGAGCTAGCCAGGGGTTCATGCAGAGGCAGCCAGGGCTCACGCAGAGGTAGTTAGGAGTTGTGGAGTTCCTCAGAGAGCCAGCGTGGGTGACTCAGAGGCTCTAAGGGCTGACACAATGCCTCTAGAGGCTGACGCAGGGCGAGCTAGGGAGACGCTGGTCAGACACTGGGCCAGAAAGTGCTGACACAGTCCCTAGAGGCTGACACTGGGTTTTCGTGGGGCAGATTGGAGCTGGGAGCTATCAGAGTGTTTATCCGGGGTTTCAGCCAGAACATCTGTCTTCGACTGAGAGGTACTACTGCCGAGATTATTCTCTGTTGGGTGAGCCGGTTTTGGCACCCAGATTGTATTCCGAAACTACTTAATAATTAAAACCCTCAGATAGCTGCACCGGTTTCCTCGCATTGGGTTTTTCCGGGGACATTGGTCCAAAAACAACGATGTCACTTGTGTGCTTGTTTTGTTTCCTTCAGTTGATGATCTGTAATGTGTTGAGTATGTACTTGTATTTATTTTTAGTATTTACATGGTAAATAACTTGTTAATTAATTAGAACAAGTAGGCAGAAATAAATAAAAATTGTACATGAAGGGTTTCCAACAGTTAGACTTAGAAATTGCAACAGGTGTCCCTTGTGTGATTGTCTCAGTTATTTCAGTTGCTGATTTGTATATGTGTTAATGCTGCATTTGTGTTTATTTCGGTATTTATATTTATAAATAACTTGTTAATGAAAAGAACAAGTAGGAGAAATTAAACCAGATAATGCAGTAGGGATTTTTGATGTGTCAAACTTAGAAATTTCAACACCAACCAGCGGTCCAAAATCCCAAAGGGTTGATGATGTGGCAGTGCAAATGGTCCATGGAAATATTGTTTTTTAAATGATTAACTCAAACCAAACTATTTTGTGTGCCAAATTTTTGGAGGCAACATTTGGGATTTAAAATTCAAATTTCAAATAATGTTCTACCTCCAAAACTATCGTGTCAGCCTCCTCAAAAGAGCTCCACGACTTAGATAAATATATGGCACTGTAGCATTCCACGATATGACCTGAGGTGATCAATTGTGATAATTCTCTGTGGTCTTAGGCAGACAAATGAATCTGAAGTTGTTGGTCAATTTTCTAAAAGGACCAACGAAGATTATGGATTAGGGTTTCTAGGCTACAATTTTAAGCTTTTCTTACTGGGATTTGTTGGTTATATGTCGCCATGGTTCATTGAATTTTCTTGTGCCTGATATTCATTCTCCGCGGCTCACCTCAAAACATATGCGACCTAAAGTGAATACCTTTTTCTAAAGCATGTTCTTGATCATCTCAATTTTTTAAAAACCAGAACCGATGGCAGGGCCGGTCCACCTAATGAACCGAGTTTCGAACCGGAACCGACCGAATCGGGATTGGTCAGGTCTAAATGAACCGGTTTTAAAAAAAATACCTTAAATAATTAATTTTTAATGAAAAAAACTATTTTTAAGATTTAAAACCATGATTCCAAGCCAATAGAAACAAAGTATGCAAGGTTTTCTCATCTATATACCATGTAAAGGTGAATATATCAAAATGGCATCAAGTGCAATACATATCCGCAACAAAATACATAATGAATGAGGCTCTAAATGGCCTCTAGAGTCTGAAAACAATGCTCTAAGCTATGGGGTCACTAAACTACTACAAGTCTACATACCAGTGATCAACAACATGATCACTCTTCATCATGATCAAACTCATCACCACTACTAGACAAGAGATCATCAACATGAGCTTCATAAATAATATGTATTCGAGTTTGAGGACACCTAAAACTCCTCTACAACTTTAGTAGTAGTAGCAAAAATAGACATCAAATCTACAAATCACTGATCAACATGGTCACTCATGAAACTCATCATTGATTCAACTGTTGATTTAGGGTAGCATCGGATGTGCTCTAGCCATGAAATTTGGTGGAGAGGTTGGGGCACATGAGATCTCCAATACCCAGAAAGGGTTTGGGTAGATTCTAAACAGTTTGAGAAATATTAAAATAATTAATATTTTTAATGGAGTCCCTAAGTCTAAACTTAGGGAAATTAAAATATTAATGTGGATTAATATAAAACTGTGTTAGAATGGTCCAAAAGACATGGATCAAGCCAGATCTAATCTTAGCTGTTGATTAGGGACTTAATCTTGGCCGTTGATATGTTAATGAGAAAAGTATAAGAGGAGGCTTGAGGGTCACTTGGAGAGTACACCAGATGATTAGTCATTCTATTCTCTAGAGCAGGGTTTGCTAAGAGAAATAGAATTAGTGATCGGAGTTGCAGTTGAGGGGCAGTGAGTACAGAAAGACAAGAGGTAGAGATGGCGCTGGGAGATCAGTGCATAAGCTAGACAGGGTGACGTAGTAGCAGCCAGGGCTCATGCAAGGCCACGCAAAGGCAGCGAAGAGCTACGCAGTGCTTTAGAGAGGCCAGCATTGCTGACGCAGAGGGCCAGAAGGCTGACGCAGGGCCTCCTGAGGCTGACGCAGGGTCAACGCTGGGTAGAGAGAGGCTGACGCAGTCCAGAGAGGCTGACGCAGTCCAGAGAGGCTGACGCAGGGGTTTCTGGGGCAGATTGGAGCTGAGGAGCTGCTGGAGGGTTTATCCGGGGTTTCAACCGTGACGTTTGTCTCAGATTGAGAGGTACTACTGCCAAGGACATTCTCTGTTAGGTAAGCTGGATTTGCTACCCAGATTGTACTCAGAAATTGCTTAATAAGAAAACCCTCAGATAGCTACACCGGTTTTCTCGCATTGGGTTTTTTCGGGGACATTGGTTCAAAAATAACGATGTCATTTTGTGTGCTTGTTTCTGTTTCCTTTAGTTGATGATCTGTAATATGTTGAGCATGCACTAGTGTTTATTTTCAGTATTTACATTATAAATAACTTGTTAAGTAACGGAACAAGTAGGTAGGAATAAATCATAATGTGCATGGAGGGTTTCTAACTGGTTGACTTAGAAAGTTCAACATGGTATCAGAGCGTGGTTGCAGATCACAGGAGCACTGAGGACATCAACCATGCAGAGCAATAGCAGCAGAAAACAGTTGTCCAGAGTGACAGAAGCTGTTTCTAGCAGAGCAGCAACAAGGGAAGGGTGATGCAGTGCTTGCGTCATCAAGGGTGAGCCAGGAAGAGGTAGCGCAGAGGCTAAGGGAGGCAAAGGGAGACTCACGCAGAGCCACACAGAAGCTAGGAGGGCTGATGTAGTTAGCCGAGGAGGCTGGGTTGCTCGTGCCGAGATTGCGCAGAGCCTAGGAGCTCTCACCTTCAGGTTGCTGGGGTTTAGGACGCTGTGGAAAGTTGCAGAGTGGAGCTGGTGAGGTATTGTAATCAGAACAGTACCTGGCAGGGCAAGGCCAAGAGAAGGGAGTTGCTACCGAGGGTTTCTAGCTGAGAAATCCGGATTAGTGGTGCGGTTGCATAGACGATTAGAGTAGGGGGCATCTCGACATCGACAGAAGGATTTCCAGGAGGGAAATTGAGACTCAGAGGGAGTCACATCGAGAATTTCAAAGAAGGAAGTAGAAGAGCATCATGGCACTATACGGAGTAAGAGACCAAGACAGACTGGACGGAGTGTCAAACTTCGCAGTTTGGAAGGCCAGAATCTTATCCGTCCTTGACAGAAATCGTGTCAAGCACTTTGCCTTGAAGACAATAGCTATTCCAGTCGACCCAACTGAGAACGACAAGGACGAGGAGGTAATGGCGAGGGCCAAGAGTATCATCCTTGACGGGGTCAAGGACCATGTAGTACCACACATTGCCTAGAAGGAAACGACAAATGAGATGTGGGAGGCCCTAAAGAAATTGTACCAACATACTTCTGTGCAGAGAAGGATGTTACTAGAAAATCAGCTGAGGTCATATCAGATGAAGAAGGGAGAACCGATTGACACCTTCCTCGGAGGACTGAATGAGATCCGAGATCAGTTGACTTCCATAGAAGCCACGCCGGATCAAGAATTGATGGTGAGGACAACCCTGAATGCAGTCTCAGAAGACTGGGAGGTATTTGTCCAGAGTATACTGGGCAGAGGGACACTTCCACCTTGGGATGAGATGTGGGCAGCTCTTCGCCAAGAAGAGATCAGACGACAGACAAAGGCGGGAAGCAATAGTAAGGGGATCAGAGTCAAAAAGGAAGAGGAGGAAGATGTTGCCCTAGCATCTGAGGGAAAGCAAGAAAAGCGGAAGAAGAAGGATCTCTCCAAGATCAAGTGCTTCCACTGTGGGGAATTGGGTCATTATGGGACCCAGTGTCCAAGGAAGAAGAGTAAGGGAGAGTCTTCCGAGACTAAGGCAACGCCAACAAGGGCAGAGAAGAAAGTGGAGATAGACGATGACTGTTGCATGAGTGCACACCCACCACTTGAGCGGAAGTGGGGAGACATCGACTTGTAGTTAGGCAGACTACAGGCGATGAGGGGCAGGATCCTCGAGGTACCCAACCTCTTGGATTAGACCTTGCTACGGGAGCCCCGAAGAGGAGTAGTAGGACTGACTGATGTGGGTAGAGATGGATGCAGATGGAGCAGTAGAGAGAGCTACAGTGCAGGATTCCCAGGACAACGCGAGGCTATCAGGCTGTAGCAGTGCGAGAGGCACGAGAGTGTTGCACTAGTGCAAGATGGCATAGAGAGGTGTGCAACAGTGCGAGATGCAGGGAGTTGTTGCAGCAGCGCAGAGGTCAGAGTGGGAGCACTTGTCAGCGACAGAGGGAGTTTCAGCATCCGGAGGGTCTCTAGCTCAACAGAGAGGTCAGAGTTGGGAGATCAGTTACTTATTTCTCAATAATTGAGTTGCAGTGCAACAGTGGGCAGCACGATGCAACATGATGAGAGGAGTTGCAGTGCGAATGCAATGTTGGGAGAAAGGACCAACAACAACACGGATGCAGAGGGAGTTGTAGTACAGATGTAGCAGTGGCAGTGGCAGGGCCATGGGTAGTAGGCCTAACATGCAACAATGCAGAGGATGTTGGGCAGCAGGCCTAACATCAGTGCAGGGACCGATGTTGGATGATTAGGGTGATACTCAGTGAGGAGTATTGCTAGAGCACAGTCCTCGCTAAGAGGGAGTGTTGATTTGGGGTAGCATTAGATGTGCTCTAGCCACGAAATTTGGTGGAGAGATTGGGGCACATGAGATCTCCAATACTCAGAACGGGTTTGGGCAGATTCTAAACAGTTTAAGAAATATTAAAATAATTAATATTTCTAATGGAGTCCCTAAGTCTAAACTTAAGGAAGTTAAAATATTAATGTGGATTAATATAAAACTGTGTTAGAATTGTCCAAAAGACATGGATCAAGCCAGATCTAATATTAGCCGTTGATTAGGGGCTTAATCTCGGCCGTTGATATGTCAATGAGAAAAGTATAAGAGAAGGCTTGAGGGTCATTTGGAGAGTACACTAGATGATCAATGATTCTATTCTCTAGAGCAGGGTTTGCTAAGAGAGATAGAATCAGTGATCGGAGTTGCAGCTGAGGGGCAGTGAGTACAGAGAGACGGAGATGGTGCCAGGAGATCAGTGCAGGAGCCAGAGAGGGTGACGCAGTAGCAGCCAGGGCTCACGTAGAGGCAGCTAGGAGTTGTGCAGTGCTTTAGAGAGGCCAGCGTTGCTGACGGAGGGCCAGAAGGCTGACGCAGGGCCAACACCGGGCAGGAAGAGGCTGACGCAGTCCAGAAAGGTTGACGTTGGGGTTTTTGGGGCAGATTGGAGCTGAGGAGCTGTTGGAGGGTTTATCCGGGGTTTCAGCTAGGACATTTGTCTCAGACTGAGAGGTACTACTGCCAAGGGCATTCTCTGTTGGGTAAGCCAGATTTGGCACCCAAATTGTACTAAGAAATTGCTTAATAAGAAAACCCTCAGATAGCTGCACCAGTTTTCCCGCATTGGGTTTTTCTGGGGACATTGGTCCAAAAATAACGGTGTCATTTTGTGTGCTTGTTTATGTTTCCTTCAGTTGATGATCTGTAATATGTTGAGCATGCACTAGTGTTTATTTTCAGTATTTGCATTGTAAATAACTTGTTAACTAAGTCACATGACACGTTCTCCAAGGTCCCGTGTCCCGTATTTTACGTGTCGGACACGAAAACGGCCCTAAAACGTGTCGAAAACGTTTTTCATCGTGTCCTATAAAATGTAAAACGTATTCACCGGTTTTCGTCGTGTCCTGCATCTGGAAAACGCGTATTACGTTGATAGAAAACGTTGCCTACATAAATTGCATTTTTTTTTGAAAGAAACAAATAATTTTTGAGTGGGGCAGCTTAATGATCAAGTCTAGGCCCTAGTATTAATATGCTATTCATGGTAATGTTAAATTCTTAAAGTAAAAGTGACATTCTCCTTAATCATCATTTTCATCCTTTTACTTAAATTTTTAACATTACCATGAAATGACTCAGGATGTTTGAGAGTGGTTCCGGCCTCATTGGATTTCATATGGAGAAAGTAGAATTTTAGATTTCATTCAAAATGCAGCAGACTTATCAGTTTTTCAGGATTTCAGGATTAGGAGATTGTAATGTTTCCAGGTGATACCACCTGCCTGGGCTACCCCTGCCACCAATAGAGGACGTGGTCTACCTCCTATAGCTCCTACTTCTAGTTCTTCAGCTTCTAGAGCATAGCGAACTCCACTGCCAACTTCACTAGCACCAGCATCTACATCTAGAGGGAAAGGGAATGCTGTGGCATTTTCTCGCAAGAGGGGCAGAGGAAATCAATAGGATTAGACTTTAGTTATTTTCTTATGTGCTTGTAAGTTGTACATGAACAATGAACATTTAATATTCAAGAATCAAGACCAAGCATATCACATTCTAATTTCTAAATAGTAAATTTTGATTCTATTTATTTTTTTAAAGTGAACTATGAACTTTGAGAAGTTATAATATTTTAATTTGATTAGATAAGCTGCAACCTGCAATTTAATATGGATAAAAAAATATATTTCGGTATATATATATATATATAGATATATTTTATTAAATATATACAAAACGTGTCCCCCGTGTCCTGTTTCTAGGTCGCTACGTTTCGTATTGAATACTCGTATTTACGTGTCCTCCGTGTCTCGTGTCCTCGTGTCATGTGACTTAGCTTGTTAAGTAACGTAACAAGTAGGTAGGAATAAATCAGTAAAGTGCATGGAGGGTTTCTAACTAGTAGACTTAGAAACTTCAACGTCAACGCTTCTAGAAATACATAAACATCATCAACAAGAGATACATGAACAACATCTAGCTCAAAGTCTTCAGACTTGGATTCCTCAACCTTATAACATGATAGGAATTGAAAAGGTTCAACATGCCTAACCAATGATTTTGGTTTGAGTGAAGGGTTCATCTCCTCAACCTTATAATGTGGTAGAAAAAGATTAGCATGCCTAGCCCGTTGTTTTCCTTTGAGTGAAGGGTGCAACATTGTTAAGGCCATGGTAGACGAGTTCAACAATCAGTACCACCAACATCAACAAAGTTCAACAATCAATGCCACCACGATCAAGGTTCTTAAAGGGCTTCATGCTCTTGATCAAATGCCAATCTCATATCCTCACGCATGATATAATCAAATCGAAACATTGCAAACCCTCAAACCATGAAATCCTGAAAACCATTAAGTCTGCTGAATTTTGAGTGAAATCTAAAATTCTAGTTTCTCCATATGAAATCCAATGAGGTCGAAACCACTCTCAAACATCTTGTGTCATTTCATGGTAATGTTAAAAATTTAAGTAAAAGGATGAAAATGAAAATTAAAGGAAATGTCACTTTTACTTAAACATTACCATTAATTGCCAACATTGTTAGGATTTAGATGTGTCAGGGAAATGAGAGGGTAGGCATGTTTTTCTTGGAGGGACTATTTTTGGAGGAAAACAACTCCAAATTTCTCTCAAAACAGCTTCAAAACTCACAAAAAATGCATTTTGTGGGGTTTATAGTTGCCTTGGCAATAAACCGGCCGGTTTAGGACAAAACCGGCTGGTTTGACCACAAACTGGCCAGTTCCTTCGTAAACTGGCCGGTTAGGACCGGTTTGTCCACTTTTTTGGTGAAATGGAGGGTCAAACCGGGTTTTTTTGCCGGTTTGACCCACTGGGCTAGCTAACCGGCTGGTTTGACCAGTTACTGGTTCAGACCGGCCGGTTTTTAAAACACTGGATCATCTTACTGCAGCCAGTCAAGTGAATTCTAAGAAGGGTGTTTGGGCTATAATTTTTGTTTTAAATCTCCTTGCAGGCGTGTTTTTGAAGTTTTACAGTTCCAGTGATCTGAGAGGAGATACTGCAGATCCATTATAAAACTCATCGTGGTGAGTCCTAGTCCATCTACTAGGGCAAAGTTCTGGCTTCTGTTTGTGGAATTTTTTGAAGAAGCCAGATCTGAGAATTCGGTCTAGGTCCTGTGACTTCTATCAAGCAATCAAACCAAGATACATTTTTTCGTGTTCCCTGTAGTGGTTAAGTTTCGATCTAAGTTGATGCATAACCTTGTGATACAATACTGTTGTTGCAATAACCTTGTTAACATGGCGATGAAGACCTAATCCCTATTGTAATGCAAACAGATTAACCATTGTGATGATCTATGTCATGCATTGCAACGTATGTGACAAAACTCTCTGATCTCTGTTGATGCAAAGAAACCGAAGTCGATAAACCTTTGTGATGTGAATAGGTGGACAATTTTGAAGCAAAACCATTGTCACAAAACTTGTGATTTTGAGCATTATCTTTTGGGCATAAAGATCTACCTTTGTGTCTATCGGTCTCTACTACATTGTGGCTTGGATTTGTCACTCTTGTTCTTTGAATCAATTCAAGCATTTTCAACATTTTGACAGACCTTGCTATTTCAATTTTGAGAGTTGATCAAACCAATGTAGGGATCCCTAAATGTGGACTTAGTTTTGTTTGAACAAATGCTTCAACAAACTGTTGAAGGGTTAACCTACAAGTCCTTGTTACAATCCACCATGAAACATTATGAGATCATGTGGCATTCTGAAATGAATGGAGGCAAACCTTACTATAACCCTTAAGCTATCTTTAGGACTGAGAATATGATTACAGTGTCTTCATAATGGAAAGGTGTAACAATGATCTGTGTAGCACTCTCTGGTTTGGCAGTAGTTGTGGAGATGTTTGTAGAAGCACAGGCCTATGCATATTGAACAATGAAGCTTTTGTGACAGTAAAACTATGATCTTCGTGTAACCTTGTTAACCGTTAAACAATGATTGTGTGACCATATGACGACAAGACTCTTATGGAAACAAGTGGTATTTGTATCAAAATAAGAGATATATAAGAAAAGGGTATGGCACTGATAGTGAAGACATACCTAATAACAGTGTGATGTTGACAACTGTGATCTTACCTTTGATATACCAGTGACCCTGACATAACACAGTGAGGTTGTGACAGTTCCTCCTCAAAGTGACTTGATGACAATAATCCTTGAATACAACAGAGACCTTGACATGTGACTAAAATCCTTTACAATAACCCTTGATGTGGTACACAGTGACCTTTGTATGGCTGAGTTTTGAAATTGGTATGTGATGGTATGCAGTATTCACAATGGTGAGTGACAGTCGCAATTTATAAACAGAGATGTGTGGCAACTCACAGTGATCTATGTTAGGCATGATTTGGAAGGATGACACTGATGATACATTATGGCAGGGAACTTGTTGCATGAATGTATGATAGTGACACTGCAATGACAATAGTATAATCCTTGTGGCAAGTGATATGTGTGCAGTAGGACTGAGATATTGCATAACCCTTGATATAGAACTGTTGCAGTGATCTGGATGACAACAACAGTGACCTTGATGACAACAATGGTGACCTTGACAACAACTATGAGCTTGACGACAACAGTAACCAGTGATGACATTCTCTTGATGGCAGTAGCCTCTAATTGATGGAGTGACAATACCCTAACATGATAGTGGCATTTGATGGATCAATTGTGTTCTCATTGTAGACGTATGGTGAAGCGAACAAAGTTCCTTCTACAAATTAATTACTCCAGAAGACTTGGAATATAAAGATATCCATGAAGATACAAATATTATATATTAAATGTGTGAATAAGAATAAGAATGATTGAATTACAATGAGAACGAGAGGCTTTGCTTATATATCAGGCAAGTGTCTCTTCATGAAGAGTCATGTCCTAGACATGCCTCTTCAGCCTAATTACTAGCTTAACTAATTATTATTTATGATTATTATCGTTTACATTATATTTATATTATTTATATATTTTATTCGTAACATTGCCTCCTTCCTCAAAAAGCTTTGTCCTCAAAGCTTGTCGATGAAAAAGGCTTGATCTCCTTTTCAGCTTCAAACGACTTTCTTTCTTGGAACAATCATCTTCGTCGATACATGCTGATATGATCTTCTAAGTGACAAACAAAACTGTCGCACTGAGAAGGGATCAGACCATCCCAGATTAATCTTCTGTGGAATATTCTGATCACTGGAATTTTGTAATGACTTGTCAGCATAAGGCGAGATTGAATTTATGTCATTATTCTCTGAAACACCAATTTGTTGTTTTTGGTCTGAATGGTCCCAATACGTAGCTTGGTTGATTTGTCTAATCTCGTGATTCGGATGCCGATATGGGACTTTGCTTTCCCTTATTGGGCATGTGGCAATTTTTAGATTTTCTTCTGGCGAAGATGTTGTTAAGTTGGTTATGGAACATTCACTGGGGATGTTCACTGTCTGAACTGCAACATCTAAGTTTGTATTTTCCTCAACTTTCTTGTCTTCTTCTTGAGTTGTGATATTCACTGGATCGGTATTCGTTGTTTTGTCATCAACTTGAATTCCTACATTTGATGCTTCCTTCTCGATAAGTTGTTGTACCTTAATTTCTAATGATGTCTTGTCCTTCTTAAGTTTCTTAATTTGTGTCAGTAATTTTTCACTATGGTTTTTAAGTCGAGAAACTTCTTCATTTTTGTCAACAGTGATTTTGTCAATTTCATTTTGCATATTTTGTAATACTTTTTTACCTTCTTGAGAAATTACTTTTGAAATATCTGATATATCTTCTGGTGTTATTGAATTTGGTTTCAGCGTAACATCTTGGAGTGTTATTTTCTTCTTCTTGTAAGGAAATGTTAAAAACTTTTTTTTCGTATTTAAGATGACAGATCCTAGAGTTTCCATCCAGGGTGATCCCAAAACAATGTCACTATCATCAAGAAATAAGGTTTTCATGGTGAATTGCAAGGTAAAAGTGTAATCTCCAATACTTAGGTGTAGATTGCTTATATCATATTGTTTGTCATATTTGCCAAAAATATTCGTTTCAACTATATTTGATTTAGGAATCACCAATTGGTTCGCACAGTTAGGACTAACATAATTACTTTTTTTCAGCAGGACTGCTAGAGATTATGATATCTCTTCCTGCGAGTGATCCGTTGATTTTAAATAGTGTATCAACACATTTACTAAAGGTTTTAGGAAATCTTCCCTCTTTCATTTCTAAACTACACTCAATTTCTTTATCGTCAATGGTTGACTCCATTTTTACTTTGTTAAGATGAACTTGGGATTTTTTTAATTTTTTATTTTTTTTAAAAGTAATTCTTTTTATAAAACTTCAAAACTTTGTTACTTCTTTAAATCTCGGAATTCACCTTTATATATATATATATTTATTTATTTCATCTTCCCTTTTTTTATATAATTTTTTTTTTTTTTTTTATATATTTATATATATATAATTTTTTTTTAACTCTCTTTTTATATAATTCTCTTTTTATTTTATATATATCTCTCTTTTTTTTTCTATATAATTTTTTTTCCTTTGTATTTAAAATACCCTTCCTTTTAATTTTTAATATATATGAGCATATATAGCTTATATATTAAGCTATATATATATATATATATATATATTAAATAACCAATTTGTTTTATAATTTTATACTCTAACTTAAATATGTATGCCTTTAATATCCCGTAAATCCACTTCCAAGAAATGCGACTCTAATGGAACGATCGGTACAGTTGAGTGTGAAAAAATGAACTAATACGCCCGATTTTTTTTATTATGATGGGATAATTGCACGAAATGGAACTAACAATTAATTTTATGTAAGTCGAATGGCTATACGGAGGCCTGTATCTCAATGGCTAGACAAGAGCCAATGGACGAACGATGCAGCGATGGAGGTGGGGATCTGCGGTCGGTCAGTCTGTTTTTGAGACTTGCTGAACTGCGATGGCAGTTGATAGTGTCGGTATTTTTCGTTGTGGTGGGTATGCTGGCGGCAGAGTTTGGGTGTGGGTAGTCTGTTGATAGCAATGGAAGTTGATCGGTGGCAGAAATGTGACTATTGTGGAAAACGATGGCGATGTCGTGCAGCAGGGCAAACGACGAAGGGGAGTGGCGGGCGACAGCGGTGTCGTGCAGTAGGGCAGCTGTTACAGGGTGGCGGACGGCTGGCCGTAGTTGCTTCCTGGCGTCAAAGGTGGCTGTAGCGAAATTTTGTTTTTTTTAATAAATAATCTTTATTATTATTTTTGTTATATATATATATATAGCCAAAGGCCTGGTAGCGAGACGGAGAAACCCCAAATATTTAGTGAAACGCTTGAATTGCAACAGCGATAAATTTGACGAAGAGTCGATGGCCAAGGGCTTGTATTGAAGAGCGCGGTTCTGTGCAGCGGTGAAGCAGCAGAGGATTGACTGCTCTGATACCAAATGAAGCGAACAAAGTTCCTTCTACAAATTAATTACTCCAGAAGACTTAGAATATAAAGATATCCATGAAGATACAAATATTATATATTAAATGTGTGAATAAGAATAAGAATGATTGAATTACAATGAGAACAAGAGGCTTGCTTATATATCAGGCAAGTGTCTCTTCATGAAGAGTCATGTCCTATTAGACATGCCTCTTCAGCCTAATTACTAGCTTAATTAATTATTATTTATGATTATTATCATTTACATTATATTTATATTATTTATATATTTTATTCGTAACATATGGCGGTGTGATAAATGGCAGTATTTGAGCTGGATGTTGATAGCAAGAATAACAGTGGTATCATTATTAACATTAGTGACAATGGGTAGATGAAGGAACAATAGTAGCTGAGCAAGTGGACAATAGTGACAGTTAGTGGTAACAACGGACAGTGGCAGCAGTAGCAACAGAGGTAGCAGTGGACAAATGTTGCTTCATTTGTCCACTATCACTCCTACTGCTGCCATTGTCCACTACTTTTGGCCAATATTACCTTTGCTACTGGCAGTGGAGTGTAGTAGCAAAGGTAACATTGGCCAGAAGTAGTGGACAATGGCAACAGTAGGAGTGATAGTGGACAAATGAAGCAACAATTGTAGGAGTGACAGTGGATAGTTGATGAGATAACATCAGTGGTGGTTGACAGTTGTGAAGCTACAATAGTTGTGGAGCAGTAGTGATTGGTTGACTTGTTGATTGTAAGGGAGGCTGGAGACTCCTACAGAATTGATCTGCGAACACTTTTAGACTTGGGGAGTTTTATACTTTTCCTTCCAACTCGGCTGGTAAAATGTGTATGTAACAATACATAATGCAAAGCTTGATTGAGATGACAATTTATGTGTATTATTGATTTGATGTGATGATGTTTTATGTTTTTTTCTAATGCTCTGAATAATTATAAGAATCTAACTAATTGTGTAGGTCACTTGGCTAGGTCAACCAAAGGAGATAGATGTAGTTCACCTTTGAAGCCAGAAGGACTTGGCTAGATCATAAAGGACTTTGACCAAAAAGGTGAATGGTCCAACGACAAATTCTCTCCTGAGAAGCCAAAAGGACTTGGCTACTAGAAGGACTTGGCTAGGTCATAAAGGACTTTGACCATAGGAGATTGATACATTTTCCTAAGGAGCCATAAAGGACTTTGGCCAAAAGCCCTGGATACTCACAAACATATTAAGAGTTACATTGCCCACTCCAGGATGGAGTTATCTGATTGACATGCATCAACATGACAAGCTCAAGAACTTTTCTTAAGGAAGGAGAAATTTCAGCAAAAGAGAAATATGTTGCACAGAATACCTCCCTCACTAAGAGTGAGTGTTGATTTTTTGTAGCATCGAGAGGTATTCTTGCATGCCAAAAGGCCTCCCAAGTCGGCTAAGGAAAATTATGAAAATGAAAAATTAAAATTTGTATTTTTTGTGCTTCATGTAGGCCCCAAATGGTCAAGTCAGCCCCACCATGAAGAGGTGTGACTTTTGGTAAAGAAGTCACCCATTTGACAAATGTAAAAACACAAATTGACCTCTTCATTTGAAACAATTCAAATCATAACACATCCCTTCTATTCTAATCCACACATGGAAAGTCAAGAGAAGGAAATCTGAAGTTTGACTGAAGCATAAGAGATCGTGTTTGATCGGGTTTTGATCTGCTGACTTTGATTGAGAATCAGAATGATCTTGACTGAGATTCTGCCCACGTTTAACCATAGAGAATTTAAACTTTGATTGCAGAACTGAAGGATAGTCAAACGTAGTTGTCCGAAATTGACCGCAGGTCTGAGCTTGACCTCAGGTCGAATTTCTGATCTCTAACCAATGTTGAATGCTCTCTTCTTTGGAGGTTTGACCAACATTAACTGGTATCTTCGACTTGGATTTGTGGCACATATTTCTAGAATATTCATGATTTGTAAATATTGCTGAAGAACAAATTTCTCCTAGAAGAAAAGTTGTTGGGTTTTTCCCAAGGTAAATTTGCTCTCTATTCTGCTTGGCTGACTCTTTATGGTCCTACTATTTTTCATTGCATTACTGTTGAGATTTTCTGTGTAATTGCATAATGTTATATGAGACATAAGATAACTTGCTTGGAAATCATTGGAATGTAATTATTAGATCAAAAGATCAGTTTTTACTCTGCATTATTGTAGAAAATTCAACATCGGCAACCCACCACTCAACATACTGTTGTGCATTGAGTTCTCCACCAATCCACTAGAACTCCCATCCTATCTCATCGCCAAACCAATCAAGACCACATCTTCATGTTCTCTGTTGAACCTTTTGCTCCATGTCTAGGCAACATTGTTGCTTCCTGGAACAATTTCACAACTCTTTTGAGTTGATCTTGTGCACACTTTGATCTAGTTGCTCTTCAAAGTAGTTGTGAAACCATGTTGGAATTTCCTTGCACCTAGGTTAGGTCTATGCCCTAGCTAGGAACACAAACACAATAGAGATGCCCAACTTTAAGCAACTTTGCATAGCAGAATATTTCAACAAATAGATCAAGTTTTAACAATAGTACACAATATTTTTGGCCCAAAATCATGTTCCTTATTTTTCCATTAATAAGAAAACGTTAGGGCTCTTGTACCATGGATCATGGCCCTTTACAAACCGTTATGCGAAGCTATAATATACATAGTTTGTCCTTTGACTGAAACCCTAGGGTTGAGGTCAATTCCTTTAGGGCCTCATCTGCCCAGGCCCCAAATACAAATACAAAATACAAATGGCAAAAAAATCACTCCCTTGGGTTGATTCCTTTAGCCCATTGACCACAACATATGTTAAATGGAGTTAAAGGAGGAAGGGTTCAACTAAATTTAGAGGTGCACTAAATTTAGCAGGGGGACCCACAAGTGGGTCAAAGGCGCAATTCACACTTTATCTCATTGTTTTGACATAGGAAAATTTTAATTTTCTTGTAGTCAAAAAATAAATTGATCTCAACCATCCATTAAGATCTAATCTCAACCATTCGTGGATATCGTGGGCCTAGGTCGAATTCAAAGGAGGAAAAGGGCACAGACTAGGCTCGTCATGTATTAGACAACTTGTGTGTTCAACTCAACAGAAGAAGGTTGTTCAGTTCAACACCTAGGGCTTTCAAATCAACACAACTAGGGAAAGAAAGAGGGCTAATCAACTGCAAAATTTTCCAGCCAGCGTACATCTTTAGCCAGGTCGATTTCAACTACGCAGAGGGGTTGTACTCAAGCCGTACAGACCTATACGATTTTGTACAGTGCACAGGCAAGTAGGCCGAGTAGGAGAGAAGGGCACAAATCAATTGTGTTGAGGGATTTGCTGAGTGAAGGGAAGCTTTCTCTCGTCTTTGTAATCATTTTTCTGAAGCTTTTGCTGAAGTATAATAAGAACACACAAGTTGGTCGGTTTTCCCCAATTAGGGTTTCCTAGGTAAATTTCTGGTGTATTGTTTTTATGGTGTGCTTGTGTCTTCAAGATTGGTTTTCTATCATAATATTTAGTTAGGATATTCAGTATATTTGATGAATGATTTTGAAAGTTCAGGTTTACCTCTTTCATTTCAGAAATTTCATTAATTTAGTTGTTGGGTTTTTAAAACTAACAGTATACTTGGTGTACCTTTTTGTAGTCTTTGTTCTTTGCTACTACATACTTCTTTTGTCCATAGTCCTATTCAACCTGCCTTTATTTGTTCTATCTTTAGTCCTTAAGGCCCTCAGTGTCCTTTGCTGTGGTTTGATCCTTTTAACCCTCAACCACATTGTTTGTCCACACCAAGTTGCTACAACATCCATCATTGTTTGTCCACACCAAGTTGCTACAACATCCATCAATCTGCTCGACTTCTCCTCCTTTAACTATGGTCATCCCTAAACAAGTGTGGCCTGCCTACAACACACAAAACAAACCTTCCAGGCCATCGTGAGCTCTCAACCAGACTCCAATCTTCACCTCAATAGCCTCCTTAACAAGCCTTGGAATCCCTAACAGACCTCAGCTTCCACTATTATATTTGCGGGTGACTTTAGGAGGTCTCTATAACTCCTCGAATTGTCCTACTTGCTTTCTCATGCCCTCGGCCTGCACACTTGAGGTCATTGTCCAACCTTGATTTGACTAGAACTCTTTAAGCGCTAATAGGGCTGCAGAGGTCTCTCTATTGCCGTGGATAGGTTATTCCTAGTCCTTGGTTGCCCTGTGTAGGCCTCAACCAACTTTCTTCTCTATGGCTTGCTACCCAGGAAGCCCTAACAGAACTCAGATACTCTTGATTAGGTTGCGGCGAGCCTTATTCCACCTCAACCCTCAAGAATTATCCTCCACAACACCTCATACAGACTTCTGCCTCTTCTAGATAGATTTCTCTTTCTTCTTGAGCAAAAATTGGCCTCCTCTAGGGCTCTCTCACTTCACACATGAAGTTCATCTCAATGTGTGACTAGGCCTCTCCTTTGGCCTATATTTATAGCTCTTGTGTGAGTGTCTTGGTGGTCTTTTTTGTCCTTCAAGAAACCCTCACTTCACCACTCAACAACAAATTAGAATATTTGTTGAAGTTTCTAAGTCTACCAGTTAGAAACCCTCCATGCACTTTATCTGATTTATTCCTACCTACTTGTTCTGTTACTTAACAAGTTATTTACAATGTAAATACTGAAAATAAACACTAGTGCATGCTCAACGTATTACAGATCAACAACTGAAGGAAACAGAAATAGTCACACCAAATGACACCGTTATTTTTGGACCAATGTCCCTGAAAAAACCCAATGTGGGAAAACTGGTGCAACTATCTGAGGGTTTTCTTATTAAGCAATATCAGAGTACAATCTGGGTGCCAAATCCGGCTTACCCAACAGAGAATTTCCTTGGTAGTAATACCTCTCAGTTTGAGACAAATGTCCCAGCTGAAACCCTAGATAAACCTTCTGGCAGCTCCTCAGCTCCAATCTGCCCCAGAAACCCTAGTGTTTGCCTTTCTGGACTGCGTTAGCCTCTCTCTGCCCAACACTGGCCCTGCGTCACCCTAAATGGGTTTGCGTCAGCCTCAGGAGGCCCTGCGTTAGCTTTCTGGCCCTCTGCGTCAGCAACGCTGGCCTCTCTAAAGCACTGCGCAGCTCTCGGCTGCCTCTGCGTGAGCTCTGGCTACTACTGCATCACTCTCTCTGGCTCCTGCACTGCTCTCCCGGCACTATCTTTGCCTCTCTGTCTCTCTGTACTTAATGCCCCTCAGCTGCAACTCCAATCACCGATTCTATCTCTCTTAGCAAACCCCGCTCTAGAGAATAGAATGACTGATCACTTTGGTGTACCCTCCAAGTGACCCTCAAGCCTCCTCTTATACTTTTCTCGTTGACATATCAACGGCCAAGATTAAGTCCCTAATCAACGGCTAAGATTAGATCTGGCTTGATCCATGTCTTTTGGACCATTCTAACACAGTTTCATATTAATTCACATTAATATTTTAATTTCCCTAAGTTTAGACTTAAGGACTCCATTAAAAATATTAATTATTTTAATATCTCCTGAACTGTTTAGAATCTGCCCAAACCCTTTCTGGGTATTGGAGATCTCATGTGCTCCAACCTCTCCACCAAATTTCGTGGTTAGAGCACATATGATGCTACCCCAAATCAACACTCCCTCTTAGTGAGGACTATGCTCTAGCAATACTCCTCACTGAGTATTACTCTGATCATCCGGCATCGGTCCTTGTGCTGATGCTAGGCCTGTTGCCCACCATCCTCTGCACTACTGTATCGTGTACTGCTACCCATGGTTCTTCCACCGCCACTGCTGCATCTATACGACAACACCCTCTGCATCCGTGCTGCTGCTGGTCTTTTCTCCAACACTGCATCTGCACTGCAACTCCTCTCATCATGCTGCATCGTGCTGCCCACTGCTGCACTGCAACTCAGCTACTGAGAAGTAAGTAACTGATCTCCCAACTCTGGCCTCTCTGTTGGGCTAGAGACCCTCCTGATGCTGAAGCTCCCTTTGCTGCTGACAAGTGCTCCCTCTCTGACCTCTGTGCTGCTTCAACAACTCCCTGCATCTCTCACCGTTTCACACCTCTCTGTGCCATCCTTGCACTGGTGCAACGCTATCGTACCTCTCGCATTGCTGTAGCCTGCTAGCCTATCGCTGTCTCAAGACTCCTGCACTGTAGCTCTCTTTGCTGCTTCATCCGCATCTGTCTCTACCCACATCAGCCAATCCTGCTACTCATCTTCGGGGCTCCTGTAGCAAGGTCTAATCCATGAGGCTGGGTACCTTGAGGATTCTGCCCCTCATCGCCTGACTACAGCTTGATGTGTCCCCACTTCTGCTCAAGTGGTGCGTGTGCACTCATGGCACAATCATCGTCTGTCAACACTTCCTTCTCTGCCCTTGCTGGCGCTGCCTTAGTCTCGGAAGACTCTCCCTTACTCTTCTTCCTTGGACACTGGGTCGCATAATGACCCAGCTCCCCACAGTGGAAGCACTTGATCTTGGAGAGATCCTTCTTCTTTCGCTTTTCTTGCTTTCCCTCAGATGCTAGGGCAACATCTTCCTCCTCCTGCTTGACTTTGATCCCCTTACTGCTGCTTCCCGCCTTTGACTGCCGTCTGATCTCTTCTTGGCGAAGAGCCGCCCACATCTCATCCCAAGGTGGAAGTGTCCCTCTGCCCAGTATACTCTGGACAAATACCTCCCAGTCTTCTAAGACAGCATTCAGGGCTGTCCTCACCATCAATTCCTGATCCGGTGTGGCTTCTATAGCAGTCAACTGATCTTGGATCTCATTCAGTCCTCCGAGGAAGGTGTCAATCGGTTCTCCCTTCTTCATCTGATATGACCTCAGCTGATTCTCAAGTAACATCCTTCTCTGCACAAAAGTATGTTGGTACAATTTCTTTAGGGCCTCCCACATCTCATATGCCGTTTCCTTCTCGGCAATGTGTGGTACTACATGGTCCTTGACCCCGTCAAGTCTGATGCTCTTGGCCCGTGCCATTGCCTCCTCATACCTATCATTCTCAGTTGGGTCGACTGGGATAGCTATCGTCTTCAAGGCGAAGTGCTTGACACGATTTTTGTCAAGTGTGGATAAGATTCTGGCCTCTTACTCCGTGTAGTGCCATGATGCTCTTCTACTTCCCTCTTGGAAATGCTCGATTTGACTCCCTCTGAGTCTTGATTTCCCTCCTGCAAATCCTTCTACCGATGTCGAGATGCTCCCTACTCTGATCGTCTGTGCAACCACACCACTGATCCAGGTTTCTTGGCTAGAAACCCTTGGTAGCAACTCCCTCCTCTTGGCCTTGCCCTGTCAAGTACTATTCTGACTACAGTACCTCACCAGCTCTACTCTGCAATGTTCCCACAGCCTTCTAAACCCCAACGACCTAAAGGTGAGAGCTCCTAGGCTCTGCGCAATCCCGATACCAGCAACGCGACCTCCTCAGCCAACTGCGTCAACCCTCCTAGCTTTTGCGTGGCTATGCGTCAGGCTCCCTTTACCTTCCTTAGCCTCTGCGCTGCCTCTTCTTGGCTCACCCTTGATGACGCAAGCACTGCATCACCCTTCCCTTGTTGCTGCTCTGCTAGAAACAACTTGTATCACCTCCGGACTGCGGTTTTCTGCTGCTATTGCTCCTCTCAGCTGTTGTCCTCAGTTCTCCTGTGATTTGCAATCACACTCTTATACCATGTTGAAGTTTCTACGTGTACCAGTTAGAAACCCTCCATGCACTTTATCTGATTTATTCCTACCTACTTGTTTTGTTACTTAACAAGTTATTTACAATGTAAGTACTGAAAATAAACACTAGTGCATGCTCAACATATTACAGATCAACAACTGAAGGAAACAGAAACAATCACACTAAATGACACCGTTATTTTTGGACCAATGTCCCTGGAAAAACCCAATGTGGGAAAACCGGTGCAACTATTTGAGGGTTTTCTTATTAAGCAATATCAGAGTACAATCTGGGTGCCAAATCCAGCTTACCCAACAGAGAATTTCCTTGGCAGTAATACCTCACAGTTTGAGACAAATGTCTTGGCTGAAACCATGGATAAACCTTCTGGCAGCTCCTCAACTCCAATTTGCCCTAGAAACCCTAGCGTCTGCCTTTCTGGACAGCGTCAGCCTCTCTCTGCCCAACACTGGCCCTGCATCATCCTGAATGGGTCTGCATCAGCCTTAGGAGGCCCTGCGTCAACCTTTTGGCCCTCTGTGTTAGCAACGCTGGCCTCTCTGAAGCATTGCGCAACTCTCGACTGCCTCTGCGTGGCCCTGCATGTGCTCTGGCTGCTACTGCGTCACTCTCTCTGGCTCTTGCGCTGCTCTCCCAGCACTATCTCTACCTCTCTATCTCTCTGTATTCAATGCCCCTCAGCTGCAACTCCAATCACTGATTCTATCTCTCTTAGCAAACCCTACTCTAGAGAATAGAATGACTGATCACTCTGGTGTACCTTCCAAGTGACCCTCAAGCCTCCTCTTATACTTTTCTCGTGGACATATCAACGGACGAGATGAAGTCCCTAATCAATGGCTAAGATTAGATCTAGCTTGATCCATGTCTTTTGGACCATTCTAACACAGTTTCATATTAATTCACATTAATATTTTAATTTCCCTAAGTTTAGACTTAGGGACTCCATTAAAAATATTAATTATTTTAATATCTCCTGAATTGTTTAGAATCTGCCCAAACCCTTTCTGGGTATTGGAGATCTCATGCGCCCCAACCTCTGCACCAAATTTCGTGGCTAGAGCAGATCCGATGCTACCCCAAATCAACAATATTAAACTCATTATTTCGGGTTCCAAGCCCACAACTTTTTGTCCAAAACTCTAACACTTGGGTACTTTGCCCAACAAACTCCTTTTTGTGGGTTTTCTCTACTTGGAAATACCTTTTGAGCTACCCAAATTTCAACAGGCAATCAACGGTGTAGATGGTCATGACATACCTCAGTGTATATAGAATGCTAAAAACATGAAAGACAAGAATTTGATGCTTTTAAAAGACGGAGATAATAGAAAAGGTAAGAGAAATAATGATAATAACAACAATCATGAAGGAAACAACTTTTGACCCCTGATTAGATTGTAGTCCCAACTAGAAAATACATAGGAGGGTGATTGTGGATCCCCGATGTTGTAAGGTTCCCACTGTGGGAAATAGGGATGTTATGGTAGGGATTGCAAGGACCAATTGTAGGAAGACATATAATGTTTCATAATGATATATGAATTGAACATTTCCCAATGGTAACATTGATAAGAAGTTTATTATTTTTTCTATTACATGATTAGGTATTTGTGTTTTCTTCAGAAAAGCAACGAAATAGTACATAACAAACTATCAAAATGTCTTTTTCAATTCCGAAGTCCGATCATAATGTTGGAAAAGTAACTAGGTTCGGTCTTCATATTAATTTGTGTTCTATGTAAATGAAGAAAAAAATTTATTTGTTCAAGCATGGGTTTCATGCTCAAGTCTAGGTTAAGCATGTTCTTCATGCTTCTAGGTTTTGATTAAGTTGACGAATTTAATTTGTGTCAAAGTCCTTTTGGAATCTTTATCAGAAAAAAGGAAAAAAATAATTTTTGTATAGTCCAGTCCAAAAAGAGTCTAATTGACCTCCATAAGACCAAGTCGGCCCTCCAGATGGTCAAGTCGGCTCACTCAAAGGGACATGTCTGTTCGTATGTGAGAACAACTATTTATAGGCGTGAATCCTTCTCCAAAATAGAAGAAAGTTCTTGTGATTTTCTGAAATGCTATACGAAGTTTCAGTGGCAGAAATATTCTAGTTTCCTGAAATGAATAAGAAAGAAATATATCCAAAGTTCTGCTCTTTGAAAGGTATCCGAATTCTTCTACTATCCGAGTTGTGATCATGTGGAAGACAAGGTCTGTTATTGCTTCTGTGGAAGGCTATTCAAGTTCTGCAATAGACATGCTATCTGAAATTCTGAGGAAAGGCACCAAGACTACTGTTTCAATGTACTGCTGTGATACATTCCTTTAAAAAGACCAAATTAGAAGATGATGATCTGAGCTTATGAACTGTTGGAAGAAATCTTCGAAGGAGGGCTGACTTGGGGATCTTATGGAGGAAGTTGTCTTGGTCTTTTGGTCTTGGAGGTCTCATTTTGATCTGATTCTATAAGAAGAGGATTGTTTGGGTTTTCCCCAGTTGTGGGGTTTTGCCCTGGTGTGGAGCCTATATCTTGTGTTCTGTGCGTTTTGTGATCTTCATGTTTGTTATAATTGCTTGATGAAGGAAGAAAAACATAATATTAAAATGCCAATATATATCACAAGTAATTATCAAGTAAGGAAAATCAACATTAATTTACAAACTCAGTGATTTTCCAACACATAAGTCTTTGGTTATGTTAGAGATGATTCATTTTCTTGCTTTTGGGCTAATGAGTTTCTGTTACATAGTATCCACTGTCAGTGATATATATGAACGATGGAATTTTGACTTCGTTCACATGCTGTTTATGTTTTCATTGGTCTACAATTGAAATGAGGTGTCTGGTTAATATTTTACTTGCATTTGCTGTTTTTATTGCCAATTGTGTTATTTACAAGACGTAGACTACTCTTTTTAAGAATGGTAAAATCAATTCATTTATTCTCGTGTCATTGGTGTTTGTAACCATTGATAATTGCAGGGACATCTACCTGAACAGTTCAAGATTGTTATGCCTAAAATACCGGCATATTTTACTGTAAGTCAATTGATATTTTACAGTAGGTCATTTTTTTAATCATTGAAATGTGCAAATGTAATTGCAGTGCTTTTTTTTTATGAATTAAGTGAAAGGGTGGTTTGCTTGTCGATTATTGTTCTTGGGCAATGCTACTTAATCAGAAATCTTATATAAATACAACTTATAGTGTTTCTACCTTTTACTTGCTTTTGTATTTATAATTCTGTTATATAATTGAGTTTTAGCAATGAGATTTAGAAAAATGAGCTTCATTTTTGTGCTATATGTGAATTGTGGTAGATTTTATATATTATCCTTAGGGCCATTGTTAGTTAATTTGTTTGAATCCTTAGTAAATTTAGAGGCTAAATTTAAACATTGCTTGCATCAACAGTAGGAGAAGTTATTTTTGTGGCAGCAAACAAGTAAATTTTGTAAAGTCCCAACAACATAATTCGTTTTTGATCATCTTGCTAGACTTGCACGTCTCATTTGCGGCACATTGGAAACATCAGTTGCAATTTCACTGGGGCAATTTGTGATTGATTGCAATTTTTTTCTTTTCTTTTCTTTTCTCTAGGGAGCTCTAATGCCTGAGACTTGAAAGCCTGAGATTTAAAATTTCACCTAACTAGGGAGTATCTTTGTAATAGGTTGCACTACACACAGTAGCATTGACAACCTTGCATATCCAATTGGGACCTGATGCTACAATTGAAATGTGCTTAAAATCGCCCCCGGCATTGGAAATTCTACTCTGAACAAAAATTGATAGTTAGATGTACAAAGATAATTTTATTAATGTCCAACAAATAGCCACAAAGATAAGTTATTAGGATTAAAAGGTACTTCAAACGTGGAAATAATGTGGGAGTGTGAAAGAAACTCCAATATCAATGCTGAAAGTAACGAAATGTGAAACGGAAATAAACATAACTAAGCATGTATCTAAGCTATTTTCTAATTGTCTACCCAAAAGATACAATGGTATAAGTGCAATAATACAATAGAAATGCTATAGACTGATAATAGAGATCTCGATGCTGTGAGATAGAGACAAATGTTAATTTGGCAGCTTAGTGACAAATTCCAATCATGGGACTAGATTCCTCTTTCCGAGAGGACCAGTTTTGACCTTTGAAGCACTTGATTCGGACATGGGAAAGTGTATTTTTTAAGTGAAGCCCACAATGTCAAAATTGTCAAGGTCCGCCTAAGGACAAATTAACCCTTGTCCAACACATATAAATACAAGTGACCTCAACTTCATTTGGCACCTCATCAACTCAACTCATTTCTTCTCTCTCCTCATTTGATTGGTTCGTACAGGTATGAGGCAGCTCCTCTTCTTCACACGTGCGAGGTTCTTGGAGACATCTTTGACTGCAGCGTGGACTTTTTGTTTTTGGGAGACTTTGACCAGTGTTGACCAAGGGTCATTTGGCATAATTTTGGTTCAATTTTTCTGGGGTACCTCTATCTCACTAGGACACATTGTTTGGCACAGAAATCGAGAATTTATGGGCTGTTTGACCTGTGTTGACTGCAGGTTTTGACTGCTGAATTGACCTCACACTTATATCTCTCCGTTAACTGGGTTGGACCATATAATTTATGATTTTGAACTGTTTTTACTTCAGTTTGACCAGCACTTGAGTCTGAGCTGTTTGACCTTTGACCGATCTATTGGAGGACATTTTGACTGTTGACTGGTGGACTGGTTAGGGCAGACTTGACTGCTGTTGACATTGACAGAATTGCAGATTTGACAGTTTGACTAAAGTTGACTTTTGAAGCTCATATTAATTGGATATTGGTTTTGTCTATTTGGATGGTCAAAGGTTGACAATATCTCGTTGATATTGCTCATTATACACTCTACTGAACATTTTATGACAATCTAATAGAAGAAATTTTTTAAAGGGTTTTCCGCCTTGTGTGGTTTTTCCCTTGTCTTTGACCAAATTGGTGTCTCTTGTTGATGTGTTGATTGTCTCCTATTGTCATTGCATTTACTGTTCTATCATCATTTACTATTGATTATTGGAAGAATTAACTATTGTTGAAAAGATTGCTTATTGAAGAAGTTAATTGGGCTAAAAATATTTGACATAGCATAGAGCAGTTGAAAAATTAATATGGTATTAGAGGTAAGGTGAAGGACAAAGCCCAAAGGAGACAAGGGTTGAAGCAATCATCTATGGAAAGTTGAAGGAGTACATCTAATCAAGTCAAGATGTCTACATCTTTCTTTGAAGAAAATGAGAAGCTGGGAGACTCATCTAACTTTTCTGCATGGAAGATTAGGTTGGAAATCATATTGGAAGACAATGATGTGTTGGAATACATTCAAGGAAAGGTTCCTGAGCCCCCGGAAAATGCTCCCGTTGCTTCCAAGGACAAGTATAAGAAAGGTGAGTTAAAAGCAAATAAAATTATAGTTGATGGCTTACAAGATCATTTACTTGCTTATGTTGGAAATTTGAATAAGTCTAAGGATATGTATGATAAGTTGGCTGGCATGTATGAAGTCAACAATTTGAATGAGATCATCTCCTTGAAGGATCAACTCAAATATATGAAAAGGAATAAAGGAGAGTCTGTGCAATCCTACATTATGAGGATATCTCGTCTTAGAGATCAATTGCAGAGAGTTGGGGAAACTGTGCCTGACAGGGACCTAGTGGTGGTAACCCTTAGAGGTCTCCCTCCTATTTGGGAAACCTTCATTACCACTATAAGAAATAACAATATCTTCCCGAGATTTGATGAGATCGTTGGAAAACTCACTCAAGAAGAATCAAGGATGATATCAAGGGGCAGGATACAAAAACATGAAGAAGGAGAGGCTATTGCATTCGTCACTCATAACAAGAAAAAGAAAGGAAAAGGAGGGTCTTCAAATTCAGGGAAGCCTCCTCCTCGAAATTCAAAGAGAAGGAATGAAAGAGAAACATTGCACATTGAATGCTATAATCGTCACAAGAAAGAACAATGGTCCACGATGCAACACTAGAGGCAATCAAAACAGGTTCAAAAATCGTAGAAGAGGAGATGATTGAAGAAATGATCGTAATGGAAGAGATGATAAAAGAAGAAGAGATGCTCCAAGTGATTGTAAAGAAGATCGTCGTCCTCAAAAGAAGTCAAGAAATACCAGGTATGAAAGTAATGCTGCAAATCAAGCTGAATATATCCTTATTTTTGCACTTTGTAGTTCCTCTCCTCCAGATACTTGGGATAGTTAGTTGGTGGATAGTGGGGCCTCTCATCATTTCTCTGGGTATAAGGAAGTTCTTTCTAATTTGGTGGAGAGGGAGTCTAGTTTGAAAATTGTTCTTGGAGACAACTCCATTCATCCTGTCAAAGGCTTTGGGTCTGTTAAATTTCATTTGGATTCTGGGGAGTTTGTGTTGCTCCATGATGTGATGTATGTCTCAGGGTTTAAGAAGAATTTGGTTTCTATATCTGCTTTGGAAGACAAAGGAACGAGAGTTGCTTTCGTCCAAGGAAAAGTACTTACTTGTCCTGTTGGATCCTCTATGAGAGATGCATTTAAATTGGGATCGAGATTTGAAGGACTCTATAGAGTCACTGGAAGACCCCTTCTAGCGATGGTCCATGATACAAATCATCAAAGCAAGCTGTGGCATTGAAGATTGACTCATCTCCACTATGAAGCCCTTCCAAAATTGAAGAAGTTGCTCTCTGGGATCCTCGATTTTCAAGCTCAACATGATGGAGTATCTCCAAGATGTGCTAGTGGGAAGAAGACAAGGGTACCATTCCCCTCTAGCAAGAACAAGACAATCGACATCCTTCAAGTCATTCATTTTGATATATGTGGTCCGATGCTTGTACATTCACTTGGTGGCCATCTCTACTATTTACCTTCATTGATGCTTTCTCAAGGAAGACTTGGATATATTACTTGAAGCACAAGGATGAGGCCTTTAAGATGTTCAAAGAGTTCAAGGCCTTGGTCGAAATCAAACAAGGAAGAAAATTAAGATCTTCATGTTCGACAACGGTGGAGAATACATCTCAAATGAGTTCATAGATTTTTGCAAGAAGGAAGGTATCAAGAAGGAGACCATTGAGCGCTATAATCCCGAACAAAATGGAATTAGCCGAGAGAAAGAACAAGTCTATTGTGGAAGCTTCCCGAGCCATGCTCCATGATCAAAAGTTGCTGAAGTTCCATTGGGGTTAAGCGAGGAATATTGAGGTATATGTTCAGAATAGGGCCCCTCATCAAGCATTGGACAACAAGACTCCTGAAGAAGTATTCAAAGGTATCAAGCCCGATGTTGGTCACCTCCGTATATGTGGTTGCCCCGTATATTTTCATGTGTTGCGACAAAAGAAACAAGCTGGGAGCCTCTGGAAGAAAAGGTACGTTTGTTGGATATTGTGAAGATTCTAAAGCATTTAGAATATATATTCCTGGTCATAGGAAGGTTGAAATTAGTGGGGATGTAACATTCAATGAAGATGCTTCCCTTGGGACAAGAAGGGACCTTCCTTTGCCTACTCCTCCGGAAAAGAAGAGTGATGATATGGATATTTTAGAAGGTCCTTCCATGCCTGAATCCGAAAGAGACATTGTTGATGATCCCACGAAGCCCATGGACCCTTTGGATCCTCTTGCCAGGAAGAGGCCACTTTGGCTTCGTGATACACTGAAAGATGCCGAGAGACATGCTACTGCCTGTGGAACATTTAGAGAAAGCAAGAAGCCATGCAGTTACCAGGGATATGTTGTAGCAATGAGTAATATGATTCAAGTTGAGCCTCACACCTTTGAAGAAGCCGTGAAAGAACAAGTTTGGAACAATGTTATGGCCGAAGAATACTGTTAAACACACACATGGCAGAGACAAAATAGAAAAGATAAACATGATATTGTATTTATTATTGACAATGATACACATTTATAGTACATTCGTGTGACTGTTGGGTTCCACAACCCAAGGTCTCTTGGACTCTCATGGCTATTCATATTCTACACCAACCCATAGAGGATTAGGTGTCCAACATTCCCCCCCTTAATCCGAAGGGTTATGTATGAGTCCAAGAAGAGAGCTGTAATACAAAATGTGCAAAAAAGCATGGCAACACTAGGTTGAATGTGCTCTCTGAAATGTTGGTATAAAGGGCGGTGGTTTAAGGATGACCACCAACATTGGAACGCTTAGTGCAGTTCCCATAACTCTTCCAAGTCTGGCATGAAGCTCAGGTCTTCTGCTAGAGGAAGTGCTCTTGATGTTTTGAAGAGGGAAACCTTCAACCATGAAAGGGAGGTCTCACCCCGCATAAAAGGGAGAACCTCAACTTGAAAAGGGAGGTCTCAACTTGTGATGGTTTAAGGATGACCAACATCTCTGGAATGCTTAATGAAATTCCTAGAACTCTTCCAAAACTGGCAAGAAGCTGAAGTCTTCTGCTAGAGGAAGTGTCCCCAATTCTTTGAAGAGGTAGCACTGACTGAAGGCATGCTTAGGGGCATCTTTGTCTCTGGCTACAACTCTGAATCTGGTATGGCATGTTGTGGCTCAGGCTCGCTTGATGTGGCTTTGAAGCTTGTAGATGACCATCATTTCCCCCTTGTCATATACGAGGTGAGATGATGGAGAAAACTCAACTGCAAGACTTTTCAATACTCTAGAACAAGTTCTGACATATGACTGGAATATCTTCTTGGCTGTTGATGCCCATTGCCAAGAAGCAATCCATCCAAGATGAATCTTTGTTCTTGCAGGAGGTTTGTTTTTGAAGCATGTGTTTGAAGATTGGTTAGTTTTATGACAGTGCTTACATGGATGAAGATCAAAACAGTGATCTTTCAGATGGCCAACTCGCTCACAGTGTTGGCATTTCACAATCTGTTGTTGTTGCTGTGGAAGAGGAGCAAAATCTAGAACAACTGAAGTTGAATTGTCATGAAGGAATCTAACACTTTGAAACTGAATGGGCTTTGAGTAATCTGGAATATGAAAGGACACGTCCTTGTCATATCCAAGACCAGTTTTGTGCTTGTTGTGGACAAGCTCTTCCCAAGGTCTGATGATGGGCTTGGGAAGTGCAAACTGAACTTCTGCATCTGCATGTAACTGCTGCTTTATTGGGCACTGGATCTGAATGAACTTCAACAATATTGACTTGCTGCTGATGGGTGGTTGTCTCAATGTTCTGAACAAAAACAAGTTCATAATGATGTCTACTTTGATATAGCTCTTCTTGCTGTCACTGTGATTCAAGCTGCAAAAATTCAATTTTGTCTTGTACATTTTGCAAGCAAGTTTGAATGTTAAAAAGAGTTTCCTAACTGACTTTTACCATCCCATCAATAGTGGAATAGATTAGACTATTCAATAACTGTAATGCATCATCAATTTGCTCCATTTCATGACAATGTTGCATGGATATCTCACACAATGCCAAATAGCCGCAACTTTAAAGAATATAAACAGCCCAAATGTTGGACATAATTATGCAATCACTTGTGCAACTAAATAAGCATCACATGAAGAGCACCACACTGAAAGATTGTTGTAGCTGATAGCCAAGTAATACCCATTATTTCATAGTTCTCAAGCATGTTGCCATTGATGAGGTGGCTACATAGAACCTCTTTATAGCTAAGGCGGATCCATTATTTTTTTTTTGGTAGGATCGTCACACCTCTTAAAGGGAGAGTATCAAGGTTAGGTATATAGCATGGATCACAAAACCTACAGATGGGCCAACAGATAGTTTACCTTCTAGGTTCTCGCCTCAATTTCAATACCAGAAATTTCACACGCTCTAACAACCTTGGTTTGCTAGTGGCCACTATTTATTTCAATGCTCAAAAGGAGCCAACAACTTATCTATCAAAATAAAATCATTATCCTCGTCAGAGACCTCGAGGTCGATCCGAGCGAGTTCAAGTCCGTGGTAGGAGCATCGTTCTACAGTCCATAAGGGTCGTAGAACCGACTTTGCAATGAAAAGATCTGTTGTTCAGATTTACGAGGTGGCCGTGGTGCTGGCTTGGCTTTAGTCTTGTTTTTTCTTAATTGGTAAGCGTGTCCAACGTGGTCCTTAGCTGGATATATAAAATTTGCAAAGACGGAGTCTTCTTGTTGTGTGGCCGCAAGGCCACAGGGTTCAAGGTTGGATAAGGATGGACGGTTGGCTACACTGCCAGAGATTCTTTCATCTCACCATGAGTATAAATCGCAGGTCGAAGATGTCATAGGCCCGGGAAATTGCATGCAATTTCAAAGGACCCTTTCATCGAGCAGCAGAGGAAGCCGAGCTGCAAGCTTTCGTCATACGAACCATCAAAGCAATTTTTCTGGAAATGGTTCGGTTGATTCAAGCCCCTTGTCAGCCAGTTTTCGCGAGCCACAGTGGTTGAGCCCTCCCTTTCTGCTTGATCATGATGGAAACTCTATTAATACTCCCTTAGATTCAGGTTTGAGCCTGTATATAATAGAAGCATCCTCCAAAGAAGAATACCCCTCAGCTGCCCCTTATTTCAATCCAAAGACACCAAAATCCTTTACACTCCCAATAAATACAGAGGACTATTTCCAAAGACTATAAAAGTTGGCCTCATCTGCCACAATGCTTAAAAAGCCAGCTAGCTTCATCACAACGCCTATCAATCCGTAGTCGGCTTTTTTCTCTAGAAGCTTGCACCATATTTCCAACAAACACCTTACCAGGCAAATCTCATACAGTCAGATTCATGCGTTAAATTCACTTAGCAACAACTCTGATTCCATGTGAGCACTCAGAGATGCAATTGTCGAGATCAATATATTAAACTTCAATATTTATCCCTTTCAGTGTCCGGGCCTTTATTCTTCCGCCCTAAAGAAAAAGGGAAATAATAGTTGACATCTGCAGAGTTGGTTCAACTCCCATACTAGTCCTCACTGTCTTGTTCGTCTCCTTACCGTGTTGCGGTATCTCACCTCTTTGTCGACTCCCCAGGACCCTCGGCTTCAACTCTTACTCTACTTGTTGGCATTTCAGGGAGATACACCTTGAAACCTTGATACAATACAAAATTTTAACATATATGCATACAGTGCGGGAGGATGGAGCCACTTGAGAGGTGCCTAGGGATGCTGACTCCGAGGCTCGAAGAGCTGCGCAGTGGGGAGAGCGAGGGGCTCGAGGTATGAACTATGTGTAGGAGCCGAGGTCGATTGTGGTAATAACACAATGCACAACGAATTCAACCAACACTCAATAGCAGAATTTTGATAGGGCAGGAGAGACCGATAGATAGAGAGACAACCGTCATACAGACATGAATGCAATGCATATACATTCAACATATGAACTAGCGCACATAACATAAAGAGATTCAACGCATATACATTCACAAAATGAAACGGTCTGCTAGAGCGCCCAGGTGTAGCAGAGTAGCATTAGTATATTTCTATAAATAGGGAAATGGCAGACAAATTCTGGAAAGAATGCAGCGCTGACAATCTCTGAAAATGCCCAAGCCTAACGGAAGCTCTGATACCATGTTAAACACACACATGGCAGAGACAAAATAGGAAAGATAAACATGAGATTGTATTTATTATTGACAATGATATACATTTATAGTACATTCGTGTGACCGTTGGGTTCCACATCCCAAGGTCTTTTGGACTCTCATGGCTGTTCACATTCTACACCAACCCATAGAGGATTAGGTGTCCAAAAAATACGAATCAATTATGAAGAACGACGTAAGGGATGTTGTGCCGAGATCGAAGGGGAAATCTGTAGTGACTTCAAAATGGCTATTCAAGATCAAATGTGGAGTCGATGTAAGCATTGAGAAATATATAGCAAGGATCGTGGTCGAGGATTCTCCCAGAGAGCGGGAGAAGATTATGATGATATATTTGCCCTTGTGGCTCGATACACTACCATCCGTTCAATAGTTTCCCTTGCTGCAAGTCACGGATGGACCGTTTATCATATGGATGTGAATACAACATTCCTCCATGGCATGTTACAAGAAGAAGTATACATTGCGTAGCCTTAGGGATTTGAAGTAGAGGACTTGTTACCCACCACCTGTGGGTAGTGTATATAGGAGAATTTTTTTCTCCTAGATGGTCCTCAGCCAAGAACCAACAACCCCTTGCAGCCACCAGATAACTCAATGTGCCATTGTCTCCACCACCTCAGCTAGCCATGTGGTCCCTCGACCACTTGTCATGTTTGTATGTTTGAAGGTGGGCCACCGACCCCAAAGGTATGGCTTTTCATTGGTATAGTTCAGTAATTTTTCTTACTTGTCATGGGCACTTTTGGGCATGGATTGGTGGGAGCGTTTGGCAGAAACAATGGGTTAGGCCTGTATTCTTGTTTCCACTGGCCATTTTCGTGGTTACCCTTGTATCCTAGTCCCGTGGGATTTCCTTTACTGGCCATTAGCTTTAGGGATGGCACTACATGGGAAATCCTGATCAAGGAATCCTACAAATTAGATCAACAGAGATGTAATTGAGAAAGAACAATTGCCTTTATATTAATAAATTGAAGAAAATCCTTGCAACCACGTAGCCTTGATGTTGCAAGTCCCTTCTACAATCTCCAACCCTTTCCCTTGCAAGAATAGCCTTCCAACCTTATTCCAACAGCATAAACCTACTTCCAACAGTCCTCTCCCAATCCTCAGACCTGTAGTAGCTTTATAGGCCAAGAATGGGAAGTTTTGGATCCATTCTCCAAGGGATGAGATCCACTAATAGTGGGATAGGGGTTCCACAAAGGAAGGGGAGTTGCTCCATGATGGGAGGGATCAGGACTAAATAGGCACCCATTCGAAGCTTGTTGGTTGGGATAGATGCTACCAACAATGCTTCTAGACTTTACTTTTTATTTTTACATTTGTTGAGTCATGTTCGTAGGTCATAGTGTAAGACAATGCGTACTTATGCGCATCTTTTAATGGTCTTCTCTACGTATGCACAAAAATTAACTAGGGAACTATGTAAGTAGCCAAAATAGGGTTTTTGTACCATGTGATCTAGGAATTCCACTTTCTTTGGGATGATTTAGATTCTAACTTTGCTAGGAATGCTCTTGGGGCACATTTGTGGATAGCGAAAGATCCAAACCGATGGTCATTTGCCTATTGCGACAAAATGTGCTATTCATACTTACCTTAGCCATAAATGACTTTTTATTACATAATTGCATGTTAGGTTCAGGAGCTTCCGCAAATATCATGCTAGTAAAAGTCATGAAGCAATTGGGTCTTAACATCACTCGACAGTATAAAAAGGTGTGTGGCTTTAACTCCAAACTTGTAGAAGTAGAGGGCCTCATAAAAGATCTTAAGGTTTCTTTGGCTATGAACCCCGATATATCATTGCTTATGGATGTTGTGGTCATAGATATCCTTGATGTATGGGGGATGCTGCTATCAAGGAAGTGGGGAGCCACTGTTGGAGGTCATCTCCAAATGGACTTGTCATATGCCACTATTCCACAATCTGATGGAACCCCCTTCATTCTTTATAGAGAGCCTACATACCCTACTCATGTGGTCAAGCCAAGACCGATCCCATATTACAAGACACATGAGATTGAGAAGCCTTCTCCCATTCTCCCTTCACAAGAAGTCCGTATTCTCAAGTGACCAAATCACAAAGAAAACAAAAGATGGAAGCCCAAAAGGGAATTCAATGTTGGGGATGTGGTCTTGGTAGATAAAAATCCAATACTTGTCAGGATTCATGAGAAAGTTGGGGAAGATTATTACTACATTGCCAGACTTAACGACGAACTTTGGTCGCAACCGGTCAAGTTAAGTCATATCACTCCTTTCCTTGATACTTGACATTATATTATATGCATGTTTGGGTAGGATGCATTGCATGCTGATTTCCTCATTAGAACTAACATCATATGATATTCTCATGATAGATTAGTTACATTTAGATTAAATTTGTACTTTAATTTCGTGTTGATCTTTACGACCTAATACTAAGCACAAGTGATAATAAGAAACCACAAAAACATGCTTCCTTGTGTGCTTGGTCTTTGATATGTGCAAGTAACAGGTGTACGATAGCAAGAGATTGCTGGTGTTTTCACGACCTCCCATTCGAGTAGCTTTGCGCACTTCCCGAGAGATCATGTCCCAGTTGGAGCCAGATGTTACCCACCACCTGTGGGTAGCATATATAGTAGAAATATTTTCTCCTAGATGGTCCTCAATCGACAACCAGTAGCCCCTTGCAGCCACCAGATAGCTCAATGTGCCATTGTCTTCACCACTTGAGCCAGCCATGTGGTCCTTCGACCAGTTGTCATGATTGTATGTTTGAAGGTGGGCCTCCTGACCCCAAAGTTATGGCTTTTCGTTAGTATAGTTGAGTAATTTTTCTTACTTGTTATGGGCTCTTTTGGGCATGGATTGGTGGGGGGATTTGGCGAAAAGAAAGGGTTAGGTCTGTATTCTTGTCTCCACTGCTCGATTTTGTGGTTACCCTTGTATCCTAGTCCCGTGGGATCTCCTTTACTAGCCATTAGTTTTAGGGATGGCACTACATGGGAAATCCCGATTTTGGTTGCATGGTCCCGCTCCCTGATACCATCTAAATTACTCCCCTTCCACTCATTTTGGCCCCAATCATCTCTTTTCCCATCTGTGTCCACATGTGTCCATTGGGTCCACATAGGGTTAACCTTCCCCTCCCCTTGTCCACACCTTGGGTCGGGCCTGGAACAATGCCCTAGAGGTTGATGCAGCTAAAAAGAAAATAAAAAGCATAATTTGGCCACTCTCAACAGGAAATGTACCACAAAATGCAAAAGATGGTCAGGACATAGAATTTTAGCACCTGGGCAAAAGCCAAACATGAGCTCTACCCCTTATCCATGACCATCACCTTGGTTCCTATGGGCCCTAGATGAGCCCCCATCCATGATTAAGGAACCCGTGATTGTCCCAACCTCTGGGGGATGATGAATTGCCCCACTTTAAGGGGGTATCCACTGCTACATATTATACATCATGCTCTTATCCCCTGGAGCCTCGAGTAGTTACAGAGAAAAATCAATCAAATATAAAAGGCATATGACGAAGGGTGGAAAAACAAAGGCTGAGGTAACTCATGTACCACAACTTTCTCTCTCCTACACTCATATACCCAAGTGTGGGCTTCCCTTATTATATCTACCCTTGCACCTTAACATGTGGTTTGGATGATTCCCCTAATTCACACTCCGTTCCATTTGTTAGTGTCGGTCTTGAAAGCCCTCCATCAGTGATCAAAGCTCTTTGCATTTGCATTGGTAGGTGTCTCATCAGTGTCAAAATTTGCATCCCGTTAGGCATGCCATAATCCTGATGGAGGAGCTGGTCTATTCATATCCCTTTTGGCTTTGCTGGATCAAGTCATATCAGTCATTGAGTTTGTCAAGCTGCTTTTGTTTGGTCTTAATGTCAAAATTCTAGGTCTAGGGTTTTGGTCAGTTGTCTTAGCAAGGTTAGCAAGGTCATGTCTCTGAAAGTCCTTGAGTGACCAACAAGCCAGAGGGAGGATGGTAAACATGATCCTTTGAAATTTTCATCATGTATAGTTCATTTTTAACCTTGGATTTAAAAACCCTGTTTTTTAAAGCCAAGGTCATGATAATTTTTGTAAAAAGAATAAGTGTCCAAGACATCTTCAGAAAGGCAGCAATAACCCTGGTCCCTTTGCCACAGTCCTTCAGATGATCTCCCTGCAAAAAGAATCAGGTGAAAGCACTCAAAAAGTCAACTTCAGGATAAAGGAAACCAAGAAAATCAGTGTTTTTAAAAAGTGACAAAATAGACTTTATAAAGTGGGTTTTGGATGAAATTTTTTCAAAAGTGAGATTATAAAAGGTAATTCTCCCTCCTTTAACTTTCATTGTGCATTTCGAGCTTCTAAGAGTGATTGTGAGAGAGTGCAAGTCGAAGAAGGCGAAGATACAAGTGTTTCGGGCAGTTTCCAGGTGCGCGACCCGTCCAGGCTCGTGCGCGACCTGTTGGGCGGTGCGCGACCCGTCCAGCAGCTTCCGGCAGTGCAAAACACAACGGGCGCGACCCGTCGAGCTGTGCGCGACCCGTCCAGGGGTGTGCGCGACCCGTTCGTCTGCCAGCTTTCAAAACTGCAAATAAATTCCCTCATTCCTCTTCAAACTTGCTAAATCGATCGAGGTAGGCACTCAAGTCATGAATGTTGATATGGGTGGTGGAAATAATGATGTGTGTCATGGTTTCATCATTTAAATTTGCAAGTGAATGGATTAATATGGCTGTTGCTAATGTTTGTAAAATGCTAGGGTTTTGTGACTGTTTCAAGTGTTTATTGTCCCATTGATCCCTTCCTTTTTCCCCTCTTTCATTTATAACCATGCTTGCATCTCTGTCCTATTTCATTTGCACATAAAATGTTGCCCTACCCCCATCCCTAAGTTATGAACCCTACCCCTCTCACAAGCACTCCAACCCTAATTCCCTCTACCATACACATGCAAAAATTAAAACAAAAAAGAAAAGATACATTGTAAAGACAGAAGAGAGTCATGTAAATTTAATGTGCTGTATATCTAAAAGCATGTACAAACTCCTATATATCCTTGACATCCCCTTGTACATGAACACTTTCCCTTTATGTGAAAATGATGAGTATGTACTCCTTAATGTGCATGTACTCCTTAAGAACAGAAAAAAGAGCAAAATTTGCCTTATGACACACATGAACTCCTACAAGCAGATTTGGTGTATGGTGTCCCTATGCCCCTATTGATATATGTATCCCCTTACATGTTCATTATCATACATGTTTTGTCCCATATGAGATGTTCTTTGCAAATGATTTCCCAATGTTAAAATTGTTCCTATATGCATGACAATTTGTAAAGTTTCCCTTGAAAATTCCCTGTTATTATCATATATTCCCATTCCTTGTTAAGAATTTCCCTCCCCTAACATTCCCCTCATGTTTTTTCCCCTTGAAACAGCATAGAGTTCAGTATTTTTGCAGGCAGAGGCAGCAGTTCAATTTGTCCTTCAATTTGTCCACTTTGCTCCTAAACCATGTCAGAAAAGGGTGGAAAGGGCGGTCATCATAGGCTATTGGGCAATGATGCATGTTTGCAAGGCAAAAAATGAAAATGTTCCAAAGGAGGTTGTCCGAGGCTCTTAGGCGGAAGAAGAAGACCAACCCACTCCGTATCTTGGCTGAGGCATCCCTCAAGGATCATGACACCCACTAGCCTCTTCACAACACCAAGCACAAAAATTTTGGAAGTTTTGGCTCATTTTTGGCATTTTTGGGAAATTTACAGGTTTTGGCTTCTCAACGGGTCTCACCCCCGGTGAGACCCTTTGTCATCGTAGCTCCGTTTTGCAAAAACTCACCATTTCTAGATTTGTCATGCAAAGTTACACATGCCTATGGATGGACTTGAGTTTTTATGGGGTTTTGGGCCTCCAGAAGGTCAAAATACATGCAAAATTTTGACTTTCTGCCCCTTTTTTGAGCTGCAGAAGTAGTCTTGGGAGAATTGACTTTTGACTGGGCAAATGACCTCCAAATCCAAAATTTCCGGTTGGGTTGGAAAGTAGACTCAGAGACCTTTCCAACGAGCTATCCTGCACCTGATTCTGACACCGGGAAGGCCTCCAAACAGGGCTCCAAAGTGCGCGACCCGTTGAGCAGATTTGGCCAGATTTGACCAGTTCAGCCCAGAATTTGCAGATTAGCACCAGTTTGACTTGCTGAGGTCGATGATGATCTTTTTGACTGTACTTGTGGCACTTTTTGGGTACTTTTACTCTTGTTTTACTCTTCTAGAAGTTTCTCTCATGTAAAAGAGTAAATTTGACTGTATGAACTGGTTTCCAAGTTTTTAGAGGCAAGTTGTTTTGACTGCCTATTTTGTAGTGCTTAGTTTAGAAGTGGTTCAAACAGCTCCTAGAAGGATGAGCTCGACCCCTAGAGGTGGGGGAAGAGGTTAGATCATCTATATTATGTACTTTCAGGCTCATTTTCATGGTTGGACTCTTGAGGGAGAAGCTCCTATTGTATATTTCACTTGTATCTCTGCAATTTGAGGAAAAGGAAGACCAGGGTTTTGCAGACATCATTGGGATTCTTGTGGACTCATGTGTTGATGATGTGTATCTTGATGTACTTGTAAGTGTGTTTATGTGTTTCATCTCCTTTCTTTACCTCTGCATATTAAACAAATGAAGTGATAAAGTATGAATTCATGCCTGCCATGCTCTGCTTTCAAATTTGTTTAATTTCTATGTTTTCCACTGTCTAAAGAGAATTCAAATCCATTGTTTGCTCTCTTTAGCCTTCTTATCTTTCTTCCTGATCACCCACTTCAGCTAAAGACATCTACACAAGCTCCTACCTTGCCCCAAAGACCCCCCTGCAGAAACTGTGTCAAATCCCCGCACCCTAAATTGCAGCTCCTCAATTTGCCACCAAAAACCCCAAAAAACCCCCAAATCAACCTCTATAATCAGTTTACTAGCCTAATATCAGTGTTACCTTGTTGGTCATCTCTTCCCATTGAAGATCTACCGAGATTGACCGGAGAGAGCCTTCTCATACCCCGTAGGGCTAGCTACGAGGTGAAATGGTTTGATGTAGCTTTGAGATTTGCCTTTTCAGCCTGAGGTGAAATTTCAAACGCTAACACCATTATTATATCATTTTCCACCTACCACTTGAAGGATGTATCATGGACCTGTCCCCCTTTAAAAGCTGAAACCACCTAATAGGGTCCTTGGTTACTCCCCTATTGAGCTTGGAGACACTTGTACATACCAAAGCCCAGTATGGAAGGGCATGCCACCATGAAGTGCTCCATTGATCCCATGACTTGTAAGCTGTTTTACTTGATTACTCTAATGATATCTTGTATTGGAGGTTAAGGTGACGTATTGAATCTTATGCAAGGTTTGTAGGAGGGTATCCATTTGGGGCTTAGTCTCCCTACACGGGGTCCTATCTCTTCAGAGGGCAACATTCGCACTTTTAGGGTGAGCGTTGTGATCCATGTGCCTCCGCCATAGCAGAGATTACTTCATGGATCCCCAACACTGCTCGTTGATTTCTCTTGTTCCATCTTTTAGATGAGGATAATGTACCTGGTCCACCATGCCTAGTCGACTCTATGCATGCATCGCACACTTGGTAAATGCTCCAGGGTACAGAGGAGGTCTTTCGCTGCAGAGGGAGGGATTATGTGATCATCCTAGCCCTTACAGATGGTCTACATGCATTTTTGATCCACTTGGAGACCCATGAGGATGTCCTTGTGCCCCCACACCCACTTGGGAGCACCATAGGTTCTTGCTTGGAAAACAAGGGGCCAACCCCTTGTCCACTATGTTTGGAGTCCATTTCTACATCATGGCACCCCTTGGACTTCATTAGGCCTCCTCAAAGGCCCAACGACTCACTTTGTTCATCATTCGATCCTCTTGAGAGGCTTCTTATTATGTTATTGAGCTATTTGGTGGGCTTGTCACCAAAAGTATTGTTATTATGCACATTATTTTATTTTAGGGGCTCAATTAGGCCAATTTAGCTAAATCGAATTCATTAGAGAGTGTATAAATAGAAGTGAGATGATTCATTTTCATCATCATCACTTGGATTGGGTTCTTATCTCTTGTGAGATTTTCGCTATCCCTTTTGGAGGAGGATTTTGGATGTAATGGATGAATTTTGATGTTTGGATATCTCTCTCTTTTCTTGGAGCTTCATTATTGGCATAATTTGGTGATTGGATATACTCTTTACACATGTAAGTAATATTTTCATGTCTATTCTTGTTATTTACTTTAATACATTGATGTTGCTGGGATTTTCGCTATACTAGATCTGAAATTTACTGCTTTTCTTATGCGAAATTGTGGAAATTTAGTCTTTTGGAGTATTGCATCATTTTACGTGTCATGTGTGAAAGGGTGAATGCTCTTAGAGATTGTTTCTATTGAACACATCTTGATAAGTCATCTTTAGAATATATGTTCCTAGTCAAAGGAACATCGAGTTTAGTTGAGATGTGACTTGCGATGAAGATGTTTCCCTTGGAAAGCAAGGGACATTCCTTCACCTCTCCCCGTTGAAAAAAAGGATGATGGCATAGACCTACTAGAAGGTCCTTTTGTGCCTGAACCCGAGAAAGATGTTGCTAATGATCCCATGGAACCTATGGACCCTTTGGATCCTCCTCCATGTGATGCCCTCACCACAAAGAGACCACATTGGCGTCATTATACTTTACAAGACGCTGAAAGACACGTTGCTGCCAGAGGAACCTTGAGAGAAAGTAAGTTCTAGGGATATGTTGTAGCTATGAGCACCATCATACAGAGTGAGCCTCCCACCTTTGAAGAAGCAATGAAAGAACAGGTTTGGAAAGATGCAATGGCCAAAGAATACAAATATATTATGAAGAATGATGTGTGGGAAGTGGTTCCAAGACACAGTTGGAAGTCTGTTGTGACTTCTAAATGGCTGTGCAAGATCAAACATGGAGTTGATGGAAGTATTGAGAAATATAAGGCGAGGTTCATGACTAGAGGTTTCTCCCAAAAATAGGGAGAGGATTATGATGATATATTTGCACCTGATGCCCTCTTTACTACTATTCAATCTATTGTTGCCCTTGTTGCGAGTGAAGGATAGACTCTTCATCGAATGGATGTGAAGGCTGCATTTCTACATGGCATACTTTAGGAAGAAGTATATGTTGAACAACCATAGGGTTTTGAAGTGCATGATAGGAAGACTCACGTTTGCAGGTTGAAGAAGGCACTCTATGGATTGAAGAAAGCCCCCGGAGCTTGGTATGCTTGTATCGATAGTTACTTGATGAAGCTTGGATTCACAAGAAGCAATGCCGACCCGAACCTTTACTTTAGAGTGTTCCAAGGTATGCCTCTTATTTTGGTTTTATTTGTTGATGACTTATTCTTGACAGGTCGTGAGCCTTTGATACTCAAGTGCAAGAGGGAGTTGGCCTTTGAATTTGAAATGAAAGACCTAGGATTGATGCATTACTTCCCGGGTTTAGAGGTGTGATAAAGGCTCAGTGAGATTTACCTTTCACAAGGAAAATATGTTGTGAATTGGTTAGAAAGATTTGGAATGGCAGAATGCAAGTCCATGGCGATACCGGTGGAGATGAGCTTCAAGAAGCTATATGGAGAAGTTGTTGGACCTGACTTGGCGAATCCCTGGGTATCGATAATGGATTGGGACATTGATGTTCCTTGTGAACACCCGTCCAGAGATATGTTTTGCAATTAACACTTTGAGTCAATTCATGACTGAGCCTCTTCATGCACATTGGGTTGCTGCTAAGCATGTGCTGAGATATTTGCATGGGATGATTAATCTTGGTCTGAGATATACTGCTAGAGATGTGAGGCTACATGGTTACATTGATGCTGACTGGGCTGGAAATTTTATTGATAGGAAGAGCACATCAGGGTGTTTCTTTAGTTTGGGTTCTGCCATGATATCTTGGATGAGTAGGAAGCAAAAGTCTATTTCTTTAAGCACGACTGAGGCATAATACATTGTTGCTAGCATGGCTAGTTGTGAGGTAGTATGGTTGAGGAAGCTCTTTGGAGAGTTGTTTGATCAGGTTTTGGATACGACGGTAACATATTACGACAACAAGAGTGGGATTTGCTGGTAGGGAATCTTGTGTTTCATGACAAGTCCAAGCATATTGAGATCAGGTATCACTATATTCGAGACATGGTGCAGAGAGGAGCCATAAGATGTTGAAGTTTCTAAGTCTACTAGTTAGAAACCCTCCATGCACTTTACTAATTTATTCCTGCCTACTTGTTCCATTACTTAACAAGTTATTTACAATGTAAATACTAAAAATAAACACTAGTGCATGCTCAACATATTACAGATCATGAACTGAAGGAAACAGAAACAAGCACAAAAATGACAATGTTATTTTTGGACCAATGTCCTCGGAAAAACCCAATGTGGGAAAACCGGTGCAGCTATTTGAGGGTTTTCTTATTAAGCAATTTCAGAGTACAATCTGGGTGCCAAATCTGGCTTACCCAACAGAGAATTACCTTGGTAGTAGTACCTCTTAGTTAGAGACAAATGTCCCGGCTGAAACCCTGGATAAATCCTCTGGCAGCTCCTCAGTTCCAATCTGCCGCAGAAACCCCAACGTCAGCCTCTCCCTAGACTGCGTCAGTGTCTCTCTGCCCAACGCCTCGCCCTGCGTCACCCTGAATGGGTCTGCGTCAACCTCAGGAGGCCCTGCGTCAGCCTTTTGGCCCTCTGCCTCAGCAACGTTGACCTCTCTGAAGCACTGCATAGCTCCTGGCTCCCTCTGTGTGCCCCTGCGTGAGCCTTGGTTGCTACTGCATCACTCTTTCTTGCTCCTGCGCTGATCTCCCGGCACTATCTTTGCCTCTCTGTCTCTTTGTACTCAATGCCTCTCAGCTGCAACTCTGATCACTGATTCTATCTCTCTTAGCAAACCCCGCTATAGAGAATAGAATGACTGATCATCTGGTGTCCTCTCCAAGTGACCCTCAAGTCCCCTCTTATACTTTTCTCGTTGACATATCAATGGTCGAGATTAAGTCCCTAATCAATGACTAAGATTAGATCTGGCTTGATCCATGTCTTTTGGACCATTCTAACACAGTTTTATATTAATCCACATTAATATTTTAATTTCCCTAAGTTTAGACTTAGGGACTCCATTAAAAATTTTAATTATTTTAATATCTCCTAAACTGTTTAGAATTTGTCCAAACCCTTTCTGGGTATTGGAGATCTCATGTGCCCCAACCTCTCCACCACATTTCGTGGCTAGAACACATCCGATGCTACCACAAATCAACACTCCCTCTTAGCGAGGATTATGCTCTAACAATACTCCTCACTGAGTATTACTCTGATCATCTAGCATCGGTCCTTCTGCTAATGCTAGGTCTGCTGCCCACCATTGCCTGCACTGCTGTATCCTGTATTGCTGCCCATGGTTCTGCCACTGCCACTACTGCATTTGTATGACAACTCCCTCTGCATCCGTGGTGCTACCCATGGCTTTGCCACTACCACTGCTGCATTTGCACTGCATCTCCTCTCATCATGCTACCCACTGCTGCACTTCCACTCAGTGACTGAGAAGTAAGTAACTGATCTCCCAATTCTGACCTCTCTGTTGGGCTAGAGACCCTCCTGATGCTAAAGCTCCCTCTGCCGCTGACAAGTGCTCCCTCTCTGACCTCTGCGCTGCTGCAACAACTCCTTGCATCTCGCACCATTGCACACCTCTCTGTGCCATCCTCCACTGGTGCAACACTCCTGTGCCTCTCACATTGTTGCAGCCTGTTAGCCTCACGCTGTCTTGGGACTCCTGCACTGTAGCTCTCTCTGCCGCTTCATCCGCATTCGTCTCTACCCACATCAACCAGTCCTGCTACTCCTCTTCGGGGCTCTCGTAGCAAGGTCTAATCCAAGAGGCTAGGTACCTCGAGGATCCTGCCCCTTAACGCCTGTAGTCCGCCTGACTACAACTCGATGTCTCCACACTTTTGCTCAAGTGGTGTGTGTGCACTCATGGCACAGTCATTGTCTGTCTCCACTTCCTTCTCTGCCTTTGTTGGCGTTGCCTTAGTCTCGGAAGACTCTTCCTTACTCTTCTTCCTTAGACACTGGGCCGCATAATGACCCAGCTCCCCACAATGGAAGCATTTGATCTTGGAGAGATCCTTCTTCTTTCGCTTTTCTTGCTTTCCCTCAAATGCTAGGGCAACATCTTCCTCCTCTTCCTTTTTGACTCTGATCCCCCTACTGCTGCTTCCTGCCTTTGACTGCCGTCTGATCTCTTCTTGGCAAAGAGCCGCCCACATCTCATCCCAAGGTGGAAGTGTCCCTCTGGCCAATATACTCTGGACAAATACCTCCTAGTCTTCTGAGATTGCATTCAGGGCTGTCCTCACCATCAATTCCTGATCTAGCGTGGCTTCTATGGTAGTCAACTGATCTCGGATCTCATTCAGTTCTCCGAGGAAGGTGTCAATTGGTTCTCCTTTCTTCATCTAATATGACCTCAACTGATTTTCTATTAACATTCTTCTCTGCACAAAAGTATGTTGGTACAATTTCTTTAGGGCCTCCCACATCTCATTTGCCGTTTCCTTCTCGACAATGTGTGGTACTACATGGTCCTTGACCCCGTCAAGGATGATGCTCTTGACCCTCGCCATTGCCTCCTCGTACTTGTCATTCTCAGCTGGGTCGACTGGGATAGCTATCGTCTTCAAGGCGAAGTGCTTGACATGATTTCTGTGAAGTACAGATAAGATTCTGGCCTTCTAGACTGCGAAGTTTGACGCTCCATCCAGCCTGTCCTGGTCTCTTACTCTGTGTAGTGCCATGATGCTCTTCTACTTCCCTCTTGGAAGTTCTCGATGTGACTCCTTCTAAGTCTCGATTTCCCTCCTGGAAACCCTTCTGCCGATGTCGAGACGCCCCCTACTCTGATCGTCTATGCAACTGCACCACTAATCCGGATTTCTCGGCCAGAAACCCTCGGTAGCAACTCCCTCCTCTTGGCCTTGCCCTGTCAGGTACTGTTCTAACTATAGTACCTCACTAGCTCTACTCTGCAACTTTCCCACAGCCTCCTAAACCCCAACAACTTGAAGGTGAGAGCTCCTAGGCTCTGCGCAATCCTGGCACCATCAACCCAGCCTCCTCAGCCAATTGCGTCAGCCCTCCTAGCTTCTGCATGGCTTTGCTTGAGTCTCCCTTTGCCTCCCTTAGCCTCTGCGCTGCCTCTTCCTGGCTCACGCAGGCACTGCGTCACCCTTCCCTTGTTGCTGCTCTGCTAGAAACAACTTCTGTCACTCGAGACAACTATTTTTCTGTTGCTATTGCTCAGCTTGGCTAATGTCCTTAGTTCTCCTGTGATATGCAACCACGCTCTGATACCATGTTGAAGTTTCTAAGTCTACCAGTTAGAAACCCTCCATGCACTTTACTGATTTATTCCTACCTACTTGTTCTGTTACTTAACAAGTTATTTACAATGTAAATACTGAAAATAAAGACTAGTGCATGCTCAACATATTACAAATCATAAACTGAAGGAAACAGAAACAAGCACACAAAATGACACCGTTATTTTTGGACCAATGTCCCGGAAAAACCCAATGCGGGAAAACTGGTGCAGCTATCTGAGGGTTTTCTTATTAAGCAATTTCAGAGTACAATCTGGGTGCCAAATCCGAATTACCCAACAGAGAATTTCCTTGGCAGTAGTATCTCTCAGTCTGAGACAAATGTCCCGGCTGAAACCCTGGATAAACCTTCTGGAAGCTCCTTAGCTCCAATCTACCCTAGAAACCCCAATGTCAGCCTCTCTCTGGACTGCGTCAGCCTCTATCTCCCTAGCGCTAGCCCTGCGTCACCCTGAATGGGTCTGCATTAAGCTCCTGAGGCCCTGCCTCAGCCTTCCAGCCCTCTGCGTAAGCAACACTGGCCTCTCTGAAGCAATGCGCACTGCGAAGCTCCTGCTTGCCTCTGCGTGGCCCTGCGTGAGCCCTGGCTACTATTGTGTCACTCTTTCTGGCTCCTACGCTAGTCTCCCGACACTATCTCTGCCTCTCTGTCTCTCTGTACTCAATGCTCCTCAGCTGCAACTCCGATCACTAATTTTATCTCTCTTAGCAAACCCCGCTCTAGAGAATAGAATGACTGATCATCTGGTGTCCTCTCCAAATGACCCTCAAGCCCTCTCTTATACTTTTCTCGTTGACATATCAATTGCCGAGATTAAGTCCCTAATCAACGGCTAAGATTAGATTTGGCTTGATCCATGTCTTTTGGACCATTCTAACACAGTTTTATATTAATCCACATTAATATTTTAATTTCCCTAAGTTTAGACTTAGGGACTCCATTAAAAATATTAATTATTTTAATATCTCCTAAACTGTTTAGAATCTGCCCAAACCCTTTCTGGGTATTGGATATCTCATGTGTCCCAACCTCTCCAACAAATTGCGTGGCTAGAGCACATACAATGCTACCACAAATCAACATAAGACTCCATCAAATTTCAACTAATGAGCAGATAACAAATATTCTTACTAAGGCTTTGCTGAAAGGGAGGTTCTTGGTCTTCGGAGAGCAACTTGAATTAATGGCTGTGACCCTTTCGGGAAACTGTTTCGGTTGATCAAAGACACTGAGCTATGATCTTCCTCCCTGTTTGAGCCCCAGGGGAGGAATGGAGCCAGAGAGCTCCTGGGGTTGAGAGATCATTGGACAATAGGATGGTTGTGATCCTTACCCCTTGCTGTAAGTAGTATCTCACCTATTGTCACATAGGGTGTGTGTGATCTTTTCCATTTATGGCAAGTTGGGTATCCCCCCCTGTTATGTTTGGACTAGATAAAATATGCCCCAATATGCATGCTACCCACAAGTTGGGCTTGTTGGGATTTCCACCCATTCGGCCAAAGGGTGAGGATACTTGAGATGGTTGTGATGCTTGCCTCTCATGGAAAGTGGTATCTCGCTCAAGTGATGGAGTGCAGGGGTTCTACCACTTGGTTCTTGAGGATCAAGGTGGGAAGATTAGCATACGATAGGATGGATGTGATCTTTACTTCTGATGGCAAGTTGTATCTCGTCTATTGTCATTAGACAATTGGATGGTTGTGATCCTTGCCCGGTAAATTGTATCTCGCATATTGTCCTTGGATATAGGGTGGTAGCTTGAGCTCCCCTATGATGATGCTTCTTCTTTATATTCAAGAGTGTTCAACAAATGAGCAGAGATGAGATATGACTTGATTCAGTGATGATGATGATGAGATTTTTGAGATGAGATTCATGATGCAGTCGGAAATTTCTCCCTAGCTGAGAGGGAGTGTTAATTTGGCAGCTCAAGGACAAATTCCCTCCATTGGAAACCGTTTTTCATCCATAGAAGCCCCTACTAGCGCTTGGAAGAATTTAATTTGGTCAAGGAAAAATATTATTTTTAAAGTGAAGTGCACATGTGCACAAAAGTACAGGTTGGCCTAAAGGACAAATTGGGTCTCCTCCAGCACATATAAATACACATCATGTCACATCACTTTGGAGTATCACCAACACATTACATCTTCTCTCTCTTGATTGGTTTGGTTTGTACAAGGAGGTCCGAGCACACACATGCAAAGGGAAGGAGGCATTTTCTGTTTTCTGTGTTGATTTTTTGGTTGGGACAATTTGGCCAGCCTTTGACCGGCATTGACTTGGCATATTTTGACATGGTTTGACCGAATCTGGATCTGTTCTTGGAGGTCGAGTTGACTTCTCTTGTGACTGAATTTTTTGGGCTGTTTGACCAGCATTGACCGCAGCCCTGCAACTAGGGTTTCTGCAGGTCAAAGGTTGACATTACTGAATTTGTGTGGGCAGAATTTTGACTGTTTTGACCTCTGTTGACCAATTTTTAAAGGCCAAATTTGATGCTGCTTTGACTGAATCTTTTGGAGGCACTTTGACCGTTGATTTTTGAACTGGTTAGGGCTGGTTGACTGCTGTTGACTTTGGCCAGAATAACAGACTTTGACTTTGGACCAGATTTGACTTTTGGGCTCACCTCGCATTGGATATTGGTTGATTGATGTTTGGGATTGTCAAAGGTTTGAATTTGACTTATTGTTGATGAATTGAAATATTGTATCGCTGAACATTTGATGACAATCTAATAGAAAAGTAATTTTGAAAGGGTTTTCCCCGTTGTGGGTTTTTCCCTGGTCTTTGACCAAATATTGTGTCTCTCTTGTTCTTGTTCTTGACTGTTTTCTATTTCTTTTGGATTATTGTTCTATCTACAATTGCTTACTGTCATTGGAAGATTAAATTTATTGGATAAAGTGATTGCTAATTGAAGAAGAATTGTTGTAAGCAAGGTTACTTGGGAGCGGCTGCAGCATTTTCAGAAGCAACCGGTTTGGGAGCGAATCCTAGAGCGTTTTATATATATATATATATATATATATATATATATATATATTTTTTGATTTTTTATATTTTGATGCATATATGTCAACAAAAACATGTAGAATGATGAATTAGATATAAAAAAACATAAAAAACATAGATTGAACCATATAACAACAATCATCTAGAAGTTATAATCTTCATCAACCATGTCCACAAGTTAGTAACATAGTAACATACAACATATTGAGTCTCATGATTCATCAATCTTAAAGTTTCAAGCTTTCAAAATTCAATATATAACATTTATCATCATTGATCACCAAAGTTGTACTTGTAAGCTAAGTGTAACCATTACAACAAGTAATATTTAACATGAAATGAAATGTTATAAAATGAAATGAAATGAAACAACTTTCAACTTTCATGAAGCATCATATTCATAATTCATTACTAATGAGTTATAATTGCCAACTTCAAACTTCAAACTTAAATTGTCATATATTGTTTACAAAAAATATCATAATAAATATGAAAGAGTCAATAGTTATAAAAAACTACTAGAAACTAGAAAAGACAAGTAAATCTATTATCTATTGCTAATGCTTGGGCCTCTTGCCACCACGAGAAATGTCTAATTTTTAGTCTTGTTGGAAAATCAGGATCTTTGTCATTAATATCACCCTCTAAGCATTAATATCCAGAGGTATCTTTGTCATTACCTCTGGATCTGTATAGGGATCTTTGTCATTAATATCACCCTTTAAGCATTAACATAAGATAGAAAAAGCATAGCATGTAAAGTCAAGATTTTGTTTGAGTGATGTGTACATTTTTAGGAGGGTCATGATAGAGGAGTTCGACAACCAATGTCACTAAGGTCAAGGTACATAGAGAGATTGGTGGTCTTGATTAAATACGAGTTCCATACCCTAATACATGACAAAATCCAATGGAAACATTGCAAACCCCCCAATCCTGAAATCCTGAAAAATTGATATGTCTGCTGGATTTTGAATGAAATCCAAAATTCTACTTTTTCCATATGAAATCCAATGAGGTCGGAACCACTCTCAAACATCTTAAAGTAAAAGGATGACGTAAAAATGACATTCTCCTTAATCTTCAAAGTGTGACATTCTCTTTAATCTTCAAAGTGACATTCTCCTTAATCTTCATTTTCATCCTTTTACTTTAAGAATTTAACATTACTATGAATCACATATCAATACTAGGGCCATAGGCTTGATCATTAGGCTGCCCCACTCAAAACTTATTTGTTTTTTGACATATCAATACTAGGGCCATAGGCTTGATCATTAGGCTGCCCCACTCAAAACTTATTTGTTTTTTTCAAAAAAATTGCATTTGGAATATTACTGCAAAAAAAAAATTGCAAAAAAGACTAAACGCTCCCGAAAACGCTTCCAAAAACGCTCCCAAAAAGACAGGGAGCATTTTTTTTTTAGGGAGCACGCTCCCAACAACGCTCCCTCCTCGGGAGCATTCTCGGCAGCGTGCTCCCGAGGTGCTCCGGAGCCGCTCCCGTTCGGAGTGCGAATTGGGAGTGGGAGCGAGGGGGGAGGGGTGAGGGGGCGCTCCCCCACAACTTGTAAGTGATTGTGCTAAGCATAGAACACTGGAACATTAACAGTTTGTACAAGTTAAAATCGGGTATTTCAAAGAAAAAATTGTAGAATAGATATATAAGCATCTGATTGTATATTCTTAGGATATCTGTTGTGAAAATTTGATTAGTAGGTTTAGTGATCTTGTAATGTCTTTAGTATATAACTATCATTGATTGCTGTCCATTACCAATGTAATGGCAATGAGTGTACAAATATACAAGTATTTGAAAAATAACAAGGGATTCTTGCTTTTTTTAATGCAAAAGTTTCATGCAAGTTTCTATTCCATTCCAATACTTATGCAACCCATGATTTCAGGGACATGCTTTGACAGGACGCATGAAAGGAACTTTAGTTTGGCATTTGAAATTTCTCTATGTCAATCAACTTGGTATTTGTAATTAACATTATAGGTCATGTGAAGCTTTCTTCTATGAGGGGGAGTGATGCAAAGTGATTTCATTCTCATTTCAGGGGACTGGTGATCTGATGACAGCACTTCTTCTAGGATGGAGTAATGTATGTAGGCAATGGCAGATTTGTTTTTTTCCTGGAATTTTCAAAATTCATCTATAAAATTGGCTTTTGCAAGCTGCTATGGTAAAGAAACATTAAACATTTATTTACTCGTGCTTCATCAGAAATATCCTGAAGAGCTTTGGAAGGCAGCAGAGTTGGCTGTAGGAAGTTTGCAGGTATCATATTTCCTCTGTAATATTTTTGGCTAGTTTCCAATGCAAGTCTCTTGGTCTCTGCAAGCATCATTATTAATTTTATATGATTTTGATCATAAATCTTGTGTCTGTATCAGGTAGTCAGAAGTGTTTCCCTGTGTTTTATTTCCTCTGTATTTTCTTTATACTTAGTGCCTTTGTATTAGCTAGCTCCTCAATCACTTTGACATACTCAGATGCATTTTTATATTGATGAGGACTATATTATGGTTTGATAGACCTTTGCTCTCTCTCTCTCGATGTTCAAGCTTTCCTAAAAATGGTTTATGGCTATGTCTAGTTTACGACCAGATATTAGAAACCATTTTCCTATCACAGAATCTGATTATTTTGTTAGAACCTATTACACTTACAGTGTTCTTTTTAATGTGTTGAAAAGAAATATCTCAGGTAAATATCTTACCCAAGTTTTTCAAATAACGTAGAATTCTTTGCTTGATTGGAATACAATGGTAAACATCTATTTGGAAGTTTTAGCATAATTGCTATTGATTATATTCTCCTTAGAATAGTTTCATAGTATTAAATTTATTCTACTTGAAGCTCAAGCTGGCTGCAGCAAAACAATTCATGACATTATTACTAGCAAAATTGATACTTCCAAATCGTAAGGCATAGTCAATGATAGTTTATTATCCAGTTAGTTTTTGTTGCTCATGGCTAGTTCTTTTTGGTCAAGATTCCTTTGTACAGATGTGGAGCTGTTACTCAATTATGCCTACTTTTGCAGCTATGATCCCTAGTTCACTGAGTTGCAAGGTTTCAAAAAGCTCTAGTATGAATGTGAAGATATTGGGATTTCTTAGGTATATGTTTCATTTGTCATTGATTTGAAAATGTTGCTATAATCCCAATGTTAATTTCTTAATTCCATATCTGGTTTTAATTCAAAGGAATTTTTTATACCCAGAAAGTATTTCTGCAATTACTGACTATAAAACACACTAGGATTTTAATAGAAAATTAAATAGCGGAAGTACACATAGAGGAAATATTTCACACAGCAAATAACTCTCCAATTACTCTTCACTTTTATTATTTGGGGAAATGGCCCACAGAGAAAATACTGGAAGACCCACAGAGAAAATATTGTTAATTTTTCGTAGGGCTATTTTTTTCTTTGAGTTGATAATTGCATTTCTTGAATAAGACATTAAGTTCACCCCATAACATCTTAACATTATTCAGATTTCCATCATTATTCATCATCATACACAACTATGTAGAAAAAACAATATCATCATCATCAATGCAATGGAACATAAAGGAACAATTGAAGAAAAACATTCACACACAGAGACACTAGGATTGGTCAGAGACTAGGGCAAAACCCACTATGGCGAAAACCCTTGCAAATTCTTCTTCTTCGATTGTCAAAAATTATTCAAATAATTCAGCAAAAGAGAGTACAATCATCCATATCTTCATCTATGCAACAAAACAACTACAACATCCATGAAATGAACCCAACAATGTATATGCTCAAAACTTTGGTTCTGAAGAATGTAATGAACTGTCACTGTTTGTTGTCCACTGCCGAACCCTGTTGCCACTGAGCGAAATCTTCAAAAGAAAGAGATTTCATCTTTTAGATCCCAGTTGCATGGAGGAGGTGTCATGCGAGTGACTATAGCTGTCCCAATCGCTCCCTTAAGCCTAGCATGCGAAGAACTGGGGTCAGATCTGGACTGCGGAAACCCTAGATTCCCAGTCACATGGATGGAGAGTTGTTTGTGTGGCTGAAAGGCTCCAGTTGCACGGATGAGCTTCTGTACGTGCGACTACAGCGGGATCCTTCCTGTTCTGTGCCTGCGACTGGGGCCCCACCCTAAATCAGAGATGCGAGCTTTAGACCTTGCAATTTCACCTCAGAGTGCACTTGATCCTTCGCGGACGAGCCTCAGAGCTGTGCGAGCCAAAAACAAGATAGAAGAGTGTCTCATCATTGTGCCCAAGTGAGGTAGAGGGCACTCGTATTTATAGCCTTTCAAGGTGGTCCACTTTGCTTTAGTGCTGACCTTATCAAATGTGCACATGTGGGCTTTTCTTCATAAGTACACTTTTCCTTATCCGATTTGAGGGATCTTTAGGTCGATTTTGGTCCTCTCAAAAAGAGGAATTCAATGCAATCATTATCTCCATCAGGTGAGCTATCTAAAGTGGAATTTGACTACAGTTGCATATTTTTAACACTCCCTCTCAACTAGGGAGAGTTCCACTTGCATCATGTCATGTGTATCCTATCATTAAATCATATTCAATCTCAAGTATCTCACCATCTCGTATCATCACTAATCATCTCAATTCATCTCTTGCTCATTCCCGCTTATCTCTTGATTGTCCCTGCTCATACGCTGAATATTCTCGAATCTTAGAAGAAGAATTTGTCATCGGAGGGGAGCTTAAGCTACCACCCTCTAGTGATTGGGGTACTACCCAGAATCTCTGTCAGCGGGCTACTACCAAGAATCTCTATCAGTGGGCTACTACCTGAGAATATGGGTGGGGAGTCAGATCTATGACCCGCATCATCATTGGAGAGCATATCATCAGGGAGCACATCTCAACCTGGAACCACATCGAGGAGCTACTACTCAACCTAGAATCTCATGGGGGAGCTACTACTACGACCCCATATCGAGCAATAGGTGATATAGGGGAGCTACTACTCAACCCATCCTATTGCCTACTGATCTTCCCAACAATGACCCTCAATAGTCATGTGGTAGAACACCTGCATCATAATCTGAGCTTGGACGAGATACCTGACTTACCAAGAGGTAAGGATCACACGCCTCCAAGCCTCCTCAACCCGTTGGCCAGACAGGGAGGGACAATCCCAACAAGCCCTGCTTGTGGGTATGATGCCAACTAGGGTATACTCTGCAAAGACCAAGATAGGGTGAGCTACTACTCCAACCCTATGGGTAAAAAATAAGGTTTATACCCCATTGTCCAGAGTGGCCTCAACCCCAAGAGTCCTCTATCTCAATTCCACACCCAGGGATCTCAGACAGGGGAGGAAGAGCTGGCTCAATGTTCTCGATCAGTCCTTCTCTCTGTAGATCATAAACATATCATGGTGCTCATATTTGGTAATCATCATATCTCAATAGTAGCTGCCTCCTGTTCATACAGGACTTCAAATCAAATATCATATTAGAACATAAATAATCATATATATCACAAAAAGGATACCATATTCGACCTCCCTCTCAAGGAGGTGCTAATCACAAGCTTGAGCTTGTTTCGTACAACGTCATTGACTCGATATATGAAGGTATCTCAGTCCCAGCTATATGCAGCATTCCTTGCCAATCAGTTCCCACTTTTTTTCATCATAATGCATCCATGTCATATCCAGATCCTCCATAGACGACTCTCCAAGGAGCTTCTTCATTCTGCCACATAGTTAGTCATGTTAGCAACATTGTACTCAACCTCGGTCATGCCGTGGACCTCTCATCCAAGATATCATGACAGATTGTTGGGAACACTGAGAGGGGGGTGAATCAGTATTCCTTAGCAATTAGCACTATTAAATCTTCTCAGAGCATTAATTAATCTTCAATTATTATTAATGTTTATGTAGTAATAACAATAAATAAAAGAACACAATAGACACAAGAATTTTTGGTGGAAAACCCCCTCCGGGTCAAAAACCACTGAATGCTTTTCTAATAAATTCTTTAATCTTTAGCCCCAACTGAAATGAAAGCAACAACTTCCTAGAATTCTAGAAAAGCATTCTTCTCCGGCTCCCACTGGAAGGACGCCTCAACGCCCTGGTTTCTTCAGTAATCAACTGAATGGATGCCCCAACACCCTAGCGAGCCACAACTCATCCTAGCACCACCCTACCACCCTAAAGTGTTCACAGGCCCCAACCTGTAGGCGACTTCATACACCTACCTAGCACCTCCTTGCCACCCTATAATGACTGAAATGAAACAAGAGTGTGGATTCCCGTACCAGGGACAACGATCCACGATACAATATGATTTACAATGATTTTGACTGTACACCCAATCACACTATAACCTGCAACCCAACCATGACATCATCCCAACAGAGACTCCTATACCTCCCAATAATGCTTTTTCGACTCTAGGCAGATTGACTCTTTTACAATAATGACTCTTCCAATGATGACACTTTTACAAATGACTCTTTTACAACTTTACAATGATGACTCTTGGCCTTGACACTTCTTCACAATATACAAATGGCTGTCATGTCTTCAAAGGATGTCCCGCTGCAATGCTTCCTTTGATTTGATACTTCTGCTCTTGAATTATTGCTTGAAGTTGTACTTGAATCTTCTTCTACCTGCATGCAAAATTTGCCCGACAAAACCAATCCCAAAACAAAACAAAATACCCTTCAACTTACCTCTGCCTGCAAAACACATGTAAGTGCATAATAATGAATAAATACAAATTAAAATTACAATGCGTACCTGAAGTGTGCTTGTCACTTTTGTTGTTGACTTGTTGCAGCAGTAGACAAAGACTCCCACTCTTGATATAGGCCTGGACTCTATGCAAGACTATATCCAAAACTGACCTAAAGATATATACAATAAAAACTGATGACAGACCCTAGACTTGTGATGGACCAAGTTCTAAGTACAACAACAGAGACCATTCTATCAACTATGACAAGACAAGTAACATGAACTTACAACATCATATAGATTTAGCAAACTTGGTGTAGCATCAAGAATATGTAGCATAAAATGTGTAGTATCAAGAATAGGACATCCGAAAAACTAATTGTGACATATAGAGACTTAGAGATATAATTGAGACACTGTATATACTTATGTTGTCCTGCAAAACATATGTGAGAGATGATACTCAAAATTCAAATGTAAACACTAATCATACATACCTTGTTGTAGGAGACTTACCCTTTACTGTTGATGTGTGGTCCTTACTGCAGTGATCCTTGAATGCATGCTTTTTCTTGCCTTCTAGGAGATTGATATTGAATCTGTTGTAACTATGTAATTTCGGATCTCCAGGGTCTGAAATTTCTTCCTGTGGTATCCCTCAGAGTCCTTTTTCAAACCCCACAGATTTGATCAAGGTTGGATTCTTCAAGAAAGTGTTCTGCCCAATATCCAACGATGACTTGATTATAGACTGGCTCAGTAGAGTGAACTCGTACGAAGTGCCACGTGTCACTGTTGTGACCTTCGGCCCTGAAAAAACTACTCAACAAACTGCAGTCCGTCCTCTTTCTGTGACTATTTACAAAATTTGAATCCAATGCTCAAAGAGAAAGTTATGGCGATTTTCCCAACGTCACCTGTTTGGCATGGAATTCGGGAGCCTCCAAAACCTTAACTTCCTCAGATCATATCTTTGTAAATATAGCGAACCAAGATCTGAAATTCGGTCACAAGGTTCATCAAGATTTCGGCTCAAATGGGTTTTAATTTTAGCTTCTGAAGCTTCGCAGAACAAAAATTATAGCAAAAATGCCACGATGACCTGTTTGATGCCACAAAATCCCTACTAGAGGAGGGTATGAGGGTCATTATTTATATGAATGTCTTGAGTTGAGAAGGTCCTCAACAAGTGAACGTTGGAGGGATTTTAGGAGCAATTTTTTTATTATTAATTATTGACTATTCAATGGCCAAAACTAATTATGAGTGCCATGCCACAACCCCATAGGTTTTTAGCCCACTAACTGGGGTTACTAACTTCAAACATGAATATCTCTCAAACTGTGAAGAATTACTTGGTGTGTCATATATCAACAGAAACATCTCGACGAGTAGAATCCATCTAGAAGATCCTTGACTCAGAATAGAGTAAGTTGTCAAGTCAAAATTCCCATGCAAGATCGGGGTAGCCCTTGGTGCTACTTGGGTTGACATCAATGACAACCATTGATCAACAATCTCCCCCTTTGGCATTGATGGCAACACAAGTACTCCCCCTGCGATCATGACACCTCTTCCTATTGCCTTCTCTCCCCCTTTGTCATCAATGGCAAAGGGTAACTCCCCCTTACAAACAACCATCTTAAGGACCTGTACACACCTCCACCCCCACTTTCTACTCGAGTTGATAAGAGAAAGAGTCTAATGAAAACTTGGGAGAATCCCAAGCTTTTGGCGAAGATACTCAAATGCTTCATGAGGTAATGGTTTGGTAAAGATGTCAACAATTTGTTCCTTTGTGCCAACATATTCAAGCTTGATATTCTTTTCAACGACCTACTCTCTAACGAAATTATATTTAATCGGAATGTGCTTTGTTTTGGAGTGCATCATAGGATTCCTGGAGATACTGATGGCACTGGTGTTATTGCAAAAGATGGGAATAGGTTCATCAAACTTGACTTGAAGATCTTGCAAAGTTTGCTTCATCTAGAGAACTTGTGTACAACAAGCTGCTACCGAAGCTTATTCTACTTCTGCTGTGGATAATGAGATTGAAGATTGCTTTTTACTTAACCATGAAACAAGACAACCACCTAGATAGAATGTTGCTCCATTGGTACTCTTACGATCGTCAACACTTCCTGCCCAATCTGCATCTGTATGAGCTTGGATGACCAGATCATTTCCTTTGGGATACCATAGACCATATTAGATAGAATGTTGCTCCACTGGTACTCTTACGATCATCAACACTTCCTGCCCAATCTGCATTTGTATAAGCTTGGATGACCAGATCATTTCCTTTGGGATACAATAGACCATATTCCGCTGTGCCCTTAAGACACCGAAGAATTCTTTTGACGACAATAATATGAGATTCTTTTGGTGCTGCTTGGAATCTTGCTACTTGTCCAACTGCCTACATCACATCAGGCCGGGAGGCTATCACATATAAGAAACTACCAATCATGCATCTATACAACCGTTGGTCCACATCCTTTGACGAATTTTCTTGCAACATGTTACCATGGGGGTAAGGACTGGCTTGTAATCTTCCATATGGAATTTCTTGAGCATTTCTTTGATGTACTTGGCTTGATATATGAATATTCCTTTATCCCGCTGAGAAATCTAAAGCGCTAAAAAGTATGTCAGTTCGCCAATCATAGACATTTGAAACTCACTTTGCATTTTTGTGGCTAAGTCTTTACTTAATCTGTCATCACTGCTTCGAAAGATTATATCATCCACATATACTTCAATAATTGTTAGGTTATCTCGATCCACTTTCACATAAAGATTGCTGTCAGTACTTTCTTTCTTGAATCCCTGTTGATGTAGATATTCGTCAAGACGAGCATACCAAGCCTTAGGATCTTGCTTGAGACCATATAGAGCCTTCTTTAATCTTGATTTTTCTCGAGCAAGCATAAGTGAGAAACATCCTGATAGCTTCCATTCTGGCAACAGGAGCAAATGTTTCTTCAAAATTGATTCCTTCAACCTGTGCATATCCTTTGTAGACTATTCTTGCCCTGTTCCTAGTAACCTGTAATCCTTCAACTGTTTTGCTCCCCCTGAACCTGTAATGAAACTGCCATCTTGTTCAAACTACCTTTCCGTCAATCGTAGAATTGTGCCATATACTGCTGTAGAGGCTCCTCCTCTACAAACATTAAGGAGTCAATAAGCTAGATTGTTCAAAATAGTGAGTCACCTAACGGGCCATCTTGACTTGAGTCATTATCTGAAGCAACTACTAATTTCTCATGACCTTTTGCTTTTACAAATCCTGAAAGCATAACTGCTGAAACCTTGTTATTTGCTTTGTCTTCCTGTACCTGTTTCCTTTTCCAGACCTTCTTATTCTTGCAATCTCGAGCCATGTGCCCATAGTTATGACACTTGAAGCATTCAATGTTGTCCATAGGTGATTCCATCTGATATATGCAACCGCGAGTGCTATGGCCATAGTTATGGCATTTGAAACATTCAATGTTTGGCCCATTTAGTACGTATTCTCTTCTGACAAAATCATCATGGAACTTGTCTCGTGATCCTGCAAACTTGCTTTTAGGGTTTTGCAGATAATGATTGTACCTGTCAAAAACTTCACAATCCCTAGCCATATGTCCATATTTAGCACATAAAAAGCAATAACCATTAAATAAATGTGCATACATGAATGGTTCATTTGAATGCGATGGTCCTTGACAGTTGTACCTGTCAATAACTTTACAATCCTTGGCCATATGTCCATAGTTAGCGCATGAAAAACAATAAAAATTAAATAAGCGAACATACCTGGAAGATTTTTCATTCTTCTTTGGAGGTGGTATTGTAGTTTGCTGTGGTCCTTTGTTCTTGATTGCTTTGGTCTTGTTCTTTGGAGTTGCAACATTCTTCTTTGGCTTTTCACTTTGATCAACTTCCTTGTTAGAATCATCCTGCGAAGATGTGGAGCTTGTACCTTCATCAATTGGAGCTTTACCATCTTTAATTGCCTTCATTTTTGCTTCTTCATCTGTGTTATCTTGTAAGTGTTCTTTTTGCGATCCCTTGAGTTTGTTGATCTCATCATGGGTTGCATCAAGTTCTTGCTTTTGAGCAAGATCTTCATGAAACCATCTTTTCAAGATTTTTTCTGCCTCCTCAACCTGTAGCTTGAGAAGAGTGGTCTTCTCTACTTCTCTGTTGAGAACCTGTATCTGTTCCTTTTGCTTCTCATTTTCAATCCCAAGCTTGCTTATTTCTACTGAAGATGTTTCTAATTCCTTTTGCTTTTGGTCAACATCGGATATGTATCTTTGATAAGATTCCTTCCTTTCAATTTCTGTTGCTTGCATCTATTGCGTGATCCTGCTAATCTCTGCAAATGCTGTGTCGAGTTCTTGTTGCTTTTGTTGGACTTCTCTCTTGAGGTCTCGTGTCGCTGTATTCTTGATTTCTTCCAATTGAGTTCTAAGACTACTAATCATCTTCTCAGACTCTTCATTTTCTTTGATGAGTTCTTTTGCTGTCTTCAATTCTGCTTCCAAAAGTCTTGTCTTTTCCTTTTGACTTTTGAGTTCCTTTATCACCTTGATCACTTGATTTTGAAACTCTGTTTTACTCATTTCTCCCATTTCTTCATCATAATCAGAAGGATCCGAATTTTCAATAACATCTTGACCTGATTGCTTTGTTGAATAGATATTATGAAGCTTTTCCCAAAGAGCTTTAGCTATTGAACATTGACCAACTTTTGTTTTCACAGAATTTGGCAAAACATTCAAAATTACATTCATGGCCTTTGAATTGTACCTTTTAGCTTCGTCGATAGATGTGTCTCCAGAAATAATTGATTCCCATACTCCATGTGCCTGCAAATGTACTTCCATCCTGGATTCCCATATCCAGTAAATATCTACATCAAAATCAACAGTTGGTACACAATACTCACTTTCTTCAGATTTTGTTGTACCTGTACCTTCCTTTGAAATTCTTGTAACCCGTTTCTTTGACTTTCCCATCTCTATGCTCTGAAAAATGACTTCTAGCGGTTAAGTTGTTACTGAAGGAACCAAGCTCTGATACCAATTGTTTGAATTTTGAAACACTGAGAGGGGGGGTGAACCAGTATTCCTTAGCAATTAGCACTTTTAAATCTTTTCAGAGCATTAGTTAATCTTCAATTATTATTAATGTTTATGCAACAATAATAGTAAATAAAGAACACAATAGACACAAGACTTTTAGGTGGAAAACCCCCTCCGGGTCAAAAACCACCAAATGCTTTTCTAATAAATTCTTTAATCTTTAGTCCCAACTGAAATGAAAGCAACAACTTCCTAGAATTCTAGAAAAGCATTCTTCTCCACCTCCCATTGGAAGGACGCCCCAACGCCCTGGTTTCTTCGTTGATCAACTAAATGGATGCCCCAACACCCTAGCGAGCCACAACTCACCCTAGCACCACCCTACCACCCTACCACCCTAACGCGTTCACAGGCCCCAACCTGTAGGCGACTTCATACACCTGCCCAGCACCTCCTAGCCACCCTATAATGACTGAAATGAGACAAGAGTGTGGATTCCCGTACCAGGGACAATGATGCATGATACAATATGATTTACAATGATTTTGACCGTACACCTAATCACATTATAACCTGCAACCCAACCATGACATCATCCCAACAAAGACTCCTATACCTTCCAATAATGCCTTTTCGACTCTAGGCAGATTGACTCTTTTACAATAATGACTCTTCCAATGATGACACTTTTACAACTTTACAATGATGCCTCTTCTTGGCCTTGACACTTCTTCACAATATATGGATGGTTGTCATGTCTTCAAAGGATGTCTCGTTGCAATGCTTCCTTTGATTTGATACTTCTGCTCTTGACTTCTTGCTTGAAGTTGTAATTGAATCTTCTTCTACTTGCATGCAAAATTTGCCTGGCGAAACCAATCCTAAAACAAAACAAAATACCCTTCAACCTGCCCCTGCCTACAAAACACATGTAAGTGCATAATAATGAATAAATACAAATTAAAATTACAATGCGTACCTGAAGTGTGCTTGTCACTTTTGTTGTTGACTTGTTGCAGCAGTAGACAAAGACTCCCACTCTTGATATAGGCCTAGACCTAAGTTACACGAAACGGGGAAACAGGTATGAGTTTCCGAAACGGGAAGTGATACGAAACGCGACCTCCCCAAATTTTGGAAACGGGGAAAAGCGATATATATATATATATATATATATATATATATATATACTATGTCACAGGGTTCGGCGAACTTGAAGCTTCAGGTTCGAAATTCGGCGAACCTGAAAAAAAAATTTGAAGTTCGTTCAGGTTCGCCAACCCTGAAATTCGAACCTCAAGTCGAACCCGAACCTAATCGAACTTTATCGAACCTCAACGAACCTAATCGAACTTCAACGAATCTCAACGCGAACTTAAATGAATTTTTTGAGGTTTGAGGTTTTCTTGACGGTTTTATTTGGCTGTTTAGGAGAAAAACCAGGGGCTGCATACCGCTTTTTAGCAACTCTTCCCGCCAAATAATTCTTTATAAACGAAGGTTTTGGCACACATTGTCGGTCCAACACCGAGGGTTATACTGTGGCCAACCGTGATCCGAAGAGAGCGCATAAAGACGACAGACGAACACTGCAAAGCAGAATTGGGCAAATCTCATAATGGACACCCATGATCCCATATGAAAGAGGGTCGAGGGAGTTTCGAGTTTCATTGAGCCTTTGTTGAAAATCCAACAAAGGGGCCACAAAGTTAATAAATCAAGCTTCATCATTCTATTATGAGCCACCCTAAAACTTAAGCCTTACTCCATTTACACATTTGATTAAATGACTTTGGCATGATATTTTTCAAAATTTCCGACGGTGTTAAGGACCTAATGGTGTTGAGGGAATTCTAATTTATTATCCATTGCACCATAGGTTATAAATGAAAGAAAGAGTAGAAAAAAAATTATGCAGTTTTATTTATGTAGTTTTAGAAGAAATTTGAAATTTAAATTTACAAAATTAAATTATATCATGAGTTATAATTGTATGATAGGTTTATTGTTAAAATAATTATTTCTCTAGAATTAAATTTTACTTCAAAATTAAATTAGCTTTATTTATGAGTTTTTGAAAATAAAAAATTAAACTTTACTTCCTAACTAAATTTTGTTTATTTAAAAGTTTTTGGAAAGTATTTGAAAATAAAGAATTTAAATATAAAGTGAATATGAATATTTAAAATTGTAATTAAATATAATTTAATGTTTATAAAAATTTAAAATTAAAATAATAATTATTTTTATATTAAAAAAAATATTCCTAATAATGATAAAATTGTATTATTCCATTAATATTTATAAAACTCATTAAGATAAAACTTTAAATATATAAAAAAATTAAAATATTTAAAATTATATAATAAAATAAAAAAATATTAAATAACGTAATAGTTTTAAACGTAAAATTTAAATAGTAAATAAATTAAATTTATCTCTATTTAAAATTGTGACTTAGTCATTATAATGTACTTATTCACTATAATGTAAAGGTATATAAATTTTTTAATAGTCAAATTATTTTTATGAATGTTAAAATAATATGTTTTATAATTATAATAATTTATACTATATTCTATAATTATATTATTCATGTATGTTTACTAATAAGAATTTGTATTCATATGTTTATGGATCGATTTTGAATTTTCTATTATTTTGTCATATATATATATATATATATATATATATATATATATATATATATATATATATTAAAAAATATGTATAGTCGAACCTAATGCCGAACCTCATTCGAACCTGATCAGAAAATTCGAATTCGAATCGAACTTAATCATTGTCGAACTCGAATTCGAACTCGAACCGTGTGACATTGTATATATATATATATATATGTGCAATCATAAAGCATAAATGATACATTATAATTTATTACTCTTAAACATTAAGATTTAATTTACATCACATTTACTCATGAATGATAACATAATGAAAATAAAAATATCGGAATATCCAAAAGCAACCTTTATTATATATCCAAATCTCAAAATCAGCCTTTATTTATATTAATATATGAGGCTGCAAGTACAATAAAGACTATAAGGCTGCAAGAGAGAGATCCAAATCAGGATTTTCTACATCCATATCCCATTCTTTAGAAGGACCATTGTTGTATTGGGTGTCTCCTCCTACATAGTCGAACGACCTTAGTGCTCTTGATTAAATACACATTTCATACCCTAGTACCCTACATGGTCTTGATTATTGGGAGTTTCCCATGCATAGAGGGCTTGGTTCTCTTGATTAAATACAAGTCCCATACCCTAGTACATGATAAAATCCAATGGAAACATTGCAATCCCTCCAATCCTGAAATCTTGAAAAACAAATAAGTCTGCTAGATTTTGAGTGAGATCTAAAATTCTACTTTCTCCATATGAAATCCAATGAGGATGAAACCACTCTCAAACATCCTGAGTCATTTCATGGTAATGTTAAAAATTTAAGTAAAATGATGAAAATGAAAAATAAAGGAGAATATCACTTTTACTTTAAGAATTTAACATTACCATGAACTGCATATCCCTCAAACTTCCTGATGAACACGCATGTAGAAGCAACAAGAAGTCACTAACATACCCTAAAAGTAAATTAAATAAAAAATTAAAAAAAATACAAGTTAATGAGGAAACGTGGGTCGTACGGCCCTGAAACGCGTTTTTGGCCGTACTAGCCACGTTTCCGTTTCAGGAAACATGGCAGTACAGCTGGAAACGCGTTTCATGGCCGTACCAAACGCGTTTCCGCGTTTCGTACCCGTTTCCGTACGGAAACGGACCTCCATACCACGTTTCCTGCAACATAGGCCTGGACTCTATGCAAGACTATATCCAAAATTGACCTAAAGATATATACAATAAAAATTGATGACAGACCCTAAACTTGTGATGGACCAAGTTCTAAGTACAACAACAAAGACCATTCTATCAACTATGACAAGACAAGTAACATGAAATTACAACATCATATAGATTTAGCAAACTTGGTGTAGCATCAAGAATATGTAGCATAAAATGTGTTGTATCAAGGATAGGACATCCGAAAAACTAATTGTGACATATAGAGACGTAGAGATATAACCGAGACACTGTATATACTTACGTTGTCCTGCAAAACATATGTGAGAGATGATACTCAAAATTCAAATGTAAACACTAATCATACATACCTTGCTGTAGGGGACTTACCCTTGACTGTTGATGTGTGGTCCTTACTGCAGTGATCCTTGAATGCATGCTTTTTCTTGCCTTCTAGGAGATCAATATTGAATCTGTTGTATCTATGTAATTTTGGATCTCCAGGGTCTCAAATTTTGTCCCGTGGTATCCCTCTGAGTCCTTTTTCCAACCCCACAGATTTGATCAAGATTGGATTCTTCAAGAAAGAGTTATGCCCAATCTCCCACGATGACTTGATTATAGACTGGTTCAGTGGAGCGAATTTGTACGAAGTGCCATGTGTCACTGTTGCAACCTTCGGCCCTGAAAACGCTACTCAACAAACTACGGTCCGTCCTCTTTCTGTGACTATTTACGAAATTTGAATCTAATGCTCAGAGAGAAAGTTATGATGATTTTCCCAACGTCACCTGTTTGACATGGAATTCGGGAGCCTCGAAAAACCCTAACTTCCTCAGATCATATCTCCGAAAATATAGCGAACTAAGATCTGAAATTCGGTCATGAGGTTCATCAAGATTTTAGCTGAAATGGGTTTTAATTTCAGCTTCTGAAGCTTCGCAGAACAAAAGTTATAGCGAAAATGCCATGATGACCTGTTTGATGCCACAAAATCCCTACTAGAGGAGGATATGAGGGTCATTATTTATATGAATGTCTTGAGTTGAGAGGGTCCTTAACAAGTGAACGTTGGAGGGATTTTAGGAGGAATTTTTTTATATTAATTATTGACTATTCAATGACCACAACCAATAATGAGTGCCATGCCACAACCCCATAGGGTTTTAGCCCACTAACTAACTTCAAACATGAATATTTCTCAAACCGTGAAGAATTACTTGGCATGCCATATCTCAACGGAAACATCTCGATGAGTAGAATCCATCTAGAAGATCCTTGACTCAGAATAGAGTAAGTTGTCAAGTCAAAATGCCCATGCAAGATCGGGGTAGCCCCTGGTGCTACTTGGGTTGACATCAATGAAAACCATTGATCAACAACAGATCTCATACTAAGGAAACATGCAAATGTGCTCATCTCATCAATAACGATCCTAATCATCATCAGTACACCCAAGTAGTCACATATCACAGGAGGATCGTACCATGCAAGTAATTTTAAGGATGCTAGGCGACAACTCAATGTGAATGAAGCGACTCAATCATGAATTGACTCAGGTTCTATGCACATCATATATATATATATGGATCGATATTCAGAATGGAATGTCGATGCTTCAATCAACTGTCATTTGCCAAGTCAAGCTCAACAATATCTCTTCACAACTTCTTGAAATTCAATCGGATTGTCCAAGGATTTTCATTTCCACTTTCCAATACTTCTTCAATAGCTTTGCACTATAGATTTTATTTTCCCAACTTCAGAAATCGATTCATCATTCCATGATTCAGTATATCGAGCTTTAGAAGCCATCTCCCTCTTGCTTAGAACATCAGAGGTTCATTTCCTGTCAAGAGTAGACCATCAATATATAAAACCAAATTCAAAATCAAAGTCGTACCTTGAAACACTTCTGAAGTAGAGGTTTGGATCAACACATCATCTTGGCTTCAGTAGATAACTGTGAATGCAGACATATCTGGATCGACCAAGTGACAAGTAGAACTCTCATCAAATCATGATTTCATCTATTATCATGCCAACAAGTTGTCATAACAAATATCAATCCAAATTTGATCAAGTCATCCTCATGGTCATAATATAAGTCACTAGATGCAAATGCATACACCAAGGATAAGTCATGTAGGTTCCAACCATTCATGGAGATAACTTCACGCTGAATCACAACTGTCAATACTTCAAGCATTGTACTAAGAACAAGGAGACCAATACAAAACCATTATTGAATACCAATATTAGTCATTGGAAGTTCATATATCATTTTCATCAAGGAAAATCATTAGTCATCAAATCAAATCATTAGTCATCAGGTCAAATCCCAAATTTGCTATCATAGAGAGATTGATAGTCCAGAACATATCTCAACATCAAGTCAAAGTTCTAAGTCATTATCAAGCCTCCTGTCAAAACTCCAAGCACCGCTTATCTATATCAATCAGCGAAATCATGTCAAACTCTTGTAGCACAAACTTATATGCATATCCTAGTCACTTGCAAACACAAATTCGGTATATATATACTCATATTATAACAAATATTCAAACTTTCCACCTCACAGATCTTCCTGATGTTTGCTCCACATCTGTAGAACTGACATCCTTCAAGTGAACATCTGATTTCATGCCCAAAACTGCATTTTTGTGTCCAAAAGGGATAGTCACACCCACAGGTCTTCCCTGCAAGTGGTTGGGAGACTACAGTCGCACCCTTGACCTTACTTCCATGCGATTGAAAGGCTACAGTCGCCCCAGTGAACCTGATTCTGTGTGACTGAGGTTTAGGGTAAGGAAAAACTCTCTTCTCAGATCAGAACTTTGTTGCAGATTAACAATGTCAGATATTTGTCTATTCATGCCCATAAATCATACTTTAGCTGTAAAAAATATACATATAATGTAAATGCGTTAATTTTAGGTATGTTCTATGCTTAGCGCAATTTATTTCAATTTTCCATATTAGCTCAATATCAATTCCAGATTAGCAATCACATTTAGCATGATAGTAAAATGCAGATAGAACATAAACATAAATCACAGAAGACATGCCAAGACAAGAGGACACAAGATGTGGCACCAGCCAGGGACAAACCCCAATGTGGGGAAACCCTTGATCAATTCTTCTTATATTCTTCAATAGTTCAGCAGAGAGAGAGATAGTACATATACATCAGAAGTCAACACTTTGACTTGACAAGATAAGAGCAGAGATCTTCACCATGAAGATGACATAATGAGGTTGCAGATCTGATGACAAGGACTGCAGATCTGAACTCAGGTGAAGGCATACTTCTTCAACTGATTCTCCAAGGTGATTCCATCACCATGCTGCATCTAATGTAATGCTGCATCCATCCATGCTGCAACCATGCTGCATCCATCGTGCATCCAACCATGCTGCATCCATCGCTGTGACAATAGCTCTGTCAACCTCATATTGTAGCAGCATCATACATCCCTCTAATAGTTTGAGACCTCAGCAGTATTATACACTACAACTGCATACATAATGCTAACGATTTGAGCCCCCAAATATCCATACGAAATTGACTGTGATGTTATGGCCTGCGGCCTAACACACAGTCTTCAGGGAGCATATTCATTGTGCTTGTCCCTACACATAGTGACCCAGTCAGCCTACAAACAACAGTCACAAGTACCTCCATACAGCAGATACTTCTTCTCTTTAAATCGACCTCAGGAACAATACTAACATGCCCAAACAGTTATGCTGCCACCTACAACAATGTGACAATATCACAGAGCCTTTGCTGTAATATAATTACCCTTGCTGCGGTTTAGTTGTAACATCTAAGGGTCCTTTCATATATAGATAAGGGCTCCTTCAATTAAGGCTTTCCTCCTTTATTTGTTGCAGCCAAGATGTCCTCCTTTAGGACTGTGACAAGGGCAGCACTAGCCCTACTTTGACAGCGGATGAGGGCATACCTGAATGCAGCTTAAACTCCTTGATTGGTATAGGATGGAACCTCCTTATTGGACTGTGGCTAGGGCAGATAAGAGCCTCATCAAAGTGCGGATTAAGGCTCCTAGATTAGGCTGCATATGAGAGCCTCTTGACAATGTTTAGACTGCGGATTAGATCCCTTCCTTGGACAACATATAAATCTCTTCCTTGACAATGTCTAGGGCATGCTAGAACACCATCTCATGACAGTGTATAAACCCTCATTGATTGCAACTTTGAGTAGCATATTAGAGCTAATACTTTGCTGCTCCTTTAGGGCTGAGATCAGGATGTTAAAGCCTCTCCTAGGACTGCGTAGGAGAGCCTCCTTTAGGGCAGTGTAGGTCTCTTTAGAAAACCCTTTCATCTCCACGTCTAGGGCTTCTCCTTGACTGTAATTAGGGCTCTCCATGGCAGCGTTAGGATCTCTCCTTGGCAGCGTTAAGATCCTTCCTTCATGACTGTGTATTAGACTTCCCTTTATTGCGGATTAGGGCATCATTAGGCCAACATATTAGACTCTTTCATGGCTGCTTGTAAGACTCCTCCATGACTGCGTTAGGGCTTCTTCATTAGGGCAGCGTAGAGCCTAGGGCACTCCCTCTAGATCCCTCCTTCATCAAAACCCAAAACAGAATAAAGTGAGTTATCACAAGAGTGTGTGTGTGTAAATGACTTGAAGGCCACCTCTATTTATAGTAAAACGTGGAGGACAAGTGGGGGTAATTTGGTTGTTGGTCGACCTTGACGAGTTGTCACATAACACAAATAAATTCATATCTCCATGAATACATGTCGGAATCGGATGATCTTTAGGTCAATCCTACACCTCTCGACGAGAGGAATCCAAGAAAAATATCATCTACCATGAATAAGAAGACCCACATGGAGTTTGGCCCTAGTTGTCAATTTTAACAAAATGACAATAGGAGAAGAGAATTCTCCCTCTGAATGGGAATCCACTTCAGTGATCTTCATTCTTGCCATCAACCTATCTATAATATTGTCATACATCAGCAGATCTGTTATATCACAAAGTCAGACACATTCATCATGGTTTACATTAGCTACTTCACCATTACATCAAGACATCAATCTTTCATCAAGGGTTAGTGTCAAATAGCTAATAGGAGCATATTTACCGAGTCATGATCACAACATTACTTCTTTGTCACGTAGCTCAATCCATTAAGTCAGGGCATTCAACTTTACTATATGCCATAATTAAAAAGCACATCAAAGCATAACCATGGTCAACAAAAAGATCTTGAATATCAATCTCATTGTTATGCTTCTATCATCATGGCTGCCATGTATTTCACAAACTAAATAGTGTCAAGTTACCTTCTACTAGAATCAAGGTGCTAACTGTCTTTATGGGATCAAGGTATCGAAAATGATAGATGTTATCCAAACATCAAGTATGCCACTATATCAAAGATCAACATTAAGTAGCCTCATAGAAACAAGAAGTTCATTATGTAAGATACTTGTTCAACATCAAGTGCACCATTTCATCATAAGGATCATGAATTCAAATCACTTTCATATGCATGCATGAACCATTTGAGATGGAGACATTGTCATCATACCTTAGGGCTTACCTTGCCATAACATTGAACAATATAACATGCATACCTTGTAGTATTCGAATACCTGTGCATCCTTTTATTTGACATAGGCAGCATGTAGCGCTTAGTCATCTTTTGATTAGGTGCCTCTTTCTCTTTTCTAGTTTTAGATTTTCTTTCTAGAATCTCAAATGATCCTCAAGAAGGATCCTCTTATTGCATCTCATCAAGGAGGTTAGAAACATTCAAATACTCAAATATACATGCAGGAAGCATAAGTAATGATCAAAACAATAATCAGATCGATACGTCTAGACAAAAGTAAACTCATAAAGGAGCATCATAAGTCAAGAAATACTTATCTACATTGAGAGGTGATCCTCTCCCTCTTGAACCAACCTTCAAGAGCCATCACAGTCCATTGTCCATAGAACAATGTTTCCTTCAATATTTCAACCAACTTTATCAACAACCAGGTCTACTAGAGTCTATCCCATCTAGGACTTCATCAAATCTGTCACAAGTGCTTGAGCATCTTCACATTGACCATGCTAGATTTCATATCTCATGTCCTTTCCATAAACCATAGTTTCTCTCAAACCCTAACCTCATAATATCCATCAAACACTTATACACAAATTGCCGAAGGTTATCTTCAAACCTTAGAATTGTTTTAGGTCTCCTCCATCTTCTCTTGCTTCCATCAAAGGTGTCTCCATGGGGGTGATCTGCATGACTTTTCTTCAGCCCAACTCTGATTCCATGTTCATTTCTCACAAGGCTATATTGTTCTTTGCTGTGATAATTGCATTTCTTGATTAAGACATTAAGTTCACCCCATAACATCATAACATTATTCAGATTTACATCATTATTCATCATCATATGCAACTATGTAGAAAGAACAATATTATCATCATTAATGTAGCGGAACATAAAGGAACAATAGAAGAAAAACATTCACACATAGAGACATTAGGATTGGTTGGAGGCCAGGGCAAAACCCACTATGCGGAAAACCCTTACAAATTATTCTTCTTAGATTGTCATTAAATAATTTAGCAAAAGAGAGTACAATGATCCATATCTTCATCTATGCAACTAACCAACAAAACAACTACAACATCCATGAAATGAACCCAACAATGTATATGCTCAAAACTTTGATTCTAAAGACTGTGTAATGAATTGTTACTGTCTGCAGTCAATCGCCGAACCTTGCGGTCGCTGAGTGAAATCTTCGGAAGAAAGAGATTTCATCTTTTAGATCTTGGTCGCACAAAGGAAGTGTCATGCGAGCGACTATAACTGTCCAAGTTGCTCCCTTAAGCCTGGCATGCGAGTGACTAGGGTCAGATCTGGGCTGCAGAAACCTTAGATCCATAATTGCATGGATGGATAGTTGTCCATGCGTCTGGAAGGCTCCAGTCGCATTGATGAGCTTCTATGCGTGCGACTATAGTCGAATCCTTCCTGTTCTGTGCTTGCGATTGGAGCCTAAACCCTAAATTGGAGATGCGAGCTTCAAACTCTACAATTTCACCTCAGAGCGAAACTGATCCTCCGCGGACGAGCCTCAGACCTGTGCGAGCCAAAAACAAGATAGAAGAGTATCTCATCATTGTGTCCAAGTGAGGTAGAGGGCACTTGTATTTATAGCCTTTCAAGGTGGTCCACTTTGCTTTAGGGCCGACCTTATTAAATGTACACATGTGGGATTTTTGTTCATAAGTACACTTTCCCTTGTCCGATTTGAGTGATCTTTAGGTCGATTTTGGTCCTCTTGAAAAGAGGAATTCAATGCAATCATTATCTCGATCAGGTGAGCTGTCCAAAGTGGAATTTGACGCAGTTACATATATTTAACACATATGTGGAGCCATTACCCAATTATGCCTACTTTTGCAGCTACGATCCCTAGTTCACTGAGTTGCAAGGTTTCAAAAATATCTAGTATGAATGTGAAGATATTGGGATTTTCGTAGGTATATGTTTCATTTGTCATTGATCTGAAAATGTTGCCATAATCCCAATGTTAATTTTTTAATTCCATATCTAGTTTTAATTCAGTGGAAATTTTTATACCCGGAAAGTAATTATGCAATTACTGAATATAAAACGCACTAGGATTTTAATAGAAAATTAAATAGCGGAAGTACACATAGAAGAAATCTTTCACACAACAAATAACTCTCCAATTTCTCTTCACTTTTATTATTTGGGGAAATGGCCCACAGAGAAAATACTAGAAGACTTACAGGAATTTATAACTTGGCTTAGTAGCTCCTGAGAAAACGTGGTTTGCACCTTTGTTGGTTTCCTTCCACTTGTGCGGTCCTCAAAAAGCTGGTACTCACTCAAATGTGTAGCCTGGCACTCTCCCAACCATCATATGTGCGGCTTGTGAGCTATCACCCTCGCATGTGTTGAAGCTTGTAATAGCTTTGAAGGTCTTTTACATAACCTTGGTGTCTTGGCATGTAGGAGTTGATTTCTTTCCTCTTTTGGTATTTATGTCTTCTTTCCTTAGTCTAACTTGGGAAAAGTACAATAATTAAAGTCAATTAATTATTATAGATTATTAAGTCATTTTCTAATGATAAATAATAAAATTATTTTAGTGTTTTGCAAATAATCTCAACCATTTATCTCCTATATATTCTAGAAGGGAGATTAGGGTTAGGGATTTGGGCTTAATGAAGATTATAAATGAAAGCTTGAGGGAGAGGTGAAGACACAAACAAAGAAGAGAGGTAGCTACAACTTTTTTGGGAAAGTGATTTTCTCAAGAAGGAGAGAGCAAATTCTTTGGAGCAAGAGGCTCAATTAGACTGAGGAGAAGGAAGGAGAATACATGGATAATTTTGAGAGTGTTTCCAGGGGCCCGATTTGTTGGGGATTGGAGAGGCTGAATTGCTGAAGCGAGAAGGAGGTGCAATTGCTGGGAAGGGTGATTTGCCATGACCTGTTTGTTAGTGCATAGAGGTTGAGCGATAGCAAGGCACAACGACTGATTTACAGGTGAGAGGTTGGCCAATTTTCTCTAGGCCAAATTTCTTCTGTAGCTAGTTTCCAATTGGATGAATTTCCTTGGGGCAAATTATTCCAGTGGCGCCGAGTTTTAGTTTCCAGTCACTGTATTTTTTTGTAAAATCTGTGGGTTGAAACCCTAATTTGCAAGATTATTTAATGAAGGATAATTGATGTGGGTGTTTATCTGTTGTAATGTGTGATTGATCTCTCTCTGATTTTATTTCCACTACATACGAATTTTTAGATGTTAAATTACGAGTGATTTTTTTTCAGCAATTCAGAATTTATTTGGTTAATAAAATAAATTGTTGGAAGAAGTAATTGTTGTGAGAAAATAAATTTGGGTTGGTATCTGGAGATTTAACATGGTATCAAAACTCTAGAAAACTCTAAAAGGGAGATAAAAGATCCCTAGGGTTTGCAGCAACAAGTTTTTTTTTTTATATATCAGCACAATTATTTTTAATTTTGTAGTTGGGGTTTTGTTGCCAAGGTCGATTTTTGAGATGGCATCACTGAGTAGTTTATGATATGAAGATAGGTTGGATGGGGTGGTTAACTTCTGTCCCTAGGAGTGGATTACCATAGTTTTAAAAATGACTGGTTTGTGCAATTTCGTGAACAGAGATATCCAGAGTGCTTCAAATCCAAACTTAGTAGCTGGGTGTTGAGAAATCAGGGTAGTTGTAGATTAGGGTTGATTCCTCTTACTTGATAATTACTTGTGAGATTTCGCTAGCCTTTTATTACTTTATTATATCTTCTTCATCAAGAAATTACCAAAGCATAAAATGCATGAAGATCACAAGAACAAAAGAGCACAAGATATAGGCTCCAAGCCAAGGAAAACTTAGTAAAATTCTTAGGGGAAAACTTAGTAAGATTCTTCTCTTCTTATAGAATCAGATCAAAATGAGACATTCAAGACCCAAAGACCAAGACCAAGACCTCCTCAAGCACCAAGTCAACCCTCCAACAAAACCTTCCTCAAACAAGTCAAAGTCCACAAAGTCAACTCTTGTCAAACTTCATCAAATCTGGTCCAGTTCAAAATTTCAGCCCTGCAACTCTTAATTTTCGGTCTTGCAACTCAGATTTGAAATTCGTCCTTGCAATTTTTGGACTTGTAGTTCATACAATTGCCCCAAAAACTCACACGTGTGAGTAGAAACAATAAAAAATTTAGAAAATTTTCCTTCTTGCTTGGCTTTCTCTCTCTTCCTCGGCCTTTGCACTTCTTTTCTTCTTCTCTTGCTTGGAGATCGAACTTGTGAGCGAGTGTGTCCAAATGAGGACGAAGTCTCTTCCTTTTATAGCCTTTCATGTGGTTGAATTATGTTGAGAAATCAAAAGGGCAGTGATTATATAGATTTCTCTTTACTTGATAACTGCTTGTGATGTGCTTTGTTACTTATTATTATATGTGTGAATCATCAAATAGCTACCAAAACAAGAAGAACAAGAACACGAAATATAGGTTGCAAGCCAGGGCCAAAACCTCTCCACTTGAGAGGAAAACCCACAAATCTCTTCTCTTCCTTATAGATTCTTCAATTGACGAATTCCAAGACCTTGACTTCAGAACCCTCCAAGACCAAGACCAACCTCTCTGGATGATGTGCTAACCCTGATCTTATCAAACCTAGTCAAATCTCTTCCAGTAGCACTTCTTTGACCTCCAGTTGCAGAAATTTCGGCCTCCACTGTTGATCTAAAATTTTGGCCCCACCAGCAGTTGCTGCTGCCACACGTGTGAGCTTCAATCTGCCTTCTGAGCCCTCCTCTGACCTTCGCTTGAATTTCTCTCACTTCAGGAGCATGAGGATTACCCTTGGTGACCTTCACTTGACCTACTTGTGTCTTTTTCTCCAAGATTGAACTTGAAGATAGAAACCCTAGGTCTTGCTACAGAAACCCTAGTTCTCCTTAGCACGTGTGAGAGAAAATTATCCCAAACATAAATCTCCTTCGTCCTCCTTCTTCTTCGCTACCTTCTTCTTCCTCTTCCTTTGCTAGAATGAGTGGTGAGTGAATGTGCTTCAAGTAGGATGAGTTCTCTTCTATTTATAGGCTCTTCAAGGGTGGACGTGGCTCTTCCTTTAGGCCGACTTGCCAGCTGCCAAGCCGACTTGGTCTTGGAGGGTATTTGGACACTTTTTAAGACAAAAATAATTTTCTTTACAAGTTACAATGTGCCCGATGGGGTCTTCAACTTATGACAATGACTCTTTTGACTTCTTGACCTAGGACAAACCCTAGAAGCACTCAATGGGTGCTTGACCTATAAAATAAAAGACCTTGAGCATGAAACTCATGCTTCAATAATAATCATAATAATTTTTCTTTCATTTTACACTTTACAAGAATCAAAAGTACATTTCATGAATCATCTATATGAAGACCGAACCTAATTACACATTTTTCTAAACTCCCTCTTAATTAGGGAGGTATTCATACATGGTACATGGATATTCTCAATTTGAAGGGATCTCATAAGAAGAGTTGGATTGGTAACCCATCTGTCTAACATCATATCAACCAACATTGTCACAGAGCAAGGCCTTGACTAACAACTCTATTTCTCCACAAGATTAGAGCACAATGCTGGTGAGACCAATGATTTATAAACACCATCATCATTGTCTCTCAAGGTGCATAATCCACCTAGATGTTCATCAAGTATGACCTTCTTTGGACTATTCTTATCTTGGATAGCTAGTCCTCAAAGAATATTGGTTCACGACTACCCTTATCTTGGATGCCCTACCTCATCCTCAAAGAGTATTGAATGCCAGATGGTTACCCAATCCTCCATTCTATCTTCCCAAGTGAAGACAAAAATGATGTGCTTCTCTCCCTCTCAACTAGGGAGGACATATCAACCAAGCCAAGCTTGTCTCTCAAGTATACAGGCTTCTTGTTAGGAAGAGATCTCGTTAATATGTTAGCTACCTGCTCATTGGTGGAGATATACTGTAGCTGAAACACACCATTTTGTACTAGCTCTCGAATATAGTGATACTTGTTGTTTATATGCTTTGTCTTTCCATGAAATACTTGGTCTTCAGACAATCATATACAATTGGTGTTGTCACAATGTATCACTGTAGGGTCCATCGGTCCTTCGAATAGGTTGGACAACAACTTCCTTAACCAGACCGCTTCTCTGCTTACTTCACACGCTGCAACATACTTACCCTCAACACTACTCAAAGCAACTGTTTCTTTCTGCTCATCCATGAGATCATAGATGATCCCAAACTGAAACATCCTCCAGTAGTGCTTCTTCCATCCCGCTCGTTGCCTCCCCCGTCGAAATTTGTTTATCCAATCAGGGGGACATCATTCCTCATATCATATTTCAGGTAGTAGTGGATAGTTCCCCACGGATATCTCAGTATATGTTTTGCTGCTATCCAATGATCATGCTTTGGCTTCACTTGGAATTGATTGAGAATGTTTACTGCAAAAAATATGTCTAATCGAGTATTCACCAAGTACATCAGTGAGACAATCAGTTGTCTATACCTAGAAGGATCTACAGGGCTCGATTCAAAACTCCCTGGTCTCTTCAAGTTTGTGATCATCGAAGTGGTCATAGGTTTGCAATCCATCATGTCAAACCTCTTTAACATCTTGATCACGTACTTTCCTTGACCTAGATATATTTCATCAGGTCCTTGTCGAACTTCTATTCTCAAATAGTAATGCATCAAACCTAGATCCTTCATGTCAAATTCTGCTGCTAATTTCTTCTTACATTCTTCAATTCGACCTTACTACACCTGTTAAGAGAAGATCATCTACACACAGAAGAATGATTACAGGTTCTCCATCTTCAACCTTGATATAAAGGTTCAGATCTGTTGAAGAATCAAGGGCAATTATGTATAGTAGGATTCTTCTAGACTTGATAACAATTTGTGAAGCACTTTTACAATTTATCTTTGTTAGCTTGATCTTCTTCTTCTTATTATTAGTGTGTGTGTTTACTTCATCAAACTGCTACCAAAACACAAGAAACAAGAACACAAGATGTTGGCTCTCTGCCAGGGCAAAACCTCTCTCTCTTAGAGAGGAAAACCCTTTCATAAATTTCTCTTATTGAAGCTTCTATTGATCAATGCCAAACCCTAGACCCTTGACAAGAAGATCCTCCAAGCACAAGTCAAGCCCTTTCAAGATTACTTCCTCTTGCAACACTTCATTCTCCCTCGTCTTCCTCCTTCCAACACTTTGTTCTTCTTCTTCCGGCAACAGTAGAAACCCTAGATTGTATGCCCTAGAGTGATCTTTGTCCTTTTATTCCTTCGCTTGAGATGGAGCCTTTCTAACTTAAGAAGATGAACTTGTCAACTCCCAACCGGACCTTCTTTTCTTCACGAAGATTGCAGAACTAGAGCAACAGTAATACAATACTAACTTTTCGCACGTGTGAGGGAACATCTTCACAAAAATTGTGTTAGGCTCCCTCTTCTTCGTTCGCCTGTGTAGCCTTCTTCCTCGCTTGAATGAGAGGTCTTATAGGCACTCTTTTCTAGCCTAAACACTTCTCCTTTACCACTGTAATAGGAGAGCTTGATATGACCACAAAATAGCCTTCTTCCCTTCGCACGTGTGACTACAATTAGCCCTAGAACAGTCCCCAAAAACTCACTTTACTTCCTTCCTTCTTCGTTGCACTTGGAGACCTCTTTCCTTGACTTCTAAGTACCCTTTACTCGTCCTGTTTCTCGCTGATTTCAGAGATGATATGATGCTATTTTGAGGAGGTCGACTGGCTCCTTATATAGGAGTCTATCTCCTTCGTTTAGGCTAACTTGAGGTCGACATGACGACTTGAAGCCGACTTGCTCTATATAATCCAGATTGATTCTTTTGATGGTGCCAACGCTTGGAGGAGGCTTGTGACTTTGCTTGGAGGTCTTCTTATGACTCTAATACATATTATTACATAGTGTAACAAGCCCATAAGGGTCTTTAATAAATACATTGACTCTTTGACTTCCTAGAAGCACTTAAATATGTGCTTGACCTAATCAATGAGCAAGAAACTCATTGTTATAAATAACAAAAATAATATTTCTTTTCCTTTACAAGTACAAAGATGAAAATTACATTTATGAAGACCAAACCTAGTTACACTTTCTTCAACACTCCCTCTTAACTAGGGAGGTATTCATAGATCATTACAAGGTGTTTGGCTATTTTTCAATCTTGAAGAATTCACATAAGAGAAACTGGATTGGCAATCCATCTGTTATAGTATCATAGTAATCAACATTTTCCATAGCAAGGCCTTGACTAACATCTCTATCTCTCATTAGATCATAGCATAATGTTGGTGAGACCAATGACTTATAGACACCTTAGTCATTGTCTCTCAAGGTACATACCCACCTGGGTGTTCACTGAGTATGACCTTCCAGGGCTATTCTTGTCTTGGGTTCCCAACCCTCAAAGAATATCGATCCTCTTGCCTACTCTTGTCTTGGATGCCCTAGACATCCTCAAAGAGTATCAGATGCCAAATCATTACCCAATCCTCCCATTATTTCTTCCCAAGTGAAGACAAGAATGTTGTGTCTATTTCTTCCTCTCAATTGAGGAAGATATGCCCAAGTATCCTCTGACAAGGTACTTGTCCAAGTTCCTTTGTAATTGGGAACTTGTTATAACTCCCTCTTAGCTAGGGACTTGTCCATTCATCGACAACTTCTTCTTCGTGGGTCCTTCAGTTGCTTGATCTCCTTCTTTGATGTCATGAATTCTTTGTTCTAACTTCTTCTTGGTAGGGCACCGATCATCGATCACCTTCTTTCTTGGCTTGTCTTGTCATTGCTTCTTTGTGGAAAGTGTCCTTCTAGATGTGCGTCAAGTTCTTTCATCATTTGGCTACTCCTTTGTCATCTGTCTACGATTTTAGAATACTTACCACATATCACATAGATGCTTAGTTGTACTTGCTTGTTTCCATGCTTCGATTTGGTAGCCCTTCATGGCTTCATCATGACTTGCTTCAACATTAGATAATGCTTTTGTTGGATGGCCTCTTCATCATGACATCTTCGTAGAGTTGAATCAACTATCCGCACTTTAATATCTCCAAGGCCTTCATAGGTGTCAAGGGTCCTTTGATCTTTTTCTTCCTTTGTCAGAGTTGTCATGCCTTCTTTCGGGAGATGTCTTTAATGGATCTTGTTGGATAGTGATTCCTTATGACCATGGTGTTCTTCACATGCTTGATTTCTTTCTTTATTTGCTTTTTCTTGAGTTTAGATAACAACCTTATACTTCCCCATGAGAGCACTTTCTTCTTTTCCTACTTACTTGAACTAGGCAGCATTTCTTCTTCACATGTCTTTTAGTTAGCTATGTTTTACTCCTTAGGAGAGTATTTTCTTCTTCACTTGCTTCATGGAGTAGTCAACAACCTTATGCTCCTTATGTGAGCACTTATCTTGTTGACTAGTACATGCTCTTGAGTATGTCTTCGGTGAAAGAGATCTTTTTGTACTTGATCATGTCTAGATCTACTCCCATGACTTTAATAATATATAAGATGACATGACTTTACCTTTTAGTGCATACATACCTCATCTTGATTCTGCTTTGATCATCTCGGCTTCATTTGATGGTCCTTCTTGATTGATGTAGCCCTTCTTTGCTTCATCCATTCTTGCATGCACACCATTCTTCCTTGTATTCCATGAATGGACTTCTTGTTGACACATCTGCTCTTATTTATGAACCTTCTTTTGAAGATTCTTCATAGGATTTTGTAGATCCTCATCCTGCAAATGTCTCTTTCCTTTGATGATGGTGGCCTTCTAGGATTTACAATCATGATCACTTATTCTTTTATCATGGATGAGGTCTTATAATAGGTATGCTCCTTCTATATGAATATCTTGAGCTATATGTACACTATGCTCCTATATTCTAGAAGATATTTCTAACCATGCATTTTGTTCTATTTCTAAATGCTCCTTCTACATGAGTATTTTGAACTCTATGTACATCATGCTTCTAGATTCTAGAAGATGTTTCTAGCCATGCATTTTTATTCTATTCCTACATGCTCCTATACTACTCAAAACTTTGAAAGAAGACTTTAAGTAAAGAAGTAGACTTAGTCATAGTAGAGATCTAGAGGATCTTCTTTCTTTTGCTTCTTGTCTTCTTCTTTCACCTCTGAGTCATATGAATTTCTTCCCTTTTTCTTTTGTTGTTGTTGTCCTTCTTAAGTTTTGGACAATTTCTTTTGTAGTGTCCATATTCTTGGCATCCAAAGCATTGGATTTTGGACATATCTCTATTGTTTGTTCTTCGTGGACCAAATTTGCCAAATTTTCCCTTTTTCTTAGCCATGGTTGCAAGTGCTTGCTCCTTTGATCCCACATCCTCTTTTGCTTTGAGTCTAGTTTCCTCTATCTTGCATAAAGACCATAATTCACATAGTGGGGTAGCTTCCTTCTTGGCATATATGCTTGATGTGAAGTTGCCCCAATCCTCAAGTAGAGCATTGAGTACTATGGTGGTCATTTCTCGGTCAGACATGACTTCTCCCAGCTCTTGAAGTTGATCCCTCATCTCAGAGAACTTCATGAAATATGGAGCTATTCCTTCCTTTCATATCTTCATCTTATACAAATCATTTCGAAGAGATATCACTTCTTCAGCTGTGCTTACCGAGAATAGCTCTATTAGCTTGTCATAAATTTCTTTTGATGTTTCAAGTTTGGAGACATAAGGAATGAGAGTCTTTGATGGATTCTATTAGAATCCTTTGAGCTCTTGTGTCATCCTTATTGTACTTGGCTAAGGCTTGAGTTTGTTCCTTAACAGGGATAGTGATATTCCCTTTGATGTGTTCTAGAAGTTCATTCTCCTTGAGAAGTAAATTAGTCCTCTTCTTCCATGCAAGGAAGTTAGTGGTCCCAACCAATTTATTGCTTTCCTTGCAAAAAGACATTGATGTATAATCAAAAGGGGACATATACTTACTTGATAGAGTTTGAGATGTAGTGGACTTTCTTTCTTCTTGAAGACTTGATGGGTTGCCTTCCTTGGATCTTGATGTTCTTCAAGTTGCTTTCTTCAAATGGACTTGATTGATTGCTTGATGACTTGGCTTGTAGTGCTTTTCCTTTTGAAGATGGTGTGGCTTGATGTAGGTCCCTCCTTGATTTTCTCTTCTTGTAGGTGCCTTTATACAAAAGGCTTCTCCTTTTGCTTTGTAGTCTTCTTGTAGTCCTTGATGAGATTGAGACTTCTTGGCTTGATGCTTCAACTTTTGTAGATGTCCTTCCTTGATGAATGTTCTTGAGATGCCCTTTTCTTGATGTGTCACCTAAGCTCTGATACCATGTTGAAGAATCAAGGGAAGTTATGTATAGTAGGATTCTTCTAGACTTGATAACAATTTGTTAAACACTTTTACAATTTATCTTTGTTAGCTTGATCTTCTTCTTCTTCTTATTAGTGTGTGTGTTTACTTCATCAAACTGCTACCAAACACAAGAAACAAGAACACAAGATGTTGGCTCTCTGCCAGGGCAAAACCTCTCTCTCTTATAGAGGAAAACCCTTTCATAAATTTCTCTTATTGAAGCTTCTATTAATCAATGCCAAACCCTAGACCCTTGACAAGAAGATCCTCCAAGCACAATTCAAGCCCTTTCAAGATTACTTCCTCTTGCAACACTTCGTCCTCCCTCATCTTCCTCCGTCCAGTACTTTGTTCTTCTTCTTTCGACAACTGTAGAAACCCTAGATTGTATGCCCTAGAGTGATCCTTGTCCTTTTCTTCCTTCGCTTGAGATGGAGCCTTTCTAACTTAAGAAGATGAACTTGTCACCTCCCAACCGGGCCTTCTTTTCTTCACAAAGATTGTAGACTTAGAGCAGCAGTAATATAGCCCTAATTCTTCGCACGTGTGAGGGAATATCTTCACAAAAACTATGTTAGACTCCTCCTTCTTCCTTCGCTTGTGTAGCCTTCTTCCTCGCTTGAATGAGAGGCCTTATAGGCACTCTTTTCTAGCCCAAACACTTCTCCTTTATGATTGTAATAGGAGAGCTTGATATCACAATAGAATAGCCTTCTTGCCTTCACACGTGTGACTGTAATTAGCCATACAACAGTGCCCAAAAACTCACTTTACTTCCTTCCTTCTTCGATGCACTTGGAGACCTCTTTCCTTGACTTCTTCATACCCTTTACTCATCCTCTTTCTCGCTGATTTCAGAGATGATATGATGCTATTTTGAGGAGGTTGAATGGCTCCTTATATAGAAGTCTGTCTCCTTCTTTTAGGCCGACTTGAGGCTGACATGAAGATTTGAAGTTGACTTGTTCTATATAATTCGGATTGCTTCTTTTGATGGTGCCAATGTTTGGAGGAGGCTTGTGACTTTGCTTGTGTTGAAGAAAGTGTAAATAGGTTCGGTCTTAATAATGACATCATCTTTGTGAATGATGCAATGAATTATTATTGTAAATCTTGCCTCATGGGTTTCATGAGCAAGAAGTGTAAATTAGGTCAAAGACTTCTTCTTGATGTCTTTAGGTTTTTATGTAATTGTCAAAGAGTCATGTCATGTATTGAAGAGCTCTTTAAGAGCCTACGTACAATATATTCTAGCCTACAAGTTGTGTAGTAGCCCTCCAAAGACCAAGCGAAATCCTCCAAGAAGTATGCAAGTGAAAACAAAGAAGAATTCGTCACGTCGGCTCCAACAAATGAATTAAATAAATTAAATAAATACATGTCATGTCGGCCTAAAGCAATGGTCATGTCGGTTCATAAGGTAACGTTGGCTCAATTATAGTGCACAAACCACTATAAATACCCACGAAGGGTCAGCAAAGAGAAGACAATAAATCTCACATTCTTTCGGGTGATGAAGGAGCAGAAGATCCGCATTACAGTGGGCTAGGGTATCTGCAAACAGCAAGCAAGGAACTCGCATTCTCCTCTTTGAAATTTTGGGTAAATATTGGGTGAAGGAGCCGCAGTCAAGGAAGACCAGAACCTTGGTATTCTCTCTGAAATTTCGTATGAGTCTGGGCTACAGGTATACGCAGTCAAGGAGAGACAAAACTCGCTTGAAGGATGAAGCCGCAGTCCTAAAGGGTAGCTGCAGTGATATAGAGGAAGCCGCAGTCTAGGCGAAACTGCAGTCAAGGGAATCTCAGTCAAGGTCATGTAGGCGTAGGATGAGGTCTATGGGTTCAGGCGCCTCCTCGCATGGGTATAAGGAGCAACAAAACCTAGATCATCCTCCTCTCATACCTGTAATGTCCTCGGATGGATAGGAGCAGGCAGTGTGTGAGCTAAGCATACAATTGGAATACTCTCAGCATAGTTTCAAGTTCTAGGCAAAATCATATTTCGGCATACTTGTAGATGCATGGATCTCGGATGGATAAAAGAAGACTACACAATATTAACATATGATCTCTATATATATGTGTGTGTAGATCTGCGCTGGATGTTATCAAAAATGCAGTACTGATCATCGTAATCACAAGGATCTAGAACACTGTCGCAACCTTAAGGAATGTACATAATGAAAGACTCACTTTCTTGGTATGAAGAGGATTACAGTGATCCCTATAGTCTCTATATGCTCCCTTGGCATACGATCTTAATATACTGTGATGATCCAAGTATGGTGTAGCAGCAATGAAGCCTTCAATGCATTGATCAAGAGTGAGAATCAAGATCACGATAGCGATCTCAATGAAGGAGCCCAAATCACCTGTATGGCAATCTCAAGAAGCAGTAATATAGTATCAATGATGACAACATCAATGAAGATCTTAGTAAGACAAAGATGCATCAAGGATGATGATCCCAATAGCAATGAAGAAGAGGATTGATGGCTTGGTCTTGGAGAGGCAGTTTGTGTCAAGGGTAATGATCTTGGTATTCGTCAATGGAATCTCTATAAGAAGAATTTACGCATGGGTTTTCCTCTCCAAGAGGAGAGGTTTTGGCCCTGGCAGAAAGCCAAACATTTGTGTTCTTGTCTCTTTTGTTTTTGGTAGTAGTTTGATGAAGTGAAAACACACACTAATAGTAATGAAAGATCAAGCTAATATAAATTGTTTAAAATACTTCTCAAATTGTTATCATGCAATAGAAGAATCATTGTAATATCTGAATGCCATAGATTTTTCAACATGGGATCAGAGGGAAGAAGTTCAGCAGTCAAAGGAAGGGCAAAAAAGAGACATGCAAGAATCAAGATTCAAGCAACAAAGCAAGTTCAAAGATGGCAGACCCTAGATCAAGGAAACAGTGCAGAACCACAAGTCTGTAGCAGTAAGGGATTTTGAATGACAACAGTTCTCCGGGTACATGACAACAGATGTCTCCCACCGCTGCACCTACAACATCTCAGTGATAGTCACTATCTCAGATTAATACCCTTTTGATTCAAGAGCACATGGACATGACTCAAATCAGATGTTGCACTATCCTATTACATCATAGCAAGCAACCTCTAGTTGATGCTGCAAGGACTAGATGTTCAATTCAGTTATTGTTGAAGGACTTAAAGAAAAGCTTCAACAAGGATCCTATCCAGCGGAAGCATCAATGCATCTACCTCAACAACAGCGAATATGATCAAGGTGAAGATCTTGTCTTCACGTATCAAGTAAGTATCTTTTATTCTATAATCAAGTTTTGGTTTATTGACTTCATCAGTGCAAGGTGGTCTATGGGATAGATAAATTCTTGCAGTAGGATTGACAGAATCCTCATGAAGGAGTGAAGTCAGTACCTCAAAGTCTCCTTTGAAGTCATGAGAACTCTTAAGGTTCTATGAAGTAAGAAATGATATACTCTTAGAAATAAAGTGCAGAAGGTACCAAGGAATGAAGAAACATCTTCATGAGATCTCAATTAAGAGATCTAAGAAAATGATGAATAAATAATCATCATTGATATTGATACTGATAAGCAAGGTAACATAAACAAGAAGGTTACCTCGATCAATAGTCTGTGGTCTTTATGTCAGATAGAGAATGGAAAGTTGATAGGATACAAAGAAGTGCAGATAAACAAAGAAAAGGTTGACAATATGGAAAGATTACTTGACAGATGGAGGAAGCTAAAGAAAGGATCAGGGGAAAGAGGGAGTAATAGATCTCCACTATGAATGAGATGGTATCCCTCTCATAATGGTCATATCAAAAGTCCCTGCAGAAATGAACATAGTAAGAAGATGCATCGTGGCATCATGGAAGCAAGTGCTCGTATGGAATCATGAGGAACATAACTCTTGGGAATCTCGTTGTACATTGAAGGAAAGGAAGAAGTCATCCAAGGAAACATTTGCCAGATAGGGATATACTAGATCCTAAAGGATCTCTAATAGAGATCTCAGTAGAGGATCTCCTAGTTCGGGAAGGCAGCAAATGTCTCATCAGAAATTCCAACTCTTGGAACTCATGAGATGGTGGTTCAATGACATGAAGAATGAAGCAACCCAAGGGATTGAAGATCTGCCAGATAGGGATATACTAGATCCTGAAGGATCTCTGATAGAGATCTTTGCAGAGGATCTCCTAGTTCGGGAAGGTAACAAATGTCTCATTAGAATTCCAACTCTTGGAACTCATGGGATGGTGGTTCAATGACATGAAGAATGAAGTAGCCCAAGGGATTGAAGATCTGTTTAATCAAGGAAGCTACAGGAAAATACCTGAAGGAAAATGAGGTATGTATGATTGTATTTGTATTTGCATTTGATATTGTAATGTTATGATATGTGGTTGCAGATGAAATGGATCAAGCAGGAATAAGATCTCCTCCTTTGAAAGGATGCAGAAAGACATAAGTCAGACTAGATGAAATCAAGATAATATGTTCTCATAATGTAGTATGAGGTAGTTGATGACCATTGAAGAACCATGAGAGCTCTTGGGAATGAAAGATATGAGGATGGAAGAGATCGTGGAGTATGCAACCTTTGATGAAGGCAATCAACATCCAGAAGATCAGGAAGACTTGACCAGGAAATCTCTCGAAAAGATGTGAAGACTCTGATGAAAGTCTAGAATGATGAGGGCCCTTGACAATAGATATCATTGGAGATGTGTCAACTTGTATGCAGGATGATTGATACCTATGAGAAGATGTCGCTGGAAGAAGGCCATCACCAAAAGGTAATATATTTTGTTTTTGGTATCTGACGTCTTGGAAAAGTCTGGGTATGTGTGCAGGATCAAGGAAAGGAGAGTTGTGAAGGATGTCACAACCATGTACGTTGTGATCTAGAGAATCATTGTTGGAGAAAAGTGAAAACAGATGAGCTTATGAAGGAAACCCCAGATGTAAAGCTAAGGAGGATACTTTTTGGGAACGAAGGAATGACATGACGGAGGAAAGTGATGGATGGCTGAACCCTACATGTGAAGAAATTGATGACATCGAAGTCTTGGATTGTCAGTCAACTAGAAGACCCTATAAAGCACTGATGATATAGTCCTTGGGTAAGAGGGAGCTTTGGGAAGTTCCTATGAGCAAAGGAACTCGAGCAAGTTTTTGAGTGAAGAGAAACTTGGAACTCGTCCTTGATTAAGAGGGAGAGTTAGACACGACATTCTTGTCTTCAGTTTGGAAGAAAGAATGGAGGATTGTGTAATCATCTGGCATCCAACACTCTTTGAGGATGTGGTAGGGCATCCAAGACAAGAGTGGGCAAGAGGATTGATATTCTTGAGGGCTGGGAACCCAAGATGAGAATAGTCTTAGTAGGATATACTCGGCGAACACTTGGGTGGGTATGACCCTAAGAGAGACAATGATGATGCATGCCTATCAGTTATTGGTCTCGCCAACATTGTGTGCTCTGATCTATTTGAGAGATAGAGCTGTTAGTCAAGGCCTTGCTATATGGAAACAATGTTGGTTGAAATGATGCTATAACAGATGGATTGCAAATCTGATTCTTCTTATGAGAAATTCTTCAGATTGAGAATGACCAAGTACCATTATGAATACCTCCCTAGTTAAGAGGGAGTGTTGAAGAAAGTGTAACTAGGTTCGATCTTCATAATGACATGATCTTTGTAAATGATGCAATGAATTATTATTGTAAATCTTGCCTCATGGTTTTCATGAGCAAGAAGTGTAAATTAGGTCAAAGGCTTCTTCTTGATGTCTTTAGGTTTTTATGTAATTGTCAGAGTCGTGTCATGTATTGAAGAGATCTTTAACAACCTACATACAATATATTCTAGCCTACAAGTTGTGTAGCAGCCCTCCAAAGACCAAGCGAAATCCTCCAAGAAGTATGCAAGCGAAAACAAGGAAGAATTCCTCACGTTGGCTCCAAATAAATGAATTAAATAAATACATGTCATGTCGGCTTGAAGCAATGGTCATGTCGGTTCATAAGGTAACGTCGGCTCAATTATAGTGCACAAACCACTATAAATACTCACGAAGGGTCAGCAAAGAGAAGACAAGAAATCTCGCATTCTTTCGGGTGATGAAGGAGCAGAAGATCCGCATTATAGTGGGCTAGGGTATCCACAAATAGCAAGCAAGGAACTCGCATTCTCCTCTCTAAAATTTCGCGTAAATATTGGGTGAAGGAGCCGCAGTCAAGGAATATCAGAACCTCGCTATTCTCTCTGAAATTTCATATGAGTCTGGGCTACAGGTATACGCATTCAAGGAGAGATAGAACTCGCTTGAAGGATGAAGCCACAGTCCTAAAGGGTAGCCGCAATGATATAGAGGAAGCTGCAGTCAGTAAGAAGCCGCAGTCTAGGCAAAGTTGCAGTCAAGGGAATCTTAGTCAAGGTCATGTAGCTGCAGGATGAGGTCTATGGGTTCAGTTGCCTCCTCGCATGGGTATAAGGAGCAGCAGAACCTAGATCATCCTCCTCTCATACCTGTAATGTCCTCGGATGGATAGGAGCAGGCAACGTGTGATCTAAGCATACAAATGGAATACTCTCAACATAGTTTCAAGTTCTGGGCAAAATCATATTTCGGCATACCTGTAGATGCATGGATCTCGGATGGATAAAAGAAGACTACACAGTATTAACATATGATCTCTATATATATGTATGTGTGTAGATCTGTGCTGAACGTTATCAAAAATGCAGTACTGATCATCGTAATCACAAGGATCTAGAATGCTGTCACAACCTTAATGAATGTACATAATGAAAGACTCACTGTCTTGGTATGAAGAGGATTACAGTGATCCCTACAGTCTCTATATGCTCTCTTGGCATACGATCTTAATATACTGTGATGATCCAAGTATGGTGTAGCAACAATGAAGCCCTCAGTGCATTGATCAAGGGTGAGAATCAAGATCACGATAGCGATCTCAATGAAGGAGCCCAAATCACCTCTATGGCAATCTCAAGAAGCAATCACATAGTATCAATGATGACACCATCAATGAAGATCTCAGTAAGGCACAGGTGCATCAAGGATGATGATCCCAGTAGCAATGAAGAAGGGGATTGATGGCTTGGTCTTGGAGAGGTAGTTTGTGTCAAGTGTCATTGTCTTGGTATCGTCAATGGAATCTCTATAAGAAGAATTTATGCATGGGTTTTGCTTTCCAAGAGGGAGAGGTTTTGGCCCTGGCAGAAAGCCAAACATCTGTGTTCTTGTCTCTTTTGTTTTTGGTAGCAGTTTGTTGAAGTGAAAACACACACTAATAATAATGAAAGATCAAGCTAATATAAATTGTTTAAAATACTTCACAAATTGTTATCATGCATTAGAAGAATCATTGTAATATCTGAATTCCCTAGATTTTTCAACAGCTTGGAGGTCTTCTTATGACTCTAATACCTATTATTACATAGTGTAACAAGCCCATAAGGGTCTTTAATAAATACATTGACTCTTTGACTTCCTAGAAGCACTTAAATATGTGCTTGACCTAATCAATGAGCAAGAAACTCATTGTTATAAATAACAAAACTATTTTTTTTTTTTTTTTTACATGTACAAAGATCGAAATTACATTTATGAAGACCGAACCTAGATACACTTTCTTCAACAAGATCAACATCACTTTTTGTGAAGCCTATTCTTTGTAGGCATGCATCCATTCTAGCATACCATGCCCTTGGTGCTTGCTTGAGGCCGTATAATGCTTTCTTCAATATGCAAACATATGCCTTCCTGTCTTTAACTTCAAATCCCAAGGTTTGCTCGATATAGACTTCCTCATCTATGGTGCCATTCAGAAATGCAGTCTTGACATCCATTTGGCGGGTGTTCCATCCCATCTATATTGCCAAAGAGACCAATGAACGAATCGTTGTATATCTTGCTGTTGGAGCAAATGTCTCTTCGTAATCGATCTGTTCTTGCTGAGAGAAGCCCCTAGCCACAAATCTTGCCTTATACTTATCTATACTTCCCTCCACCGCATGTTTGATCTTATAGATCCATTTGGAAGTTACCATAGATTTGTCTTCGGGCCTAGGTATGGTCTCCCAAACTCCATTCTTCATTATAGATTGATATTCTTCATTCATGGTTGTGAAAATTTCTAAATAGAAATCCTACTGCAGTGATTAAATTATTTCTTCTATTTATTACCTCAAAAATAAGTTATCCACAATATTCTTACGACCAATATCGAAATATATTCTACTGCAGCCTTCACAATTAAAACATTGTAAAGAAAAATATTGGCACAAATACAATCACAACGACAGAGTTATTTTTGGACAATCGTCCCCGGAAAAACCTAATGTGGGAAAACTGGTGCAACAAATGAGGGTTTTATTATTCTTCAACAAATTCTCATGTACAAATTACAACCAACAAAATAGGAATGAGAAATTTTACAGACACTTCTTGACCAAGTTCTACCCTAGGTGAAGCACTTCTTGCTCGAAATTCTTCTAATCCTCTTTGCGTCAAACTGCTCTCCCTGTGTTAAGTTATGGTATGTTCTATGCTTATAACAATTTACTTCTTTTTCTTATTATATTCCACAGATTAGCAATCACATGTACATAAAGTAAAGTGCAGATAGAACATTAAACGATCGACAGAAAACAAGCCAAGACAAGAGACACAAGATGTGGCGGCTAGGTAGGGACAAACCCCACAATGTGTGGGGAAACCCTTTGATCAAATCTTCTTTTTTCTTCAATAATTCAGCAGAGAGAAATAGTACAATAAATCTGATTTATATCAATAGTAGCAAACCCTAGATCAGCAGCATCAACATTAGCGGCTTCATCATCAAAACTAGGGCAGACGATATCTCGCAAACCATCCATCGGATTGGCTTGATTCCACCACCAAAAGTTGCAGCCTTCAGAGGAGGTTCAGATGAACCTACAGCGCAATTCTGATGAGGAGATCTTCAGGTCCACATAGGTCAAAGTTTGGATCTGCAGTTGCAGCTTCAGTTTCAACAACTTCCTTCAAACTAGGGCAGTCGATATCTCGCAAACCGTCCGTCGGATTGGCTTGATTCCACCACCAAAAGTTGCAGCCTTCAGAGGAGGTTCAGATGAACCTACAACGTAGTTCTGATGAGGAGATCTTCAAGTCCACGTAGGTCAAAGTTTGGATCTGCAGTTGCAGCTTCAGTTTCAACAGCTTCCTTCAAACTAGGGCAGTCGTTATCTCGCAAACCGCCCCTCAGATTGACTTGATTCCACCACCAAAAGTTGCAGCCTTTAGAGGAGGTTCAAATGAACCTACAACGCAGATCAGAAGAGGAGGTTTGATGGTCCACGCTGGTCAAAGTTTGGATCTGCAGTTGCAGCTTCAGTTTCAGCAGCTTCCGGCTTCACATGTGTGAGAGAGAGACCCTTTTTTGCGCAATAGAGAAGAGACTCTTTTCTGCGCAGTAGAGAGAGAGAGAGATGTGATGAGATGAGTGAGTGCAAATGAGGAAAAGTCCTCTTGTATTTATACACAACTGTTGATGTTTGAATAGATGCGACTGTTGGGCTTCTGAGCCTACATGAGTTGTAGGTCGGCTTGATAATAATTCCATAATCAAAATAAATTCATATCTCCATGAATACTTATCGGAATCAGATGATCTTTAGATCAATCCTACACCTCTCGACGAGAGGAATCTAATGAACATATTATCAGCGATGAATAAGATGACCCATATGAAGTTTGGCCCTAGTTGCCAATTTTAACACCTTGACTCAGCGTCAAGCTGACCACGCAGGCTTTGCGTCAAACTGCCTTTCCGTTGCCTCTTTCTACGTCACCCTGTTCCTGCTCTGCGTCTTTCTACCTTGCATTCTCTGAATATGCTGATGCGCGTCACCCTGTTCCTGCTCTGCGTCTTGCTACCTTGCACTCTCTGAATATGCTGATGCCCTCTCTTCCTTTCTCACCTGCAACTCTCCCTTTGATTCGATTTTCTCTTGCCGAACTTCGACCAGTGAGAAAATCAATCTTACTCGGGTAACTGAGTATCTGCCTCTGGTGTGTTCTCCAAGTGCCCATCAAGTCTCCTCTTATAATCCTCTCGTTGATCAATCAACGACCCATATTAGATTCTAATCAATGGTTAGGATCATTTGACTTGATCTCTGCCTTCTTCTAGAAGTTCCACCCACAATTTAGATTAATACCCATTAATTATTTTAATTTCCTAAGTTTAGACTTAGGGTCCCATTAAAAATAATTAATTATTTTAATAAAACTGTTTCTGGGTGGAATTTCCCAAAACAATTTTAGGGTATTGGAGAATGCATGTGTTTAAGCCTTCCTGCAAATTTTGAGGCCTAGAGCACATCCGATGCTACTCCAAATCAACACTCCCTTTTAGCGAGGAATGTGCTCTAGCAATATACTGCTACTGCATACTGCTCTGACTTTGAAGCATTGTCGTCTGTGTTGTTGATGACTAACATACTGTCCACCAACTACTACGCTGCTGCTCTAACTGTACTGTCACTGCCAACACTGCATCTGTACTACAACTCCCTCTGAATGTCTGCATCTGTGCTGCTGCTGGCACTGCCACTGCCAGCTGTCCCTGCACTGCAAATTGCTGCTGCTACTGAAACGAATTTTCAACCATGCCCAACTTGCTCTCTGAATTGAGTGAACTTAGCTGTTCCGAGAACCTTTGTGAGTATATCAGCCACCTGCTCTCCTTTGGGGACATACTGTAGCTGTACTGCCCCATGCTGAACAAAGTCTCTGATAAAGTGACAACAAATATCTATATGTTTTTACCAATCATGAAATACTGGATTCTTAGAGAGTTTGATACAACTCTGATTATCACAGTAAACCTTGGTCGCTTCCATCCTTTTCTTGAATAAGCTCACAAGCAATTTTCTGAGCCAGATGGCTTCGCATGTAGTTGTGCTGGCTGTGATATATTCTGCTTCTCTCGAGCTCAGTGCTACCGATTTCTGCTTCCTGTTCCCCCATATATCATCCCTTATCCAACATTAAAGCAGTACCCTGAGGTACTTTTCCAGTCTACTGAATTACCTGCCCAATCTGCATCAGTGAACCCATTCAAACTGATGTCTTCCCCTCGGGAGTATTTCAACCATATCCGATTGTTCCGCGTACATACTTAAGAATGTGTCTTCCTGCTGCCCAATGCACCCTTTTTGGTTCCACCATGAACTGACTAAGAGTGTTGACAACAAAACAAATGTCTGGCCTAGTGTTGACCAGATACATAAGCGACCCAATGAGCTGCCTGTACAAGGTGGGATCTACTTCCTTGTCTTCTGATGCATCTATTTTCTTCTAGTTGGTGATCATGGGAGTAGCCATGGGTCGACAATCTTTTATTCTGAATCTCTTCATAATTTTTGTAGCGTACCTTCCTTGTCCAAGGAAGATCTCCCCATTCTTCTTCCAAACTAACAACCTCAGAAAATAGTGCGTCAATCCCAAGTTCTTCATGTCAAATTCGGCTTCAAGATTCTTCTTGCAATCTTGGATGAGCCTGGATGACCCAGTTAGGAATAGGTCATCTACATACAATACAAGAATAAGTGGCTCATTCTCTACCAACAAATAGTAGAGATTGGGATCAACATCACTCTTGACAAATCCCAACTATTGCAAGTAACTATCAATTTGGCCATACCATGCTTTGGGTGCTTGCTTGGGCCCGTATATGGCTTTCTTTAACCTGCAAACATGAGTTTTCTTCTCATGAGTTTCTAAGCCTCCGGTCTGTTCTATATACACCTCCTCTTCTATCACTCCATTCAAGAATGTCATCTTGATATCCATCTGGTGAATCTCCCATCCCATTTGAGCTGCTAGGGATATAACAGATCCGATAGAGGTGTATCGAGCAACTGGGGCGAAGGTTTCTTCATTCTCTATTCCTTCTTTGTGAGCATACCCCTTTGCCACGAACCTTGCCTTGTACTTCTCTATACTGTCGTCTGCGGCATACTTGATCTTGTAGATCCATCATGATCCTACAACTGATCTATCTTCTGGTCTAGGTACTACTCCCAGACATCATTCGTCATGATGGAGTTGTATTCTTCCACCATGGCATCCACCCATACTTGGTGTTGAACAACTTCCTGAAAGCTAGAGGGTTCTTCAACTTGAGCTACCATTGCCTGGTCTCTATTTGGTTGTCTACGCTGCCTCTTCTCGGCTCTATGAGCTCCAACAGACTCCTCTATGTCCCTCAGTGTCTGCCGTACTTCTCTAATGGTTCTACCACTAGTGGTGGGAGGATGAACCAACTCTTCCTCCTGATCCTGTCGTTCTATTTGTTGAGAACCATCTGCATTTCCTCCTTCTAAGGAGATACTGGTGCTAGTCATTGTACTCGATCCAGGTGTATGTCCTCCTATCTGTCCTTCTTGCTGCCCCTATTGCTCTTGGACTAACGGAACATCTCCTAACTGATATTTTGCAGGCATCTCACAAGGTTTCCTGAAAGCTCTATCCTCCATGAACTTTGCATCCCGTCTTACTACAATCTTCTGACTGCTAGGAATGTAGATCTATATGCCTTTGAGGTGTCGCTGTATCCTACTAGATATCTCTTTTCTATAGTCTGATCCAGTTTACTGTGCTTCTTGTCTAGAATGTGACAATAAGCCACGCTTCTGAATATCCTGAGATGATTGACTTCCGACTTCTTCCCTGTGAAAACTCCTTCAGGCGTTCTCTTCCCCAATGCTCTATGAGGAGTTCTATTATGGATATATAATGTTGTGTTGCAAGCTTCTGCACATAGATATTTAGGTAGATCCCAATCATCCAAGTCACCTGACATGGGGATTCGGGATTCGTGGTGTCGGACTCGAACACGTTGCCCCCTGGAACAGGACACGTAGGATTCGTTATATATTATTTTATTATATATATATATATATATTAAAAATTAGATATTTATTAAAAATTAGATATTTCTTACACAAATTTTAATTAATGATACAAATTTATTGATTTCAAACATAGATCTTCATCTATAGCATGCATAGTACATACAAAATTCAAATACATGTCAGTGGTACTGGTCACATAAATCATGATTCATAATTCATAACTGAAAGACAACTTACAACTACAAGATAGTAAGATAAACACACTGACAACACCTTTCTGTTTAAAGCAAAGTGATAAATATCTCAAGGAATTGAAAATTGAAATCTAATATTGGTGGAGAGTACAACACTAATGAGATTGACTCATTTTGCAGAGAGCATGGTATCAAGTGGAAATTCACAATCTATGCCGGAGCAGAATGTGATTGTGGAGGCATTAGGTCGATTTTGTTTATGTTTCTAATCAATGACCTGGGATAAAAGGATTTAAATTACCCCAGATTTTGCAATGTGGGGCAAGCCTCAATAGCATGTTATTTCACATAAAAGTTGTAAACCATACACACGCTGCAACTTTGTGCATAGTTGCGCCCAGAAAAGATATGGAAACAAGAAAACCAAGTCCAATCAAAGAGAATGTGAAACATTCTATTGAAAATCTGGATGATACATGTAGAAAAGGAAAAATAGAAACCACCATTAATGACTTACAAATAAAACGGCTATCTTGTGATCCTATAGTTGAAAGATTCCTCAATCAAAACTTCTCGTTCAAATAACTTACTTGATTGACATCATCATGAACAAAACCTTAATAAGTACATCCTGAATATTTACTCAAATCCGACTTCCACTATACATTTAGGATTTCCAGTATACATCTAACCGTGTTACACTATATCTTGCTAGAAATAAAGGGAATGCAACCAGCAAATATCTTCCAAAAGATGGTCCGGACAAACACAGGTCACTTTTCCGCCAAACGAATCCTGTACACGCTGTCAAAAATCGGGACACGCTGGTGAATTTCATGACACACTTGGGATTCGACGTGTCCTGATAGGATTCGACGTGTCATGTTTTTTGGACACGTTTTTCGGGCGAATCGTGTCCGACACGCCGGATTCGGACACGTGGCCCCTATATAACGAATCTGGTTACTTAGCCGATCATATAACATAGCTTTGGCTGCCCCAACAATAGTTCTGTTTTTCCGTTCTGCTACTCGATTTTGCTCCAGATTATATGGAGTTGTTCACTCTCTTTTGATGCCCACCTTTGCGCAGAAATCTGTGAAGTCTTTGTCTGTATATTCTCCACAATTATCTGAATGTAATACCTTTATCTTTTTCCCTGTCATATTTTAAACAAGAGCTTTAAACTCTCGGAAACGATCAAAGACCTCATCCCTGGTCTTTAAGAAATAGATCTAGGTTTTTCTGGAGTGATCATAGATAAGGCGACAAAGTATTCACCACCACTAAGAGCTCTTTTTGGACATAGGACTGCAGATATCTGAGTGTATTATCCTAATACACATTTTGCTCTATTGTTACCTCTGTAAAACGCTGCTTTAGAGTACTTCCCTAACACACATCCTCTGCATAAGTCATCATGTTCACTACTAAGGACTGGTACCCCTGTAACAGTGTCTTTGAGCATCCTCAGTGCTCCATGGTGTAAGTACCCCATTCGCCTGTGCCATAATTCATTCCGCTCCTTCTCACCATTACAATTGCTACTTATTAGTGCCATTGGTGATTCAAGCTGCAACCTATACAACTTGTTGCTTCGAATCCCAATTTGCTTTTTCTTCTTCCAGCTTTGATGCTTGACGTATACTTTCTTTCCCATGAAGTATACATCATATCCCTTGTCCTGTAATTGGGACACTGAAATCAAGTTCATTCCTAATCCTGGCACATGCAGAACATTGGTGGCTTGGATGTTAGTCCCTGCTTTCGTCTGAAATGCTATGGTGCCTCTCCCTACTGCAGTACGTTTCGTTCTGTTTCCCATAGTTATTTGGAAGTCCATCTGTTCTTCTTAATAGCTCGAGAAATGTTCTCGTACTCCAGTCATATGAGCTAAAGCTTGAAGCCTCGCTATCAATGTACCAAACATTCGCTGACGTTGAATTTGTTAGGCATGCGAATTCTTCATCCAATCTTGTAGATAATTCTGAGACACTTTCAGTATCCATATTGTGCCAATTTCTGACGCTAACCTGTTCCAGCAACTGCTGTAGGAAAAACTACATCCCACCTGAGACAACCCTCTTTGCTGAATCTTTTGTTGCGTTGTTCCCTCTCCCACTGACAAATTTCGATTGGAAAGACTTACCTCTTTGTCAACTCACTCAAAGAGAGTTTTGCCACAAAATCCAATCTTCTTGGCTTGAACTGCACAATCCTCTGGGAGATTTGAATTTCTGCCCTTGCAGGAATTTCAAATTCCCTTCTCCTTTCAATGCTGGGTCCTCTGACTTATTTCTTTTGCTTCTCTTTAGTTTTGATACCATGTGAAAATTTCTAAATAGAAATCCTATTGCAGTGATTAATATTATTTATTCTACTAATTATCTTAGAAATAAGTTATCCACAATATTCTTATGGGAAATATCGAAATATATTCTACTGCAGCCTTCACAATTAAAACATTGTAAAGAAAAATACTGGCACAAATACAATCACAATGACAAAGTTATTTTTGGACAATTGTCCCCAAAAAAAACCGATGTGGGAAAACCGGTGCAACAGATGAGGGTTTTATTATTCTTCAACAAATTTTCATGTACAAATTACAACCAGCAAAATAGGAATGAGAAATTTTACAGACACTTCTTGACCAAGTCCTACCCCAGGTGAAGCACTTCTTCTTCCCCAGAATCCTTCTGATCCTCTCTACATCAAACTGCTCTCCTTGGCTCAACGTCAAGCTGCCCACACAGGCTCTGCGTCAAACTACCTCTGCGCTGCCTCTCTCTACGTCACCCTGTTCCTGCTCTATGTCTTGCTACCTTGCACTCTCTAAATATGATGATGCCCTCTCTTCCTTTCTCACTTGCAACTCTCCCTCTGATTCGATTTTCTCTTGCCGAACTTCGATAGGTGAGAAAATCGATCTTACTCAGGTAACTGAGTATCTACCTCTAGTGTGTTCTCCAAGTGCCCATCAAGTTTTCTCTTATAATCCTCTCATTGATTAATCAACGACCCATATTAGATTCTAATCAATGGTTATGATCATTTGACTTGATCTTTGCCTTCTTTTAGAAGTTCCACCCACAGTTTAGATTAATACCCATTAATTAATTTAATTTCCTAAGTTTAGACTTAGGGTCCCATTAAAAATAATTAATTATTTTAATGAAACTGTTTCCAGGTGGAATTTCCCAAAACGATTTCTGGGTATTGGAGAATGCATGTGTCTAAACCTTCCTGCAAATTTTGAGGCTTAGAGCACATCCGATGCTACCTCAAATCAACAATGGCATCCTCCCATTCCTGATGATTGACAACTTCTTCAAAAGTGGATGGCTTTGCTTCTATTAGTTTTGTCATGTATGCAACATACCCATAATATCTTTTGGGTTTCTTGCTTTCTCTAAATGAGCCTTTCGCTGCCCCATGACCTTCTGCATCAAGTAGTGTAGATTTCAACCAGTTAGGTTTCTTTCTTGATTCGGTGAGGACCACAGGTTGAATAGGTTCACTGGGACCCTTATCTTCATGATGAGATTCTTCTTCTTCCTTGTTAACTTCTTCAAATACTGGAAGTTATTCGTCATCAGAGTCCATGGGAAGTTCCTTAGATTTCTTGAACGCAACTCTCGTCAAATATGACATCCTGACTTACTTCTATATGGTGTCCTTGCTTTATGTAGATCCTATAAGTCTTAGAGGAATTGCTATAGCCAACAAATTTTCCTCTCATTGCTCATGGATCTAGCTTCTTTCTTTCATCCTTTGGTATATGAATATATATGGGACACCCAAAGATATGGAGGTGTTTTGTAGTTGGTTTCTTCCCAGTGAAGACTTCTTTGGGAGTTCTGTTGTTCAGTGACCCATGGGGACTTCGATTTTGAATATATACTGTTGTCTTCGTGGCTTCACCCCACAGGAATTTTGGTAGATCTTGATTATGTAACATTGCCTTTACACTTTCTTCAATGGATCAGTTCTTTCGTTCTGCAAGTCCATTTTGTTTGGGATTATATGGGACTATCAACTCCTTAATACGAAATTCCTTACGGAAGGCTATAATTTCCTTGGATGTATACTCTCCTCCATTATCGGATCTTAGTATCTTGATTCTTCTTTCTGTAAGGTTCTCTACTTCAGCTTTGAATTCTTGAAATTTTGTAAATACTTCATCCTTGGTTTTCATTAAGTAAACCCAGGTCTTTCTTGAATGATCATCTATAAATGTGACATAATATAGATGACCTCCAAGTGATTTAGGAGTCATAGGGCCACATACATTGGAGTGAATGAGATCCAAGATTTCTTTTGACCGTGAAGCACTGCTTCCAAATGGTCTCTTGGTATTCTTACCCAATGCACATCCCTTACATACTCCTTCGTGATCTTTCTATTCAGGGATTCCATCTACTATGGAGCTTAGAGTTGGAAGGATTTTGAAATGAAGATGACCAAATCTTCTATGCCATAATTCACACGGGCTGATTTCAATGTGAACCAAAGCTTGTGCTAGAGGAGATATCAACCTGTAGAGTCTTCCTTCTCAGATACCAATTACTCTAGCATTCTCTATGCTTGAGTTTTTACTCCATACTACAACCTTTCCATCAATGAAAGCTACTCTATCACCCTTATCTTCTAGACTTGAAATGGAAAGTAAGTTCTTATGCAAACCTGGAACAAATAGGATGTTGTTGAGGTGAATGTTGCTTCCATTTTCCAGCTCTATGGAGGTTGATCCAATTCCTCTTACGGGATAGCTCTTATTATCTCCAAGTTCCACTGAGTAAGAATATTTTCCCTTTGATAATGTCTTCAATTGTTTATGATGACCAGTCATGTGCCTAGATGCACTGCTATCAATTACCCAAATGCTCTCGTCTTGGAATGTGCCAGTGAGTGCCGAGAAGAGACCTTCATCTTTTGCCTTGATTGCTTCCTCCTTTGTAGTGAATAGGAGATTCCATGCTTCCTTGAAGCTTTTCTTGATATAGCTTGCTACCTTTGAACACTTTTTGATGAGCTTCTTCAATGTAGTGGAGATCTTCATAATGCCCTTAGTCAACCTTAGCTTTGATACCATGTTGAGAAATCAAAAGGGCAGTGATTATATAGATTTCTCTTTACTTGATAACTGCTTGTGATGTCCTTTTACTTATTAGCTTTGTTACTTATTATATGTGTGAATCATCAAACAACTACCAAAACAAGAAGAACAAGAACAAAAAATATCGGCTACAAGCAGGGGCCAAAACCTTTCCACTTGAGAGTAAAACCCACAAGTCTCTTCTCTTCCTTATAGATTCTTCAATTGACGAATTCTAAGACCTTGACTTTAGAACCCTCCACGAACAAGACCAACCTCTTTGGATGATGTGCTAACCTTGATCCCGTCAAACCCAATCAAATCTCTTCTAGTAGCGCTTCTTTGACCTCCAACTGCAGAAATTTTGGCCTCCTTTATAGATCTAAAATTGTGTCCCCCCAGGAGTTGCCGCTGCCACACGTGTGAGCTCCGATCTGCCTTTTGAGCCCTCCTTTGACCTTTGCTTGACTTTCCCTCACTTCAGGAGCATGGGGATTACCCTTGGTGACCTTCGCTTGGCCTACTTGTCTCTTTTTCTCCAAGATCGAACTTATACATAGAAACCCTCGGTCTTGTTGTAGAAACCCTAGTTCTCCTTAGCACGTGTGAGAGAAATTTAGCCCAAACACAAATCTCCTTCGTCCTCCTTCACTGCCTTCTTCTTCCTCTTCCTTCACTAGAATGAGTGGTGAGTGAATGTGCTTCAAGTAGGATGAGTTCTCTTCTATTTATCAAGGGTGGACGTGGTTCTTCCTTTAGAGCGACTTGCTAGCTGCCAGGCCGACCTGGTCTTGGAGGGTATCTGGACACTTCTTAAGATAAAAATAATTTTCTTTACAAGTTACAATGTGCCCTATTGTCGCTCAAATTGTATTGGCAACGGGACAACGACTCAAGTCTCCCAACCTCTTCGTTTAAGCTTCTCCCAACAACAGGCTATGTGGGGTAGACCCTATGGAAATGAAATGACGAAGGACAAGTTGGGAACTAACTAGTCTGGGAGACACAGTTGAGTGTCCTAGCACTTGTTTAGATTTAGCAAGATATTAAGGATTCAATTGGATTTAGATATTTTGAAACCAGTGCCTTATGGAGTCAATACTCTTGGTTTACAAAATTTAAAACCAAGTACCAGATGAACAACTATTGCTTTAATGTGTAACTATCCGATATGAAATGCAATTCCTAGGACTTATGTGAAATGCAAGAATCTTGGTTGATTTTACTTAAATGCCTAGTCTAAGTATTGTTGAGAAATCTAGGGCTTTGATATGTTAATGATTTCTCGATCTAGATAACTGCTTGTGAAGTATTTTTAACCTTTTTACTTATTCAAACAAGATCTTTCTTATGTGTGTGTTTGTTAACTTCATCAACCAGCTACCATGAACAATAAACAAAAGAACAATAACACAGGATATAGGCAGCAGCCAGGGCAAAACCTCTCCAACCGAAAACCCACGGTAATTCTTCTTATAGAATCTTCACTTGACAAAATTTCCAAGACCTAGACAAAAACCCTTTGATCGATGTGTCTCCAAGATCAAGGGAAGCACCTTTTGTTACTGCTGTCCTCTTATTGCTGCTGTCCTCTAACTGCTGTACAGTGAACTGGATCAGCTACTATAGGAGCTAGGATCAGCTTCTTCCTTCCTTGTTTTTCCCTTCAAGTTGTACTTACATCAAGAGTAACTACTAATCCAGTTTATACTCAACAACTTGCTCTTCCTCCTGCAATTTCGGTCAGCCCTGTAAGTCTGCAATTTCACTGTGAATGTATGCACATATGGTCAATGAAAGGCTCACCTAGCCTTCCTCTCCCTTCGTTCTTCTTGGAGATTAGTCTTATACAACAAGACCCTTCTCCTTGACCTTAAAACGAACTTCTTTGATGCCTTGTAGGGGACTGTTCTTGCAGCCCTAACTTAACGAAAAACATATCTGCAATTTATGTGAACTCAGTCCACACATGAGAGAGAAATAGGGCTCTTTTAGCCCTCCTATACTTTCGCTCTCCTTGTGGTTTGCTTCCAAATAATTCTGCCCTTCCAACAACCTCAAGATCGAACCCTTTACTCAACAAGATGACCATGCAAGTGGATACCCTAGCTCAGACCTGTTGCTGCACATGTGGACAATCTTCAAGGTAATTCGGATGGCAGGACAGACTTCTTCTTCGCTGGACTGTGGCTCCTTATTTTGACCCTTGACTTCGCACCTTCTCCTTCTTGAGAGCAGGCCGAATTTGATGATTGAGTGAGTCCAAATTGGAGAGGGGTAGGCTCTTTATATAGCCTACACAAGTGACTTTTAGGCCAACTTCTAGGCCGACTTGATACTCGCTTTAAGCCGACATATTAGGAGCCTCCAAGCCAACTTATAATCTGACTTGTATTATCACTTTGGAAGTCTTCTTGATGCCGAATTGCTGGTCCTTTAGCCTTGCATTTGGGGGAGACATTTAACATGGTTTTGCCCTTGATCTTGGAGACACAAACTCATCTTTTTACATACAATTTACAAGTGTAATATTTACATCAATGACAGAAACTTATCGCCTAGCCTAGAGCTCACAATGGGAGCTACTACACAATTTTGAGCATGAAACTCGTGACTCAAATTTACAAAATATTTTGCTAGATACAATTTACATCATTTACATTGGAATGTGTCATTATGAAGGCCGAACCTAGTTACACTTTCTTCAACACTCCCTCTTAACTAGGGAGGTATTCATACATACATGGTACTTGGACAATTTTTCAAGTTCACAGAAGAATTCTCATAAGAAGATCGGATTTGCAGTCCATCTGTGATAGCATCATTTCAACCAACATTGTTTTCATATAGCAAGGCCTTAACTAACAGCTTTGTCTCTCACTTAGATCAAAGCACAATGTTGGCGAGACCAATGACTTTTAGACACACATCATCAGTGTCTTTCTTAGGGTCATACCCACCCGGGTGTTCTCCGAGTATGCCCTACTAGGACTATTCTCATCTTGGGTTCCCAACCCTCAAGAATATCGGTCCTCTTGCCCACTCTTATCTTGGATGCCCTACCACATCCTCAAAGAGTGTCGGATGCCAGATGATTACACAATCCTCCATTCTTTCTTCCAAACTGAAGACAAGAATGTCGTGTCTAACTCTCCCTCTTAACCAGGGATGAGTTCCAAGTTTCACCTTACTCAGAAACTTGTTCAAGTTCCTTTCCTCATAGAAACTTTCTAGAGCTCCCTCTCAAATAGGGACTCTTTCATCAGCACTTTATAGGGTCTTCTAGTTGCTTGATGATCCATAACCTTGATGTCATCACTTTCTTCATATGTAGGGTCCAACCATCCATCACTTTCCTTCATCATGTCATTCCTTCTTTCTTGGAAAGTATCCTTCTTGGCTTTATATCTGGAGCTTTCTTCATAGGGCCAACTATCTTCACTTTTCCTTCAACGGTGATTGCTTTAGATCACAAGGAACATGGTTGTGACATCCTTCACAACTCTTCTTGCCATGGCCTTGCACACATGTCCAGACCTTCTCCAAGAAGTCAAAAACCAAAACAAATCACATATTACCTTTTGGTGATGGCCTTTTCTAGAGACATCTTGTACCAATATCCTACATGCTCCTATCTCCAAGGCTGTTCAAGTGTCAAAGGGTCTTCTTCTTCTTTTACAGTGCTTCATGCCTTCTATCAGGAGATGTCATATTTCTTGGATATTGAATTCTTAAGATCATGGTATCTTCTTGGATCTCTTTCTTCCTCTTTACTGCAGAGCTCCACCTCATGTCTCAAATGAGGTCATATGTTCACCTGCACAAACTAGAGAAAGAGATCTTCTATACCAAAAACAAATGACATGATATCTTAAAATACAATAACATACATACCTCATCAGTCTTGAATCATACCATGATTCTTGTAGCGGACTTCTTGAAGGATCTTTGACCTGCAACGGAGTTGACTTGACTCTTGCAGCTTCTCTTAGTACCATCATTCTGAATTTCATGAACCTGGATTCTTTACAGAGAATATTTGCCTGTAAAACCCTTCAGAGATTCAGAGAACCAAAGTGTTCTCATCTTAGGGTTTCCTACAAATTGTAATTCATTCTTTCCTAGAATCCTTTCATAAAGAAATTCCTATACAACACACTTGTATCATGACTTTAACAGTTCTTTCAGAGGATTCAACATATCCTTATACATCAAGTGTTTCTCTATGAATGGTACAAAATACAATGTACATAGTCAGACAAAACATCCTTCAAGGAACTACTAACCATTACTACATAAGAATGTTCATGAATTTCAACATGTCACAAAATGCTTATGCAATCTATCATGCAACTAAGATATATGTAAGAAAGCAGGAGGTGATCTTTCAATCATAGTAAAGATCTTGTGGGTCCTCCTTTTTCGGCTTCTTTTCATTGTCTTGTATTTCCTGGGTGACATGTGCTGCTTCATGTTTCCTCTTTGCCATTCTTCTTTCGCTTGGGACAATCTCTCCGGTAGTGTCCATATTCGTGACATTCAAAGCATTGAATCTTTGACATGTCTTTCTTGGGATGTTGCTAGTGACCAGACCTTTCAAATTTTCCGAACTTCCCTTTTCTCTTGAACCTGGCAGCAAATGCTTGCTCCTTGGGTCCAACTGCAATGTCTTCCTTGGCCTTCAATCTAGCTTCTTCCACTTTGCATATCGACCACAGATCATTGAGTGAGGATGCCTCCTTTCTAGCCCATATGCTGGCTGTAAAGTTTCCCCAATCCTCAGGCAGTGCATTCAACACTATAGTAGTCATTTCTTGATCAGACATGATTTCTCCACGATCCTGTAATTGATCTCTTATTTCAGAAACCCTCATAAAGTACGGAGCTATACCTTCTTCTTTATTGATTTTCATCTTGTACAACTCATTTCTTAAAGAGATCCCTTCTCCTGCAGTGCTGACGGAGAATAGTTCTATCAATTTGTCATAGATTTCCTTGGCTGTTTCAAGTTTGGCCACATAGGGAATCAAAGAGTCTTTGATAGATTCTATGAGAATCTTTTGAGCTCTTATTTCATTCTTGTTGTACTTGGCCAATTCTTGACTATCAGTAGGAACATAAATTTTCTTTTGCACATGTTCCATAACTTCTTGTTCTTTTAAGTTGATGTCAGTTCTCTTCTTCCAAGCAAGGAAGTTGGCAACCCCAACTAACTTATTGCTTTCCTTGCAAGAGGACATCTTTTCAAGATTAGTTTTGCTCATAAAATAAGATACTTACTTGATATGATGATCCTTGAAGCTTGTCTTTGGATGGCTGCCTTGAGGAAGCTTGTATGTCTGTCCTTCAACTTGAATGTGAGGGAACTTGATATCTTATCCTTGAGGATCTGCTCTTCAACTGGAGTGTGAGGATGCTTGTTGCCTTCCTCTTATAGATCTGCCCTTTAGAATAGTAGATCTTGCCTTCCCTTTGATAGATCTAGGGTTTTGGAATGTAGATCTAGATCTTGTTTTGCCTTCAACTTCAACTGCCTTGCCTCTTCTTTAATGTTCTTTGTCAGCCCTTCCTTGATGTGCTACCATACCCTCTGATACCATGTTGAGAAATCTAGGGCTTTGATATGTTAATGATTTCTCGATCTAGATAACTGCTTGTGAAGTATTTTTAACCTTTTTACTTATTCAAACAAGATCTTTCTTATGTGTGTGTTTGTTAACTTCATCAACCAGCTACCATGAACAATAAACAAAAGAACAATAACACAGGATATAGGCAGCAGCCAGGACAAAACCTCTCCAACCTGAGAGGAAAGCCCAAGGTAATTCTTCTTATAGAATCTTCACTTGACAAAATTTCCAAGACCTAGACAAAGACCCTTTGACCAATGTGCCTGCAAGATCAAGGCAAGCACCTTTTGTTACTGCTGTCCTCTAACTGCTGTACAGTGAAGTGGATCAGCTACTATAGGAGCTAGGATCAGCTTCTTCCTTCCTTGTTTTTCCCTTCAAGTTGTACTTGCATCAAGGGTAACTACTAATCAAGTTTATACTCAACAACTTGCTCTTCCTCCTGCAATTTCGGTCAGCCCTGTAAGTCTGCAATTTCACTGTGAATTTCTGCACATATGTTCAATAAAAGGCTCACCTAGCCTTCCTCTTCCTTCGTTCTTCTTGGAGATTAGTCTTATACAACAAGACCTTTTTCCTTGACCTTAAAACGAACTTCTTTGATGCCTTGTAGGGGACCGTTCTTGCAGCCCTAACTTAACGAAAAACAGGTCTGCAATTTATGTGAACTCAGTCCACATGTGAGAGAGAAATAGGGCTCTTTTAGGCCTCCTACACCTTCACTCTCCTTGTGGTTTTCTTCAAAATAATTCTGCCCTTCAAACAACCTCAAGATCGAACCCCTTACTCAACAAGATGACCATGCAAGTGGATACCCTAGCTCAGACCTGTTGTCGCACGTGTGGACAGTCTTCAAGGTAATTCGGATGGCAGGACAAACTTCTTCTTCGCTGCACTGTGGCTCCTTATTTCGACCCTTGACTTCGCACCTTTTCCTTCTTGAGAGCAGACCGAATTTGATGATTGAGTGAGTCCGAATTGGAGAGGGGTAGGCTCTTTATATAGCCTACACAAGTGACTTTTAGGCCGACTTCTAGGCCAACTTGATACTTGCTTTAAGCCGACATATAAGGAGCCTCCAAGCTAACTTATAATCTGACTTGTATTATCACTTTGGAAGTCTTCTTGATGCCGAATTGCTGGTCCTTTAGCCTTGCATTTGGAGGAGACATTTAACATGGTTTTGCCCTCGATCTTGGAGACACAAACTCATCTTTTTAGATACAATTTACAAGTGTAATATTTACATCAATGACACAAACCTATCACCTAGCCTAGAGCTCACAATGGGAGCTACTACACAATTTTGAGCATGAAACCCATGACTCAAATTTACAAAATATTTTGCTAGATACAATTTACATCATTTACATTGGAATGTGTCATTGTGAAGACCGAACCTAGTTACACTTTCTTCAAAAAGTATGACCTTTGATCTTTATCTATATTGAGCCTAAAATCTATAGTAAGTGGCAGAGAGAAGTCAAGGTGAAGCACATGAGGGTGTGATTAACAATCTCTCTCCTTAAAATCTAACGTACCTGGTACCTCCGGTGCTGCAGAGATTATGGTTCTGACGACTGCAGGGTCACTGTTCTAAATACTAGAAAGGCTAGACTTGTCAAGATAAGATGAAAAGGTATTCCTATCTCTCTTTGTTAGGATGCGAATGCAATGTGAAGTTAGAAGATGGTTGTTAGAGGAAGATTGCTATAGCCTTAGAGTACTTAGATTATGGTTTATCTTGAGTTATATCGTCAAGTGCTGATTTAGAAATTCAATAGAGAATAAATGCCAACTCTGGAAGTGCCAACAAGCTAAAAGGAAACTCACTCAACTTGATAATTGCAATATGCACAATTTGCCACAGATCCACAATAGAGTACCCAATCTCAATGAAAAATGCCTATGACAATTGCTTGATATTCCAAAACAAATTTTCTAAGAGATGCCGAATATGCAATTAGATCTCAATCATTTATCATAAATTACTCAATGATATGCAAATTGGAGTAAATCACCTTCAATGCTACTTAGCGTAGAGAGAACTAGATCTTAGCACAATTATCTTTCACAAATCAATAGAACAAGAATACTTTTGAGCAAACTAGAACATTAAATGCCAACAACTCCTTATGGTTATCTCCTTGACCAAATGTGTGAAACAAATGTGCTTCAGCAGGTGAACTTGTGTGTGCACAAATTCAGATCACGAAATTCAACAAGCATTAAACTTCTGAAATACCAATATCAACAATTATTTTCAATCTTACTGATGATGCAAAGCAGTTCCCTTTCACAAAATGATCTAAAATTACTTAAAATTCCAGAGATCAAATTTATGACAGCAGTTAGGTTCAATGATTATAAGAGCAGCAAATAAACTTATGACAACAGAGAATGCCTATTGCAAAAAGATATATTAGCCCTCTGAAAACTTTATGATAGTCACTTAAAATTTGTGATGAAATTTATTAAGTAAATGCCCAAGTGTGTTAAGGATTCTTTAGTGTTAAATGAGTTTTAATACCACTGTTATGCAAATTTATTTCACTGAAATGTCAAGATAAGGGTTAGAAAAATGCACCAGGAAGCCCCAGGGCTTGAAGACACTTGCCGGATCAGCAAACCAAATCACCCATACTTCAGATCTGAATCAAATTTCTTGACTTAACTTCAGTAGATGCTTCAAATTTATGTCACCATGACTACAAAGTTTGTGAGGGCAGCATTAAGGTAAGATTGAAGGGGCAACAGAGAGGAAGACAGGCCTGCGTTGAGCCTTGAGGGCTGCTATAGGCAGCAAGAGGCAGAAAAGAAGGCTGCGTTAAGGCAATGTGAGGGTTAGAGGAGAAAGGTGAAGGCCGAGAGGGAGAATGAGGCTGCGGATGGAGGAAAGGAGCCAATGGAGGAGATTAGCAGGCTGCCACAAGGCAAGAGGGAAGCAACCGAGGGAAGAAGGGAGATGGGGCTGTGGATGGGCTGCGTTCAGCCTTGGAGGAGGCAAAGCGGAGATTTAAGGGAGCAGTGTGAGGGAAAAGAGCTGCGGATGAGGAGAAGGGAAGAGAGGAAGGGAAAATGAGTGTGTTGTGAGCTAGAATGGGCCAGAGGAGGAGGGTTTGGAGCTGCGGCAGGGTTATGGAGAGGCCCGGGAGCAGAAAAGAGCTGCGGCAGGCAGGAACAAGGGCTGATAGGTGCAGCGACAATGAAATAAAGGCAGCAAGAGAGGGTTTAGGGGGGAGCAGCAAGGCTTGGAGGTTGCTAGAAAGCCACAACAGGGATTTAGAGGGCAACGTTAAGCCCCAAGGGCTTTAAATAATTTGCCCAAGTCTCACAAAAATTTGTGAAACCCTAGATCTTCTCCTTCACTAAATAACCTTGATTTAGTTGAATTGAGGCTTTTGTGATCCATATCACATTTATGAGAGATTTTTCGGTTTAAATCACATGATATTTCATTTGTCGACGCGTTTCGAACCAACCAGTGTGGTTCATCGCCAGGACAAGTTGAAGAATCAGATATGACTATTTAATATGCACAGCTAGATCTGATTCTTCAACTTGTCCTGACGATGAACCACACTGGTTGGTTCGAAACGCGTCGACAAATGAAATATCATGTGATTTACGCCGAAAAATCTCTCATAACCTTGATTTATTTGGCCATGCAAACAAAAAATTGAGACTAGATCTTACCCTCCAAGGCCTAGATCTATCTCAAACCCCAAAATTTTTGTTGAATAACTTCTGATCTCTACCTGCACATTTAAAAAATGAAACACCCAAGACCCAATATATACAAAATTTGAAAATAAAATCCCAGAACCCCCAAGGAGTTATAAAATTAAAATTATTTTACAAATTAATTAGATATACACAAATAAAATATAGAGCTGCTGGATCTAAGGAGTATGAGTCCAACTCCGCTCCCAGATCAGTGGAAATAAGCTCTTCCTAGCCAGATCTATCAATTAAACACAATATATAAAACATAAATAATTTTAAATGAGACACTAGCCAAGAAACCCTGCAAGAGAAACTTTGTTAGATAAGTCTCGAGATTTAATCAGGAAGGCTCTTCAGTTCTTATGCCTTGGGAGTTGGTTGGTCGAACCGATGACTTCCCCTCATGCCCAAGCTTCCGAATATAAAAGATCTTTGCACACTTAAATCAAGTTGTAAGATCGATATACATAAAATAACACTACAATCTTAAAAAATTAGAGATATCTGCTAATTTAATCGAATTAAAATGCTATCTTAGATCTAATAACTTGAACAAGATACCTGTGCAATAAGTTATTCCACAAAGGCTAATAATCAACAACTTCTAAAATATAGTTCAACAGAGCATTAAGAACAGTATTACCATAAGAAGTAGGAGAGAAACACCACCATCAATGAAAACCCCAAAGACTTTTGCGTTATTATTATTCAAGAAAAATTACAAGAGAGCTTCGAGAGCTAGTACACGATTCAAAGATCGGATTCTTTGTGAGACAAATGACCTCTAATTTATAAATAAATTCTCCAAACGGCTAGTTGGTTTGATCCCCGTCAAAGTAATCTTGACCGTTGATAAAGATTTGATTATCTTTTAATCTCCACCGTCGAAATATTTATTTTTTGAGGAATTTTTGAATTTATCTTTTAATTCATTTATAATTAGCCCAGAATTAATTATTTTGAGTCAATTTCCTCAAAAAATTGACCTTCACTTAACCACCAAGGCTCAAGGGTCTCAAATTTCTTGAAATTTTCAATATTCCCTTGGTGGGGGACCTCCAAAAATTAATTTCTCTAGGACCCACGAATTTTTTTATTTGGAGAATTTATTTTCCTTAAGACTTTAATTTTGACTCTAATTAATTAAATTTCTGGCTTAGGATTTTTAATTTATTTTTTCCAGAAAATTTAATTAATTGACACATGAGGGGATTAATAATTTTTTCCAACCCTCTAATATTTTAGCACCATGGCTAAAATATTATTTACATAAGATAATTACATTTCAACTCTCAAAGGGGGAAAACCCATTCGTTATAGACCCTCAATTATTTTACCCAATTCTGCGACTCAATATGATCTAGTAGACCAAGTGATTTGTAATAAAATAATTTAGCCAATTAGCTAAAATTATTCTCAAATCACTTTTATAGAAGACTCGATTAGAACACTAGGACTCACCTAAGATCTTGATGACAAAATTCACCCTAGCTTTGGGGTGAGGCTGGAGGGAAAAACTCTGCCGATCATCTATGTTTAGAAACACAGATGAATCAATGAGACGAAAAACCTCCTAGGATGAAAATCGTCATCAAAATAATAGGCTTACCTAGGTTGTTACATACATTTATGGTCTTACTAAGGTCATTTACATTACAAACTGCAGAATGGGTTTGTAACTCTAAGAAATTGATGACTAATGAATCCAGGATGATTTGAATGTCCGAACATGATGGAATCCCTTTGCAAAAAAGTGTAATGTTTTAGGGTAGTTGACATAGAGTGGTCAACATCTGGCTCTACTTGGGGACATGTTGCTTCACCGAAGGAATGTGAGAATCCAAAATCTGCATCCAAGCAACACAAAAATTCATATAAGTAGCATCCATCCAAATATCATCCAAAAATTATCATATAACATTAAGCACATGAAATAGAAGCTCTACTAACAAGAAATGAGAATAAAATTTAACCTATGAAATGGAATGATGAAGTAAAAGCTACTTTAACAATAGAAATAAATAACGAGTAGGGTTAGAAATACAATACAGAGGATGCCCAATGGCATCAAATGTCATCTTTGAAGAACAAGTTAAGCATTTGGCCTTTCGTAGGTAAGTCAAGTGGTTCACCATCCAATGTGCTCAAGTGAAATGAATTTGGTCCAACGATGCCTTTGATAATGTAAGGACCCAACCACAAACAATGAAACTTCTTGTAATTTCCTGGTTTCTTATTTCTGCGATCCCAAAGTAGTACCATATCTCTAACCTCCAAAGATCTAGGTCAAGAAGATTTATCAAAAAATTTTCTAACATTAGATTGGTTTTTTGCACATATTATCAAAAGATTTTCTTCAAGTTTCATCTAACTCCACAATTTGACCAATTCTATTTTGGACAACATCTTTATCAGTGGAAAATGCTGAAGGAGTTGATAAGCTGGTAATTTTAAGGTGCACAGGTAGAGTTACATCTGAACCATAAACTAATTCAATGTAATATTCCTGGGGAATTTTTATAGTAAATAACAAGGCATACATAGACAAAAAAAACCACAAAAATTAAACACATGAATCAGAACACAAATATGCATTGCTGAGCCATTTTATTATAACATGAAGAGGGTAGAATTAGGTGCTGAAAAGAGTGCACCTGGGCTTTCCGAAGGCAAGCTAGCTAAGCCCAGATGAACAATAAGAAGTCCACCTCAAGTATGCAGCTGCTCTATCTCCTGGCTCTGTGCTGAACTACCCATAAATACGTTGCTGGGTGAGAAGATCTGCTATTAGGGTCTGCTCTGGTGCTAAGAAAATTCCAGGAAATTAACCCTGACCTCTCCACCAAATACCCAGAATACTAAATAACCCACGAAGGAATTAGGCTATGGTTGACCTTGGAAATTCAACCCTCTTTTCCTTCTATGCTCTATTGTAGGGAAATTTGACCCACCTGTCAATCCTGCTGCAAATGGCTCCAAAAATAGTTGCAAACTGCAAGCGAAGGATATCCCGGACGACTCCTCAAATCTCAGGGCAAAACTCCCTTCACTCCTCAACTCTCAAGTGTGCCTCCTCCTCCTCTAATGTTTGGGGCTTGCTTTTAAAATCGATGTGGCACCTCTAAACCCACATTTCCTAAGTGCAAGCATGTTAAAATTGGCAACTAGGGCCAAACTCCATGTGGGTCATTTTATTTATGACAACTGATATTTTTCTTGGATCCCTTTCATTGAAAGGTGTAGGATTGATCTAAAGATCATTTGATTCGGATAAGTATTCATGGAGTTATGAATTTATTTGTGTTATAAGACAATTCGTCAAGGTCGGCCAACAACCAAATAAACCCCACATGTGCTCAACGTTTTAGTATAAAAGGAGATGACTTGAGAGTCATTTCTCACACACACTTCTATCTTGATTTCTCTCTCCACTTGTCTTGGGTTTTAGTGGAAGAGAAATCTAGGAGTGGAAGCCCTAGATGTTCAAGGAAAAGAGGCTTCCCTAGACACAGATGGAAGGCAGCCCTAGACGCAGATGGAGGGCAGCCTTAGACGCAGATGGAAGGCAGCCCTAGACACAGACTAAAGGGTGCCCTAACGCAGACCTAAAGGCTGCCCTAAACGTTGGTCTAATCCAACCCTAAACGCTGATCTAATTCAGCCCTAACGCAGTCAAGTTTATGGGCCGCAGTGAGGGTTTGCTATAGGTGACAGCGTGGTAAGTAAGGGTTGTTCCAAGTGCATAATGCGGGGTAGATTAGGCCGAGGAATAGCTGTGTGGACAACGAAGTCATAGCTGCAATATAAGGGGTCAAAGGAACAACGTGGAGGCTGCCCTAAACAATGTAAAGGTGCTAAAGGGACAGCATGACCTTAGCCACAATATGAAGGAGCTGAAGGGACAACGTGGCCTTAATCGCAATCAAACAAGGCCTAAAGAAATAACGTAGGTATGGAGGGTTATCCCCTTGGAGAACCGCAGTCTTTAGAAGGTTGCCTTGCTGATTTGTATGGAAGATAAGGGTTGTAGGGTGATTCCCTATCCAGTGATGCAATGTAGTAGTGCAACGTGGTGAAACAACACATGGCAACAAGGTTACATGGTGCTGCAAACTAGTGCAGCAAAGTAAATATATAGCCCGCCTACATGGTGTTGGCAAGATGCATGGACAACAGGCTACATAGTGCTGCAAAGTCACATAGGACAACAACAAGGTATAGCAACTATGTTGGGACAACAGTACTAATAGGACAACAAAGGACATAGTGTTGCTAACATGCATGGGACAACAAGGTGACATAGTGCTACTAACATGCATGGGACAACAAGGTGACATGGTGCTGCTAAGACACATGGACAACAGCTAGGTATGCCAAGACATATGGGATAGCTACAAGGTATGGCAAGGCAAAGTGAGACAGTGGCTGTGACATGGCAGAAGGCACATGGTACAGCAGCAAGCATGGTACAACAACAAGCATGGACAACATGGATAGTAGTGGCAAGCATGGTGCTACAAGCACATGAGACATGCAGTATGACAACATGGTTCAACCATGGCACATGGGACAATAGTGCAGCATAAGGTGCAACAGTCATGAGGTCCAACATTGTGATGATGGGTGTAGCATGGTGCAGCACGGTGAGGAGCAACATGATGACGAGATGCAGCGCAATGAGAGGTCAAGGAGTCACCTTGGAGAATCAGTTGAAGCAACATGTCTTCAATTGATCTCATATATCATCTTCCTAGAGATGATCTCTGCTCTTATCTAGAAAAGTCAAAGTGTTGACTTCTGTTGTAAATGTACTATCTCTCTCTCTCTATGCTGAACTATTGAAGAACATAAAAGAAGAATTGATCAAGGGTTTCCCCACATTGGGGTTTGTCCTTGGCTAGCGCCACATCTTGTGTCCTCTTGTCTTGGCTTGCCTTCTGTGATTTATGTTTATGTTATATCTGCTGTTTACTTTAATGCTAATGTGATTGCTAATCTGGAAAAGATATTGAGCTAACTATGAAAATTAAAATAAATTGCTCTAAGCATAGAACATACCTAAAATTAACATGGTATCAGAGCTGAGGTGAAGACAAAGCCCAAGCAAGAGTGAAAGAGCAATCACTGAAGATAGTTGGGAAAGGACAAAAGGATCAATGGATTTCTCATCCCTCTTCAAATTCACCAAGGGTAAAGTTGAACTAGAGAATATTATCAGAATGGCGCAACGGAAGTTTCTGATGGCCTAAAGATCACTTCAATAGAAAGTCTGGATCTAAAGGTGGAAAGAAAGACAGATGCCTTGTTTGCAGGTCATCAAGGAAACAACTGACTCTTCAGAGAAAGCAAGGAACCCCAGGTATGAAGAAACAAATGTTGTTTCTGATAAGATAAAGAAGCATTATCTTGTATTGGCCCTCTCCTTCAGATTCTGTGGGAATTTGGCTTATTGATTATAATGCTTCAAGGCACTTCATCGGATAGAAGGGTGCTCTCTCGAATTTGGTAAGAGACGGAAACAATTGTGGGATTATACTTGGAGCCGATGCCACCTATCCCAGAAAGCGTGTAGGAAATGTTACCCCTCAATTGAATGAGGGTAACTCGATTCATTTACAAAATCTCTTTTATGTACCTGATCGCAAGAAGAACGTGGTGTCCATTTCAGCAATGGAAGTCAAAGGTTTCAGGGTGGCATTCATCGATGGAAAGGTACGTGTTTGGAAATAGAATTTTCAAAGATGTTTTTTTTCATGGGTTCGGGTTGGCAATTTGTATCAAGTTGCAGGATGGTCCATTGGGGATCATGTCAATTGACATATCTCATCTATAACACTGGAGGTCTACTTATGAGGCCCTACTCGATGTGAGTCAGATGGTGACAAGGATGCCTGAATTCAAGAAGAGCATGAAGGTACATGTCTGAGATGTACCGAAGGAAAATATTACAAGGGGACCATTCCCCTTATGTAGCAGGTCCACAGGTTTGGAACAACCCGAGGAGTTTGAGATTCATGATCGGGAATCTCATGTATACAGGTGGAAGAAAGCCCTCTATGGCTTGAAGCAAAACACCCCGGGCATAGTATGAGAGGATTGATAGCTGTCTGATGAAGCTGAGATTCACTAGGAGTGAAACCGATCCAAACCATTGCTCGAAGGTTGTGGATGATAGACCTCTCATACCGACACCTTCTAAGGACGACCTATTTCTGACAGGTGCAGACCCTCTCATTTGCAAAAGTAAGAGGGAGTTGGATTCCGGATGTGGAACGGTAAACTGCAAGCCCGTGACTACCTCGAGGATCTTAACTTTCAGAAGTTATGGTAGCGATGCTGGACCAGATTTGGGAAATGCCTCTGAGTTTCATAAACTCATTCGCGTTGATGTTCTTGGTGAACTTCCATCCGGACATATGTTTTGCAGTTAGCATGATGAGCTCATATATGGTTGATTCTCATTGGATTGTTGCCAAGAATATTCTGAGATATCTTTGAGGCACAATCTCTCATGAATTAAGATACACTGCCGGAAATGTGAAGCTGCATGATTATTCGAATGTTGACTAGGCAGGGAGTGTGGAGGATTGCAAGAGCACTTCTGAGTGCTGGTTCTCTTTGGATTCTGCTTCAATATCATGGATGAGCAGGAAGCAAAAGTCGGTTGCTATAAGCACCGTCGAGACCGAATACATAGCTACGAGTATGATCTCATATGAAGCTGCCTGGTTGTGGAAGCTCTTCAGTGAGCTGTTTGTACACATGATGGATACCATCGTGATCTTTTGTGTCAACCAGGGGGGGATTCGATTGTTGAGGAATCCGTATTCTATGATTTCTCCAACAGATAGACATCAGATACTACCCTATGAGGGATATGGTACATCGATGAGCAAGGAGGCTCCATCACATTGAGACTGATGTACAGGTCGCAGACATTCTGTCAAAGCCCCGGGGAAAGGTCAAATTTGTGACTTTCCCGAACGACTTGGAGTCATTGAGAGACCCTCTTATGAGGCTCCTGCATGTTGCATGCATTGAGCTCTGGGATCTCCGAGGGGGCTTGGGGTACTTACTGGCGCAACACGCGACCATAGGGCGACTCACCTTCCCCTAGTGGTGTGCTGTGTATAGGGTGAATGGCTCAGCCTTCCCCTGTGATACCCCGAGGCGACTTAGGGACAAGATGAATGGTTCTCTTGTCAAGGCATCCTACCCATGCAGTGTGGTACTCATTGGAAGTACCTCTCATCTGGCCAATGAGCAGGGAAATGGGGTTAGGGACCATAGTAGTACTATCGATGGATGCATCGTTGTATCTACCGTACTCCCTATGCTAGGATGACCTCCATTGATCTGGGATCAGCATGAGTGGTTCGAGACACTCTCTTGTGATATTGATTTGGGATTAGCATGAGTGGTTCGAGACACTCTCTTGTGATATTGATCTAGGATCAATAAAACTGACTACGGTTCAGTAGAGAATGGTATGAGACATTCTCGATCAATTCTTCTTCTTCATGGTTCAACAGAGCAAAGCGGAGCAGTGCATGGCACTGATGGCAAAGATAGTATAGTCAGACATATGGATCAGCGGATGGAGTTCTTCCTAGTTGAGAGGGAGTGTTAAAATTGGCAACTAGGGCCAAACTCCATGTGGGTCATCTTATTTATGGCAGCTAATATTTTTCTTGGATCCCTCTCATTGAGAGGTGTAGGATTGATCTAAAGATCATCCGATTCCGATAAGTATTCATGGAGTTATGAATTTATTTGTGTTATAAGATAATTCGTCAAGGTCGGCCAGCGACCAAATAAACCCCACATGTGCTCAACGTTTTAGTATAAAAGGAGATGACTTGAGAGTCATTTCTCACACACACTTCTATCTTGATTTCTCTCTCCACTTGTCTTGGGTTTTAGTGGAAGAGAAATCTAGGAGTGGAAGCCCTAGATGTTGGAGGAAAAGAGGTTGCCCTAGACGTAGATGGAAGGCAGCCCTAGACGCAGACTAAAGGGTGCCCTAACACAAACCTAAAGGCTGCCCTAAATGCTGGTCTAATCCAGCCCTAAACGCTGATCTAATTCAACCCTAACACAATCAAGTTTATGGGCCGCAGTGAGGGTTTGCTGTAGGTGACAACGTGGTAAGTAAGGGTTGTTCCAAGTGCATAATGTTGGGTAGATTAGGCCGAGGAATAGCTGTGTGGACAACGGAGTCATAGATGCAATATAAGGGGTCAAAGGAACAACGTGGAGGCTGCCCTAGACAATGTAAAGGGGTTGAAGGGATAACGTGACCATAGCTGCAATATGAAGGAGCTGAAGGGACAGAGTGGCCTTAACCGCAGTCAAACAAGGCCTAAAGAAATAACGTAGGTATGGAGGGTTATCCCCTTGGAGAACTGTAGTCTTTAGAAGGCTACCTTGCTGATTTGTATGGAAGATAAGGGTTGTAGGGTGATGCCCTATCCAGTGATGTAGTGTAGTAGTGCAGCGTGGTGAAACAACACATGGTAGCAAGGTTACATGGTGTTGCAAACTAGTGCAGCAAAGTAAATATACAGCTGGGCTACATGGTGCTGGCAAGATGCATGGACAACAGGCTACATAGTGCTGCAAAGTCACATAGGACAGCAGCAAGGTATAACAACTATGTTGGGACAGCAGTACTAATAGGACAACAAAGGACATAGTGCTGCTAACATGCATGGGACAACAAGGTGACATAGTGCTGCTAACATGCATGGGACAACAAGGACATAGTGCTGCTAACATGCATGGGACAACAAGGTGACATGGTGCTGCTAAGACACATGGACAGCAGCCAGGTATGCCAAGACATATGGGACAACTGCAAGGTATGGCAAGGCAAAGTGAGACAATAGTTGTGACATGGCAGAAGGCACATGGTACAACAACAAGCATGGACAACATGGCTATCATGGACAACATGGATAGCAGTGGCAAGCATGGTGTTGCAAGCACATGAGACATGCAGTATGACAACATGGTTCAACCATGGCACATGGGACAGTAGTGCAGCATAAGGTGCAATAGTCATGAGGTCCAGCATTGTGATGATGGTTGCAACACGATGAGGTGCAGCATGATGACGAGATGCAGCACAATGAGAGGTGAAGGAGTCACCTTGGAGAATCAGTTGAAGCAGCATGTCTTCAACTGATCTCATGTATCATCTTCCTAGAGATGATCTCTGCTCTTATTTAGAAAATTCAAAGTGTTGACTTATGTTGTAAATGTACTATCTCTCTCTCTCTCTCTCTGCTGAACTATTGAAGAACATAAAAGAAGAATTGATCAAGGGTTTCCCCACAGTGGGGTTTGTCCCTGGCTAGCGCCACATCTTGTGTCCTCTTGTCTTGGCTTGCCTTCTGCGATTTATGTTTATGTTCTATTTGCAGTTTACTTTAACGCTGATGTGATTGCTAATCTGGAAAAGATATTGAGCTAACTATGAAAATTGAAATAAATTGCTCTAAGCATAGAACATACCTAAACTTAACAAAACATGAATGAAGACAAAATTGACCAAAATTGATATTTCACTTAGCAATAATGCTAAGTGGGAATATCACAGTCCTCCCCACCAAAACGTTGCTTGTCCTCAAGCAACTGTAATGAAGGATGCTGAAGTATTTTCTCCCCTTCCCAAGTGGCATCCTCATCTAGTAGGCTCCTCCATCTGATCAAGAACTCTTTGATGACCCTGTTCCTCAAATGCCTCTCTCGAGTGTCCAGAATAGCCTCCGGCTCCAGCACTAAGTGCCCCTCATCATCCGTAGGGGGTAGCTCTGCAACTGCTGTCTTCGTGCTTTTTTTTAGGCAAGATACATGAAAAATGTTGTGCACCCGACTACCCGAGGGTAGCTCTAGCTCATATGCCACCTCCCCAACTCTGCGAGTGACTCTGTATGGCCCATAAAAACAAGGCTTGAGCTTCTCGGCCCCCTTTTGCTTGAGCGATGACTTCCTGTACGACTAAAGCCTCAAGAAGACCAAGTCCCCTACCTCAAACTGTCTCTCAACTTTGCCCCTGTCTGCATAAAGTTTCTGTTGGTTTTGGGTTGTCCACATGTTGTCCTTGAGAGCCCGTAAAATGTCTTGGCTCTCCTGTATCCAATCCTTGGCCCTAGGGGCCTTGTTGTCTCCAAACATCACGTCAGCAAAAAGATAATGCATCGTAACCATATAGAGCTCGGAATGGGGACATACCTATGGACATGTGGTATGTGGTGTTGTAGCAGTACTCTCCCAAATGTAACCACCGTATCCATGCTCACTGATGGTCTGTCACATAGTTACGCAAGTAACCCTCCAGTGATTTGTTAACTATCTCCTTTTCCTGTTTGTCTGAGGGTGATAACTAGTGCTCGGAGAGAGCTCAGTGCCCACCACTCATAATAGCTCTTGCCAAAATCCCCCCATGAACCTATTGTCTAGTCACTGACAATGGTCTTGTAGTCGAAACACCGCCCTGAAAAGCAATTCAGCCACCTGTGAGGCCGAGTACCAGGCTGAGATGGCAAAGAAATGTGCAAACTTGGTCAGTCGATCAACCACCACGTAAATGCAATATTTGCCATGTACTGTGGGCAACACGGTAATGAAGTCCATCGATACACTCTCCCATTTCCCCTCAGGGATAGGAAGAGGCTGTAGCAACCCAGCAGGGTGTGACTGCTCACCCTTGTTCCTCTGGCATCCTGACATGCCTCATAACGTCATCCTTCAGGCCCCTCCATGCAAAACGCTCCCTGATGGCCCTATACGTCTTTGTGAACCCTTGGTGCCCGACTAGTGGTGAGTCATGGGCAGCCTGTAAAATCTTCTCCCTTAGTTGGGAGTTAGGCACCAAGTAAATCTGCTCTCTGTAGTAAATCACCTCATTCATCACCCTGTACTGGTCATCTATCACCGCCCCATCAAGGACCTCACATGCAAATCGATCCTTGGAGTACTCCACTAGTAACAACGCCCTCCAATTTGGGGCAATGCTAATCAGCGAAAGGGTAGGCGGATTCATGTCTGAAAATCAGGACACGTCGTGTCTGATTGGGACACTTCGAATCCGGAACGTGTCCCAATCAGGACACTTCGAATCCGAAACATGTCCCGATCAGGATACTTCGAATCCAGAAATCAAGAACCCGCATGACATTATAAAGGTGTATTTCCCCATTCTATTTGCACATTCACTTGTTTAGTTTGTTGTGGGTGTTTGGGAGCAAGGAGCAAAGGGTGTGGGAGCATTTTCAAGGAGATTCAAGCAACAGGTAAGTGCTAGAGCCTGTCAGATTTGATGATGGTGATACTATAGAGGGGTCATCCTCCACACCAGCAGATGCAGAGATGACTTTGGATACAAAGGAGGAGGATGCAACAGAGGAGAGCAGTGGTGACCATGATGATGAGGACAATGATGCTAATTTTGATGATGACTATGAGGATTGATGACTCATGATCATGAGCTACCTATTGCCTTGAGGCTGTATACTTGTAGTTGTCGTTGTTTTGTATTTGCTATTTGTATTTGCCATTGGCATTGCACAACCTATGTAAACAGTAACACATTTTGATTTTGATGACTCGTTGAGAAAACTACAATATCTTTATTTTACTATCTTGTCTTTCTCCTATTGGATCATTGATGAATTGAATATGTATTATAAACTTATAATTTATCATTTATCATTTATGTCACATTTGTCTAAGAAATATCTAATTTTTAAATATATATATATATATATATATATATTAATAAAATAATATATAACATATCCGAACGTGTCCTGTTCCGGGGGTCAACATGTCCGTATCTAACACTCGAATCCCTGTATCCGTCGAATCCCGAATCCCCATGTCAGGTGACTTAGACGAACAGGATCCACCCTGCATGTCAGAGGAAGCGATGAAGTCATTGTTAGGCATTGCAGATTGGTATGCCTCACCGTCCGGCACATTCATCTGAGTGTTTAGTGTGGAGAAGCCTCTGCATGTTCTGCCAAAGTTTGCTTTGGACGTGCTTGTCATGCAGGAAGTAGCATATCATGTCTTAGCAGGATTGACAACTAGGCTGCAGCGGAAGAAGAAGGCACCTTGGCCCACTCTTTCGTTGCGGATTGGGTTATATGAGATCCAGAGCATCAAGCAAGCAGATGTCGAAGATGAACAGATGAAGTACCCGTTCAACCTCTGAAGCTTCAACCTGTATGACCCACATTGCATTGTGAAGGATCACTGCATGAGAGTTCAGTTCAATTGGATCCATGGGGCATTTCATTGGGCTGAGGAAGACTCATGGAGGTATTGCTACAATTACTCCAGACCCAATGAACAGGTCGGTTTCGCCATAGAGTGGTTAGCACGGCAGCATGAAGCAGCACCACGGAGAACACCAGCAGTAGCAGCAACAACAAAGGCAACAGAGCCAAGCATACCTATGCGCGACAAAGGGAAGAGAAAGATTGTCGACTGCATGGAGGAACAAAGTTGCAAGTTTCGAGCATATCCACTTGTAGAACAAGCAGCTATGGCTATCCAATATAAGAGGCAGCAACGCGACAAGCGAATTGCGCGAAGGCATAGGGATAAGAAGAGAATGGAAGAAGCGGAGAAGGAGTTGCATGAGTTGAGGGAGCAACTCCGCAGAGAACAAGAGTTGTGCCAACAAGAGAAGGAAGCACAGTAGCAATAGATTCAGCAGGGGGCGCATCACGTGCAGACAGATGAAGCAGCGCCCGTACAAGTAGTTGATTCTTCTGAACAACTGGCATCAGGCGAACAGGGTGAACCCTCGCAAGGGCAAGACTTTGCTCATGAGATAGAACAGGCTCTTGAACAGTTGGATGCAGACATGGAGTAGCAGGAGTTGGAACAAGACACTGACCTCATGCCTCACCAAAGAGAGGTCGACTCACCTGCTTCAATGCATCCAGACGATGAGCAAGTCTCGGATGACCAAGGAGGCACTGAGATCCTTGGTGGTCAACCGAAAGCAGAGATGCACAACATCTCCTTTGACGAATCTCATCACAAAGTTGTGCAGTCTCAGAGAGTACCAAATCTGGAAGACCAAACATCCCTTGCGCAATTTGAAGAGCAAGTGATCGTGACTGATGTGCATAAGCATCCCGTTGCATTGGCCGATGCAACTAGAGTGTATGCCGAAGACACTAGCTCAAGTTTTCGTTTTCTCATAGCTGAGAATGAGTGAATGGCAAAGGAACTATAGGTGGCCAAGTAGGGAGGAGACTTGGTGACAATGTCCGCCCGAGTTGAACTGAAGAAGGCAATACTAGATGAAGTGTTGTCCTTGGACACAGTTATGCGAGCATTGTACTCCAAGTTTGGTACCGTGCATCAAGCAGTCGTTCATCTCCACGGATGGCAGCAGCGATGTGCAAGAAGAGTATGCATCTTGAAGAACATACATACTGTTGTTGATAACATGCGAGCATGGACGATGAAGTACAAGGGAGCCTCGCTTCACTTGCCAAAGATGATGAAGGCCAATGCGGTCGAGCTGCAAGCATGTATCTGGAGTCAGATCCGGAACTATGAAGACCTACTGCAACTCATCACTAGCATACAAGCTTCCCATGCACGAGTATTCAAAAGCATGGAGGTTATAGTGCACACTCATGCGATCCCATCACTTGGGACCCTCACTCAGGCGAAGACCAAGAAGTAGGTCCAGCTCAGACTTGCTTATCAGTGCAGACATCATGCACAAGTACGTTGCTAGTCCGGCCACACTAAAGACAATGATGCGCATGCTCACAGATGAGTTGGACAGAGGAGCCCGAGTAGTGTACCCAGATGCTATGGAGGCAAGGTTTAGGTTTCAGACGGATGTCACAGCAGAACACACAGACACTCTCAAGGACTACCAATCTTGGCATCAATATGTCACTGTTGATCAGCATGAGGATGTCGAGCAGTTGGACTTCTATGGTTGTCTAAGTCCGAATGATGTCTAGTTTGGCTTGTCCAAGCCATTGTTCACATGGGTACATGTGCATTGTAATGTTGAGTCATGTCAAGTGTAAGTCAAGTGTCAAGAGTGGATGTAATAGTCATAGAGTAGGTGAAGAGTCATGAGGGTAGTTGAATGGTCACAAAGGGGAATGTCAAGGGTCACCCCACCCTTTGTTATAAATAGTCCCTCATAACTCATTGTATAGGCTTTTGGTCAGCCAAGCTTCTACTAAGACTATTTTGAAGAAGGCTTGGACAGTATTGTAACGCGCCTTGGCTTCTCCACTGCACAGAGCTAGTACATCTCTTTGGAGGAGCAGGCGAATGTGGCTATAACGTTCCACTGTTGGGGCTAGCAGGTTTACATGGATGTATTGTATGATTGTGACTTACACTTCTTTATATAATAAGAGCCAACACATTTTCATGCATATGTTGTTATTGTAGTTGGACTGCTCTAGTTGCTTTAATGATATGTGTTGTTTAACTTACGTACTTGTGTATGAACTGATTCACATGCAATTATATGAATCTTGTTGTTAATGTGTTGCATATGTTGTTAATGCTGTCATCGTCCGTGTCAACTGCTCTGCCGGACATCAGACAGACCTTTCACTTGAACCTTGCTATAACAACCATCACACTCGTCTCGGACTGATCTGTGAGTGTTGTACATGTTATCTTACCTTGTATGATGTGACTGCCACATCCGAGTGGACTACTCCACCGAAAGCTGTGCATGTCCTTTGTGTTGTGTGTTCCTAGCCGAGTTGGGACTGATCCCTTTCAACCTGGAACTCACCTTCACCTCCTTCCCCTTTCAAAGTGTTGGAACCTCTCATACACCTTCCTTGACTCACTGCATCAGTCACACCCTTGTTGTTGACAAAGTTATTCTACTTGCCTCTGTGCGACACCGCAGTCAAGGCATTACCTTACGACCCACTGTTGGGACTCCTACACCAAACGGTCTGAGGTCTAATTGGGACTTCTTACTGGGGAGATCCCCTTGACATGTTGGTGGGTCCAACACCGTCAACATAGTCTAAGACATACCTTTGAGTTTAGAAAAACCTTATAGAACATCAATTCCAATAGAACTTCTATGCTTTGTCTTGTGAGGTCTTCTCCATAGCCCTTGATCATAACAACAAGATTTTCCTAAACAAGGAAAATATAAAAGAAATGTGATCAGTATCTAGTGTAAACACATCTAGGTAAGAAAAGGAAAAACTAAATATACATGGAGTAAGATACTTATCTTTGGAAAATGGGGAGGGCTCTCTCTTAATCCAATCTCGAGGGGTACCTAAAACTTTAAGAAAATAATTCAACAATGTTTTTCCAAAGAATGTTAAACCTATAATTTATAGAAATCGAAATACAAAACAAAGCAAAAACTTCGAGTAGAAGGATAGAGTCCCTAAGAATCCCTAGCAAATAAATCTTTTTCGGATTCTTCCTTCTTCTTCTTCTTTGGAGGTCCTTCATTAGCAACATTTGCATATTCCCTTTCTCTCTTCTTGTCTCTTGGATTCTTAGGACAATCACTTTTGTAGTGATCCATCTTGTGACAGTTGTAGCATTTGATTTTGGATATGTCTATCTTCCTTCTAGGGCCTTTAGTCTTCTTGAATGATCATTTGTTCTTGTGATGAGCGGAGTAGGCATTTGAAATGGTTTCTTCTTCATTCTCTTTGTTGCTTACTAAAGAAATCCTAACTTCTTCCTGACTGCAAGCATTCCATAGTTGTTCAAATGTAGGAGTCTCCTTCCAGCTGTTGAGACCTGATGAGAAGGCACTCCATGATGTTGGTAAACCTAGAAGTGTAGTGATTACAAGTTCCTTCTCTGGTACTATCTCATCAATTACTTGGAGTTCATCTCTTAATCTAGCTATTCTCACAAAGAAAGATGCCACAGTGTCTTCCTTTGTCATCTTTATAGATCTTAGTTCATTTTTAAGGCTTGCTATTTGACCAAGATTCTTGATAGTGAATAATTTTGATAATGCCTCATACATCTCTTGAGCAGAGTCTATGTTAGATATATAGGGGATGAGGTTATCCTTTATTCCATCCACCATTAGAGTCATGGCCAATATTTTTGTTTCCTTGAATTTTTTCCTTTTCTGCATCACTTGACTCATTAGTAGGCTTCTTTACCTTTCCCTTGACTAGATCCAAAACTTTATTCTTCTCGAGGATGAGGTCTATCCTCTTCTTCCATGCCCTGTAGTTAGATGCTCCTTCTAGCTTGTTTTCTCCCTTCATTGAGTTAGACATTGTCCTTGAAGATGATAGATTTGACTTCTTATATGTTCCTTTTGATGACCCTTATTCAAAGCTTCTTAGAACCCTTATTCTCCTTTCAAAATATCTTTGAGATGCCTTTTTCCCTTGTTCACCTTCGCTCTGAAACCATGTTGGAAAATCAGAAAGGCAGAAAGATTTTTTTTCTATTGATAATTACTTGTGATATTCTTATGTTTTCTTATGTTCCTCTTTTAACTTTAGTTTATCAAGCAATTACCAAAACAATAGCACAAAGATCACAGACACCAGATGTAGGCGGACAACTAGGGCAAAACCCCTATCTAGGGGAAAACCCAGTCAACAACTCTTCCTTAATAACTTCACGAGATAATCCAAGACTCTTGACCTAGACACAGACTTCCTCCACACCAAGTCAGTCCTTTCTTCCTTCTGTAGATGATAACGACTTCGACTTTGCAGTAACAATTGGCAGCAACACCTTCAGCCTAGTAGCAATAACTTCGACCCAATAGAATTTCGACCCAGCGGTTAGCCCAACAAATACTTCGACCCAACAATTATCCCAACAAAACTTTGATCCAATAGCAACACTTCGTCCTTCCAACAAATAACCTAGTAAATCCACACGAGTGAGAGAGAGACAAACCCAAAAACTTCGATCTTCCTTCTAGAAAATCTTCTCCTCCTTCTGCAACTTCGTGCTTTTTCTGCTCTTCTTCTTGGATATTGAACTTGTGTGAGTGAGAGTTCCAAATGAATTCGAACTGCTTCAATATATAGGCTTTTGGTGAGCTCGAATTACCTAGTTTGAGGTCAACTTGATCTCCTTGAGGCTTACTTGGTGTGGAGGTAACAAATAGATTATTTGACTCAATAATAAATCCTTTTACATGATTCAAAAGCCCAAGAAGGGTCTCTTTAAATGGACAATGACTCTAATGACTCAGAATAAATCCTAAAAGTCCTCAATGGGGATTTTGACCTAAAACATAATGACCCAAGCATGGAACCCATGCTTTAATAAGTCATAATAATAATAATAATAATAAATTCTTTTTCATTCTTTTGATAAATACATTTCATTGCGACTCAAATACAATTTATGAAGATCGAGCCTAGTTACATTCTTTAACACTTAGGTGGTCAAATTAGCTTGCCAAGTTGACTTTTACTTTTGTGTACTTGTGGGCTTCACATTAAAAATAAAATTTTCCTTCGCCAAATTAGATTGGGCTAGGAGGGGACTTTCTTGATGAGGAAGGTTGTCCAAAGGAGGGAATTTGTCATTGAGCTGCCAAATTAATGGATCCTTGCCTTCTTGCATCCTCTGCAAACTCATCATCCTTGTCCTCATCATCAACATGTTGCTTTCCTTTGCTTTCTTGCATGAGCTAGGGTTTCTTTGTCCAAGACATTTTCATGCTATCACATAGATGAATCACACCAACTTCACTTGTATTCAACATTATGGGTCTTGATTTAGGGATTCATCCCACAAACCCTAGGATTTTTAATTTTGTACCAGGCTATCCTTTTGATTATCAATCTTGCTGCTTTAGTACTAAATCGGTGTTTTTGTTGTTAGGCCATAATGTTAGCACCATTGCTATAAATGATTCTACCATAGACACATCCTACATCAACAACCCTAGCAATACTAGGCTTTTGTCAAAGCAGATTCATAGCAGTATAAAATCTGTTCTTGTCAATCATGGCAACAATTGTTTCTTAGCTCATGAAGATCTTCACTCAACATACTTCTCAAGTACATTGATCATGACATAGCCAATAGTCTCACTATATTGAATGGCTTCAATATGAGCTAAACTCAACCATGGCAAGTTAAACATCAGTTCAATAAAAACCTATCAATACATTGACAACAACAAGCACAATCTTGCTACAACAAAGGGTTTTCTTCCAAAATTTGAGTGTATATCACAGTGTTAATACTACCACAGACTTCAGAATTGGCTGAGGATAATGCTTTAGGTCTTCTAGGGTTTAAGCCTAAAAGATTTAAGTGCAAATTATCCTACTATAGTCAAGTGTCCAAAACCATAAAAGAATGTGTCATAGGATCTCCATGCCTTCACATATAAAGTTGTGTCCCTCTGAATCTAACTTTCTTGAAACAAATCAATCTTAGCAATACAATTTTAACTTCAATAGTATTCAAGGCATCAGTCAAATGCCTCTTTAGCTCACAAGGGAGGCTTCTTACGATGACTTTTATAGACTCCACAATTTGAGGTTTATAAGGATTACAATTCGAGAAAGCATTAAAACCTTGTTTTGCAAATAGACTTTATCAGACCTCCCACACAGAAAGACAACTTCGCTAACCTCTTCATAGATATGGGCCTGTCTCTTAGTCATTTAAAATTTTTCTTGTTGGCCTTTCCATTGACTGAGGCAATTCAAACTCCTATTGGCCACCTTCTAAGGCTTCTCGGTCTCTGTGTTGTCATACTGAGGCCTTTCGACCCTCAGAAGCTCAGATTGAGGCCTTTCTCAGCCTCTTCTAGGCCTGCGGGCTAGCCTCAGTCAACTGTGGCCCTGTCTGCTCATAACTTGAGGCCTCTCAGCCTCCCATCTAGGGCTTCGACCCTTCTCCAAGGAACAATAGAAACTCGATTTGCATTTCTTCTTGGGTGCAAACCTCTTAAACAAACTCAGCCCTATCTTATTATCAGTCAATCAAGGCATTGGTCAAAAGTATCAAGATCAATGATCAGAATAACCTTTGTAAGTTGTGTATTCTGCTTCTAGTGCTTTCTCTTTAATGGCAGCGCTTTATCCTTTTGCTCTGATACCTGTGAAAATTCCTATCCTCAAGGAACCCCTACTACAGCAAAACTGAATTTACTTCTCCTGCTTGATTTTAATATACATTATCAAGTTATTTTCTGAATACTGAAGTAAATTACTTCTGCAGCCTACACTACTTTAAATTTGATTACATGAAAACAGAAAACTGAGCAAAGAACAAGATACATAGGACACAATTATTTTTGGACAAAATAGTCCCCGTAAAAACCCAATGTAGGAAAACTGGTGTAGAAGCTTTGAGGGCTTTCTATTATTAAGCAGTAATTCTGAATACAATGTTGGATGCCCTCTTGACAATCTAGTGACAGTGAAAATATAATGGCGGAAAACTGAGTGACTTTTACCTCACTTCACCCGGTAGATTCTGGTTGATCCGACAGAAGAACTGGTTAACCCCGACTATCTTTGCGTTGGCCCTGCGTCAGCCTTATAGCCTCTACGTCAACTTCTGCACTGTCTCTTCTGCCTCTTGGAACTTTTGCGTCAACCTCTCCTGGTTGTTCCGACAGTTCCCTGACAGTTTCCGGCTTTCTGCGTGAGGGTAGCCTCACTTTTGCGCTGGCCCTTCTGGCTCTGTGTCAAGCCCGCGTGGATCCAGACTAGCCCAAAATCAGTCCCTCTAGATGCTGTGCTGCCTCCACTAGTGTCTCTCCGCCTCTCTACCCAATATTCCTGAACTATCCCTGCCCCTCTGCTGTAGAATGATCACTTAGTTTGAATTCTCAGCTTCCTAGCCCTAGAAATCGAACTCTAGATCAATTCGTTCTCTCCGTGTGTATTTCTAAATGAACCCCAAGCCTCCTTCTTATACTTTTCTCGTTGAGACTTCAACGACCGAGATTAAGTCTCTAATCAACGACTAAGATTAAAACTTGACTTGATCCGCTTTCTAGAACATTCTCACCCATATTTTGATTAATACCCATTAATACTTTAATTTTCCTAAGTTTAGACTTAGGAACCCCATTAAAAATATTAATTATTTTAATAAAATACAATCCGGGTGGAATTTCACCAAACAATTTTTGGGTTCTTTAGAACTCATGTGTCTTAGCCTCTCCACCAATTTTCATGGCTAGAGCACATCCGATGCTACCAAAAACTAACACTCCCTCTTAGCGAGGAAAGTGGTCTACTATCTAGCAACAATGTCCAACCACATGCTGCTCTGTTTCTGAAGCATCTCCTTTCCCGACTGTTGCTGCCACCAACACTATGTTGTTGCTGCTACTGCCCATGACACTGCCACTACCACTACTGCATCTGTACTACAACTCCCTCTGCATCTGCTGCTAACACTGCAACTGCTAGCTCTGCACTGCGTCATTTTCCAATCACTGTTGCTCAGCAATAGAAAAGCATTCGAAATTTCTGAACTAATTGTGTTCAGCATAATACCATGTGAATGTTGGAATCTGACTGCTACTAGCCTCTGACCCTTTGAATCTTCTGCGTTGTTGCTGAATTCTGCACTACTGCCAACCTTGCTCTGCGCTAATCAGTCTCTGGTCTCAGGCTACTGCATCTGTCTCTCCAATCAACCCACTACATCATCTGAAACTAAGTCCATCTCAGTACTGCTAAATCTCGGGCTCCTGTAACAAGGAATTGATCCAAGAGGTGGACTCCTCAAGGATCCTTCCCGCATGTAGTCCTCTTGACTACAATTCAATATCGCCCCATTTCCCTCCTGAAGATACATGGGCACTCATGGCAAACTCGTCTTTGTCAATTTTTGCTGGAGCGGGCTTAGGATCATGTTTCTCATCCTTATCCTTTTGCTTCAAAGGACATTGGGATGCAAAGTGGCCGATCTCACCACATCTGAAACATTTCACCTTCGGAATGTCCTTCCGCTTCTGCTTCTGTTGTCTCTTTGATGCTAGAGCTGTGTTCTCCTCCTCCTCCTTGGTCTTCGTGCCACTCCCACTATTGCCATTGAGGTTGACCTTAACCAGATCCCTTCTTAATTCTTCCTGTTGAGGGGTTGCCCACATCTCCTCCCATGAAGGTAGTCTTTCCCTACCCAATATACTTTGGACGAAGACTTGCCATTCATTTGAGATTCCATTCAGAGCCGTCCTTACCATCGTGGTAGACTGAGGAGTAGATCCCACTACAGCAAGCTGGTCTCTGGTGTCCTGAAGATGTTGAAGATAGGAGTTAACCCCTTCTCCCTTCTGTATCAATGTCCGCTGCAACTTTTGTTCTAAGTACATCTTTTGTTGTTCGGAAGAACCTTCATACAGTGAAGACAAAGCTTCCCATATCTCTTGGGCTATATCTTTTCCCTGCAAGTGTGAGACCACGTGATCTCGAACTCCATCGAGTATGAACCTCTTCGCCTTCCCCTGCTCAGCCTTGTACTTCTTCTTCTGATCATTGTTAGCGGGAACAACCACAACACTCTTGATGTAGGCTTCGAGATCGTACTCCTCCAGAACAACTAAGATTTTTGTCTTTCATATGGCATAGTTGGAAGCTCCTTCCAACCTGTCCTGATCTCTGAGCCCATGTGATGCCATCTCACTCAAACTGTCAAATTGACTCCTCTAGTCACTGCTTAGCACTGCTGCTCGACAAGTGAGAAATTTGAACTTTTGGCGAGAAAAGTCCTTTGAGGAGAAAATTCCCCTTGCTCTTTTCCGACGAATTTCTGCCCCGACAAAAACTGCGCTCTTCAAGCACTGCTTTGAGGCTCTGCGTCACTCCCTCTACTTCTGCAAACTCACGAACTGGAAATCGTACCTTTGTCGACTCTCTCAGAGAGAGATTTCCTCGGAATCTTTGCTTTCCCGGCAAGGACTGTGCAATCCCTTCAAGGGGATTCAAATTGCTGTTAAATGCATCTATTGGCCTCATTGCTCAGCGCTCGATCTGCTCTTCTTGTTTCAAAATCAATGCTCTGATACTATGTGAAAATTCCTATCCTCAAGGAACCCCTACTGTAGCGAAACTGAATTTACTTCTCCTACTTGATTTTAATATACATTATCAAGTTATTTTCTTAATACTAAAGTAAATTACTTCTGTAGCCTACACTACTTTAAATTTGATTACATGAAACAAAAAACCGAGAAAAGAACAAGATACATAGGACACAGTTATTTTTGGACAAAATAGTCCTCGGAAAAACCCAATGCGAGAAAACTGGTGCAACAGCTCTGAGGGTTTTCTATTATTAAGCAGTAATTCTGAATACAATGTTGGATGCCCTCCCGACAATCCAATGAGAGAGAAAATATAATGGTGGACAACTGAGTGAGTTTTACCTCACTTCACCCAACAGATTCCTGTTGATCCAGCAATAGAACTGGCTAACCCTGGCTATCTCTGCGCTGACCTTGCGTCAGCCTTACAGGCTTTGCGTCAGCGTCTGCGCCGTCTCTTCTGCCTCTTGGGACTTCTGCGTCAACCTCTCCCAGTTGTTCCCGCAGTTCCCTGATGGTTTCCAGCTTTCTGTGTGAGGGCAACATCACTTCTGTGCTCGCCCTTTTGGCTCTGCGTCAGGCTTGCGTGGGCCTAGACTGGCCCAGCATCAGTCCCTCTAGATGTTGCACAACCTCCACTAGTGTCTCTTCGCCTCTCTGCCCAGTATTCCCGAACTATCCTTGCCCCTTTGTTGCAAAATGATCACTCAGTTTGAATTCTCAACTTCATACCCCCAGAAATCAAACTCCAGGTCAATTCCTTCTCTTTGTGTGTATTTCTAAATGAACCCCAAGCCCCCTTATTATACTTTTCTCGTTGAGGCTTCAATGGCCGAGATTAAGTCTCCAATCAACCACTAAGATTAAAACTTGACTTGATTTGCTTTCTAGAACATTCTCACCCATATTTTGATTAATACCCATTAATACTTTAATTTTCCTAAGTTTAAACTTAAGACCCTATTAAAAATATTAATTATTTTAATAAAATACAATCCGGGTAGAATTTCACCAAACGATTTTTGGGTTCTTTAGAACTCATGTGCCTTAGCCTCTCCACCAATTTTCATGGCTAGAGCACCTCCGATGCTACCAAAAACTAACAATACCATCTTGATTTTTCAAGGCCTTCTAATCTGATAATTACTTTCCAATGATTACTTAATTAATCCTTCTTGTGTCACATTCATCATTAAGCAATTACACATGGAAGATCTCAACAATAAGAACAATAATGACAATAGGATCATAAATATACAACCAAACACAAGTGACACAAAATTTTACCCTAGGAAAACCCTAACTAGGGAAAAGCCCAACAACCTTTTTCTTAGAGAAATTGTCCAATTCAACAAGTGATACAACTTGATTTTTCCAATAAAATTTATCACATGATCTACACCAAGGTTACTTGGGAGCAGGAGCAAAAACAGGGAGCGAGAGCGATTCCGGGAGCATTTTATATATATATATATATATATTTTGATGCATATATGTCAACAAAAGCATGTAGAATGATGAATTAGATATAAAAAACATAAAAAACAAAGATTGAACCATATAACAACAATCATCTAGAAGTTATAATCTTCATCAACCATGTCCACAAGTTAGTAACATAATAACATACAACATATTGAGTCTCATGATTAAACAATCTTAAAGTTTCAATCTTTCAAAATTCAATATATAACATTTATCATCATTGATTACCAAAGTTGTACTTGTAAGCTAAGTGTAACCATTACAACAAATAATATCTAACATGAAATGAATTGAAACAACTTTCAAACATGTTTGAATTTTGATTTTTCTGTGTTCAGAGTTATGCTCTAATTCCATATTAATTTCATAATTCCAAATCTTGTATTAATCGCTAGCAGTTTTTTATAACCAGAAAATATTCCTGCGATTACTGAATATAAAACACACTGGAATTTTAACAGAAAATTAAATAGGGGAAGCACATGCACACAAGAAATCTTTCAGACAGCAAATGACCCTCCAATTACTCTTCACTTTTATTATTTGAATAATGAGGGCTCCATTACTGGAAAAATGGCCCACAGAGAAATTACTGGGAAATTTACAACAATTTAAAACTTGGCTTATCATCCCAGGGGAAAACCCAATCTGCACCTTTGTTGTTTTCTCTCCACTCGTGTGGTGCTCTAGAAGTTGGTACTCACTCACACGTGTGGCCTCACACTCCCAGTCATTACATGTGTGGCCCTTGTGCTATTGCCCTTGCACATGCGGCCCGAATCTCTTCTTGTCATCACATGTGCAGTTCCCCTGCATAAACACTTCTCTCGTGCAGCCTTTCTGATGTTGAAACTCACTTACACTTGCGACCCTCTACAATTCTGGTGCTCCAAAAATTTGGTATGATCTTGGCCTCAACTGAATCTTCCTTTGGATTTTTCTCCACTGCTGCAACACTTTCTTTCTCTCTAGTCCTGGGTATTATACTCTCTCGTGTCTTTCTTCTCTCCTTAGCTGTGCTTTTATAATTTCTTATTTAGCTAAATTCCTAACCTTATCTCCAAAGTGATGGATGGCTTAGGCTAATTTACAAAAGCAACTTACTCAATAAATTGAACAAATATGCTAAGGAGACTTTGGATGACTCCTACATGCTTCACACCCTAGCCAATGCAGAAGTACCTATCCGCTGCTACAATCATCAACACCAAGGGGAAGATAGTGTCCATGAGATCAACTGAACTATTGAATATCCTTGGGACTTATAAGGACCTGGCAACTTAGAAGAGGACTAGGAAATTTTGAGGTCAACTACTGCTTACAACTGCTACAACTTTATCTTCTATATTTTGCAGGATAAGGGATGCGGTGGCTATTCACTCTCAAACAAAATGGTAAACACTTGATGGAATAATTCGAAGCATCTAAAGATTACTTCAGCTTGCTCAAGCCTAAACAATTGAATAATTATCCTTCTGAATACATGTAGGGTTATGGTGAAAAATGCAGAACTGAGTAGATTCTAGCATAACAATTACAAAACACTTAACATTGACATGAAGTTGTTTTATCAGAAATTGAAGCAAAATTCCGGACAGAAAGGAATGTGTACCGTAGACAATATAATAACCTTTTGTTTTTGAGAAATGTCTTATATAGTCTCTTTGATTAAGTTTCTATGCTATGAGGGGCATATCTATGCCATCAAAGTCACTTGGGGCCTGCATCTGGTCTCATCTGCACCGACTTGGGGTGTTTTGAACCTGGGTCACCATGTTAATACAAGCCCAATCACCTCGCTGCTTACTGCTAGACCACATTCCTGTGGGCTATATAATAACTTATAATATTATTACATTTGTGGATTTATTTTCCAGCCCCTGTAGTATAAAGAGTTTTTAAGAGCTGTAAAGTAATATTTAAGCTTGAAGTATTATTGAGATCCATTTTGTTTTTTGCAGGCAATATTGCGTAGGACAATTCGTGATTATGAGGCTGCAGACATTAAACCATTTACCAAGCAGTACGAAATACGATTGATCCAAAGTCAGGATGACATAAAGTCACCCCAAGTAACATATTTTGCAGAAAAGTATTGAATTTACACATCCCACCTAGATCAGTCCACGTCCTGGGACAGGTTGCTTGTGCAGAGGCCCTGGGCTTAGATAGCTTCTAGTGAAGCCATAATATAAGTTCCTTATAATAATGAACTGCTTTTATTTATCAGATTCCCCAAGTTCATAACGAAGAATTTCAATATGATTTTTAGTAATAGTTTCTTGTTATAACCACTGTTCCTATTTCGATTTTTCTGATGATCTGTATTTTTAGTACTTCATTGTTTCTAATAATGGGCTTTTTGCTTGCCAGCTTTTGTGGTGAAACTTCATGGTATCAGATCCAACTGAAATCTTTGTGCAGTCCAGTAGCATGTTTGTTTATGAATTGAGAAAATTTGATTGTTGTGCTTTCAACCATTTAATTCTTGTTATGCAGCTTAATGAGCCTATGCCTTATAGGAGATATATCTGGGATATTCACAGTAACTTGTTATATGCTAACTGTCATGGACAAACATCTTCTCTTTGGTAAGCAACCAACATTGTGGCACTATGAAACACTCTTTTACTGTTCGAGGGATTTAGAGATTAGTTCATTGGAGTGAGGTTGGCCCATATTTCCTTTAAATCTCTCCAAAGGGTGCCTTTTAGTATGTTAGAATGTGTCAACATATGGGAAACATTCTCCATTTAGGATCTGAAGATGGAGATTTGACATGTTAGAAAGCTTGTCGTGGTTAGTTTCACGCAGTTTCTTTTCACTTGTAAAATTCATTTTAGTTGAGCACCTAAAGTAGTGATCATGTTCCTCTGTATATTAAATCCAGTTGTGATTGAACTTTCTTTGCATGCAATAACTTATTTTTATGGCCACAACTTTGTTCCATCTCATGCAACTATAGACATAACGAAGTCATTTAATGCTAATGCTATTATGTGACGTGCAGATATTGTTATTCCCTATTGGAATGCAGATTTAAAAGAGCATGCATCTCCTCTCAGTTATAGGGAAAAAATATCTTAAGTCCACAAAGGATAAAGGCATTTGCCAATTGGTCTGAAAAAATTACAAGCATTTTATGAAAGTGGAGGGAGTGGTCAAAGCAAACTTGACAGGAGCTGTAAAAGCAAAAAGGTATGACAATTATGTATGTGACGGCTCAAAATTGATGGCAAGGTACCACGAGATCTGACGTAAGTTTCATTATGGTTATGCTAGCAATTTTAGAGATGCAAAAATAAGTGTAACAAGGAATTGCGAATTCATCTAAATTTAGATGAATTATAGGTTACGTGAATTACATCTACCACGGAATAATATGCCAGATGATACCTCGTGGAATCTCATAGGCACCCTATGTTTGCCTCTGATGGTAGCTTATGTCATTATCTTGAAGCTTTTGTTTAATCATCAACTACTATTTAGGTCATCCATTGTTTTTTCTTTCTAACTTTTGTTGAAAGTGTTTTTATTTTTTTAGAGGTTGGACAGTTTTGGGTTATGCGGATCCTTTGGAAGATGCAAGTGCTTTCTTTTTTATAAAATACATTAGTAACAGAGTTATTTTGCTCGGTTCAAATCTTTATGCATAGCGTATTGGTGATCAATGTGCCGTATTTGAAACATGTTTAGAAAAGCCGTTGTAGAATTAACATAGTTGTAAGACGTGATACAGTTTAGTTTAGCAACTATAACTGTAATAAATTGATTTTATTTATTTACTTTTGGCTTTGTTAAAAGTGTTTTTACCATAATTACCAGGTTTGAATTTGAATTTGGATTCGATTTCTATATGGAAAAATTCGACTACCTGAAATTCAATATTGAAAAAATTTGGGATTATACTCATAAATACTAAAATATGTTAAACTTTTTCAAAATATTAGATAATTTGCTTCTCAGCTCATTTAACATGGATAGGCTGTTTTCTCTCTTTATTTTGCAGGGTAAGGCATTTGCTATTGTTAATTAAATTGTTGTTTATATATTTAATGTTGTATGAATTTACCTAAACAAAAGCAGAGACATACAAAGCTATATTTTCTGGTACATGAATAACCTCAACCTCAAATTTACATATCACTCCACAACCTATACCATATCATTGATGAAGTGGGAAATTGGGAAATTGTTTTTTTTTATAAGATTTTTTATTCTTAAATGAATAATGAATTATTTAAGTGTACTGAAGATATTGTCATAGTAGCAATGCAATTGAGCATCTACATGAAAACTCAATAAACTTTAAAAAATAAAGCCTAAAAATTTAATAATATTTTAGGAAAGGAGGCTGCCAAATATATATAAAGAGGTGAAGTCCACATCAATAAAATGAACTGATTTACTTTTGCACAGTAGACAGTTACAATGTGGCGGGTTGGGGATTGCATTGTGTCGTGAACAATTGTTACCACCATACATATTGTGCTGTTGAATCCAATTGTTCTTATTGTTTCTCTTATCAGTTAAATCACCCTCTTCAATTTTGTGGCCATTTCAAATAAATCAATGGATTCCACTCTGTTGCCATTTTAAATAAATCAATAAATTCCACTTCAGTTTTGTGGCCATTTCAAATAAATCAATGGATTCCACTCTGTTGCCATTTCAAATAAATCAATAAATTCCACTACAGTTGGTTCTGCTTATTTGTAATGGATGGACCGAAAAAGCCCTTCCAAGTTCCGAAGGGGGGCTCTCCAACTGTTCAAGAAAATGAAGTGATGAATATTGTATCGAATTGAATTTGATGTATTAATAACTGAACTGAATTGAATAGGCAAATTTTCAAATTATTTAGCCTGATTTGGTTGAATTTGGTAACTATGGTTTTTACTTTGTACAGGTCGTCACATTCTTTTTGGTTATGTAAAGTTATTTGTTTTGAGGTATCCTTTTTTAAAAATATTATCTCAATTATTTTCCTTGGTTAAGAGTCCTCATGTAATTCTTGTCAAAGATGGATGTGTCACATTTGAAACATGTTAAAGATGAGAATTTGTTAAGGAATTAGCATAGATGCAAGGTTACCAAGGTGTCAAGATTTAGTTTTGTTTATGTAATGGTTAGTCCCACCTTTAGGGATATGCTATATGGCTATTTAAACCTCTTATGGAAAAACAATTGTTCGAGTTGAATTTTCCGTTATTGACATGTAGGACACATTAGTAATGATAACACATATGACATATCTTAGATGTATGCATATGGAATAATGAGAGATACATATGTGTTGGACCTTTATAACAAGGTGTTTTGTGGTTGTCAACATGACTTATTATGAGATGCCATGTTATTACCTTGGAAATATTTTATGATTGTGATGTTAGTCTCAATTGCTTATACAATTAATTAAAATAAACATGTATTAAATCATGATTTTGCTTTAAAATAATTAAGGATAATAGTGTCAAACCTAAAACTCAAGAAACTTGCATAATAATATTATAGAGTCAAGTAAAATATGTGAACTGATAAAAAAGAAGTAATGCATGTGTGCACACACCCACCCCCACACACACTTATAACAAGTTAAGATGAACATTCACACAAATAGAAACTTCTTGAAATTTTATTTGCAATAAAGGGATACCCAAAAGTTGCCCAACTTGGAGGTCACAAGATCAATTCCCATGGAGTCCTTTAAGTTTACTAGCTATAATGGACATCAGTGGTTGATATCATCCTCCATTGAGGAATTTAGGGAAGTGAGAATTCCATGAAGTTACTATTTAGCACATATGTGTTTGGGTATGTCATTGTTTGGCATATAAGGGTTAATATGGGAAAACCATTGATGTGTTGTTAGCTATTAGGACCTCTCACATGGCAATGCATAATAATTATGGTATTTAGCACTTAATGCTTTTCATAGTTAAATGAGTTATTTCTAAGCAAAATTGTTTTCTTTTATACATATTTCAACTTTGACGAATTAGATGGATAAAGGCATAGAGACTTGAGAGGGTACCTAGGTACTTATGGTTGATGTTTTATTAACATGTGGCTTAGTTATACATCACTTTAAATGGTGTTGTATATGTATAACTACATCTTATTCTACAATTGGAAGCCTTATTTTCCATAAGATCCATAAATATGCTTCTTTAATTCACCTTATTTGTTTGCTCATTCATTTAGTGCATTCACATCTTTTGTTGTTCAACAATGTGCTCAATCATTAGAATGAGTCCTATTAACCTAGCTTTATTCGATATCATGTCATTTTTTTTTAAAGCAGGGTATGTTTGTTGCTTGTGGTACAAGAAGTACATTTTACCATTTTATTTGGTGTGCACACGAATACTAATATTTGATCACATCATTTATTTCTTTTGAAAACTTTCATTTTTATTACCATAGTTTAATAACATATAAATTGTTGTTTATGCTAATTACATGCCTCACAAGAGTTGAACCTAATATTACAAGTCATTCCATTTTAGAATATCATCTTCTAATTCAAACATGGAAGTTCTCTCTTTGGAAGGAGTTTGTTATATATGGGAATTGTTTGCATTGATTTTTAGCCTCCATATTTTTTTGGTGTAAAGTTCTTTAGATGAAAATGACAACATTCCCTAATGCATACATGTCAAGCATTTACAAATAACATACCTTAATTATCATTTGAAAGAAAATTGGATTTTAGACAACATAGATGCACTAAGACACTCTCTCATATATCCTATTTTCTTTGAAATGATAAAAAGGGTGAATGTTTATGGTCACTCACTACCTCAAACACTTTTATAAAGATTTTTTTTTAATTAATTGACAACATGAAATAAAGGATCAAGGATTAAAACAAATTTTATATAATTATTTTCGTTAGTAAGAATTCATAGAAAACTTGCATCATTCTCTTTTTAAGGACACTTTACATATTACAATTATTCCAAATTACAAAGGAAGGAGAATTTGAGAAAAAAAGAACTAATGGCCCCCCAAACTCAAACCGCTCAAAGACTCGAATGAAAGGATGGAACATTCTTAGAAAATGTTAATACATAATCTATTTGTATGATCTTGGTTATGTGTGAATACATAATTTGCATAGGTCAATGTGTTGAGGAGTGTGATGCATAAAATCATGCAAGGTATATTTTGAAACCCATTTTGGGTACTTCACGATTGCTTTTGGGGTCAAAGTCAAAACTTTGTGGAAAAAGTCCCCTACTCTATGATATTATTATACACATCTAGACCTCCCAATCTTTTGGAACCCATTTTGGGTACTTAACAATTGTTTTTGGGGTCAAAGTCAAAACTTTGTTGACAAAGTCCCTAACCCTTTAATCTTATTATACGCATCTAGACCTACCAATTAGTGCATATATCACCGCCTCCTGAGGTAACTTATGCTTTTGACCACCATGGCACTAAATTGATGCCATGATAGTCCCCATTACTCATACTTGTGGAGCTAGTCAAGTGCCGAATTTTAAGAAGATTTTTGGGGGTCAAAAGCCCTACAACCGTAATCAAGGGTTGTATATACCAACCCTAACCTTAACCCTTGATGACTATCAAGACATGTTAAACATTGTGCAACTACGAAAGGAAGCGGTTCCATTGTTGTTGTATTGATTTATTGTTCCATAGTTGAATAAAATAAGAGCGGGATATTATGAGTAGGATAGAGTAAGTAGAAGACCCCATAGTAATCATACAAGCCACATTGTTTATGACAACTCCATAGTAAGTTTATCTTTCTTTACATTTGCATCTTATATTTTAGAAAAATAGAGCAAGACATAGTCGATTATATCTTGTGTTCGTTGTATGCATGGTGTGGTGTTTATTATTTAACTCCTTTTATTCCATTCTTAATCTATTTTTGTAATCAGGCTAATTAATAAGTAAACATTATATAATAGAGATATTTTCAATACACTTGTTATAGTTGTGACACATCATTCTAGTGAAATATTTATGGTAGTTTATAGATCAAAGGTTTAATGTTGATATCAAGATTGTTGCAAGGGAAATAACACAATTTAGGGATTTGGGTGCTAAATTCGAAGACCCAACTTTCTCTAAAATTTTCCATCCAAAGTTTTGAAAAAAGGTGTTGCATTCTTCATTAAAGTTTGTCTTCTCGAAGGATGGTATTCACTATAAGTTACATCGAAATATTTTTTTTCAGAGGAAGGGTTAGCTAACCCTTAAAATGGATGCACCCTGACATGAATATCATCTGTAAAGAAGACTCTACCAACCCTTCTTCATGCTCCCCATCCATGAGAATATTATGCTAGAGGAAGGGTTTACTAACGCTTAGAATTTCCCATAAAAACCTTTTGTTAGGAAGGATCACTTAACCTTTCTACGAGAATAATATGCTTGAAGAAGGTTGGTTGAAAATTCCATTGAATACCTTGAAACATGAATACCATCATTGAAAAAGGTTATGCACTTGTTCTCCATTCACCCAATACATTTGAATGTTATGTCAAAGGGTTAACTAACACTTCCTTGGGACCCCTTAGTCGTGTTGAATTTGTAACTATGGTCAGTCTTCATAATGTATATTGTGTCACTTGGCATACTTCTATTTATTATTGTAAAGCATATTTTAAATGCTAGAGTCAAAAGGAAAAAATATTTTGAGTCAAAGTCCCATTGTGACTTTTAAAAGAAGAAAATTTGAATTTTTGAATTATAATTTTTGGCTCAAAAAGTTATTAAGTCAGCCTCCATTCAAGTCAAGTCAACCTAGGAAAAATACACACCCCTTTGGCTAAGGCAGATCACTATATAAAGGTAGCTTGACCTCTTTTTTCCACCACCAATTTGCGCTCTCTCAAGAAGACAAGTTTTGGGCATTCTAGCAAATATCAAGAAGGAAGAAAAGGATAAATTAGCCCTCTTTCTCTCTCTCTCAAGCTCACATGTGTGGATAGATTATCACTCTTCTGGTTCACAGATTTTCTGTGCAGTTTCTCAAAAAGTCGAGTTTCTAAAGCTAACGCAGAAAGCGATTTTTTGGGGCAAATCAGTAGAGTGAATTGCTAGATTAGATTGGGAGGCTTGACTTAGAGGGGAAGACTAGGTTTGAACATAGGTCTAGGTGTGTCTCTTGTTGAATAGAAGAATTTCTCTATTGAAGAGTTCATTGGGTTTTTCTGCTTGGTCGGATTTCCCATGGTAAATATTGTCTCTTTGTGCATTGTGATCTCTACTGTTCTACTGTTCTTTATGGTTGAATTTTGGAAGTATAATTATTGAATGATATATTGGAATATAAGTAAAAGAAGATATACATCAAAATTTATTGTATGTTTTTTAGAAATATTGTGTTGGTTATCATTGCACTTAGAAAATCAACATGGCATTAGAGGTTTAGTGAGGAAAGGAACTTTGAGATCACTTCTAAAGAAACCTTAATTTGAGATAATCATTGTTGAAGTCCTTGATTCACATTCATGGCCTACTCTATGAAATATGAAAACACATTAAAGGGAACCTCAAACTTTAAGGTTTGGAAAGTTAGAATTGATTATTCTTGCAAAGAACAAGGAATTGGATATTGTAAGGGAAAATTGTGGAACCAACAAATGTTGCAGGAAAAGAGAAGTTTAAGGAAGATGATCTCAATGCCATGAGCATCATTGTGGATTCCATTAGAGATCATCTCATCCCCTACATTGCAAAGTTGGATACTTCTAAGAAGATGTATGATGCCCTAACAAATCTCTATCAAGAATGTTGGTCAAGCCATGAGTTTAAAGAATGAACTTCGTGATGTAACAATGACGAATGATGACATGGTTGCTTCATATTTTGTAAGGATTTCTCAAATAAAGGATCAAATTGTAGCGATTGGAGAAACTATTCCTGAAAGTGAACTCGTGACTACAACACTCAATGGTCTCCCTAGATCATGGGATGCATTTGTAGCAGGTATAAGCAACAAGAAGGAAACACCTACATTTGAAAAATTGTGGGCCTCTTGTGCTCAATAAGAATCAAGGATTATATCGAGAGATAGGAAGGAAGAAGCTTCTCAAGCATTAACAACGTGCTTCAAGAATAAAGGACAGAAGAAGGGTGGCTCTCATTACAATAAGCCAAAGAAGGACATGTCAAAGATTCAATATTATGGTTGTCAAAAATTTGGGCATTTCAAAAGGGATTGTCCTGAAATGGCTAATAATAAGAACAAAAAAGGGAAGACAACATGGTTCCGCATCTGATGTTAATTTTAGATAACAATGGTATGTTCTATGCTTTAGCAAAATTTACTTCAATGTTCTTTATCAACCCAATGAAAATTTCCAATTATATCCAATAGCAATCACATTAACTTAAACACATTGATACTAAATGCAGATAGAACATAAAAACATGTGTAGAAGACAAGCCAAGAGAAGAGGACACAAGATGTGGTGGATGCCAAGGAAAAACCCCAATGTGGGGAAACCCTTTGATCAAATCTTCTTATTATTTTTCAATAGTTCAGCAGAGAGAGAGAGAGTACAAATATCAAATTAAATTGGCCAAAACAATTCTGTCAAATCAGAAGTCAACAACAACCCTAACCAGAAAGTCAACTCAAGTCAAAGAAGCACCAAAATGTCCTTCAAGCAGCTCGGTCAACAAAAGTCTAATTCAGCCTTCCAAGAGGGTCAAAGTCAACCTAAAGCAGTTTGGTCAACCTAGTCAAAGGAGAGAAAAAACTAGTGTAATTTGTGCAGTCAAATCTAAAGTCAATGCTAAAGTCAACCCTGCTCACACTGAACCAAACTCCTCGATATTTGTGCCAATAAATGCGGCCTCCAAAAATTGAATTTATGCTTAAGAAAATGCAGTCAATGTTGGTCAAAAGAACCCTGGTCAACGTTGGTCTATTTTCTTGAAATTCGGCTAGTAGAGAATCCCATAAATTCGTCCTCCTTTCACACGTGCGAAGTAGGAAGAGGCTGCCTCCAAGCTGTATGAACCAATCAAGAGAGGAAAGAGAGAGAGATATGTGATGAGATGAGTGATGTCCAAATCAAGAGAGAGTTTACTCCTATTTATACACTTCGTTGAGGGTGAGGAGACACATCTATTGGGCTTCATGAGCCTACATTTGACTAAGGCAGACCTTGACAATTTGTGCATGAGAGAGAATAAATTCAAAATTCCATTTCTTCTTGTTAGAATGAGATGATATTTATATAAAAATTGGACCTGACTCGAAAAGAGGACTCCAATGCAATAATCATCTCCATCATATGAGTTGTCCTAAGGTGGAATTTGGCCCAAATTGCCAAATTTAAAACTCCCTCTTATCTAGGGAGAATTCCACCTGCCAATCCATGTGCCATCATGCCATCCTGACATCCTGTAACATCCTTGTCATCACGTCCTTACTCTACTCTACTGGACCATGAAGTAATAATGAAGAAGAAGTGATCGAGAGTGAGTCATAAGATCATACCACTATCCATTGCCAAAAGTCAGTCCTTAATCGTAGATCAAGTTGATGAACACCATGCATCTTAGTCATAGGGAGTATGAAAATACATGTTGCATCCATTTTTAGTGCTATGGTCCCTAACCATATTTTCCCAACTCATTGGCCAGATGAGAGGTATTCCCCATAAGTCCCTGACTCTATGGGTAGGATGTGTGCTGGGGCATCACTAGGAGAAGGTGAACCACTCATCCTACTCATATGCCATAGGAGAAGGTGAACCACTCATCCTATGCATATGTTAATTGTAGGGGAAGGTGAACCATTCACCTTACATACATGTGCCCTGGTAGGGGAAGGAGAACCACTTACCCTACACACGTCAACCATCATGGGGTATCATAGGGGAAGGTGAACCACTCACCTTATACATAGCACACCACTAGGGGAAGGTGAACCACTCACCCTATGGTCGCTCATAGCTCCAAGAAGTACCCCAAGCCCCCAGGAGCTCCGATAGCTAAGTGTCCAACTCATATGGGACCCTCATAGGAGGGTTGTTCCACGACTCCAAGTCTCTGTCAAAAGGTTAAGAATTTGACCTTCCCCAAAGGCTTCGTGAAAATTTCGGCGACCTACTCATCCATTCTGATATGTTGGAGCCTTATTTCTACCCATTGTATCATATCCTGGATAAAGTGGTACCTAATATCAATGTACTTGGAGGGGTTGTGGAACACAAGATTCTCTGATAGGAGAATCCCACTTTGGTTGTCGTAGAAGATCATGGTGGTATCTAGCAAATGCTGAAATAGGTCATTAAAGAGCTTCCTCAACCAAACAACTTCACAATAGGCCATACTCGCAACAATGTATTCAACCTTGATGGTGCTTAAAGCAACCGATTTTTGCTTCCCGCTCATCCAAGATATAGAAGCAGACCCCAAAGAGAAGTAGCACCCAAACGTGATCTTATGATCCACCACACTGCCATCCCAATCAACCTCTGAATATCCATGCAGCCTCGAGTTCCTGACAGTGTATCTCAGTCCATAATGGATTGTGCCCCGAAGATATCTCAAGATATTCTTAGCAACAATCCAATGAATGTGATGAGGCTCGACCATAAACTGACTCAACGTGTTCATAGTGAAGCATATGTCAAGACAAGAGTTGACCAAGAACATTAGGCCCCCCACAAGTTGACGATACTCAGAAGGGTTCGCTAATCCGGGCCCAGCAACACTTCCATATAACTTCTTAAAGTTGAGTTCCATTGGAATAGTCACGGATTTGCAATCCACCATCCCACATCTCTCAAGTAGCTTCACAATGTATTTCCTTTGAGAAAGGAAAATCTCACCTGGCTTTTGCCAAACCTCCAGCACTAGGTAGTAATGCATCAATCCAAGGTCCTTCATCTCAAATTTGGAAGCCAACTCCTTCTTGCATTGATGAATGAGAGGGTCATCACCTGTCAGAAAGATATCATCCACATAAAGGACCAGAATGAGGGGCTTGTCCTTTTCAACCTTGAAGTATAGGTTCGGGTCAACATTGCTCCTTGTATATCCCAGCTACATAAGATAGCTATCATTCCTCTCATACCAAACCCTAGGGGCTTGCTTCAATCCATAGAGGGATTTCTTCAACTTGCATACATGTGTCTCGGGTTGTTCCACATAGACTTCCTCTTTAAGTGAGCCATTCAAGAAGGTAATTTTGACATCCATCTGGTGTAGGCTCCATCCTTGCGAAGCGACAAGGGCTATGATCGAATGGATGGTGGTATATCGGGCAACCAGTGCAAATATCTCATCATTGCCTACTCCCTTTTGAGAGAAGCCTCGAGCAATAAATCTGGCCTTGAACTTTTCAACACTCCCATCAACTGCATGTTTGATCTTGTAGAGCCATTTTGAACTGACCACTGACTTGTCCTTAGGTCTAGGAACCACATCCCAGACATCATTCTTCATGACCAACTCATACACTTGTTCATTGCATCCTTGCAAACTTGGTGTTTCACGACTTCTTCGAATGTGTAAGGCTCACATTGTATAATGGTACTCATGGTAGCTAAGTACTGTTGATACCTATTCATCTTCTTGCTTTCACGAAATGTCCCCCTCAGTGCAATATGTTTCTTAGCATCTTCAAGAGTATCTTTGAGCCACAAAGTTATTTTTCTTGAAGTACAGGGCTCTCTACGAGGTGGATCAATGGGATCCATCGTACCTTCCACATCGAGCATTGGTTCATCAGACAAGGGCTCATCCTACTTTTCTGCATCAACATCATCATTGTCCTTCCTAGGGATAGGAAGATATCGGACTTTCATAAGAGCATAATCTTCATCGAAAGTGAAATCATGACTTAATTCAACTTCCTTTTGACCAGGCACACAGATTTTATATGCCTTTGAAGTTTCACTATAGCCCACAAACGTTCCTTTCTTCCCAGATGCATCTAGTTTGTTTCTTTTCTCTTTCAGCACATGAAAATATATGAGACAACCAAAACTTCTAAAATGAGAAACATCAAGTTTCTTACCAGTGAATACTTCTTCGGAAGTCTTGAAGTCCAAGGCTTGATGTGGGCATCTGCTTTTGACATACACAGCGGTGTTCACAGCTTTTCCCCATAAGAACTTAAAAAGAGCTTGTTCATGAAGCATAGCATGGGTAGCTTTTATGCTAGTACGATTCTTCCCTTTGGCAACACCATTTTGTTTAGGAGTATATGCAGTAGTGGTCTCCCTCTTAATGTCAACTTTTCTACAATAGTTTTTGAATTCATTTGACTCATATTCAGTCCCATTATCGATCTTCAATATTTTGATCTTCTTCCTTGTTTGATTCTCAACCAAGGCTTTGAAAGAGCGGAACCATTTGAACCTTAATTCTTCTTTAAGAAATAGATCCATGTTTTGCGAGAGAATTCATCCATAAAAATAGCATAGTACAAATATCCACCCAAAGATGTCACGGGCAAAATACTTGTTAGATCAAAATGGAACAATTAAAGAATAACGGTGGTTTGAGTTTCACTTGAGGGGAATGGTCCCCTTGTATGTTTTCCAACTTCACAACCTTGAAAAACACCTTCATGATCTAAGTTGAATTTGGGCATACCCGTGACCATCTTCCTTACATCAGGTAAAGATTTGAAATGAAGGTGAGAAAACCTTCGGTGCCATAATTCGGATTGAAGAGAAGTATCACAAGTCATTTCTCCCAACGAACTTCCTTCAACCTGATAGGGACCTTCAACCCTGAATCCAAGAGTGAATGCATCTCTTGGGTTCCTTTGCCAAACACAAACCTTCCCATCAATGAATGTCACCTTGAAACCTTTATCTTCCATTGCAGAAATAGAGACCAAATTCTTTTTCAGATCAAGTACATATAACACTTCTTGTAAATGAAGAGTTTGACCTTGATTTAAGTGGAGAGTAACAGTCCCAATTCCTTTCACGGGATAAGTGGCATTATCCCTAAGTATAATATCCATATTTGTCTTCTTTTCAATCAAGTTAGAGAGAGTTTATTTGTACCTAGTGAAGTGCCTTGAGGCACCACTATTAATCAACCAATGATCCAATGTATTCGGAGAAGAGGCAGTGGTGAGGGTAGAAATAAGACAAAATTCTTTTTTCTTTACAATATTAACTTCTTCATACCTGGAGTTTCTCGACTTCTTGGGAGGATGATCATTTCCATTTCGAGCAACGAGAACCTTCCTCTTTCCTTTTTTGTTGAACTTGTTGTTCCTTTGATTTCCATTGCCTTTGTAGTTGTTGTTATTGTTGTCATCATCTATTGGAGTATCCTTCTTGTGAGAACACTCTCTAGAAAAGTCGCCAAACCTATTACAATTGAACCATCTTCCTTTTCTTCCTTCTTTGAATCCTGGCTTGAACCATTGACCTTGACTTCTTGGACCAACATTGTTCTTCCTCCTAGAATGAACGGAGAAGGCCGTAGGATTGTTTCCATTTAAGGGCTTGTCTCTTTCCATCATCCTTATTTCTTCTTGAGTGCATCTAGCCAATAATTCATCAAATCTTGGAATCCTGTCATTATTGAGGGTGGTAGTGTTGAACACATCCCATTCTCTTGTAAGGCCTCTAAGAGCAATAAGAGTAAGCTCCCTATCACCAATGACTTCTCCAATAGATAGGAGATCATTCTTGATCTCAGTAATCCTCATGGAGTATGATAGGATGGATTCTCCTCTATCCATCTTGATGTATTTCAACTTGTTCTTCAGAAAGAGAACTTGATTTGCATTATTTACTTTGAACATCCCAACCAGCTTGTCACGCATCTCCTTAAATGTTTCCAAATCAGAAATATAGGCAACCAAAGGCTTGTGAATAGATTCAACAATAATTTTCTTAGCTTTAACCTCACCTTTCTTGTATTTTGTTTGTGCAACTGCGAATATAGTTGAAGGAGGCTCTACTACTCTTCCTTTGACATAGTCCATGGTGTTATCACTCAGAATTTTCTTTAGAAGTTATTAGAAGAAAGAAAATGACCGAGCTAACCACAAACCAACTTTTGGGCATAGGCTCTAGCCAACTAGGTTCAGAGAGGGCTCTCTCTATGTGATTTAGCTTTGTTTGCTGGGATATTAAGCTAGTTCTGAATGTTCAAGGGGTTTTTGATTTGTATTGAAGATTGGATGGTGGAATCCTTAAAACAGATGGATAGGATGATGTCTTTAGACCATTGGGCTATGGAGTCAACAGAAGGGCAATAGCACTGGAATTAACGCACTAAAGGGAATGTTCAAAGGGCAAAATAGTAGAGTAGAGTGCAGGTCTTTGGGCCAGAGGGGTGAAATGGTTTGAATGAGGGTGAGAGAGCAATCAAGAATTCTCAAACCGGGACTTAAACAAGGAACATAGGGTAATCGGAAACAAAGGGCAATTAAGAATGCTTTGCTATAGATTATAAAGAGACAACCTAAACTAAGGAGCAATTAAGAATTCCTTAACTTAAATATTAGTAGAAAACATTTGAATGCATAACAGTTAAAACAGAGTGTAATTAAACAAATTCTGAGATATCATTCCATGTTATAGCATTCAGATACAGAAATACATTAAAGATTATGGAAAAAATTTAAGGAATATGACAATAACATGAGAGAATACTTGTTTGCGCTTTGCTTTACACATGAATCTTGTGAAATATCTTGTCTTTATTCATCAATCCAGCTTGCTGGTCTAGTCAGTGATACAATAGCTTTACAGTCTTTGATCAAGAATTCTATAGAAATGTCTAGGAATCCACACCTACATACTACATACTTCGATTTGTGAAGTATTTATACAAATTTATTACAAAATATCTCAAAATAACTTGAGATTTAATTTAAGAAATACAAATATCTTCTTGCAAGAAGATAGAGACAACTATTGATCTGCTTTCATGTTGTCCCTTTTATTGTGGTGTTGTTGGCCTTTATAGTTTGATTTGTAGCCCTTTATGCTCTTTGTTGTCTGAACTTTCACGCTGGAGGATTTAGTTACTTTTGGCTTTCATCTGATACTCTTTGGCACTAATACTCTTTAGCCACGGTGACCTGTCTTTACCCTTTACTTTGCTAACTGTATGTTAACCTTTTTACTACATTTTACTATAAATAAGTCAATCTTTCCCACAATTCTGCGTCAGGTAACTTGATTTTCAACATCCTTCTATATATCTCATCTGCCTTGGTGTACTTAGCAAAAGTAGGCCTAGTGATGAATAGGTGTTTCACCTCATGTTGGAGGAAAAACATGGTTTCAAATGTCTGGTAAAGAACCTCACCTATTGGCAATGCCTTTATTGATGATGTACTGGCCTGTTCTTTAGCTAGCTCTCTAATTTTGTTGTTATAATCCTGTTGTGTCATGAGCTTGTCATTTATGACTAAGGGACTGGGTAACCCTTTCTCTCTCAAAATTTGAAACTTGGTCATAAATATATCAACTGCTACTTGCATATTTGGATACTTGTCCTCCAAGTTTAACATTAAGTTTCTCTTGGAAATGACATTTCCTACCTCCAAATTTGTTTCTGTCCTATCCCCTATATCCAATTCTTGAAGTTCATAGTTGTTTTTACTATTGAGGAAGTGGATAAGTCTGGTTGCATCTTCAGGCATGTCTCCTAGTTCTTCCTTGACTTTTTGGATAGCTTCTGTAGCTATCTTTATTAGGTCTATTTGTTCAAAAATCACTTGAATGGATGGCCAAATATCATTGACAGAGTCAATGATATTGGCCCATAATAGTTCCTTGACTTGCCCAAGGGGTTCCTTTAGTGTTAGATCTTTTTCCATCGCCTTTAATCTTTCATTTATTCTGGCATCTTTCTGTACTTCTTCCTTGTGCATGATCTTGGCAAGCTTGCAATCTGTTTCTAAGCTTGCCACCTTTTCTTTCAATTTATTCATTTCTGTAGCCTGAATAGACATTTCCTCCATGGCTTTGACCAACTCTATTGCTTTTTCCCCTGATGCACCCACTGCTGATGTAGACTCTGTTGAAATTGGCTATGTTGTAGGCATGGGAGCTGTGGGAGCCAATGAGGCTGCCAATGTTGAAGGGACTGCTGTTGAGACCGTTGGGATGACATTTGCTGATGTAGTGGCAATATCACTTTGCTTCAATTGAATTAAAATGTCTAATTCCTTCTTTGCCTCCCTTAACTGATCATTAAGTTTTAGGACCAATTCCATCAACTCTTCATGTCTGGTTTGGCTCTCTAAGACCTCCTGTGTTTGGGGATGTTGCAGCTGAGGTATCCTCAATTGTTTTTTCAGTGCAACAATGTCATCATTGTTTCTTTTAATTAACTGTTCTGTGGCTTTAATATCTTTGGGATCATGTCCCAATTCAATTACTAAGTCTTCCAAGGACTTGATCCTAGTATCCTTGGCATGTGAAGAGGCCTTCTCTAATTGATATTGAGCTGAGATATTGCTCAATGAATTCTGTAACTGATGAACAACTATGGCCTTACCTATGAGGGTGGAGTATATCATCTCTCTAGCCTGTTTGTGCAACTTGATTTGGTCTATGGGATGAATATCCCTTGCCATCTCTTCAAAATCAATTCTCTTATAATCTGCTGATGTCCTTGGTTGTTATGCAATTGATTTTATGAAGGACATCTGTAATCTTCCCTACTTGATGTCAAAAGCTTACATCAACCTTGTATGATTGGTGGGTGTGAGTTTGAGGTATTGAGCATAAGTTTGGGCTTTTATTTTCTCATTTCTCATCTTGATCTCTTTATATCTATCTTTTATATCCTTATCCTTATCAGTAGGCCTACTGAATGAGGATACTTCTACACTTAGCTGCCTTTCCAAGATCTGGGTCTGTGATGTGGAGGGCCCCTGTGTTTCTTCAGATAGAGTTGTGCCTTTACTTCTGTCCAACTCAGTATCAGTTATTTCTACTGAGCCTTCTGTGTCTTCCTGCTCTGAAACAGGATTCAGCCTAGGTATTTTGCTCTGACTGGTCTCATACTGTACATTTGATGTGCCCATTCCTGAACTTAAGGGTTCCTCCCTGGGCCTTTTGGGGTTCTTTTCCTCATTCTAAGGAGTCTGCATGATAGGAAGGGTACTCATGGCTGGTTCTTGCTATTCAAGTACCCGCAGAAACAAGATCTCATCAAACTGTCTTTCTAAGTCACATAAGGCATTCTCTACATCTACCTTTGTACTGTCTCTGTCTATAGAGTGTTTTCCACCCACTTAGATTGATTTGTGTATCTTTCTATCTCTGGAGTGGGGTGGTGAATATAAGGTCCCAACTTGGCCTTCTCCCTCAATCTGGTCATAAATTCTTGAGGGTCATACCTCAACATGAAACTCTTTTGGAACTTCATTTGCTACAAAATTTGGTCTGCTTCCTTCTTTGCCTCTCTAGAATTGCAAATGAAGGGGCCTAACTGGTTTTTTACTTTGAATTGTGATCTTTTCTTGGTCGAGACAAAATTTATCTCATCAGAGTTCATTATTTTCCTATAGTACTTTAGAGAAAATAACTTCATGGGGAGGCATTTGGGTAGTTTATATGGTGCAAGATGGCAACCATAAATTCTTATCTCTATGTGGTTTTGGTAAAGGTATCAATCTCCCACTTTGCTTTGTTTAGACAACTAAAGGACCCTTTTGATCTCTGGACTTATCCTGGGTGGAGGGCTTCCTTTCAGCATAGTCATGAGTGGATGAAGAAAAGAATCTATGAAATCTGAATAGGTATATGGTGACTCAAACTTATGGAACAGTGGGGTCCAAAAAATGACAGACCTGGGTTGGCCTTTGGTATCCAACTTTTGGAGGGGAAAAGGAAATCTGTCTCGCTGATAATATAGGAACATATGGTAGAGGACATATGAGTATTTTAACACTATTTCATTATGCATCCTGGTGCACTGTTCATCCATTCTCTCAGCTATAAACTCAGCATAATTGTACAAAACAGCAGGAGGTTGTCATGGGGTATAGATTGACATGAAGGCCAAGATAAGTTCATCAAAAAATTCATCAGCAGAGCAACCTAGGACACATGATATCATGGTGATGATTTTTTTGCCCCTTTCAGAGAACATGGAGAAAAGATATGGGGAGGAGTTTTGGGAATGTGATGTTCTTCAACAATGAAATGTTAGAACAATTGGGCCAGTCTAGAGGGACTTAACTTGGAATATTGGTCTAACAAATATTCAATTGAGAGTGGAGTCAGGTTTGGTCCCGGTTGGAGTTGCAACATTTCATTTATGGAATCAGCTATAATGGTGAATAGAATCTTTTGGTCAAGGGACATAATAGCTCTTAGGCTGGGAATGTAACAGGCATGGCACTGGCGGACAATTTCAGGGAAACATGTACCTATGGGAACTGGTATTTGGGCAAATTTGATTCCCAAAGGCCAATATCATCAGCATGGTTGAGGTATCTATTCCTACTTAAACAATGGATTTTAAGCAAGAGGTTTTGGGTAGATGTATCCTTAATTTGGAAATCCCTGTCAGCCAAGGGAAGATGGTTGAGGTCCAAATGGGGATTCGTGATAGGTCTGACGTCCAGGGCAACAGGGGCAGCCATAATTTAGTTCTTGTGGATTTAAATTAGGCTTTACAGGTTTATTTAGAAGCTTTTCACGGAAACTCGGATTTTTCAGAGGGTTTGGCCATGGGTTTTAAAATTTAAAGTATTTATTCAATTAATTTTACTTAATTGAAACACTATACAAGGTTGAGCATTTCTGAATTTGAAAGGGCGAGTGATAATTTGTGGTAAAATACCTGGAATTGGGTGAATAATATGCAAATTTGGAGGCAGCTGTAGAGGTTCGAATGGTTCTAGTACGGACTGAGAGGTCGACTGGGGTCTCTGCAACTTTCTTCAGGGGTGAATTCATAGTTTAAATAGTGAATTTAGCGTTTGCAGGGATCACTGATTTGCAGAGGTTCACAGAGAAAACGAGCAAAAAAATGAGAAAATGGGCTTCTCGGCCTTTTATGGCGTAACGGTTATTTTTTGGTGGCAATTTTATGAATGAACAGTAGGTGGTTTGGCGGGTTGAGTGGGGAGGCGGTATTGGAGGGCCATCACACCACTTTTGTGGCATGGGCGGTTTTTAGGAGGGGTCACCCGATCTACTTTAGAGCACGACATGTAGCATTCGGGGGGTCGGGGAAAACTGCTTTATTGGGTGGGTAAAGGTCGGCTACTGGGCTCGGCAGATATGGCTGTGGTTCGTTAGATTTGGGCGCTTGTGATTTGACGGTAGTCGGGCGGAGAAGATACGTGAAGGAAATGAACGGGAGTTGAGGGGGGGCACAAGAATTAATCCTAGGTTAAGTGATCGGGCATGGCTTAATCACGGGATTAGTGAAACGAGTGAGGTTAATGATGGGATTAACTTAGGTTTACCGGGATTAGGTAAATTAAGTAAGGTTGTATCGGGATATGGGTAATTTATATAGTTTTTATTAAAACTAAGGGTTGGGATATTTATTTTAGGAGTTTAATTAATATACGGGAAAAAAGTAATTATGGAGGATTTATATAATAAAATTAGAAATTAATATGAAATGAGCGAAGTGGCTATTCCTTAAGCCTAAATGTAAAATATGCGCATTTCATTTTATGCATTTGATACTTAGGATAAAGTACTCTTTGTGGGTTTTGGAATGAAATAGAATTTACATGGTGGTTTTTACTTTCCCTAGGCAAATAATTTTTTTCCTTAGGAAAAGGGGTTTTATTAAGCTAATGAAGGGAAATGAAGGGAGTTGAATTTTATGAAGGGGATTCTAGCACCTATGTCCATAAGTCATTAAGTTGAGGGTCCGGTCCCACCAAAAGTCAGAGAAATGCTCTGAGTCTCTTTGACTTGAAGGATTTAAAGTATTAGAACATATTTGTGGATAGGAAATTAGTAAGTAAGGGGAAAAATGGATGAGGGGGAGTTAATCATATTAACTGGCAAACCTTTGTTTTTGCCTCCATAACTGACCATACATATGGAAATATGTGTTTAAGCATGATGCATATGTTTTGATCCAACCAACTTTATACTTTGGCAACCTTTTTTCTACTTACCTATTACTTACCCTACCATTTTTTCTTCATTTTATTTGGGTGCATTGTTATAGACATATTTGGGCACTACAACCCCAATCACATATGCTCATAAACCAAGGGCTTCTAAACCCCTAAAAGTGTTGTTTCATACCCTAAAGGAACAAGGTCAGCTGATTACATAATTTCCCAGAAGTTATTCCTGAAAAACTACTCAGAATTGGTTAAAACTGGACCATCTCACCTGCTCCATGGTCAAGGTGTGATGCATCTCACCTATTACACATGGGGGGTGCGATGCATACTGAAAAGCCCTTCTGTAGGGTGCAATGGGCGAGAGTAGACAAATGGCAGAGGTAGTTTGCTAGGTGGAAACTCATAGAGTCTTCTAGAAATTTCTCATTTGACACTTGCCTCTCTGAATTCGCCTAGGGATGAGTAAGAGATCATGAAATCTCCAAGTGGAACCAAGAACTATCAGTGAAATGACACTAATCAAAATCCTGGAAGCTAACTCCCCACCTACAAATATCTATATATGGATCCCTCATCCTAGAGATCCAGAAGCTGGAATTTTGTAATTTGCAAGGAAGTGCTGTTGGTTTCTCTTTGAAGACATTGTTGGGTGATCTTGCTTTGTATGAGGTGAAGAGGGTTTTCATGCTGGGAGGATGATGCTGGATCAGACAGCTTGGTTGTAATCCTCTCTTCTACTACTTCTATCAATAAAGCTATTTGAGTTTTCCTCCATATGCTTGTATATCTTTGAATCTTGTATTTGTATATGCATTTATATGGTTAATGTATATCTGATCCTACATTGTTTATGGTTATAGATCTCTATGCTTTGATTGTATTTTGCTGCCTTGACTCTACAGGTGTTCTTTGAAGTGGGACAAGTGAGAAACGAGTGGCGAAAGCTCTATCAAGGGAGAGAAAAATGAGAAAGGAGACTAGTGAAAGACTAAGGTTGGTACTCTCTGCTTTTATCTCATCTATCTCTCATAAAGGAAAACACAAGTAACTTTAGTTTGTTTGTTTCTAAGATAGCTACCCGTCTTAGTGGGACTATAAGCCTTGAATGGACACTAGTTTTCCCGATAACAAAATGGCGACTCCACTGGGGAATGAATAGTTTGTTTGTTTTGTTACTGTTGTTTGCTTTATAAATCACAGACGGAGCTGAAGTTAAGCTAGCTAGCCTTCGAACTGCTTTTGCTATGCAACTGCAAAGTAGATCAACACTGCTTCAGTCAATCTCCGGGTTGGGTTATGAACTGAACATCTAGCTTGCAAACATCCTAAGTGCCCTGGTGGTAGCTCAAATAAACTCATTAGATCATCCCCTATACTTTGTGTTTACTGACAATCATTAGCTTAGCCTAAATCCCTGAACTTAGCTGCAAACTGTGAGTGAAAACCAAGCTCAGTCTCGTCCCTGGACTATCGCACTGTCTCTTCTTGGCAATCTGGATGCATCGCACCTCCGGTGTATTGCAGGTGAGATGCATCCCTGTTTCCCTATGTTACAGGTGCGATGATTAACTAGGACTATTTCTGCCTCCGGATTTTGGTTTTTTATTCATTGTCTTCAGCTTTATTCGGTAGTTTTGTTGTCTATGATCAGTATATCTCTGTTGAAACCATCTTCCTTTGCATTATTCAGCCTCCATCAGAAGGAATTGTGAATGTTTTTTAATGTATTTTTCATAATTTACAGTTCTCCTTTGCAAACAGTAGCTTAATCGAACTGTCGTCTTTTGATTTCAAAGTGTCGCAAGTGTCGTTTTCAGTAAAAAAAAAGTGTGTCGCAAATCATTCCTCTTTTAGATAGTTGATTACACTTTTTCCATTGTATTTGATTTGGAATTATTAGTATTTCAAGTGTCGAAAGCAATTTTAATTCAAAATCACAAAGTGTCGTCATGGTCTTCCTTTCGTTTTTTAAAGAGAAAATTGTTAGTACTGTCACTTTGAAAGAAAATAGTTCAGATCTGTACTTAGTTTTCTTTTTGTCATTTCTCACATTAAGGAAACTGAAAAAACAATACATGCATATGCATTTGCATTTAGACTGCATGTTGGAATTGATTTAGGGAAGGTGCATCTAGTGTGTGCTCTATGCTCTATGTTGAAAGAATTTCATCTCTCTTTCCTTAATAGCTAGGATTTTCATTGAAAAAAGAAAGTAAATGACTGTTTATCATCTTAGATTGCACATTTAGGAATTGTATATTTACATCACGTGGTGAACCTTAAAGGCAAACTTATTAAGAAAGATCAACAATAAAATAAACCTCAATGAACATAAAAACGCTTTGGAACCTAACGCACAACATTTAGAAGTCTAGGCTAGAGACGTATTCCAGCGTCGTAGGTTGGGTGATTCCTTCTCTTTGAGACGACAAGTGCTAGTACGGACTAGTGCTCCCACGTACCGTCGAGTATATATTTGGAGACCACAATAGGCTACATCCTTTATCCTTAGGAAGTCGTGTTTGCCGCTCTATCGATCGCAATGCAATGAACACATCATTCAGGAAGATTGACTGCCATACGTAAAAAGTATTTTGCAGTTTTGCGATTGGTTTGGTAATCCCTCTGTCTAGATTTCCAGAGTAGTCACTTTTGTTCCTTTTCAGACTCTTTAAAAAGAAAATTTCCATCTGAACACTTGTCAAATCGAAGGCGACTAGAGTCATCTTTAGCTTTTTCTCAACTCTTAAAAATTGAAAAAGCAAGTTGTGTCAAAGCGTCATAAAATTTATTTCAATCGGAATAACATCACTGTTCCCTTGTTGGTCTTAGGTTGAGAAAATGGAGTCAACCAATCAAGGATTTCCCCTTGGGGGAATCCTAGTCCTTTCTCTTCTTGGGGAGATGTTGGTGCTCCACACATGGCTACATTTTCCCTTCCAGGACTCACAATTGGTCTGCCGGTATGTCTTTTCTTGACCTCTGTCGTTCAAAACACCGTAATTCCTCAGCAATCGAATCAGCAACCAGATGATACTGAAGTCGCTCCCCCACCTTCTACTTCGTTTGTTTCTCCCTCTCCTTCTTCCTCTTCGCTTGGTGAAGCTAGTAACGCTAAAAACCAAGTAACTGAGAAGAAGAAGAAAGGGAAGGAGAAGAAGAAGAAGAAGCCAATGGCGAAAGGGGGAAACCATGCATCGTCTGGCGAAAATCCACACACTGCACCATCCAAACCTAAATCTCCATGTGTCATTTGCAAAGGAGACCACTATCATCGATATTGTCCTTGCATCCCACAGATCTTAAGGGACTGGTCTCCCCACTTGCACAATCCGATGTCTTCAACCTCTGACGATCATATTGAGAGTACACCGTCAACTAGTGAAAACGAAGTTAATGGACAAAAAGGAAGATCTAAATTTCCTTGTATACTGTGTGAAGGTGATCATGCCCTCCATCGTTGTCCCTTCCTGGGCGAAGCTAAAAGTCTTGGATAACCGTCCTGCTTCACCGCAGCGACTTCCTCCTGGATACAAGAAACTCTTGCCAAGTCCATCGCTAGTTGAAAATCCGACTGACACGCCTCTGTTGTCGGTCGAAGCATCTATCATTGAAGATAAACCCTCTGAGTCCACACCGGACCAAAGTCAACAGGTCGAGACGACAATCGACCCAGTCTTGTCTTCAGAAGGTCCATCTTCAGATGATACAGTCACCAAAGAGAATGAGAACGACACCATTCAAATTCTTTTTGTTAACATAGAATCCGATGAACATGGGGGCAATCTACCCGTTCCTTTACTGTAGAAAGGAAGTTCATCAGAGATTCATCCGGCCATTTATTCGGTCCCTCCTCCAAGCAATCTAGTCGTTTCCTTTGATTGGAATCTACTAGGGAGACCCCGCCTACCGTCTAATGTGCCATTCTAGATCATAGTACAAGCTTATAGAATGATCATGGCTGGTACTATCATAGATGAAGGGGCTTTCGTGAGTATCCTTTCTTCAACTGCTTGGAAAACACTTGGTTCACCATCGCTTCTGCCTGAGATTCGAAATATGTCAGGCTTCAATAAAGGAACCAGTCGAGCGTTAGGGATCCTTCCAAATTTGCCTATAACTTTGAGAAGGAAAACTGTTTATCTGAATGTGATGGTAGTCCAAGGGCCATTAGATTAAAATCTACTCCTTGGGCGTGACTACATTTATAGCATGGGAGCTATTGTTTCCTCACTCTTTCGAGTGATGTGTTTCTTGTATGAAGGCAGAATGGTCCATCTCATAGACCAGCTTTCATTCCCCGGTTCAAACACAACTACTATTCAAGTGCCATCCCTAACTGGTCTTTTTGCACAAGGAATGTCTCATCAACCTCCAGTCCGTCCACCTGATGAGTGTGAGTGATTCGGTGAATGTCACTAAACCCAGGGGGCATGCGCCCTAGTCTGCTTCAGCAGGAAAACCCCAAGTATAAGGTAGGTTTTCGCATAGGATATATGACTAGTCTGACACACCCATCCATTTAGGAAAATGGGATTAGACTAGAAAAGGATTCCTTCGTCAAACGTTATGTGAGTGGAAGCTCCCACCATTCACCTTTGTCTATTTCGATGGATAGAGCCAAGGAAGTGTTTTGTCCGTAGATGCGGATGGAACAACTTTGCTTTAATGCAAGAATTTCCATATGGTAACCTGGAAACTCTATTTTTCTTTATACCTGGGGGCATGCAAACCTTTTGTGCGCAAGTGAAAAGCAACCAGCGTAACTCTAGCCCCATAGTTTTTACTAACTTCAACTGCTTAAGTTAGGTGATTGGTTTGATCAACCATTCACCTTTGTCGAGACTGACGAAAACAGAAAAGTAAAGGAAATGTTTCCCGTCGTGAAACTATCCTACCTAACCTTAGTAGTTCTTTAACCCCTAGGATAGTAGTTGGTCGTTCCTAACTTGCATACAGAAGGATCCAGAGCAAAGTTGCGCATGGGGCAAGCTACCTAAAAAATGAACCTACTAATGAGAGACATCCTTATTATACGAATGGCACGAGCAGGTTTACGCGAAGTTCAAGCTCATTAAAAAATAAACCTAGCTATGAGCATATGTTCCCCCAGAGTTCAAGCTCATTAAAAAATGAACCCACTTTCGGTAAATAACCTTTGTGATCGCATTACTATCAACTTTTGAGCCTTGGTCATGTTCTTACTATCACCTCCACTTTTTAGCCGATCATACACCTCCATTTGGTTGTTTACCCTTTTGAGGAACAGTTGCGATGAGTGATTCTGTTAGCCACCTTCTTTACACTACCGTGATTGAAAAGTTCGAAACTTACCTGGAACTAGCTGCTATCCGAATTTATCACTCGTTCCTAAAAAACGAGTCTTTTTTAAGCTCTTTTTAGACTCGTAAAATATAAAAAGATTGCCGAGCAATTGGCCTCTCCAGCTCGGTAAAGTGATTGGAAGTGCCATCCCTCCTCTATATTTTAATCTTTTTGGACCTGAGGGATCATTACACAAAAAGATCGAGCGCTTGTCTTTTTCGGCTTGTTAAATTAATCAGAAAAGTCATCCCTTTCGTATTATTTTATACTTTTTCAGACTTAAGGGATTATACTACGAAAAAGGATTACTGGAGTTTCCTTTTCGTCTCTTTTCAGACTCTCTAAAACTGAAAAGAACTGAGTTATCTTTGTCATTAAACTTGTTAAAACAATAGCAAAAAACTTGTCCATCACAGATAAGAGCTAGTTTCACTGTCGCTAGGCTCGCTAAAACATAACGACAGGTTTACTCGAAGGGAAAATTATAGAACAAGCATATGTTATCCTCCTCAAGCTTGACAAAAATAAAGAGGTACTGGTTAGCAATGACTGGGGAAAAATTGGGAAGAAAACTTGAAGAACTTCATTGGTAGCAAGTCGCTCTTGAACATGACACTTTCACTCCATCACCATGATTGAGTCGGGTTGGGTTATTTCGTTCACCAGTCATATCACCATTGGTCCTCCATTGGGGTTAACGCTACCAATCCATTTCAGTGTCACCGATATGTTCAAGAGAAGTCGCTCAGAGAATTAACCAACCTAGCTAACACCTCATCTGCTACAATACCTTCACGCTTCATTCTTTCATGACCGCCACCCTGAACCTTGTATCATCAGATCGTTTTCACCTCCACAAAATCATTTGCTCCGTTTCGTGTCGTAGATGTGGGATTCATTAAGGCCCTCCTACGACGAGTCACTTCTTGTTGACATCAGCTCATTATCTAAGAAGTTGACCTAGGAACAACCCTTTCAGTACTTTGAAGCTTGCATGCCTCAATGGCAAGTTTCTCACTTCCGGCGACAGGTTTATATCAATGGCCTTCGACCGAAAGATTTTGCGTGGTGTTTGACATCGACTCATGTATTCACACCACGTGAATTGTACTGCAGTACCTTGAGGGTCATTATCATTATCGGTGATTCCTCTCGTGTCTGTTAATAGCTTACATCATTGGCTGGTAATTAGACGATGTCTTTCCATGTTCGACACCAGAACATCTTTTCACATGGATCGATTTGTACTTCGGGCAAAGATTGAACGAGTTTGAAGACCTCGGATCTAGTTTCATCCATCCGGGCTGTGATATATTCAGGAAAATAAAGACATCAGATGTACATCATAGCTACACAGGTAATCATCCATGCTAAGGGATGATGGCTCTACCAGAATCATCAGTCTGCCACACAGACAGTTGTCTGTCCTATGTACATGAAAATGAATTTATAAAGTTGAGCATGGGAATGCCCGCCTCAGCTAGATCATGAAAATATTATGAATATAATGTATTGTATTGTATCTTATTACAGGTCACCTTCCAGTTCGAAAAACCTCAGATCCTCATGATAAAGCATTTCACCCGACATCAGAAGATTTATGACCTCATGCTTTATGGGGCAACTGTTATAGACATATTTGGGCATTGAAACCCCAATCTCATATGTCCATAAACCAAGGGATTCTAAACCCCTAAAAGTGTTGTTTCATACCCTAAAGGAACAAGGTCAACTGATTACATAATTTCCGAGAAGTTCTCCCTGAAAAACTACTCATAATTGGTCAAAACTGGACCATCTCACCTGCTCCATGGTCAGGGTGCGATGCATATTACCTATTACACACGGGGGGTGCGATGCATACTAAAAAGCCCTTCTGTAGGGTGCGATGGGTGAGAGTAGACAAATGGCAGAGGTAGTTTGCTAGGTGGAAACCCAGAGAATCTTCTAGAAACTGCTCATTTGACACTTGCCTCTCTGAATTCGCCCAGGGATGAGTAAGAGATCATGAAATCTCCAAGTGGAACCAAGAACTATCAGTGAAATGACACTAATCAAAATCCCAGAAGCTGACTCACCCACTTGCAAATATCTATATATGGATCCCTCATCCTAGAGATCCAGAGGCTGGAATTTTGTAATTTGCAAGGAAGTGCTGTTGGTTTCTCTTTGAAGACATTGTTGGGTGATCTTGCTTTGTATGAGGTGAAAAGGGCTTTCATGCTGGGAGGATGATGCTGGATCAGACAGCTTGGTTGTAATCCACTCTTCTACTACTTCTATCAATAAAGCTATTTGAGTTTTCCTCCATATGCTTGTATATCTCTGAATCTTGTATTTGTATATGCATTTATATGGTTAATGTATATCTGATCATACATTGTTTATGGTTATAGATCTCTATGCTTTGATGGTATTTTGGTGCTTTGACTCTACAGGTGTTCTTTGAAGCGGGACAAGTGAGAAAGAAGTGGTGAAAGCTCTATCAAGGGAGAGAGGAAACGAACAAGGAGACTAGTGAAAGACTGAGGTTGGTACTCTCTGCTTCTCTCTCATCTATCTCTCATAAAGGAAAACACAAGTAACTTTAGTTTGTTTGTTTCTAAGATAGCTACCCTTCTTAGTGGGACTAGCAGCTCTGAATGGACACTAGTTTTCTCGATAACATGCATTTAAACTAGCAAACCCTTATCATCCATTTTTCTTTTGAAAGGTAATCTATCTAATTCTAACCTTATATCATCCAAGGGATCAGATTAAATTGATGAGCTCCTTTTATTTTCTCTACCTATCTAATTATCTTCCAAGATTAAACTGTTTGGTCAGATTTTATTCTCTAACTATAAACATAAAATTCAAATAATGAAATAACAAAGATTAAACAGTTTGATTACCATGGATTGTGGCATAAATAAAAAGATGCACACAATCATTATTATGCATAAAAGTAAATAGTAGTGGCATTTAGACTTGCTCACTTTCATGGTCTCTTTTTGTTTTTTTGTTTTTGTTTTTGGGTTCATATATTTTCATTTTTTGTCATTTTCTCACTCTTTTTGTCCTTTGATTATTCTTTTAGGACATACCTTCTTTACATTTTTTAATTTTTTAATATGGAAAACATTTGCAGAAAGCAAAGGTATGTGCAATATTACAAGGCTTAACCTTAGTCATTCAAAATTATGACTCCTATTGGTATAGGAACCTAACAGTGGCTCCACTTGGGGATGACATTTTCTAGTGAAATGTCAAGAACTTTAAAGATCAGTGGCCTTTGAATTGTTGTTGATGTTGCCTTGCCAGGTGTCCTTCTGCAAATCTTCATTATTGATACTTATGACAGTAAATATTTTAAAGTTTAGGGCCTTCTCTTCGGGCTTCAACTTCAAAAATCACCACCCAATCCAAACTAAACTTTTGAAAATAGAACATGTACAATTTGGAAATGAAAATTAGTAACTAGGTTCAAAGTAATGTTTCGGCATTTGACCATTCACTGGCCCACCTTCTGCATTTGTACCATCAATTTCTCTCAGGAAGAAAGCATTATTTTTTTTGTAAGCATAAATGACATAGGGACCTTTCCATAGGAAATCAGATTTCCCATGTTTACCTTTATCTTTCCTCCTTGAATCCCACTTGAGCATCTTGTCACCTAGGTAGAAATCTTCAGCCTTGGTTCTCTTATAAAAAATCCTTTTAACCTTTTCCTGCACAACTTGAGACCTGATATAGACCTCTTCTCTCGTTTGTTGTAGATGAATAGTTTGGTTGATTCTTCTTTGGATACTATTTGGTTCAACCTGCAATTCCTGAAGTATCTTCATTACTGGTACTCCCAAAAATAATGGAAAGACAACTTCCATCCCATAAACTAGTTGATAGGGAGAAGTGCCAATTGATTTCTTAATAGTCAATCTGTCTGCCCATAAAGCATTGACTAGATTTTTATTACAAGTTTTCTTATTGTCCTCTAGTAACTTCTTGATGATGTTTACCCGGCTTTTGTTTGAGGATCCTGCCAGTGCATTACCTTGAGGGTAATAGGTTGTAGAATGGCCCAGGGTGATATGATACTTATTGTAGAAATCTATCATTCTTTTAGATTTAAAGGCTGCTACATTATCAGTAATGAGCTTAGTTGGACATCCAAATCTTGATAAAATGTTGTTTTCAAGGAAGGTTATGATAACAACGTCTATAGCTTGCCTTGAAGGTATGGCCTCTATCCATTTTGTGAAGTAGTCTGTGGCTGTGAGGATCCATTTGTGCTGGGAAGAGGAGGGTGGGTGAATTTCACCAATGAAGTCTAAACCCCATTCTTGAAAAGGTATTTCAGCAGAGATTAGCTTGAGGGGTAAAGGTAAAAACTTTTTCTTCCCCTCAAAAATTTGACATTTGTGACAGGAGGTCACATATTTTTTGACATCAGCAAACAAGGTAGGCCAGTAGAAACCAGCTCTATGGATTTTATCTATAGTGGTCTTCTAGTAAAGGTGTCCTCCAGAGTCACTTGCATGAAACTCTTGCAAAACTTTGTCAGATTCATCTTTTAACAAGCAATTAAGAAGAATACTTTCATGATCCTCCAAAACAGAGCATTGTCTAATATACAAAACTTCAAGGATTTCATCCTTAAAATCCTGTTTTTAGTTCTAGATAATTCAGGAGGAGCTTGTAACGTAAATAATATCAGCATACCAAGGTGATTCAATATAGGCCTGGCTGATTAGTGGAGTCACCATCTCCTCTCCATCATCTATTGTTGCAATAAAGTTTATATCCAAGGCTAATAGTTTGATTCAGCCATGAGTTTGGCTAAACCTTGGCCCTTGATTAACTTAGTAGTTTTGATTTCTATATCATACTCTAAAATAGTAGCAATCCATTTTCCCCTCTTTCCATCAGGACCATCCTGAGTTAGGATGTCTTTGACTACTGAATTTGGAACGTAGGCTACTATATGAGAATATAAGATGTACACCCTAAAGTCTTTAATGGTTTTGACTAAAGCCAATGCTTGTTTTTCCATTATATTATATTTCAAGGGGGCATCTCTAAGGGCTTTGCTAAAGAAAGAAATGGGTTGTTCATAGCCCTGGTCATTTTTCTGCAATAGAACTGCAACAATTATGTGCTTAGAAGCAAAGGAAAACAAGACGAAATCTTTGTCAAATTTAGGATTGATTAACACAACTGTTTTAATTAAGGCTAGTTTAATATCTTCAAAGGATTTTTTAGCCTCAACAGTCCATTTTATGGTGGAATCTTTTTTCAGCATGTTGTTTAGTGATTTAATTAATTCTGCTAGATTAGATATAAATCTTCTAAGAAAGTTAATTTTTCCTACGAAAACTTGTAACTCTAATGTTCCTCGGGTGTTGTATTTGCAAGATGGCTTCTATTCTCGCAGGGTTTATTCTTATACCATCTTTTGAAATTATGTGACCTAACAAATTTCCTTCTTCTAACCCAAACAAGGACTTTTTGGGGTTCAAGAAGATTCCAAATTTCCTGCATTAAATAAAAACTTGTCTTAGATGATCCAAATGTTGATTGTTAGATTTTGAAAATACAGTGATATCATCTAGATATATCACAAGGACATCATGAATTTTTTTTGCAAAGGCTATATTCATAGCCCTCTGGAAAGTGGCTCCTACATTCATTAGCCCAAACGGAATTTTCACATACATAAATGTGTCCTAAGGAGTAGTAAAGTCAGTTTTGGGTTGGTCACCGAGATGAACCAAGATTTGATTGTAACCAGAAAACCCATCCAACAATGAGATTCTGGTTGATCCAACTACTCTCTGTAAAATATGGTCCATTTTTGGGAGAGGGTAATTGTCTTTCAGTGACACTTTGTTGAGGTTTCTGAGATCCACACAGAGTCTGATCTCACCGGTTTTCTTTCTAGTTGGCACCAAGTTCGAGACCCAATCAGAAAATTTGATTGGTGCAATTATTTTGGCATCATACATCCTTTGAATTTCTTTTTCAATTGCAGGTAATAAGACAAGATTGATCCTTCTAAGTTTTTGTTTGAAATGCTTTTGATTTTCTTTAATAGGAATTGTGTGCTAGATGATGTTGGTGTCATAGGATTTGAGGTCCTCATAACTCCAAGCAAAGACATCCTGAAATTCTTTTAACAACTCAATGTATTTCACTTTTTCAGTTGGAGGTAATGATTTTGAAAGTTTGACCAGTTTAGGATTTTCATTGGTGCCTATATTACATTCCTCTATATCAAACCTTAATGGTTCCATTTTAGGTTTCCTAGAAACATCATTTGAATCAAATAAATCTTCTAGAGGGGTTAATCCCTTTGGTAAGAAGTTATCCTTGAGATTAATTACTTCAGTTTCTTCAGTGATTATTTCATCAATCTCAATTTTCTCTAAGTTATCTACATCCGATTTAGTAAATTTAGTTGGGTTGAATCTATTCAGTTCCTCACCTTCAATCTCATTGATTTCTATCTCATCCTTAGTGTCAACATCTATGGATGTATCAGTATCTATATTGTTATTTACAAACTCTTCTTCTGAAAGTAAAAAGTTATTTATCTGTTTGTCATCAGAAAATATTTTCCAATTCTTCAAATTATCTGGAATTGCAGGTCTGTGTCTAACTTCAGTAGTGTACTGATGATTAGATTGGAAGGGTAATTTGTAGGTGTTGGCAAACATTGCTAAACTATGGGCTTGCATATTGTGTTTTCTAGGGATTACTGCAAGCTTTGTTTCTAGGAAAGTGTTAAGTATTTCTACGATAGTTCCTCTATAACAACTTAATCTAGGGTCCTTTGTCATATATACAGCATCAATCTGTTTTATAATAAGTTTAGAGTCTCCCATGACAGAAACTCTTTTAGCACCTAGATTCCTAACTAACTTAAGACCTAAAATTAATGCTTCATACTCGGCCATATTATTGGTACATTTAAAATTCAATCTATATGCATGGCCTTCTGAGTGATTATTTTCCAAATTATATATCCGCATTCCTGCTCCTGCTCCTAACTTAATGACTGACCCATCAAATTCTAGATGCCATAATATCTCATGCTCATAATTTTCACTGTCTGGTGCAACAAAATTTTCATCATTTATATCAATTTGACCATGTTGTTTTTTGAAAAGTTCTGTAGTTTGGTTAGTTTCATTTTGTGTAGAAACTGCAATTTCTTTTGGTTCTGTATTAATATTGTCTGAAATTTCTTCTTGTATTTGATCGGCATTATACAAGATAAAAGAATCGATATCTGAGTGTATGGAGTAGATGGGAAAGTTTTGAGGCCGATCCTGACTACTTACCATATATTTCATTAAGGTTTCTTGGTATAGTTTCTTAGGTTGCCCAAAAACAGAGATTGTTGCATATGACATATCTAATTGTAAGGATCCCTAAAGTTTGGCTCCACATGATCTAGATAATAGCATGTCATACTTTTGGTGGGATGTCAGCAACTACATTATCCATAAGGATGATTTTGGCAGGATATTGAACTAAAGTAACACACAAGTCTTTTATCAATCCTAGACATTGTACCTGACTAGAGTCCAATGAGAATAAGTCTTTGCAAGGCCTTGTAATGTCTAGGTTTAATTTCTCCATCATTGATTTGGGCATTAAGTTGTGAGAAGCCCCATAATCCAACATTGCATTGTGTAGAATTTTGTCATGGATACTAAGGCTGATGTAAAAAGGTGGAACTCCTCCTTCTAATGGTTTGCCATTAACATCTGGACCAAATATGAGTTCTGGTTGGTCATTAAACAGGTTGACTGAATCCTCATTTTCAGCAATGTTTAAGGTCTGGTTTATCTGTGATTTGTAAGTTTCATTCTTGATTAGTTCCGTTAAAGACACTGAAATATTTAATTTTTCTATCTCTGCTCCCATACTGAATGGCAAAGAAACTTTTTCTGTTTGAAGGTTTTGATTTTTTGCAGCAGGCACTTGAGTGGGCTTGTCTTCTTTTCCTTTATTGGGGACCTCCTTAGATGGATTTTCATATCTGATGTTTTGAGCTTTGTCCACAGGTTCCTTAGGTGGAATTGAAGTGGATGGCAGATCAATAGCAGGTTGATCAGAGGTTATATCTACAATGGTGGGGCCACAAGGATTTGGGTTCTGCTTAGGGAGAATTTGGTGAATTTTTGAAACAAGGGCTTCTTTTATTTTTTTGGGTTGACTTTGTACTGTTTTCTTGGTTTGGTCAGGGACGTCAGCATTCTTTTTGCTTCTTAGACTATATTGTTTATGTACTTCAAAGATGGTAGAATCATATCCTTGTTTGTAATCAAATGATTCTCCATACTGTATTTGTAATTGCTGCAGCATATAAAATTCCAGCTCATCTTGGGTTAGAAAAACAATGTCCTCATCATTTATTTCCATTAGGTTAATTTGTGTATCTTGTTCTGGATCTTCAGGATGGGATGTCTCTGCATAATTTTCTTGAAAAGGAGGCCTAATGTTCTAATATGGTCCATTTTTCCCAATGTTTTGGTTTTGGTTTTTTCTAAAATTTGGGTTTCTAACTGGAGGTGCTTGTTGGTTATCCCATTGGGGTTTCCTTTCTATGTTATCTATTCTATCCATTAGTTTTTCCATACTTTTGGCTAAGCTATCTATTTTAATGTCAGAGGGTGAAGCTTCATCCTTTGCAGTTCCTCTTCTTTCATTTCTAACTCTAGCCCTCTTAGCTAACAAATTAGCTTCAACACTAATAGCTACACTTTTCATTTCTTCTAATGTTGGGGGGTTTCTTTCCCTAAGTTGGTATGCCATATCTGTGTCAAAACCATCAGGGAACTTTAATAATGTTAAGTTAGGTGAGGGTCTAAGATTAACTGAGATGGCGTTATATATATTATTGAATATGGTGCAGTTATCTTGAACAGTTTCATTAGGTCCTCTTCTAATATTCTCATATTCTCATATTCTGAAAGGATTTGTAGGGGATTCTTTTTCTTTTCCCATGTGCTCAAAAATTGCTGATGAAATGCATCTAAACTATCAATACTATTAACATGCAATTCTCTAAACCATTTCCTAACATCACCAGCTAAAGTCTGGGTGAAGAGTCTCATTTGAACATTATCCGTGTCAATTTTGTGCAACTCAAAGTAATCTGTTATCTTGTTGACATGTTGTTGTGCAGTATAATGCCCTGTGCCATCAAATTGAAAAATTTTACTTTGGTAGTTTGCTCGCATAGCACCAAGTTGGGTTGGTAAAACAAGAGGAGCATATTTATTTGCCATGGTTGTAAGCTAGGAAGGGCTAAGATGTGGGGTTGAGGTACTTGGACATGATGCAGTAGTGGATGGAGAACCAGGACTAGTAGGTGATGAATGGGAGATGATAGGTTGGTGAGGGAGAGTAGGTATAATGGTGGTGAAGAATGGACTTCAGAAGGTATTATTAATGAAGTTGAAGGGAACAATGGTGAACTCAAGGTAATGGATGATTGTTTAGAAATCTCATGGGCTGTGGCAGTATTAATGGATGATTGCGGAGATTTCAGAATGTATTCATCAATGGATTTGTTGGCTTGTTGAACTTCAAGGTCTGCAATAAATTAAGGATCTAGAACAGTTTCACTGAGTGCGTTTTCGGATTTTGTTCTAAATAATGAAAGATCAAAGGGTACATCAAAGTTCTTCTAAAAATAACCACTCATCAGGACATGAATTAGAATTAACTAATGGTATCTGGCTAACTGAACTTTCTACTTTTTTGGATTTTCTTGGAATTAGGTTAGGATTATCAACTACTGGGGTAGGGTTTGGATCTGGATTAACCCTAGTAAAACGAGTCTTCCTGGAAGCCTGAATTTCAAAATTTTTAATTGTTTTTGTGAGATTTTTTCTAGATAACTTCTAACAAATGACTTTAAGAGGCTCAGAATGAAGATTTGGAATTTTCTTAAAGCTTTATTAAGACTGAGGATTCGATTCCCTAGTATGGTCGCCACTATGTTATCACTCAGAATTTTCTCTAGAAGTTATTAGAAGCAAGAAAATGATCGAGGTAACCACGAACCAAGTTTTGGGCATAGGCTCTAGCCAACCTAGGTTCAGAGAGGGCTCTCTCTATGTGATTTAGCTTTGTTTGTTTGGATTTTAGGCTAGTTCTGAATGTTCAAGGAGTTTTTTATTTGTATTGAAGATTGGATGGTGGAATCCTTAAAATAGATGGATAAAATGATGTCTTTAGACCATTGGGCTATGGAGTCAACAGAAGGGTAGCAGAACTAGAATTAACTCACTAAAGGGAATGTTCAAAGGGAAAGATAGCAGAGTAGAGTGGAGGTCTTTGGGCCAGAGGGGTGAAATGGTTTGAATCAAGGCGAGAGAGCAATCAATAATTCTCAGACCAGGACTTAAACGAGGAATAGAGGGTAATCGGAAACAAAGGGAAATTAAGAATCATTTGCTATAAATTATAAAGAGAAAACCTAAACTAAGAAGAAATTAAGAATTCCTTAACTTAGATATCAGTAGAAAACATTTAAATGCATAACAGTTAAAACAAAGTGTAACTAAACAAATTCTGAGATATCATTCCATGTTATAGCATTCAGATACATAAATACATTAAAGATTATGGAAAAACTTTAAGGAAGATGACAATAACATGAGAGAATACTTGTCCGCACTTCGCTTTACACATGAATCCTATGAAATATCTTGTCTTTAATCATCAATCCAGCTTGCCGGTCCAGTCAGTAATACAATAGCTTTACAATATTTGATCAAGAAGTCTATAGAAATGTCTAGGAATCCACACCTACATACTTCGATTTATGAAGTATTTATACAAAAATTTATTACAAAATATCTCAAACTAACTTGAGATTTAATCTAAGAAATACAAATATCTTCTTGCAAGAAGATAGAGACAACTATTGAACTAATTTCATGTTGTCCCTTTTATTGTGGTGCTACTAGCCTTTATAGTTTGATTTGTATCCCTTTATGCTCTTTGTTGTTTGAACTTTCACGCTGGAGGCTTTAGTTACTTTTGGCTTTCATCTGATACTCTTTGGCACTGATACTCTTTAGCCATGCTGACTTGTCTTTACCCTTTACTTTGTTGACTGTACGTTAACATTTTTTTACTACATTTTACTATAGTAAATCAATCAATTTTTCCCACAATTTTGCATCAGGTAACTTGATTTTCAACATCCTTCTATATATCTCATTTGCCGCAGTGTACTTAGCAAAAGTAGGCCTAGTGATGAATAGGTGTTTCACCTCATGCTGGAGGAAAAATAGGTTTTCAAATGTCTGGTAAAGAACCTTACCTGTTGGAAATGCCTTTATTGATGATGTACTGGCTTGTTCTTTAGCTAGCTCTCTGATTTTGTTGTTATAATCTTGTTGTGTTATGAGCTTGTCATTTATGACCAAGGGACTGGGTAACCCTTTCCCTCTCAAAATTTGAAACTTGGTCATAAATCTATCAACTGGTACCTGCATATTTTGACACTTGTCCTCCAAGTTTAACATTAAGTTTCTCATGGAAAGGGCCTTTCTTACGTCCAAATTTTTTTCTGTCCTATCCTTTATATCCAATTCTTGAAGTTCATACTTGTTTTTACTGTTGAGGAAGTGGATAAGTCTTGTTACATCTTCAGGCATGTCTCCTAGTTCTTCCTTGACTTTTTAGATAGCTTCTGTAGCTATCTTTATCAGGTCTATTTGTTCAAAAATCACTTGAATGGATGGCCAAATATCATTGACAGAGTCAATGATTGAATTGAGGCTTCTGTGATCCATAATAGTTGAAAGAATAACTTCGGCGTAAATCACATGTAGACAGACATTTGTCGACGCGTTTCGAACCAACTAGTGTGGTTCATCGTCAGGGCAAGTTGGAGAAATAGATCCAGCTTAGCATGTTAAATAGTCTGAGCAGAGTCTCCAACGGCTAAATTGACTAACGGCTAATTTTGACCTTAGGACCCAGGTCAAATCATTATTTATTAATTTAATATTATTATTTTTCTTATTATTATTTATGGAAATAAGTTAAATTAGGTAAAAATACATAAATAAATAAAATAATTTTAATGGTTGGTTTAAAAAAGGTATTTATTTATTTATTTAAATTATATATATATGTTTTTTTTTAATTAAAGTTATAATATTAGGCCATTAAGATAAAAGTTAGGATTAATAAATAAAATAATTTCAATGGTTAGTTTAAAAAGATAATTTATTTATTTATTTAAATTATTTAATAATTATTATATATATATTTTAATTAAAATCATAATATTAGGTTGTTAAGTGACGAGTATTTTCATTCAATAATAATTTTAATGGTTAGTTTATTTTTATTATTATTATTTATGGAAATAAGTTAAATTAGGTAAAAATATATAAAAAAATAAAATAATTTTAATGGCTGGTTAAAGAAGTAATTTATTTATTTATTTAAATTATTTATTAATATATATATATATATATATATATATATATATATATATATATATATTAATTAAAGTTATAATATTAGGTTATTAAGATAAAAGTTAGGATTAATAAATAAAAAAAAATTAATGGTTAGATTAAAAAGATAATTTATTTATTTATTTAAATTATTTAATAATTATTTTTAATATTATATATATATATATATATATATTTTAATTAAAATCATAATATTAGATCGAGAATTTTTATTTATTAATTTAATAATAATTTTTAATGGTTAGTTTAAAAAAATTAATTTAATAATTTATTTATTTATAATCATATATATATATATATATATATATATATATTTATATATTATAATTAAAATTATAAAGTTAAGATAAAACACTATATAAATAAATAAAATAATTTAATGGTTAGTTTAAAAAGGCAATTTATTTATTTAATTAAATTATTTATTAAATATTGCTAATATTATATATATACATATATAAAATTATAATATTAGGTTGTTAAATTAAATAATAATAATAATAATAATAATAATAATAAATAAATAAATAAATTATAGATAAATAAATAAATAAACCAATAATAATAATAATAATAATAATTATATATATATATATATAAAAAGAGCTCAAAAACGAGGAGGGGGCAGAAAAACCGACTAAGAAGAGAGTGTTGGAATCCAGCACCTACTGATTTTCCAGCCATCATCTCTATTGAGATTGCTCGGCCTCTTTTCAATCTCAATAGCTTCCCTCAATTTACGATGATGGAATTGAGCAACTTTGGCAACAACCTTGGCCTCCTCAATACACATCTGATGCTTGGTCTTTTCCACATGCTCAACTAATGCTGAAGACTTGGATCTCCCATGTCTTAGGTTGGCCTATCGTCAACACCATTGGCGGTCCGACCTATCTTCTGGCCAAGTTCCTTGCCCTTAAACTTAAGCCCCTGGTTGGCTGCACTGAGTCCTTTGTGAAAGACTCTGCATCCTTCATTAAGGAGCTTAAGGATATTAAGCTTAGCCCCGAGGACATTCTCGTCAACTTTGATGTGGTCTCCCTTTATTCTTGCATCTCTATAAAGGAGGCCTTGGAAGTGATCTATCGCCTAACAGACCCCGATACCGCGCATCTGGTGGAGATCTGTCTCACTTCCACGTTCTTCTGTTTCGAGGGTGAATTCTTTGAGCAGACTTGTGGTGTTGCCATGGGTTCCCCTCGTCACTTAACAACCTATATATATATATATATATATATATATATATATATATATATATTAATAATAATTATTAAATAATTTAAATAAATAAATAAATTATCTTTTTAATCTAACCATTAATTTTTTTTTCATTTATTAATCCTAACTTTTATCTTAATAACCTAATATTTTTTCCGGGGAAAATAGAGTTCGTAATTTCTATTAAGAAAGAAGATAATAGAGATTACATGTTGTAGATGCCAAAGCATATGCAGTAGTGTGGTAAGAAACCACTTACAATAACCAATACTTCTGGGAAGTATGCAGATACAACCCTCAGACAGGGCCTCCAGAAACAGGGTATGTAAACCCCAACAGGAGTGTAACTCCAACCCATACAAGCTAAGAAACAGGGTATGTATCCCCAACAGGAGTATACGCCTACCCAATATAGCTAATAAAAACAGTAAAAAAAACAAAAGCTCCGAAACCGGGTATGTACACCCCAACAGGAGTATACACCTACCCAAACAAGCTAATACAAACAGTAAATAAACGATAGCTCCAGTGGGATGTGCAGAAATGATGCAACCAGAGGGAAGAGGCACGAAATGGAGCCATACCCCCATCCCCTCAACTCTCCACCAATAACCCGCAGAAATCCACACATCTATCCAGTGAAGCCAGAAAAGAAACCAACCATAGACAGCCATAGAAGAGCGGCACGAATCGATGCCAGATCCCTCGACACTCTCCAAAGCTGCAATGGTAGGCAAGCAGAGGACCCAAAAAATGAACCCAGCAACAGCAATGGAGCCCGAACAGGTCCCAATATGAGCTGAGGCGGGTCGGAACGGGGGCAGAGGCGGCTAGGGCAGCCACCTCGCCCCCATGAAAGAAGTCAAGCCCGAAGCCCCAGTCCCCACACAGCAACGCAGCACAAAAGTTCAGAGGCCAAAACCCCCGGCGAGAACTGCCAAGTCGGAGGGCTGTTGATGCGCAGAGAAGCTCAAAGAATCAGAGGAAAATGACGCCGCCGCCGCTCAGCACCAAACCCGAGTCACCGTAGAGGAAGTCACCGCAGGTAGCAGGTCCACAACACCCCGGATCCGCCGAAACCACCACCAGCAGCAAACCCTGGCGAAGATCAGGTGATGGGAGCCTGGAGGGCGACCAGATCCCCCACCCGCGGAAGGTCCAGCCGCCGCAGGCTCAGGCAGCAGCCAGAGCCAAGAGAAACCCTAGGTTCGCCGCCGGATAGTTGTATCTTAATAACCTAATATTATAACTTTAATTCATATATATATATATATATAATTTAACCCACCATTAAAATTATTTTATTTTTTTTTATTATATATTTTTACCTAATTTAACTTATTTCCATAAAAAAATAATAATAAAAATAAACTAACCATTAAAATTATTATTGAATGAAAATACTCGTCACTTAACAACCAAATATTATGATTTTAATTATATATATATATATATATATATATATATATATATATATATATATATATATAATTAAATAATTTAAATAAATAAATAAATTATCTTTTTAAACTAACCATTGAAATTATTTTATTTATTAATCCTAACTTTTATCTTAATAACCTAATTTTTTTCCCATGGAAAAAAGTCGTAATTTCTATTGATATAAAGAAATTACATTTTGTAGATGCCAAGTGCATATGCATATGGAGGCAAAGATGCCTGACGAGTTCACAAACTATAGATCGTAAGGAATGTCTGAAATATCTCCACGCAGGGAGTCCACTAAGACTGTACTAGTTGTTACTGATATAAGTTGATCAAAAAATAAGTCCTGCTCTACGCAGAGAGCAACAAAAAACTGTACGTTACCAAAAAAAAGAGTTGTAACTCATGACAAAGTAGTGGAAATATATACATGATAATACAAGAGCTGTTCTATATATATGAGGGCCTTATAGCCCATTTTCTATAGGATCATCAAAAGGTCTATGATAATGCTGGTAGAAAGTTCCGTCTATCTCCTCCTGTATCAACCAGTCATTTCCTTGTCTGTGCGCTGCCTCTTTTGATAGTTGATCTGCTTCTGTGTTTTGTTCCCTGTAAATGTGTTGACAGACAAAGGAGTCAAAAGATGTAATCAGTCTTTTAGCTTCATCTAATATATGCCTCAATGAAAATGCATAGCAATATGATGCATCATTCAGCCAGTTGCAAACGATTTTAGAATCTCCAAAAAGTTGTAGGTGTCTGCACTGTTTTTGCAATGCAAAGTGTATAATATGTTTTGCTGTGCAGAGTTCAGCAAAATTATTGGTGCCCCTGCCTAAGTTAATTTGGATCTTGAAGCAATGAGATTCATTGAGGTAAAGGATGGCTCCATCCCCACAGCCTGCCTCTTGGGCAGAGCCATCAAAATATGCCCAGGATTTAGATTTGTCAATGTTTTCAGGTCTGTTAGTGCGGGGAGGGACACGGGTTTCCTCATCTAGAAGCAAGTCAAAATCGGTGATCGTGTGGTGCATAATGACAGGCCAATGGGGGGGCTTGTGGTTGAATATGGCCTGGTTACGCGCTATCCAAAGTGCCCAACATACTAGCAGTGGCATATTAATGTATTTTCGTGAGTGATTTTGACACCATAAGTTCCATGCATCCATGAGATTGTGCCCCTGCCAGTTTTTTAAGGTAGGATAGTGAGTGATGATGGATTGCCAAAATTCCATTGCTGTAGGGCATTTTAGAAAAATATGCTCTGTACTTTCTTCATCCTTGCGGCACAAGTGGCACCAGAAGGGGCCATAAAATGATCTCTTCATCAGGTTGGTCCCGGTAGGGATCTTGTCGAAGAGGATGTTCCACATCAATAATCGTGTGCGGGGGGCTGCCTTGAGCTTCCAGAGTGTTTTCCAGGTTGGAAGGATGTCCTGTGGCTTGTAAGATTCCATAAGCCTTATATAACCTTGCCTCGGGGTGTATACTCCATGTTTTGCAAAGGCCCAGATTATCTCATCTGGTCCATCAGTGAGTCTGATATGTGCCTGGGTGAGGGCATCCGTGTAGTCCTGCCATTCATGCTGCCACTGGACCGGTATCTCCAAATCTCGTGCTGATACCCATGCCTGCTGAAGAAAGGAAGAATTGTCGTTGTCACCGATGTGCTTGATGTGTGTAACTCCTCTGCTGTGTAGGTATCTTAATAAGTCTGCAGATAGTCTATGGGCATTGCCACAGCCTACCCACGGGTCCAAACTGATTCGGACAACATTGCCTTCCTTGATACGCCATGTAATGCCTTCACGCAGAAGAGGAAGTGAACCGATAACCGCTTTCCAGATATTAGATATGTTATGTCTTGATTCATGCTGCTGACGGAACCAGTCCATTAGATTCATTGGCCTGATGTACTTCACTTGTGCAACTCGGGACCAGAGACTGTTAGTGGTGATGAGCTGCCAACCGAGCTTGGCCGCTAATGCTCTGGAAAATAGATCAAGCCTCTTGATGCCCCACCCTCCCCAACTTTTGGGTTTTGCAATGGTATCCCATTTGACCCAGGCAAAAAGCTTCCCCGGTTGGTGTCCCTTCCATAAAAATCTACAGCATATACTTTGTAATCTACTCAAAATACCTTTAGGTATCCAGGCTAGGGTCATCCAGTAGACTGGAGTGGCTTCAATTACTGCTTTGATGAGAATCAATCTGCCTGCCCGAGAGAGATATTTATGATACCATACCTGTAGTCTTTTTTCCACTTTCGCAATGAGCCAAGTCCAGTCCGCAATCCTGTAACCGAGGGGCTTTAGTCTAAATCCCAGGTATTTTATACCCTCTGCCAAGTTCAAAGAGGTGAACGGGAAGCGCTGTGTTGAGTATGTGATCTCATGTTGTGTGCAACCAACAGTAGTAATCGTGGATTTGCTGTCATTTATCACCATCCCTGTGGCTTGTTGAAAAAGAATGAATAAGTTCTGGAGGGTCGTGGTGTCCCCGATACTGCCATTTAAGAAAATCAGAATGTCATCAACAAATAATAGATGAGTGAGATAAAAATTTTCAGCTATTTTGATGCCTGACAATTGATTTCTATCTCGAGCAGATGTAATAGTCCTACTTAGTCCTTCCATAATAAGTAAGAATAGCAAGGGCGAGAGAGGGCATCCCTGTTTGAGGCCTCTCTCTGAATTGAAAAAGGATGTAGCTTCCCCATTAAGTAGCACACTGTAAGATACATCAGTTATACAACTCATTATCCATTTGATGTATGCAAAAGGAAATCCAAGATGGGTCAGCAACAGTCTAACGTAGAGCCAATTTGTTCTATCGAAAGCCTTGGATAGGTCCACCTTTAGTATCATTCCTTTCTGCTTTTTGAGCTGCATTGTATGCATGAGTTCTTGTGCTGTAGCAATAGCTTCATGAATCTGTCTGTGGTGTAGGAAGGAAAATTGCTCTGGAGATATATGACGAGATAGAATAGGCTTCAGACGATTGGCTATGATCTTGTATAGGCAATTACAGAGGGATATGGGGCGGAAATCATTGAAAGAGATAGGATTGTTCGATTTAGGAATAAGTGCTATAAATGTGGATTTGATGGCTGAGGATATTCTGCCGCTCCTTCTGCAGTTCTCCACGATCTTGAGTAGGTCATTCCCCAGGATATCAAAGAAAGCAATGTAAAACTCAATGGTCCACCCATCTGGACCTGGGCTTTTATCTTTTTTAAACCATTTTAAAGTTGCCTCCAGTTCTTCCATGGTTACTTCCTTCAGTAGATCTTCCGTGTCTTCTTGTAGTACAAACCTGGGAAAATGTTCAGCCACCCGCATGATCTCCATGATGTTTACATCTCTAGGGGCTTTATATATACCCCTAAAGTGCTCTGTAGCTAGCCTGGCCAGATCCCTCTGAGTTGATACTGTCTGTCCCTGCTCATCCCGCAATTCCCAAATAGTATTAATGGCTTTGCGCCCATTGGCAAATTTATGATAAAACTTCGTGTTATCGTCTCCCTCGGTGAGCCATATTTCCCTGCTCCTAAGCCTCCAGCTTTCTTCTCTTTCCTTCAGAATATGTGAATGCTTCATGATGAGGGAGGAGTAGTGTTCTTTGCTCTCAGGAGTGGGGAAGGTGCCATTTGATGTGTCCTCATGCGAAGCGATGACCCTTTCTGCCTCCCTCAGAGTATTGTCATCACAGATACGCTTCTGGTGTGCCCAGATTTTAGAGATCCTCTTAAGTTCAGATAATTTCCTAATGAAGCCTTCAGTATGACCCTCACCTTCCATAATAGGGTTGGTCTGCCAATAGTTAGATACCAACTGTATGTATGATGGGTCCTTTAGCCAAGAGGAATTAAATTTGAAGGGGCTCCTGATCTTTTGATTTATGTCGGCCATTTCCAAGAAAATTGGTCGATGGTCAGAGATGCCACCAGTTCCAACCCATTGTCGAATGCGGGGAAGTCTGTTGAGTAGAAACTCCTTGATGAGGAACCTGTCAAGTCTTCTGGCCAAGCTTTGATCTCCACTGTGGTTGTTTGTCCAAGTATACTGTAACCTGGCTGAAGGTATGTCCACCCACTGATGTTCCTCGAGTAGATTGGAAATAGTATCTGATAAGGAGTCTACCTGAGCCGAGTGTCCCCAAGATTCACAAAAACCCATTGAAAAGTTTAAGTCCCCTCCAAGAATAATGTTATCTGCCTGTAGAAGGTCAGATTCAAGTAAGGATCTCCAATAGTTAGCCCTGTCTGCACAAGGACCATAGACATTCATGATGCGAATATCCATCTCAATGGAGTGTGCAAAAATGTCCAACCCAATGAAGCCTCTGCCTCCCCAAATATTTCTGATCTCCAATGCTTTGTTACTTATCCCAATAGCTGAACCTCCTGATCTCCTAGATGCATCCAAAGCATGAAAGGTCCAATTGGGCAGCCAGGAGTTAAGAGTGTGGATTAGAGGTTCAGCTAAATAGAGGGTTTCTTGAAGAAATATAATGTCCGACTGAGACGAGGTGAGCAGTCTCCTGAGCGCTAGTTTTTTGGGCAAGCTAGCAAACCCTCTGCAGTTAAAAGATAAGATCTTCATGTAGGGTGAAAAAGAGGGCCATTCTTCGCTCTAAGGGCCCTGAAAATGGTTTGTTGTCGCCCAAGGGAAACTTCTTCGTCTGCAGTGTGTCTAGCTTTAGTGATGCGAGAGGGTCGGCCTCGAGAGTTCTTATGAGTGACAGGGGCAGCCTCAGAGTCCAGACCAATGGCATCAAAGCCTCTATCCTTCGATCGAGATCGAAGAGAGTACCGGGGAGATACAGAGGGGGAGGGGATGGGGTGAGATGTGTGAGAGGAAGATGTCAGGGATGGCAGGCAAGGGGATGTGGCGGGAGAGGGGAGAGGGAGGGAGCATATGAGGGAGGATGGATGGGTGTGGCCCTGGGATCTATGCAAAACCACAGAGGTCAAGAGTGCCAATAGAGAAGACGTGCATATGATGTGATGAGATGCAGTACCATCAGATATGCAAGACACAGGAGGCAAGTGAGAGGGGGATGAAAGCAACATACCTGTCATCACGATGTCCTCCTGTTTAGTCGCTGAGTGTACTGGAGATGGCGAAGGTGGGTGAGAAACTGAGCTTTCTTTTGCAGCTTCCGCATTATCAGGTAAACCTTGGGGTTCTCCAGCGACTTTTGCATGCTCCTCTTGACTCTTCTCAGTATTCTGCCAAGGGGGATGGTCCAAGGGATGCTCGGACTCCCCTCCCTGAACATTATCCTTGCTTTTCCGAAGGAGTGGACAATCCCTGTATAGATGTCCCACTTTGTTGCATCTACGGCAGCGATACGGGATACCTTCATAGTCAATTATCTGTTTGCACGCTGTGTCCCTCCATTGTATGGTGAAGAACTCTTGTAGTCCTCCCCTGGTATCTAGATTGATAAGAATCCGAGCATAAGCCATCATGCCTATGTGCTGGTAGGATTTATCATAGTCCATGTAGGAGCCAATCGCATTGCCAATCCGCCTGAAGATATCTTCTGACCAGTAATGCAATGGTAGACTTGGGAGTCGAATCCAAATAGGTCCAATGCCTATCTGCTCTATCTCGGGGTCGAATAAGGGAGTCCAATGCTTAAGGAGCACCGGGGCATGTTCAAAATGCCAGTAAGAGGACAAGATCCAATTGGTATGATCAGCACGAGTGAATCTCAACGCGAACCATCCCCTCACGAATGTTTGCATGAAGGGGATGTCCACCAGATGTTGACCCCAGACTTCAGCTGCCCAGGACTTCAAGCGTTCTGCCGAGTAGTTTCGACCTCTGATGCGCCCAACCAGAACCCTGTCAGCAAATTCCATTGTCTCGCCCCACTGTATGTCCTCCTCTAGTCTGAGAAAGATGTCGTCCACCTTGGACTTGAAACACCTGTACTTCTTTTTAGGGCCCAGTGGAGGAGGCAGGTTATGTGGCCAGCCCGAGGAAGGAGCAGTAGCAACCAGGGGGGTAGGGTTAGGGTACGAGGAGGATGGGTTAGCGATGCCTTCAGTAACAGGGGGGTACCGGCGAGCGGAGGAACAGAGGTGAAGCTGCCAGACGGAGGGGCGTGAGAGACTTGTGAGGTAAAACCGGCCGAGACAATGGGTAACAAAGGGGGCAAAAACGGCTGGGAAAAAGTACCAGACGCCGAGGGATCCAGTCCAGGGTTAGGGTTCAAACAGCCGGAAACGAAACCAAGGGTTGCCGGAGAGTGAGGGGGGGTAGAAAGCGCAGGCCAGGTTGGAGGAACATCTGAGAGGACCACAGGATATGACCGCGACTGTTCCCCAAGAGAATACGAAGTGTAATTCTCGGTGAGGCTAGAGTTGTACATACCTTCTGATGTGGAGAAGGAGGAGCGCCATATGGATACCCCCTCCAACGGGTCTTCAGTGTAATCAACGGCTTCGAGATCCTCCATGACATCAGCTGCTTCTCGGAACGGCAGACACCTCAGATAATGGAAGAAACCGGAGAGTATGACAGTTCTCAAGAAACGGATCGAGTTGGGCAGGTAACGTGAAACCGTCTGTGGGTTGTCAACTGAGAGTTGCGGCACAGTGCAAACCCCTCGATTTCCCAACAGGTCAACCAGCTCGAAACGTAGGGGAAGGTGACAAACGGTTGTGATAGCAAACGACAGATGTGTAGGTTAACGGCGGTCAGGCGTGGTCACAGTAAACTGCAGAGGAACCTGTAACCCTAACCCAAACCCTCATGAGCCTTCTCCCGTCCGGAATTCTCCATCTTCCATTCTTAATAACCTAATATTATAACTTTAATTAAAATATATATATATATATATATATATATATATATATATATATATATATATATATATATATATATATAAAATTAATTAATTTAAATAAATAAATAAATTCCTTTTTTAAACCAACCATTAAAATTATTTTATTTATTTATGTATTTTTACCTAATTTAACTTATTTCCATAAATAATAATAAGAAAAATAATAATATAAATAATAATATTATTAAATTAATAAATAATAATTTGACTTGGGTCCTAAGGTCAAAATTAGCTGTTGGAGACTCTGCGCAGACTATTTAACATGCTAAGCTGGATCTGTTTCTTCAACTTGTCCTGACGATGAACCACACTAGTTGGTTCGAAACGCATCGACAAATGTCTGTCTACATGTGATTTACGCCAGAGTCAATGATATTGGCCCATAATAGTTCCTTGGCTTGCCCAAGGGGTTCCTTTAGTGTTAGATCTTTTTCCATGGCCTTTAATCTTTCATTCATTCTGGCAGCTTTCTCCACTTCTTCCTTATGATCTTGGCAAGCTTGCAATTTGTTTCTAAGCTTGCCACCTTTTCTTTTAGTTTATTCATTTCTGTAGCCTGAATAGACATTTCCTCCGTGGCTTTGACCAACTCTACTACTTTTTCTCCTGATGCACCTGCTGCTGATGTAGACTCTGTTGAAACTGGCTGTGCTGTAGGCATGGGAGCTGTGGGAGCCAATGAGGCTGTCAATGTTGAAGGGACTGCCGTTGAGACCATTGGGATGACATTTGCCAATGTAGTGGCAATATCACTTTTCTTTAATTGAATTAAAGTGTCTAATTCCTTCTCTGTCTCCCTTAACTGATCATTAAGTTTTAGGACCAAATCCATCAACTCTTCATGTCTGGTTTGGCTCTCTAAGACCTCCTATGTTTGGGGATGTTGCAGTTGAGGTATATTCAATTGTTTTTTCAGTGCATCAATGTCATCATTCTTTCTTTTAATCAGCTGCTCTGTGGCTTTAATATCTTTGGGTTCATGTCCCAATTCAATTACTAAGTCTTCCAAAGACTTGATCCTAGTATCCTTGGCCTATGAGGAGGCCTTCTCTAATTGATATTGAGCTGAGATATTTCTCAATGAATTTTGTAACTGATGAGCAGATATGGCCTTACCTGTGAGGGTGGAGTATATCATCTCTCTAGCTTGTTTGCGCAACTCGATTTGGTCTATGGGATGAATATCCCTTGCCATCACTTCAAAATCAATTCTCTTATAATCTACTGATGTCCTTGGTTGTTGTGCAGTTGATGTTATGAAGGGTCTATAATTTTCCCTCCTCGATGTCAAAAGCTGACATCAACCTTGTATGATTGGTGGGTGTGCGTTTGAGGTACTGAGCATAAGTTTGGGCTTTTATTTTCTCATTTCTCATCTTGATCTCTTTATATCTATCTGTTATATCCTTATCCTTATCATTAGGCCTACTGAATGAGGATACTTCTACACTTTGCTGCCTTTCCAAGATCTGGGTCTATGATGTTGAGGGCCCCTGTGTTTCTTCAGATAGAGCTGTGCCTTTACTTCTATCCAACTTAGTATCAGTTATTTCTACTGAGCCTTTTGTGTCTTCCTGCTCTGAAACATGATTCAGCCTAGGTATTTTGCTCTGACTGGTCTCATAATGTACATTTGATGTGCCCATTCCTGAACTTGAGGGTTCCTCCCTGGGCCTTTTGGGGTTCTTTTCCTCATTCTGAGGAGTCTGCATGATAGGAAGGGTACTCATGGCTAGTTCTCGCTGTTCAAGTACCTGCAGAAACAAGCTCTCATCAAACTATCTTTCTAAGTCACATAAGGCATTCTCTACATCTACCTTTGTACTGTCTCTGTCTATAAGAGTGTTTTCCACCCACTCAGATTGATTTGCGTATCTTTCTATCTCTGGTGTGGGGTGGTGAATATAAGGTACCAACTTGGCCTTCTTCCTCAATCTGGTCATAAATTCTTGAGGGTCATACCTCCACATGAAACTCTTTTGGAACTTCATTTCTACAAAATTTGGTCTGCTTCCTTCCCCGTCTTTCTAGAATTGCAGATGAACGGGCCTAATTGGTTTTTTACTTTGAATTGTGATCTTTTCTTGGCCGAGACAAAATTTATCTCATCAGAGTTCATTATTTGCCTATAGTACTCTAGAGAAAATAACCACATGGGGAGGTATTTGGGTAGTTTATATGGTGCAAGCTGGCAACCATAAATTCTTATCTCTGTGTGGTTTTGGTAAAGGTACCAATCTCCCACTTTGCTTTGTTTAGACATCTAAAGGACCCTTTTGATCTTTGGACTTATCCTGGGTGGAGGGCTTCCTTTCAGCATAGTCATGACTGGATGAAGAAAAGAATCTATGAAATCTGAATAAGTATATGGTGACTCAAAATTATGGAACAGTGGGGTCCAAAAAATGAAAGACCTAGGCTGGCCTTTGGTATCTAACTTCTGGAGGGGAAAAGGAAATCTATCTGGATGATAATATAGGAACATATGGTAGAGGACAAATGAGTATTTGAACACTCTTTCATTGTGCATCCTGGTGAACTGTTCATGCATTCTCTCAACTATAAACTCAGCATAATCGTACAGAACAACATGAGGCTATCTTGGGGTATAGATTGACATGAAGGCTAGGATAAGTTCATCAACAAATTCATTAGCGGAGCAGCCTAGGACACATGATATCATGGTGATGATTTGTTTGCCCCTTTCAGAGAACATGGCGAAAAGATATGGGGGGGGGGGGGGGAGTTTTAGGAATGTGTTGTTCTTAAACAATGAAATCTTGGAACAATTGGGCTAGTCTAGAGGGACTTAACTTGGAGTATTGGTCTAAAAATTATCCAATTGAGAGTGGAGTTAGGTTTGGTCCTGGTTGGAGTTGCAACATTTCATTTATGGAATCAGCTGTAATGGTGAATAAAATCTTTTGGTCATGGGACATAATAGCTCTCAGGCTGGGAATGTAACAGGCATGGCACTGGTGGACAATTTTAGGGAAAACATGTACCTGTGGGAACTGGTATTTGGGCAAATTTGACTCCCAAAGGCCAATATCATCAGCATGGTTGAGGTATCTGTCCCTACTTAAACAATGGATTTTAAGCAAGAGGTTCTGGGTAGATGTATCCTTAACTTGGAAATCCCTATCAGCCAAGGGAAGGTGGTCGAGGTCCAAATGGGGAGTCGTGATAGGTCTGACGTCCAGGGAAACAAGGGCATCCATAATTTAGTTCTTGTAGATTTAAATTAGGCTTTATAGGTTTATTCAGAAGTTTTTCACGACAACTCGGATTTTTGAGAGGGTTTGGCCATGGGTTTTAAAATTTAAAGTATTTATTCAATTAATTTTACTTCATTGAAACTCTGTACAAGGCTGAGCATTTCTGAATTTGAAAGGGAAAGTGATAATTTGTGGTAAAATACTTGGAATTGGGTGAATAATCTGCAAATTTGGAGGCAGCTGCAGAGGTTCGAATGGTTTTGGTACAGATTGAGAGGTCAACTAGGGTCTCTGCAACTTTCTTCAGGGGTGAATTCAGAGTTTAAATGGTGAATTCAACATTTGTAGGGATCACTAGTTTGCAGAGGTTCACAGAGAAAACGAGCGAAAAAATGAGAAAAGGGGCTTCTTGGCCTTTTATGGAGCAACACTTATTTTTTTGCGGCAATTTTATGAATGAACAGTAGGTGGTTTGGCAGGTTGAGTGGGGAGGCAGTATTGGAGGGCCATCGCATCGCCTTTGTGGCGTGGGCTGTTTTTAGGAGGGGTCACCTGATCTAGTTTAGAGCACGACACGTAGCATTCGGGGGGTTGGGGAAAAATGCCTTATCGGGTGGGTAAAGGTCGGATATCGGGCTCGGTAGATATGACTGTGGCTCGTTAGATTTGGGCACTTATGATCTGACGGTAGTCAGGCGGAGAAGATGCGCGAAGGAAATGAACGGGAGTTGAGGGGGGGCCCAGGGGTTTTAATCACAATGGTTTGGGATTAATTTAGGAATTAATCCTGGGTTAAGCGATCAAGCGGGGCTTAATCGCGGGATTAGGGAAATGAGTGAGATTAATGATGGGATTAACTTAGGTTTACCTGGATTAGGTAAATTAAGTAAGGTTGTATCAGGATATGGGTAATTTATATAGTTTTTATTAAAACTAAGGGTTGGGATATTTATTTTAGCGGTTTAATTAATATACAGGAAAAAGGTAATTATGGGGGATTTCTATAATAAAATTAGAAATTAATATGAAAGGAGCGGAGTGACTATTCCTTAAGCCCAAATATAAAATATGCGCATTTCATTTCATGCATTTGATACTTAGGATAAAGTACTCTTTTTGGGTTTTGGAATGAAATGGAATTTACATGGTGGTTTTTACTTTCCCTAGGTAAATGAAGTTTTTCCTTAGGAAAAGGGGATTCTAGAACTTGTGTCCATAAGTCATTAAGCTGAGGGTCCGGTCCCACCAAAAGTCAGAGAAATGCTCTGAGCCTCTTTGACTTTAAGGATTTAAAGTATTAGAACATATTTGTGGATAGGAAATTAGTAAGTAAGGGGAAAAATGAATGAGGGGGAGTTAATCATATTAACTTGCAAACCTTTGTTTTTGCCTCCATAACTGACCATACATATAGAAATATGTGTCTAAGCATGATGCATGTGTTTTGATCCAACCAACTTTCTACTTTGACAACCTTTCTTCTACTTACCCATTACTTACCCTACCATTTTTTCTTCATTTTATTTGGGTGCATTTAAGCTAGCAAACCCTTATCATCCATTTTTCTTTTGAAAAGTAATCTATCTAATTTTAACTTTATATCATCCAAGGGATCAGATTAAATTGATGAGCTCCTTTTATTTTCTCTACCTATCTAATGATCTGCCAAGATTAAACTGTTTGGTCAGATTTTATTCTCTAACTATAAAAATAAAATTCAAATCATGAAATAACCAAGATTAAACAATTTGATTACCATGGATTGTGGCATGTATAACAAGCTGCACATAATCATTATTATGCATAAAAGTAAATAGTAGTGGCATTTAGACTTGCTCACTTTCATAGTCTCTTTTTGTTTTTTGTTTTTGGGGTTCATATATTTTCATTTTTTTTTGACCTTTTCTCACTCTTTTTTTTCCTTTGATTATTCTTTTAGGACATACCCTCTTTACATTTTTTAATTTTTTAATATGGAAAACATTTGCAGAAAGCAAAGGTATGTACAATATTACAAGGCTTAACCGTAGTCATTCAAAATTATGACTCCTATTGGTATAGGAACCTAACACATGGCATCATTTTCTTCCAATGTCAAATCTAGAGACATCTTCCATGCATGATAGTCGGATTTGTCCTTAAGCTTGTCCTTGGATTTGAAGTAAGATGCAGTCATCATTGAGACTAGTTCCAAGTCCTTGTCCAACAACTTCCCGTAGTGATTGCTTTTCCTCACTCTTGATTGGGCTTTGTCTTCACATGACCTCTAATACCATGTTAATTTTAGATAACAATGGTATGTTTTATGCTTTAGCAAAATTTACTTCAATGTTCTTTATCAACCCATTGACAATTTCCAATTATATCTTAGTAGCAATCATATTAACTTAAACACATTGATAGTAAATGTAGATAGAACATAAAAACATGTGCAGAAGGCAAGCCAAGACAAGAGGAAACAAGATGTGACAGATGCCAGGGAAAAACCCCAAGGTGGGGAACCCTTTGATCAAATCTTCTTATTATTGTTCAATAGTTAAGCAGAGAGAGAGAGTACACATTTCAAATTAACTTGCCCAAAATAGTCCTGTCAAATTAACAGTCAACAATAGTAAACTACAGCCCTAACCAAAAAGTCAACATTGGTCAAAGCAACACCAAAATGTCCTCCAAGCAGCTCGGTCAACAAAAATCAAATTCGACCTTCCAAGAGCGTCAAAGTCAATCCAAAACAATTTTTTCAAACCAGCCAAAGGAGAGAGAAAACATTGTTGTAATTTCTGTAGTCAAAACTAAAGTCAACCCTTTTCAAACTGTCCCAAACTCCTCGATATCTATGCCAATAAATGTGGCATCCAAAAAATGAATTTTTTCCCAAGAGAATGTAGTCAACATTGGTTAAAAGAGCCATTTTCAACGCTGGTCTATTTTCCTGAAATTTGGCTATCAAACAATCCCAGAAATTCGTCCTCTTGTCACACGTGCGAAGTAGGAAGAGGTTGCCTCCAATATGTATGAACCAATCAAGAGAGGAGAGAGAGAGTTATGTGATGATATGAGTGATGTCAAAATGAGGAGAGATGTCACTCCTATTTATACACTTCATTGAGGGTGAGGAGACACATCTATTGGGCTTCATGAGCCTACATTTCACTGAGGCCAACCTTGACAATTCGTGCATGAGAGAGAATAAATTCAAAATTCCATTTTTGCTTGTCAAAATGAGATGATTTTCATATCAAAATTGCACCTCTCGAAAAGAGGAATCCAATGCAATAATCATCTCCATCATATGAGCTATCCCGAGGTGGAATTTGGCCCTAGTTGCCAATTTTAACAGATGTTGATGAGGAACACCCCAAGAAGACCAAAGGTGATAAAAAATTCTTCTATTTTTCTGCTCTAATAGGTTCTATTGTAGATGATGATGACATGTGGTTGTTACATAATGGTGCATCAAGGCATATGACCAGAGAGCGTGGAAATATTTCTAGAATAACAAAAAAGAGGGTGCCCCAAAGGGTGGAGCCTGGAGACAACCACAAATATGGGGTCAAAGGAGTTGGAAAGGCATTCATAGAGATGGAATCTGATTTTAATAGGTATCTCAACAATGTTCTATATGTACCAAGTTTGAAAAAGAATCATGTCTCTATTTCTTGTTTTGAATATAAAGGAGATAAGGAGGATTTTCTGTATGGGAAAGTACTTGTCTAGTCCAATGGTTGTAGCATAGAAAATGCGAGGGTTATTGGGATTCATGAAAGAAGATTGTATAGGCTTGTGATTCAACCAGCTCAAGCCCTAGTTCATGATGAAATCAATCCAAGTGAGCTATGGCATAGAAGGTATGGGAATATTCATTATAGAGCATTACCTAAATTGAATAAAATAGTTTTAGGCATTCGTGAACTACGAATAGATCATGAAATTGTCTGTAAAGGTTGTTCTCTTGATAAGAATATCAAGAAACCATTTCCTAGCAGTGATAATTGATATAAGGAAGCTTAGATTTTATACACTCTGATGTGTGTGGTATGATGCCTATAAGATCACTTGAAGGTTCATTATATTATGTGACATTTATCGATGACTTCTCTCACAAGACGTGGATTTATCTTTTGAAGACTAAGGATGAAGCCTTCACAAGGTTTCAAGAATTCAAAGTTGAAGTGGAAAACTTGATAAGTAATAAGATTAAGATATTGAGATCTAACAATGGAGGATAATATGCCTCAAAAGAGCTTGTAGCTTTCTATAAGAAAGTTGGGATTAGGAGGGAGTTGAATGTTCCCTATAATCCACAACATAATGGTGTAGCAGAATGAAAGAATGATTCCATTGACTAATTTGTCAAGGAAATGATGCGTGACCAAAATTTTCCATTGTTCTTATGCGGAGAACATGGTCAACAACTGTATATATTCAGAAAGAAAGTCCTCATCGTATTCTATAAGGTATGACTCATGAATAAGCATTCTCTAGAAGGAAGCCAAAGGTTGGGCACATGAGGATCTTTGGTTGTCTTGTCTATATCCATGTTGCTAAGGATAAGAGAAACATGCTTGAGTCGTTAGGTAAGAAAGGCATATTTGTTGGTTACAATGAATCATCTAAGGCCTATAGATTCTACATTCCAAAACAACAACTGATTGAGGTAAGACAGGATGTCACTTTTGATGAGAAAGTGATGTATTAGAAGTCCAAGGAAGTTTCAATGGACTCTCTTGATGAAGTAAAAAATGAGGATGAGAATTCAAGTTCTACAGAAGGTCCTGCTAAGCTAGAAGTGCCTCGTGAACTAGTAGAACTAGTTGTTGTTCCATAGATAAGAAAAAGACTAGCATCGATTAAATCTACATTGGAAGAAGCAGAAGAGAATGTGTCTCTTGATGGCACATGCTCATTAAGAGAACATCTTAGGTCTCTTAATTTCTCAAGATGTGCCATTATGAATAATGATGTATGGGAGATTGTGCCAAGGCCGAAAAGAAAGTAGGTGGTAACTTCCAAGTTGATATATAAGATCAAGCATGTTGCGAATGAGAGCATTGACAAGTACAAGACATGATTCATGGTTAGAGGGTTCTCTTAGAGAGAGGGAGAATATTACAATGAAACCTTTTCTCTAGTTGCTAGGTACACCTCCATTAGATCCATCATATCTCTTTCTTCTTTAATGGGATGGAATTTACATAAAATGGATGTAAAGATTGCATTTCACAATGGTGTGATTGAGGGAGAGGTGTACATAGAGAAACCTCAAGTCTTTAAGGTGCTTGGGTGCTGAAAAGTGTAACTAGGTTCGATCTTCATAATGACATGTGTAATTGCGGTTTTATTTAATTTATGAAAAGAAGAAGAATAAAGTTATTATTGTAATTCTTGTCTTATGGGTTTCATGAGAAATGAATTTTATTTTTAGTAATGGCTCCCATTGTGAGCCTTTAGGTTTTGTCATCTAGTCATAAAAGTCAATTTGAGTCTATATGAAGAACCCTTCTTGGGCATGTTACACATTTGTATGAGTCATTAAATAAGTATGAAAGCCCTCCAAGACAAGAACAATACCTCTCCTTCAAGTCGGCTACAAGATGGAATAAATAATCTACCCAAAGATTCATGTCTGTTCACCCTCTTCAAGTTGGCTTATTATAGGCTCCAACAACTATAAATAGGGTAGTGCGGAGTTCATTTAGATACAAAATTTCAGATAGAATTTTGGTGAAGCATATATCTAAAACAAAATTTCGATCCAGCAAGGAGAAGAATTCTCATTCTATAGCGAAGGAACAACAAGGATAGGAAGGACGAAAAAAAGAATTGTTTGGGTTTGTTTTCCATACGTTTGATCTGCAACTAGAGCACACTTCTCAGCTGTCAAGAAGCAAGGATCACAATCAACATAGAATGTCTAATTTTGGCGGAGAAGGAGTAATCTTGGAGGCTAAGGGGTTGAAGTAAAGGTATATCATCAAGTGAAGAATAAAGGAAGGCATTCTCTCCATTATTTTGACTACACAAATTATCTAGGGTTTCTGCAGTACATACAAAAGGTTGCAGGTTCGAAAAGAAGGTTGAAGGAGAAGCCATCATCATTGGAAGGCTTGTAAGTTGTCTTTGTGCAAAGAGGTTGATTTGATCTTGGAGGGGTTGTGGTCAAGGGTATTGATCTTGGTCTTGGTATTCATCAATTGGAGTCTCTATAAGAAGAAGAATTTGTTCGGTTTTTCCTCTCAAGTAGGAGAGGTTTTGGCCCTTGCTGATAGCCTATATTCAGCGTCTCTTGTATCTTTGTGGTTTATGCATTGGTAGTTGTTTGATGAAGAATATAAGTATAATAATATAAGCAAAAGAAGATCCTAATCTAAAGTAAAAATCATTCACAAATAATTACTAAATAGAAGAGAAATCACCTAATCTTGATGCCCTAGATTTCTCAACATGGTATCAGAGCTAAGGTGACAAAGTCAAGGAAGGAAATCTTATCAAGAGACACACAAGGATCTCAAGAAGGGCATCAAAGAAAATTGAAAGATATCAAAGTGAAGTCAAGGTATACAACAAAATATCAAACCTAGATCAAAGAAGAATTCTACACCAGCAAAAGTCTTGGATCCTCTAGTCATCATCAAAAGACCACAAAGACCCTCATCAAGTTGGAAGGATATACAATGCAAGGTAGCTTGAAGTATATACATCCAAGGGAAGCACTTCAAGAACAAAGATCACATCATCATCTTGAAGAATATATCTATCTTCATCAATGAGAAGGTTTCTATCATCTATATCATCATCAAATTCTAGAAAGCAACAAGTGGAAGAAGCATATCAACAAGTAAGTATATGACCTTATATAAATATGTCAAAATATCGTTTTGCAAGGAAAGAAAAAATTTGGTTGGGGCTTCAAACTATCTTGCATGGAATAAAAGGATAGATCTAAATCTCATTGAAAATGAGGTGATGAAACATGTCCAATGATCTATCACAAAACTAGGAGAGGAAGATGCTCAAGCTCTTGCAAAGTATATGAAAGGGGAAGTTAGGGCTCAAAAGATTCTCATAGAATCCATCAAGAATCCCCTCATCCCATATGTATCAAAAGTTGAAAATTCAAAAGAAATCTATGACAAACTGGTAGTGTTGTATTCCATAAGAACTGTTGGAGAAGTCATCTCATTAAGACAAGAACTCTACAAGATGCAGATGTAAAGGGAAGATGGAATAACCTCTTACTTTATGAGGATATTTGAAATCAGGGATCAACTATAAGATCTGGCAGAATTCATGTCTGATAGAGAAATAACTACAGTTGTATTAAATGCACTACCAGAGGAGTGGGGTAAGTTTACTTCAAGTATTTATGGGAAGAAAGAAGCTACTCCATTCCAGGATCTATGATCACTATGCAAGATTGAAGAATCTAGGCTAAAGTCCAAATTTGATTTGGGATCAAGTGAGCAGAATCAGGAATATGCTGCAATAAAAAAAAGAAAGGGAAAATTTGGAAAGTTTGGTCCTTAGAAACAAAAGAAGAACATGTCTAAAATACAATGCTATGGGTGTCAAGAATATGGACACTATAGGAGAGATTGTCCTAATCTCAAGAAGGACAATAAAAAATGAGGAAGAGAAGAAGCCCATATCACCAAGGAAGTGGAGGAAGCTGAAAAGAAGAAGTCCAAGAAAGAGGAAGTAAGAGATATCTATTACTGAGATAATATTCCTCACATAAGTTCTTTACAAGTTCCTAAGTCTTCTGTTGTAAGATATGGCTATCATGATTCACTAAGTAAAATAATGGGATGCATTAAAGCATCATAGAAGCATTGAAAGCAAGACCTCGGGACATCATCATAGAGAAGAAAGAAATATGGTTAGAATCTATGGAAGTCAGTAATATAACTCTTGGAAATCTCATTGGAATCAAAAGTAACAAGGTCATCTAGTTCAAGGTTCATCATACATTTATCAAAAGGAAACATCTGTTGATGGGGATGCTTTAGATCCTCAATATTCTCTGATGGAATCTTCTTTGAAAGGTTCACCGATCATGAGGAGAAGCAAGTGTTTCATCAAGAATTCTGAACTTGTGGAATTCATGGGATGATAGTATGATGACATAAAAGTGAAGCAGATTACATTTGATATTGTGGAAGTCATGTCATATGGTTGCAGAGATCATGCTCTATCTTAAGAGCATGATCAAAAGGAAGGATCTCCTCCCTCAAAGGGATGCAGGAATTCATGGGTCACACATTCACTAGATGAAATCAACATATATAATATGTCCTCATATGAAGTATGATGTGGTTGACTGCCATTGAGGAACTTTGATTGGAAGCTCCTGGGAATGAAATGTGTGAATAAAGGAAGGAAGATATTGTGGAATATGAAACCATAGTAAAGTAAATCAACATCTGAAAGACCAAGAAGATTTGACTAGGATATCTCCATGGAAGATATGAAGACTCTGATGGAATCTGAAAAAGAAAGAGACCCTTGATAATATATATCTTTGGGAGATGTGTCGATATGTATGCAGTATGCTGATGCAAACTAGAAGATGTCATGATGAAATACCATCACAAATGTAATGTTGATTTTAATGTTCATTCCATTAATTTTTGAACAAATATCTGGATGGGTTTATGCAGGGCTACCAAGGGAAGATCTATGGATGTCTTCCACCACTGATGCACATGTAGCAGGATGAAAGATCCTTAAGGAAACATGGCATGAATAAAGCAACATGGCACGAAGGAAGGCCATATATGGAATGATGGATCAATTTCCTATGATGACATGGATGAAAGTGATGGATGTTCATTGCCTTACGAATAAGTTCCAGACATGAAGAATCCTAGATAACGAAAAGAAGTTCATGACATCGTGAGGAGGAGTTCTTCAAATAGGTGGTTGTCACATCATCTCCATCTGAGGAGTTGTTATAGGTCCCTAATTAAGAGGGAGCATGGAAACAAGTTTCTTACTTGGTAGAAGCTTGGAAAACAAATTCCTAAGCCAAGAGGGAGCTTAGGTACATTCCTTCCATAGGAATGAGTACATTCCTTTATTGGAATAGATATGTCCTCCCTAATTAAGAGGGAGAGATAGAAACATCATTCTTGACTTCACTTGGGAAGATAGAATGGAGGATACATTTGGCATCCGATGCTCTTTGAGGATGTATTAGGGCATCCAAGATAAGAGTATTCGTAGAGGACTAATATTCTTTGAAGATTGGGAATCCAAGATAAGAATAGTCCTAGTGGAACAGACCTTGAGAATTCGGATGGGGTATGTTCCAAGAGAGACAATGATGAAGGTGTCTGTAAATCATTGGTCTTGCGAGCATTGTGCTCAAATCTCATCGAGAGATAGTGTTGTTTGTCAAGGCCTTGCTATGTGACAATGCTGGTTGATATGGTGATATACATATGGGTTACCAATCTGACTCTTCTTATGAGAAATTCTTCAGATTGAGAATGACCAAGTACCATTATGGATACCTCCCTAGTTAAGAGGAAGTGTTGAAAAGTGTAACTAGGTTCAGTCTTCATAATGACATGTGTAATTGTGATTTTATGTAATTGATGAAACTTAAGAAAAATAAAATTATTATTGTAATGCTTATCTCATGTGTTTCATGAGAAATGAATTTTATTTTTAGTAATGGATCCCATTGTGAGCCTTTAGGATTTTTCATCTAGTCATAAAATTCAATTTGAGTCTATATGAAGGACCCTTCTTGGGCATGTTACACATTTGTATGAGTCATTAAATAAGTATGAAATCCATCCAAGATAAGCACAAGACCTCTCCTTCAAGTCGGCTACAAGATGAAATAAATAATCTATCCAAAGAGTCATGTTGGTTCACCCTCTTCAAGTTGGCTTATTACAGGCTCCAAAAACTATAAATAGGACAGTGCGGATTTCATTTAGAGACATAATTTCAGATAGAATTTCGATGAAGCATGGGTCTGAAACAAAATTTCAATCCATCAAGGAGAAGAAGTCTCATTCTATAGCAAAGGAACAACAAGGATAGGAATGATTAAAAACAAAACTGATTGGGTTTGTTTTCCATACGTTTGATCTGCAACTAGGTCACACTTCTCTATTGTCAAGAAGCAAGGATCACAATCAACATAGAATGACTAATTTCGATGGAGGAGTAATATTGGAGGCCGAGGGATTGAAGTAAAGGTATCTCATCAAACAAAGAATAAAGGAAGGCATTCTCCCCATTATTTTGACTACACGAATTATCTAGGGTTTCTGCAGTGTATACAAAAGGTTGCAAGTCCGAAAAGAAGGTTGAAGGAGAAGCCATCATAATTAAGGCTTGTAAGTTGTCCCTGTGAAAAGAGGTTGATTTTATCTTGGAGGGGTTGTGGTAAAGGGTCTTGATCTTGGTCTTGGTATTCGTCAATTGGAGTCTCTATAAGAAGAAGAATTTGTTTGGGTTTTCCTCTCAAGTAGGAGAGTTTTGGCCCTGGCTGATAGCCTATATTCTGTATGTTTTCTCTTTATGGTTTATGCATTGGTAGTTGTTTGATGAAGAATAAAACTATAATAATATAAGTAAAAGAAGATCCTAATCTAAAGTAAAAAGCATTCACAAACAATTAATAAATAGAAGAGAAATCACCTAATCTCTATGCCCTAGATTTCTCAACACTGGGAAGGAGTCTCATGTTTGTAGGTTAAAGAAGGATTTATATGGACTCAAGCAAGCTCTAGGAGCTTGTTATGCTCATATTGACAACTATCTGACGAGATTGGGATTTACCAAAAGTGAAGTTGATCCAAAACTTTATTTCAAGGTTGTGAAAAATACACCGTGATTATTTTGTTATATTTTGATTTTTGTTTTGAAAGGTGTTGGACCTCTTATTTTCAATATAAGAGGTAGTTGGCTTTTGATTTTGATATGAAGGACCTGGCGAAGTCTTCCTTGGTTAAGGAAATTATGTGATTGAGATCTTTCAGAAGTTTGGTATGATGGATTGTAAATTTGATCGTGTAGTAGGGTACTTTGAAAGTATGCAACATGGGTACTCCATGGATGCAAAATTAAATTTCGCATCCAACTAGTGCTCCCGCTTGAAATTTGAGTAAAATCATAAGGAGATAAGTTGAAAATACGAGTTGAAAAAATAGTTTTTTGATTTTTATTTATTGATTATATTTTTACCTTTTTACTCCAAAAATGGTGAATCATCCCCCGTAGTTGACATCATCATATTGAATCCTATTGGTTCTTATAAAGTAGATTTTTGTTGTACATTTTTGTTGTGAGGCCCATTTTAACCTCAAAATTTCTCTAATGGAGGAAGCCCTTTCCCAAGGACAAGTTTGTGTACTTCAGAGACAAGTTGGGGCTTGTGGTGATTACTCCTTTGATTGAGAGGGAGTGGTGATATGCCTAAAACACGGATGGACATTCTCTTGAGAGGGAGAATGGGTCCGAGAGGCCTAGACTGCTCAACAAGTATGGTTGAGTGAGTGCCTCTCGGAGGAGACACAATCAAACACTAGGAAAGGGTGTAGTGAGGTTTGTGGACCTGATCACACACATTAGAAGGGTGTAGTGAGGTCCTTCAACATATAAACTTGATCACCAACCAAGGAAGGGTTGATTTGAGGTCCTAGACCTGATCACACATCAGAATGGTGTAGTGAGGTCCTTTTAAAATTTAGACTCGCTTAACAACTAGGAGGGTTGAGTGAGATCTTTCCCTAGAGTGCTCACAAGGAAGGGTGAGTGACTGCTAGCTAGTTGAGGTCTAAGCATTTTTGCCTAAGGATAGGCCATGGGGATTAATCACTCTAAAGGAGTAAGTCCTGATATGCGAATGGCATTGCCATGGGTTTGGTACCACCCCAAACATGGCCCATTGCAACTTTTAAAAGAATAAAATTTGAATTTTCGAATTATAACTTTTGGCTCCAAAATTTGTTAAGTTGACCTCCCTCCAATTCAAGTCAACTAAGGAAAAAGACACCCCTTAGATTAATGCATATCATTATATAAGGCAACTCGACCTCATTCTTTCACCACCAATTCGTACTCTCTCAAGATGACAAGTTGTGGGCATCCTGGCAAACATCAAGAAGGACAAGAAGGATAGAAAGAAGTACGAATTAGCCCTCTCTCTCTCTCTCTCTCTCTCTCTCTCAAGCTTGCACGTGTTGATAGATTCTCTCTTCTAGTTAGAAAATTTTCTACGCATTTTTTGTCGTAAAATGTTGAGTTTTTGAAGCAGACACAAAAAGATAAGTTCCTGAAGCAGTCACAAAAAGCTAAGTTGAAACTTGACGCAAAACACAGAGTTTTTGGGGAAGATCAATAGAGAAAATTACTAGATCATATTAGGAGGCTTGACTTGGAGGGTAAGACCAGGTTTGACCATATGTCTAGGTTTGCCTCTTGTTGAACAAAAACTTGTTTATAGAAAAGGTTGGTGGGCTTTTTCCCTTGGTGGTTTTCCTAGGGTAAATCTTGTTTTTTCTTTGTGCATTGTGATCTCTACTATTCTATTATTCTTTATGGTTAAATTTTTGAATTATAATTATTGAATGATATATTGGAATATAAGTAAAAGAAGATCTACATCAAAAGTAATTATTAGTTTTTCACAAATACTATGCTAGTTATCATCACACTTAGAAAATCAACGAGTCGAAAACCTTTCTTGAGGAAGGGTTGGTTCGCACTTACATTAGATGACACTTGATGTGAATACTTTACTTCAAGAATAGTTGGTCAACCTTTCTCCATGCCAACCCTCAATGAGATTATTATGCTTGAAAAAGGTCAATGACCCTTCCACTAGATACAATTCAATGAGAACACCATCATTGAATAAAGATTGGTTGATGCTTCACCATGTTCCACCATGATAATACGATGTTCATGGAAGGTTCCATTGATCCTTACCCTAAGACCTTATATTCAAAAACTTTAGTTAAGGGTAGGTCGATTGACACTTCCATTGAATATGTCATGCCATTGCTAACTATGTTATAGATCACTATATAATACACATATTTGGATCCATTCTACTTATTATGGTAATAGGAAGTTGTGACAATAATTGAATATTTAAGTTCATATACGATAGTTGGAGCAAAGTCAAGATAACCTTGTCCAAATTAATAACAACCACCTAGATGAATTTGGTCAATTGGTAACTAGTTAAGGAATCCAAAGAGTGAATTAGCTTTTAATATCTCAATGTCAACATAAATATAATTAAAATGATATTCTTTACAAGTATACTCTCACACATTTTTAGAGTTGAAAGTTTAATTATAATGCTAGTAATTATTATTCTGGAAATTTTCAAAACATTGAATTATGTATGAAATTGTTGGATTATTTACATTTGTAAATAATTACGAAGTTTCACTTATACATTTGTATAATTTTATCTTTTTAATAAAAATTTAAGAGTTTATATTGTAAATTTTAAGAGTTTATACACTGATGTAAGTTTATTATTCAATACTACTACGCACACTATGAAAGTGTGGTGTGTGCATTGAATTCTAAACAAGCAAGTTAAGCTGTATTATAATAATGGATTTTCAAGGTTTCATGGGAATCATTGAAAATTTTTAGGACCTAAATATATTAATGTTTTGCTTACTGTTATTTTTATTAAATATTTTTGCAAAGTATGTTGCGTAAAAAGTTTAACAGAAATCTTATAGATGTTGCTCCTTCCAAAATGATGCCTATGTGGGACAATGGAAGAATAGAAGAGGCCTACATTGCAAAAAGGATTGACAGGTTTATAGTTCATGTCAGCATTATCGATAAAATGGGCATGCCTTTCTCGTCCATTGAAAATGCTTTCATTTCCGACCACAGGCCAATTTCTCTCAGCTGGAGGGAAAAGGGGTTCAGGAATGGGTACCCCTTTAAATTCAACAGAACATGCTTAGAGGACCCAGCTTTCAACGAAGAAATAACAAAAGCCTGGAAGGAATTATCTGCAAATAGCTCGCTTCCTCCTTTTATGACTTTTAGAGATAAGATGTCCTCAATGAGAAAAGTGGTAAAGGTATGGCAACACAAAAAAAGACAATCGGACAGATTGGCTCTTCAAGAAATACAAAAGGAAATGGACGATATCTCTAAGTTTTTGATAGCCAACTCTCTCCCTTTCAGTATGAGGTGCCACCTAAATGACCTTGAAAGGAATAAACAAAATATTTTAAAGAAGGAGGAAGCCTCATGGAGGCTAAAGAACAGGGGGATATGGCTCGAGAAAGGTGACAGGAATACCAAATTTTTTCACAGGTATGCAAATGCCAGGCGGGAGAGGAACTCTATATGGAAAATTAGTGATGGTCAGGGAGGTTTTCTCTTCTCTCAACAAGAAATCTCAAAGGAGGTAGTGAGACATTTCAAAGAACAATATAAAAGAAGGGAGAATAACAGCTTTCAGGATATTCTATGGGGTATTGATCTGGTCCCCCAAATGTTTAATGATGAAAAAAATGATGAGTTGTTCAAGCCCATAACAGAGGAGGAGCTTTTAGGAGTTATGAAGGCCTTTAAGAAGGATAAATTCCCTGGCCCGGACGGTTGGACAATAGAATTCTTCATACACTTTTTTGACATCATCAAACTAGATCTTTTGAGGATGGTTGAAGCAGCAAGAATCTCAGGCAGCATTCATCACATTACTTCATCCACGCAGATAGCTCTCATCCCAAAGAAATTGGAAGCGGACTCCTTTAAAGACTTTAGGCCGATATCCTTGTGCAACATATATTTCAAAATTATCACAAAAATCATAGCAGAAAGGATCAAAGTGACATTAGCTATCTCATTATCTAAGGACCATCATGCTTTTTTAAAGGGAAGGAACATAATGGATGCTGTCGCCAACACACAGGAAATCTTGTTCTCCATGCTCTCAAATCGATTTGAAGCCGCCATTTTGAAAATTGATTTGCAAAGCGCCTTCGACTGCTTAGACTGGGGTTTTATCAGGGGTTTATTAGCAAAGATTAGTCTGAGATCAAATGTCATAAATTGGATTATGGCATGTATTGAGAACGTAAATTATGTTGTCATTATTAACGGGATCCCTTCCCCTTTTTTCCCAGCTGAACGAGGACTGCGTCTAGGATGCCCTCTATTGCCGCTGCTGTTCATCCTTGCAATGAACTCTATTAGCCTTAATATCAATAAGGCTGTTACAGAGAACACTTGCAAACCCGTGAAGATATGTAGGAACAACTTCATTTCGCACAATTTATTTGTTGATGATGTGCTTATATTTGCAATGCTGTGTAGGATTACGTGGATATGCCTAAATGACATTCTAAATAGGTTTCAAAGGGCCACCAGCTTAGAAAGGCCAAATCCATTCTTTATCACAATGACGCCAATATGGAAATAGTGGAATGGATTTCCGCCTTTTTTGGAGTCGGTTCGAGGTCAATCAAGGATGGAGTAAAATATCTGGGCTTTCATCTAAAGGCAAAGGGGTACTCTAAAGAGGATTGGAAATGGCTTATTGATAGATACTATAAAAAGATTTCCACCTGGGAATATAAATGTCTATCTCTGGCTAGAAGAATCGTCCTAACTCAAGCAGTACTGTCGCAACTTGCTGTATATTGGGCTCATATTTTCTTCCTTCCGGCAAGCACCATTCAGAAAATAAACAAGATCACTGCAAATTTTATATGGGGCGGCAATTCAGCTCAAGGAAAATATCATCTCACTACTTTGGAAAAGATCTCAAGACCGAAGTTTACAGGTGGATGGGGTTTATTGGATCTAAGGACCTTCGGGAAAGTGCTCCTGTGCAAATCTTTGTGGAGGGGTATCTACGGGGATGGGCCATGGAGCAACATCATTAAGATGAAATACATGAAAGGAAAAGGCATGGAATATTGGTTTCGTTTAGGGAGGATTGGTACAAAGTATGGCTCTGCCATCTGGCTCAGCTTCCGTAAAATTGAGCAATACTTCTTAAGGAACCTGAAGTGGTGCTTACAATCTGGTAATAGAATCCTCATCGGAATTGATCCCATCATGAGCGGGCGTGAGAGCATATCAATTCCCGAAAGGATCCTTTTTTTCATCCATAGTAAAGGCTTCTTCACGTGGGATAAGTTGATTGCAGGTTGGCAAGGTCCTCTCCCTATATGGAAATCGACTGATGATCTTGGGATGCCGATGTCTATGTTAAAATGATGGAACTCCGTCTGGAACATTCTGAGAAGTTGCAGGTTTCTCCGATACCGGCAGCAGGAATTTTTAGTATGGAACCCGCCAAACGCAAATATCCAGGTATGTGTAAAGGATATTTATGAAGATATGATTGGCTTGAAGTCTTTGCACTCTTATCCCACTTTCCCAACAGCGTTTTGGAGATCAGGATGCTCTCCCAAATTTATATACTTTTCATGGCTGGTATATTATAATAAAAACCTGTCCTGGGAGAATTTGAGGAAAAGGAAGTGGCATGGGCCGAGCAGGTGCCTAATGTGCGAATTTTCAGAGGAAACCAACTTACACATGTTCTTCCAATGCAATTCTTTTCAGCAAATTTGGCAGGAGTTGGCAACTCTATTTGGCTTCCCTCTTGTATCTCATTCTTCTACACAGGCTACCTATGATTGGTGGAGTAGGCAAAGAGAATCTTGGAGATCGATCATTATAATTGTTCTATGGTGTGCCTGGAGGTGGAGGAATAATAAAATTTTCAAATAAGCAAAGGAGCCTCTCAAAGATATTTTACAACACATAATTCTCATATATGACTCCGTCCCCAAAAAGTTTCCAAAATCGAAAGATGTCAATAGAAATGGGCAGGCAGATTCTCTTCTCAAGCACTTGAGGGCCTTTTTTGATGGCGCTGCCCAACAAAAATCTTGTGGCTGTGGGGTGGTCATAATTATGGATGAGAACCTTCAATATAGTCTTTCTTGGAATGCAGGTAAGGGAACAAACAACTTGGCAGAGGCGAAGGCCCTAGCGGGTCTTCTCACCTTCTGTATCTTTTTTGACATTCATGCCATCTCTATCTTCGGGGACTCCAAAACTTTGGTCGACCATGTCAATGGTAAAAGCTTCATCAGGTGCCCTCACCTCGCAGTCTGGATGGATAGGATTATGTTTTTTTGGGGACTTATGAGGGGGTGTACCATTCAGCACATCTTCAGAGCTCAGAACCAGCAAACGGACTGCCTATCAAAGGATGGTCTTCATCTTGGTTCAGGTTCATGGCCCATGAAGGTTTCAGATGGCAAGGAGTCCTTTATCATTCAGGATTTCTGTATCCCGGGTTTTTAATCTCTTGATTTTTGTTCTTCTGATCCGTATATTTCATATTTTGCTTTTTCCAGGCATCTGTATGATTTTGATTAGCTATATCTTCCTCTGTTTTTGTTCCCAGCTGGTGCTGGTGGAATCCTTATAATGGCTATATCTTCCTCTGTTTTTGTTCCCAGCTGGTGCTGGTGGTATCCTTATATCTGTGCTTTTTCCAGTTTCGGCAATTTGCTTAGAAGCCCTCATCCTCTGGTTTTATGTCCTATGCACATAATGTATCATCTACTGTTGTTATACAATCTCAATATAATACAAATTCAGCTTTTTCTTTCTGAAAAAAGATATGATCACAACCATTGAATTACAATTTTTTCATAACTTGAAAATGGTGTTAAAATAGGAACACCAATTTTAAAATATGCATAAACCTTAACAAAATTTGAGCAAACATATAATTACAATGAAATACAATTATGTGATCACACATAACTCAAACATATACTTAATTGGGTTGAATTATTTGAATAGTTGGAAGTATAAGTTTTAACAATGATTTAAAAATAAAATAAATTTTAGTATTTTGTTTAATTGTCATTTAGAAAAAAATGTGTAAACTACTCTTTTAAGCTTGATGTTATTCCATGATATAATATAATATAAATTGCAAAATGTGTGGTATAATGGTTAACATTTAGAAAGGTTTTACAACATTTTTGATAATTTTAGATGGTTTATATCACGAAAAATTTTAGGGGAGGAATTAAGAGGTTTCAAATTTTGATTGGGAGAATTTTTTGTATCATAGTATGTTATTATAAATTGCCCCAAATTTATTTTATAAAAAAAAATAGATATGGATGTTAGCCTAACCTCATTTCAAGGAAGAGGGGAAGAACATAAATTTAGTACCTGAAACTAGGAACTACAACCTTCCATTCACCCCAATTTGCAAGAATATGTATTTATGATAACTAATTTGACCTCCCCATTTGGTGTAAAATGAGCTTCTCACTTTCATTTTCCCCTATTTCATTGTATTGAGATTAATTTGGAGAAAATGACCCCCATTTTTTGGAATAGATGGTCAAGAAAGAATGATTCCTCTCTATTTAAAAATTCAAGAGTCTTGTTGACATCTCCATTTAAAGATTCAAAAGTCTTCTTGCCATTTTCAGAGTTTGTGTCTGCTTAATCATCGCCATATCTAATGCATGAGGGTTATTTTCAAAGTTGCATAATTTGAATTTTAAAGTCAAGGCTCAGTGGTTAGTGGTACATGTATTTTCTCTCAATATGTTGTGTATTTGTTCTATATTCCAATTCCTCTTGCATTCTCTCCCTTTCCCTCTTGATATTTTTACTTCATCTTTGGAAACAATAATAATTTTTGTTTGTAAAAGTCCCGGGTTTTTGTATAAAGCTTTAAAATTATAGTTACACTATTATATAGATTTCTACCTTCCATTATTATAATTTTTGTATCTAATGGTTTGAGAAACATATATTTTTATTTTTAATTTGCGGTAACCATGTAGCTGGGGTTGTCTTTAAGTTCACTAAAGAAACCCTTCTGCAACACCTTTTTTTGTCTTTGTTACTAGTTGGGCTGCATTTATATTCTAGGTTAAAGGAACTTAGTTTAATAATAGGACTTCTATGATATAACCAACCCATCAAAATATATTTTCATTTTAAATACTCCATCCACAAATAAGAGATGCATAACAAAATATATTGGATGTTGCCATCTTTTACTCTGAATTTTATTTAAGAATATTCAAAAGTAAGATTGAAGCAATGTACAAAATTAAATGACTTTAGTTACCTTAATATTTATGAGATTGGTTTAGCCTCTATTTCAAAGAATTTCCAATTGTTACAAGAGCTAGAGCCACATCATTGTATTGATGAGTCTTTTGGTGCCATATTTGCTTGTTACAAATTATAGATTCTTCTTTTATTAGGGTTCATCTATGGATTTTATCATTTTAGTGATGATAACCTTACCAAATATGCTCATAACAGTAAATGTTTAGTGAATCATAAACTAAGCGGTGGTTGGGAGGATAGTTAGAATTGCTACAGTTGGACAATATTGTTTTACTACATAAGTGAATCGAGATTTTTATGAGGTGTGGATTGGAGCTCTATCCTAAGAATTAATCCTAGGTCCAATGAATATTGACCATCCCTAGCATTTTATTATCCTTATAATGAAGTCATTCAACTTAATGATAGTTCATTAAATTTCATAGAACAACTTCTTAAAACAATCCATATAATATTTTTGCAATTTCATTGCAACTTTCAAACTTCCATCATTAAATAGACTAGACAAAATGAATATCCAATTTTCTAAATCAATGATGATAGGACCCATACATATTGGTTTTCCTCAACCAAAATATGCATTGTGAATAAGAATTCAACCCCAAATTGTGATGATGATTCAACCCCAACCCAACCAAAATCCTAACGTTTTTTAAAATCTTTATATATACATTTTTAAAGCTCTACATCCTTGCTTCCTTTTAAAATCTTTGTATGATTTGTTTTTTCCCAAATACCTTATTTTAAGAATGCATTTAAAACTGATTTAAAATATAATGAGATCTTACTGTAAGATTTAAGGTGATATTGGAAGGTTTGGACAAAGACAATGAGTTCTCAATGAGTAATTAGGATCATCAATTGCACCCCCCACCACATAAATAAATAAATAAATATATATAATATATATATATATATATATATATATATATATATATATATATATATATATATATATATATATATATATATATCCAAACATTTTTTCCCTATCTATAAATATAAACAAACATATTTTTTCATTGAATCAATGTTCACCTGTGGGTTAAATTCAAGAATTACTTGGATAAAAAAAATGGAAGAATCAGGGAATGGAAACAATGTTGAACTATGCCATTTTATGATGGATGTTGCTAAAGATATATTTGTTTGAACGTTAACCAAGATATCTTATTCATCAAGTTCAGAAATTGCCATTTTAATATATACAAATGAATTTGACTTGGTTTCACATGTAGAAGGGAGTGGAGGTCAACAACAGTTGATATGGAGTGCATTGTTTAGATATTGTAGTCTAGGAGCAAAGAGATATGTGTGGGAATTTCTGAGTATATGGGAGAATGTGGATATATTTACTTTATATGACATTGGATTGCTAGGAGATTATGAATGGTACTATGATGATGTGTGTAGAAGTTTGATGGAAATTGCAACTACTCAAGAATTAAAACTAAAATGAGGAGACACAAATTTTACTCTACTAAAATGAGAAATGGAAATCAAAATTTAGAAACACATGCAATGACATGCATCCATAAAAAACACAATTACAAAATGATTTAAGGGGAAACCAACTGGGAAAAACCCCTTCACTGCTTTTCATTAATTCAGATGAAAAGAGAAACAATTACAATGTCTTGCTTCAAATATGAAGCACACCCTCCACTACAATCCTATTCTCCTTCTTCTTGACTTTCTCTGTCCAAAATTTAGCCAATTTAAGCCTCAACCAACCTCCTATTTCCTTGCACAATCCTAGAGGAATCAACCCTTAAAAAATAAGAGAAATTCCCTATTTCCTTATGCAATAGCTTGAGGAATTGATCACATTCTTAGTGCAAAAGCATTGTACACTAAAAAATATACAAATATAAATACAAACATGCTCTCCTTCACTTCAACTAGGCAATTCCAATTCCATGCATGAATGTGTTTATTTTGAGTTTATTGACTAGTTTAACTGAGACATCACTGAGTTTAACAACAGTTCTACTACTCAACTGACCTTTAGCTAACTCAACTAGCTACTTGAGCTTAGTTAACTGAGTTCAACTAAAAATAACTCAACTAGATTGCTAAAATTTAGCAATCAACAAATGCATGAATGAACTCTAATCCCACTAACTCGAATTTACTGAGTTAATTGAGTGACAAGAGCCATGTCACACTAGTTAACTACCTCCAAGTTGTCCCGGTGATGTGGAAATTCAATTTGAATAAGGCTAAAGTCAAATTAAGCCTTTCTTGCTACACTTTCTAACACTCCCTCTTAACAAGAAAGGAATTTTGCACCAACCCTATATAGCACCTGTGGAATGTACTGCAACACTACCTCTCATTGTTGTTGCTGCCACTACAAAAACTGCAACTAAGAAGAATAAAAAAAATTGAATCAACTGTGTCTCTACAATTGTCTACTGGGAAGGCCTCTTGCACTCTTATCAACACTGCTTTGTGCTCCTCAACATCTGACTGCACCAACTAACATTGATCCCTCTACTACTGAATACTGTGGGTGCCTATAGCAAGGTAACGATCCATGAGGAGAACACCTTAATGGATCCTGCCTAAATCTCTACAACTCTGGGACTAAGACTCTACATCGCCCCACCTCACGCCTAGAGGTATAGATGCATGTATGGTGTTATCACTCCAAAATTTCTTCTAAGTTGTCAGAAAAAGAAATGATAGGGGTAACCACAAACCAACTTTGGAGATCAGGATCTAGCCTTCCTAATATTAGAGAGGGCTCTCTCTTTTTTATTTAACTTTGTTTTAGTTAATTGATTTTAGGCTAGTTATGATTGTGCTTGGGTTTTTTATTTCAATTTGGGTGGTGGGATCACTTACTTAGATGAACAAAGGGTTGCTTTTACCATTGGGGTATGGGGTCAAAATGCCAGACAAACAGGACTGGATCAAGTTCTAAAAAAAGTGTCTACAGGGCAGGATAGAGGAGTTACTACAAATCTCAAAGGCTTGATGGTGCAATGGTTTCCAATCGGATCCAGGGAGCAATTAGGGGTTCCTTAGGCCGGATTATGAAGAGAAATGAAAGAGGTAAACGGGATGGGAGAGAAATTAAGGGTTCTCAAATCCAGATATCAAAGGAAAACATATAAATGATTAACTGTGCAAAACAGAGTGTACTTAAACAAATTCTGAGTTAAATTTCTACTTAATTCATTCAAATTTAGATAACATTTAAGTTTATGAAACACATAAGAAAGTAACAAAATCAGAAAAATAAGATACTTCATTGCAATAACTCATCTCATGAATCCTGTAGCGCAATCTTTTTATTACTTGCTCCAGTCTGTTGACTTGAAAATTGGTACAATAACCCCTAGGTTTAAGATTAAAATAACTCTACAAATTTATAGTAATCCACACTCAATACTTCAAATTATAAAGTATTTATACAAAAATATTATACAAAATATCCCAAACTGTCTTGGGAACTAATCTAGGAGAAAGAAATATCTTCATGCAAGAAGATAGAGATAGCTATTGAACTACTGCTGCTTGTCCCTGTTATTTAGGTTCTGTTGGCTTTGATCTTTTGATATTTTGCACTTTAATCTGCTTTGTTGTTTGGTCTTCACGCTGGATGTTCTTTTTACTTTGACCTTTCATCTAATACACTTTGACCTTGCTGACCTGTCAATATCCTTTTATTGTGCTCTTTTACTTTTTACTGTACATTTTATATTTTTATTGTGTATTTCTACAGTAAATCATTTAGCTTCTCCCATGTCTCAGCATCTGGTAATTGGACATTGAGCATTTTTTTGTATATCTCAGGTGCCTCTGTATACTTAGCAAAAGTAAGCTTATTGATAAAAAGGTGTTTTACCTCATGCTGGAGGTAAAATAATTTTTCAAAAGTTTGATACAATACTTTTCCGGTTGGTATGCCCTTCATGGATGAAGTGTTCACCTGATCTTTGGCTACTTCCCTGATCTTCTTGTTGTAATCCTCTCGTGTCATTAGCTTATCATTTATAACTAAGGAATTTGGTAAGCCCTTTTGCCTCAAAACTTCGAATTTAACCATGAATCTGTCAATTGTCAGTCGCATGGTTTAGCACTTGTCCTCCAAGTTCAACATCAAATTCCTCTTGGTGAGGACCTTTCTAACTTCCAAAATTGTACCTGTTTTGTCAGGTATCTCCAATTCTTGCAGCTCATACTTGTTCTTGGAGTTGAGGAAGTGAATGATCCTTGCAGCTTCCTTTGGCATGTCTCCAAGTTCTGCTTTAACCCTCTGAATGGCTTCTGTAGCCTGCTTTATCAAATCAATTTGTTCAAAAATAACCTGGATGGATGGCCAAATATCATTGATAGAATCAATGATATTGGCCCACAGTTGCTCCTTAGCTTGACCTAAAGGTTCATTGAGTGTTAGTTCCTTCTCCAGGCTTTTGATTCTTTCAGTCATTCTTGTAGATTTCTGTTGTTCTTCCTTGTGCATGATTTGGGCAAGTCTGTAATCTGTCTCCAGGCTGGTCACTTTCTCCTTAAGCCTATTCATCTCAGTGGTCTGAATGGACATTTCTTCCATTGCTTTGACCAACCTGTTTGCTTCATCACCTGTAGAACCTGTTGCTGATGTAGATGCTGGTAGTGTTGTGGCCATTGGAGTTGTGGGGGCCAAGGATGCTGCCAAAGTAGAAGGTACAACAATGGTAACTATTGGGATGACAGTTGCAGGAGCATAATCAAGACTAGCTTGTTTAAGATAAATCAAGTTATCTAATTCTTTCTCCATCTCCTTTAACTGATCATTTAGCCGCAGCACTAGGTCCATCATCTCTTCATGATTGGTCTGATTCTCTAGGACCTCCTTTGTTTGTGGGTGTTGTAAATGAGGCAGCTTAAGTTGTTTCTTGAAGGCTGCTATATCCTCATTCTTCTTTTTGATCAGTTGTTCAATAGCCTTAATGTCACTTGGATCATGTCCCAGTTCATTGACCAAGTCCTCCAATGACTTTATCGTGTTATCTTTGGCCTGTGAGGATGCTTTCTCCAATTTGTACAGGGCTGTCACATTATCTAATGAATCTGGAAGCTTGTGGGCAGTCATGGCCTTTCCTGTAAGGGTTGAGTAAATCATTTCTCCAGCCTATTTGTGGAACTCTATTTGGTCAATGGGATGAACATCCCTGGCCATTACCTCAAAATTAGTCTTCTTATAGTCAGCTGAGGTCTTTGGTTGTTGTACAGTGGGCTGCAAAATGGCACCTGCTTCTTTCCTGCTTTAATGTCAAAGGCTGACATCAATTTGCTCTGTTTGGGTGGTGTATGTTTGAAGTATTGGGCATATGTATCTACCTTCAACTTCTCATTCCTCATCATTATTTCTTTGAACCTGTATTTGATATCCATTTCCCTGTCAGTTGGCCTGACAAAGGAAGAAACCTCAACACTTTGTTGTCTCTCTATCATTTGGGTGTTGGAGGTTGATGGCTACTGTGTCTCACTTGATGCAGCTATGTCTTTGCTTCTCTGCCCCATTGTTTCAGTGTCAATTATTTCAACTGATTCAATATTCTCCTCTTGTTCAGACCAAAGGATTCAACTTGGGCCTTTTCCTTAGCTCAAACAGCTCATCTGTAGTCTCCATGGCAGAGCTGGATGCCTCTTCCCTGTTCCTATTTGTATTCTTTTCTTCATTGGCCGAGGTTTGTAACACAGGATGAACATTCATTGGTTCTCCTAATTCTGGAACCTGCAGGAAAGAGCTCTGGTCAAATTTATTTTCAATATCAATCAGTGTGTTTTCAACTTCCACAACTTTGCTGTCCATCTCAATCAATGTGCTTTCCACCCACTCAGATTGGTTGGCAAACTATTCAATGTCAGGTCTTGGGTGGTGGATGTATGGTCCCAACTTGACCCTGAGTCTAAGTTTATTTATAACACCATGAGGGTCATACTGCCACATGAAGCTGTTGCTGAATTTCATCTGCTGTAGTATTTTGTTAGCCTCTATCCCAGCCTCTCTGTTGTTGCAAATGAATGGGCCCAATTGGTTCTTCATATTAAACTGGGTTTTCTTCCTAGCAGATAGGAAGTGGACATCATCAGAGTTGATGATCTGTCTGAAGTACTCAAGTGCAAATATCCTCATAGGGAGGTATTTGGGCAACTTATAGGGGGCTAGTTGGCAGCCATAAACTCTGATCTTAGTGTGGTTCTGGTACAAGTACTAGTCTCCCACCTTGCTGTTCTTAGCCAATTGTAGCACCCTTTTGATCTCTTGGCTGATCCTAGGTTGAGTATTAGAAGTCAGCATGTTCATGACTGGGTATACAAAGGAGTCTATGAAGTCTTTGTAGGTGAATGCTGTGGAAAACTTCTGGACCAAGGGTGTCCAGTAGACCACTGATCTCTCCTTTCCCTTGGTGTCCAACTTCTGGATACTTACAGGGAACTTATCTGTTTGGTAATACAAAAACATATAAAACAACACTGAAGAGTATTTGAAGACTCTTTCATTGGGCAATTTGGTGAATTGTTCATGCATTCTGTCTGTAATGAACTGAGCATAATTGTACATGATAGCAGGAGGCTTGCCTGGAGTAAAAATGGACAGGAAGGCTAGGATGACCTCATCCACATGCTCATTTGAAGTGTATCCTAGGATGCATGAGAGCATGGTGATTATGTGTCTGCTAGTCTCTGAGAAAATGGTAGCAGCATAGGGTGGAGTATTTGTAGGAGTATGGCGGTCTTCAATGATGAAAGTCTGGAAGATTTTCCTTATCTTAACCAGGTCTAGTGTGGTGTACAAGTCCAACATGTCTCCAATGGATAGAGGGGTTTGATTCGGGCTAGGCTAGATTTGTAGCATTTAATTGATGGACTCTGGTGTAATGGTAAATGACAACTGCTGGTTTGGGGCAAAAATAGCCCTCTGGCTAGGGATATAACAGGCATGACAAAAATGTACTATATCAGGGAATTGGTGGACTTCTGGGAATATATATTTGGTTAAATTGGATTCCCAAAGGTGGATTTCATCTGGATGGTTTAGGAATATGTCTTTACTCCAACAGTGGAGATTTGGAAGGTTGGCTGGGGTAGCAGTGTCTTTTATTTGGAAATCCTTGTTTGCCAGGGCTAGATGGTCAATGTCCAGGTGAGGGGTTGACACAGGTCTCACGTCCAAAGAGGTCTGAGCAACCAGCTTTTAGGGGGAAAGGTGTGACTTAGGCTTATACAGGCTGTAGAAGTGAAACTTTGAAAACTCTGGTGGAGTAAAAGGGTAATTTGCAGTTTGCAAAATAGGGGTTTGGGTATTCGGGTGGAAATACTCTCAAATTCAAGAAAAATTAATTAAATTAAATTAGTTAATGTTTGAATTGATTGTATGTTTTCAAGTTTGAGAGGTCTGTTCTGGTTTGTTCTCAAAATACCTGGAAATTGGTGGTTCAGGCTACAAACTAGTTTGAAAGGTGACTGTAGAGGGTACGGTTTCTCTATCTAGCACTGGTTGGCTGAATTTGGAATCCGGAGCATGTTCGGAAGGTAATCAGTGGTGAAATTTGGTTGCAGAGGCTTAGGGTGGTGCAGGAAGGATTAGGCAACTTTCATAGTGAAAATGAGCAAAAAGAGTCAAAATGGGCATCTTCAGCCTTTTAACCGACAATGGTTACAATTTGGCGGGGAATTCATAATGAACAATGGATGGTTTAGCTTTTGGCGGGGAGGTGGTTTCAGGGGCCATCACACCACTTTTTGCAGTCAGGCGGTATTTCCCTAAGAGCACGCGATTTCGCCTGGTTCTACCATGTTGCAAAATGGGGCCCGACCAAAACCGTGAATCTTGTGTGCTCTCGGGCTGGTAAAGGTCGGACAGGGGATGAGCGCGATATGGATGCGTGCCGTTAGATCTGAGGGTGAAATATCTAACGACTGTCGCGTGGTAAAACTGCATGGAGGGAATAGGGGTGGATATTTGCGGGGCCCAGGGGATTAATTAAAACCAACTGTAATTAATTAATGAATAAAGTGGGGATTAAAATACAATGAGCGGGATTAATAAAGTGGGACCAGGGTTGAATGTGGTAGGGTTTGTTAACCGAACCAAGGGTGGTGGGTTAAAAGGATTTATGTTGGGGAGTTAATTAAATAATGCGATGGGGGGGGGGGGGAATTAAACTTAGGATAAGGGTTTTTATGGAAATTAATAAAGGGGAATGTGATTTTTTTTTCAATGGGAAGTGGGTTTCACACTAGGGAAAAGGGGTTTAGGGTAGGGGGATGATTTTTGGAGGGTAATTTGCTAGGAAAATGTGTGAAACCAAGGGGTAAGGGTCAAAATGAAGGGAAAAGGGTACATTCATAAGAAATGATGGGACAATGGGGAAATTAGTAAGTATGTAGTGGGGGATGAAATGAAATGAGGGGAAGTTAATTAAATCAAATTGTGAACATCATTTCACTTTCATAATTGCTCCTGCACACTGAAACATAGGATTACGTATGATAAATGTGCTTATGCTTTAACAACCTTGTACTTCTGCAAGCTTTATTCTACCTACCTTTTACTTATCCTAACATTTTTTCTTCATTTTATTGGGTGCATTTAAACTAACAGACCCTTTCTTTCCTTTTCTTTTGACAAGTAAACTATCCAATTCTAACCTTATAACTTCCAATGGATCAGATTAAGCTTATGAGCACATTTTATTTCTCTATCTAACTACTGATCTGCCAAGATTAAAAAGTTTGGCTAGATCTTTATTCTCTATCCATAAACATAAAATTTAAAACATGAACTAGTCAATATTAAATAGTTTGACTATCACGGGTTGTGGCATTTATTACAAGCTGCAAACAACCATTATTTTGCACAGTAAAGTAAAAGTAGTGGCACTTGAATTTTCACACTTTCATGATTTGTTTTTGTTTGGGGTTCATATTTTTCACTTTTCTTTTTCTTTTTGTCCTTTGATTATTCTTTTAGGACACACCCTATTTACATTTTTTAATTTTTAATATGGAAAACATTTTGCAGAAAGCAAAAGTATGTACAATATTACAAGACTAATCATGGCCAATTCAAAATTATGAATCCTATTATTATAGGACCCTAATAGTGGCTCCACATGGGGATGGCATTTCCTGGTGAAATGTCAAGAACTTTAAGATCAGTAGCCTCTGAAAATGTGACTGAAGTCACCTTGTAAATTGTTCTTCCGTGATTCTGCTTTATTGATACTTATGATGGTGAAACCTTCAAAGCTCAGGGTCTTCTCTCCGGGCTTCAACTTCAAAAGATTACCATCCACTCCAATCTAAACTCTACAATGTTATATACAACGAGTAAAGTAAAGTGAACTATTGTTAATATGTGGAAAAGTAATTCTTCAACATTCTACCATTGACAGGTCCCCCTGGTAGATCTGATCCATCTATATCTCTCAAGAAAAAAACATTATTACCTTTGTAACCATAAATGACATAAGGGCCTTTGATGCCAGGTAACTGACATCCTTTAAAAATCCCATGTGGACCTATGAGTTATGTCCACACAACCTCCAAAGTGAAGCAAGGTTACACCCTTTCATAAACTCGGAATTAAAACTAATTAAATCCTTGTTCACTTAACTTAATAAAACCCCATCAAATTATCAGAACCCAAAACAATAGAAAATCTAACTATACACCTGATCAACGGAAAACAAAGACATAACCTGTCAACGAGCTCGGTCCCACTTAGACCGCATCCGACCAGATCTCAAATAGATTTAACCTGCGTTGATAACATATTGGGTCCGACTTTTCCACCGACTTTGACCATTCTTACAGAGCTGATAAGGAAAATAAATCCTTAATGTATAGATTTTTGGGTCTGTTTTTGAAATTAAAGTTCGATTACTTTATGACGCGATATTTATTGGATATAAGAGGCCATTAAATCTACAGTTTATGGGGCTTCAACTATCACACGGTTTAAAAAATGGCTTAACCCCCACAATCGACTGTGACCTAAGAGTTTGAATATGAGATCGACGGCTAGGAGCGAGTGCAGGGCTTCAACCATGATCAAGAAATCCGTACACTCCTACCCCCCCGCAGTTGCTGATCACCATCGGATCTGCCAACCAATGGACGATCCTAACTTATTTTGGGGTTTCTTCACAAGTTATCAGTCAACTCAGTCTTTTGATGTTTCAGGTCTGTTTCCTGTATTAAACCACATGCATATTCATTAGAGAACACTTACGATCTTCTCACAAACAGATCATCATTGAACAAACCTGTGATCAATGATGATTCATTCCTTCATTCAATCTCTGTTTGCTAATCTGGTAGAGATAATCCACATCAACCATTTTTCTGGGTTATACACATAACACACACTCTTATCCTATATTCTGAGCATCAACAAACACAGTAATTCTCATATCCTCAATCCATAGACTAAAAGTTATAAACGCACTCAATATTAAATTACACAAAGAAATACACAATCCACATTATATTCATATTGATAAATATTTACAGAAGAAACAGTCGCACTCGACTGTTTCAGTTCTGCCCTCGCTCGTCCATCCTATCTTTCCTTCTGAATCTAACCCCTTCACTCATTCCAAAAGATTACAATTTATACAAAATGCGGATTCATGAACCCATTTAGTTCAGATCCAGAAATCTCTCATTCTTCCCTAAAGAATCTCTTCACTCCACTCTTTTCTCAAACAAATTCTAATTTAAGCTTTCAAATCCCTCATATCCTATTCAAACCAGATAATCTAACTACTTGGCTTGATCTCCATGCAGGGAGGATCAATCAGCTACTTATACCCTTTTTTGCTCAGATTTTGACAACAAATAAAACACTCTCATACATTTAAATTAATAAAATTAATTAATCTCTTGTCTTCCAACCCTTTTGTTAGCCACAACATGTGATCATACCATCACATTGCTGACTAGGTCTAAATGCTCCTGCATCAGACTCCCAAAGTTGAAAGTTTTCATGACCTCCTGGTCATGTGTTTCTTCTGTTGATCATCCAATATCCCAAACTTTACTTTGTAAATGGTCATCACTTTCATCATGCTGCTGATTCATTTCGTCTTCCACTGTCACTTCTGTTCTTCCAAGATTCCAAATCTTATGTTGTTGTTGTCCACTTTCCTTGCTGATACAAATTTCTTTTGTTAATTTCTCTTCCTTGTTGTCTCTCTTCTTAACTGACTTCATCTTCCACACTTTCTCAACTTCCTCTTTACAATTTGTTCTTAGATGAACTCCACTAACATCTATCTATTGTACATTCTCCCTTACCATAGAAATTATGAAATTTCTATCCAATTCCTGTTCACCTCTGTCATTTACAAACTGTTGCTTGTACTCTATAGCCTCCCTTTCATTATCATTAAAGATAATATTTCCCTTTATCTTATCAGGTTCATCTAATAACTTTTCCAGTAATTTGAATCTTCCCTCATCTCCATTAAGCATATCATTTGCATATGACTCCTCTTTCCTGTATAAAACCAAATTTTTGACACAACTATTAGATTTAAAGTTACTATGGATTTCTGTCTCCACAGATAACTCTGCCATCAAGTCCTTATACTGATCCTCTGCAAAATTTATAAAACTGTCAATAAATTTCATTTGAGCACTTTCTTGTTCATTACAGAATATTCCCTATTTTGACACAAAAATGTCATTCAACAATTCAAGAATTAAAATCTCCTGAAATATATCATTGTGAAGTATCCTTTCCCCTTCTGTACAACTAATTAATGTTGTTTCATCTTCACCTACAACAAAAACAAAATTCTAGTTTTCTAAAGCTTCTTCATGGTTTACAGATTCATAAAAGTAATCCACTTTAAAATCACAGAATTCCTGAACTTCTGTATTTGTCAACATCATGATACATTCCTTCGCATTTTCCACACTGTCTAGATTTTCTACCGAAGATACTTCATTCTGGTTATCATCACAAATTTCCATTTGTTTGTCTTTAGCTTCCTTAATCATGACAATTTCCTTGTCAATACCATCATTCTCAAAAGTATTAATTACATGCTCAAAACATCCTTCTATTTCAACTATTTCCTCAAACAATTTCACTTCTTCATCAACATGCATACGCACATTGTCCAATTGTTGTTCATCACCTATCAAACCTGAAAATATACAAATCATGTCAGTTTCAAAAATACAAGGCTCTTCATTTGAACTCTCATTGACCAGACCTTCATGGTCCTTTGAACTATTCAGATAGTTCACTAAGTTATTGAGAAATTCTTCCTCAACATCTCTAATTTCATCAAAGAAAACTTTTGGGACTACAACTTCTTGACTTTGTTTGACAATTTCATCATAAGTCTGCATAACATCCCCCTGTCCTTCACAATTTTCTCCATCGCTCAGTTTATCCAAATAAGACAACATTGTCTCCTTCTCTTCTATGATAAGACTTTGATCTTTCAAAGATTTCCTTGACTTAACTTATTTAGCTGAGTTCTTTGTGTCAGCTTCGCTTCTCTTCACTTCACAACCCCGCAATGCATTAGCTTCTCTCCCTATGTCCATTTTCCATTAGTTTTCTATCCATGTTAATATTCCTTCTAACATGATCCAATAAGTTTTCACTAAGAGAAGACACAACCATTTACTCATACCTTTTAATTTTCTCCACCAATCGAAGTCTTAAAAGTCTTCATGCATATCCTTTTCTGTTTTTCTTGTCTCTGCCTTTTTCACAGAGTCAATTTCATTTGGCTGCATACTTACAACTTTACATTCACACAAATAATTAATCCCAAAATTATGAGATTCTCTTGCCCGTGAAGATGCTACCAGTACCTTTCTCTCATGCTGATCTGTATAGATCATCTCTTCATCACTATCATCACTGTCATCATTGTCTCCTTCCTCAAGGAGAGGTCCTTTCTCTGGTTCACAAATTATTCTACTCCTTCATCCTCAACTTTTCGAAGCATTAATTTCTCAGCAAACAATTCTCTGACATGCCACATAACTCTTTTCCCCACATAAATTCCTTGTTCCAAATCTTCTCTGATTCCTTTCTATACCAGCTTCTTCAAATGACTGAGTTCTACCTTCATCTCAACCAACTCTATGTCAATTTCTTCTTTACTCATTCTTTTGAGTCCAACTTCTTTGGCACTCTTTTTTTCTGTCTGTGACTTTCCTCTGTACCCCTGTTATGACTATCAATAGTCAATTCCATTTCTTCCTCTGGTGAAATTTCCTTGTTCACTGGTGAGCTGCAACTAGCCCTTTCTTTCATCTGTAGCAAGTCTCCTTCATGCCTCACCAAACTTTTCTGAGTTTATCCTTTTGGCATCTATTGGTTCTTTCCTCGAACCTTTCACTGAATAGCAATTCTACCCAGCAATCCTCTTGCTCGAATTGTTATCTTTAAGACAACTCTACCCACAATCACAATTGTGGAGCTGCCTCAAGAACTTCTACCCAACTGCAGTTGGAAGTTGTTCTCAGCTCCTCTTGAACACTCCTTGCTCTAGGATGTTGCATCTTCAATTGCTCACTTCCTTCTTTCATTTAGTAATTTCATTTACTGTTGGGTACTGTCGCGTTTACTCATCTAAGAGTTCTTCTTGCTTCATCTTCTTTAACATAGCTCATGTGCTATGATGCTAATACAATTCATTATACCTTCCAGCAATTTCGCTGCTTCCATTGACATGTACAATCTTATCTCAAGATACATCAAAGTACCTTTCAAACCTACCAATTTTCCTTGAAAGATGTCTTAAAACTAATTCCCATTCCATCAGTTAAATCTTTGCCAAATGATTCATCTATTCACTATCTCATTTAAACTTCTCCATTCAAAAGAATCCATACATTCAACAACGATTCTTCATCTTATGATTAAGATTCAATTTGAATTTCACCTATTTTTACAAATTCATGACACACTACAAATTCCTTCTGATAATCTGTTGTAAGCAAATCCTGTCTTACTTCTACAAATTCCAAAATCCATTCCTTGTAGTAGTTTTTCTTTCAGATCTATTAAACCTAATCTCTGTTCTTTCAACCATCAATATCATTGTCTTCAACAATACTTTAAGCAATCCTTAATCATTAAAATTCTTCAAATCATTAAAATTATTTCTGTCATAGCAATCCACTCTTCTATTTGACTTTAAATTCAAAACCTTCTACTTCAATTTTGCTTTCAAATCAAACCAATCATTCAATCAATTTACATGGAAATTTCATTTGTCTGAAAGGAAATTTTCACTCCCTTGTTGTTCTCCAAACATCCAAAAAAATCTCTCTGCTGATAGAGGATTCACCTTTTCCCTATTTTGATCTCAGTGTCCTTTCCATTAAATTATTTTGAGCTCTGATTTTTCTTTGATTGTTCTAACATGTAGATATCTCCAATATTTAACATTATTGTACTTCTATGCAGAACCCGTTTTTGCTCTGATACCAAAAATGATGACAAGTAACTGACATCCTTTAAAAATCCCATGTGGACCTATGAGTTATGCCCACATAACCTCCAAAGTGAAGCAAAGTTACACCCTTTCATAAACTCGGAATTACAACTAATTAAATCCATGTTCAATTAACTTAATAAAACCCCATCAAATTATCAGATCCCAAAACAATAGAAAACCCAACTATACACTCGATTAATGGAAAACAAAGACATAACCTGTCAATGAGCCCGGTCCCACTTTGACCACATCCGACTGGATCTCAAATAGATTTAACCTGCGTTGATAACATATCGAGTCCGA